>JARFIW010000966.1:1323750-2647500 GCA_036346225.1 Platerodrilus igneus | reverse complement strand
CTAATTTCAACACAATCGTATAAAAAGAAGGTCGTTACAATAAAAAAAAAGTTATATATATATATATATATATATATATATATATATATATATATATATAACGACATTCTTAAAGGATTACGTAACAACCAATAACCGCAATATAAATTTCAAGATGTTTTTTATTATTCTTTTGAAGCGGTATACATGCGAGATCCACTTCAGTTAAGAGACACTAAGTCTCAGATCCTCAAGAGGCTGGGAATGCTCTTTAAATTAGAGGGCCCTACTATAGTCATTGACTTGTGGATGTTATACGTTTCGAAAAGCTTTGTTAAAATGGAGAGGCATTGTAATATAATTCCGGCTTTTTTGTTCTTTAATAAAAAGACGTTTATTGCGAAAAATTCAGCGCTAAGGTTTTTGTTCTCTTTGCAATAAAACTGATTTAATAGCTGCTGTACGTATAAAGCACCCCAAAAATTTAAGCTAGAAGAATTCATTAATATTCTAAATACACGTACGGTTTGGTGCATACATAATTAGTTCGTTAAAATTTTCTGCACAAACGCGATTATACATACGAAAATTTTTTGTTGTGATAAAAGAATTAGTAGGAGAGTAGAAATAAACAATGTCATTGTTACAGCATTTCGTGGTGCGGCATTTATTCAAGCTTCGAAGCCATTGCCTTTGCTATAACTACTGCACAAATTAAACGTAAGGTCATTAGCTATAAGAAGCCATTCTTGGTGACAATATTGTCAACTAACACCCACTGATTGACAAACGCCCCTACGAGAGAAACGTTTGAATCATTCAGTGTGCGCTTAATCTCTGGATCGCTCTTGATGAACTATATCTTGCAATTAGATTTGGTTCCTTTTGACTTAATGAACGTAACAAAAAGAACACATAAGTAATTACGTTTATAATCAAAAATATATGATAAATTGTTTAAATGTTGTGGCAAGGAAAAGCGTTTTGCTTGTAAAAACATCATATATATTTTAAACGATTCGTAACGATAAAGAAAAAATAATCAATTGAAAAAATTGCCGAAGAAAAAATAAATATTTGTCACAAATTTATTTTGAGTAGTTTGGCTTTTAAGTAGACAGTATGGAGAGGTCGCAAGAGACTCCTACTTTGTGCCAAACGTTTTGTACTATATTCAGAATAACAAATCAACACAAAAAAATTTGTAATTTTTTTAGATTTCTGCGTAAAACATAATATTTGCACGCAATTTTGTGGTTGGATGTCTATTTAACGTTCGGAATATTTATTATGATTTAATAAAACGATGAAATAAGTTATTTTTTATGCTCTGCTTTTAACATAAATAAGACAGGGATGTTGTAGTTTATCAACGAAGTTCTTTCAGGAAATAGCTCTCTGTAGTGAACTCTAGATTACCAGTTTGTCACAGGCTTAGGAACAAGTTTCACGATATATATGCGTACATGTTAATCTAGATTCCAGAATATAGTTTTAGTTAGTCTCTGCGTTAATAAATTCTCGGCATTTTCTTCTAGAAGTAGTACTTGTCAGATATACATTGACAATTTTAATTTACTGAACTATTTCAAAATTAAAGTTTCGATGGCTAGAATATTGAACCCTGCTTAACTACAAGAAATTAATTAATTTTGAACCTCACAGTTTGACGTTTCAACCCATCGGCTACACACACGAGAATTCCTCGTGATGTGATCATAATTATTGACGAATTAAAGCAGTGGTGAATCGTTCTTTTGAAGATACGTCAAAAGTTGGTTTCTTTGTTTGTATATATTTGAAAATATTGTTAAGATTACATTACTGTTAGATATGTCCTGCTACAAAAGAAAATGCCCAAACGGGCACATGTTCGAAAATTGTGTTGAGGTAAGGTTACTATTAAAAATGTTTCATACTCGAGCAGGTGTATGTGCAAAAATAGCGTTGAGGCTAGGTCCCCGTTAGGAACGTTTTATTTTAGGTTATCGATAGGAATGTTTTACTACTCGGAAACTGTGCCCCAACGGATACATGTGCGAAAATAGTGTTGATATAGTTCTCGCAATTTCTAAACCGACTTTCGTCACAAATGACGTCACGCCATATTAATTACAAATGATATTCTTGTCTTATTCTAACTCCAGAAAAAAGTTTCCTTCTCGGTTTGCAAATTTTGCAATGTTGCTGCCTTCATTTGAGACATTTGTTGACAACTAATATTACTTATATTGGTTATGTTAGATTTTCGTTGGCGTTCTTATTTCATGTCATTAACTTCTTGCGTAGTTTTTGTCCCGCATTTTGTGTTACTTTTGCTTGCATTTAAAATTGTTCTTTTCATAACAAACTAGCGTTATTTTTGTTTAGATTAATAAACCATGTCCGATTCACGTTTAGGAAGTAGAGGGAAGCTACGCGTTTTTTGAAAAAAAGCGAGATAACGGTGGTCCATTTATTCCTTTGACGGCAGTTTGCGAAATGGTTTAATTATTTACTTCACTTTGTAGTTCATTAACTCTATTTTAGCGTATAGCAGCTGCTTTAAGTATCAATCTGTCCACGGTAACTGCTGTGTCACGGGCAGTTAAAAACAATGAACGCTTCGCTTCCGAGAAACGAATTCACAAAAAATCTTGTACTGAAGTTGCGAATTTACTAAATGTGGTATTCGTAAAGTAATTTACAGAATGTATGAAAATCGTGAGTAAATTTTATTAATTTTGAAACTGTTTATGTAACATTAAATAATTTTAGACGAGCATATTTTTGTAAAAATCTTGTGACAAAAGGTAACACACGCTGGTCTCTTTAAAGGTAGCGAAAGATCGTCGAATGCAGTTCTACATAACATGGGTTTTAAGTGGAAACAAGATAATCCACAGAAACGATCATTAAAGAATGGTGGGATTGCAAAATTCAGTTTGATATAAGAGATGTAGCACCGTTGGTTATTGATGTAAATGAAGATAGCAACGACAGCAACTGGGAATAAAACTGCAGTGGCAACTAATCAACACAAATTTATAAAACCTTAAGAAATTTAATAAAAGAAATTTTTTACACGATAGACACATTGATGTTTGTAAATCTAGTTTATTGTGTATTAATATATATTTTTAACTTTCTGTATAATAAATAAATACAAAACGAAACAGATTTTCTATTGCTAAATATCAAACTTTTAATTTCTTTGGTTATAATACTTTCATCTTTAAAACATTGGCTGCAAACTCACAGTTTTCGTTTGTGATATAGTGATCATTTTCGGATTGCACTTTTATAATCTTTGACAGTATTCTCTTGCTAAAGTCGTTTATTTACATCTTATCAATAGCCAAGTGTAAGGTATTTTCAAATTTAATGTGTGCTTGAGCTATTGTTGAGGAGGTTACTTGTTTTACTACTTTCATACATCTCATACTGTTCAAACTTAGCAAAACTATCACACCAGGTACACAAAGCTTTAACAACCAATGCAACAAAACTTTCACACTACATTTGTTGTATGGACTTAAAAAATAGATTTAACAATGTAGTGCTTCATGATGGTCCTGGGTTTGAATTACACATTATCAGCAGTTTCTAAATCTAGCAATTTCAACAGTTCCCAAATACTAGCTAGTTTTCGCAATATTGTGTTGGGTTGTTTAATATCCGGCAAACCTTAAAAACAAATTTTCATAACTGTTCGTCGTCTTACTTTAGTGTAATAAACATAACCTCTGGAAGTCTTGATTATTGGTGGTGGCTATTATTCCGTGCCCGGTATAACATGCATATGTCTATTTAATTAAGAATATAAAACACATTAAAAACATTCAGTTATATTTAAAATATGCTCACTAGTACAAATTCCCACATAATAACATTTATTATTAAGCTAAACAGCTTAGATTGGAATTTTGTCAGTGTAAAATCATTTTACAAGTTACCTTTTAAAAAGTAACAAACCACATTCTGTCACCAATTACTAAATAAATGCAAAATCTATATTGTACCGATAGCGTCATTGTAGTTACGAGAAATTGCTATTTTGATAGTGGCAACGGCGCCAATATATGACATTACAAATATTGATGACGATAGTCGGTTTAGAAATTGCAGTACCTATATTAGGTTTTCGTTAGAAATGTTTTATTACAAGAACAAAATATCGACTAACGTTAGGGATGGGCTCGGGCTCGGGCTTTCGGGCCGGCCCGGCCCGGGCCCAGCCCGAAATTTTACTACTTTATTCGGCCCGGGCCCGGGACGGGCCTATCTTCTTTCGGGCCGGGCCGGGCCAAACGACTAGGGCCGGCCCGAACTTTTCGGGCCGAAAAACGCACGAGTAGATACTCCATCGTCCCTTCACTTCTATCTCACATTGAGTAAGTAAACGTTCTTAATTAATTAATGCCCAGAAACATCGAACTAGGTGATTTATTCATAATTCAAAGTTTGCACGATTTATATTATGTCTTTGTATATACTTCAAAATTCAATCAACGCTCTAAATACGAGGATGCTGTTTTATAATGATTTTCCTAGAAGTAAGCTGTAAAAATCCTTTTGAAAACAGATATGCTATATGCTTGGGAAGAAGTAAAAACAGTGTTTTGAAGTAAACTCGAAAAGTATTCCGTGAAAACACTTTGACAACACATACAAATGTTATCGAATTTGTGGAAATGAAAGACTCAAATAACAAAAGAAAGTTCATCTTTGTGTGAATACAATTTCTTTGATTTTTCCAATATAGTTAAACATGTATTATAGGTCACCTTATCACAAAAGAGATTAATTCTTTATTCATTTTTAAAACATAATCTACCTTACAGATATAGAATACTAAACATATATGTCGGAATAAAGAGTAAAGGAAAAACACTTGCACTAACACTCCTTTAGATTAGATGCAGACTTTTAAAAAACAATACTTTATTTGAAGATTCTTTTGATAAAGTCTGCTTGGAATGAGTTTGCAATAACTCTCTAATTTCAAGTAGGTAATTTTAGTAAAATTCTTTGAAGTAGGAACGACAAAATAAAGCGGACGCAAATTTATTATAAAGGTTATAAGGTACGTTAAGCGTACAATTTCCTAAACATTGAAAATTGCTAAACATTTTGTACCTTTGTTACCTATTTCTAGGATTTTTTAAAGAATTGTTACGTTTATTTTCAACATAAATTAATTACCGTATTTTTCTCCCTTATTAATTCAATACCCGCTCGAATAAATTCTGTTTCTACTGTTAAATTCTTCAACATAATTAGTAATAAACACGCTCTCGAATAAGTTCCTCGACTTAAATCTAGTTGCTTTGAAACGACAAGTTTATGCAACAACTAAATAGTTAAATCCTGTTTCAGGTATACATTACGACCGCCTATAATAGTTTTCTCTATTGTTTCAATGTAAAGACTTGTTGAAATAAGGTCGCACACTATCCGACAACACCCGGGAGTTCCAGTTTTAATCGCGCTTTGATAAGCGAGGATTTGCAGTTCGAATTCGTGTTATTTAAACCATTGGTAAAATTTGCTTCTACAACTTGTGCGTCGACATATTTTCTACATTATTTGTCACCGTATTTCAAAAGCAATTCACGTCTGTTTATTTTCTGTTCGACAACTAGGAGGTGTCTTGCGTGGATTGCTTTTTTTAGCTGGAGGCCAAATAGGTTCTTCCTTTCTGTAGACCAACTGATTTTGTCCGTAGATCGTTGCTGTAGTTACGATGGCAGGGTAAATGGATCCTGAATACCGCGGCGTTTCTGTATTGACTCGCCCCCGACGGTTTTCAAGCTGAGTATCCGGACATCTACAGGTATGCAACTCGTTTTCTTTTGTGTGTGTCAATGGGATATTCCGTATCAACGTTGTCAACGTTGCTGCTAATCGATATTATCGCTCTACATGTGTGATTTACCTGTGTTAAAAATATTGGACAGACACACTCTTATTCCTTTGTACTGATTGGTTTATTTTACAAACGGTACTATGTACGATTTAAAATATGTCTGACAAAAGCTCCCACACGTTAATTTCGTCCTACTAATTAGTTATTTTACAAAAAGTATTAGGCGAAACTTTAAAAACGCTTTACAAAAGCTCTCACAGGTTTATTTTACTACTGATTAATTTTATTTTGTGTAAATACGAGATGCGCACTTCGTATCTAATATACTAAATTGTTCATATCACCTAACTGATAGCTTTGAAATAGTAACGCTTAATTTATTTGTTTTGCTTGTTTGTACAGAATACTTTATTTATTCTTATGTTAATCGATAATCGTGGGCGATGTGTTTTTTGTTTCTTTTTGGTATGTAGGCGAATCCCCCCACTCTCCGCGTTTAATAGTTAGCCTGGTTTTTACTTTTCTTCCGGCTACGTCTAGGTACGTAGCAGAATCAAAAATCAAATGATATACTACAGTATGTTCCTCAAGTATCTCGATTGTAATTCAAAATCATTATACTCTTAAATTAAACAAAAGAGTGATAGTTACTTGTTGAACACAACAGAAAAAAATATCTTTTCATTCGCTAAATGAAAGTCGAGCCGGGCCGTCAATTTTCATTTCGGGTCGGGCCTCGGGCCGGGCCGATTACCTTTCTGCGTCGGGCCGCGCCGGGCTTATTAAAAGCCCGCCCCGGCCCGGCCCGAGTTCATCCCTAACTAACGTGCACGGGCGAAAATAGTGTTACTGTTAGGTTACCAGTAGAAATGCTTTACTACCAACAAAAAATACACAAACGGATATGTTTGTGAAAATGCTGTTGAGGTTATGTTACAGTTAAGAATGTTTTATTACTAAGAAGCATACCCAAATTGAAACATGTTCTAGTATAGTGTTCGGGTTACATTGCCGTTATGAATCTTTTACTAAGACACAAAACCCAAGCGGGAGCATGGGCGAAAATAGTGTTGATGTTAGGTTGAATTAGTTTAAGTAGTGTTATGGTAGTTGAGTCGAGTACTTATTGATAATATAAAGGTTTGTTGCAGCTGTTGCAAGGACCTTATATTGCTGTTTACTCAGCGTCTATTGTTGCAACACAAAAATAAAGGTACAAGATTTACTTTAATGCATTGTAAAAAAAAATCAAGACCCGCACCTTCTACTCATCCAACAGAAATTTCTATTCTATTTTTCACACAATACTAAATTAAAATTGCATTAACGTATTGCCCGATATATTTACACGGGATAACGTTCCTTTGCGTAATTTAAAAACGTGGAAAACACGTTTTTCTGTGGCTATCTTTCAAAGTGTTGCCGCCACATAAACTTGTCGATGTTATCTGGAAGCATTGGTGAACTTAATACAGAAAGTTGCTTGCAAAATCCTTTGAGCTTATTCCAAAACCCTCCTATTTGACGGTAATTCTGTGTGCTACAACAAACATAAGACCACAACAAATGTCCCTGTTGCAGATTTACAATGAATGAAACATTATCGCGCGCGGAGAATGTATACACTTCTATGTCACTTGTAAGTTCGTTACGATACGATAGGTATTTAAAAAATGCACACCGATAAATCGAAAAAATAAATGTAATAACATAACGCAACAAACACGAAAGTATAAATAAGTTGCTCTGTCAAGGAAAGACACAAACATCGGGTGTCTCTATATGCAATAGATTGCCGATAGGAATTGCGTTATGTTTATTAAAACAGATTTGACGTGTGGTAATAAAGGAATCATCTATAGCTTTCTGGTCATCGACTAATGCACACGTACTCATATTGCGTTGTGTAATTATATTATAGTGAACACCTTGACTGCGTGCTGACACGGGATGGTGGAGTTCGTTTCTGCAGTTTGTAAATACGCGGATCGTATGAAGTCAATTTCCACAGCCCCCACAATCGAAATTTGAACTTTTTTCTACGTCATTCGTTTGTGCATCATAGGTGCACAAATGTGCACAGTGAACGAAAGTTTGTGCACCTCTCTATACAAAGATACGAAAAAACAAAAATGGGGATCTGTGGAAACGGCAGCCCCCCCCCGAGAAATTTCATATTTTTTGTAGTCAATCGTTTGTGCATCATAGGTGCACAAACGAACACGGTATACGAACGTTTGTGCACATCTCTATACGGAGATACGAAGAAAATAAGGTGGAGGGGCTGTAGAAACGGCAGTCCCCCCCCACCAAAGAAATTTCGAGTTTTTTTATAGCCAATCATTGCGCATCGTAAATGCACAAATGTGCGCAGTGTAGGAACGTTTGTGCACATCTCTATACGGAGATACAAAAAATAAAGTAAAGGACTGTAGAAACGGCGTCCCCTTCTCCAAAAAATTCCTGATTTTTTATTAGCCAATCGTTTGTGTATCATAGGTGCACAAATTTGCACAATGTACGAACGTTTGTGCACATCTCTATACGGAGATACGAACAAATAAAGTGGAGCGGCTGTAGAAACAGCAGCCCTCCCACCGAAGAAATTCCGGTTTTTTTTAGCCAATCGTTTGTGTATTGTAGGTGCACAAATGTGTACAGTGTACAAATGTTTGTCCATTTCTACATACTAAGATATGAGAATATTATTCTTGGGTAGACCAAACATAAGCGGCGACGTACCACCGATGCAATCCCATATTATCTAAAAGCCAATCACTTTCGCATCGTAGGTTGACAGCAGTGCACAACGTGCAAACATTTGTGCACTCTCGCACTCGATGTGAAATACTAACCAATACAGGTGCGTGTAATTAGCCGCATTTTTTTAATTTTACAAAAAATTTTGTGCTATAATTAGGCTCTATTTTTCGCTCTCTTAGCACTCAAGTTATTATAAAAAAAATTTCCGACCAAGTTTACGCAGCCACGCTGTTTTCGTTTTTTCCAAAAAAATTTGTGCCATAAATAGGCGCCAATTAGGCGCTATTTTGCACCGTTTTTATGCCCACCAGGCAAACAAGTTATATTAGAAAAACTATTGCTCCGGCTAAGTTCAAGTAGCCGCACTTTTTCGAAATTTTGAAAAAAAAGTGTTGTGCCATAATTAGGTGCTCACTAGGCGCCAATTTGCATCCTAGAAATATAATTTTGCGTCCTCGTTGCTAGCAAGTTATTTAGGAAACCTTTAGTAGGCACAGTTCACGCATCTACGGGTAATTTCCTAAATAACTTATTCGCAATAATTTTTTTAATATAACTTGTTTACTAGGTGGGCGCAACATTGTGTTTTAACGGCGCAAAATAACGCCTAATTGTGTCACAAGAAATTTTTGAAATTAAAAAAATTGCGGAAAACTTCACGCACCTAACCAATACTAGCTATGTAGAAATTAATTTGAGTTGTCTACATAAACAGTAACATTTTTCCTACGCGCCATACTCGAGTTTTTTAGTTATTTTTGTTGGAGTGTATTGCATATACATAATCCTGCAAAAATCTCAACGTTTGTGCAGTTTCGTACACTAAGGTAAAAGGAAAGCGATTTGCGGAGACCGGAGACCGCAGAAATGGTAACTTCTTTACCAAACAAATTTCCTCTCTTCTTTATGGATAATTGTTCGTTAGGGCGTAGCGTTTGTACACTTTTTCAAACTATAATACAAAAAACTAAACATAGAACTGCCGAAGTGTCAGCGCCCATCAAATGAACCACGTTTTCTTACAAAAATTATGTTGTGGACGGATAAAGCAAAATGGGACGGGAAGGAATGGGCGGATAGAGAAGGGGCGTTTTGGTTTGCTTACCGTCCACGCCTTGAGTACTTCTTACTACTTATCGCCTTTTTTCAATTGTAGGTTGTTTCCACTAACGCTCACGTTCGAAGTGTTTTGTTTTGAAAACTCCCATTTTAACTATGCCGAAATGCAAGTCCATATTTAATATTAGTTTACAAGCAAACTGTTTATTAAGCAACCGAATACTTCCTAGGATGCCATATGCGTAAACGTACAGAATTCAGTGTGTCTCATAGCGGTACCGGTAATATTGAACAGGATATAAAATTGTGAGAGATGTAAATGTGTCGACCGTACCCCCGTTTCGGGTTCTACGACGTTAAATTTTTTAAGAAATCGGACGAAAGCAGAAGTTATTGTAGTAAATGTATTGATACGCACAGCGATTAAAGAATTAAATGTTGATCATGGTAAATCGAATTTACAATTTTGACATATGCTTCAAACCACAATAAAAAGAACATATATCTTCTTTTGATGCGCTTTTGTCCACCATGCGAAGGCATGCACGTAAAATATTTTGATCTCCGACATCAACATAAAACTTCTGATATTTTCAGTTTATTTTCTTTGCATCTCTGAGTAGAGAAGTGCACAAACGTTTGTATGCTGTGCACATTAGTAGAGTATTTAGTGACGAACCAGCACCTCATTTCCTCCAGAATCCCTCATTTCCTCACTCATCTGGACCAAATTTACATGTAAATTCGCACTATAAAGTCTTATTTTAGATGAATCTCCTCCTGACTCCTCCTTGCTCTCCTCCTTGCTCGGACACCCCCACAACCATTTTGATTACATCACACCCGCATTCTTTCCACCCGCGAGATAAATCTTTCTCCACATTTCCACCCACGAGATAAACCTATCTTGTTTGGTATCAATTAATATTAGAATTTTCTTAGCTACCCGAATCTCTAGGAATTTTTTAGATTGCATCATCCCCCAGGGAGCTACCCCCATTTTAAGATTTCTTACCTGTAGCAACTTTTAAGCGTTCTTATAAATTCTTTTAGTCATGCGATACATCTTGTTAGTCTAAAATTTTATGTAGAATCCAAATCTGTAAACAGATTTGAAATCGGACCACGCCCTGCAAAGTTATACCCCTTTAAAGTCCTGATCTTCTAATTTTGCTATTTGCTCTATAAGCAAACCTAACAAATAGTTTTCTTCGTATAACCAATGCATCTTTCGAGATAAACCTATCTTGTTTGGTATCAATTAATATTAAATTTTCTCAGCTACCCGAATCTCTAAGAATTTTTTAGATTGCATCATCCCCCAGAGAGCTACCCTGATTTTAAGATTTCTTACCAGTTGCGATTTCCGACCGTCCTTAAACATTTTTTTATACATGCGATACATTAAATTAGCTTAGAATTTTATGTAGAATCCGAATCTCTAAACAGATTTAAAATCGGACCACGCCCTGCAAAGTTACATATACCCTCTGCGAGATAAATCTTTCTCCACATTTCCACCCACGAGATAAATGTACCTTGTTTGGTATCAATTAATATTAGAATTTTTAGCTACCCGAATTTTTAGAATTTTTCACATAGCACCATCCCCAAGGAGCTACCCCATTTTAAGATTTTTGCAGGCAGCGATTTTTGAGCGTTCTTATAAATTTTCTTTATACATGCGATGCATCTTGTTAGTCTAGAATTTTATGTAAATCCGAATCTGTAAATAGATTTAAAATCGAACGACCCTTACCATTTACACACACCTTTAAATTATAAATTTCCGCGGCTTATACATAAAGAAAATCTAAAACCATTCTTAAAACTTTTATTACAAACAATTTTTACTAATACAGTTTAAATTTGTAAACCACATTTCTAAATATATATTCACAATTTTTATTTTTAACCTAGAACTTGTCATATCGGGTCATACTTATTAATATTTATTTCTAAATAGAGCACCTTTTCCAAAGACCAACCGGACCGCATGTTTCAAATTCCTCTGATTTTGTTCGCATGGTTTCGCTTAAGACCTCGTACATATTTTCCAGATTACTAAAGACGTTATAACACTTTTTTGTTAAAGGATTTACATCGTAAGTCTCTTCTCCATTTTGGTATAAACCCGTAGAGTTCCAGTAGACTTTTACTGCATTTGTATTTTTTTCATTTATTAATCAATACAGTCCTCTTTCTGCTTCAAAGTGGGTCACTCCATGTCGACACTGGCGTTCTTTCGAAGCAGCCATCGGTTGTTAAAGCTCAACCATTTCTACACCATCGTTCAGTTGCGAACTGATGCATTTTATGTCCTTTGTTCTTAAATGTGCGGCATAGTATCTTTTCTTCAAAGCATACTTCACATAATTCGGGTGTTTCGTACAAGTCCTTTAACACGGCGGAGCTGAACTGTTCGGCTTAATACATACCGTGCTGTTTTCCTTGTCCCGTAAGTTGCCATTCTCGTAAAACGAAACCAAGTCCCACAGTTTAAGTACTTATGTCCGAGGCGCAACACTGGACGAGTTGCCCGGCATTTGTCTGGGCCGTATAGCATTTTCCAGGTATGGAAGACCGCAAATCGTTTAAAACGTTTGCAGCAACCATTTGTACAAACAATCCCTACATAAGATGACTTGACGAAAGTCTTTCAACTAAAGTTTATCTGCCACCTGCTTTATGTACCAAGAATGCAAACCGAAGGTTTCCATACCGAAGAAGTTGGGATTCAGCAGGAACTAAATGAGTCATAATCCTCGCAGCTCGTCCAATACATTTACCATTTGCCCGTGTTCGCTTTCCATCGCGGATCCGTTAGTAAAACACAAACGTCTTCCATGTTATACGGATCGCGTGCTAAAAATCCAAAGGGTGGTAGCACACGCACAAATTGTGGAAGTCGTGCTAGAGCAGTGCTACTATAACCAAAACGCCTTTAGACATAACCAAAATCAACTTGTTGCTACAGGATACTTACAACTTAACCTTTTAAATAACTTCCGCTACTTTAGGAAATGGTAGTCTTGAATTTTCCAAATGAACACACAAAGCCTAGCGACTAAATTACCCAAATTTCCCATTGCCGTTCACCTGGTATTATAGTTAACAATTTAATTGGCACGTTCACTTCTCGAACAACATATTTTATAGCAACAATGCGCTGTATAATCATGTCAACCCTTCCGCGCTACTGCTATTTTGAATTGCAAAACACTCTCCTTCATTCTAGACGATGCAAAGCACCATTTCACTTCTCAAACAACGCGTTTTCGTTCGATAATTAAATTTTGCTTCTTGCTTTTACACTTTCGCAAGCGCCTGGACACGTAATTTTTAGACCGGATACTGATATCGCCAAATAGAAATTAGATGCTCGATTCTATCAATTTCCATTCCTCGTCAAAGGAGAAAAACTCGGTCAACATCCATTATACTTCGACCCGCTCCGTTCTAAATTTCAAACATTTCAACACATGGGCAGAATTTTGAACCTCCGGGATCTTTAAGTCGTGCATTACACATCCGAGCTACGCGTAAACAACATATTTGTGCAACTGTATAATACATGCATACCCCTCTCTGCGTACTGCTATTCTTGTAGTTGCTTGAAAAGCGTCGCCCTTTTTACAGGTAGGACCATGCAAGCAGCCTTCTACTTTCTTTATAAGTCACACGCGCACTTTTGCGAATAATTAAATTTTGTTTATGTGCCTTTACACTTGCTTATTTAAACATCTAATACAATGATTAACCACTTTCGATTATTCAACGGAGACCACACACCCGACGCCGTCTTTTTGAATCACGATCAGGCTCACCATAACGACCTGACGACTATCTTTCACTATATTTTTAAACAAAACCGTATCGCCATGGGAGTTAAACGATTTTGGAAGACACGTATATTAATCCAAGTAGACAAAGTTAAGCTATTAGGTTAGTCCGCGAAACTTTTCAACCCAAATTAATAATTTTTACTTTTTCTAACCTAGGTCCACACTTGTTTTTAATGGAAAACTCATTAAATGCAATTAGTCTTATTGGGAATTTAATGAGAAAACTCATTAACAAGCATTAGGTCATATGGTCATGTGGTCATATGGTCATGCTCGTATTAGGTCATGTGCCATCGGTCATATTAACTACAATTGGTACCCTTTGATCTTTTTAATGGTATCTTTCTCGCCTACAATACAGTGGACTTAACATTACTACCAACAAATTCTAATACTGACCCCATGGTAAATAGCAATTTCATCCAACTTTTTTTCAAGTGTATCCGGATATATGTCGATGCGCATCCCTGTCGGGTTCGTTGGATAACAACATATTCGACTATCTTCGGCAATATACGTCCTCACTCTGTATATTACGTAAGACCCCAAATTTACGTATTAAATTTAGTATTCGGTATAGTTAGAACGGTAAACATGAGCGTCTCCAAGGTGATTAACGTTTCTCAACTTCTGGGAATAAAGTGAAACCGACAAATGAGCGATTTGGATTATGGCTGTTGACAGAAAATATGTGCAACAATAATCTGGTAAAAGATATTGGTAATATTTGTTATGTCGAAGGCGAACAGATGCTGACTGGTGGACTACACACACCAATTACAGAACCATTTTGTGACAATATAATGTTGGTTAAAATTTGCGACCTTTCTGACACCGAACAAGCATCTGCAAACAAAAGGATGTTTATCCTAAAAAGAAATTTGTGGTGCATTTAACAGCTATCTACGAAGAAAGTTCAACTGATTTGTTTCGCTAGGCATGGTGTTAAAGCTAAGCTTCCGTTTTCTCTGGAAAGCACTAACAAGATGGGCCAGAGAGTAAAAGAAATTATTGGAAAAGAAGACCTCGAATGCATTAATAAAAATTCCAAAATCCTATATGTGTTCCATACAAAGTGGAACTACAGATGTTAAGTTGGAAACTTTATTGAGGAACTACCAGATATATTAGACGAAGTCGAAAAGATTATTTCTATCTTTTGACATGGATGTAACCCAAGATTTTGCAGGCATATTTAGCAAGATGGAGATGTGTAATTATTTAACTACAAAGCATAACTTTTGCTATAAGGGAGAATACGAAGAAAAGTGTAATATTATAGTTGACAACGATAAACTGTGGGATTGATTGTTTAACATGGCTAACAACCAATGCAAGAATTAAGATTTACAACAAATTTGTGTGCCAGATAACAAGTCCTGGTGTTAATAAACAACTTGGCAATCATATACTAGATTTTTTACGTTGTCCAGATGTACGTTTAAGGGAAACATTTGCGTCTACTTTGGCCAAAGAACATGGTATTACGCGATTGGAAGCGACAATATACAACTGTGCAATTGGAAGCTATGTCAGTGCGGAACGGGTGTATAAACCCTTAAAAGACTGTTTAACCTTATTGGAAGATAGTAAGTTATACTTCCTAAAGGCGCCAATGTACTCGGTACCACTTGCCAAAATGTGGAGTAAGCTATCGGACAAGCTACAAAATAGCTGCTGTTTAGCGAATAATAACCTGCTACAGTACGTGTATTGGGGAATGGCAATCAAAGAAATTGACGGGCTTGCAAATTGTTGTCCGAAAAACCAAAAGAAAGGGAAACATTGATAAAGTATGTACTTTCGGCTTTTAGTTTTAACTATTTACCCGTAAATTATTTGGAGATAGTAGAGGAGCAAGGCAGCCAAGATAAAATAAAAATCTTACACAAGTGCTACATTAAAGCAGGTAGTACATATTTTACACAATCTGCAACACTATATTCTACAATTCCAAAAGAAATAGTCATTTCGGAATTGGGATTGATAAATACACCTAACATTCGTCCAGAGGTTGTACGACAACGCCAAAATATTGGTAGTAAACTCTATCCGTTTACGCTAAAGGAAATTGCCCCATTATGTATGCCATACGCTGTAAGTGGAAGGAAAAGACAACTGGAATTAGAGGAAATGGATGCAAAAGGCGAAAATTGACTACATGGAAAACACTGCGACAATAGGAACAATACAAAGATGTGTTAGACAAAGAACATCTTATTAGAGAAAATGAGGAAGAATTAAAAGATTATTTTATGTGTCGATGGACTGACTTAGATACATCCGGGTTGTACAAGTTGTATGCATTTGCGGTTAGTAAGAAAGACTCTTTAGTTATGTAGGTGTTCTTGCAGAAAAGGATGGTACTAAATCCGTATACTTTTTAAAAGGTTATTCTAAAACGTATTTATCAAAATGGCAGATAACAAAGACGAATTAAGGAATGCGGGTTTCGTAACCTTGGCGTACACCACACGCAAAGGGGTTCCGCTAAACATTGTATATTTACCTAGTAAAGAACCTTTCGGATCATTTAAAACCGAGGGTCTTACAACCTATAACAACCATATATTCCCAAAAGTGGTGGACATGCAACTACGCAACAGTGTGTGGGAGAAAAGGATTTCTCCAATACCGACAAGAAGAAGTCGATCAAGCTAACAAGATACGTATGCAGGATATAGTGGGAAAGCTGCGATTAAAAGATTGTCACAAGCTGCAAGAATTACACGAAGGAATGGATCTGGTTGTCGGCGGAATCAAAGACTTTAAATATAGAGGCAAACTTCGGTACATTTTACAATTCGAAAACCTAGACGGTCTTTATGTATCAAACTATTGGTTAGAAAAGGAGATAGAAGACTTGGGTGTCGATTTAAATTTTAAGCTGCGAATAAAATTAGATAAAATTAAAACCACTGCAAACAAACATAAAGAAAGGACTGTCTTCTGTGTATAACTTTGTATTAAAATTAAGTTTAAATGACTCCATGTTTGGTATTAAATATTTTTAAATTTGTTATGTATAATGTCAGAATAAACATTTTATAATAGTATATAACATTGTTCTTTATTTATAAAAGGCTGTAACGTTACCCCGAAATAGCATGCACAGAAAGGGGTGCGCATGGGCAGGGTGCGTACGCGCAGGGGTGCGCATGGGCAGGGGTGCATGCGCAGGAGTGCTCATGGGCTGGGATGTGTCTGGGCGTACACGAAGGAAGCGGATGTTAACAGTCACCAAGCATCCAATTCTTTATTTGATGGTATCGAGTACTTGCCTGCGTATGTACCCGGAGTAAAACACGATTTGTACACGCAGATAATTAATAAAATTAGTTTATCGAGGAAGATGACAAAAGGTACATCATTCCTAATAGTACAACAATCTACGCATGGGGCGTAAAGATATAAGATAGTTGTTTATATTTGTAAGGATTTTGTAAATCTATTGTATATATTAGTTTTAAGATTCCATAATTTTTAAGTTCTTCTCCACCTTCCAAATCCTTCCGGCTTCCTGGTTGACAGAGTATACGTGTTATCTCCACGTGGTATTCGCGGGCACGGCGGTTTTAGATTTCTCGGGAGATGGTTGGCTAAGGCATATGTCTTGGGTAGCGAAAAAGGTTTTAAAATGGTGTTAAATAAAGATGAGCAAAATTAGTGATTTGGGTCTTTAAAACGCATAACTTTGTATGGGTGGTCCTATTTAAAATCTATTTACAGATTTGGGGTCCCTAGAAAATTTAATATTAGTTGATACATAGCAAAATATATTTATCTTAAAAGAGTGACTACCCTGCGTATAATAAATATAATATAACACTTGTCAACAAAAAGTTGTAGGAAATTAAAGACGTATTTAATGGGGGTCCAGTATTAGAATTTGTTGGTAGTAATGTTAAGTCCTACTGTATTGTAGGCGAGAAAGATACGATTAAAAAGATTAAAGGGTTTCACGAATTGTAGTTATAAAACCGAGGGTCTTACAACCTATAACGAGCATATACTCAAAAGGAATGGGCATGCAACTACGCAGCAGTGCGTGGAGAATAAGAATTCTCTAATAAGAAATTAAAGGTTTCCATGTACGTAGCACCAGTCATTGGGTAACGGTAGAAATGTGGAACCTATAAAGACGATTATTAATTATGGTTTAGAAAATAGTAGTTTTCGTGGACTAAATAAAATAGCTTAGACTGGTTAATGTATATGACTTACATATTCTCGTACATATCCACAAACATCTGTTTACGTCCGCAATGGCGATACCGGTAGTTTTTGTTTAACAAATAGTAGGAAAGATACGTCAGGTGTTAGTGCGGAAGCCCATAGGATTACAAAAGAACGGTGCGGCGGGTGTATGGTGGTCTCCGTTAGAATAATCGAAAGTGGTTAATCAATTGTATTAGATGTTTAAATAAGCAAAAGTGTAAAGGCCTACATAAACAAAATTTAATTATTCGACAAAAGTGCGCGATGTGCTACACTTATAAAGAAAGTATGGAATGGTGCTTGCATCGGTCCTACAGTAAAAAGGGCGACTGACTTTTCAAGCAACTACAAGAATAGCAGTAGCGCAGAGAAGGGGTATGCATGTATTATACAGTTGCTGCAAAATATGTTAGTTTACGCGTAGCTCGGATGTGTAATTGATCACGACTTAAAGATCCTCGGAGGTTTAAAAATTCTCAGCCCATTGTCGTTTGAAAATGTTTGGAAATTATCAGAACAGGAGCGGGTCGAAGTATAATGGATGATTGACTGAGTTTTTCTACCTTTACGAGGGAATCGGAAATTGATAGACATCGAGCATCTAATTTCTATTTGGACGATATCGAGTACTTACCGGTTCTAGAAATCATTACGTGCGGCCGACCGCTATGCGAAAGTGTAAAAGCTCACAGAAGCAAAATTTAATTATCATACGAAAAGCGCGCGATGTGTTATAGAAAGTATGGAATGGTGCTTTGCATCGGTCCCAACAGTAAAAAGGAGAGTGACTTTTCTAGCAATTACAAGAATAGCAGTAGCGCGGCGAAGGGGTATGCATGTATTATACAGCGCATTGTTGCTATAAAATATGTTAGTTTACGAGAAGCTCGAACGTGCACAAATTAAATTTTAATCTATAATTAACCACAGTCGTAAAAATGGGAAATTAATGGGTAATTTTAATAGTGCTAAGCATATACTTTCGCTTGGTGATTCATTTGGAAAATATTCAAGCCTACCATTTCCTAAAGTATGACGTAGAAGTTATTTAAAATTAAATTGTTGTAAGTATCCTGTAGACAACAAGTTGGTATTTTCTTAGTAATGGTTTAAAGTGTTTTTGGTTATAGTAGCACTGCATCTTCTAGCACGACTTGCACACAATTTGTGTGCGTGTGCTACCACCCTTTGGATTTTTAATATGCACGCGATCCGTATAACATGGAAGACGTTTCGATGTTTCTACTAACGGTATTCGCAGCATGGACAAAAGCGAAACCGGGCGCATGCATTGGTGCTAAATGTATTGGACGAGCAGCGAGGATTATGACGTCATTTAGTTCTCGCTGAATCCTCAACTTCGTTCGGTATCTTCGAAACCTTCGGTTTGCATTCTATAGGGTACATAAAGCAGGTGCGCAAGAATAAACTCTTTAGTTATAAGTTAGTTCGCTTACAAGTCAAGTCTTATAGTGCGGATTTTGTTTTGTACTAAAATGGTATCTGCAAACGTTTTAAGTGCAACTCTTGCGGTGCTTCCTATACCTGGAAAATGCTCTCATACGGCACCAGAACAAATGTCGTGGTGCAACATCGTCCAAGGTTAAGCCGTCCGCAGCAAAGTACTTAAACTGTGGGACTTGCGGTTTTGCTTTTACGAGAATGGACAACTTACTGCGACACAAGGAAAACAGCACGGTATGTCATTAAGCCTTAAACGTCAGCTCCGCCAGCTGTTAAAGGACTTGTACGAAACAACCACGAATTATGTGTAAAGTATGCGATTTCGAAATGGAAAAGAATACATATGCCGCACATTTAAGAAGCAACAGACATAAAATGCATCAGTTACCGCTACTAGCGACGATGGTGTAGAAATGGTTAGCACTGCGTTTAACAACCGTATGGCTAGCTATCGCATAAAGAACGCCAGTGTCGACGATGGAGTGCCCGAGTTTCTTTGGAAGCAGAAAGAGCGATTTATTCGATTAATAAATGAAAAAGAATACAACATACAGCAGTAAAAGTCTACTGCGAACTCTACGGCGTTTATACCAAAATGGGGAAGAGACTACCGATGTGAAATCCTTTTAACACAAAAATGTTGTTATAACGTCTTCTAGTAATCTGAAAATATGTACGAGGTCTTAAGCGAAACCATGCGAACAAAATCAGAGGAATTTGAAACATGCGGGTCCGGATGGTCTTTGGAAAAGGTGCTCTATTTAGAAATAAATATTAATAAGTATGACCCGATATGACAAGTTCTAGGTTAAAATAAAAATTGTGAATATATATTTAGAAATGTGGTTTACAAATTTAAACTGTATTAGTAAAAATTGTTTGTAATAAAAGTTTTAAGAATGGTTTTAGATTTTCTTTATGTATAAGCCGCCGGAAATTTATAATTTAAAGGGTGTGTGTAAATGGTAAGGGTCGTTCGATTTTAAATCTATTTACAGATTCGGATTTTACATAAAATTCTAGACTAACAAGATGCATCGCATGTATAAAGAAAATTTATAAGAACGCTCAAAAATCGCTGCCTGCAAAAATCTTAAATGGGTAGCTCCTTTGGGGATGGTGCTATGTGAAAAATTTTAAAAATTCGGGTAGCTAAAAAATTCTAATATTAATTGATACCAAACAAGGTACATTTATCTCGTGGGTGGAAATGTGGAGAAAGATATATCTCGCAGAGGGTATATGTGTAACTTTGCAGGGCGTGGTCCGATTTTAAATCTGTTTAGAGATTCGGATTCTACATAAAATTCTAATCTAATTTAATGTATCGCATGTATAAAAAAATGTATAAGGACGGTCGGAAATCGCTACTGGTTAGTAATATTAAAATCAGGTTATCTCGCTGGGGATGATGCAATCTAAAAATTCTTAGAGATTCGGGTAGCTGAGAAAATTCTAATATTAATTGATACCAAACAAGATAGGTTTATCTCGAAAGATGCATTGGTATACGAAGAAAACTATTTGTTAGGTTTGCTTATAGAGCAAATAGCAAAATTAGAAGATCAGGACTTTAAAGGGGTATAACTTTGCAGGGCGTGGTCCGATTTCAAATCTGTTTACAGATTTGGATTCTACATAAAATTTTAGACTAACAAGATGTATCGCATGACTAAAAGAATTTATAAGAACGCTTAAAAGTGCTACAGGTAAGAAATCTTAAAATGGGGTAGCTCCCTGGGGATGATGCAATCTAAAAATTCCTAGAGATTCGGGTAGCTAAGAAAATTTAATATTAATTGATACCAAACAAGATAGGTTTATCTCGTGGGTGGAAATGTGGAGAAAGATTTATCTCGCGGGTGGAAAGAATGCGGGTGTGATGTAATCAAAATGGTTGTGGGGGTGTCCGAGCAAGGAGGAGAGCAAGGAGGAGTCAGGAGGAGATTCATCTAAAATAAGACTTTATAGTGCGAATTTACATGTAAATTTGGTCCAGATGAGTGAGGAAATGAGGGATTCTGGAGGAAATGAGGTGCTGGTTCGTCACTAAATACTCTACTCACATTTGTGTATCTACGATGCACAAACGATTGGCTATAAAAAAATCCTAAATTTCTTTGGTGGGGGAACTGCCGTTTCTACAGTCTCTCCACTTTATTTTCTTCGTATCTCCGTATAGAGATGTGCACAAACGTTCGTATACTGTGCAAATTTGTGCACATACGATGCACAAACGATTTTCTATAAAAAATCTTAAATTTCTAGGGGTGGGGGAGATTGCCGTTTCTACAGTCCCTCCACTTTATTTTCTTCGTATATCCGTATAGAGATGTGCACAAATGTTCATATACCGTGCACATTTGTGCACTTACGATGCACAAACGATTGGCTATAAAAAAAACGAAATTTCTTTGGTAGTGGGGCTGCCGTTTCCACAGGCCCCCCGTTCTTGTTTTCTTCGTATCTTTGTATGGAGAGGAACACAAAAGTTCGTTCACTGTGCACATTTGTGCACCTACGATGCACCAATAAATGACGTAGAAAAAAGTTCAAATTTCGATTGTGGGGGGCTGTGAAAATTGACTTGATCGAATGAACTAAAGCATGGTTTACTTATAGTGCGTGATAGGCTACGACTTCTGTTGATTCGGTGTGTACGTTAATTTCTATTTATTTTATAAAATCTAAATAATCCGCATTTTTTAAATTGGATTATAAAAGATACGTCATTTTTGACATATTCAGCTGAATTGAGTTTTCAATATTTTTTCGGTTTGCACAACCCACCCCCCAGTTTAAAGAAATAATCAGTTCAATGTTCACATTAACAAAAATTAAACACCAATGAATTCATAAATCAAGCAAACATTAAACTGAATACGAATTTGACAAAAGAGTTACCGTGGAATGCTCTTCTTACTGTTCCGAACAACGTAATAGATGATAGTAGGAGTTTAGTCATCAAACTTGTATAAACTAAAGAGACTTTAACCGTTGGCCCAAACCCTTGCTATTACTTAGTTTAAAAAACGAGGGCATGTTTTGAAGCGCACAAAGAGTGATTGACGTGTCTCCTGAACAGGTTTTCCAACTACTATCAAATTGACATTAATTTTTTTTTGTACGAGCAAAATGAGATAACTACTTGAACTTATTACTAAATCCAATAAATAGTTTAGTTGTGAAGGAATTAGTTTGGTAGATCAATATATCATATTTTGTGATCATGAGTATAAGACAGGAAATTCATGTCGAACATCTATCCAGACTTTTGTATCGCAATTTGTTAAATAATTGATAGAAATTACAAAAAAAAGAGTTGTAATTCGACATGTAATAAAGAAAAGTTTACTTTTTTATGAAAAGAGCTAGACTTGTTGTTCCTATTTGGGTAATCGAATTTAAAATCTTAATACAAATCAACGTTGTGATTTAAAACAGAATTTGATATGAAAACCAATCCGCATTTATTAACACCCGCATCATACATAGTCTTAACAGTGTTCACTTATAATCTTAAAAATATAATATGAGTGCACCTTGTATTGCATGACATTTATTTCAGACTCCATTAGACCCCAAAGGTCACATTTATAAATTTTGGCGATTCATGCTTGGAATATTTTATGACCAGCGCAATAATTTATAAAATCTTCCAAGTTTGAAAGAAGTTTTGTACTCAGTGCTGAGATTTCAGGATTTAAATTTTTGCCCACAAGAAAGCTCGTAGTTATATGAGGTAATTTATTCTTTCTTCCACACAACGTACATTATTTTTCTTTTAGCACATTAATAATAACAATGTAGGAAAAGAATTGCTTCTAAAATTCCGATCTTAGGTTTTAAATAAAATAAATTGTAAATGAGTATCTGAAAGAGTTAATTAAATAATTTACGTTTTAGTGCTTTGTTACAGACTAACGAGGTTCTTAAAACGGCCCAATTTTCGGCATGGTTAACGCCAACGTGGCTTATTGCCGCATAAAACTTTATAGAAGCTCTAAAATGTTATTCTCTCTTACACGCTGGAATTTTGATACAAGTCTATCGGTAATGGTTGCAAGACCAAGTGCAGCGTATACAATCAATGTATGTAATCTTAAACGATATTACTAAAAGCTCGCTCGCTATGAGTATTTTAGAAACCACCAGAGTTACAAATTCGCTTAAATAACAAAAATTTTGCGTCCTTTCAAGTCTTTTTAATAACGTTTATCAGAATGGCGTTATTGATAATGGTTTTTGAAACCTGAAGTCATATTTATAAATTCTTCATAAATATTATATTTACAAAAATATTCATTTGAAAACCGATACAAGGGTGTCTTGGCATATGCGGAATTCAAAACTGACGTTAGAATACACACAGCACTTTTAGATTTTAATATACGATAATCAACTTTTTTTAATTAACATCATATGGGATTTTTCTATTACTGAATGAATTTGAAATCTTCATGTGATACTCTCTTAATCTTTGAAATCTTTCTGTAAATACAAAAGCTACAAGCAATCTTAATATTTTTTTACAGTCGACTTAGAAATAAATGAAAACGATGAACTGGGAATATGTTTCAATCAGTAACAAAGTGTCAAAATTGGTAATCTTTCATCGTCAGAGTAAACACAGAATAATGTTTCTAAGACAGTCTTCCCCCTTCCTCTATCCTCCCACCATCTCCCACCTCAAACCTGCTACTGCTGACCGCCCACCACCCATCTCCAATCACCTAACTTCCACCTTCCACAGGTCACTTCTGACCTCTCACCTTCTTCATCTCGCCCCACCTCCACCTCACAACCCTACCAGCTCCCGCCCCCACACCACGTTTCAACAATCATTTTGATCCAAGTATCGATTTTCTCTGACACCATTTTGATACAATTTGTAGACTTGTATATTGTTAAGTACACTTTGAATGATTGTTAATTGTGCTTTGGATTAATGGCGTAGCTATGGTAATGTGATGGTAGAGTCTTTAGTAGCGAGAGGTGGTACTTAACTCAGGTCCTAAGGACTTAGGGATCTATAGAGAAGTGTTATTGAAAGTATCAATTACCTGAATATAGGTAATGAAACGATGAAATCAAACAACAGTATTTAATAATGAATCAACTTAAAACTAAACAAAATGTTAATAAAATACGAAGCAGTAAAAGAGTTAAACAGTTATAATAATGAAAAGTTAACTTACGGTTGAAATTCTAAGTGACCGTCTTGATTAGGGTTTCTTCAGCATCTATAACGGGCTAAGTTACCATTTCGATGAGAGCCAACTTGCGCTTCAGCAGATTACCAATGACTTGGCTAGCTGCTTAGCTGCCCACAAACTACCGATGAGTGGAAGTGTGTCTTGGCCTTTTATACATGCTGACCTAAGGATACTGGTTTCTACGGAAGGTTTTGGTATGTGATAATCAGTACAGAGGTTAGCCAAAACTTTCTAGTTTGTAATAATTTTACAGGAAAACTGATTAGGAAAAATACAAAGTAACTAACCAATGTGGTACAGATTAAGAGGAACTAACGTGAAACGATAAGGTTTGGTTTGAACAAGATAATGACAAAGTAGATTGCAAAGTTTTCTAAAATACAGGATGCGAAATTTATCGATTGTTACAGTGTTGCACTTCTAAAAGTAATCTAAAATAATGGCTCCGCTATATACAAGAATATTTCTATTAACGAGAACCACTAGGTCCCGCATTTCTCTAATAGTGCATCTGACCAACTCGACGATTCTTCGACAACTAAGCTCCCCCTTCCCTACATTTAATTTTTCCCAATTCTCCACTCGAAGTTACTACATTGGCCAGGAAGAGATTTTTGTACCTGAAAAATTTGTTAATTTTGCCGAAACCTTGCTGTCCCAAGCAAGGTAGGTATCTTTAACGTGCTTGACAACGCTCACACACGGAACCTTCATTTTATTTATCATCCGAACGAGGGCCTATTTTTGTGAAAATATTGGCCTAACATTTTTCAATGGGACCGTGTCGGAATTCGAACCCGGAACCTTGGGTATAGTAGTCACACGCATACCAAGTACGACACGGAGCCGCCCAACTAAGGTTCCGCAGTTTAATCCTAGGACATTTCTATGCTTCAATTGCCATTTTTTAAGTATGCCTCTCATTAACTGTTTCAGGGAATCTTATAATTAATGATCAACTTTTGATTTTAATTTTTACATAAATTTATATAAAGTAATATAATAGAAACATACATTAATACAACAGATACATTTCCACACATACAACACAAGTATTTCTCTAGTTTGTTTGACAGTTGTTTTTTATCTAATTTAATTCTTATATTAAAATTTAGATTTACATTTTCCTCTTGTAGTCTTGTAGTCATTGAAACTCAAATTTTACAAATAAATCTCAGTAAAATATGAAAGAAAACAGAAAAATAGAAATTTCCGTAAATTCATGGTTATGCCCTGTATAATACAAGCGTACTTTTATTCATTAAAGTGCCAAGCAAAAATACAATTGCGCGTGTATATACAACCACCCTGTATGATATAGGCGTACTGTAAATTCATAACAAATAATGAAAGCCGTATATGTAAAAATAATTGCTGTTAAGATATCTTAAAACGCATTAAATGTGAATGCAAATCGATCATTTTAAGATAAATACAAAAGCTATTCGTTTGTAATAAAAATGCCGTTTCTAAGCATAAAAATAAATAATTTCGGGTGTTTAAAACTCCAATTCTAATCTTAATTATGTGTATTAAATACACGTTTTACCGGGAAAGCAAATTTTTTCTAGAGAATAGCACCTCGTTTTGCATTATAAAGCTTTAGATTAATCATATACATTGACTTTGGATAACAGAAATTCATTTTAAATAAAAAATTTTCTGGAATATTAGGAATTGAGAAGAAATACGTAAATTTCGTATCAACTCAATAAATAAGGAAACGTTTATTCTAAAAAGCGGCTGGATCATAAAATAAACTAATAAAATGTAATAAAAAATCTATAAAAATTAATTTTTTACCTCTCGCAATTACTGGATTAGTATGCGACGCCACAATAACATTGGGTGCTAAACAAAGACGAGCTGCACACATCATTAATGGAACGCGCTAACAAGGTAATAAAACGCGACAATTTGAACGATAATTAGACATTCCCAGAATATTCCGTCAAATAGGTGTATATTACTTGGAATGGAATCACGTAAACACTAGTATATTGTAGAAAATAGATAATTTTTGTATATAAACGGAAGCGTTTATTAAATGTGTCATTTATGAATTTGATCGCGAAACGTTATTTTGATTAAGTCGCGAGCATGTTGCTTTGCAAGCATGTTGCTTTGTGTATGCAATATGGATTCGTAATTAATAATTAAAATATAACGTTGATAATAAAATGTAACAGTGAATAAAGAAGTAAAGTTAAACGTAACCTGCAAAAAAATGGAAAATATTAAATGTAATTATACACAAAGAAAAGGGAAAATTCTTCAATATAACACTACTTTTATTATATAATTAGAAGGAAGATTTAAGCGAATATGCAAGATTTTGTAAACTAGGATTTGAACCTCAATTTACAATAAAGCCAATAAGCCGAAGATATTCAATACTGGTAATTACCAACGCGAAAAACGCTTTGTGGATTCTTGCAAGTATAATTTTTTTAAAACATTGTTTGTAACTGATATTTGAGTATTTGTCATTTAAATTAGGATAGAATAAATTCTAATCATTTTATTTTGTAAGGATCTTTACCAGGAAGGTCTATAATCCGAGTTCGAAACACTCTGACCTTTTAAAGATTATATGTCAACGATTTTTGGCCAAATAAACCTTACAAGCGTGAGAATCACAACCTGGTAAACTATCCATAAGAGAAGAGATTTAGTTCTGTATATGTATACCTAGATAAGGAACCCTGGCAAGGCACCCCACCATCAAACTAGACGGTGTAAATATAATTAGAACACAAAACACAAAATATCTGGGCTTAACATTAGACGAAAAACAGAATTACTCTGCACATATAAACACCGTCTGTGCAAGTGCAACTTCTGCAATGCAGAACATTGCAACGCTGGCCCAAAGAACTTATAAGATACCACTTAATTGCGTAAGGCTATATCTCAACAGTGTGCTCGGTGCTATGGTATCATACGCCGCGAGCGCGTGGGGACATCGCCTTAACACAATCAAACCTAGACAAAAAATTAACAGTACATAACGAAGTGTTTTACTGCGACTGACGGGGGCTTATGGGACTACCGCACATGATGCACTTCATGTACTGGTGGGAACTATGCCCTTGGACCTAGTAGTGAAACAGCGAGCTGCAATATACAATCTTACACACAATGACAACCAACAACTACAACGCATCTTAAACACAAACCAACTGCCCACGACAAAGACAGAAATAAAAAACTACATACTTGCAGAATGGCAGACAAGATGGGATCAAAGCACAACCGGTAGAAGGGTATACGCAATGATCCCAAATATTAAAGGCCGCCTAAAAGCCAAATACCTGGTGCCCAGTCGGGGATTTATTCATTACCTAACTGGCCACGGACCCTATCCAACATACAGAGAACGCATGAACTTAGTTGACAACAACATATGCACGTGCGGAGAAATAGTAACACCGGAACATATAGTATTCGAGTGTAATGACTTACAACCGTACCTCTACGCACATAGAAAAACATTACCAAACAAGACCCTACACCAGATGATTTGGAACAAAAACCTCTTTCCACACTTAAATGCACTCACACAAAAAACCACGGCACTCATCCACCAACGTTATCTTGACGGATAAAAGACACAAACAAAACTACCCGGACAGAGACATAAAAGTACCACCTCTCCTTGGACCGAGGCTCTGCCCCGGAGACCGGAGACCGATCTCCTGGAATTCCAAGAGCTCTGCTCTTGACGACCAGAAGCAACAACATCAAATCATTAACCCGACTTTGAAATGATCCAACCCCGTAATATGTAGAATTTGTATACTTCTACATATTAGCAACCCTGTCTCTCAGAAATAAAAACCAACTGTAGTAGTATAAGTTAATTTTAAGTGGTAGTATAAGTTAATCTTAAGTAGTAGAATATGGAATTTCTTTTCTTTTTAACAAACGCTAAATTTTAAGAACTTACACATACCCGAGGCAAACAATACAGCAAACAAATCCTCTCCTGTGAAAGAACCTAATTTTTTGTTTATGTAATAGTATAAGTTCAAACATGTACAAAATTATACTAATTCAATCCAACCTTTTAGTAACCTGCGCAAACATAAACACAAATTAACATTTCAAACACACTTCACACACACACACAAACACACACACACACACACACACACAAAAACACACAAAACACCTCTTATGCACTGTGCAAACACAAAACACCATTCACACACTTACATTGCCTTTTCAACATCTGGATTTCCGGCTGCCGATGATCCGGACTGACAAGGCAATGTCCGTTGCGCGTTTTTCCTTGACGACTGGGATATCCGGCTGCCGATGGCCCTCGTCCTAGAGGGGGAACGTAACACGTGGCAATATCACACTCAACACACATACACACAACCATCCCCCACACACACACATACACACATACACACATAACACATGATGGTTACTTTCTGTGGGGAAGCCAGGTCTGCTTAAATTTCAGGTGGCAGACTACTGAAACGTTGGAACAAATAAATAAATAAATAAAAAACAAAGGGCATTTTTATAATTAAGTAAACCAAAACCTTAAAATGCTACAAACCTTTGATGCTGTTTATATACCTAAAAAGCTTAAAATATTTTTGCTTTGCAACGAAGTATGCCACGTCTGCTCACCTGCTTTCTGTAAATTAAACTAACTACTAAAAAAATTTTGCTACGGTAAATCGCCTAAGTTTATTAACATGTTCATAGAACAAGACACGCCAAGAACAACGTAAAACTCCTTGTTCACTCATTATTTATACATTATATACATCCTCTTTGTTAAAATAACACATTTCATAATACATTTTGAAATCAATAATTACCCGAGATAAATATTTACAATTATATTATCATTGAAAGTAACAAGGCTTTACTACAGTCTTTACTTTAACTCCGGTTTAGTACAAGCTCATAGTAAATCCCTCATGCCAAATTTCGCACATCAATCCCCCAAAAGTACCCTTTTACCTTGTACATACCAAATATTGTTAATATCATAAATCATTTCTAAACCTAAATTCCCATATTAAACACAGTACAATAATGCAACAGAAAAAGTTCAATCCGTAACTCTACCCAAGCTTATCTATTTAGTTCATAACATTATACCCACAATGCACAAAAACACCTGTTTATACACATATGCATACAAAAGCAACAGTTACCTGGATCCTATCACTGACCCAGGACTTCCATCATACCATCAACGACTGCTACCTACAGGAACCCCAATCTGGATTGCAATCACCAAACAGTTATCTCGTTTGCCACCTTCATACTGCATTCAGATTCCCAAACCTCTTCTATAAACTGTAGGTAATCTACCAGTTCGACCAAATATTCTCAATTTTATACTTAGCATACTTAGTGCAAATTGAAATGTAATTGTTTTTGCTCATATAACCAGAACTTTTATGCAAGTCGTAAACGTATTAATACTTGGAGCCCTCAGCTGGTTGTAAACTACAAGTGTAAGCCTAAAAAGACGTACGCTTGCTGGAAACTTATAGTGAGAGCCTCACCATCATCCGTTAAGGTTTATATATCCTTCTTCTGCCCCTCTAAAGCTTGTTAATTCCGTCAATACAAACAAACAATCAATTCTTAAAACTTCCAACAGCTACATTTTTCCACACACACTTTCACAATCTTTCCCAATACTTTCAGAAACTGCCCGATACAACAATACCAACGGCCAACGAAATCTTTGAAATTGCCCCCACACCACTAGCTAACGTATACATATCTCTGTATTTCATTTCCAGCCGACACCGATTTTCTACGAAAACATAAGTTTAAGCTGACAACATCATTTTTTTGTATTCGTTCTGACTGACAACACTTTTCAAAACATTTCCTTGAAATTACCCAACTGGCAAAAGTTAACGTTTCAAACACGCCTATAATATTACGCGTTCTAGCGATCTCCGTTCAATACATACGCGCTAAATCACCTGTCTACTTTGTCTGTCATCCCCGTTGTATATGAACGTTAAAGTTCCATCTCTGCTTATCTCACTCATACCCATTCTATCAAACAATCTCTCTTGATTTACTAGTTTGCAAGTTGACATTGTAACTGACACTTGACCTCTCTTCTTAAGTTTAAACTATGTCAAAAAGTGCACACCTATCCAAAAAAACTTCATTAATCTATGCACTTTGTTTAAAGGTATAATTGGTAGGTCTAAGATTAAATGCATAAAAAAATTTTGGGTAATTTGTAGGCACAATCTCAAGTACAGCACTTTTATTAAAGAATTCGTAAGTAATAGCCAACTTATAATTTTTGTAAAAGTTTTAGTAGATAATCAAACGTATTTAAAAATTAGCTTATGCAACACCACCTATAGTGGTGTTGGCTTATGCATGTCCTTAAATATGAATCAAATTCTTAATAAATAATAGATTGGCAACATTTTATTCAAGATTAAGGTAAATCAGGTAAAGAATCACTTCTTTAGATCAACTACAAACAATGGCAGGCAAATAAAAACATTAGTAGCAAATGTTATACACATTAGTTACATTTTAGTGTTAATAGCTAGAGGTCTACCTTCAATTAAAAATTGTTTTTGAATCGTGTACAATTGTTCGACTAGATGAGGTCAATTCTTAAGATAGTGGATTTCTGTTTTGTGATTATTGTTGCTTTTTGTTTAGTTTGAAAATTCTACATTAGAAAATGTACTATACTGCTCGTGAGTATGGGGCGGCATTTAATGGCAATGCAGAACAAGCTACTAGAGAATACAGAATTCGTTTTCCTAACAGAGCCAATTTTCCCGACCGCTGGGTATTTGAAAGAGTGCATCACGCTTATGTTCAAGAAGAAAGTCCTGGTGCTTTACGACAACGAGAAGGAAGGCCTAGAATTGAATTTGAAGACGAAGTTGTTGCCATGTCATTAGATAATTCTGCAACGAGTGTTAGGTACATTGCCAGGCAATCTGGAGTTCCACGAGCTGCGGTACATAGAATGTTGCGCAGAAACAATCTCCATCCATACCACGTGCAACGCGTGCAAGCTCTATTACCAACGGATTATCCACAAGTAGCGTTTTGCCGCAAAATGCTCCTCAGACACCGCCATGATCAACAATTCTTTGAAAAAATTTTATGGAGTGATGAATCTTCTTTCCATAGGGTTGAAATATTCAATATCCACAATCTCCACTTTTGGGCAATTGAAAACACGAGAACTGTACGACACGACCGATTTCAACAACGTTTTAGCATTAGTTTGTAGGCTGAAATAGTCGCAGGCACATTAGTTGGGTTATTTGAATTACCACCTAGGCTCAATGTATTTCACACTCTTCGACACGAATTAAGCGATCTTCTAGAAGATATCCTTCTAGAAACTAAGCGTGTAATGTGGTTTTAACACGATCCCGACACGGTACGCTTGAAAAATATTAGGCAAGCATTTTTCACAAAAATACGCCCTCGTTCAGATGAGAAATAAAATGGAGGTCCCGTGTGTGAGTGTTGTCACGCACGTTAAAGATCCCTGCTTTGCTTGGAACAGCAAGGGTTCGGCAAAATTCCAAATTTTCCAGGTAAAAAAACTCGCTTCCTGGCCAATGTAGTACCTTCAGGTGGAGCATTGGAAAATCACATGTAAGGTTTCAACACGATGAGGCGGCTCCGTGGCGTAGTTGATATGTGTGTGACTACTACGCCCAAGGTGCCGGGTTCGAATCCCGACACTATCCGCTTGAAAAATGTTAGGCGAGCATTTTTGACAAAAATACACCCTCGTTCGGATGAGAGGTAAAATGGAGGTCTCATGTGTGAGTGTTGTCACGCACGTTAAAGACCTTGCTTGCAACTGCAAGCGTTCGACAAAATTCTAAATTTTCCATGTCCAATGTAGTACCTTCGGGTGGAGCATTGAAAAATCACGTGTAGGGTTTCAACACGATGGCGCTCCAGCACACAATGCTCGTAATGTTAGGGAACACTAAAATTTTGCATATCCCAATTGTTGGGTAGGGCGAGGAGGCACTATCTATTGGCCACCGGGTTCGCACAACCTCAACCCTCTGGATTACTCCTTGTGGGGTTATATGAAAGAAAATGTGTATAAAACACATACTACAAACGAGCAGGACCTTCGTAAAAAAATACGCGAAGCCGTTGGAAGGCTGAGATAAGACCGTCGCGCCTTCAGGTTTTTAAAACGAAATTTTTTAGGACGGTGCCGTTTATATATAAGAACTGGTGGCTGGTCATTCGAACATTTGTTGTATACGAATTTTAAATACATTTGATTATTTTAAGTTCATTTTTTACAAAAATTATAAGTTGACTATTACTTACGAATTGTTTAATAAAAGAGCTGTCCTTGGGATTGTACCTACAAATTACCCAAAAATTTTCTATGCATTTAATCTTAGACCTACCAGTTATACCTTTAAACAAAGTGCATAGATTAATAAAGTTTTTTGGATAGGTGTGCACTTTTCGATAGTAATTTTTTTTTGAGTAATTTTAGTTTGAAAAGCACGCACAATTTTTCATAGAACCAAAATTATGGAAAATTGTGATTTTCTCTTGCGATAATAAGTAAATGTTTGAAGAAGTCCTCATTTATTAAACACGCAACATTCGCGCATACAACAGAAAACGAACTACTTTCAATAGGTCAATTCTTTTATTGCAAATTAATATTCGAGATTTTGCACGATTTTTACACAAAACGCAAAAGTTGTTATAACTTTGAAACCATCAGCAATTGGACAACAACATATATAGTTATTTGAATAGGTATTAATCTTAGCTACAAACCCTTTAATTTAAACTATTACTTTTGGGACACCCTGTATATAAATATATATAAAAGAACAATTTATTTGCAGTCCGTAATAAGGAATTTGTATACAACAAAATAAAACATAATATGTATCTGTAAACAAACTCTTATGATAATCGTAAACGCTTGTTCACCTATACAAATCGAGTTAATAGTTGTATAGCTATTAACAAAACAATGAAATAATAAAGCTATTGTTTTGTTAATGGTTATAAAACCATTAGCTCGATTTGTGAACAAGCGTTTATGATTTTCATAAGAGTTTGTTTACAGCTACGTCTTATGTTATATATATTGTTGTGGATTTAACGGGTAAGTAGGTGTAGACAATGAAATTTCAGCAACCGTGTATATAGAAATAAGAGCAAATTATTTACGCGCAAATTAATTAATTTATATAATGGAAACGGACGAATATTTAGGGATTTTTCTATATTTAAATACTTGGAATGTTAGAATTACATAAAGGAAGAAAAGCTTTAAAGTACATAAAAGCTCAAGGATACGCATATTTAATTATAATTTCTTTTAATCAAACGCATGAAAGCAAGAAGGGAGCGTGCTTGCATAAGTAAATCAATAATTTCTAACGCAAATGTATTCATTTTAAAAGCCAACGTTCATTTACACAGATTCTACGAAAGGAAAATCTAGGAATTGTTATTTTCAAACGGTCGATTATTTCAAGAAGCACCTGTTGGTTAAATGTTACTTTCAGAGAATATTAAACGAACGTTAATATAGAATTCCATAGAAATTGTTTTCAACGGTCAATTTGTATAAGCAGCTATAAAAACAAATATCTTATGGAGTAGGGGAATGAACAATCGATAATGTAAGACTGATAGAGAAGCAGATAAAGCAAGCGTTGGAAAGAAGTCACGTAGGATATACACGAGGATTTGGTGAAGGACGTCTACAATATCGATTTTCTGTAACTCAAGTGGGTATTGAAAGGAGACAACAAACATGCATAGAACAGAGATAGATAGCGGATAGGTGGAGCATTGTAACGACAGGAAATTATATCATTGGTTGATAGCCAGCAGTTTTCGAAAAAAGCTCATACGGTATGATAGGAAACGAATTCTATGTAAACAGCACGACGGACGGGAGAAATTTTTCAGAATTTATAGTCCGTTACGTTCAAAATTTTAAGAAACCTCTTGGAAAACAAGCTTTTCTTATGAAACGGGTCTAATAGGGAGGATTGGAGAATAATATAAATACACGAGAGAAGATATTAAAGCTCTCTTTTTTTCCATCGAGTTCTGAATACGGGTTCAGTTCTACATCATATTAGTAAAAGCGTTCGGTTATAATTTGTGTGTGTAGTAAAGTTACATTTAACACCTTATTTGAAATTATAAAAGCTGTAGTAGCGGACCTCAAGTTATACAAGTGATTGCACGAGTTAGTGCTTATTTAAATAAAAGGTGCCGTTATTACGACAAAATTATTATATGGATGGATGATATTTGTGGTAAGCAGAACTGGAAAGCAAATTGTATGCGTGAAATATCTGGAGTGGTAGCGGAGATATTAGGTGGTGGGGAGTTGTGGATCCTGGCATCAGCGTAGTAGATGGACTCAACAACGAGGAGTTTTTGGTAGCCATCTCCAGCGGTGACGAAGAGTGAAGGTGTCTCCAGGTAATAAATTTGAAATTTCTGTTTTATATAAACATTTGTGGACATTTTTGTGTTGTGTGTTTGATTCATTGGTGGCGTATTTATTGTTTTTAAAACTTGATCAAAAAAATACATGTGCAGGACAATTTAATAATTTTGAGTATTGAAAAAGAGTTTATTGAAGATATATAAAATTTTATTCGGGCTATAACTTGTGGTTGTAAGGAGTAAACGGATCTGTAAATTTGTTTTCAATAATGCAAGGTTTAAAAAGCATTTACAAAACTGGGTTATAATGAGCTCACAATACACCAGTATGAAGTCAAATTAGGGTTATATGTGGGGCCCATCTACTCATATCTACTCGAATTTGTTAAAATCATTTGAAAATCAAAGACTTTAAAGCATTCAATAAATTGAGCTGGTTATAATTGTACCAAACTGTTAGTACTCATGTGTAAATATTTTATTTGTTAATATGTGTAAATAAAGGGTTGTATGGTTGTTGTATTATTTTAGTAATTTTAATTTGATGGTGTGTGAGTGTGAGAGAGGTATGTACGTAAAAATAGGTATTCAAAAAGAAGCCGATAGCTGAGCTAGCCAGGGTGAGCAAAGAAATTCGAAGGCGTCCTAATAAATGGTAAGGAATTTTTTTATTTTTTTTCAAATTTTTCATGTGGGACCCAGGTGGGGCACGTATTTTACTGAGGTTCCACGGCAATTTTATGACGCCCAATTCCTGGGGCTCGAATGATTTAGGAGAAGGTCCTGAGATTGTCCCAGTGTCCACAGCAATTTTATGACGACCCGACGCTGAGGCTCGATGCTAAAAGGCTTAGTTCCCGATATCACAGCAATATATATATATATATATATATATATATATATATATATATATATATATATATATATATATATATATATATACAAATAATTGTTCCTGTCTGTGCTATTAACACATTCACACGTTTTATCCTAGTAAATAAGTAGTTATAGAATCGTATACTAATTGCTAGGATTATAAGTATATAATTTATTTTACTTGTATCTGTCGACTTGTATGTTTGTTGCAGTAGTATGTTTTGGGAGATGCTACAGTCCACCCAGGTATCACATTTTATTTATCCACTTATTAAACCAACATATTTATTGTATAAATTATGACAGAAGTATGAACTTGAAATCTTCCTGAATGTTCATTTATTGTGCTACTATTCTACATCCGAAAATAACTCTAATAAGCTTCTGACTACTAAAAGTGCAATACTCTACTGTAGTAAACAATTACCAATAAATTTCAAATATGAAATAATTGTAGGGGTCGCCAGTCAAGACATATTTACACAACCTGCTGAAATTGGAAAGCAGATTTCAAACACTTACAGTGCCTATGTTGTTACGTTTTTTTCGTCGCAGCCACGTTGGGCGCCAAAATCTCTGTTACGTTTTTTTCGTGACATCCACGTTGGGCGCCAAATTTATGTTACGTAACACAAAGAAAGTCAAAGAAATGACCCGATTCAATCGGAGAGTAGGGGGGGGTGTAGAAAGCAGACTGACATATGATGTATGCGGCGGTAAGGAGTTAGTAACAATACCTGCAAGAAAAATAGTTAAGCAAACCTGAAAAAAAAAGATTAGTCCTGCAAACCTGAAATAAAGAAAAAGTATAGCAGCAATGCAAAGTCTAAATTATTCAGTACTTGGTAGAATGTAAAAAAAACTGTTTAGATAATCTATATAATATAACAACGGTGAAAGCAATACAAAAATTTTTAGTACAAAGTGAAGTAATATTGAGGAGTAGCAGAAACGTTTCCTCACACACCAATTAGACATAAAGCAGATAAAATTTTAACAAAATATAAATAGGTAAACACAATTAATATGAGTAATTCAGCAGTATTGATTTTTTTTTTTTTTCTTTTATTTAAAATAGCATGCAAGTCTATGGTAAAAGGTCTCAGAACGCCAAAGGTATGGCAAAGCAACGGACAGGTATTTAAAGTACTAATAAGTAGGAAATAGTTCAACTTACAAAAGTCCTTCAGCGACGCCTCCTTGCAACTGAAGTGTGGGATTCAACGATGTCCTGCACTAACGAAGCACTTTACCCTTGACTGTGAGGGTGTTGATGGAACTAATCACACGTTACACTAATCACACCTATGTATTTCACTGGGGTTAGCAGCAGACAATATCACGCGGATGGAACTATGTAGCATTGGTAAATTTCTTGGTAATTCTATTTCCTGAGACAATAATTCCGAAATATTTTGTAACACAAATTGTAAAGAAAAATAGTAATAAGAATTTAGAATCACGGGCTTTCAAGGCACGATGTATTGCATTAAACTAACAGGAACGTGAGGTGTTTTATTGGCTACCTATGGTAACAAAGAAAAATCTAATGTTTTTGAATAACGAAATTTGCACAAACAGTTCCATTATAAAAAGATAAATCAACAAAAAACACCATTAGTAAAGCACGTGCAAACACTAAGCAAGTCCGTCAAATGTTCTTCGTCCAACATTATACAAGAATTAAACACCTAGGAATATAATTGTATAGGTTATGATTACCAATTCAAACTCCGCGCCAACCACATAGACATTTAGAACGACCTCGTAAAATGAAGATAGGTTCACAATAAAAAGAGCGATTTTGCAGATTTCACATTGGGTACCCCGAACGAGTAAATATTACTAATACGCAAAACCACTTTAAATACACATTATAAGCACGTTATAACAAATTATATACCGTTCTTTGTATTTTATCACAGTTTATTTAGTGAAACACGAGCTTGGGTTCAACAAACAACATCGCATTTTTCCACACTCTCTTCAAAGCAAAAGCAAACAGTAAACAGTCTATAGGAACGAACAACAAACTACTACTCTTCCTTCACAAGAAAAACAACTAAAATCGTGACGTGCTTGTAGTTAATAAATATAAAATCACTATCTTCAAAGCAACAACGGAAAGCAAACAGTATTTTAACGTAATTCTACATAGAAACCAAGCACGAAAACTAACAACTGCTCGCTATTACAACCGCTTATCGACTTCTTATCTACCTCGCTAATAACATAAGGAACATCTAAAACGTGAATGTAACAATCGTATCTAATAATTAATTACAGGCTGTTTATCGTTTCCGATAAGTTGGAATTTATTTATTAATAAGATTCAAGCTTCAATTTATCTATCTTTAATTAATACACGCGAGTTAAATTGCATACAATATGAAAACTATTCGAAAGTATTTACTTTATACAAACAGCGATCCACTTAGAAACGATGTATTTTTAAGTACGTTAACAGAAAGGAAGCGTAAAATGTTCAGCTATGAAAACTGCACGTTACAATGTATATCACTCTTGGTGATTTTAATTACCACTTTAATGTTTAATATAAATAGAAACTAAGCTAACTACGTTTAATTAAATTAATATTTTCAAACTGTTTACCCTTGTGTGATTCCAAACCAAACTTAAACCAATAGAAGTGTATTTTACCATCTCCTAAACTTTCCTTCGTTTTACGCATGCCTCAATTTAATTATAGATTGTCATCATTTTGTTTTTGACCTTACTTAAGGTCCGCTTGACGCAGCTCTAACTTCTTTTCTATTCTGTCCTAATCTAAAAAGTTCTACATACCCATCACAACCTAAATTTCTAATAATTTGATTAATATAGCTAGATCTTCCTATACTCCTATACTCTTCTATTTTTTTCTTATCTACCTGGCTCTACATAGATATTAGCAACCTGATGGTTGTTAAAGAACTCCAACATGTTTACACGATTTCCATTTATAAGGCAATGAAATATTACCTGGTTATCCCCTCCAAAAAGGAAAAGTGTTAAATTATAAGTTACGGTAAAGCTTAAGCAACGAACAGCTGCCAACATGACACACCGCTAACTAATTGTGAGTTATGTCATGATAACGTTAATTAAGTTATATGTTATGGTAAGACTTAAGCAGCGAATCGCTACCAACATGCCAGACCGCTAACTAATTGTGAGTTATGTCATGGTGACATTTAGTTAACTGATTTTTATTTATTTATTTATTTTTTGTTTTGTTGTCGAACTTACTTAAGGTCGGTTTGACGCAGCTCTAAATTCTTTTCTATTCTGATTATAGATACAATGCATAAAAATATTATGATGTGAGAATTGACACTTTGGAAAGAGCTATTAACGAAACCGGTTTTAAAGATCACAGGAACGATCATGTTCTCTCTCGCGAATCTGATGAGCTACAATCCAAGATTAACTCTAAGTATTTGTCTAACATGATGACGTTTATGTGAATTAATGCTTCGTTTTTATTGGGCCACCCTGTATGTGCATCAGTCGTGTTTAAAGCTGCGTAGTAAATGAATTAAATTCATACCGCTTAAAAATTTTTGGGACAATTATAAAGTAGGATAATTGTATTTTTAATTTTGCATATTCAAAGCTACATTGAATTGCTGGTGTGCGCTGTTGGAGCCTTAAAAAAATTCTTTCTGCATATTTATTACACCTCATCCTGCCCACAGGATCAAGATAATATTTTACAAATTTATGCGAATTATAATCAGACTTACAAAGCTATAAGGATGTGCGATAGGATGCTTATTTGTAATTTAAATGTGAAATACTTAGAATAAAAAAGGTGTACTTACAGCTTTAATTTGGAATTATTAAGTTGGTTTTTGTTTATACATTGGCTATAAGGTATGGATTGCGATCGCTTTTATCATATTTGTGTATCTAAAATCTGGAATGAGTTCTTTACTAGGTGGTGATTGGGAAGCTTCTTTTATCTCAAACTACAAAATTTTCGTGTTTCGTTAGATCAGTGCGTGAAAAGTTTAACCCATCGCAAAACTGATGCTACCTTGCAAGAAACCGGGTAAATGCATTCGAGGAGAAGGTACTAACATTAGGATGAAAACTTTCTTATTTAGCTCACTTCCATCTATTTTTTATCATATGAGTAATCGTCAACGTCAGGAAGCAAAAGCTTCCACACGTCACGCCCAGAAATCTAGTAACCTTTGCTTATTCTAACAAACTGAAGATATTTAACGAGCATTAATACAGATATATAGTGTGCTTCAAATTCGAGGTAAACCATGAGGATCTCGTTTAATATTGGTGATCACGGGTGGGGTTTAAAAATGGCGCTTTAGCAGAATTTTGTGTCTATCAATACGCCGTAAAGAAATTTCGACTACCTGCATTCGTTTCCATGTTATAGTAAAAACCAAAAAAATATTTATTTTTAATTTTGTTATTTGAGAACATATTAAAAAAACTACAACGTCATTTTTAAGAAAAGTTTTTATTCTGTAGTAACCGGAACTATTAATTTCTTTTTAAAACGTTCTGTTAATTTTGAATCGTCAATTTTCTTATTTTTTATAGGCGCCGAATTAAATTTTTATGCTGTTGTGTAGAAAATTGTTTCCGATTTCGCAAATGTATAAATATCTCGACATTATTATTACTAAGAAGTATATTATTCTCAATAAAACGTTTTGTACACAATCAAGATATCTCTGAAAAAAGAAACATTTTACGAAATGTGGAACGATACTGAAAATAACCAAAAAAAAATTTCTATTATTTTAGCTGCACACGTAATAAACCTATCTTTACCATTGCTTTCTTTATGACGATATCTCGATTTTGCACAAAATATTTTATTGAAAATAACGAATTTCTTACTAATAATAATGCAGGAATAGTATACATTTTTCAAATAAAAAAAAATCTCGATATAACGCCATATAACCTATAAGAAGTATAAAAGTTGATAATGGTTCAAAAGAAAGGAAACGTTTTATAAAACAATTAATAGATTGGGTTACAAGAAAACGTTACCCTAATAATGTGGTTACAGTTGTTTAATATGTTCTCACTCAACAAAGTTATAAATAAAAACCAATTTCGATCTTTGTTTGTTTTTTTTTACTATAACGCGGAAAGGCATGGAGGTAAGTAAAATTTCTTTGCGGCATATTATTCGTTACGCAAATTAATCAGAAAGGTGCCTTTTATCAATTATTGGATAACCAGTTTCCATTTCTTACATTTGTTAAATCTATTATTTTTGGATAAAGGTACAGTAATTCTGTTGGTTTCTTGAATCCGATCTTGTTTATGCTAGAAGTTATTAGTTACATTGTAGAACTAGAATGATTTTTACATATATAAATACGTTATAACACACTTTCGGAAATTTAAAATTTGAATAAGCCAATTCCATGGAGTAACAAATGTTTGTTGAAACGCTGGTTGTAATGTATATGAACATAAATTTATTACTTTAGTACCGGAGTTCGAAAAGGCTATTGTGTTTTTGGGGTGTGTTAGCGTGTGTTCTGATGTGGTGCACATTTATCTCTCCAACGTATGTTATCTTTTCCTTTAGGGCACTACCGTACTACCGGTAGGCACCACGTCATAAATCTGTTGAGAATCGGACGAGAACCTAAGAAATCGGTTCCGCTGCAAAAAGACATAACCGTAGGTGATAATTTGTTATACTTCTCGTATAGAGATTTACATGCTTGAACTATGCAATCTACTGAATAAGGGTAGTTTTGTAACGATTGTAGCAATGGCACTTAACCCATCGGGCGTTTTCTATGACACAATATTGTTTATTAATTATAAAATGTTAATGGTTGGCACCTTTCTTTTTTTGAATTAGGAATAAAGAATCTACCGATTGGTTGTAAACTACCTGTAATAAGCTATTATAATATGTATGTAACATTATTCTTTGTGCCCATTAAAGATATCTTCAAAAATATGAATGACAATATAATATTTGCTTTGCGTTGGTATTGAAATTAATATCTTAACTGAAAATATCAACTCTGTCACCTGATTGCAAAATATCTTACAATTTCATAATTACATAACTCGTTTAAGTATTAAAACAACAGAGAATTACACTTCCTAGTATTTATATGTTTTTAAAGTAATAAGTAATGGTTAAGCTTTAATGAAATAAATGAGGTAAACTTGTGTTTTTTGCTCCCAAACTAACCTAATTACGTCTATTTGAATGTAAAACTTCAGAATTTTATACCTAATAACGCTTTTAGATGCTAAATTTTACATATACTGTATAAATAATTAATTTTTGTAATTAGTTCAGTGTAGATTAACTTATTTTGAAATACAACGGTATTTATCTTAATATTTTCTGATAAATATCTTGGACTCATCTGAAGTTTATATTTATATAAATTTCCGTAGCACAAATAATAATAATTTTAAATGAATGTGTCGTACAGTGACTTCTACTTATTTATTTTAGATGTTGTTTGTTGTTTAATAAGTTTTTTCCGTTTGAATGGTAAAATTTTTATTTAGATAGACTTTTGCAAAAATTTTATTTTGAATATCTTGCTTACCTATTTATTTACTTAACCTATTTTTTCATCATTTTTATTTGCTGAGTACTAATATAATTTATAAGGTGACTTTCTTAAAGATTTTTTAAAAATTTTAATTTAACTTTTAAAATAAATTATCTACATTTTAAAGCAAAAAAAGCTTGTTTTAAGCCTAAAAAATTTTCTTCTAAATTATCTACAAAATTCGTCTTATGTACAGTGAGAACGGTTATCAAGCATTTATCTATGAACTTGAAGATCTTAATAGTAAACCACAAGCGAAGTTGCATATAAAAGACCTAAAACCTTGTGCCGACAATGCTTATTTACAGTAATTCATAGTTTTTGTCTAACTTTTTAAATAAATCTTGTATTTTAAAATATTTATACATCATAATGTCTGTTGGTGATGCCCTTCACTTATTTTTTTCTTTAATTTCACATTGAAAATCTATTCTACCTTTTATATTTAAATATCTAAGACGATTTACATTGTTTAATTTTCTTCATTCTTTTTGATAACTTGTGTCCACATTTTTTTGTTTTCATGAATTTGATTTTTCATCATTTATGACTCCTTAAATATTTAAGTTATTTTTACAAGTTTCTCTAATACTTTTCGTATTATCATTTTTGTATATCTTTCGCCTCCCACCATTTATTATTGTCGTCTCTTTGCCATGAATAAAGTAATAAATCCTTAGGGCTTGCCGGAGCTGATGTTGAGTTGATGCTTGCTAAATAGGATAAGCATGCTAGTAAGTAAATATTCGCAGTTAGAAATACAGGAAATTTCGATTTCTTGTGTATTCATTCTCAAGTTTTCACCCATTATCCTATTCGGTTGTTCCTTTTTTTCTTTTATTTGGGACTAAAAATTTCTTTTTATTTCTTTCCTTTTTTGTCTCACATATAGGTGAGATGCTATCGTTTTTTAAACCCCTCTTGATTATGGTCGTGTGAATTTATCGTCTCTCCCTCTCTCTCTGTCCCCAATCTCTCCCTCTCCCTAGACCTCTCCTTTCCTTCTTCTATCCCTTCCCCTTACCTCCCCTCTCCCCCTCTTCATTTCCACGTCCCTTTCTCCTTCCATCCCATCTCTCCCCAATTCCTACCTACCATCCCTCCCCCTTCCTTCCCTCCATCTCTTCACCCACTCCTCATTCCTCCATCCGTCCCTCTTTGTCATCCCTCAATCTCCCTCTCCCTACCGCCTTCCGTTCTTCAAGTATCTTTCTCTCTATCTCCCCTTCCCTCTATCTTCCGTTTACACTTTCCCGTTTTCCCTCTCCCGTTCCCCTTTTCTTTTATTGGAGGTTGATGGTTTTTTGGTTTGATTACATCTGCTTCTGAGAATAGCAATACGTGGTTTTGTTTTATTTGTTTTGCTAAGCAGGGGATCTATCAGAGTTCTAGTTTCTTTTATTTAGGAACATATCTCTCTCTTTCTCGTGCGCGCGCTCTCTCTTCTTTTTTCTCTCTCTCTCTTTCTTCTATACGTCGCTTGCCCGAAAACTTAACCTTTTACATTCAGCTGTTTCCTTTTCCGCTTTACCTTCCTTCCGACAGGCCTGTCTTTTGTACCAAAAGCTGTCACATAGGAGTGGTGCTCCCCCACTTCGGGTTACTGACTTCGTTTTGGTGAGTTAAGTCGCACTTTTCTATCCATCTTGTCTATTATCTTTTGCTCAATGCAAGTTCTTCTGGTTCTTTCTTCGCTTTGGAAGTTACTTTGGCATCCAACTAGTTTCAGACTTCTTTTAATAACTTTTCCTTTATATCATTTCTTCTCTTTTAGTCACCGTATGGTATGGATACCCTCGCCGCTAGACCCTGTGTGCGAACTTCGTTTTAAGCCATGCGTCGTTACTGCACTTGCCTTAAACGGTGGCATTGTTCTGGTATCAATTTGTATGCCGATGATATATGCTATCGACTCCACAACTGGGGCGCACACGATCCTGTACTCACGGTAAACCGACCCTTCTGCGTTCGACAGAACGGGTATCGCTTCTTGAACCTCCATTTTGAGCACAGGAAAACCCTGTTTTTAACGGTTCTGCGAGACCACTGTTTAAATTTAGTTTAAAATATGTCTATGTCTTTATCGTAGAATTTTATCTTTATATTGGGTTATCTTTGGGAATTAACTTGGGATTTTACCTTTAGCTCAGGGTTGTTTTTAAAAATTAATTTAAGATTTCACCTTTGTCTCGGGATTACTTTTGGCAATTATCTTGAAATATTATCTTTTTCTTGGAATTATATTTGGAAATTATCTTAAGGTTTTATCATTATCTCGGGGTTATCTTTGGAATTTTACCTCTATCTTGAGCTTGTTTTGGGAAATTATCTATTTGTTCTTACAATTGAACAAAATTTTTCAGAATTTCAATTGACTGATATTTTAAAACCAAAATTTATATAACTTGGGTAAAAAGTAAACGTTGAAAAAAGAAACAGCCTAACTGGCTTTAGCTTTATAATGTATTAAGGCGGTTAGGGAAAATGTTCCAAAAGATTTCTTTGACAGATTACAAATAGGCAAGGTACGATTTGGATACTTTTCTGTATTTTATTTTATTTTATATACCTATTAAAAGTTTTCTATTTAAAAAGAAAAAAGGAAAAATAGGTAGTTAAACTAAGATATATCTTAAGACTTAGAATTTAACTTAGAGTTGTAAGATATTGAGTTAAGGAAAGCCTCTTGCTTTTCGACAAAATGTATTGGTGGCGGAAATTACATAAAAATATATATGCTCGCAATATTGAGCTAGTCTAGGAATTTCCGGCTACTTCTTCATATTGCGTTTCTTTATTTAGTGCGGGTTGTTTGAAGAAAAATCAGGTGGCGTCTAAAAATTTTGTTTAGTCATTAATGCCTTTAGGTTATAAGTAGTTGTCCGGACTTTACTGTAAAGTATTTTATCGGATCATAATTAAAATCCCGAATGATTTTCTTTAGTTTTTTGCAGAGTCCATGAACTTGAACATTAAGTGAGCGCGGAATTTATATTATAGAGACTGTTCTAGCTTCAGCCGTTGATTCTATTTTAAAACTAATAATTAATTTTGACTTTAAGTGTTTGTAAAACTTTTAAATTAACGGCGACCTTGATGTTTAAAGATTGAATTAATAAGTTTGATTCTAGCAAAATTTTTAAGCTTGGACATTACACAAAAACCTTTCTTTTTAGATTTTCCAAACATAACATTAAGTTTTTATTTAGCATTGAGTTTTAATCTCTGCAACCCGAAAAGCTCTTATTTTAAGCTTAATTTTTTAGCGAAACTTTTAGGCAGGACTTTTCACCGCGTGAAAGCGAGTTACGCTTTTAGTACTTTTAACTTAAGAAATGCTATTAAAAACGTAGACCTAACTAGGAACACTTTATAGCAAAAATGGAGTCATTAAGCAATTTTATGTTGTGATGTTTACAAATAAAATTTAACTTTTAGTAAGAATCGGCATCAGACATTTTGAAAAAGTAACTTCTAACAATTTTTCTTTAACATTTATTGGGTACTTGAATTTAAAGTGTAGTTTACTTTGATTTTCGTTTATGCCAGTTAGTTATTGCGGTATATTTAAACTGTTTAATTTTAAGCCACAGTCCCAGTTTATGTTGCTTGATTAGACACACTGTATTGTACTATTTTGATTAGTTTTAAATCAATTTCTTAGTTAATAAAATATATTTCAACTATTAATTTATAAATTAGGATCCAGTTTATTTGATTTGTTTGACAAATCAGTTATAATTATCAATACCATTAATACAAAATTTAAAGGTAGTCGTATTCTCTACTTTGATTCTAAGAAGATTTTTTAGAATAATGCAATAAACTGAAAAAAGTTTTATTAAAAGATCGTTTTAGTTTTCAACAATTTTTATTGTTTGATTTCAAATTTTAGGAGAGTTGAATTTCACTTCCCTAAAGGATTGTGAAAGAGTATTTTATTTGCTTCAAAGCTAGAAAAGAAGATTATTGAAAAATACACTGTTTTTCTGACTCCGTCACATCGACAGTGCCGTTTAAGAAACATTTTCTTAAAGTATAGAGAGGTGGTAATACCTTCGTTGATGAATTCCACAAGTATGAGCTACATATTTGGAAATTCGTGTTTAAGATGTTAGAGTTTACAAAATTTCAAAGTGTCGTGTCTTACTGCTTTGTCTGTATACAGAAGTTAATTCGAGCTTATATTGATGATTATTTTGATGATTTCGTAAGAATTAAAAACCATTCCATTCTGACGAGGTCCAATAAGCCGAAACCGGTCAATTGATGTTTTTTTCTCTTCGAAATAATGAAGGTATTGTTTTGTTTATGGCTATGCAAATATTAGCTAGTTTTGTGTAGGTGGTTTGTGATTTTCATAAGAGAGGATTTACAGATATATCTTATGTTACTTTATATTAATTTTAACTAAGAATTGCAGAAATATTTGCTTTTTATTATGGTATCTATTGCGTTAAGAGCAGGAAGCAAACAACGCCGTGCGATGTACGTTACCTTCATGCATTAAGTTATGCATGTAGCAGTACCCAAATCCCAAATGATAAAACGTACTTGTATTGCCATCTATGAAATTACGGTACAGATTCGAATCAACTTCTGCATCTTTACAATCTAGTGCTGGTGTCAGCCACCTGATGGCTGTTTAATTATGCTTTTGCCAGTGTTCATAACTTCCTTCGGGCTTATATTGATGATTACTTTTATGGTTTCGTAAGTGTTAAAGACTATTCCATTCTGAGGAGGCCCACTGGGCCGAAACCAATCAATGGATGTTTTCCCTCTTATGAAACAATTTGATATAAATTTTTGTTTATGGCTATGAAAATATCAGTTTAATTAGAATATGCAAATCCACCTCCATGATTTTTATAAGGAAAAATTTACAGATACATCTTGTGTTTCCTTGTATAGATTTAAACTGCTGACTGCAAAAATATTTACATCATATCTATTGCTTAAGGGCAAGAAGCAAGTGAGGCTCTGGGGAATTATGTTACTTTTATGTATTAAATTATGCTTGTAATATTACCTAAATCCCAAATGGCAGACGTATTTGTATGGCCATTTATGAAATTACGGTATAGATTCGAATAAACTTCTGTACCTTTACAGGTTACGGTTGGTCTTAGCCACCTGATTGCGGTTTTATTATACCTATGTCAATATACAGAAGTTTCTTCGGGCTTTGATGATTAGTGTAATGGTTTTGTAAGAGTTAGAGACTATTCCATTCTAACGAAGCCCAAAAGTCCGACTCCGGTTAATAGATGTTTTTCCTCTTACGAAGCAATCAAGTAACTGTTTTGTTTATGGCTATTCACTATTAGTTAGATTTGTATAGGTGAATTCGCTTTTACAATTTTTATAAAGGAGGATTTACAGATGCACCTTATGTTACTTTGTATTGATTTAAACTGCGGATTGCAGAAATATTTGCTTTTTATTATTATATCCATTGTCTTAAGGACAGGAAGCGAATGATGCCCCGGATATATATCACTTTTATGTATTACGTTATGTTTGTAACATTATCTAAATCCTAAATAGCAGAACTTATTTGAATGGCAATCTATCAACTTAGAGTATTGATTCCAATCAACTATTAATTTATGTACCTTCACAGCCTATGGTTAGTGTTAGCCGCTTGATTATAGCTTAACCATACCTTCAGGCTTATATAGATCATTACTTTAAATGTTTTGTAATGGTTAAGGACTATTCCATTCTGACGAGGCCCCAAAGTCCAACACCGGCCAATGGATGTTTTTCCTTTTATGAAACAATCACGTAATTGTTCACTTTATGGGTATGCAACTATTGATTCGATTTCTATAGATAAATTCACGTTTATGGTTTTTATAAAGGAGAATTTACAAATACATATTATGTTGCTTATGTATTAACTTAAACCTCGAATTGCAGAAATATTCGCTTTCTGATATATATATATATATATATATATATATATATATAAAATAGGTAGTTTCTCGAACGGTAGTAATATATATATATATATATATATATATATATATATATATATATATATATCATACATACATACAAAACTAATCTTATTTTTTGTAACGAACGTACTGCTTAAAAATTATTTATTGGCAGTATTGAGATAAATTGCGTTCGACAATAAGGATCAATAGTTTAAAACATTTATTAGAACTTGACGTTTCGAAGAATTTGACTCCCTACTCATAAGTTATCTAACATGTTTTGGAAGAAAACCAGTTTTTAAATATTATTGACATTTTTAAGAAATATTTCTACTACATAATTTATATACATTACTGTGATAGGGTAGGCTTAAGTGGGTGTAAATAGGCCAAAAAGTTATTTATTTGTAGGTACTCTGTACATAGAAATTAATAATTTATTTAAAACGTTCAATAATTAGAATGGGATTAAATTACAATTTATAATGTAGGATTAATTTGTATAGGTTAATTTAAGACAAGGACAACCAATAAGATTGACGACAAGGTCGAAAATCGTGTACATTTATTAATAGGAATAAAGCTTTTCGGTAGAAGATCAATAATTTACGTGAGGTACATTTATTAAATATAGCATAAGGTAAAAGGTTTCGAAGAACGCTACATTGTAAAACACGTTAAAACCATCAAGGACTTCATAGAACAGACGATTGGGGTAGATAAACGCTTTTGGTAACAGCCAGTGTACATTGAGAATAATTCGAGGTAGTTTGCGTTAACGGACAATGCAAGGTTAACAACAACAGTCGACTAGTTCAAAACACATCGATACAGTCATGAGACAGACTATGTGTAATACTTAACAGAGGAAGATGAAAGATAGCAGGTGTTTAAGTGACAAATATTTTTCAAGCGCGTGCTAGACAAGTATACTTTAAAAGGCTATATGAAGGACGCAGATACAACATGTTTGTAGACGGTATCGATTTTTCAAGGCACACAGAACGGATGGGAGAAATGACCGTGAACAATGTCGTTATAGAGGGGCGACAAGCAAGGCGGAAAACATAGGACGGAAAGGGATACCAGAAAAGCACCAATAACGTATACGCTTTAAGTAGGGAATATGGACAAGGCTGAGAGATGTGATTATGTGAGTACAAGAGAGATAATTAGATGAACGCGCGCACGATAGGCGTAATTGTATTTGAGTGAACTTGACGAAAAGGGAAAAATTTCATAGGATATCTGAACGATTGGTTGTTGTTAAACAGTTTTCGTGGTAAAGAATTATTATGTTGTCGAATTCTGAGTTTTTAGAAACCACTGTGTTTACGTGCAGCTAGATTTTACAGAATTGAGTGGCGGTTTACAAAGTTACAAGAATTGGATAACAAACACATAGGCAACCAAAGGGGGATGGATATTATATAAGCGGTGCTGGAGGTGGCATTCGTTCTCTCATTTTCCAAGTCTACAAGAAGAACGTCCTAGCTTTAAACCACGCGATAAGTGAAGTCCGATTTAAGATTTATACGTGCTTGAGGCACAAGTAAAGTGCAATTTAATTTAAAACGGATTGAGCCGTAGTAAATGGTTGTAGAGATTTATTTACAAATTGAACGAGGGTGCTTGATGCACATTGCTTGGAAGTGTGATATTTGGATCTGGAGCGGCAGGAATTGTTGATGATTGGGATGAACAACGAGTTGGCGATGGAATTGCTGTTAAAAATAGAAACCTGCAACATGAAGTGATCCTGGTACGTACAGTCGTGTGGAAGGCATCTACATAGGTGCTGATCTGGAAGCAGTATACTCTCCAGATAACGATTTTTTTTTATTGAAACTGTTGTGCTGGTGTGGATTTATTTAAACTGTTAGTGAATTGTGTTTTATTTGATGAAAATATTATTTATGAACTGAAAATTAATTTATTGACATAAGTAAAGGACACTTTTTATTATAAATCTGAGGGTGTAAATGCTTGTATAATAATATTACTAATGTAAGAGGTAAACGGGTCTTTTGTTTAATCTTTAGTGGTAAAATTTGAGTACACAAATACAAAAAAGTTTATACTAAGCTCACCATAGACCAGGGGAAAGTAAATTAAGGTTCCAGAATAGGCCCATCTACTTTGAACTAACATAATGAAATGTAGAGGAGCATAAAATTGGGGGAATATTAAGTTGATTTCTTTTGATACCGAGTAGGGTATAAACATGTTTCACGTAGATCCATATTGTACATATTGGGATGGTGTGAATTAGATTTTATTGTGTTAGAATAAAAGGGATGAATGTCTTGTCGAATTATTTGTTTATTTTTTTTATTATTAATTATAAAGTTTGTGCTGAGAGAATGAGTAGCTGTGGTAAGTATCTCTGAAAAAGTAGTGAGCAGGGCTAGCCGTGGAATATCAATTTGGGACGCATCTTCAAAAGATACTCAACCAGAACATCTAGTAATCAAAGCTGGGATTCAAAAATTTATGTAGGTGGAAAATTAGTAGAGTTTAAACTATATTTTTCAGCAAGTATTTTATTTTCAACCAAAGAGTGAGACCCGATTTCTAGAGGAATCCACTGGAATATATATATATATATATATATATATATATATATATTGCTATGATATCGCCGTACTCCGATGTATTTAACGTCGAGTTACCTGCTGTTCGCCACCGCTTTGTGTCTCAAATAACCTACGATAAATTTTAAGTTTTAAATAATTCGTTTTATAATGCCTCGACTAGCTCAGTTCAACCCTACACAGAGTGTACGACGATACGATAACAGAGACATTTTACCCCCCTTTCTAAAACACTTCCTATTTGAATGAGATAAACGAAATTAACCAAAATTTATATAATAACCAAAATACGTACAATTTGTATCTCCACAATCTTTATAATATCATTCGCTATTTAATAAAACCACTGAATCAAAGTAACAATATAAATCGATTTGTCCCCAAATTATAACTCTCTTTGATCAGCAAAAATAACACTGTAAATTACTTGAAGTACGTTGAATTTTCAATGATATTCTTTCCCTTTTACGTAATTTTCTACGCAACAAAAAAAAATTTTGATGACCCTTTACATAAATATCTCAATGCATTCAAAATTCAAATGTTCAAAAAGAAATTAATATCTTAAGCTATAAATGATTTTTATCTCTGAATTGTTGTTTGTCTTTGTTGAATTTTTTGTTATGAGTACGCGTCCCTGCATGCACTCCAACTCTTAGAACTGCCCCTGCGTCTTGTTTGACCAGTATCATTGGATAGTTTTGAGTTAGATTTTCCTTTTTGATTTATTTGGTAGTTCTTTATTTAATTGCGTAGTACAGCTTGGTTAAACTCTTAATTTAATTCTTGGTGGACTATAGATTCTAAATTCAGTTCTGAAATAGATGCCTAAATAAAAATTTTCAGATACATCCTCAGATCGATTTTCTGAAAGATGCTTAAAGCCCTAAGTTATATAAATCTTAAAATTATGTTTAATTAAAATTGTAAACTCACGTTTTAAAATCAACGGCGAACTGCTATTGTATATTTGCACTTGAATTTTACCAATATTCACTTAAATATTATTATATAATTTGCTATTTTCAACTTCGCGTGTTATTTTAGTTCCGAGTAGTATGTAGCGTGTCTTCTTTGTTGCAAGACTGGCCCTTTATCAGCTTGGGCGGTATTTAAAACAACGTCCGCCACCTGTTTGTTACCATTGGTGTATACAGCTTATTTCTGTTATTGCATAGGCGTTACTCAAAGTTATTGTTCATTCCTTGGACTTTCATGGTATAACCTATACTATAACTTGTTGAAATGCTCCCACCAGTCACGTCTACAACTGTTTCTGTATGTGGATTTTGTTTGACCATGGCAAGTTGAACCTTATCAAGTCACGTCCTCTTTTTTGTATAGGAATTTATTCATATTTTTCGCTTAATTCTGCAGGTAGTCAAGCGTGTTTCCTTATTTTGTTTTGGGTGTTGTGTTAAACTTTATATAGCAGATCACGTAGGCAATTTTATAATGACGTAAATTGAATGCGTTTGTTTACTTCTTTTTACGTTCTGTAATTTGCTTGTTTTGAAAGACCCGTTTGTTATGGACACGCATGATTATTAATGCGTCGAGTTTATACAAAAATCTTTTCATGTTTGTTTGATTTTCGATGTTCTTGATGCATGTTTATTTAAAGTTTATGAATGCATTGCTATAAAATGAATTGGATTGCGTACAAAGTTATTTATTTTATTAAAGGTAATTGAATTCTTGAAGCATGAACTTTTTTTCATTGATTAAAGTTGGTTGTGAATATTATACAGTGTGTTTGAAATTCGCTTTTTATATAATTGTATAATTTGTATAATTTGTATAATTGTATAATTGTATAATTTAATTTTCTAGACTTTGGTGTCGTTTACATGGAGTATGCAACCCTTGTGACCATATTTGTCCTATTTGTGTTGCTATTAGAATTGCTACTATTGGAAATGAAATGGACTTGCCCTGTTTATACCTTCAAATATGCTACTTAACGTGCGTTAACTTTGTACGTGTATTTATTCACCTGTTTTAACTTTCACGCATATCTCAGATAAAAAGGTTTCTAAAATACTTTGCTTCAGAATCCAAAGCCTCGAGGAAAACAATTTAAACCCCATACTTATGCGCCAAACTAGAGAGTTTTGTTATTAGCAAGGAACTATGATGTCTTGGGTAGTTTGGTAGTTTGGAGTAAATGAGCATTGTGGTATGAATAAAGCCATTGTAGATTTGAATAAAATTCAGTGTAGGCTATGCTATCCAGATAATTTTCGCCCATTTTCTTGTAAATTACTATAATAAAGACTTCCAACAATTTGTAATGGTTATGTTCGTGAGAGCCCTAAATACATATATAAAGAAATGAATTAATTTAATGGAATTTCATATTCACAAAATCTTTATTAAAGCAAATTATGGGCGTCTAAGAATGCGCTTACTCATTTTATGATATGTAATAACTTCTAAAGTATTTCATCAATTGAAGACATATATTACTGTTAGCACCCGTTTAATACCAAGAATTTTTAGAATATAACTCAACGATTTAACAGGGTTTTGTGAAAAATTTAAAGCGAAATATTACTCCATGTAATATTATAATATATTGTAATACTACTCGCCTTGTCTGTTGTAATTGCTGCAGATTCCCAAACTCGATTGAAGGTTTCACCTCTCATCTCAGGACTTAGGCACAGTGGACTGGTCTATATACGCTTCTGTTTGCATAGTCTTCTATGGATGACATTTGTTACCGCAAGGTGCGCCAATTTTCATGCTGAATAATATTTTGCGACACACTCACGTACTTTCCTAGTATGATTGTTACCTTTAAAGCATCAATCAAGTGCTTTAATTACAACTACGCTATACAAGCATATATATATATATATATATATATATATATATATATATATATATAACACATCACTCAATAAGTCCGTAGGATAACTAAGAAAAACACATTTTTTTGGCGAAATTCGATTTTATTCATCAACATACATTCCTTCAAGAGTGATACAATCAGTCCAACGCCGTTCTAGCATTTCGATACCTTTTTTGTAAAACAATTCGTCTTTGGCCTCAAAATAAGCTTCAGTTTCAGCGATCACCTCTTCATCCGAGCCAAATTTTTTTCCGGCGAGCATTTTTTCAGGTCTGCAAACAGGTAGTAGTCGCTGGGGCCAAATCTGGAGAATACGGTGGGTGCGGAAGCAATTCGAAGCCCAATTGGTGCAATTTGGCCATCGTTGCGATCGACTTGTGACACGGTGCATTGTCTTGGTGAAAGAGAATTTTTTCTTCTTCATGTGTGGCCGTTTTTGGCAATTTCTTCCTTCAAACGCACTAATAATGCCATGTAGTATTCGCTGTTGATTCTTCTTCCTTTCTCAAGATAGTCGATGTACAAAATTCCGTGCGCATCCCAAAATACAGACGCCAAAACCTTACCAGCCGACTTTTGCGATTTTGGTCGCTTTGGACGTGGTTCTCCGGCTGCAGTCCACTCAGCTGACTGCCGATTAGACTCTGGAGTGTGGTGGTGGATCCATGTTTCATCTATTGTCACATACCGACGCAAAAGTCCTTTTATTCCGGTTGAACAGCTCCAAACAGTTCTCAGAATCATCGACACGTTGTTGTTTTTGGTCCACTGTGAGCAAACGCGGCACCCACTTTGAGAACAGCTTTCTCATGGACAAATGTTCATGCAAAATAGTGTGCACACTGCCTTCTGATATCTTCAAGGTGTCAGCTATCTCACGCAATTTCACTTTTCTGTTTTCCAAAACGATTCGGTGGACTTTTGATGTTTTCCGGTGTAACCACCTCAATTGGCCTTCCAGAGCGTTCAGCATCGTCAGTGTCTGTACGGCCACGTTTAAAATCAGCAAACCACTTCTCCACCGTTTGTCTCGATGGAGCAGAGCCCGGATAACACTTATCAAGCCATGCTTTGGCTGCGATGGTATTTTACCCATCAAAAGCAATGATAAATCAACACGCGAAATTGCTTGGAATTCATTTTTTTGAAAAACTCAAAAGTATCGTCACTTAAACCTCTGTAACTTGTAAACTAATCGTCGGATTGTCATGAAATTTTGACAGATAACTTTTTAAGGTTAGTACTTCCTACAAATCATATGGATTATTACATAGCAACGCCATCTATGTATCATCCTACGGACTTATTGAGTGATGTAATATATATATATATATATATATATATATCGAAAATTCAAAGATAAAATAATACAAAAAAAATTTCTTGCCCGTTTCCGCTCCTCCTCAGTTGAATGGCCTTCTTCAACTGCTTCCGGCTAGCTCATCTGGACCTCCTTTTGGATATCTATATTCACTCTCATATTTTATCATTCACGCACACTCCCAATAAAACCACAAAATACAACAAACATACAATCTTTTATTTATTCCTATTTACAAATGCAATTCAATATTGTCCATATTTTATTGTTTACGTTACACTTCAGTAAATCTCATTTTGTAATGTCCTGTATTTAATTTAGAATCATCAAACACATAAAATGTACTCGGAGTAAATGGACCTTGAATAATGCCTTCTCTAAAATTCCTTCTTTATAATTTATTTATTTATTTTAATAATCTAAGTAAACTGTGGGGTATGGTGAGCTCATACTAACCCAACTAATTCTGCATAATGTATGCCCTTCTACTTTGCATACTCTTAAAATAAAAAAAACAAAGCCATGTACTCTTCACAAAATTTCACGTTCTGATGGAACGTTTAAAAGCTTTCTAGACACCTTCAATTTCTCGTTGAATACCGTAATAAAGTTATTTACACATATTCTGTTCAATACGCAAATTATTCACACTACCTTGAAAAACACTTTCAAACGCCTCCCCAATATTTACAGTTTATAAGAATCACAATTTTAAATCGTTACCTGGAAATTTTTAGAAGATCTCCGCTCTGTAGTTGATGCCATGTATTTTTCTCCCTGGTTGTTTCTTGCTATTACTAGACGAACTCCATCTGAGTTAATCCGCCAACTCCGCCTTCTCGGTGTAACCAAATTCTAAATTTCATTTCAATTATACTATTTTCACAGTAATCTACGTTACTTAATGTCCCGACACGAGTTGATAAAAAAATTTATAGGTGATACCTCAATAAAAATTGCAATCTCGGCACACTAACCGCGTTTTTAATTAAGAGGCTATCACTAAGCAATACAATTTAAATGATTTGATAATACTTACAACTCGTGTTGACTTTCATACGTGCTTTTGGGACGATCGAAATAATAATAAGGCTTTCATAATATTCTCGTAAACTATTCATATCTTTCCAATGTAACCTCTCCTGGCCACATTTATCCGAAATCCCCTGCTCACAACAACACATTCCCACAATTTTGCACTCAACCCCATTTTCAAATCCGCGAATTTCAGTACCTCGTTATAATATACGCTACACTATCCTCGTGTCTATATCAAGTCAAACTAAACATATCGACCAATCGTAGACCGAATGACGTTTCTCAAATCCCTCCTATGCTATTGTGGTCTTATGCTTATACGTTTTCTACGTCTCTTTCTAACCTGGTTTGAGTGGTAGAAAATCAATATCCTTGTTTGTGCGCTGTCTACTACACGTGGACTTTCTTATTAGCATTTCATGCTAAAACATCCGACCGTTTGAGCACTCCTTAGAATAATTTGTTCGTTATCTACAAATTAAACAGAACTTGACATTTAGAAAATACGCAGGTGTTCAATCGTAACGTTTTAAATAACACTTCCACGATTTAGAGTTCGGCGTATTTCTACCCCACTGATATATTTGTCAGATAGCAACGCGTTTCATCTTGGTATCATTGGGTTTTTACACGCTTTTATACAAATTATACATCAATAATCGTCCAATTAAATTCAAATTAATTAATAAATTAATGGCATTGGCTTCTAACATTTAATTTCTTAGCAAACCTACTTAAATTTCTTTAATTATTTATAAAATTTTGTTAATACCTGATACTTAAAAATGAATTAACTAATATAAATTTCGCACGTAATTTCTGGTTGTTCCTTTATACAGGGTGTTTTGAAATTGCTTCGTTTATATTTATTTTTGATCTTTTAAAACCACTATAATATATATATATATATATATATATATATATATATATATATATATTCATGAGTACTTGCAACATTTATTAATATCTTTAAAAAACAAATTTATACTTAATCAACTAAAGGAGGGAATTTTGTCGCCCTGGCGATTTGGATCCTGTTGTTGGCGGAACAGTATTTGTAAATAGTAGTGTAGCTGCAGACGGTCTTGGTTACAGGTTATCGGATTGATGTGCATAAAAATGTAGCACGATGTAGATTCCGCGACTATGCCCAAGCTAATAGAAGCGCCGATGCTGGAGATGTAGCCCCACGGACCGATGGAAGCGGCAATCCTGACAAAGAAGCTACCAGGGACAGTAAACATGCCGGTGCTAGAGATGAAGCTACCCTGACCGGCAGAAAAACTGGTGTTGATGTCAACGCTCTGGTGTTGTTGTTAGTGGAAGCGTCGAGAGAGTTGTCCTGATTAGTGTAATCGCAGAGAATAACTAACCTGCAGTCAACTATGGACATTTATTTATTCCTTTGCAGGAAAAGGAATACGTTTTAATTAGAAATTATATACACGTTGAGTACCAATGGTCGCATTGTTTTCTACTCCACGAAGAAACTAATTCTTGTATATAAGGAAATACTTGGTAGCAGCAAGGTAAAGCACTTCTATTAAATATTTCGTAATTTATCTTAAAACAAGGAATATGTAACACGTTGGGATTATGCTAAATACAAACCAAATAAGAAATGATGAAAATTAATGTTAGATGGACAAAATCAATGCCTTTGCACCTTGTATATTTTGATTTCCTGTTTAGTAGTGTTCAGTAAGCAAAATATTTCAATCAAATTTTAGCTTTATTAAAAAAAAATCAACTTAAAAACCACAAAACCGTCATTTTATTTCTGTTAACTACATATTGGAACGGAACCTGGGTTCATAAATTATTTTAAAACCACAAACAGAATAAACAAAACAATTATTGTAGTAAACTTTCATCGCGCAAACGTGCCATTTTAAAGAAGCTTTTAAAATAAACAGGTCAATATCAGTGGAATTGCTAATAGGTAGGTTCCATATCATAGTTATCCAAAATATAAAAACTTTTCACAAATGAAATAGAGTTAATATTACATAGCTGCAATGCCAAGTAAACCACGTCATATTGGAAATTATTCATACAGTGTAGTAATTACTTAAAACACAGACGTTTCATTAGTAGAATTCACGAATATCAGATTGCCGAAAATTTAAGGATTTCATACAATAAAATCTATTTATTTATTGCTAACTTAAGTAAACCATTTGATGTCATGCTTGATTTACGTGCCATAGGATTGTATCATACTGACGTAACCTCCCGTCTACATGAGGGTGGGAGAAATGCAGCAACTAGATAGCCGCCGGTAATTAATGAATTAATTACTTGGGAACTAGTAATGAATAGACATTTAAAAGATTATTATATATAAGAAAAGTGATCGAACCTCATTGGCTAGGAAGTAGCAACGGGGAGTTCAACGCGGTGACGCAAGGATAACTGACAAAACCCGAGATCGAATTTGGGCAGGATAGTTTCATACCACGTTAGTATGAAATTAAAAATAATCTTTTTGCAATATGAACTTCAGCTGGTGAAATGGATGGCCTTAACTCAATTGACACTCAGTTATAAGGTTAGTGTAAATATTTAAAAACGGCTCTTTAGTTTTGTAGCGGCATGTGTTAGCTAGACATTGAAAGTGTCGAATATCCACCCGTATTGTAGGTTATATTGTTTACTTTATTATATTTATGAAGTCGATACATTGGAATTAAAGTGAATAAATAATAAATAAATAATAAATAAATAAATAAAAAATTAAAGGGTTTTAAAAACATTATTATGCTACTTACTTGAATTGGATGTAAGTAGCGTTATAATTTTGTATGTACCTGTTTTTAGGGGTGTTGATATGCAACGTGTTGAAATTAATTTTAGTAGCCTGCATAATTTTATATGCTCCTGTTTACAGGAAGAATAATATGAGATTGTTAAATTTAGATGACACCGTGAAACTATATTTTTAATTGATTGTAAACGGAATCTATTCTATCAGAAGGATAATGTAATTCAAATTCCCAAGGCTTACTCGTCGTTCACAGGATTGTTAGACTAGACGAGTTGGCGCCCATAAATCTGACATTGTTGAAAGTCTTTTAAGGCAAGTGTTATTCGTAGCGTAATTTGAAATTGCATCTAGTTAATTAGTGTATTATATGATTTTTTGTTCCATTTCCTACCCTCCCTTGACTATTTACTCTTAGTACTCCCATAAAAAATGGTTTTCAACAGACGTCTGTTAGTCATATTTGCGCGACTACACAGGTTTTTTTTAATTTTGTGACAGCACATGTTCGTGTACCCTATCTTCCAATTCCAAATTGTTTTCCAACTCCTTATATTACCATCTATTTTCAATTGCACTGGGTTTCTTCAGAAAAATGTTTGCGTTGAACTTTGGGTTCTGAGTTCTGTAGAGGATCAGGATAGTGCGGCCTATCGTCATCACTACAATCCTTCCTGTTAGACACCGGGAGGGAATCTTAATGCTAGATCTCACGGGGGGGCAAAAAATATAAGAAACGAGAGTAGGGTTGTAGGAATTTACGAATGCACTGTCTCCGCGATTCTGCAGTCATAAATTATGCCCAGATGGTTAGGATATTACTTGGTTGGTAGATGTAACTTATTCAATTTTTCAGGGGGTAGCATCTTAACCATCCAGCACCGAAGTTGGACCGCCTAACTCCTAGGAGTGTTCTATTCGTTTGAGGAACAAGCAAGACCGCTTGCAGAGTTGTTTCTCTTAGGTCTATGCACTTAAGTTTTCCTTTTTACCTATCTATTTTTAAATCTTTTTGCTTTTAATTTAAGTTCGGATGGATGAGAGATTGTGGACGTAGTACTGAGACTAAACCAACGTTAAGAATGTTGAGATGGTAGGTTTTCAGAAAGAACCTCATGTGTAAGGGGAGTGTAATATGTTGGTGCTAAGTTAAATAAAAACCGGATGCAAAAAGAGCAAAATTAACATTTAGCAGAAACAATTAATACTGATGCACCCTGCATGTTCTGATTTCATGTACAGTAGTGTTCAGTATGCCAGACATTTTATTCAAATTTTAATTTATTAAGGAAATCAACTTAAAAACCACAAAAGCGGGCTTTTATTTCTGTTAAGTACATATTAGAACGAAACTTAGGGTCATAAATTATTTTAAAACCATAAGCAAGATAAACAAAATATTTATAGCAAAGTTTTATCGCGGCATTATGTCATATTAATAAAGCTTTTAAAATAAAGGGGGTGAGTAACCGTGGAATTATTATTATGTAGGTTCCATATCAAAATTTTCCCAAATATAAAAGCTTTTAATAAATTTTAGTTAAATTATGTAGAGTTAATATTACATAGTTGCAATGCCAAATGAACCGCAGATATATCAAAAATTATTCATACATTGTGGTAATTTCTTAAAACACAGATGCTACATTAGTAAAATTCACGAATATCAGATTACAGAAAATTTAATCATTTTATACATTACAATGTATTCATTTATATTGCTGAATGCATTTATACGTTACGCTAATTTAAGCATCTTGCTTGTTTTACGTGGCATAGGACTCTTACACACTGACATAGCCTCCCGTCCACGTGAGAGTAAGAAAAATAGCAGCTTTACAGTCATCTGTAACCAATGAATTAATTGCTTGCAAACCAGCAATGTATAGACGTATAAAAGTTATTGTAGATGAGGACAGTCGACGAAACTCATTGGTTAGTAAGTGGCAACCGGGACTTCAACGTGGTGGCCCAGGGATAACCAACAAAATATGAGAGCGATTTTGGACAGGATAGTGTTTTATCTCTTGTTGCTTGTATCATAATATTATACACAAATAATTAATACAAGACTTCATACATGAATTTTTATTCTTAACATTACATACATAACTTGACTGCTTCATGAAAACAATTACCATGACTTGTAACATTGATAAGACATACATGGTTGCAACATAATGATCAATGTTGCCAAACAATTATTTTATAACAATATGTAACAGGTAGTTTCATACCACCTTGATGGGAAATTAAAAATAATCCTTATGAATATGGATTTCAGCTGGTGAAATGGATGGCTTTAATTCAATTGGCACCCAGTTGTAAGGCTAATATAGATATTTATAAATTGCTCTTTTGTTTTGTGGTGGCATTTGTTAGCTGGACATTAAAAGTGTAAAGTTTCCACCCATATCGAATGTCATACTGTTTACTTTATTAAATTTACGAAGTCTAGGCATTGGAATTAAAGTTAACAAAGAGTATGATGTGATTAATGGGTTATAGGTAAATAACGTTAAATTTTGTTTGTATCTGTTTTCAATACTACTGTTATGGAACTGTATTGAAATTTATTTTAGTAACTTGAAAAATTGTATCAGGTACCTGTTTACAAGAAGAACAAAATGAATTGTATTATAAATAGATTTAAGTGACGCCGTGAGACTCTTTTTCTTGACTAAAGGTATTCATTGATTGTGGGAGGAACTCCATCCCATCAGGAGGTTATTGTAATTAGAATCGCCAAGGATTACTCGTCGTCCACAGGATTATTAGACCAGAAGAGTTAGCGCCTATAAATTTGACAATGTTAAAAGCCTCTCAAGGTAAATGTATTTGGTAACGTAGCTTGAAATTGCACCTAGTTTACTGGTAAATTATTTCGATTTTTGTGCCATTAAATTTTTTCTATAGCAACCCACTCCCATACCTCTGTAGTCAGACGGTGCTCTTTTAATTTTGTTACGGGATCCCGCCCTTTCTGGTTAATTCCAAATTTAAGAATTTAACGCTTCATTCACCCGTATCAGATAATCTTATGGTTTTTCATATTTGCTAGGTTTGTGATTTATTATATTTTCCCCACTGGTCAGCTAGGGATTCTACACAGATGAAGGTTAAGGATGAAACACTGCAGAAAGAAATTAAATCTATTTTGTTGTAAATTATGTTACTTTTTCATTATTTAGACGTTCGGGTTACTTTGATACACTCCAGTCCCTTTTTCAAATGCGCTTTTAGAATATTTTAAGTATTTCGATTTTTTTAACCAGTGCATCACTTTGATTTCACAGGTCAGTCCGGGTCACTGAGTCAGTTCGGGTCGTTCTGACGAAAGCAATTTTCATATGGCGAAAATTGTGGTAATTAGAATTTTTTTAGAATAATAAATCATTATTTTCTTAGTTTTATTATTGGGAGATTATCACAAAGCAACCGATTTACAGATGCTTACTATTGATAGATTATTTTAACTCTTATAATGTCTCAAAAATAGCTTTCTGCATATGGCGACAGGTGTTACCCCGTTATCACAGTATATTTGACAGCATTTTAGATGTGCTATCATTATGGTGTCAACTAAAATGCAGGCGGCTCCGTGGCGTAGTGGTATGTGTGTGACTACTACGCACTAGGTCCCGGGTTCGAATCCCGACACGGTCCGCTTGAAAAATGTTAGGCGAGCATTTTTCGCAAAAATACACCCTCGTTCGGATGAGAGGTAAAATGGAGGTCCCGTGTGTGAGTGTTGTCACGCACGTTAAAGATCCCTACCTTGCTTGGAACAGCAAGGATTCAGCAAAATAAAATTTTCCAGGTAAAAAAAAAACTCGCTTCCTGGCCAATGTAGTACCTTCGGGTGGAGCATTGGAAAATCACATGTAATGTCAACTAAAATGCGCTTTACATTCGTTACAGCAATAGGAGAAACGGATGTGGTGTGGTATTCTGTTTAGCAGTGTTATAACAACAATGCGCAGAGTTCGACATAATATTCCAACTACCTCTGAAGGCGGTGAGAGTAGTTCTGGTAGCATTGCAGCTTCTGATAATATACCTTCTAGAAGTAGAACTCTTGTTGCTGACCTGCCATATAATTCAATAGAAAATCTTCAATTAGATAAGTAAGTTGGCTCAGTATAATTTTGTTTATGTAGATGTCTAAGAATACAAATTACAGTTTACATAATTATCATTGATTGTTATTTTCTATGCATATAGAACAACGGATGAGCACATCGAAAGTTTGTATGTAATGTCCGACGCAGAATTTAGTGATCAGTATGAGGATGATGACCAGGAGGTATGTACTACCAGTAAGCGACAAAGACTCAGATGTCGATAATGTTCGCACTGGACAGAGGGCTCCCAATGAAAGACAAGTAACAGTCGACAGGGTCGAGGACGAGGAATTGATTATAGCGCCATAGATAGAAACTGCAAAACCACCATCACAAAATGTTTATCGTGCTAAAGATAAGACTATCTGGAACAAGAAACCATTACCTTCAAGTCAACCGCGGTTGTATAATATCATTCGTAATCGAGGTAAAAACTTATGCTTATTCGGCCCTCTAATATCTTGATTTTCATTTTAGGGACTCCAACTAGAGTAACCGCTTTATATTCACGTTAGATACGTTCTGGGCATTAGTGACATCTCAAATGAAATTGAATATCATAAAACTGTCTAATCGAAAAAGATAAAGCTGCTGCAATAAGCGAAATTTGGCTAATGTAAAATCAAAATCTGTTGAAAAGTTATTCGCCGTATGAACACCTAACTGCTGATGAGCAACTTTTTCCTTATCGTGGACGAACAAAGTTTACTCAGTATATGTCTTCCAAACTTGCCAAGTATGGAATAATATATTCCAGGTATGTGATTTCAAAACACTTTATCCATACCAAGGGTCAATTTACACCGGAAAATTAGCTGACAATAAGCGATAATTGAACATCGGCGAAAAACTGTTATGCATTTATTATGTCAACTTTACAAAGGCGGGGCCGTAATATTACCGCCGACAATTTCTTTACATCACTGCCCCTTGCTCGCATGCTGAAATCGATTGGTTCCACTTTGGTTGGTACCTTTAGGAAAAACAAACCCTACATTCCTAAGGTCCTTTTGCCTAGCAAGGAGAAAGCTTATTCTAAGACTTTTGAGTTCCAGAAAGATGTCATAATGTGTCCGTATGTTCCAAATGTTAATAAATCGATAGTTTTATTATCGACAATGCACTCTACGAATGCAGTGGGTGACACCTTAAAGAAAAAACCTGCAATTATTTCTTTTTATAAGCATAATGTCAGGCGTTGTCGTTATGGATAAAATGCTGGGTAGTATACAAGTAAGAGGCGAACAAGTCGCTGATCCTTGGCGTTCTTTACAAAATATTGTATGCATCAGCTCTGACTGCCTTACTCGCATATACGAACAATAATAATTGAATCTATAATAGTACAAATAGGAGACGAAATTTTCTAAATGACCTAGCTCGTGCCGTAACCCATATAGGTGAAAATGCCATAATATTGCGAAATCGTATTACTAATAGCGTGATTAAAAGCATTTTGGGAATTTGGCTGGAAGTTTCACATATTCCTAGTTTAATAAATGAGCGGATTCCTCAGGACGCATCGCAGTAAAAGGAATATGCAAAATGTGCTATCACAGCGAAGGGAATATAAAAACAAAAACTAGGAAAGTATGTAGCGCTCGTAAACATTGTGTGCCTTCTGCACGCAGATACAAGAGTTATACGTGTTCAATGTCAGAATAAATAATCATCTACTATTTTTTCATTATTCTTTATAACAAGTACAGAACATAATACTAACAACACAATAAATTATTACAAAAATTCTCCATTGTTTTCCTGCACAAAATACACATTGTACCCAGGTACCATCATCCGCCGGAAGGCTGTGAAATTTATACATGGTAAAAAAAACCCATACATCCATCATATCTAAAAATTATGGAATTTGTGTATAATGACCTACTTGAAAATTTCCTAGAAGCCAACACTGATTCGGTTTACCAAAAATTAAATATATCACATTTGATGCACAGAAAGTACCCGAGTACCACCTTCGGTCACTTGAGTTATAAGCGCTTCTTAGTTTGTGAATGTATTTGAGCTGAAGAACGCTCTTCACGAAAATTGAGATTATTGAACTGTAGTACTCATAATGCCTTTCCAAACAAATGAAAATTATAGATTTTTCAGTATGAATCTGTAAACTTTTTCAACGACAGTATTTCGGGCACAGGTTAATTATTACAAGTAAATATAATAAATTCCTATAAAACAAAAGTTTTGATTAAATAAAGTTTTGCTTTGTAATCATACTAGTCGTTTGAGACTATGTCCGAGTTAAAACGGATTTGAAATTGCTGTTGCTAGTCCATTTAGAAAAGCGTTTACTCAAGTAGAATGACTAATTTTACTAGAGTAAGTTTAACGGCAAGGAAAACTTTATTACAGTTTGACCTTTCCTAGTAGACAAGCAAGAAATTGCCGACTTTGCTATAACACTAGCTCTAGCTCTCTTATTTTGAAAAACATTCAGCACAAATTGGATTTAGTTGTTGTTACAGTTAACTCGGTCGTTTTAACAGTACATACTGATTCGAAGCATGTACAGTAATTCATTAATTTTATGTGTAATAGTTACGAAAGTGAAATTTATTACTTTGTGTAGAGCTAATTTCCCGTGGTGAATAAAAGTATAAGAGCAAAAACTATATTTATTTATTCATGTAATTTTATTTTCTATGTGCAAGCTAAAAGCATTTACACGGGCACAAGGTAATTTTCATAATTGAGTACATTCAAGCTTATTCTTGTACCGCCTAAATGTACAGCATCACAAATCGGATTTTCACGATTCTTTTTCAAATTAAGTAATGCACTGTATACATTGTATGGTTAAAGAATGGAATATACGTGGGGTGCTCGATATGTATCGGGAACTGACAACACCAGTGTTACTAGGTGCGATCTGACGTTTCTAGCCTAAAGTTTGACATTTTTGACAGTATACATACTTATAACATTTTGCCATATGAACACTATTTGTTTTGTTTGAAATGAGTTGAAAATTTCGTCTCGGTCAAAAAATGAAATGAACTCGTGAACATTTTCGTACGATGATTTTTTACGATTTCCGACGTGGATTATCTCCACAACAGTGCCTGAATCAACTTATTTCGACTTTTGGGAAAGAAGCTCCAATTAAAACCGCTATATATTGTTGGTATAGTGAATTTAATCGTATTCGTAATTCGCTAGCGGATGAATTTAAAGAAGGTCGTCCTAAATCGGCTGTTGTACCAGAAAACATCGACGCTATGCGCGAATTGATAATGAAAGTTCGTCATGTGACTTATCGTGAGATTCAGGCATCTCTAGGCATTAGTATGACAAGTATGCATTTCATATTACATGAACATTTAGCTGTGAAAAAATCTATGTGCGCGTTGAATCCCTCATAATTGGACAATCGCTCAAAAAAGACTCCTGTTGATTGATTGGTGCAAAGAGATGCTGAAAAAATACGATTGCGGTGCATCAAACACAGTGTATATCATCTACACAGGTGACGAATCTTGGATTTATTCGTATGAACCCGATAGTAAACAGTAGTCAATTGTATGGGTTTTCCAAGATGAACAAAATCCAACAAAAGTTGTCCGTGCTGGAAGCACTTCGAAGAAAATGGTTGCCTGTTTTTTCGAATAAATGAACATGTCACGACCGTTGCTTTAGAGGATCATAGAACAGTTAATTATGCTTGGAATACAACTATTTGTTTACCACAAGTTTTAGGAGAAATAAGAAAAACAAACCGACAACGCTGAATCATTCTACACCATGTCAATGTGAGCTCTCACACTCATGCTGAAATAAGTGACTATTTGAGCACTCAAAACATTGAATTGATGGGATATCCGCCGTATAGTCCTGATTTGGCACCTAATGATTTTTTTTTGTTCCCACACGCGAAGAACAAACTGCATAGACAACGATTTTTGACACCAGAAGATGCAGTTGAAGCGTTCAAATCCCATGCTTTGGAGATATCTCAATCAGAATGGAAAACATGCTTTGAGAATTGGTTCCAACGTATACAAAAGTGTATCAATAATCGTGGAGAATATTTTGAAAAACAGTAAAGAAGTTTTCACATCATAAGTTTTACTAGTACACAGTGTATAGTGAATGTAGTGTTATTAAGTGCTCTTCAATTAAACTTGATATTTATTAGTAAAACTGGGAATATAAAATTAAAATCTGCCAGATAAGGTGCTTAAGGCTACTGAATATTACTATACAATTTATGTGCTTCAATTGTGTATGAATCATTAAGTAATTGGTTTTTGTTGTTCAAATTACTAAAAGAATAGATTATAATGCTGGTATTTGATTAATCAAATAAACCAACATCTACATCTGGTTTAATAATTGTGCTTACACATATGTTCATCATGTTTCATACTTAAACATTGTATAATTGTTTAACAGCATTTAATATAAATTGTGAAGAGGATTATTAGTAATAAGTTTCTGATTTTTAACAATTCTTTACACACTATAACCATACAATATCCTTTTTTATAATTTAATATAATAAATCAATATGAACCAGTGCTATAAATGTATTAAAAAATTTGATGAACAATTATGTCATCCTTGTGATGGTTGCAAAAGGCAATTCTGCCATGAATGTGCAGATCTTTCGGCATCAGAGGTGAGATGTTTGGCCCTGAAAAAGCGTACACTAAAATTCTATTGTTCGGATTGTGAAACTTGCATACTCCAGATACCATCTTTAATCCAGAAAGTAGAGAAACTTACCACTCAAGTGGAGGCTCTCACGAATTTACATCAAAAGATCCCCGTGCAAGCAACGCCCATGAATGTTGATCACTCCCAACTGCAGGAGAGTATAATTTTAAAAGTGATGGAAAAAGGTAAGCGCAAATGCAATTTAATTATATTTGGAGCTCCAGAAAATAACTTGCTCATAAAAAATAATGCAAATATAAAATCAAATAATGAATCATTGCAAAAAACTGATTTTGATCAGGCATATATAAAACAAATTTGTTCATCGCTAAATGAGCCTGATATTGCCGACAACATTGTAAAAACAATGAGATTAGGCCAACCAGTAGCTAACAGACCTAATACTAGACCATTAAAGGTTATTTTTCGAACTCGCAAAATAGTGATGAATTTACTACGTCCGTCTAAATATCTCAAAAACATTGTAGTATACAAAAATGTATTTAGGTCTCCAGATCGTACACCGTTACAAATAGATCACTATCGGAATTTAAAGAAACTATTAGATGAACGTATAAAAGAGGGTGAGCAGGGTATCAGAATTAAATATGTTATGGGTATTCCTAAAATTATTAAAACTAGTAGTACTACTATGAATTTAAACTAAATAAGTCCAGCAGCAAAACTCCATTTATATTAACTTGTTACTACCAAAATCCTGGGGGAATGCAATCCAAACGGACTGACTGTCTCTTATCCATTTTGAATAGTGATTATGATATAATAGCTATCTCAGAAACTTAGTTTCGTGAAGCAATTAGTGATAGTGAATGGTGTCCGCAAAACTATATTATGTATCGATGTGATCGTGATTATGATTCATGTAATGTTTCTCGAGGCGGTGGAGTAGTTTTAGCTATATCTAATAAGTTTTCTAGTTCTAAACTCAACTTCGCTTTTGTGCGTGATAGTATTCCTGAAATTGATGTAGTAGGATGTAAAGTAATGTTGAATAATATTAGCTTAAGTGTAATTCACTTATATATACCGCCTAGATTAAACTATGATAAGTATGCTTTGTTTTTAGAATTACTAGAAAGTATGTCTTGTATGTTTAATTCTAACTTACTATTATTAGGGAACTTTAACATACCATTCTATAGCACAGATGTAGCAGACTTGTCTTTTGATAGAAGGAAGGATCTATTATTTAATCATGTGTCCTTTCTTAACTTAACACAATATAATATAATTAAAAATTTCAATGGCAGAATGCTAGATCTAGTATTTTCTAATGTAACTTTAAAAGTTTGGAATGATTGCTCTCCCTTTTTAGCTAAAGACAATTATCATCCGGCACTTGCAATGACTATTAAATTATCTTGTCATATACAACACAACTTTAATTATACTCCTCAGCCTAACTTTAATTTTCGGAAGGCTAATCTCATTGTGTTGTATGCTGCCTTACAAGCAACGGATTGGTCAAATCTTGAATATTGTCAGAATGTAGATGAAGCCGTAGAAATCTTCTACAAAATCATATACACTTTATTTCAGAAATTTGTTCCTATATTCTCTAATAGAAAAATGAATTTTTCATCTTGGTTTACTCCACAAATTATTAAAGACCTAAAACTCAAACAACAGTTTTGGAAGGAATACAAAAATTTTCCTCCACATACTACCGGCAACAGTTCTGTACACTTCGGGCCTCTCTACGCAACGATATAAAAAAGCATATGCAAATTTTGTTACAAAAGTGGAAAGAAATATAGGACATGATCCCAAGGAATTCTGGAATTTTGTTCGTTCCAAATCTCTGAAGTCACGAATCCCAGACTCTATGACTTTCAGTTCTGATGAATTTGGTAATAGCTAAGAGATAGTTAATGGCTTTGCCACTTATTTTAGGTCAACTTATGAACTACCTAACCTTCCTTCTCACATTTTTGAAACTGTACCTAATTGAATCAACACTATAAGCATACTATCCATATCAGAAAAAGAAATTGAAAAGCCATAAAGAAATTAAAAACAAATCAACTTGTGGGTTAGATCAAATGCTAGGCTTTCTCGTACATGACTGCAGTTCTGTTCTTTTATATCCCCTCAAATTGTTATTTAATCTTATTTTATTAACTTCTAAATTTCCAACTGTATGGAAATTAACTAAAATTTGCCCAGTGCAAAAGTCTGGTGAAACCTCAAATATCACTAAATATAGGCCAATTGCAATAATTTCTAACTTTGCAAAAATATTTGAAACTGTAGTCTACAATGCCTTATTGTACCAAGTGCACTTCTCACCACATCAACATGGGTTCTTACCGAAAAAATCAACCATAATAAATTTAATAACTTTAACTGAATTTCTAATCTAGGCTATTGACAATCACCAGCAAGTTGACCTTATATATACAGACTTTGAAAAGGCCTTTGACAAGGTAAGTCACAATATCCTGCTAATCAAACTTCACAACTTAGGTCTGTATCCAAAGTTGATAATGCTCTTCTCTTCATACCTAACAAATCGTCAGCTGAAAGTAGCTTATGGTGGTTATGAATCATTTGCGTATATTCCCTCATCAGGAGTTCCGCAATGATCTGATTAGGGCCGTTCTTATTTTTAGTATATGTCAATGATTTGTTGAATGCTCTGTCTTCTAAAACGATATGCTTTGCGGATGATCTTAAGATTTATTCTATTGTTGGGGATTTGCGTGACTGTCAGGCTTTACAATCTACACTATTGGAAATGAGTGAATGGTGCGCCGCTAATATGCTGAACTTGAATGTTAAGAAATGTAAAATTGTAAGTTTCACAAAAAAGAAAAAGCCAATCATATTCAATTATACGATTAATAAGGAGACAATAGATAGAGTTGACATTATGCAGGACCTTGGTGTCTACTATGATAATAAATTAACTTTTAATGAACACATAAACAGAACGGTATCTAGCACTATGAAGAAACTAGAATTTATTATAAGACACTCGGCAAACTTTAGCAATCCTAATACTCTTATATTGCTATATCAATCATTGGTAAGATCGAAATTAGAATATGCATCTATTGTATGGGCTCCTTGTTACCAAATACATATATCCCAAATTGAATCTGTTCAGAGGAAATTTTGAAAATTTTTGTCTTTTAAATTAGACGGTGCTTATCCAGAAAGAGGTATTCCTTATAATGAACTTCTCTCAAGCTTCAGCATGCATTCTCTAAAGCTTAGAAGTGAATTATATTCAATTACATTTTTATATAAACTTCTTCATTATAAAATTGATAGTTCAAAGTTACTAGCAAGGTTACAATTAAGGGTTCCCTGCTATTCCTCAAGGAATCACATGACATTCAGAATTGAAATACCTGATACAAACTTAATGTTTAAATCTCCACTTCGCAGAATGTCTAAACTAATTAATTTGTTGGGGGATTCTATACATCTTTTTCACGACTCTAAAAATGAAATTATAAATGTGTACATGAAAAATATTAAAATGTAGATTATATTCGTACTGCAGCTTAAAAAGAAAATATGTATTAACATGAGAGTACTTAAGAAATTACTTTATATATATATATATATATATATATATATATATATATATATATATATATATATATATATATATATATACCGGTGTTCCATTAAGCGTATCGCGCGGCTGTAGATCATAAAGTATAAGGCCTAGAGCTTTGCCGAAAAAAATTTATTAAGTAAAGTGGCCAAGAGAAATTGCTGGAAATTATTTTTAAGTTTCAATTTCTACCGCAAGGGGGAGTATTTGCTAAGTCAACAACAAAATTCAATTTTTCTCCCAAAATTTCAGCACAAGGTATTATGCTCAAAACGCGAATAGGCAGTTATCTTTATTATTCACAACTTTTATTTGAAACTTTTTTTCTGTAGGTCGCACAAGGACAGCTGCAGGTCCTGGTGAATTGGTTTACATGTAAATAGGGTTATCTCACAATGCCCATGTTGGAATTTAATAATCTTAGAATCGTTTGAAAGAGAATTTCTCAGGGATATAAAAAAACGACTAAATTGATTTTTCTAATGTTTTCTAAATTTGTTAGAGGGCGCTTTTTTCAATCATGCCAGTTTTTGTTCATTTACTTAAAAAAATTAAATGGAAAGACATATTTATCAAAGCGGAATTGAATAAAGGGTAAAAAAACAAAGATTTTAGTGAAAATCGCACCTCGATATCTTTAATGGTTCTTAAGTTATTGCAAAAAGTATGTGCATTTTAGAGATCTATCCCAGTACTAATTAGAATTTTCCTGAATTTTCGGATCAAATATTTGAAATTATTTAGTCATAAATATTATTATAGCAGATGTTCAAAAGTGCCTTTCATTTAGTGACGATGTTTATAAACATTAATAATATGTCGCTAATAGATCGCTTTAAAATGCATCAAGTAGGCGATGAAAACAAAAAACATCCATATCTGTCAACAGGTATAACTCAGTCATACTAGTTATTGTTATAGTAGTTAAATTGTGTATGCTCTGTGTGTAAGTTTGTTTGTTAATTTTGAACTACAGAAATGTCTTTCCTAATGCTGAAGCTTATGACATGCTTAGAATTTACTCCTCCATCGCTACTAAAGGTAGCTTCATCTGTCCATAATATGCGGGACAAGAATAAGGGATATTCGGTGCACATATCTTTCAACCAATGGCAATGATTCGATCTTCTGTCGGTATCGATATCTAAAAGGTTCTGGTGCAAAACTGTATGATATGGATGCAATTTGTGGTTTATTAGAATACGATGCACCGATGTCGTAGGTATCCCTAAATTTGCAGAAAGTTGCCTGGTACTTACATGCGGATCTGCTTCAACGTACGCAAGAACATTTATAACACTGTCTTCATTTGTAATTGTACGGTTTCTTGTGAGCATTTTAATTTGATGCACACGCCCTGTTTCTCTTAAACGTTTTGCCAATCGTGTAAATACCATTTTGGTATAATGTTTTCATTCAGGATATGCCATTGCATATTCACGCTCAGCAATAGTCGCGTTTTCAAAACTTTGAAAGTAAATTCTAAGCATGTCATAAGCTTCAGCATTAGAGAAAGACATTTCTGTAGTTCAAAATTAACAAACAAACTTACACACTGAGCATACACGATTTAACTACTATAACAATAACTAGTATGACTGAGTTATACCTGTTGACAGATATGGATGTTTTTGTTTTCATCGCCTACTTGATGCATTTTAAAGGGATCTATTAGCGACATATTATTAATGTTTATAAACATCGTCACTAAATGAAAGGCACTTTTGAACATCTGCTATAATAATATTTATGACTAAATAATTTCAAATATTTGATCTGAAAATTTAGGTAATTAGTACTGGGATAGTACTGGGATAGATCTATAAAATGCACATACTTTTTGCAATAACTTAAGAACTATTAAAGATATCGAGGTGCGATTTTCACTAAAATCTTTGTTTTTTGACCCTTCATTCAATTCCGCTTTGATAAATATGTCTTTCCATTTAATTTTTAAGTAAATTAACAAAACTGGCATGATTGGAAAAGCGCCTCTAACATATTTAGAAAACATTAGAAAAATCAATTTAGTCGTTATTCTTGATCCCTGAGAAATTCTCTTCAAACGATTCTAAGATTATTAAATTCCAACATGGGCATTGTGAGATAACCCTATTTACATGTAAACCAATTCACCAGGTCCTGCAGCTGTCCTTGTGCGACCTACAGAAAAAAATTTCAAATAAAAGTTGTGAATAATAAAAATAACTGCCTATTCGCGTTTTGAGCATAATACCTTGTGCTTAAATTTTGGGAGAAAAATTGAATTTTGTTGTTGACTTTAGCAAATACTCCCTCTTGCGGTAGAAATTGAAACTTAAAAATAATTTCCAGCAATTTCTCTTGGCCACTTTACTTAATAAATTTTTTTCGGCAAAGCTCTAGGCCTTATACTTTATGATATACAGCCGCGCGATACGCTTAATGGAACACCCGGTATATATAATTATGTAGCTAATTTATATTAATATTAATATCTTATTGTATTTATACACTAAACATACTTTTATTGTAAAATGTGTATTGTGTCCCATTAATAGAATTTTCTGTTCGGCAACAAATTACTTACTTACTTACTTCACTTACTCACTTACTCACTTCACTCACTTCACTCACTCACTCACTCACTCCTTCACTCCTCACTCACCTTACTCACTCACTCACTCACTCACTCACTCACTCACTCACTCACTCACTCACTCACTCACTCACTTCACTCACTCACCACTCACCACTCACTCACTCACTCACTCACTACCACTCACTCACTCACTCCCCACTCACCCACTCACCCACTCACTCACCCCTCACTCACTCACTCACTCACCCACCACTCACTCACCACCACCTCACCACTCACTCACCACCACTCACCTCACCTCACTCCACCCACTCACCTCACCACCACTCACCCCACCCACCACCACCACTCACCCACTCACCTCACCACTCACCCCACCCACCTCACCACCACCACTCACCACTCACACTCACCACCCACTCACTCACCTACCACCACTCACTCACTCACCCACCTCACTCACTCACCCACCACTCACCACCCACTCACCACCCACTCACCCACTCACTACCACTCACCTCATCACCACCTCACCACCACCCACTCACTCACCTCACTCACCTCACCCACCTCACTCACCACCACTCACCCACTCACTCACTCACCCACTCACCTCACCCACTCACTCACTCACCTCACCACCACCTCACCTCACTCACCACTCACTCACTCACCCACACTCACCCACTCACCCACCTCACCACTCACCCACTCACCACCCACTCACCCACTCACCCACTCACTACCACCCACCACTCACCCACCCACTCACCACTCACCCACCCACTCACCACTCACTCACTCACCTCACTCACTCACTCACCTCACTCACCTCACTCACTCCACTTCTACTCACTCGACCATCACCATCACCACGTCATCCCACTCACAGCTCAGCTCACTGCACTCACACATCTACCCACACTATCACCACCTCATGACTCACTTCACCGACTGCACCTCTACTTCACTCCCGACTACCATCTTACTCACCACCACTCTCACACCGACACACTACCTTTGCTTATTCTCTCATTCCTACACCATTACCATTCGTCACTTCTCATCTCCTAGTTAATGCTCATGAACACCACTACCCACATAGTCATCAATAATGTCTGTCGTACTTTATTATTCACGATCAATATCGAGACACTTTAATATGTTGCACCATAAGAACACTGGTTAGGTGTGCTTAGTTTGTGTCGTGGCGCGCATTCTGCATAGTGTTTTGATATATTTAGATTAATCACGGATTGAATCCTTTTATTTTCGATTCCGGAGTAAGCTATCTATTATCTGGAAGCAGTGTAGAACCAGGAAGGAGAACCGTTTGGTTATTTCTTCTCATTGCCTGAAATGTACCATTCGTCGCTTCTCATCTCTAGTTAAATGCTATGGAACTCCATACCCACAAGTATAATAATGTTGTCGTCGTTTATTAAGTTCCGAAAAGCGTATCGGGAGATATACCTGCACACTATTAATATGATTTGGGGCACGAAATATATAGGAACCCAGCGTGGCTTTGTGTGTGTGTGTGTGTGTGTGTCTGTGTGCGCGCGCTTCTGTGAGTGTGTGTTTGAGTGTATATTGTTAGATTTAATAGATTTGATAGTTAGTACTTTTCATGTAAAGGGGTAAACTTAGTTAAGTGTATGAGTGGGCTTAACAGCCTAAACTCGCTAGGTTCGCTGCCGTTTATGTTCTGCATGTATTATAAGTATACAAAAATAAATACGCTTAATTTTAATATTCATTATCATTGTTAGGTCTCTAGTCCTAGAATTGGTTGGGCGCGTACCTTAGTTGTTTTCTATTCTAAAATTCCCACAGCCTACATCTTTCACTATCCATGTTCAAGAGTCTAATCTGGGTCTAGCTCTACTTCTCTTTCTACCTTTCTCTACTTCTAATATATTACACACTATTCCCCCATGTCTTAGTAGGTGTCCTATTATCTTATTTCTCTTATTTCTTACTGTTTTCCACATATTTCTTTTTATCCCTATCATTTCGAGAACGTCCTAACTTTATCTGTCCATGCTATCGTCATCATACGTCTATAGCACCGCATTTCAAAAACTTCTACCTTTTTTCTCTCCACTTCACCCACTGTCTACATTTCACAGCCGTACAGTGGTGCTGTGCTCCACCCATATATTTTCAGTAATCTTTTCCCTATTTCTATGTTTGTTGTCTTTGAACATAATAGTTTTTTTGTTTTGTTAAATGCAGTACGCCCTTGTGCTAATCGTTGTTTTATAACTTTTGCACTCTTTCCATTTTGTGTTATTTGACTTCCTAGGTAACAGACATTTTTAACCTCTTGTAAGTTATCGGTTCCTATTAACATTCTGGTTTTTGACTTATTTGCCGCTCCCTTGCAAAGTAACATGTCTTTTCGATACGCTTCAACATGTTACAGCGTGCTTCACACTAAGAAACATATATTTCCCTTTTGTTAATAAATAACAGTGAATTCTGTTAATATTCCAACTTAGATTTAAATTTCCTACATTTAATATAAAATTCCAGAAAATAACACGCTATATAACCTTTTTATAAATTCTTTATTTATAAATTATCTGTTTCCTAATGTACAATTACGTAGGTATATAAGTAATTTCCTTATCGGTAAATTTCCCAATACTTTTCTATAAAAGCATATCTGAGGTGATTCTGAATCGTTGTCTAATCAAGACGTTCGTTAATGTGTTTCCACCAACAATCTTCGTTGGTTATTTTTAGTTTGATAAGTCATAGTTTCATTCCATTCCTTATCTGACTGCCGTGTGCCTTCAAGAGCTCTTCTTGAGCTTTGATATTACTTCGCCCTTTGTACCTGGTATGTAAGTTGTTATTACATATTTTGTTATTTCCTAAAAATACCGTTCTAGCTTTTGAATATGGAGCCTAGAACACAAGATTATCTACGCTACCCACCTTTACAATTAAACATGTGGTAAGTTGTTTACGGATTAACGTTATGCTAGTTTCAATACGCGTCGTGTAAAATTTCTTTTTCTCATACATGTTTGATTTTCTAGGGACATTCTACCACCCTGGAATTTTCTACTGGACCCTTACGATTACCTTTGCTTAATGCTTTCCTTTTCAATAATACTTTAAGCTACCTTACCGTCTAAATTTTGTGTATGTATTGTCCAGTTACTATGTTTATCTATCGTTAGAAGATTACCTGAACCAATCAAATTTTGTTTGCTTCAAATTCATGGAGATGTGCGAGATCTTTAATTTTTCCTGCAGGCTGTTTAATACCGCCGGAGGATACAAGAGGGACACCTGTTAAACTTTGAGTAACTAGTTGGTTTTTTTTGAGTGACATAAAACTACAGGTATGAGTTTGAAAATTTTATTAAATAGTTTCTTATATGAATAAAAAGGCAAGCGAGCTTTTGTTAGAACATAATCACATGTCTTTTAAAACTTTATTCTAAAGTATTTATCTTGCATGTAAGGTGCGAATTTATTTAACTTGTGTAAACTAATAATATGTAACTTTTGGTTAACTGCTCATTTATTCTGCAACTAAAGGATTTTCATGAAACTGCTTGTGATAAGAGCTCTATACCTAAAAAAAAATCAAATTCCCTTTTAACACTTTATTACTTATGCGAAAAGATAATTACCTATATTTATAATTGAAAATAAGAATTTTCTTTTAATGCATGTCGATAGTCAAAATTTTGTCTTATTTTATATGTATTTTAGCATTAATGAAAATGAATATTAGAACATATGCATGAAATGTTTAAAATAGATGTCATTATGCGTACTTTGTACATACGTTTGTAGAAATGATATGTGTTTAAACAAATGCCTTACCTGAACGTTAATATACAAAATTTTCTTTGCGTGTAACTTTTATTTAACTATTTAAACAAAAGTTAAGCTATCGTTTCTATTTAACTTTATTAGATATCTTTGCCTCACCCTGAAATTTAAGTTTCTTGCATTCACCGCAGCCGATGAAGGTCGATGCTAGTCCGCCAGAATATTTTTTATATTCTGCTGTTCACCTACTTTTTTACTACCCGTAAAAAGGTAGGGCGCAACATACTAATACTTTAGTTTTCTCTTTGTTAATGCATATCAATCATTTATTCCTGCATAATAATTCCAAACGTCCTTCTTTTTTTCCGTTTCTTTTTTCAAATTTTTAAATTTAAGCACGGTTGTCACAATCGCTATGTTGTGGTTAGTGTCTATATCTGCTTCTGGGTAGCTTTTACTTAATTTCTAAACTGTTGTCGAACAAGAATGTAATCTATTTGATATCTCCCTATGTTGAATGATGAGGTCTTCCACGTTAATCGTTTTCTAGCATGATGTTGAAGTAGTATGTTTGTGATGGTTAAATTGTTCTTATTGCAAAACTCTACTAGCCTATTTCCCCTGTTATTTCTCGTGCCTAAACCTACTACTGCTCCTTCCCTAACCTCACATACTACTGCATTAAAATCTACCGTAATTATTAAATTTGCATATCCTTTTACGAAACATAGTGTGTCTTTGATATCTTTGCAGATCTCTTCTTCTTCCTCACTGTAACTAGAGGTGGGCATGAATACTTGCATTTTTACTGTATTTACCGGTTTAGATTTTAATCTAACCAGGAGTACTCTTTCGTTTTTTTTGTACGTAGTTTTCTGCACAGTGTTCTATCGTCTTCCGCACGACTTTACATACATCTGAATTTCCTCCCTCAGATCTTGCGTAAAGAACCCTAAAGTCTCCTCTCTAAAAATCCCCCCTTCATTAATTCCTCGTATGTCCAATGCCGATCTAACCATTTCAATTTTCAAACTTCTCTAGCTTACCTACTTACTTCATGCTCCGACTTGCAAAATGTTTCTTGTTGTTTTTTAAAAATTGTCGTTCACATTCTCCAAGAAGCCCCCCCGCGATTCGAATGGGGGACTATTTTAACTCCGGAATCTTTTACCCTATAGTATGCCACTTGGGAAGTAATGTGGTAGTTTCCCGTTGCCTTCAACATCAAAGTAGTGTGTCTTAGAATGTCATACCGACCCCCACGGCCTCTACCACTCTAAGTACCGAAGCAACCGCTGCCCTGTTTCGGAAACCAGTCTTAGTCTTGTTTTTTATTAAAAACCCTACTAATTTGGTTAAACCTAATGGTTTGGCTCTTTAGCTCACCAAAACACGCCATTCTACTCGTTCTGGTAGGTTAGAACTTCTTCAAAGTGCAGATCCGTTCAGAATGGAATTATAATAATAATAATAAATTTTATTAGCGTCGGTTCTCTTTTGTGAAATCGCTTCTATCACTATTGAAAATCACGTCGGGGTCATTCATTATAGCAAATTAGCATTGTCTCAATGAAAATTTCATTTACAAAATCAAAAACAAAAGAATATGTACGTGATGCAAGTCGCGGGATATTAAACAATTTACTAGCGACTTTAACTCAACTTGACATGTTCAAGAATTGGCTCACGGCGTGGGTACATCATATTCACTATAACAACGTGAACTTCAAGATCGGTAAGTTGCTGTTCGGAAAACTAACAAAACTAAAACTAAAATACTAGTATGCAAAGGATGGGAAAAAAATAAATCAAAAACAAGAATACAAATAGGTAACGAGAACCTACGAGAGGTTAAGGATTTCTGCTACCTAGGAAGCCAAATAACGCAAGATGGGAAAAGCACAAAAGATATAAAACAAAGATTAGCATAAAGTCGTGCTACATTTAACAAGAAGAAACAACTACTAGTGTCAAGGACAACAAACATAGAAACAAGGAAGAGATTGCTTAAAACATATGCATGGAGCACAGCACTGTACGACTGTGAAGCCTGGAAAGTAGGTGAAGCGGACATGAAAAAGGTAGAAGCCTTTGAAATGTGGTGCTACAGACGAATGATGAAGATATTATGGACAGACAAAGTTAAGAACGAAGAGGTACTAAAAATGGTAGGAGAAGAAAGAAATGTGTGGAAAATGGTAAAAAATAGGAGAGATAGGATATAGGCCACATGTTACAGCATGAGGGATTAGTGCGGAATATATTACAAGCAGAGATAGAAAAAAAGAAAAGAACAGGTAGACCTAGCTTAGACTACTGCACACGTATAGTGAAAGATATAGGCTGTAGGAGTTTCAGGGAAATGTGTAGGCTAGCTCAGAATAGAAATCAATGGAGGTACGCATCCAACCAGTCCCAAGATGGAGAAATTAATGAAGAAGAAAGTAACTGCACTTAAACATGATGAGTATTATAAGCAACTACAAGTATTAGGTGGGCAATACTCTCGAATAATGATAATTGTGTGAAAGGATTTACGGGAAAACTATTATTTTGGCAAATGTCTAAGTGTTGGGGATCTTGGCAGCCACAGGCTGCTTAAAATCCTTCACCCAATTTCGGTGAAATAAGGCATATAATTAAAAAGCAATAGAAGAGGAACCGAGCTGTATACATGCTGTGTGAGAATTTCAGGAAACTATGTAGGCTAGTTCAGAAAATAAATAAGTGCAGGTACGTGTCCAACCAGTTTTGAGACGGTAAACCTAATGACGAAAAAATAAGCGCAGATAAATCTGATTATTATTATTATAAACAACTACAGGTGTTGGATGTGAAGTATCTGCAACTAATGTTGACTGTGCGAAAACATATATTTTGGAAAAAATATTAAATCGGTAAATGCTCAAGTGGTGAAACTTGGCAGCCACATGCTGCTTACCCTCTTCACAACCACTGAATGTCGGAGAAATAAGGTATATAATAGACAATAGAAGGGAACCGAACTGCATCTAACACGAAAGAACAGCTTCTATGATGAAAGACAACAAACATAGTACAAAAAGTTGTTCAAAGCATATGTGTGGAGCACAGCACAGACAGTATACCTATGAAATACGGACAGTCTGAAAAGCAGGCAGAGGAACGGTAGCAGCCTTTGAAATTCCGTGTTTCAGATGTATGAGGATGGACAGACAAAGGTAATAACAAATAGGTTATAGAAACAGTATGGGAACAAAGATATCTTTGGAAAAATAGGAGAAAGAGAAGAGCAGAACACGTTCTAAGACATTTTTGGGGAATAGTATGGGATATATGACAAGCAGAGGTAGGAAAAAAGAGGCGGATGTAGACCTAGATCAGATAGTGATAGATGCAGACTGTACAAATTTCAGGGAAATCTGTAGGTTAGTTCATAATAGGAAACAATGATGGTACGCGTCTAACCAGTTTCAGAACTGAAGACCTAATGATGATGATGTGAAAAGTTGACCTGTAATGAAGCAGCTGATTTCCTTGTGCTTATTGAAACTTCTACTTCGTGGACCTTGGTGTTGCTTACTTGTATTCTAATAATAATAATAATAATCCCGCAATCTGAGGGCATATGTATTATTACTGTATAGATAGATAACTGCTCAGCCTACCTGGTGCATGGGCATCACGATGTTTAATACCCCTATGTTTCTTTTGTGTTTCAGAAATCTGAGTAAAAACAGATTTGATCAGTAATTCAGAACTCCTCATATACACATTTGGAAAACATCGTAAATTGGTCATGAAAAAATTGAATTGTCTATTACTGGACGTTCATAATTTTTGAATTGTTTCTAAGCTAATTCTAATAATGTATAACATTCAAGCGCTTCGCCTACTTGATATGTTTCTGTAATAAACTGCAATGGTTTTCTGTCGGAAAGTGGATGTTGTAAATTTAATTACCTAATTTACTGAGAATTTATTGCGGCAATAAATGTTTATTTATTATTCGAGTGGAGAAGCATGCTACAAAAGATATTCGCTTAAACCGTATACTGTTGTCTCCGTGCCTTCTGTTGTAGATTGCAACAGATAGTTAATTGTAGGATTTTCATTGAAATAACTTTACAAGAACTATTTTATACGCTTTTATTTACAGAGATATCTAATTCCTAAACATTTATGGTGTGTTTGATGTCAAATTTTAATTAATCAACGAAAAATAATCTTTCAGTTTACTCGGTAGTAAAATGCAAATATGAATATCTATTTCATTCTGTATACTCACTGTTCGTATATTTCCCACACCATCGTTGTAATTGAACTCATTACTCTTTTCCTGTTGTATTGAGGATGTTCGAGTATGTAATATGGGTCATTCGAAACTAGTTTAATGCACAAGGACTAATGTCCAATACGCAAAAGCTATTGTAACCTCAGATCAGTTCCTTGTTGTTTGTCTTAACAAACTTTGAGCTTTTTTCTTCTGCGTTGCACCTGGCTCCACTATTTACATAATAAAATCGATATTCTCAAATATTTGAACCTACAAAGGTAACGTAAATATTAATCATGAAGTAATTCAATAACAGATTTTTAAATTTACTTTGTGAAATCACGGTTCAGGTTCACTTTGTTCATTAAATGCACGGACAAAATAATCGTTCAAAGTAAGCTGAGAAGCAGTTTTTATCATATTGCAACGATCTTTGCTTATTAACTGTTTAAACTTGTCGCATTGGCGTTACGTTAAACATTAACCAGATGGAAACAGAGTAAATTAATCTTAAACGGACAAAATTAATATTGATGTGCACTGTATATTTTGATAATGGTGTTCAATAAGCAAGACATTTCAATAAATATTTAATTTTATTAACGGAGATTCAGCTCATAAGTTTAAAACTACAAAAGCATACTTTTTCAGTGGAATACATATATGAACGCAACTCGGTTTAATAAATTATTTCAAAACCACAAACAGGGAAACAAAATATTTATAACACTGAAATCAGTAATAGGCATGTCTCAAATATAGAAGAGATTTTTACAAATTTTAATGAAATGAAGTAGAGTTTACGTTACATAATTACAATACAAAGTATACCTCAGACCTCATCATAATCATAAAATGTAACAAATACCTAAAACTCAGGCGGCTAAATAGTGAAACACCAATATCAAGTTACAAATAATTAATAATATCATCAAGACAAAGTATAAACGTTTTCGATGTATTTACGCAGATTAATGAGAAAATGCAACATACGCTACCACGTGACGTTTACATGATGAGACTATATGAGTTCATGCTTGATTCAGGTGATAAGAATGTTATATAATAACACAACCTTCCTGAAATGATAAAATAGTAGGAAGAATGACAGACACGTGACGGTAGACGAAAAACCATGAATTTAATTATTTGCGAACCATAAGTAAACACACATGTGAGGGTGATCGTTGAGGTTATGAACTAACAAACGGGCGTTAATGTGATGAGACTCCGTAGATTTTCTACAAAACCTACAACATTAACAAATTTAGGCGATTTTGTTCCAAGCAGTAAATATTGGAAATAACAACTTGATTGCAAACTAATTTACTCTCGACTTCGTGGATTTCTTTAGCCACCTCAAGGCGTAACTGCAAGCCACAGCTCATTAGAAATTATTAGATTATGCATGATGTTTGTTACGTAAAATATCGATAAATCTAGACTATACGAGCCTGCACCCATAATTTACGACAGGTTGAAAGCCTTTCAATATGTGTTGTTTTAACGTAGCTTGAAATGGCGCCTAGTTATTTGATAAATTATTAGATTCTTTTTATTCTATTTCTTTAATGGTTTATATAGAGACCCACTCCGGCATCACTGTAGTTCACAGGTGTACCCTTATTTTGTTATGGGATTCTCGCCCCTTCTAAACAATTCTAAATTTAAGAATTTAACGCTCCATTTAACGGCAACAAACTGTTTGATTGAATATAAATCAATTTATTCGTAAATACAGAGAAATCTAATGCACTGATGATAATTTATTACTAATCAGTTACAGTGTTACTGCACTATTTTCTTAAAACGACGATACACTATCTTCCGAAAACTATGATGCACTTATAATTAATACTCGAAGCACTATTAGTTTATTAATTACTAATTGACTTACTGTTTATTTGTAATTAATACAGACATAAGCGTATACGTTTGAGCCTAAGCTCTAGTAATTTACAACATATCACACATATTTATTTTGACACTTATTCTAATTTATTTCATTGTCACAATTGAAACTAAATTGAACTGACTGCTTTTTAAGATGTGATGCCTATATAGTAATTTGTAAACATTCTGGAACGTTCTAGATTATTTTCTGAAACTTCCGGATCCTTGTAACTGTCAATCACTTTTTTTTTGTTGAATGCTTTCGTCAATTCTGAGTGTTGACTCTTTGATGCCTTTGTTACAACGTAAAACTGAACTAGAAACTTTGCTAAGTAAGCGGAATTGATATTAATTGAATTTGAGGCTCGTCAGCTACCGTTATTAAAAATGCAGTTGTGTTACCGTTGGGGTAGGTGGCGTCTGACTTCTTAGACAAAGTATGTAGACTTGGCTCTATTATTTCTAATATGTATAAGCAAAACCGATTAAAAAGTTCATAGATACATAGATGAAGCATGAAAGTTAAATAGTTAAAAATGCACAATTTATACAGTTTGAAGCAGTTTGGAAGTCTTCGGTAATTTTCGGAACTTTTGGAAGGTTTCGTGGTTGCTCGTGGAACCAATTAAGGACTTAAATACTAATTAAATATATATATATATATATATATATATTGCTATGATGATAGGGCAGTTTAAGGGCAGAATAAGTCATAGGGGTCGTAGAATAAATATAAACAACTTCAGCTTTAAGAAAAGCAAATAATTCCAGAAATTATAAGAGTAAATCGGTCACTCTACATAATGTTAATTAAGAGGACACTGTATATAAAATACACGGAACTAAATGCATGAGAACATAAATATGTCTAAGTATAGTTTACCAGTAAAGATAAAATTTTAAAACGCAATAAGTTGCATCAAAATTAAATCACCGGGAATCATAGATAAATTGGCATTGCAAATATTTAACAATTGCGTCGAAAATATTAACGTAAACGCATCCTAAATAATTCATTATTAGAAAATCGTTACGTGACTAGAAAAGAACAAATTTGTTCAGAAAACCAATATTCTGTGGAAACAAATAAACACCAGGCGATTTAATTATATAATAAATTAACAAACATCGAATACGTGAGTTAATGAAAAGCTAAAAGCTGGAAATACTTGAATAATACTGCAATATGCTGAATGCGAACGTGACGAACAGAGCATTTATCGAAGATTTAAACTAAGTAATTTGTAAAAATTCCGAGTTCTGCTAGATAAGGTAAAAGTATCAGCCTAGATTGTAAACACGCCAATGAAAACAATTGGAGGGAGAGCTTATATATACGATAAAAACGGAACGACATTTTAGTCTATATTCAACTGAGCAACAACTATGTTTGAAGGTCTTAAAAAACTCACGTAACTAGTGAAGTAAACATTAAAACAAATTAGATTTAAAAGTGCGAGAATTTATGCAACGAAATATAAGCCGATCTATAGATAGACGTAAGTTAAACAATTTAATTAAATTCATTTCTAATATTAACGAAACAGGGCTTTAATTTGGGACCTTTAATTTGGGACCTTTAACTTGGGACTTCTAACTTTGGACATATTCTAAGTTTGGTGATATTTTAAAAATGGAGATATTCTAATTTTGGAGATATTTTAAAAATGCACATATTCTAATTTGGACATATTCCGATTTGGGACGTTTTAATTTTGAATCTACTGTAATTTGGAACGATTTTTATTGGAAGCGATTTATGAGAGGCGATTCTTATATGGGGCCGGCATATCAATAAGCAAAGCGGACACAGCAAGGGGATGCAGATCATAGACTAGGATGAAACTCCAGAACCCATTCCAGGTTAGCAATCATAATACACTTAATTATTGAATGACTGTTTTTGATTTAATATTTGCCATACATTGTATATTTTTAAGAGTAATCAAAAAGGTCGCTTAAAAAAATATGAAAGTGGAATAGGTATCTTGGAACGTTCGAAGGTCCCTGAATATAATTAAAAGATATTTTTGCTGGCTTTCAGAAAAGCATAAATCTGGTATATGTAGATATTTTGTACAAAAAGGAAAATTTTGAGTATAGTAAATATTATCAATTATTATATTGTGTATTCTAGAACTGCTTTATTTGATTCAATAAGATTTATTCAGTAAGCTAGTCGGGGTAAAAATCCTAATTTAACATTTCATAACAATGTTGCTTAATATAGTAAACAGAATATTACAGAAATATATATATATATATATATATATATATATATTACTCAAATTTAGACCAGGGTAGAAAATTAATTAATTACATCAAATAATTTTAATCACCATGTATAAGGAAGCGTAATTAAATGCCTAGTGTAAAGATTTAAATCATTCAATTAGAAGGTAGGGTTTGTATAGATGTTTATTAGATAATACGCGTTATTAAAAAAACCGTGAAGCATAAAATTTATTCGTTTCATTAAAAATAAGGGAGTTAAATTATTCACTAAACGCTTTCTATAAAAAGAAGCAGTATTAAAATGCTCAACTTGTATGTAATTTAATTATTCCAAGTAATGAAACAAATAGAAATTACGTGCAAAATTTATATTAATTAATTCAATTTTAAGTAATGAGTATTAAACAAAATGTACAAATAATAATTAATATTTAATTTGTATTCACTAAAAATTAAAGGGTATAAGTCAATGCCATTCATTATTATTTAAATTGGAGTTAATTGAACGCTTATTAAGGTATAATAGGCATAAAAGCTTTTAAAAAAACCCAATAATATTTAAATCGTAGAAATGTAATTTAAAATGTTACGATTGAACACCTGCGTATTTTTAAATGTCAAATTCTAATAAATTCGAGCTGATAAACATGAGAATTCTGCGTATATTGGAAACGGTCGGATAAACCGTAGCTTATATTCACGGGAAGGCTAGATACGGGGTTATTTAACCCAAATAAGAATACACGTGGACTGAAATAACCGATAGTAAAGAGTATCGATTTGCACCACTAGGAGCAAGTTAGAAAAGGACAGATAAAATGCGCAAGGCACAGACACAGATAATGAAAGGCGTGATTTGAGCAACGTCACGAGGAAATGATTGGTTGTAATAAGATGCAGATATGAGAGGTGTAAACGTAACAATTTCTATACAAAACTAATTAGTATTCTCGGACGTGTTTGCGAGCCGTGTGAAAATTTCTTAGATTTTCAACTGGCGCGTGTGCTAATTTAATAGAACCGCGTGCCGGACTGTGGAAAAGGGAAAAGAGAATGCGAAATTCTGAAAACTGGCCGTTGAGGGACAAAACCGACGGGCAGGCTAGGTATTATATAAATCCGTGATTATAGGTGTTTCGCTCTCTTAGATTTTTGATTATTCGATGCTTTAAACAGTGCTCTCTTAGATTTTTGATTTTGATTCAATACTTTAAACAGTTTGCTCATATATTTTGGTGATTATTGAATACTTTAAAACAGTTTGCTCTTTACGTGCTACGATACAAGTTATTATGCATTAGTGCACTTAGAAAAGAAGATACAAGGTAATAAGGTCTAGTTATATTTGCGAGTATTACTGTACCAATTATCCAAATTTGTAACGATAAATGAATAAACAAAAGTAGGCAGTTTTGGGTATAGCGGGAAAGAAATATGAATTTCAGTGCTATTTTTCGGGGGTGTTAATAATCAAATGTTATTCGTAATCGTGATTGGATCCACAAAACAAGATTTAGATATACTTAGATGAGTTCCAGAGAAGCCCTGAAACAATTTTAGATGAATGGTGGTGTAGAAAATTTTTTAAAGGCGACCAGTAATCCGAGGACCTAAACATAACCCAGTTGAAATGGTGTGATTAACAAAGGACGATGTACATTGGAGCCACGAGTGCATTAACCATCAGGTAACTTATACTTTGTTGTTCAATCTTTGATGTTTTGGTGTGTGTTGAATATCTTTATAATTTATTTGATAAAAAAAAAATGGACAGTAGTAAATTTGTAGAAACAACAAATTTTTAATTTTAAGGTGAAATTTTCTTGTTTAAGTAGAAAGGAGTATTTAGCAATTTATGTTCTTGATTATGATGAAAATTTGGGTCTGTCTTTGAGCTCAATTAGACTAACCTGTTTGATTAACTTAAAGGGGTGGGAGATGCTCCCTTTGTACTCAGACTGAGGTCTGCAAATATTGTTAAATTAATTAGTAGGCATCCTACAAGGACTTTAATTCTGGATGCAAATTAAAATGATGACAAATTTAATCTTGAAATTTTATGATACTGAAATTTATGCTACAATTTAATTTTGAAATTTTAATGTATTCTGAATATTGATGTAAATAGAGTTAACGTTGATGTTTGTGGTAGGAATGTGTTTGTTTTTTTTTTTGAATGAGAATGACAGTTTTAATTAGGTGAGCAGCCGAAGCGGAAAGAGTAAAAAGGCGACTATCTGAAGAGATTCAACAGGGCGAGAACCACGGCAAATCTTGGTGCCCAATTCGTAAGGCTCGAATATTTTTTTTACTCTGGTGAGGCTTTTTGTAGGTTACACAGCAGATATGACGGCCCAACGCTGGGGCTCGATTCGAAAACCTTAGTTCACGAATAATGGTGAGGCATCACAGCAATATATATATATATATATATATATATATATATATATATATATATATATATATATATATATATATTTCAACATCATGCTAGAATGTAGCAGTTTTTATTTTTAATATAGATAACGAAAATTCTTACACATTTTGAACCCCAAAGCGTTGAGTTCCAGTGTAAAAATTGTAATTATTAAAGAGATCGCGCTTTGAGACCTTGCCCCTATGGAGAAGATAGATCAACAACTCAGAATTTTAAAAGAGCTTAAAATTGTTACACTTATTATAAAAACCTGCTGTGCCGGCGGCTAGCTTGGCTATTATCGCATAGGAGATTATGAGAAAGGCAAGGTTAAAATATTCTTTGTTAAACTGAAATTAAAATAAAGTGACCTTGGACGCCACTGTATCTAACCAGTATTAAAAAGATATAATTTTAGGGTAGATACAGAAACCTTATCAGAGAAGATAATTCCAAAATTTTTAATTTGTCTTTTTTAGAAAATTCAACACATTAAAATCGGAAGGTATATATTATGTAAGGAATAATTTGTATCCAATAATAATTAAACGGTAATGAATTATTTGTTAGTCATGTCAAAAATTATTAGTTAAACAAAAATTTCGTTTTTTAGCATTTATATGAGCATCGGATCTGATAATCCCGTACAAATTCAATTAAAACTGTAATTCAAAAAATCTTAAAATAGTTATTAGAGAATTTCAAATATATCAAAGTTGAGCTAATATTACTTTCAAGAAAATATAAATTCTAAGTAAAAAATATTAAATAATCAACAAAAAATTATAATTTCGTCTTAATTGTGCGCAGGGTCTTATAGACTGTAACTATGGTGGTCTTGACGGCTTTAGACTTCACCGTGTGTGGGAAAGGAGATTGTAAAACACAAAAATCCGTTTGGAATTAGGCAAAAATCACTCTCCCTTATCCACTGGCCGTTAGCTGTTACCCTTAGATTGGTTAGGCTCAAGTTCCAGATGGTTGCTTGCTATGACAAAGGCGATGACCACACACTGATGTCGCAGTATGTGATGGGTGAACTCGAGGATGACGTTTGGCTTAGGGATGCTTGGACATTAAGGATGATGGTAGGTATCAGGGTACATGCAGACTTGTATGTGTTTGCTGGTTCTACAGCATTTGTTGACCATACTTAGTTTTGTTGGCCCTACAGGATTTTGTTAGACATACGGATTTTTGTTAGCTCTACAGGGTTTTGTTGGTCACACAGATTTTGTGCAAAAATTAAAATAAATAAGGGCACTGGAATTGTTCACCGCAAAGTCTCACCATCAACGACTTACTAACCTGGTTGATTCGAAGATGATGTGGAAGTGAGCAGATTCAGAAAGATATTTCAAACAGGGGAAATCCTATGAGAACAAATGTTGAATGCTCACGCACCATGTGTATGAAACAAATTGACAACCTTGAAGTATTTTATGAACGATAAGGTGTTTGCGTGGACCTTTGAAAGATTAAAACGCTATTTACGACTTTATAAACCAGGTCTCAAAACAGCTGAGTTGTTTTCTACATGATTGTGGATACAAAATGTTGAACGTAGCCTTGTAATTGAACCAAACTAGAAAATAACAAATGGTATGTTGTTCTCTATATGGGACCAAGGACATAAAATTTGAAATTGTATCTAAATTTGCAACTAAATATAATTGGCAAATTTTCTCATTTTTTTGCTGTTGCCTTAATAATTTAAGTTGTTTCGAAAAGCAATTTTGTTTCACAGCAAAAAAATTGTTACAAGAAAACGATGCAAGTGGAAAAAGCCAGGATATTTAGGAACATATCAAATAGATAACATTCTTGTTAAACAACGGTTTGGTAATCAAGTAAAAGACTGTAGAAGCTACCCAGAAGCAGTTATAGACACTGATCACAACATCGTATTTATAAAGGTCGCGCTTAAAGATTTGAAAAAAAGGTACGGTAGAAGGCATTTTGACGTTGAGAAACTCAAAGATAAATATATCCACAAAGGATTTGAGAAAAACAAATGCATTGCTGAAAGATATCTGGAAAATCTCTAATACTAAGATAATAGAAAAAGAGCGGCAAAACATTAAATCCAGCTTAGACATTGTGGCCAGAGATATTCTGGGGCATACACAAAAAAAGAAAACCATGGATAACAAATGATATCAGGAATTTAATAGAAGAAAGACGAAAATACAAAACAAACCAGACAAAACTGGAAACAAATACAAAACCATAAAACGGGAAATTGTTGGCAAATGCAGGAAAGCTAAAGAATAATGGATTGATAAAAAGTGCAAAAAAGTACAAACTAAGATAGAAATGGGAAAGGCAGATGAAGCATACAAACTAATTACAAGTGTTGATTCGCAATATTCTCAACTAATGTTGATTGTGCGAAAGGAATTGTTGATAAACTATTAATTCGGCGAATATTTAAGTGTTGGGGGATGTTGGTAGCCGCAAATTTGTAACGTGCATTTTTAATCGTTTAACATTTTACGCATTTTCTCAATTAGTAAATACCTTTCTGCAATTACTATTTCTATATTTTATATTTATTAACTCCTTGGGCAAATGCGTGGTATTATAATGTGTGGATCGCTGTTTGTATAAAGTAAATACTTTCGAATAGTTTTCAGATTTGTATGCAATTTAACTCGTGTGTAGTAATTTAAAGATAGATAAATTGAAGTTGGATTTTTCAATTAATAAATAAATTGCAAGGAACGAATTGTAAATAGGATTATTCGTAAATTACTTTCCAACTTCTCGAAAATGATAAACAGCTCGTAATTAATTAGTAGATATAAATTTTGTTCCTTATGTGGATATACAAGTTTAGATAATAGTCGATAAGAGGTTATGGTAACAACGATTGAATAGAAACAGATTGGAGAGGAGTTGTAGTTTGTGTTTTGTTCCGATAATTACGTTAAAAATGCTGTTTCCTTTTTGCTTTGAAAATAGTGTAGTTCTGATGGCGATTGAAATAGTATGTTTTATAGGCGAACGTGTTTGGTCGACGCACGTGTGTTTTAAGGTCATTGACTGACGGTTTTACTGATACGCGTAGCTTTACTAATTGTTTTTTTTGTTGCTTTTCTGTTGGAAATAAGAGTAGTTGTAGTTTGTTCTTGGTTCCTAGATATTAATTACGTAAAAAGTACTGTTTCCTTGTTGTTTTAAAAATAGTGAGAATTAATGCAGTATAAATTGTCGAATTGTGTTTTTAGTTGTCTTTCTTCTGAAATGAAAAGCTGTATATTAACTGTAGCAGTGTAGTTCTGTTTACCATTTGAAGGAAATATGCTTGAAATTTAACGTGTCTGACGTGCTTGTTTACGGAACACGGACGGTTTTAGTGATACGCGTTGCGTTATTAATTGTGTTTTTTTGTGGCGTTGTCCTTTTCTTATTTGAGTAGTTCATACTTTGGATTATCCAAATACTGTCGATACTGTAGTTTCTGAATTTTCTAACCCCAAAGAATCTACAACAGATCGTTACTTGCGCAAATTTCGTTATTTGCGAAATATAACAGATTACCGGTTTACAAAGGTATTGGTTGAAGTTTTTCACTGCTTTTTGGGATGTTTATGAAGATAATAAACATTTGGTCCCAGTTGAAATTAAACTAGTTCTACAACATATTTCGAAATTATTGCCTCAGGAAATAGAAGTAACAAGAAATTTATCAATGCTACATAGGTCCGACGCGTGATAATGCCTGTTGCCAACACCAGTGAAATACGTAGGTGTGATTAGGGTAACGTGTGATAAGTTCCATCAACACCCTCCCAGTAAAGGGTGAAGTGCTTCGCTAGTGCAGGACATCGTGAATCCCACACTTCAATTGCAGGGAAGCGTTACTGAAGGACTTTTTGTAAGTTGAACTATTTCTTACTTGTTATTACTTTAAATATCTATCCGTTGTTTTGCCATGTCTTCGTTGTTCTGATACCTTTTACAATAGACTTGCCTGCTATGAAGAAAAAAAAAAGAAAAAAAAACAATCAATACTACTGAATTACTCATATCAATTGTGACTTACCTATTTATCTTTTGTTAACTTTTTGTCTGCTTTATGTTTAATTGGTGTGTGAGGAAACTTTTCTGCTACTCCCCAATATTACCTCACTTTGTACTAAAAATTTTTGTATTGCTTTTACCGTTGTTATATTATATAGATTATCTAAACAGTTTTTTTTACATTCTACTAAGTACTGACTAACTTAGACTATGCATTGCTGCTATGCTTTTTCTTTATTTCAGGTTTGCAGGACTAATCTTTTTTTATTGCAGGTTTGCTATTCTAATTTATTTTATTGCAGGTACTGTTACTAACTCCTTACCGCCGCATACATCATAGGTCAGTTTGCTTTCTACAACCCCCCCTACTCTCCGATTGAGCCCGGTCATTTCTTTGATTTTTTTTGGGTTACGCACGGCTACGAGCCCACGTAGCATAAATTTGGCGCCCAACGTGGCTGCCACGAAAAAAAACAGTAACAGGTTGTTTAAATCCCTTTACATACGCTACATGTGATTTTTCAATGCTCCACCCGAAGGTACTACATTGCCCCTTCACATACCACTGAATATCGTTGAAATAGGTTATATATTTAGTAAACAACACAAGGGAAACCGTGCTGTAACAAGAAAGAGCAGGGGCAATGTTCGTAGACAACAAACTTGAAAGAAGGAAAAAATCGTTGAAAGCATATGTGTGGAGCACAGAACTTTATCGCTATGAAATAGGGACAGTACGAAAAACAGACAAGAAAAAAGTAGAAGCCTTTTAAAATGCGGTGCTTCAGATATATAATGATGATAGCATGGTTAAAGGCAAATGCGGTTTAAAAGTACTAGGCGAAAAAAGATATCTGTGGGAAATTGTAAAAAATCGGAGAAATAAAAGGACAGGAAACGTTCTATGCCATACAATCCCGCCTACTCGCCGATTGAGTCATGTCATTTGTATATTGTTCGTCCAGCTACGTCGATGTACGTTGCAGAGTGTTTATATGTTTATTGGGGGTTTTGTGTTTAGGATATCAATGAAGAATTTATTTAGTAGCTCAGGATTGTGCTTGCTGAAGTGTTATGCTAGGTAGTGGAGTGTAGGAATCCAGGTTTAGTGCGGATTTAAAGTTTGAGCGAGAGGTGCATAGCAGTGAACATGTGTAGATTAGGTAGTTAGGAGTCTCAGGTGTGGAGTTGTCGCAAGGACAATATGGGGAGGGGCGATGTTGAAGGAGTGAAGTTTGGATCGAAATTTGTCGTGAGAGGTTAGGAATTGTATCGTTTGAAGGCTGAAGTGAGGTACGTGTTGTGGGATTTACAGTATTTTGGGGAACAGGTCGTATGTGTATCTGCCGGATGTGAATGGGACCAGAGTTGTTGCCAGGAATGGTTTAACAATGAACGAATGCTGGTTTTAATGTTGGACTTAAGCAGTGTTCTGTAATCGTCAGGAGTTAGGATGGTGTCTTAGAGCTAGATTGGAAGGTTGCGTTTCAGGTTTCAGATTTGTAGGGCTGCGTTGAGTTGTAATTCTATGGGAGGGATTTGAAGAATAGTATATAGGGCTAGTGTGGATGTGGTTCTGTATGCGGGGATGTATATAGCAGGAAGGGGCGGATAATTGTGTTTAGTTACGTTCTAGAAGAAGGTAGGGTTGATGTCAACCAGGTATCGGATGCGTACTGAATGATACGGATTATAATTTAGAAAAGAATCATGCGTCGAATGTGTGTGGATAGATGTATTGAAGTTGGGAGTGATTGGTGGAGGTTCTTTAGCATGATATGTGTTTTTGTTCTTAGTTTGGTTAAGTGCGCGCGCGCGCGCGTGTGTAGTCGGGTGTCTATATACAGTCCTTCGTATCGTACGTAAGGGGAGAATCTAAGCGGGGTGTTTAGGATCTTGATCTTGGTAGAATGTTGTGAGTTTAGGATGCCTTCCAGTAGGAGGTGTTTTGATTTGGTTGGGGATAATGGTTGCTTATTTACGACGGACCAGGATTTTATGCGGGATGTCAGTGTTAGGGCTGTTTGTTTAATGGAGGATCTGGAGTTACCGTGAATAAGGAATGTGACTTCATCTTCGTATGCGAGGGTGGTGACGTTGGGTATGTTGTGCAAGAAGCAAAAGGTCGCTTTCTGATATTAGTGCTAGCACAATAGTATAGTGCAGCCTACTGTTCAAAGTTTTGTGAAACCAAAATGGTTTATCGCCGTGCATATGTAAAGGCAGGAAGCGTAAAGTTTGCCATTCGACGTTTGTACAAGTAAAATAGTACCTTGGCGTTTATACGAGTAATTGGAAAGCTCTATCAAATGAGTACGAAGTGGGAAGTGGGCTGTTCAGCGATTTTTTATACAAATGGTGTGGTGCAGCCAATATCCTATCAGATTAGCCCAAACTGCAAAGCAGATCACCTCACGCATGCCCAAACAAAATGTTATATTGTCAGTTGTACGTGCAAGACGAAAAAGCTTCAAGTGCGAAGTGCGCTGCCTACCGTTTTAAAGAAGAACTGCTATGGTACCGCTCAAATGTATTCTCTGAGGTTGATATGGTATCCTATTATTTAAACGTATGGACGAAAAGTACCGTTAGTTAATCGTAATACGGAAAGTGGATTGCCGGAGGTCTTTGCAACAAAAGTTACGATGCCGGCCATACGTTTAGGCGCAAAGATTCGCCATCTGAACGATGTAAGAACTACGATGGGCAACGTTTTGCAGATAAAATTTAACCGATATTTGTGTGCTCGAACCGCAGCCATAGAGCGCAAAACACACTGGACTTGACAACCAATACCCCCTCAACATGCAACGTCACAGCTGAGTGTAAAGAGACGCTTCTTACGTTTTGTCTGCAAATGTATAACGTATTTTTTTTCAAGTTAGTTACACATTCCTTATAAATCTAATATCATGTTTCCATAACATAAAAACATAATTTATAATTGTCTGATCACTAAAAATAGTTTATTAAGTGTATAATGGATTATGCGCTCCTTCGCTTTCTATATCGAAGTTACAATACAAATCGTTTGTCTGTCATTTCGACTTCACTTTTTCATTAGCGTTTGAAGAAGTAAGCTGCTCTCCGGAGCATAGAAAAGTCAACATGATATTCAGGCACATGGCTTGGTGCAGAGTTCGCAAGAAAGTTGATTAACGTATACCTTAGTGTCTTGATGTGGTTCCTGACAACTTTTGGTGATGATTAATTTTATTTTGCATTCCACCATCGGTAAAGTCAGTTGATTCCTGCAGATGCGAAGAATATTGAAATAATCCATCATTAAAACATGCAATACCACAGATATAAAGCTTTAGTTTAAAATTTAGAAAACATGAAACTTAGTGGACATATGTAACGATGGTTTTATTTGGTTGGATAATATTTTGTTCTGAAGGTCTTTGAAAATTCCAACGTAAAATCCAGCATAATGGTATGTTATCTATTGCGTGCATCGCAGATGTGCTTAAATTTGTCGACATCTGACATTGTTTGGTTCTGTTGAGAACGTTCAAGTTTTTTTGATTGAACTGTACTTTAAGCACGTAAGTGATTCTTAACCTTAATTTAATTTGTATTTATTTAAATGTGCAAAGGTTGATATTCTACTTTGATTTAGTTATTTTGAAATTCATTTTGTAAGAAATATCCCGTTTTATTTTCGTAACTTTACAAAATTTTAAAGATGGCTCCATAGTTGCTTATTATATTTGTTCCACAAGCAGATAGTTTTAGCTTCACTAAAAAAATTGTTATTGACATTTGAAGTCAAAAATATCTAATTAATCAATATAATTACCACATGCTATTCTATGTTACATTAATAATATCTTTGATTATATTGAGGTCATGCAATTTACTTTTAAGACATGATAAAATTTTGAAAGATATAAAGTTACAGCTTATTCTTTGTTTGAATGCTACATTTTAGTATCACGTAAAATAATCTTGATTCTCACTTGTAAAGTCGACTGTAGTACTACTTAAGGCTATATTTAAATTTGAATTTAAATTATTAAGCAAGCAAATACCTTACAGTAAAAATATGTTGAAATATTGAGTTTAAAAATGTTCGTGTTTTTGAAGATAGAACAGTATTAGTTTCTTTCCATGTAAATTTTTATTGTAAATGGTAATGTTGAAACAAACTAAACCAATTTAATTAAATAGAATTTTTTTGCTTAATTTTTTTATTATTAAAAATTCAAAGGAAATTTCTTGGTTCTTAATTAAGCAAAAGATTAACTCTGTCTAATGATAACAAGTACCCTGAGTGTATATATTTTTGGAACTTAATATCAAATATGTTATTTATTGGTAAATATTTTTAAGGACACAAACGGTGTCCCTGTTGTGCATTTGTTTATTTACAGGATATGCGGAGACATCTGTAATACATGTGGTAAGTGACATTTTGGTAAGTGCTTTGCAAGGTTGATATTTAGGTTTTGTGGCTACATAAACGGCGTGGACTTCAGGTTTCCGCATTCCCCTAACACAAGTACATGTATCTTCGGATGTTGTTGTATTGAAAAATACGGTGGCGCTCTTTATCTATATTTTTGGTTATTTACCAATCCATGGCCCAAGCTCATGATCTACCCAGCGCTAACACTCTACTAGCCGTTTATCTCTAATGAGTTTTTCTTTTCCTCAAGCCGTTTTCCATCCAGCTTTACCTTGGGCTTCCTTCATTAATAAGAAATTCTCGACCTGGTGATATCAGATAAGGTAGGTGTCTATGGTGATCCAATTTGCTATCTGATATTCGCGAAGGATTTTTAGTTTTCAAATATGTACAGTAATATCGATACATGTAATTACAAAGCAAAATCAACGTAAACGCAATGTTGGCAGGCAAAATATTATTATGTAGTGCATCCGTATTGACGCGATCCACTGTTTACTGACCCAAAAGCACAATAACCGTTCAACGTTCAACGGTTATACACGCAAAATGGCACTCTGCCACTTATACGCCTATCCATAAAAACTAGCTGATCACGAAACTCAAAGATGGGTTCCTAACACATCTGTATTTGAAATCCTAGGATGCGGTCCATGCATATCCATCCGCCAAGAATCACAAGGTGTAGAGTGTAGAGTACTAAACGCAAATAAAATAGTGGGGTTCCATTCTTGCGTTAAGCCCGAAACACCGACAGAAATCGCAAAGCAAGGCGTGATTGGTTTGTAGCGATCAAGGAATAGCTCCTCATGCGAGACCATCAGTCTTATAGGAACCGGGAGCCACTTCTAGTATTCTCAATATAGATTGAGACTGATTTCCGTTAATGGTAAAGCAATCGTACGTGAAAGAGAACGATGAGCATAAACTAGCAGCAATAAAAAGCATAATGTGCAATATCGCTATTATGAAAATAAAAGTCTACATTAAAGTTCGCTATTGAAATTTATTATTTCAAACTAAAAGAGCAGGTACTTAAAAACCATCAAATAAATGTATTCCTGTATTTGATTGAGTATCTGGCGAATGGTTTTAGCTGCAATTGATGGGTAGTGACACCACTTTTTAAACAATTGTAAGGAAATACTGAATTCATTTCTACGCTTTTTGAGCTAGTAAATTATACAAGGTTTCACAAATTCTCAGAAATGGGTTTGTTACCTATGCAATATCGTGTGACACTCTGACTCATTATTTCGAACATTCTTTGAGTAAGCATTGACCTGCAAATAAATTTCTATTGTTTTGAACGCTTTGTTGCAATAAAGGGGCGTTGTAATATGACTGCAGCTGCTTTAGTTTTTAATAAAACGTCATACATTGTCAGCTATCTAGGTCAACTCTCCCTCTCTTCTCTCTCTATTAATTTTGCAGCAAGCAGCTCTATTAAACGCTTGCAACTATTTCTGATGTAGGATTCATTAGCGTCCTAAATACACAACTACCCAGAACGCTAATTTGAATCATTTATGTACCTTAACAAAAGTTTATTAGAAAAATGGCCGACAAACGTAAAAGAATTTCTCTTGGGGCTACTAATTTTCTCATATTACGAAGTGAAATATTTTCCTGGAAACTCCAATCAGCTCAAAAAGCGTTTCAAACTTAGAGCACGTACAGCGGAACGAGTTATTAAGATATAAGTTATATCGTGCTTGCGAAAATAAAGTATCAAGAGATTAATGGGTTATTTTCCTGCTAAATTTAAAGCCAAAAATAGCGATTACACAGACTTTCGTAGTAAAACTGTTTACTTGAAAATTTTATAGGTGTTTTTAACGACACGGGGTTAAAGATAGCGTAATGGCCGTAGCCCCAAGGTAGTCTAGTTGAACTAGTTTTGAAAAGTCCATAATTGAAATCAGTTACAATAAGAACGTACTTTAAAATTACTTATCATAATTAATAATTTATCTTTCAGAATTGGAACGTGTCATATTAGATGCTAATGAAGTCAACGTTTCACCCACTTTTGTGAAGGGCGTCATCAGCACAAAATGTATTATACATTTAAGCGGGCCGTCTTACACTTCCAATTTACCCAACATGTGCTTGTAGAACAATAGCTTTAGTATAGTAATATTTTCTTGTAGATGTTGTTAATAGTAGAACTCTGAAAAGTTATAGTCAACTATTTACATTAATTACCTTCGAATTAGAGAGCGCACGTATAAATTTGTATCCCACATGTCTATAAGTAGAGGATGGCAGGGCGTCTAGGCCAGATCCTCCTCACCAGGATCCTCACAGCGCCACTAATCGCTTTTTAATGGGGTTGCTCATTAAAAACCCACTAGCACTAATCGCTTTTTAATGAGTTTTCTCATTAAAAACCCATTAGCACTAATCGCTTTTTAATATTGCAAATCCGACCACCCCTTACCGTTTTACATACACACCCTCTAGCAAACATAAAAGTTTATTTTAGTTTATTTTAAGATAAATATTACTTGTTTGGTGTCACTTACTATTAGATTTTTCTCAGCTACCTGAATTACTAGGAATTTTTTAGATAGCATCACTCCCTAAAGCGGTATCCCTATTGTAAGATTTTTTATCAGCAGCAATTTCTGTCAGTTCTATAAATTTTTTAGCCATGCGAAACATCAAATTAGTCTAAAATTTTACGCAGAATCCTAAAATTCGACCACCCCTTACCGTTTTACACACATACGCTCTAGCCAACATAAAAAAGATTATTTTTGTTTCTTTTAAAATAGATATATCTTGTTTAGTATCAACTAATATTAGATTTTTCTAGGGAGTCCAAATCTGTAAATAGATTTTAAATAGGACTACCCCTTACAAAGTTACACTTTTAAAGGCCCCAAACCTCTAAATTTTTGCTCATCTATATTTAACTCCATTTTTAAAACCTTTTTTCGCTACCCAAGACATGCTTTAACCAACCATTTTCCGAAAATCTAAAACCGCTGGAATTTTAGAAATGAACCCTTTATAAGCCGTAAGTATTTGATATTTAAAACCATTTTCAAACAGTAATGTTCTATTTTTAGAATAATGTAAAACATTTCAATGTAATGTGTTTTTAATATATAAATAGGAGGGTCGAGATTAGCAACAAGAACCACACCCTTTAATTAGAATATTCAAAAACACGACTTTTAAAATTTAAGCACACAAAAGTTTAATAATTTATTTTATCCGATTTACAGTTTAATAAACTAATAAAATACAATTTTTACATTGCAAACTATAACATTATTTTATTTTCTTCGTGTAGCCGAATCCAAGCAGCTGAAAGTAACCTGTTAGAAAAAAGACATTAATGTGTTGTTTAAAAGAGCGGAAACGTGTATTCGGCCAATAAGGCATATTGTCGTTAATCTAACAATATGTTTTACCGTCCAGCGACACCGCATGGAGGTAAACACATGTCGACAGAAGCGAAGGAATTCTTAAGGATGGGGATGGTGGGTATGTCTTATAACTAACTAACATGCTACTATATACATACACAATAAAATATATTCACATAAGTAACTATCCTATATCTTTATGCCCCCATGCGTAGGTTGATATGCTTCCGGGAATGACGTAACGCTTGTCATCTTCGCCCGATAAACTAATTTTATTAATCAGCTATGTTTTTCTAGTCCGGATTGATACCATCGCACTCATGAGGGCATCTCCATTATTAATGATTACATCCTTAAAACTAGTTACACTAATACCAGCCACCACACTACGGCTAACACCCTTAATTTTCCTGATAACATCTTTTTCTTTTACAATACAGTAGGACTTAGCCCTACTACCAACAAATTCTAACACCAAGACATCGTTGAATTCGTCTTTGAATTTTTCCACAACTTTTAGTTGACAAGCGATGTATTGTATTTGTTATCCGCGGGGTAGTCACTAGTATCAAAGTGGCTGATATTTGCACTAATGTCACTGTATAAATCTTCGATATCCACACTGTACACTAGCGAATCCGTGTCTGTATAGAGGGGCTTAATTTGGTCACCATACATGGATTTTATAATACCGTAATGGAATTCATACATTAAAGTTTTAGACAAGTCTAAAATCAAGAAACCTGCATAAATTGGTTTATCGTAGGTAACTTTGAATCGATCCATTTGCACAATAATGATATCCTCCCCAGAGTCTGATGAGTCTGGGATAGCCAAATCTCTTAACATTTGCGCAAGCAATTACCTCGCAGTCGCATCTTCTAAGTACTAGATGGGGTAACATTTAATAATTTCCAACACTGTCAAGTAATTTAAATTATTGCAATCATTAAACAGAGAAATACTCGCACGGTTCTCTTCCTCTAATAACGTTTCAACCCTTTCTTCGTCCGTCGTATTTCCACATACATTTTTTATATCACCTATACATTTTTCGTAAAATTCTGGAAAGTTTCTACACCTCAACTCCTCCATTTTATAACAGATTAATTCTCGTTAATTTAATAGCGCGATGCAATCGTACTCAGGTAGCACAATAACATTTCGATCTTTTGTAATTTCCATATTATATAAATTTTTTCTTGGAATTTATTCGCCACTCATACACTTCTACTAGATGTTTCGGCACTCAGTTTCAATCTAATTCACGATTCAGTTGTAACTCTAAAACATCTCCGCCAGAAAATCCATTCGAATTTACGTTTGCTGCATCTTGGATGAATTGTTTGATTCTAAATTTCAATTGAAAATTGCAAAACTCTCTCCATTTAAAGTAGTCCATTTTTATAGCATAATTTTGACACATTCTACTATTGCCGATAGATAAATTGTACGACTGGTTGCAGACCACCGTATAAATCAAAACCAACTTCTACGTTGTGATGGTGAAAATTTGATGTAAATTCATCTAGCGCATAGGTAGTCTTACCTACTAGTTTGTCGATACCTAATGGCACCATACATCACTTGTAACGTCAACACCAGAAAAATCCATCTTTAACTTGTAATGTTGATCAACTCGACGATACTTTGACAACTAATGCTCTGGAACAAGCTCCCTCGCTTTTTATGCTGACAGCCGAGTGTGCGCAGCTCGTTATTATGTTGATTGGCGTAATATGCAAGTCTTGACTGGAAAAGTGACGCTTATAATTGTTTTATTGTGGGTTTTACCTGTTTGTATTTAACGACCAGAACCATTTTAAATTTTATATAAAAATTACTATTAGCGGTATTTTAAATATAACTCAGTCGTGTAAGATATCAATTATTATTGTGTTTCCCTCAGGTTCTCAAATTTTCTGTGCGTGACCATATTCTGAGAATGTGATATCTGTAGACGTTAAATTATTAAAACACATGCTTTATTAATTTTTCCCTTTTCCTCTGATTTTACAAGATTTGCAAGACAGTCAATTTCTTTGTATTGCTATTCCCCCAATACACGTACTGTAGTAGGTTATTATACACTAAACAGCAGCTATTTTGTAGCTAGTCCAATAGCTTACTCCACATTTTGGCAAGTGGTGCCGAGTACATTACCGCTTATGGGAAGTATAACTTACAATCTTTCAATAAAGTTAAACAGTCTTTTAAGGGATTATATACCTGTTCCGCACTGACATCGTTTCCAATTGTACAGGTGCATATTATCGCTTCCAATCGCGTAATACCATGTTCTTTGGCCAAAGTAGACGCGAATGATTCCCTTAAACGTGCATCTGAATAACGTAAGTAATCTAGTATATGATTTCCAAGTTGTTTATTAACAGCAGGACTTGTTATCTGACACACAAATTTGTTGTATATCTTAATTCTTGCATTGGTTGCTAGCTATGTTAAATAATCGATTCCCACAGTTTTATCGTTGTCAACCATAATATTGCAGTTTTCTTCGTATCCGCCCTTGTAGCAAAAGTTATGGTTTGTAGTTAAATAATTACACATCTCCATCTTGCATAATATGCTAGTAAATCCTTGGGTTACATCCATGTCAAAAAGATGGTAATAATCCTTTTTTTTAAGTCCGTCTAATTTATCTGGTAGTTCTTCCAATAAAGTTTCCAACTTGACATCTGCTAGTTCCATTTTGTATGGAACACATATAGTATTTTGGAATTTTTTATTAATGCTTTCGATACCTTTTTTTTCCGTTAATTTTTTTTACTCTCTAGCCCATTTTGTTAGTGCTTTCAAGAGAAAACGGAGGCTTAGCTTTAACACTATATGTATCGGAAACAAATCGACCGAACTTCCATCGTAGATAGCTGTTACTATTCTAAAATTTTTATCTGACATTATACATAGCAAAATTTAAAAATATTTAATGCCAAGCATGGAGTCATTTAAACTTAATTTTAATACAAAGTTATACATAGAAGACAGTCTTTTCTTTATGTTTGTTTGGAGTGGTTTCAATTTTATCTAATTTTATTTGCAACTTAAAATTTAAATCGACACCCAAGTACTCTATCTCCTGTTCTAACCAATGTTTGTTTCTATATATAAAATCTTTGATTCCACCGACAACCAGAACCATTCCTTCGTGTAATTCTTGCAGCTTGTGACAAACATTTAATCGCGACTCTCCCACTCTAAACTGCATACGTATCTTGTTAGCTTGATCGACTTCTTCTTGTCGGTATTGGAGGGAATTCTTATTCTCCCACTTACTGTTGCGTAGTTGTATGTCCACCGCTTTTGGAAATATATGGTAGTTATGGGTTGTATGACCCTCTGTTTTAAATGATCCGAAAGGTTCTTTACTAGGCAAATATAAAATCTTTAGCGACACCCTTTTGCGTGTGGTGTACGCCAGGTTACGAAACCCGCATTCCTTAGTTCATTTATGTTATATGCCATTCTTCCTCATTTTCGCTAATAAGATGTCCTTTGTCTAACACATCTTTGTATTGTTTGCGTGTTGTCGCAGTGTTTTCCATGTAGTCCAACTTTAGCTTTTTTGCATCCATTTCCTCTAATTCCAGCTGTTTTTCTTCCACTTACAGCGTATGGCGTGCATAATGGGGCAATTTCTTTTTGCCTAAACGGATAGAGTTTACTGCCAATATTTACGCGTTGTCGTACAACCTCCGGACGAATGTTATGCGTATCTTTCAACCCCAATTCCGAAATGACTATTTCTGTTGGAATTGTAGAATATGGTGTTGCAGATTGTGTAAAATATGTACTAAAAAATTTTTTATTAATGCTTTCGATACCTTCTTTTCCTACAAAGTTATACACAGAAGACAGTCCTTTCTTTATGGAGTGGTTCTAATTTTATCTAATTTTATTCGCAACTTAAAATTTAAATCGCCACCCAAGTCCTCTATCTCCTGTTCTAACCAATAGTTTGATACATAGAGACCGTCTAGGTTTTCGAATTGTAATCCGACCTAGGTCAGACTGGGCAGGGGTGCGCATCGATATATGGGATTAGTATGAGTAGGTTTAAGGATGTAGCCATTAATAATGGAGATGCCCTGATGAGTACGATGGTATCAATCCGGAGTAGAAAACACGATTCGTACACACAGTGAATTAATAAAATTAGTTTATCGGGCAATGATGACAAGCGTTACCTCATCCCTGAAAGCATATCAACCTACGCATGGAGGCATAAAGATATAGGATAGTTACTTATATATGAATATATTGTATATAGTAGCATGTAAGTTAGTTATAAAACATACCCACCATCCACATCCTTAATAATTCCTTCGCTACTGGCGACATGTGTTTACCTTCACGCGGTGTAGCTGGATGGTAAAACATATTGTTGAAATAACGGAATTAAATTTTATTGACCAAAAACGCGTTTCTTTTCTTTTTAAACAGCACATTAACGTCTTTTTTTAACATGGTACTTTCAGCTGCTTGGATTCGGCTACACGAAGAAAATAAAATAGTGTTATAGTTTGCAATGTAAAAATTGTATTGTATTAGTTTATTGAACTGTAAATCGGATGTAATAAATTATTAAACTTTTGTGTGCTTAAATTTTAAAAGTCGTGTTTTTTGAGTATTCTAATTAAAGAGTGTGGTTGTTGTTGCTAAACTCGACTTTCCCATTTATATATTAAAAGCACATTACATTGGAATGTTTTACATTATTCTAAAAACAGAACATTATTGTTTGAAAATGGTTTTAAATATCTGATACTTATGACTTATAAAGGGTTCATTTCTAAAATTCCAGCGGTTTTAGATTTTTGGGAAATGGTTGGTTTAAGCATATGCCTTGGGTAGCGAAAAAAGGTTTTAAAAATGGAGTTAAATATAAATAAGCAAAAATTTAGAGGTTTGGGGCCTTTAAAAGTGTAACTTTGTAAGGGGTGGCACTATTCAAAATTTATTTAGAGATTTGGACTCCCTAAAAAAAATCTAATAATAGTTGATACCAAACAAGATATATTTATCTTAAAAGAAGCAAAAATTATCTTTTATATGTTCGCTAGGGGGTATGTATGTAAAACGGTAAGGGGTGATCGGATTTTAAATCTGTTTGCAGATTCGGATTTTGCGTAAAATTCTAGACTAATTTGATGTGTCCCGTAGCTAAAGAATTTATAAGAATGGTCAGAAATCGCTGCTGGTAAGAGATCTTAAATTTGGGGTACCGCCTTAGGGAGTGATGCTATCTAAAGAATGCCTAGAAATTCAGGTAGTTGTAAAAATCTAATATTAATTGACACCAATACAAGATATATTTATCTTAAAAGAAACAAGAATAATCTTTTATATGTTCGCTTGAGGGTATATGTGTAAAACGGTAAGGGGTGGTCGGATTTTAAATCTGTTTACAGTTTCGGATTCTGCGTGAAATTCAAGACCAATTTGATGTGGTCCATGGCTAAAAAATTTATAGGAACAGTCAGAAATCGCTGTTGGTAAAAAAATCTTAAAATTGGGGTACCGTCTTAAGGAGTGATGCTATCTAGAAAATTCCTAGAAATTCATATATATATATATATATATATATATATATATATATAAAGCTTTTCTACATAAATAGTAAAATCTATTCTTACTTTATTTCTATCCAAATGTTGTTTTTAAAATCAAACCTTTAGAGCTTTTACAGCCAGCACTAGATAACGAACGGTGCTCTCTCACCAGGTCTATTAAGACTTCATCATCGTCAAATGAGAACTTCTCACTCATTAATTTTTTATGTTATAAAATATCTCTTCTACATGTGATTTTCCAATGCGCCACTCAAAGGTACTACATTGGCCAGAAACCGTGTTTTTTTTACTTGAAAAATTTTTGAATTTTGCCGAACCCTTGCGGTACCAAGCAAGGTAGGGATCTTTAATGTTTGTAACAACACTTACACACAGGACCTCCATTTTATTTCTCATCCGAACGAGGGAGTATTTTTGTAAAAAATGCTCGTCTAAAATTTTTCAAGCGTACCGTGTCGGGATTATAAAATGTTTCCGTACATTGTAAGATCAGCTGAGCGACTCCGCTGTAATTAAACTTGACAGATATGAACCGACCAGGCACGAGAGGTCCACGGAGCAGTGCAAAGCTGCTTAGTTAAGCAGGTTCCAAAAAAATCAGCCCCAATTATAATGCTCTGGTTTGATAAAATCGTCAAATCGCTATGGTTCTTAAGTTCTTATTAGTACCTATGATTATTATAAAAACATTCAGTAGGACAGAGAAATGCAGAAAACAAAAAGAAATAATTGCTTATAATGGCGAGTTGCGATTTTTAATGTCATTGCGATGATGTTTGAATAAACAAGAAATATTTTAATGGTAAAATCATCTTAAACCTAAAACTAAATACATAAAATTTCCAACACTAACAATCCTATTTCGACAACTACAACGCACAAATTGCTATAAATTTGCTTTTTGTACTAAAAATAGCACAAACGTAACCTATGTTAGGTGTAAACAATTAATTACTTGGTAAACATAAAAACTGTCGATAAATTAATACCTGACTTTAATATGCAAAGCCAGGTACAAAGACAACTAGACGACATTTGACTAATACGATTCTATATCTGTTTTGTCCAGAAATTACTGAGTCAATTTCTTACAAACAATACCGGCGTACACCAGTAAGTAGCTACATATTATAACACGTTGTGTTTTGCTAACTATAAGTTAGATGGGAAAGAAATATTTAGTAAATTTGAATGCACGAACTAAAATATGGACGCGCCTTCTATAATAGATATCACTCACGAATAATTAATATTAATTAAAAACGATATTTCAAATTTTGTTTCTATAAAACTAATTAAAATAATTAAGATAGATAAGATATAACATTATTTCTTTTGCATACATTGTGGGCCTAGTAATCCAGACCGACATCTGATTTTAAAACCAAAACTGTAAAAACTTTAAGTGTTGCAAGACACTTCGTATGCATTTCCCATGAACAAGATAATCTACAATAGAAAGGAATGATTCGCCTCGACAAGCAAGGACATAAAAACAATACCATACTACAACACTCATACAAATAACATACAAAAAAGGGACAATAACGTTGTATATTAGCATAGGTTTAATTTTTTAGTGTTAATATTAAAGAGAGACCTGAGAAAAACGATTTGTCACCCTTTAATTATAACATGAAAAAGGCTTTCGAGGTAAGAAAATATTGAAACATAGTTTGCATTTCAGCCATTTTTATCATTATCTTTATTTCGAATTTTTCTATCTTTTATACCTTCCGCTCTAGGACCCCACTCCCTCATCACTGTAGTTAGGGCAAATCTAAATTAATAACGTAACGCAAACTTTACAGGTAATAATATGTCTAAGAAGCTTTGCTGTAGGACGCCAACCGCTCATTTCTGGTTGAAGATACCAATAGCACAAATCAGGACTGTTTCTAAATGATAAAAAATTATTAGCTGCAAAATCATTTCTCGCGTTTTAATATACAAGCAATGTATAGTAATTGAAAAACAAAGACAAACGAAAGCATCGCCTTTTATTTGATTTCAATTTCACTTCGATACCACAGACACTTTTCATTTCAGCACATCTTTCTTCATCAATTTCTTCCAAAATCGCAATCGCTAAGAGGTAATGTTAAAGTACGGGAAATGAAGTATTAGAGACAGATACAATGCAAACAGAAATGCACATTAAAGGTATCAAGAGTAAAGTAGGAGATTTGTAGTACAGAATGTAATGATTTCAATGCCCCTGTAATTAGGCAAAAAAGATAACATCAAAATTCTCAAAAGTCTAAACAAAGGAACTACATATTACTTGGAATTAACTCTTAGAATTGTTAGACGTTCACTGTCATAATCATTAGACGTTCAGGCCTATAACTGATTGGAGGTGTATGTCTATTATTTTCTATTCTGAGATAACCTACACATTTCCTAAAACTCCCACAGCTTATATCTTTTACTACCTGTGTGCAATAGTCGATCTAGGTTTACCTCTACTTCTCTTTTTTCTTTCTCTATTTTTAAGGTATGTCGCACTATTCTCTCATGTATTGGAATGTGATCAAATCATCCTAACTCTCCTATTTTTTACTGTTTTACACATATTTCTCCTTTCCCTACCACTTCTAGTACCTCTTTATTCTTAATTTTGTCTGTCCATGATATTATCTTCATACGTTTCTAGCACCACAGTTCAACGGTTTCTATATTTTTTCTGCCCGCTGCTCCTAGTGTTCAGGTTTCACAGACGTACAGTGCTGTACTTCACACATATGCTTTTAACAATCTTTCCTTGTTTCTATGTTTATTGTTTTTGAACATAGTAGCTTGTTAAGTATATCACGACCTTGTGCTAATCTTCTTTTTGTATCTTTTGCACTTTTCCCTTGTATTGTTTTTTAAAGATAAACCCTATTTAATAGATATTCAATGTCACGCAATAGGGGTTAAGCAACCTAATGGCTGTCATAATCCTTCACCACTTAAACACTTACTGAATCTTTTCGTACAATTAACAATGATTGAGAATATTGTAAGACCACCTCCTGTAAATATTTTCGATAATCATAAGGTTTAAATACAATTCCTCTTTTCACCTTTAAGTTTTCCGTTCTGGAAGTGGTTGGACGCGTATTTCCGTTGATTTCTATTCTAAGCTAACCTATACATTTGCCTGAAATTCCCACAGCCTACATCTTTCACTATCTGTTTGCAATAGTCTAATCTAGGTCTACCTCTTACATTTTTCTTTTCCTTTCTTTGCTTCTATTCTGCACTATTCGCTTACACCTTAGTATGTGTCCTATCATTTTATTTCTCCTATTTTCTACTGTTCGCCAAATATTTCTTTTTTTACCTACGATTTCTAGAACTTCTTAGTTCTTAACTTTGTCCGTCTGTGATATGTCCATCCTACGTCTGTAGCACCACATATCAATGGTTTCTAACGTTTTCTTCTCCGCTTTTCTTACTGTCTACATTTCACAGCCGTACACTGCTGTGCTCCACACATACGCCTTGAACAATTTTCCTTGTTCCATGTTTGTTGAAAATTGAACACAGTAGTTGGATTTTCTTGTTAATTGCAGCACGGTCTTGTTCTAGTCTTTGTTTCATATCTTTTGAACTTTTTCTATCTTGCGCTATGCGACTTCCTAGTTAGCAAATATCCTTAACCTCTTGTAAGTTCTCGTTTCCTATTTGTATTCTGGTTTTGCCTTATTTACTCCTCTTTTACATATAAGTACTTTAGTTTTATTTTTGTTAATTTTCATACCGTATCTCTCTGTTAGCATTATTTTTATTTCTTTATGAGCTAATTCTATCTCTTCATTGCTAGATGCTAATACCGCAATATCATCTGCAGATCTAGGCATATCATTAATTTGTCTCTGCATAATAATTTCAAATGTATTTTTGCATTTGATAGAATTAATTGCAACTTTGATATACAAGTTAAAAATTAACGGGGATAGGGCGCATACCTGTCTCACCCCTTTCCTAATATTTAGTTCTCTACTATTCTTCTCTAATTATATTACAGCTGCTTCCTCTTTGTGTACTACTGTGTACTACCCGTCCTTTCCTATAATTCATTCCAATCTTTTTGAGTATTTCAAGCGTTTTTTCCTAAATTACATTGTCGAATGCTATTTCAAGATCTACAAACCTTATATACATCTTTCTCTTTTTCTATTGCTTACTCCATTATCATACTTAAAGCTAAAATGGCCTCCAATGTGCCCCTGTTTCGCGTAAACCCAAATTGATCTTCTCGTAGTACTTCGTCAGTCCGTTTTTCCATCCGTCTTTGTACAATTCTAGTTAATATTTTTGATACGTGTGCTGACATATATATTGTAAAAAATTTACACATCCGTCCGCAGTTTCCTTTTTTGATATAGTCTCTATGGTGTTGCGTTTGAAATCTTTGAGTATTTCACCTGTCTCATACATATAACCTAGGAGTTGGATAAGACGCTCTGCTTGTCCAACAGCTTTTAGAGTTTTTATTTGCATCTTATCTATACCCGGTGTTTTATTATTTTTCATGCCCTTTAATGCTAATTGAAACTCGTCTCTAAGTGTAGGATATCCCAAGTCATCCTCTTCAATATCTGATTCCTGTTCTTATGCTTCTAGTTCCTGTCCTCCATATAAATTGCCTATATATCCTTACCATCTAACAACTTCTTTTACATTTTCTATAATGATGTTTTGTCTGTCTTTCCTATTTGCATCTTAATTTGTACATCTTTTGCACTTTTCATCAATCCATTGTTCTTAGCTTTCCTCCATTGGCGAATAATTTCTCATTTTATGATTTTGTATTTCTGTTTACCTGTTTCACTGATCTGTTTTTGTATTTTTACCTTTCTTCTATTAAATTTAGTATATCCTTTGTTACCCATGTTTTTTTCTATTTGTTTATACTCTAGAGTATCTCTGGCCGCTATGTCTAAGCTAGCTTTAGTGTTATTCCATTCGGTTTCTACTTCCTTAGTATCAGAAACTTTTCCGATGCTTTGACCATTTTTCATATCTTCCGTGGACATCTTTGTCTTTTAGGTTCTCAAAATTAAACAGCTTTTTTCTGTTTTTTATTTCAAATTTGTAAATTCAAGCGAGGCCTTCATTATTACTATGGTGTGTCTGTATCTGCTTCTGGGTAGCTTCTACATTCTTTTACTTGATTCCTAAGGGATCGTCAGAGGAGAATGTATTCTATTTGATATCTCCCTATGTCTGCTGGCATATTCCTCACGTATCGTCCTCTAGTATGAGGTTGAAATAATGTGTTTGTGATGGTTAAATTGTTTTCGTTGCCCAATTCTACTAGCCTATTTCCCCTGTCGTTTCTAGTGCTTAAACCAAATAAACCTACTACGGCTCCCTCCTCACACTCACTTCCCGTAATTATTAATTAAATCTTCGTATCCTTCTACGAATCTTAGTATGTATTTAATAAATTTGTAAGTCGCTTCCACCACTTCCTCAGTGTAGCTAAAGGTGAGAACATTTACTTGTATTATTACTTTATTTACCGGTATCGATTCTAATCTAATCATGTGTACTGCTTCGTTTCTACGCAGTGACTTGTCTTTTTCGGCATAACTGACCCCACGCCTAAATTTCCTTCCTGTGATCCTGTATGAATTACTCTAAAGTTTGCGCTTCAAAAATCTCCCGCTTCTGGCCTCCGAACGTCGCTAACCCTACTATGTCTTATTTTTCTTCTAAAATATGCGAATAGTGTACATACGTAACATCGATTAAAGATTAAACACAGTGATTAAATGGGTTTGTGGAAATGTTAGAGGGTAAAGCGTAATGGTTAATAAAAACTTGAAGTAGTATGAAGCCATCATGAGTTGTATGTAAGGCAGGCAGCCAAATAATTATATGGTCTGTGCATCTGCATTCCACTCGTTATCTGATTTGACTCTCACTTTTGTACCAACTATAGGTGCACTATCAGGAGATAATTTACTTTTTATGCAAATTAATATTGTGTTGTGACAATACCCACTCGCTTGACAAGATTGTTTATATTTGTGTATATGCACATTGTGGAGGAAAATTTTAAATGTTATTGTGTTTTGAACATTAATACCTTTAACTTCAAAATTTAATTTTAAAGAATTAGGTGACAGTGTACTTTTGCACACTGAAATACCCTATAGTGTTTAGTTTGTTTACGAGGTTGTGGGGATGCATTTTTATTTCATCGCAGATGTGCTTAATGGAAATATGTCTTTGGCTATCACCGAACTTGCAGCTGTGTCGTTCGCTTTTATAGATGTGCTACTTACAAAATTTGATTCATAGTACGAGGGTTGTCTTTTAAGTGTTACATAAAGAGCTGGAGTAAAACAGTAGGTATCTTTTAGAGAATATCGCTTTTCGAAGAATTCTCCTCGAAGATTAATGTACTTTTGCATACCTTTGAACCAACTCTGGAAACAGTTATTCCACTCGTTTGTTGGTACCGTCAAAATTTTTAAGGCATCGACTGCTTCTTCGGACGACTGGAACCTTTAATCACGCAGTTTGTCCTTGATTTTCAGAAAGATATATAAATCGCAGAGACTTAGGTCGGGAGTGCATGGAGGATTGCCTAACAATTCGACGTTTTGTTGTGTTAAAAATTCAATTGTCTTGCGAGTTGTGTGCGAATTTGCATTGTCTAGGTGGAGGACGATTTGTTGTTTGGAGTTGGTTTTTCAAAACTCCGCAATGACTTGCGGCAAACAAATGGTTGTATATGAATCGGCAGTATCCTTGATCTTGTAGAGAAATTGTTTTTATATGACCCGCTTTTGAGACGAATGTTGCAACAATTTTTTTGGAGACACTTCGAGAATGGATGATTTTTGTCGGCTTTTCTTCACCTTGGAACACCCAAACAGAGTACTGTTGCTTATTTTCTAATTCGTATGAGCAAATCCAAGATTCATCACTGCTCACACTGTTGTACATGTTCTTAGAGTTACCTGAGTTGAAGCTTGTTCTTAGACCAATTCAGTCTAGGTGCTTTATGTTCTTCGGTCAACAGATGCGGTAACCCCAGGGGAAACTAATTTTTTTACACATAATTCTTCATGCAAAACACCTTGATTTATAGTTCCTGAAATCTCAAATGATGTCTCACTTTCGCGGTATTCCACATGTCGTTCTTTGTTGATGAGCTTGCGCACAACATCGACGTTTTTCTAAGTGACTATCGTTATTGGTACACCTGCCTTTGGATTGTCGCTACGACTAATCCGTCCACGTTTGAATTTTTCATACCAACGAGAAATTGTTGACTGATGACACTCTTCATTGCCGAAAACGAAACCGACACGACAACGCATTCTTGTTGAGATAATTGTCATCGAAAATTATTACACGAAAATTCTCACGGTTCAATTCCATTTTTCGATTAACTTGTTAACTTTGACAGTTATTTGTAGCTACAACATTACACGTATCGCACTGAAACTTTAGATTCAAGTTAATCTTTAATACTGACATTTGATTAGTGGCGCTCTCTATATCCAAGTATACAAAATATAAAAAACATTCTTGGTAACGTCTTAAGCTACAACTATTGTACAGTTCATATTACTATTGCGTAGCAATATAAGATACGTTCTCCGACATTAAGACAAGCTATTCGATTATGTTTGTTAGAGTGCATGCAGTTCGTGTAGTTGTTATTCGTAGTTAAACAATTTTCGAGTAATATGATGTAAATATGTTTACAGCAAGCTTCCCAACCTATGGCACAGATCAAAAAGTGTGTTATCGTTCCTATTAAATATGCTCTAAAATAAACAATTTTATAGAAGGTTGTAGATGATGTTAAGTGTTAACAATTTGCAACTCATATATTATTAGTAATGCTTTTACTTGCTCACTATCTCCTAACCATTTCATGATGACTTTTTCTGGGAGGCATGGGAATACTTTTGTGTTTTCGTTATGTTTGTATAAGTAAAAATAATTTTTTATAGCAAAAATGTCTAAAAAAAATCAAGGAGATTGAGGGGGTAGCGGGACGTATGAGTACCATTAGCCTTTTGTTGTGGTACTTTTATATACCATCAGTCCTAAAGAAAACTAGTAAATATTTTTATTGCAAATAATAAAAATAAATTTTAAGAATGATATATTGCAAAACATTTAGAGCATAGCGGAATGCCACACTCTTGACAAATTGTCTTTGTACGTTTCTTAATTTTGTTTTCAGCGCACCTTTTGCTTCTTTTTCACGTTGTATCTTCAACTGGAAGATGTAAAGGTACATTTTCGAGTCGCCGTCTTTTCCCAATTAGTCCTCCTTTCTTCAATAAACGCCTCACAGTTGCTGCTTTTCTTTCTTCAGCTAACATTTCTTCCGCGAGGGGCACTACAAATCGCTGAAAAGGATTTTTCTTTGTATTTTCTTTATAGAGAATCCATGCTTTTACGACGATGATAAAAACCTTCTTCCACCATTTTCTTGATTTGTGATGTAGTTTGTATAGTCCTATCATCTTGTCTGCTAAATCAACCACTTCCATAATCTCTCTATCTAGTGCAACCATTTCTGGGCAACGAACGCTGATTTTTTAACATAGGAACTTTTTGTGTTTTGCCATTTTATAAATAACAGTTCATCTTTGCTGCACTGAAACTCATATTCATCTTTTCTTAGTTTATCCATAATTTCGGGTAAATTTTTCTATTTCTGTTACATCTTCCTAGTGTTGCATAATCAATATTGTGTAGTAGAGTGGTAGAAATAAAAAATGGATCATAACAGAAGGTAATATCTATGTCACTTGCTGTTGAGATTAGTTTTTGCAATACACGTTCACCAAGGGTTCCATCTAAACGTTTTGCTTTACGATCTTTGTTGATATTAGATCGTATGTATATCCAATAAAAGGAATCTCATCTAACGCACAACTTAATTCCTCTCCTTACAGGCTTTGGTGACATAAATTGCTTCAAAGACGAACACTTTTTGAACTTTGTCATGGATTTATCTATACTTTGAAGGCTACTATCCTGACGGTATTTCTGGAACGTACCTTTCAAACATTGGACTACATCATCAATATAATAAGTTTTGGAGAATTCTGTTGGTTTCTTTGGTGATGCAAAACATATTTTTGAAGAAATTAATTTGAATCTGTCTCTAGATATTGCATTTTGTATGGATGTATTACCCAAAGTAGGATGAGTGGACCAGTATTCACTAATTTGTGGAACGTGATTGTAGTACATAACAAGCGTGCACCCAAAAACTACTGGAGTTCATCTTTATCAGTTCCTTTCAAACGAGCGTTCCTCCTTAATAGTTGTATATTTGAATTCTTTCATTCGTATATTGAAAAATGTATAATAATAAAGAGAGATATAGTTTTTTGAAACATTGATACGGCCTCAAATTAGCTTGTGTATCAAAGGTTAGTGAATAAGTGCTTCTACTAGAAATTTGCCTTTTAGGGACAAACCATATAACATAAGAACTAGAGGGAGCTGCATTTTCTTCTAGAGCTTCATCTTTTTTTTCAAGTTGGTCATCATTTTGGGGTTGAATATTTTCTAATGTTTTATTACATGGTTCTTGTCGGTCTCAGATTGATCAGTTGTTTTAGATTCTTCATCAAAAGGTTCATATGAACCATCACTGTCATCGAAAGATTAATGAGAACCATCACTAGCATCAGAGTCACAAAACATATCAAATTTGTTGTAGCTCTTTTTTTGAGAGCGGTATTTTCCTATCCGTGCCTGTAAATAACATTAATGGTATATATCTGTACCACATTATAGGGCTTGCAGTACGCATACATCCCAAATAGCCAAATGCAAAACTAATTACCTTATTGTACAACAATTATAGATTTTAATTGCACTTACCTTCTAAATATGCAAACAACTTTTACAGGGTGTTCAATTTTTAAACTAATTACTAATATTTTCGTACTAATTTCAATCAAAACACTTACTAAATATGCTGCTTCACTCAACGTACTCGAGTAATGTAAAGAGATGTGTAAAGCAATCAAAACATTTTGCATCGAGGCAGCCGCAAACACTATGCTGATGCATTCAAAAACTAAATGGTAACCGAATTAAAAGTGTAGTCCAGACATAAAACTTAGTGAGGTCTATTAAGCTGTCTGAGCCAAATTATCAGAACACATCAAAATATATATAGGAATTATTTGCTAATTATTTGCTTTTTTTTGCTATAAAATCAATTTTTTTGCTATATCTGTAAAAAAAGTTACAAATGGCTAGATAGCTTAATATTAAGCTTAATATAAAGCTATCTAACCAACTAAAAACAAAATAAAACAAAAAAATTAGCAATATATAAATTATTTGCTATTTTTGTGCTACCATTTGCAAAAGAAAAATCAAATTTTCAAATAATAAAATAAATATCAATATCTACAAGAGTACAGTACATTATAGAAATTAATTGCAGGCATGACTAAAGAATACCTACGTTAAATGAATTATTTACTCCTAAACTATGCAACTTCCGAATTTTTTGCTCGCGAAATTAATATAAAAAACGACAAAATATCATATATCCACTTGGAATTTACAAAAATAAAGTACATTAAAGAAATTAATTGTTGGCATAACTATATCATTCATATGTTTTATGAATTACTAGGGCTTTAGATATGCAACTCCCGAATTTTTTGCTCGCGAAATTAAGTGTTCAAATGATAACAATGGCATTTTGTCGTTTTTATGTCAATTTCGCGAGCAAAAATTCAGGATTTACATAATTTAAGAGCAAATAAATTAAGCGACAAGATGATGTAATTATGATAGAAGCAATTAATTTCTTAAACTCTACTCTTGTAGTCTCAGGCCAACTTATACTATTATTATCATTTGGACATCTAATTTGGCGAGCAAACAATTCGGGAGCTGCATATCTAAAGAGCAAATAATTCATAAACAATGTAAATGCTGTAGTTGTGCCAGCAATTAATTCTTTAATGTATTTTATTCTTGTAGATTCGAAGTGGCTGGATGGTCTTTTGTCGTTTTTTATATTAATTTCGCGAACAAAAAATTCAGGAATTACATAATTTAATAGCAAATAAATCAAGCTACATGATGATATAATTACGATAGAAGCAATTAATTTTTTAAAAACACTTTACTCTTGTAGTCTCAGACTAACCTATATTATTATTATCATTTGAACATCTAATTTGGCGAGCAAAAAATTTGGGAGCTGAGTATCTAAATAGCAAATAATTCATAAACAATGTAAACGCTATAGTGCCAGCAATTAATTTCTTTAATATATTTTATTCTTGTAAATTCGAAGTGACTGGATGGTCTTTTGTCGTTTTTTATATTAATTTCTCAAGCAAAAAATTCAGGATTTACATAATTTAAGAGCAAATAATTCACGCTACATGATGATGTAATTATGATAGACGCAATTAATTTCTTATACTCTACTCTTGTAGTCTCAGGCCAACTTATATTATTATTATCATTTGGACATCTAATTTGGGGAGCAAAAAATTCGGGACCTGCATATCTAAAAAGCAAATAATTCATAAACAATGTTAATGCTGTGGTTGTGCCAGCAATTAATTTCTTTAATGTATTTTATTCTTGTAAATTCGAAGTGGCTGGATGGTTTTTGGTCGTTTTTTTATATTAATTTCGCGAACAAAAAATTCAGGATTTACATAATTTAAGAGCAAATAATTTAAGCTACATGATGATATACTTATGTTAGAAGCAATTAATTTTCTAAACTCTACTCTTGTAGTCTCAGACCACCTTACATTATTATTATCATTTGGACATCTAATTTGGCGAGCAAAAAATTCGGGAGCTGCGTATCTAAAGAGCAAATAATTCATAAACAATTTAAATACTGTAGTTGTGCCAGCACTTGATTTCTTTAATGTATTTTATTCTTGTAGATTCGATGGTCTTTTGTCGTTTTTTATATTAATTTCGCGAACAAAAAATTCAGGATTTACATAATTTAAGACCAAATAAATCAAGCTACATGATGATATACTTATGATAGAAGCAATTAATTTTTTAAAAGCACTTTACTCTTGTAGTCTCAGACCAACCTATATTATTATTATCATTTGAACATCTAATTTGGCGAGCAAAAAATTTGGGAGCTGCACATCTAAAGAGCAAATAATTCATAAACAATGTAAACGCTATAGTGTCAGCAATTAATTTCTTTAATATAATTTATTCTTGTAAATTCGAAGTGGCGGGATGGTCTTTTGTTGTTTTTTATATTAATTTCGCCAGCAAATAATTCAGGATTTACATAATTTAAGAGCAAATAAATCAAGCTACATGATGATGTAATTATGATAGAAGCAATTAATTTCTTAAACTCTACTCTTGTAGTCTCAGGCCAACTTATATTATTATTATCATTTGGACATCTAATTTGAGGAGCAGAAAATTTGGGACCTGCATATCTAAAAAGCAAATAATTCATAAACAATGTTAATGCTGTGGTTCTGCCAGCAATTAATTTCTTTAATGTATTTTATTCTTGTAAATTCGAAGTGGCTGGATGGTCTTTTGTCGTTTTTTTATATTAATTTCGCGAACAAAAAATTCAGGATTTACATAATTTAAGAGCAAATAATTTAAGCTACATGATGATATACTTATGATAGAAGCAATTAATTTTCTAAACTCTACTCTTGTAGTCTCAGACCACCTTACATTATTATTATCATTTGGACATCTAATTTGGCGAGCAACAAATTCGGGAGCTGCGTATCTAAAGAGCAAATAATTCATAAACAATTTAAATGCTGTAGTTGTGCCAGCACTTGATTTCTTTAATGTATTTTATTCTTGTAGATTCGATGGTCTTTTGTCGTTTTTTTATATTAATTTCGCGAACAAAAAATTCAGGATTTAAATTATTTAAGAGCAAATAAATCAAGCTACATGATGATATACTTATGATAGAAGCAATTAATTTTTTAAAACCACTTTACTCTTGTAGTCTCAGACCAACCTATATTATTATTATCATTTGAACATCTAATTTGGCGAGCAAAAAATTTGGGAGCTGCATATCTAAAGAGCAAATAATTCATAAATAATGTAAACGCTATAGTGCCAGCAATTAATTTCTTTAATATAATTTATTCTTGTAAATTCGAAGTGGCTGGATGGTCTTTTGTTGTTTTTTATATTAATTTCGCGAGCAAATAATTCAGGATTTACATAATTTAAGAGCAAATAAATCAAGCTACATGATGATGTAATTATGATAGAAGCAATTAATTTCTTAAACTCTACTCTTGTAGTCTCAGGCCAACTTATATTATTATTATCATTTGAACATCTAATTTGGAGACCAAAAAATTTGGGAGCTGCGTATCTAAAGAGCAAATAATTTATAAACAATGTAAACGCTATAGTGCCAGCAATTAATTTCTTTAATATATTTTATTCTTGTAAATTTAAAGTGGCTGGATGGTCTTTTGTCGTTTTTTATATTAATTTCGCTAGCAAAAAATTCAGGATGTACTATAAATTAAGAGCAAATAAATCAAGCTACATGATGATGTAATTATGATAGAAGCATTTAATTCTTTAAAAGCACATTGCTTTTGTAGCCTCAGGCCAACTTATACTATTATTATCATTTGAACTTCTAATTTGACGAGCAAAAAATTTGGGAGCTGCATATCTAAAGAGTAAATATTTCCTAAACAATGTATACGCTATAGTGCCAGCAATTAATTTCTTAATTTTATTCTTGTTGATTCGAGCTGGCTGGATGGTCTTTTGTAGTTTTTTATATTAATTTCGCAAGCAAAAAATCAGAATTTATATAATTTAAAAGCAAATAAATCAAGCTACATGATGATGTAATTATAATGGAAGCAATTAATTTTTTAAAAGCACTTTACTCTTGTAGTCTCAGGCCAACTTATATAATTATTATAGTTTGAACATCTAATTTGGCGAACAAAAAATTCGATTGCTGCATATCTAAAGAGCAAATAATTCCTAAACAAGGTAAACGCTGTAGTTGTGCTAGCAATTAATTTCTTTAATGTATTTTATTCTTGTAGATTCGAAGTGGCTGGATGGTCCTTTGTCGTTTTTTATATTAATTTAGTGAGCAAGAAATTCAGCATTTACATAATTTAAGAGCAAATAAATCAAGCTACATGATGATGTAATTATGATAGAAGCAGTTAATTTTTTAAAAGCACTTTACTCTTGTAGTCTCAGGCCAACTTATATTATTTTTGAACATCTAATTTGGCGAGCCAAAAATTTGGGAGCTGCATATTAAAGAGCAAATAATTCATAAATAATGTAAATGCTATAGTTGTGTCGGTAATTAATTTCTTTAATGTACTTTACTCTTGTAGATGCCAATTTTTAGTTCATTATTCGAGATAATTGATTTCTTTCGTTTGTAAATGGTAGCAAAAAAATAGCAAATTATGTATGAATTGTTAATTTATATTTTATTTTGTGTAGGTATTTTTTTAATTAGCTAAATAGTTTAATATTAAACTATCCAACTAATCACAAAAAATACTCACACAAAATAAAATAAAAAATTAACAATTCATACATAATTTGCTATTTTTTTGCTACCATTTGCAAACAGAAAAAAATCTATTTTCCCGAATTATGGAATAAATACCAACATGTTCTACACCATCTAAGAGTAAAATATATTAAAGGAATTGATTGCTAGCACGACTAGAAATGCTACGTTCTATATATTATTTCCCCTTAAAATTTGCAACTGCTGAATATTTTGTTTGCGAAATTAATATAAAAAACGACAAAAGGCCATCCAGCCACTTCGAATGTACAAGAATGAAATACATTAAAGAAATTAATTGCTGGCACAAATATAGAATTTACATTGTTTATGAATTATTTACTCTTTAGATATGCAGCGCCCGAATTTTTTGCTCGCCAAATTAGATGTTCAAATGATAATAATAATATAAGTTGGCCTGAGACTACAAAAGTAAGATGCTTTTAAAAAATTAATTGCTTTTATCATAATTACATCATCATGTAGCTTGATATATTTGCTCTTATATTATGTAAATCCTGAATTTTTTGCTCGCAAAATTAATATAGAAAACGACAAATGGCCATTATTATAGTTCGAACATTTAATTTTGCGAGCAAAAAATTCGGGAGTTGCGTATCTAAAGCGCAAGTAATTCATAAAACATATGAGTGATATAGTTATGCCAACAATTAATTTCTATAATGTACTTTATTCTTGTAAATTTGAAGTGGGTATATGATATTTTGTAGTTTTTTTAATATTAGTTTTGCTACCAAAGATTCGGGAGTTGCATATTTTAAGAGTAAATAATTCATAAAACGTAGGTATTCTTTAGTCATGCCTGCAATTAATTTCTATAATGTACTGTACTCTTGTAGATATTGATATTTATTTTATTATTTGAAAATTGATTTTTTTTCTTTTGCAAATGGTAGCAAAAAAATAACAAATAATTTATATATTGTTAATTTTTTTATTTTATTTTGTGTATTTATTTTTTTTTTATTAATATTAAGCTATCTAGCCACTTGCAACTTTTTTACAGATATAGCAAAAAAATTGGTTTTATAGCAAAAAAAAGCAAATAATTAGCAAATAATTCCTACATATATTTTGATGTGTTCTGATAATTTGGCTCAGACAGCTTAATAGACAGGAGTCGCGAAAGAGTTAAAGCATTAGTATTATTAATGTGATGTATAATATAAATGTAAATATCAAAATGAACAGTAGTTTTTGTGAAGAATAGTTATCTACATGTCAGGTTCTTAAGGTTATATTCAACTGTTTCGATTGATGGCACGTTATCAAGTAAATTTTTTGTTAAATATTCTTTAGATATTACGATTTTAATGTGTTCTCAGTAAGCTTCCCAACCTCTGAAATAAATCAGAAGGTGTATTACTACTCCTGTTGAAATGGTAAATGAAGTGGTAAATATTACAGCTCAGATAATGTATGCTGTATGAAGTATAATTTACTATGCACGAGAAATATGTAATTGTCCACATAACGTTTTCTGTTAACAACGTACCTATAACTATATTTGTTTGTGGTTAGAGTCAAGTATTTATTCCGACAATGACTTTGAACATTTTATTTTTCTATGGTTTGTGGTTAGATTAGTATACTGCAGTAAAACAGTATTTATACATAAGTAGAGTAAGAATTCCTTTTCTTTTTTTTAGTAATTTGTTTTTAGACACTCCGGCACAATTTGAAATACCTTGCAATGATTTGCGATACGACAATAACAAAGCTATGACCAATCCTCAAATAAATATTTATGTTTAATTTTTGTTTCCAACGCTTATCAAATACCATTTCCTCTATATTTGCAGTATAGAAAACAATTTGGAGAGACGTTGCAAATTGAATTTGTCACAATTCATTAAATCCAATCTGTATCACATCCTGAGCAAGTTCATGTAGCTGTCAAAAGCTAATAAAGTAGGCAACAGGTATTTATTTAATATTCTTGTTTATAAGAAATTGATTTCAGTCGAAAGGAAAGATCAAATTATCCCAACCTGCCTTGAATATCTACAGATAGCCCCTTCCGTTACGGATGTCGCAGAAAATGCGCTAGGTAATTTACTTTCATTGAAATTTCTGAATTGGCAATAGAATTTTGTATAATATCTAAAATTTACTACCACATTGGACGCAAATAGGATGTCATCAAAACCCTTTTCGAACCCTAGTGTAATCAATCATCCCAGTGTTCTAACGGTCAACCTCGTGAATGTGCTGAGGGGTTTCCACTTTGTCTCTGTGAATATCCCAGCAATTTCGTGAACCAATCAATAACGCTCAAGTGCAGCCACAAATAAGGGAGTATTTTCGTGTGCTTTTAGTATATAATTACCAGAAATACATCAGTCGAAGTTAATTGCGATTAAAATGTCATGCGTTTTATTATTTAGAGTTAGTCAAAGTGCTTGTAAATCAAGAACTATACGTCTTGCTTAATTACAACAAACATTCATCAAACTGCTATCAATTTATGTCAAATTTACATTTTAATGTGTGCGATCTAGGTTTGCTTTTGAATGTTAACGGAATCGGACATTCGGCTTGTTGAAAATTGTTCCAATTTCAATTTTTATAAAATAACCTGCAAACGTTTTATTTTTTCAGAAATTAAGTTAAAAATTCAAATCTGAAATGTCCTATAATGGCATAGTCATGCGAGATCCTCAAGACATTGGTAATGCTTTTGTTCGTTTACAAACAATAATCGTGCATTTCCATTACAAACTTTCAAATCTACGTACAGCAATGTATTACACCTTACTACTATTACTGGTTGTAAAAAAATGTACTAAGTACTTTAGTATTTATGTATTATTTTCAAATTATAATGCAATGTCCTTGTTATTAAATGTAAACCATGCAAGCTTCTATAAAATTTTCAGGGTATTTCTAACTAAGCTCATTGAACTATCTGAAATTATAGAAATTTATATGCATATTCCCTAATGTGTATTTAAATAACGCGTGAGCGTTAAACGTCTTACGAAATTAACTCGTAAGTGATATACTCGGTATAGTAAAAAACATCATTAAATGTGTGTGAAGTTAGCACCCCATTTTTTAAAAACGTGATTTTGAAAGTTGTTTCAGTTTGTTCTAATCTTGTACCGCATTGTTCCAATTCGACATTATTTTATTCCAAACGATTCTTCGAAAATTTGAAAAAAACCCATTTTGTTACTGGCATCCCATTTATCGAAAACGCGGTTTTAGCCATCGTTTAACATTGTTCTAGTTGTTCCAAACATTGTTCCAAAAGGACAATTCCGTATCTAAACGATTTTTCAAAAAAACGGAAAAAACTTTTTTTGCTGGCACCCCATTTTTCAAAAATCGAAATTTTGATCCTCGATTAGGATTGTTCTAGTTGTTCCAAACATTGTTCCAAAAGGACAATTCTGTATCTAACGATTCCTAAAAAAAAAAACGGAAAAAAGTTTTTCGACAAACAAGACTGCCCGGCCAAGAGTAAACATACCTTTCCTTTCTTGCTCTAGTGGGTGACTTTTTGCTCTGAGCTGTTCTATGCCTAGAGAACATAGTTCGGCAGTATGAATCTCATATCACCAGCGGTTATCCCAAAAATTGATGTTTTTGCTATATCGACAAAGGTAAACATAGCCTTCCACTTTTGTTCCAAGGGCTAACTTTTTGTTCCGAGCTGTTCTAAGTTTGAAAAACCTAGTTCTGCATTATGAGTCTACCATCGCCACCGGTTCTTCCAAAATCGATGTTTTTACTGTATGGACAAGAGTAAATATAGTTTTTCTCTTTTGTTCCATATAGCTAACTTTTTGTTCTGACCATATAGTAATCATGGTTTTCATTACAAAATTTGTTTGACTAGGATGTTCTGTCATGGAACGATAGGCCAATAAACGTATATACCTATAAAATCTACGTGGCCTTTTCCTAACGAAAAGAATATCTCACCAACCACAACGAGAACGAACATATAAGTTATATTTAGGAGTACATGTTTATAATAAAATATTAATAGCATTCAATAATAAAATAAGTCAAATATTTGCCAAGATTTTGGTGAAGTACTATTTCACACACCGCTGCGTGAAATGCAATGTAATCCTTATGAGATTTACTTCACGCATACTTGCCATAAGAGCCCATGTACTTTTACGCACTGGTCACAAGTAAATAGATTGGTGTGCGTGCTATATTTTGATAGTATTTAGAAATGTCACAGCAAATGTCAAAAACAAAAATTAAAAAATGCGTTTGAATTTAATGTCGTAGAAAAAGAATAGTGTGCAACGCGTGTGTGAAGTCAGCTTATACACAATGCAAGTTTTGCTGTAGTTGAGTCACAATTTAACGATGTTAAAAACAGACTATTAAAATACAGTTCGCAATCAACCCAAATAGATAAATTTTTAACGACGCACATCCAATCCTTCTCCGGTAAAGCGAAGCTGGCTATGTCGGAAGTTAACAGACCGACGTTACCACCTATATCAAAAATTAATACGAATCACGAGATGCCAATGTTAGATTCAACTGAAATTCTCGAATATCCGAAATCTGATATTCAAATACCGCTAAATTCTGAGGAATCGGATGAAGAATCTTGTGAGTTAGCGGCAAAACAAAACTGGAGAAATAAGAACGATAAAAAAGCTAAACGTGCTTACCTAGACGCATGTCCTGGCTGGGACACGTTTAACATTAATAAAAAACATGTTACTTTATGTTAGCTACTAGGAGCCCTTGGGGTAAAAACACAAACTCAAAGTTTTACCTTAAGGTCAGGATTTATTTATGTCACAAAACTGGACTGACAGTACTATATTACTAGCCAGACTACTAGAACATCGAATAAAGCATAACCTACTAACTAATGCTAGTACAATGTTAACACTCGGCCAAACTGACCAAGGCAACGACCTCGTTGACGTGCCAAATTAACCAAACGAGCTTACGATCTAAAAACAATTTTTCGCTATGTTAACAAAGCACATTATTTTACATAATTAAAATAAAACAAAACAATCAGTCCTAGCAATAATTTGCCAAATGTTTAGGCCTTTTTACCACTCGACCACTTCGCGTAGATAAAGTATGATTATCATTCGAAGCGACTTTTTTACTATTTTCGTACTCTGAACACGTATCCTCACATTGTTCTACATTGTCTGTGATCGATTCACTTTCTGAAGCTTCGTTAACTTTACCATTCACTGAACCATTACAATCTGAATCAGATTCATCTTTTTGAACACGGTAAATCTTTAGCTGACTTATATGTGCTGTTGTCGAAAATCGTTGGCCTGGGGTGGCGTCAATACTACATATTCTATAAGTATTGCCTGGGATTATTTCACTTATCACATAAACACCTCTGTATTTCTTTTGGGTTTTTGTGCTTTTGCCTGTCGTTTTTGGCAATTTTCGCATTAACACTATATTGCCAATATCAAACGTTTCTGCCCGGCACCTTTTAGCGTCATGTCGTTTTCTGTATTTTGCTTGCTCAAGCAAAATGTTTTCTCTAATTTCGCGTTGTAAATTTTCAGGTGGTTGCCATTCGCTGTCCTCATTTTCTACAACATTAGCCAGTTTCCATCAGCAAATCGTGGTAAAAATCCATACAACGCTTCAAATGGCGATTTCTTTGTCGTTTTATTTCGAAAGATTTTCAAATTTTTTTCGACCTCAGAAGTTTTTAGATCCCAATTGATTTCTTCGTCCATGCACACCATAATTTCTGCTATTAGCGTTTGGTTCACACGCTCCACAACTCCATTTCCACGCGGCCATTGACTAGAATTTAACGTATGACGAATACCGTGTTTACTTAAAAACATTTTAAATTCATTCGATGTAAAGCAAGTAGCTCGATCACTTACAATACGTTGCGGAATGCCAAACGCTAATTTAAATCGCTCCAATGCATATATTACTACTTCTATTTTCACAGTTTTTGAAGGAAACAGTTTTACAAATTTTGTTAGCGCGTCTGTTACTACCAGCACATACGTGTTACCCGATTCACAAGCCACGAACGGACCAACATGATCTTCATGAACTCTTGCAAAAGGCCTACACGGCGGAGAAATTGGGTTGAGCTCTCCAGGTCTTTTTCCCACGGGCACCTTGTTTATCAAACATTCGGCACATGCACTTATGTAAAGTCGTACATATCGTTATAGTCGTGGAAACCAATACAATTCTTGTATTTTGTCCACTGTACAGTCCACACCAAAATGGCCCAATAAATCGTGGCATTTAACAACAATACTTTTTCTCAATGCTTTAGGTATTGCATATAAATGTTTTATTCGACCCTCCAAAAACGTCTCGTGATAAAGCGTACCGGTTTTTAAACTGTAACCTGCTATACTCTTAACTGCTTGAGGCGTTCTTTCTTCTTCTGGTATTGTCAGTACATTTATAATACTGCACAGATAAGGATCACTACGCTGTATCATCGTTATATAGTGGTTTTCGTTCATGGTCTGCAAAATTTCTATACGTTCCTCTATTTCTTTACCCATATCTGACTCTGACTATATACGCGCTCTCGATAATGTGTCCACATGCTGCATTTTCGCACCAGGTTTATATTTTATCACTATGTCGTAATCTGTTAGTATTGTACACCAACGTATTATTTGCGCGTTTTTTGTTTTCATCGTGTTTAAATATATCAACGCTTGACAGTCCGTATAAACATGGAATGAAATTTCAATTAAGAAATTTCGTAATCTCTCAATACAGTAGATAATCGCTAGTAACTCCAGTTTAGATGAATGGTAATTTTTCTCGGCGTCTGTCGTTTTTTTACTTACATACATTTCACTCCCTCTGACGTACGTTGCATTAATATTCCAGAGATGCCAATTGAACTTGCATCTGTAAATAATGCGGTTTCAAAAGCTGTGACATCATACAATTTTAAAATTGGCTCGCTTATTAATGAATCCCACAAATCTACAAAAGCTTGTTCTTGTGTTTCCTTCCACGCGAAAACACTATTTTTTCGAGCCAATTCAGTTAAAGGTTTTACGCGTAATGCGAAATCCTTAATGAAACACCGAAAATATGACGTTAAACCTAGAAATCTTCGTAACTCGTGAACATTTTTTGGTCTGGGAAATTTACGTATCGCTTTCGTCTTGGTCTCACCAGGTTTAATGGTACCTTTCGAAATTATGAATCCTAACAATTCCACCTCGTGACACCCAAATTGGCACTTTTTCAATTTCAATGTCAATTTTGCACTTCTTAACGCATCGAAAACTTGTCTCAACTTCATAAACATTTCGCTCCAATTGCGCGCAAGTATGATTAAATCATCAAGATACGACATCGCTGCCTTATTTTTTAATGGACCCAAAACTAACGACATCAGCCTACTAAATTCGTAAGGAGCGTTCGTTAGTCCAAAAATTAAACGTTCAAACTGTCCAGTGCAATCTGGTTTTATAAATACTGTTTTGCCTTCGCTTCTTCTGTGAATGGAATCTGTAGGTATCCGTGAGCCATGTCCAACGTCGTAAACAGTACCCCTTGACTAATGTTTTCAAAATGTTGTCTATTGTCGCAATAAGGAAGTTACTTTTAATCGTTTGCCTATTCAATGCGGGTAATCGATGACTAGGCGTGGTTCACCAGACTATTTACTTACTAATAACACCGGGCTTGTATACGGTGAAGACGTTTCCGTCACTATTCCGGCCTTTTTCCATTCGTCGACAATACCTTGAAATATTTTTCGATGCGCTGCGCTAGTTTCATATGGTTTACTTCTTACTGGGATTCCCGTATCCTCAATTGTCACACTCATTAGGTCGGTACACCCTAATTTGAATAAGGTAAACGCAAAACAGTCCCTATATTCATTGCACAGCTTTAAAAGTTTTTCTCGTATCGCTGATTCCACATTTTGGTCTACGTTTAACATATCCGTAGTAATATCGCCAGTATCGGCAGTCTTCTTGGTTTTCTCGATTAACGCCATTTCCTTAGGTTTTATAAAACCGATACATTGACCTTGCCGTATGCTGACAATATCTTTGCCATTATTTGCGATGGGCACGGAAAAAATACTGTTCTCACACTCTATTCGTACAAAATTGATCAAATTTTCTGGAATAACGCAACTTTCTGCGTTTTTTAACTTAATTTTACTGTTTTGTGAACATCCAGTCTTTAAAAAGGAAATCGCTGTTCCAACCAAAAGTAAAATCGTCGCCCACTCGTACATATGCGATTTCTTTGTTTTCTGTGAAAGACCTTCCTAGGATTACATCTACTAGTTGTGCTTGATCTGGCACTACGTAAATCTTAACCGCTTCTACGTATATATCGTCAACTTCAACTTTTGCCATTATAAACGCTTTGCATAAAACTGCCGGATCCTGGTGATTACCAAAACCATATAACTGCTCTGTCGTTGACTTTGCGTGACCAACGCTATCAGCTATTGATGCTTTTATTGCACAAACATCACAGCCTGTGTCTGTTAATGTGTTTACTACCCTACCATTAATTTTGGCAAAGCGTAAAAATTTGTCTATCGCATTGTTAGGATCAATTAACATAACCGGTTTGTCGTTAGTTGTGTTGCCGACCAGGGCATCTCTTTTTGGGCAGTCTTTGTACTTATGATCCGGTTGTCTGCACTTGAAACAAATGGATCCGCTACGCGGTTGTGTGCATGAGGCTGACACATGACCTCGCTCAGCACAATTAAAACATCTAGGCCCGCTCGCTTTCCTTGAGGTGTACTAACCTTTTAACTGTATACCATTTTTGTACGTTCCGTATCCACTGGAATTGGCGCATGTGTTCTTGATTCTGTTTGATGATGGTTAAACACCTCTTTAGGCTGTGTTTTAAACCGCTCTTTCACTCGTATAAACATATCAGGTCATGTAGTAATTCGTTTTAGTCTTTATGTTGCTTTACAAGTAACCCTGGAATTACTTCCCTCTGATATAGTCCTGTCAGTATTTGTTTTTTACATTCATCAAATGGCAATTTCAAAGTTTGCACATTTTATTGTTATCGTGGAAATAATTTTCTATTGGTTTGCGATAATCTTGTATACGTTGAATCATGTGTTTCCACAAATTTGTTATACTAGAAATGACTTCGAACGTAGCACGAAATTCCTTTTCAAAATCGGACCATGACTTAATATTATCATTTTTGACATTGAACCAGCTTCGCGCAGCCGAAACCAAATGTATTCTCGCTGTACCAGCTTAAATTCTTCTGGCCAATTGTGCAGCAAAGCACAGCTGTTCATTTTATCAATCCATTCGATTGCTTCCTCATCGCATAAACCTGAAAAATTTTCAGTACTTTTTGAGAAATCCGGCATCACGTGAAACTTTGTATGTGGCACTTTTACTTCAAGCGCTTTCTCATTAGACTTTATTTGTTGTTGCAATATTGCGCATAAAAGCTCGTCCTTTCTTGCCCTGGATACCTCCATTCTCTCGAACATAGACATCATTGTCATTAAAGGATTATTCATTCCTTTATTTGGTTGCTGTTGACCCTCGTGGTTCACAGATTTGTCAGATGCCATGTCTCACTCAAAACTAAAAAGAAAAAAATTTTCCTCTTTTTTTTCTTCTTTAATTACCGTGTGAACTGTTTCAATCCCACTTGTGAGATGTTAGCTCCTTCCACTAGGAGCCCTTGGGATAAAAAAATAAACTCGAAGTGATTGCTTAAGGCCAGGATTTATTTATATCACAAAACTGGACTGACAGTACAGTATTACTAGCCAGACTACTAGATCATCGAATAATACATAACCTACTAACTAATGCTAATTTAATGTTAACATTTAGGTGTGTTACAAAATGGCAATATTTTTTCAGTTTTAAAAATAGGATCCAGTAGCATATTTGTCAAAAACATTTGTGGTTTTGATAGTATTGTGCAAATTCTTGCCGCGGCATGCGTGCATGATAAATTTAAAGAATCTGTCGATACAGCTACTATAATGCTTCACACGTGACTGTTATAGTCTAAGGTATAACCGTTAAAGTCCCGGCGTAATTGATAAGAGCCACTACGGCAGTTGGTAACATAATAAACACGTACATAATATTGCGCAACAAGATATTACGTCAGAATTGCGTCTCAAATAGTATTACATACCAAAAATATTTATTGTAATACCCCGAGACGCCATATAGGAAAAGATAAAATGTACTCACGTAAAACGTGGAGCCCTTCGCGACATTACGGTTATTCTTGCGGTAAGAGCCATGCCTCTTTCCATTGATCTCGCAGTTGGTTGGGCGTGGTTCGGTCTTCGCCCTCGTTGAAGTCAGATTGGTTTTGTCTTCCCTCTTCTTTCTGTAGCGGTACGATAAAGGATCAACCAGATAAGGAACGATAGTAGGCACGACAAAGGAAACCTACATTATCTGAAACAGAAGACAAAAAAAGACACAGATAACATCACTGTTAGACGTCTCGTTGGCTAATGAATCGTGTTGGGAACCGCGCACTTCCTTCCCCACTCCACGTCTGCGCATTCTCTGGCGCCGACGCAACTGTCCCAAGTTACGGAAATGCACAAATCCGTTTTTAAAATATTGGCGCAATTTCAGTCACATATTTAAAACTAAAATCAAAAATGTTTACATAGCCGATTTTCGGCATGTAACAATCGCGACAAAGCCATAAAAGAAAAAATCTTAAAAAAAGAAAATGACTGTTAGTACGGTAAAAGCTTAAAATCTAAATCCTCACTAACCTACATAAACCCTAACTTAAATTCTACAAACTGTTTATTTTAGACGCCACCTGGTTTTGTCCACCGATAACACGTCTTACGATTTGCCAGGAAACGGAATGTGTAGCCCCACTGTTTATGAACTACATTTATAAGTGCACACACGAGTCTTTAATGTGGCGCAGTTATAATCGACAGCACAAATTTGTCGGAGAGCACGAAACACTACTAAAACTAGAACAAATGCGACAAGTCGCCTAACATATTTATTATAACTAAAGCTGACATTACAGTTTTCTAAGTGCATATGCACATCAGCATTGCATCTCAACTGTTTTTTCTTTGGCAAGAAAATTCCCAAATTCCCAAATGTCCAAAAGAGCAAGTTACTCTGCACTTTAGCAAATTTTTTTATGTACTGGTACTCTGGCACCATCACACCGCGCCTGCGCATCCTTTTGCGAAAACGCAACTGTCCGAAATGACGGAAATTTAACAAGTTTATTTAAAATACTGGCGGGAATTTAGTCACATATTTAAAAAGTGTATATGTCCAATTTTGGCATGTAACAATCGCGACAAAGCCATAAAAGAAAAAAATCTTTAAAAAAATAAAATGACTGTTAGCACGGTAAGAGCTTAAAATCTAAATCCTAACTAACCTACATATACCCTAACTTAAATTCTAGAAAATGTTTATTTTAGGCGTCACCTGGATTTTTCAACCGATAACACGTCTTACGATTAACCAGGAAACGGAATGTGTAGCCCCATTGTCTTTGATGTAGCGCAGTTATAATCGACAGTACAAATTTGTCGGAGAGCACGAAACACTACTAAAACTAAAACAAATACGACAAGTCGTCTAACATATATACTATAACTAAAGCTAACATTACAGTTTTTTTAGTGCACACGCACATAAGCATTGCATCTAAACTGTTTTTTGCCTTGGCAAGAAAATGCCCAAATTTCAAAATGTCCAAAAGAGCAAGTTACTGTGCACTTTAGCAAATTTTTATGTACTGGTACTCTGGCTTAATAAACAATACACATCAAAACTTGTTTATGACATGGTTGTGAATCAACAAATTTACCAACATTACCATCTTACTAATTTCTTACATTACAAACCTAACAAATTACATGGCTACCAACAGGTTAGCTTCTTCACTCAATATTCAAAAAATAATTCCTACGTCTGTCGTAAATACCAAACGTTAGGAAGATAAAAAGATAAGACAAAAAGTCTCAAGTTATTATCGAAGATAATAGGTAAGATAACGATAATAAGCTTAAGTTATTATCAAAGATAATAGGTAAGATAAAGATATTAACTCAAGTTATTATCAAAGATAATAGGTAAGATAACGATATTAAGATAAAGTTATTATCAAAGATAATAGGTAAATACGATATTAAGATAAAACTAGATAACAATAGATGGATCCGAAACGTCCCAGCACGCTAAGGCACACTACGACTACATACATTAAAGATATAGCGTACAATTCCCCAGCTCACCAAGCCGTTTTGTCATCCATTCCAAAGATACACTCCTTGAAGCCGTTACATAGGTAAGTTAAGACATAAGTTAAAAAAAAATGTCTAGGCTCTAACGAGTGCATACACTACGATAAGAAAATCAAACAAAAGTTGAAACAACAACTTAAAAGTATCACCACAGATACCTTCACACAAAAACCAACTGTTGCAAGGTAATTTTAAAATTTTTAAAACGGTAACGCCATAAACACACAAGAATGCCTAAATATAAGCAGTTAAATACAGACACACTATTCCAATATGCTAAAAACAACCGAGAATTCGATAAGGTATCAATAAAAAGCGATAGCACCTCACCACGAAGTTCGACAAAAACAACAAAAAAATGTTTATATGTTATGGTAACTTAGTAGAAAAAGGAAACAAGTAATGATAAAAGATAGAGTGGGTAACTGTAATAATTCAGAAGAAAAACGCATGGAATAGAAACTCCTAGTTTTGGCAACTGCGAATATGGACTATTTCTTACAATGGCGTAGGCCGCGTTTCCTATGTGAACCCAAAGAAAAAATCATACACTCAGAACATCAGCTAAAACCAATCATAAAAATTCAATGAGTTATTGCAACCAAAGTTACGACAATCACCACCAAATTAAACAATGTAAGATAAATTCTAGAAACAGAATAATCCGTTGTAGAAAAGGTGCCAAGATTAATTAAATGAAGCGACAAAGCTATATTAGAGCATCTAGATAACAAAGAGATATATGGCTAACAATAAGTTCAAGGAGAAGTCAACAGGTAGCAAAAAGATAGCTAGTTTAAGGTAAATAAGTTAAACGTGTAGACGGTAGGTGCTGTATAAGAGAAGGAATGAGTAAATGAAGTTAACTAATTTATAGTAGGGACAGAAACATTACGTAAATCGTTAAAGAAATGGAACGTGAAAAATTTTGGATGTACGCAAAGCTTAAGCGGTTTTAAAGATAATTTTATGCCACCTAGTGTGGTTTGAATCGATATATGAAGAAATAGCAGTAATTAAAACTCGATTTAGTGATACAATTGTTGAAGAACAAAAAGATATCTTACAACGCATATAATTACTAGGATGGCGAGCCCTCCTTTGAGCTTCACCTAGACTAATAAAGAAAAACTCCAACATCAGTCTTAAAAAAATGATTCACAAATTGCTAGAGCGATAAACTTACCCTGAGTTTCGTCTAGACTTATGTAATGCTGAGCGACCAACTCTTGATGAGTCTCGTCTAGACTTATGTACAGCTGAGCGACCAACTTCGACGGCAAATCTCGGTTAAACCAAATAGATCTTAAAATGCTGCGTAGAATATCGACACATCTAAAAAATATGCTATCAAACCAAAATTATACTCGCTACACAAAAGCAATATGCTACGATACATGTATAAAAAAACAGTATTCCAAATTATTAAAATATTCCTTTTATATCACGGGATTTATCAACAACCATCGTAAATGAGCTGAAAAACAAATACGTTATCAACAACTTCATTATTGTGTGTTTAAAGAAGCAGATATAATGAAATCAAGTTTATTATAGCGCTTTAAAAGGTAAGAGGTATACTAAAAACTTATTTAATTGCGTTAGCTGTATTTAGGGACCAAATTTTCTTTAAAAAGGATTTGTAAGTTATAGTTGATTATTTAGATTGTTAAGGGAACACTTTTAGAATCATATCAGACTAAGATAATATATAAGTTATCTAAATGACGACTTTTAAAAGGTTAACCCAAAAAAAGAGGTTAGAATAAAGTAAGAAAAATTTCAGGGTTAAAGTAATTATTTAAACTAAACTTAGTGTCATTTTAAGAGATTTTTTTCTTTTTTTAATCATAATAAATGGTAAATAAATAATTAGTAATCCAAAAAGCACATGCTAAAGTGAGGTTATGTAATTTACTAGACACTTTTAAAAGATATACACTTTAATTTCATTCTAAATTGGATTAGGTAGTTATTTAAGAGAATTTAGAATAAAAACACACTATTATATAAAGGAAAAGCCAATTAATTAAATTTTTGCAGTAACATATATGAAGTGAACAAATACAGTTCAAATATGGCTGTCTAAATCTCAGATTGACACATCAGCTGTCTTCAATGTTATTTCAACTTAAGATAGGTGTTGCTAACTTGCAATGTTGCCAACTTATATTTTTTTATTATAAGAGTTATTAAAAATTTAAAAATTTTAATTTTTGAGTGATAAATCCAATTGCTACAAGTATATTGAAAACTAACATCTTATAAGATACGCAAGATGTGAAAACAAATTTTTCAACAAAAAACGTTCAGGCGCCACTGTTATAATCAGCGACTATTATAATGCACGCGGCTATTAAAGTCTAAGGTATAACCGTTAAAGTCCCGGCGTAATTGATAAGAGCCACTACGACAGTTGGCAACATAGTAAACACGTACATAACATTGCGCAATAAGATATTACGTCAGAATTGCGTCTCAAATGGTATTACATGCCAAAAATATTTATTGTTATACCCGAGACGCCATATAGAAAAAGATAAAATGTACTCACGTAAAATGTGGAGCCCTTCACGACATTACGGTTATTCTTGCGGCAAGAGCCATGCTTCTTTACATTGATCTCGCTGTTGGTTGGGCGTGGTTCGGTTTCGCCCTCGTTGAAGTCAGATTGGTTTTGTCTTCCTTCTTCTTTCTGTAGCGGTACGATATAAGATCAACCAGGTAAGGAACGATAATAGGTACAACAGAGGAAACCTACATTATCTGAAACAGAAGACAAAAAAGACACAGATAACCTCACTGTTAGACATCTCGTTGGCTAATAAATTGTGTCGGAAAACGCGCACTTCCTTTCCCACTCCACGTCTGCGCATTCTCTGGCGCCGGCGCAACTGTCCCAAGTTACGGAAATGCACAAGTCTTTTTTTACAATATTGGCGCGATTTTAGTCACATATTTAAAACTAAAATCAAAAATATTTACATAACCGATTTTTGGCATGTAACACTACGACAAACGCCTTTAAATATATAAAAGCCTTCGTACAAGGTTCTACTAAAAAAATTAATAAACTGAAAGCCGAAATTTTAAAAAATGTCACCTATTTTTTACAAGGTTCAACAACGCCTGATGTTAAAACAATTGACGCATTATCAAACATCGGTAATATATGTGAATATATATTTGCCGAAAATTATAGCTACGTAGAAATATGTACTTGTAAATCTTGTCAAAATATAAAAATAGTTAAGAAATGTATATTACCCATAAATGTGGATATACTACACAAACACGGTTACGAAAAAATTGTTGATGCGATAAAGGAGGGAAAAATTTCAAACCTTAAATGTACTAAGTGTGATGAGGAACAATCATCAAGTATTACATATGGTTTAAAGTAAACAGTTGTAATTTTATGGGTGTAAAATTAAATTGAGAGAATATTCTCACAGTTCAATATAAAAGTACGGATTATTTTGTAACCAAAACATAATTCCAAACGCATCAATATTGATACAATAGAGTTTGTCCGAGGTCATCACTAAGGCCCAACGATTTCCGGTCTAACAAATACAGTCACGTCGTTACACGAAAGAAGCAAGCATGCCTGGGAAGAGTAAGCGATGTGACTTTCACATACCTTAAGTGCTTGTTGCAGGGTCCCGGTTACAGAATTTTATGAATGGTATGTAATTAATGTTTAATTTTCATCACATAAAGCTTTAAATTCTAGCGCAAAAAAAATTAATTAGCAAAAAAATAAATTAGCAAAAAAAAAATAAACTAGCAAAAAATAAATTAGCAAAATAAGTAAGAAAGAAGATCATCAAATGTTAAATTAAAATAAAGTAAACTCGAGTAACAAAATGTAAAAATTTCGACATTTAAAGAAGATCTACTTTAGCAACGCAATATGGCGGAACCACATTAGGCGTTTCACACGACGTATCTAAATACAAGAAGACAAAAACTGTATGCATTCGTTTGGAAAAGCTTGAATATTGAATTTGGTTAACATTCTATGAGGATGACCTGCCAAATATAAACAGCTGACGCGGTTTTTTTTATATTGGTAACGTACAATAATGATGAAATTATTTTTAATTTTAAAAATGTCACGTACGATAATGTTTGTATTGATGTTGGTTAGCTTAAAAATTTAATATCTCTTTTTATTACGTTCAATAGATAATTTTGAAAAATATTGCTAGAGCATTTCATTAAGTATTTAGTAATTTGTCCTTTCAACTAAAAACTATGTAATTAATAGAAACATATGTGAACCAATGTGTCATATCTGATTCTTGGCAAATTTGAAATTATTAGTTGCTACCTTATAAAAAGAAACTTAATTTTTGTATATTTAAAAAGTAGATAATTATAACTTTGAAAATTACTCATGATAAAATATTTTTGTACATATCTGTCTTATGAAACCAAGAGAATTTTTATTTAGTTTTATTATAAATGATGAACCAATTTGGTCATTTTTATTTAGTGGGAATGATTTAAAGAGATGAATGTAGTATGATGCTAAAATCCAGTGAATTTCATAACATAAGTATCCTTATTTGGTTTTGAGACGCAAACAAGTGTCTCCATTAATTTGTTTATTATATTTATGCATTTATTACAGGTACTAACCGTTACGCCAGTAACAACCGATGTGTTATTACACCGAAAGGTTTCTGCACTTACCTTTCAGATTTATCTATCACAAATGTCACATTTAAAGGTGTAGTGGCGCCTGACAATTCCATCCTTTTATCGAACCCCCTGTGTCTCATCAAAATCCGCTGAAGTTAGAGTTCAGAGTTAGAGCGAGGACCCGATAAAGGACCTTTGACGGAAAATTTACATCTCACGTGTAATAAGAGTCTACGTTGTTTTCTCTGCGAGTCTCTTAGCCTTTATTGGGGAGGGTATAATTATTTTCTATAAGAGAAAAGATTATGTATTTTACATTTCAAGATAGTGAAAGATGTAGGCTGTAGGAATTTCAGGGAAATGTGTAGACTAGCTCAGAATAGAAATCAATGGAGGTACGCATCCAACCAGTCCCAAGATGGATAAACTAATGACCAAAAAATAACTGTAGTGAAACATGATGATTATTATAAGCAACTACAAGTATTGGTTGGGGAAGATTCTTGAATAATGTTAATTGTGTGAAAGGATTTACTGGAAAACTATTAATTCGGCAAATGTCTAAGTGTTGGAGGATCTTGGCAGCCGCAGGCTGCTTAACCCCCTTCGCATACCAATGACTCTCAGCGAAATAGGGCATATAATTAGAAAACAATAGAAGGGGTATCGAGCGATATATAGGCTGTGTGGGAATTTCAGGGAACTGCGTAGGCTAGCTCAGAATATAAATAAGTGGAGGTACGTGTTCAACCAGCTTTGAGACGGAAAACCTAATGACGAAAAAATAATCGCAGATAAATCTGATGATTATTATAAACAACTATAGGTGTTGGTTGTGAATTACTGCAACTAATGTTGAGTGAGCGAAAAGATATATTGGCAAAAATATTAAATCGGCAAATGCTCAAGTGCTGGGAGAACTTGCCAGCCACAGGCTGCTAACCCCCTTCATAATAACTGAATGTCGGAGAAATAGGGTATATAATTGTAAAACTATAGAGAGTGACCGAACTGCATCTATCAAGAAAAACAGCGCCTATAATCAAAGATAACAAACAGAGACAAGATGAAAATTGTTGAAAGCATATGTGTGGAGCACAGCACAGTGTGCATATGAAATACGGGCTCTAGAAAAAGCAGACAGAAAAACGGTAGCAGCCTTTTGGAATGTTGTGCTACAGATGTATGAGGATGATAACAAAGACAGATAAAACTAATAACAAATAGGTTATAGAAATAGTAGGGGAATAAAGATATCCGTGGAAAAAAAATAGGAGAAATAGAAGGGCAGAATACATTCTAAGGCTTTTTTGGGGAATAGTATGGAATATATTACAAGCAGAGATAGGAAAAAGGAGGTAGATGTAGACCTAGATCAGATAGTGATGAATGCAGACTGTGCAAATTTTAGGGAAATGTGTAGATTAGTTCAGAATAAGAAAAAATGAGGGTACGCCTCTAGCCTCTAACCAGTTTCAGGATTGAAGTCCGTTGGAGGAATTAACCTCTTACAACTGCGAGTGTTATAGTAGGTACAATTTGAATTCGTTTAGTCTTTATGAAAGCTTGTACGTTTTCGCAAACATAAGATAAAAATAATCAATTATAGCATATCTCTGCGTCTTACTTATAACATACCGATATTCCGGTATGCTATAGCCAACACACTATTACAAAGAAGCTATACATCTTAACGTCGTGCAAATAATCGAAGTTGCTAGGAAACCCTAATAAATCTCTACCTAAAAAGAAACTATTGATGCATAAGGGCGCAAAATCTTGTCCAAAGCGCGCTGGAATGTATTGTATTTCAAACAAATTACACTCCTAAGTTGCTTAATAAATAAATAAATCTCTTTTACTAGTGCTATTAAATGATCGTATTACACGAAGCAGCGCTAATGAACTGCTATTTTGTTTCAGATTTCGGATGATGAGCGTATGTCTCTTACAACGGCCGTTTCAGATGAAGAGGATGGCGAAAGCGTAATGAATTCACCTTATAAAGCGAAACAAACAGGAACAGCTGCTGCTTCGTTTAACTGCACCGGAGCTGTTAGAAAAGCGGGGTAAGTGTTTCAAAACTCGATTTATGTTTTTAATACGAACCGTATAATTTTAAAAGTGAAGCGTTGCAATTATTAAGAGTATGGATTATTCCATCAACCTGAAATGTAATGTATGTTAATGGTAGATTTGCGTTTTATATCCAACCGCAATAAAGCAATATAAATTCGCTTGCTTAAATCCCTGTGGTAATATTTTCTGAATAAATTTATTTTTTCAAATCGGTTTCTAGTATTTGCGTAGTTTAGTGAGATTTAGCTGTAGCATAAAGTTTCTCATTTTGCAGAGTGTGGGTGAAAGGTATACCCTATGCTCGATAGTACACACGTGATGTAGTAATTGACTACACTAATTAACTATCAGAGGGTTTACATTACACTCCAATAGTGAAACATTTAGTACTAAGCAATTAAACTTACATAAATACAGAGTAAACTAGAATTACAGATAAGTATATTCAAATATTTCATTATATGTGAAACAACGTAATTACACTGGTAGGCGTGTGAATATGAATAAAATAGATTAACAAAATCAGTAAGAATATTTATTTAAATAGTACTGGACTCGGAAATGCTGCTCAATTTTTACATTCGTTAAGGAATTCATTTGAATACCGTCAAATGGGACGACTTTGCCTAATTTTTTCATTAAAACAAAATCTTTATAGTCGAGTAATTTTTTTCGTTGAACTTTATAGATATGAATTAGGGCTCAAAGAGCGTACCTGTAGTATAAATTTTAATAAATTATCAGAATTTTCGAAAAACTGAAATAAAATATGGTAGAGCAGCCACATGCCGAAAAGTGGCGGCTGTGTCCACAACGTGTATTTCAATAATCTAGCAATTTCACTCCGTTTTTAAGTTAATTGGACGTAATAACACTTACTCATCAGCATTAGGTCTTCAGTCCTGGAACTGGTTAGACGCGTACCCTCATGGTTTCCTATTCTGAACTAACCTATACATTTCCCTGAAATTTGCACAGTCTGCATCTATCACTATCTTATCTAGGTCTACATCTACCTCCTTTCTCCTATCTCTACTTGTAGTATATCCCGTACTATTACCCTAAAATTCCTTAGAAAGTATTCTGCCCTTCTATTTCTCCTATTTCTTTTTCCACAGATATTTTTATTCCCCTACTATTCTTATACCTATTTGTTATTAACTTTGTCTGTCCATGCTAAAATCTTCATACATCTGAAGCACAACATTCCAAAAGGCTGCTACCATTTTTTTGTCTGCTTTTTCTACTGCCCATATTTCATAGGCATACTGTGTTGTGCTCCAAACTTATGCTTTTTGTTTCTATGTTTGTAGTCTTTGATCATAGGCGCTGTTCTTTCTTGTTAGATGCAGTTCGGTCCACTTCAATCGTTTTACAATAATATACTCTACTTCTCCGTCATTTAGTGGTTGTGAAGGGGGGAGAGGGCGGCTCCGTAGCGTAGTTGGTATGCGTGTGACTACTATGCACAAGCTCCCAGGTTCGAATCCTGAGACGGTCCGCTTGAAAAATGTTAGGCGAGCATTTTTCACAAAAATACGCCCTCGTTCGGATGAGAGGTAAATGGAGGTCCGTGTGTAAGTGTTGTCACGCACGTTGAAGATCCCTACCTTGCTTATAACAGCAATGATTCGGCAAAATTCAAAATTTCTAGGTAAAATAAAAACTCGCTTCCTGGCCAATGTAGTACCTTCGGGTGGAGCATTGGAAAGTCAAGTGGAGGGGGGTGGAGAGGGGTAAACAGCCTGTGGCTCTCAAGTTGCCTCAGCACTTGAACATTTGGCGATTTAATATTTTTTGCAATATATCTTTTCGCACAGCCAATGTTAGTTGCAGATATTTCACAACCAACACCTGTAGTTGTTTATAATAATCATCAGATTTATATGCGATGGTTTTTTCGTCATTAGGTTTTCCGTCTCAAAGCTGGTTGGACACGTACCTCCACTTATTTATATTCTGAGCTAGCCTATGCAGTTCCCTAAAATTCCCACACAGCCTATATTGCTCGATTCCCCTTCTATTGTTTTCTAATTATATGCCCTATTTCGCTGAGAGTCATTGGTATGCGAAGGGGGTTAAGCAGCCTGTGGCTGCCAAGATCTCCAACACTTAGACATTTGCCGAATTAATAGTTTTCCAGTAAATTCCTTCACACAATTAACATTATTCGAGAATATTGCACAACTACTTGTAGTTGCTTATTATCATGTTTAAGTACAGTTATTTTTTTCGTCATTAGTTTATCGATCTTGGGACTGGTTGAATGTGTATCTTCAATGATTTCTATTCTGAGCTAGCCTACACATTTCCCCGAAATTCTTCCTACAGCCTACATCTTTCACTATCTGTGGGCAATAGTTTAACCTAGGTCTACCTCTACCCCCCTTTTTTCCTATCACTGCTTTTAATATTTTCCGCACTATTCCCTGATGCGGTAGTATTATCATCCTATCCCTCCTATTTTTTACCGCTTTCCACATATTTCTTTCTTCCCCAACCATTTCTAGTACCTCTTTGTTCTTAACTTTATCCGTCCATGATATCTTCATTATACGTCTGCAGCACCCATTTCAAGGGCTTCTTGTCCGCTTCTCCTGTTGTCCAGGCTTCACAGCCGTACAATGCTGTACTCCACACATATGTTTTAAGCAATCTTTTCCTTGTTTCTATGTTTGTTGTCTTTGAACACAGTAGTTCTTTTCTCTTGTTAAATGTAGCCAGGCCTTGTGCCAATCTTTGCTTTATATCTTTTGCGCTTTTTCCATCTTGCGTTGTTTGTTTTCCTAAGTAGCAGAAATCCTTAACCTCTTGCAAGTTCTTGTTACCTATTTGTATTCTTGTTTTTGATTTATTCTCCCCTCCTTTGCATACTAGTACTTTAGTTTTTTGTCCCCGCATAGTAATTCCAAATGCCTTTCTGCATTTGACAGTATTCATTGCCACTTCAATGTACAAGTTAAAGATGAATGGGGATAGGCCACATCCCTGTCTCACTCTTTTCCTAGTTTTTATTTCTCTACGTTGCTGTTCTAATTTTATTACTGCTGTTTGCTCTTTGTATAAGTTATGTATTATTCGTCTATACCTATAACTCATTCCAATCTTTTTAAGTATTTTGAACATTTTTTTTTTCATTTTACATTGTCGAATACTTTTTCCAGACATCCAAACCCACACGCTTTCCTTTTTCTATTGTTTTCTCCATAATCACTCTCACAGCTAAAATAGCCTCCCGTGTTCCCATGTTTCGCCTAAACCTAAATTGATCTTCTCCTGGTATTTCTTTAGCTCAATTTTTATTCGTCTTTGTACAATTCTAGTTAATAGTTTTGATAAATGTGCTGTCAAACTTATTGTTCGAAAATATTCACATTTGTCCGCGCCTTTTTTGGTATAGCTACTATGATGTTACGTTTAAAATCTTTGGGTATTTTGCCTGTCTCATACATATACCTTACAAGTCGGAATAGTCGTTCTGTTACTGCTTCTCCACCGGCTTTTAGAGTTTCGGCCTGCACCTTATCTGAACTCTGCGCCTTACCATTTTTCAGACGTCTTAATGCTAATTCAAACTCATCTCTAAGTATAGGATATTCCAATTCATCATTCTCAATGTCCGATTCTTGTTCTAATGCTGTTAGTTCCTCTCCTACATATAAATTCCCTATATATGGTTACAATCTAACCACTTTCACTACATTTTCTATAATGTATAATTTTCCTCCCTAGTCCTTCATATTTTTGCTGTACGGTTCTATATCCCTAAAATTAATTCTAATTAGTTTGTATGCGTCACTTCTCTTTCTTATTTCCATCTTAGTTTGTACCTCTTTGCACTTTTCATCCATCCATTGTTCCTTAGCTATCCTGTATTTGCGAAGAATTTCCCATTTTATGGCTTTGTGTCACTGTTTTCCTGTTTTGACTTATTTATTTTTGTATTTTCGTCTGGCTTCTATTAAATTCAGGATATACTTTGTTATCCATGGTTTCTTATTTTCTTTTGTGTATACCCCAGAATATCTCTGGCCGCCATGTCTAAACTGGATTTAATGTTATTCCATTCTGTTTCTACCTCCTTAGTATCATAAATTATCCCGATATCTTTCAGTAATTCTTTTGATTTTTTTTCGAATCTTTCTTGAATATCATTATCTTTTAGTTTCTCAAAGTCAAAATGCCTTTTCCGTTTCTTTTTCTCAAATTTTTAAATTTAAGTGCGGCCTTCATAATTACGATGTTGTGGTCAGTGTCCATATCTGCTTCTGTAGTCTTTTACTAGATTCCTAAACCGTTGTCTAACAAGAATGTAATCTATTTGATATCTTCCTATATCTCCTGACATCTTCCACGTATATCGTCTTCTAGCATGATGTTGAAATAATGTGTTTGTGATGATTAAATTGTTCTTGTCGCAAAATTCTACCAGCCTATTTCCCCTGTCGGTTCTCGTGCCTAAAGCAAATAAACATACTACCGCTCCTTCCCTACCCCCACCTACCACTGCATTAAAATCTCCCGTAATTATTAAATTTTCATGTCCTTTTACGTATCTTAGTATGTCTTTGATATGTTTGTAGATCGCTTCTACCTCTTCGTCACTGTAGCTAGAGGTGGGCAGGTATACCTGTATTATTAATGGGATTAGCGGTTTAGATTCCAATCTAACCATGAGTACTCTTTCGTTCTTTTGTAAGTAATTTTCTATATAGTGTCCTATCTTTTCTCGCATAACTATTCCCACACCCGAATTTCCTTGCTCTACTCCTGTATGAATTACCTCGAAGTGTCCACTCCAAAAATCCCCTGCCTCTGCTACAGAACTTCCCTGATCCCTACTATGTCTAGTGCTAACCTATTCATTTCAATTTTCAGGTTCTCTAGCTTACCTACTTGCTTCATACCTCTAACATTCCACGCTACGACTCGTAAAATGTTCCCGACCTTTATTCTGAACTTTCCAATCGCATTCTCCGAAGTAGTCCCCTCCCGGAGACTCTTTTAACTCCGGAATCTTTTACCCCCAGAGAATGCCATCACGTTTATTACAGTTTAAGTACGCTGTCTACTTGGGAGGTAATGTGGTGGTTTCCCGTTGCCTTTTTCATCGCGGTAGTATGTCTTAGACTGCCAGACCGACCCCTAGGGTCTTTAAGTACCGAAAGAGCCGCTGGCCTCTATCGGGGACCTGTCTTAGTCTGGTTTTGCACTAACGACCCTACTACTTTGGTTGGACCTGTAGTTTGGCTGTTTAGCTTATTAGAACATGGAAGCGATTTCACCTGTTGTAGTAATCTAGAGCTTCGGCAAGGTGCATGTCCATTCAAAATGAAACACTTGCTATAGCTATATAAATAAACATTTAAAAAAAAACACGTACTGAAAACTACACAAGTTTAAAATTTCTTTTTTAATAGCAAAAATACAAAAACTAAACTAAAAAATCATTTTTTTAAACTTTAACTCAAAACAATATATCTGTGTAAGACATAATTATTATATTCACTGAATTTAGATAGGTTTTTAAGAACACGGTGCCTACTGATCGGTTTTGGGAGCACTGCTTGTACTTGTTTGAAGCAAACGTTGCATATATCAGCTTGTCGTGAAATACAAAGACATTGTCTCTCTTGGATCTTAGGCAGGATATTTAGAACTCTTCGCCATTCTCGTATACTGTTACCATTTTTGCAACTTAGGCTCTGTACGTTGCAAATCTTATTATTAAGAACTTTAAGAACATTACAGGGTATTCAGTTATATAACGGAAATGATCAAGCGGGGGTACCTTGCTACGTACATAGACGTAACCGGAAGGACAATGAAAGAATCACCGGGCTCAATCGGCGAGTGGGCGTGGAAAGTATTTTTCGTGTTACAAAATATCCAATAGGATTTTCAGTACAAAATCAATAAATACATTCCTGAGAATTTTTTTTTTTTTAATTATCCTGAAGAATTCTCACAGTATAAGAAAAAATTAAAGCAAGTAATAATTATTACCTTTCTAAATTACCTGTAAAGTAATTTAAATGAAAAGGTCTCATATGCACATTAAATAAGAAAAATTTGAACAAAATCTAGAAGCAATTGCTTTCAGTCTTGTTACAGTTACAATGATTAAATCTTTGTTATCAAGATAGTTTACCGGTTAATGAGTAAAAGAAAATAATAGGTCTACTTACATATTTATCGTAATTACAGGAATGTCGCTGTTAGAATGCATTCGTACAGCAGGGCTAGATAACAACATTATACCTAAATCATATGCTACCTCTAAAACAAATCATATCAAAAAAAAAAGTTTGTAGGTAGTAAGGGTTAAATTGAAGTGTTCTAAGACTAATCACAGCTGTCGCCTTATTGGATTCCAGCGATCTGGAGCGAAGTGGAATCCCTTTCCCATACCAAAAATTCGAAAATGCACAAAAAATCCATCATCAATCTACTGTCAGTAAAGGCATCAACCGCGGGAGTGAGTCTCACAACTGGAGCCGACCCCTCGCATCAACATACACAACAGTAAAAGAATTTTTAAGCCTTTGCATGTCTTAGACGCTCTACTTTCAAAGTTCTATATCAAGGATGCAATCCACTTTCAGAATAGACACGTCACTCAGAGGTCAACGCAAGGGGCGGTCATGTCCACCGGAGGAAGCTGTAACGGGTACGAGTAAAAATTAGATCACTTACGAAAAAAGTACATTTTTTTAAAACTAAAAGTACTTACCATACCACGGTGTGCACGAAATTCTGTAGATAACGAAAAATGTAACGACAAGTACTCGTTGTCGTATACCTGCAGTAAGTAATGAACTCGTTTTATAGCGAGAATTAAAATTTTATCCCCGCGTTATCAAACACACAGGTGATAATAGAAACTCGAAATAATCTTTAGCAGAGAAGTGTGATCCATTATTTCAACCAGTCTTATATACAGGATGGTGTTTGAGTATTGGAAGCAGAATTTATGCGAATGAATAATTAACTAAAATGGCGTAAGGTTTAGTACATCGTTGGAAGGTATCGTAACAACCTTAAGACCCTACATGTGATTTTCCAATGCTCCACCCGAAGGTACTACATTGGCCAGGAAACGAGTTTTTTTACTTGAAAAATTTTGGATTTTGCCGAACCTTTGCTATTCCAAGCAAGGTATGGATTTTAACGTGCGTGACAATACTCACACACGGGACCTCCATTTTATTTCTCATTTGAACGAGGGCGTATTTTTGTGAAAAATGCTCGTCTAGTATTTTTCAAGCGAACCGTGTCGGGATTCGAACCTGGAACCTTGGGCGTAGTAGTCACACTTATACAATCATGCCACGGAGTCGCCCGGTACCTAAAGACCTTACATGTGATTTTCCAATGCTCCACCCGAAGGTACTACATTGGCTAGGAAGCGCGTTTTTTTACCTGAAAGGTTTTGAATTTTGCCGAACTCTTGCTGTTCCAAACAAAGTAGGGATCATCTCTAACGTGCGTAACGACACTCACACGCGGGACCTGCATTTTACCTCTCATTCGAGCGAGGACGTATTTATAGGAAAAATGCTCGCCTAACATTTTTCAAGCGGACCGTTTCGGAATTCGAACCTGAGACCTCGGGCGTAGTAGTCACACACATACCAACTACTCCACGGAGTCGTCTGGTAGCTAAAAACAACAGACATCTAAAAACAAATGCGTATACTACCATAAGCCGAATTCATAGCACATCGCAGTTAACCCAAATGGCAACATGGGTATTGAGTATTTAAAGTTGGGAACAGCGATAGAAGTATAGATTGTTCGTTTATATTTTTTCGGAGTTAAAGTGATTTATATTACGTACTTTATATAAATACACTATTAACTCCTATATGCAGAGTTACAATAACCATATACTCGTGTGAAAACTCACAAATACACTCACGTACACTCGAGAAGTACACACACACAAAAACACACACACGCACACACACACACACACGTGCTGGACCCCCTCCTGTGACACATCGGTTACAGGAAATTATAAGTAATTTCGACTTACATGATTGCTGGCGTGTTTCCAACCGCGAAGCTAGAGAATACACTTTTATTGCTCCTAATTCTGCATCCAGAATCGATGGTATATACTGTTCTGAGAACTTGTTCAATAATCTGATTAGTTCGCAAGTGCATCTTTTCTTTTGTGATCACCTTGCTGTATCTATAAACGTAAAACAAAATATGACCAATATGCACAAGCAAATACCTTATTGGAAATTTCCAAATTCACTTTTAGACGATTTTTTTTTTTGTAGAAAGCATAGACCTTTTTCTTGCCAAAGAGGTACAAAATACCCAAAAAACTATTAGTCCTATTACTAAATGGGAACAACTTAAAACCAATAAAAAACATATAACTATACAGTACTGCAGGTAAAACAAGCAGAAGCAAATAATTGAACAAGACAAACTTAACGCCTAATTATTAAAATCCTTTTCGGACAGCAACCCAAATGAAGCACGCAAAATATTACAAGAGCTTCAAAACTCATACAAAAGATCTGCTATAAAAACTGCGTTGATAGAAAAATATAAGGAACTTTACGAAACCGATCAGATTGTTTTCCAGCATCATGAAAGAGCAACATATATTAAAGAAATTAAAGTGGAAAATCCAATGAAAATTTGTAAATACATTACAGGTCATTTTGAAGAACACTACAAAGAATTTCAGGTAAAAGACAGCACACATTCAACATTGTTAACAAGTTTACCCAAGCAAACAACATTTGGAAGCACCGTTTGAAATTGAAGATTTTCCTAATGCTTTAAAAGATCTAAATAAAAAAAGTCACCGTGACTCGATGGTTTAAGCACAGAGTCTTATATAAAATTTTGGCATTTGTTACAGACTGGTTTCTATGAAGCATTCTCAAAAAGCTTTCGAGATCAAAATCTTTCAGCTTCTACAGAAAGAGCAATATTAAGTTTAATTCCCAAAAAGCAAGAAAATCTGATTGGGATGTCTAGCTGGAGTGGAGACCAATCTCATTGTTAAATACAGACTATAAAATTGTTGCAAAGTGTGTAGCTAATATCCTATGTCTATTACCCTATAACTTAACTTGTGCCCTTATGTATTCCCATGACCCCTTAATTACACGATAATATGTATATAAAATATATCAAACAATGTTAATTATTTTCTATAATTGGGTGTATTCCTGTTGGAAATAAAGTTCTTATTAAATTAATTCTAAACGTGATTTTGTTTTTGGCTTTACGTCTACATGGCAACTGAGTATGTAAAGAGGTCGACTCTTCATAAATATCTAACTCTATTACGTTATGATAAGTTATTAAATAAGTTTTTGCAGAAGTTACTATCATGCGAGGATTGTATGTAGAAAATCAGTGTTTGCAAGAAGCACGCCCTATTTATGTAGAGCCAATACGCGGGTTAGTGATTATAAATGAAAGGTAATAATGGTTATCGATTTGCACGATAGGCTATTGATGCCTGTGTGCTAAAAAATGTAAAAAGATACTCTAAGGTCACCCATTAAAGTTCAAAATGTCGGTATTTTTATAATCTATACATTCAGAGACCCTATAGATACTGAAAAGTAATATTGAGGTTTCAGCTATAGGGTACCGAAATACGGAATTTTTTAATAAACGTCTTTTCAATGCATCGTCCGTATATACACGTCAGCGTAATGAGAAAACGAAGTTGCTGGAGTAGAATTTGTATAAATATTCACACAAATTGACAAACTTCCGTAAGGACATAACGTACTGTATAGTAAGTGGTCATTTTCATTGCTTTGGTATTTTCATCCACTACGATAGCTTAGCTGAAGGTATTTGCGGGAACTATTATTTTACTTTTATATTTAATAAACATTTTGTTAAATCGTACTCATAAAGCCTACCTTATTTTACCATTTGATTAATCTCGGTCAAGATGCAGATGATTATCAAGTTGATTCTGGATTATCATTACTTCTTTACTTTTTACAGTTATTTGAAAACAATTACTAAAATCGTTAGTTTAGACAGGCGGAGGAAAAGCTTTGTTTAAATTAAAAGTTATTGTTTTTAAAAATAAATAACATCAACTGTGATTAGTACGAGGTCAGTAGTTAATTTTGTGTCCTATAACTTGTACGGACACTAAATTGATAACACAATCAATTAAAACAAGACATCTGAACTTATAAATTCGCAAGCTTTATCAACGGTGAATTTTGCAGAATTAATATTTATTACATTTGAGTTAATGAAATTAAAACTTGATAATTTAATGAGATTAAAAATCATAAAACCAGTGAGATTAAAACTGCTAAATCAGTGAAATTAAAATTGGCAAACCAGTGAGCGCTATAATAAAATCATTTAGTCTACAATAATAATGATTTAATTTTGCTCACCATTATCAGAAACAGAACAAAAGTCAAGTGCTTTCAGCACCTGATTTCGCTGCCACGTCGATGGCGATTCGTAAGTCGCTAGCTCAAACCATATTCTGAGCCATGGTGCGTATCACCGAAGTGAATGCTCGAGCTCGACTGACCCTTCGTTTGGCGGAATGCGCACAGTAGCAAAAATCGCTTGATATTTGAAGTGGTATTCAAATATCCAACGTTTACGAATAGAGTCCATACGATTATTATTAATTAATATACGCCTCGTGATTGTGCTATTGATTGTATATTTGAATAAACAATGCAGTGTATTTTATAATTAAACTTATAGCCTTTAATAAGCGTCAAAATAATTGTTACAACATAAAATTGCACTTGAAGGATACTTTCATTTAACACAATAAAAGTTGGTGGTTCTGTACGGTATTGCCATCAATTCTTCTTGCCAATGGGAATATTCCTATAGCTTTCATTAAACACATTAGAATTTAAGCTATCATTGGCAATGTCGCATTTTATCCAAATGTGACATCATCCTAAAGTTAAAGCGAATGACCTATAAGTAAATTTTTGGTAACTATTCAATTTTGTTCAATTTTTTATTACTTATTGCTATAGGAACCCACTCCCGCACCACTGTAGTTGAATGGTGCAACTTTATTTTGTTACAGGATTGCCGCTCCTTTTAGGCAATTCCAAATTTAATAATTTAATGCTTCAGACACCTGTTGCATAAAGTTAACATAAAATGATTTAAATCGGGCGGTACCAGAGATATAAATTTAGTAATGCACACTGTGGTGGTTTGTGCGATATTAATAACGTTAGCCTTTCGTACTCAACAGCGTGAACATAATTATTATAACGACGTTTACAAGTCTTTTCTAACCTTCCAAGGTATCTAGATTGGAAAATTACAATGAATATTTTTTAGTAATCTTTTTATTGTGTTACTACAACATATATGTTTTATGTGTGGCAGGTAGTCCAATGTACGTAGTCCCAAGATTTTCGTAGTGATAAATGAATATGGAATAATATGTAGGTGTCACGATGACAAACAAATGCTTTTGTAATATGTTTATCTTTTGATTATTTGGAAAAGTATTTAACGTAGCTCAAAGTAATATCTAATGCAGCACTGTCCAACTTATCATAGCCCGCGGTCCATATTTTCTTCACTAAACATATCGGGGGTCAAGGAGGTTGATAAATGAAAAGTCAGTTTTTGTTAATTTAAAAAATATTTCATTTAGACTAAAAAGAAAACTTTAAAATATCCGTAATATATTAATGAGAACATTGTGGCCGTAATTGTTTAGCAACAATATCTTTTATGTCCACATCAATATTTGTTGTGGCAAGTCTAATTATATCTTCAAGAGTGGAATCTTTCAAACTGTTTCTATATTTTGATTTTATATATTTCATATTGGAGTATGCACGCTGTCAGAAATATGTACTTCCGAACATTGATACAATTTGAAGTCCAAAATCTCTCAATTTTGGATATCTCTCTTTATCTAAAAATTTGAATATTTCTATTCCAGTTACTCCAGGAGATGTAAAAAATGGGCCAGCCTGCAGGTCGCATAATTCTATTTGATATTTAAGATCAACGGAGTTGATATCAATATTAATTGGATCAAAAAATAAATCAATAGACGGTTTAAGATCATCAAATTGAGAAAATCTTTCATTGAAATCTGTAATTAGCATATCCAATTTTGGTAGAAATATTTTAAAATTTGCTTCTATATTACATTCTTTCATTTCTTCATAGATCTCTTTGCAAGATTCAAAATGAAATAAATTATTTTGCTCCAAATTAAACCTTAACAATTTTAATTTGTTTCTAAATCCAGTAACATATTTATAAAGGCAACACACATTTTGATCTTGTTTTTGCAAGGATTTATTCAAAATATTTAAATAATTTGTAATGTCCGTTAAAAAAGTCAGTAAATCAATAAAATTTATATCAACTAAATTTGCTGTCAAATTTTCATCGACGGCAATTTCTGTAAGAAAAGATAAACCTCTTTTCGAAGTGTAAAGAATCTCCTCAGGCACTTCCGAGCACTTAACAAACGAACGATACTATGTAAAAGCAGATCTCTATACTCAGTTTCCAATTCATCCAAAAATGTTTTAAATTTTCGGTGTGTAAGAGAACGATTTCCGCCGGGAATTAAATTAGTAATTTTGCAAAACTTGTCCATCACGTCTTTTAGTTGTAGGGATAAACCACATAATGCCTCCTGATGGATAATACAGTGAAACATACGACATGTTATTCCTTCTTTTTTCAAAAGTTTCGCGAGCCCAATATTTCTGCCCGTCATAGCTCTAGCATCGTCGGTTACAATAGCAGTGCACTTGTCAAATCCGCCATACTGCTCTACTGCACATTTTAATTGTTTGTAAATATCTTCACCATTTGTTGTTCCGTGTAATGATTGTAACTTTAAAAGTTCTTCTGAATAATTATAGTTTTCATTTACCGTTCTTATAAAAATAAGCATTTGACTTGTATCGGAAATGTTTGTGCTTTCATCCAATGCTACCGAAAAATAGCAGCAACCATTGATTAGGTTTTCTAATATATTAGTGGCATGCAGGCTAATCTCGTTTACACGTCGGCTTACAGTGATAGTGTTTGAAATTTTCTTACCATTTTGTCGTTATTAAATGCTTGAGTCATTTTTATGGCACGTCTTTTGATTAATTCTTCATCCAAAAATAGCTTCTTTGCTTTTAGTATTTCTAAGCAAACTTCAAAAGATGCAGCTACAGATGCTTCTTGAAATTTTGGTTCTTGATTAAAATAAATGATTTGATGATTTAGCTGCGTTTTCATTTTTTCCACTAGTGGTTTTTTCATGTCCCGCATGTACGAATAATACATTTTTTCATGAATGGAAAAATAATGGCTCTTTAAGTTATATTCTTTACACACAGCTATGATTTGTAAACATTCCAAACACTGTGGTTTACCATTTTTGTTCAGAAATTCTCGATTTTCGAGGTCTATTTTTCTTTTATTAGTAGCACTCATATTCAACAATTCTTTTAATTAAAAAATAAATATGAAATTAAGTTAATAATATTATAACACAGTCACCCTCAACAAATTCTAGACAAGACTGCACTCGCATGATTGCATGAATCAACCAAATAGCGCAGGGTAGTGGTTGTATCACGTGCGCCAACCATAGATAAACAACACCCAACCACAAATATAATATGTGGCGCCAACGTAGAGCCAACCATCATCAGACATTAAACGGATTGCTGCTGTATTCAGCCAGGTTAAGTGAAGTTACGCAAACTAAATAGTACCTACTTTAAATTCAAATTAGATTTAAATGTTCACATAGTAGAATAATTTTATTATTAATAATAATAATGTAGTAACATAAATAATAGTAAAATGTACTCGCGGGCGGTATAAATAATTTGGCGGGCCGTATACGGCCTACGGGCCGTCAGTTGGACAGCCCTGATCTAATGTATAATTTTTAGTAATACAAATATAATACAAAAATGCTAAGCGCACACTATGACTTTGTTTTCTGTGTTTTTGGCACTTAAATACTCAAACGTTTTGCTTTTCCTCTTCCGCAGTAACGCATATAAATTCTGTATTGTGTTACAAAAATCTTAAATTCCTTAATAATTCGATACGTTTCGTATTTCTAGAACTTATGCACATAATTAAAAGAAAGTTATCATAACTTTGAAACATTCTATTTATTGTTCTCTTATTCTATTTATCTGGTAAATAAATTCACCGTTATAAATATTCCATATTGTATTTAAAATCATGTTAGAAGTCCTACATGCTATTTAGAATTTCCATAAGTTATCTTCAAGGTAACGTATTTTAGTGCGATTGTGCACAGCTGTTGTTTTCCTTACTCAAGTATTGAGGTCTCGATTGTTTTCGGACTGTGACAGTCGACCTTTTATCGACTTAGTGATAAGATGCAGAAGTTAATAATAAAGGGTGACTTGAGAATAGCAATTTATTTGTGCAGTAAATCGATCCGTGTGAGTTAGAAAATTCATCCTGGTTTGTTATTTCTGTCTTGCATATTTAAAACTAATTTTATTTGGGTCTCCTTAGCGCAACACCGAAGTTTTCATTTAATAATGGCTAGGCGTAACAGGTAATTTATAGCGTATAAAATGTATACGTATGGAAACCTACAGTAGTAATGGGATTTGCAGTTTAAGCTACTGATTGATGTGGTATTTTATTCTTGGCTCGAGATTTCGACGATGGCTCTCCTTAACGGTGGATTCCACCCTTTGTTTCTATGGTTTTGACCTTCAGGATATTGCCGTAAAAAGATAGACAACAAGTTTTTGCTGTCTTTATCCAGTATTGGAGGCGCATATATGGTTCGAGTTTATCTACTTAATGCTTTGTAGAAATTTGAATTCTATGTTGGATGTCGGTAAGTCGATTTTCCTTTGTAATAAAAATCATCGGTTTGACTTGCAACGTATCGTGGTTATTTTTATCTAATTAGAAAATACCCAAAGTTAAGCCGTAATCTTTGTAATTTAAATTATTGAAAACTAATACCTGAATAATTATATTTAAAAATTAGATCTTTAGATTTTACACTCAATTAAATTCTTGCTTTAAAGAATTGTTTACCTAAACGATCTGTTTAAGAACTTTAATTATGAATCATACTTAGTATACATTGTTACTAGGATTTATTTGTTCATGCTGATTAATTTTCATACAGTTGAATACTTTCTTTTACATGATAATTCTTTTAACAAGCTTTAAATTTACTAATTAAACGATCTTATTACAAAAGTAATTTAATGAAAATGTACGTCGTTTGATCAGTACTGACAAAATGACAAAAGCTAATAATTTTGTTAATGAAATAAATAATGCGTATTTATGTTAAAGGCTCTGATATAATTAACTTTATTAACAGAAATAGAAATGGTTAATTAAACACTTACTAAATTCATTGTAAATACCTGTGAGTTTAAAATATAATTATTTTCAGTTAATATATGTGTTGATATCTAAGAACTCTGATCTTTTTATAAATTTAGAAATGGTTAATCACACTTTAAGAAATATTTAAGAAGACGAATTTATTCAACTTCATACGTATTTTTGGATTCTATAAATTTTAAATGAACCAAGGGTGTATAAATTTAATAAATAGTGTGTCCAATGACTAATGGTCGCAAGCAAATTCTATAAGTGCATCTAACTTGTCTGATTTATTGATTTTATTATTTTGAGACGCAAACTGCTGTCTCCAATGTATTTTTATGTGCTTTATTTTATTTCAAATTAAACGTTTGTACCATCTATGAATACAAAATCTTGTATTCCAATAACAGAATATATTCGTTGAGGTTCCTGTATTTTTCTTGGCGATATTCTTTGTTCTTATATATTGCATAAGTAGACTGGCGGCTGACCCATCCGTATTTATTTAACAACCCCCCTGATAGTCTCTAAAAACCGCTGAAGATAGAGTTCAGAGTTAGTCCAGAAGTCTACAAAAGTCAGTTTGTGTTAGTAGGGATAAATCTACATCTTCTGCATGACTTTTGTTAGAATTATGTTCGCCTAGGTATGCCCTAAGTCTAACATAGTAAAAGCTTAAATGTTTCACTGTCGCTGCATATTGTGGCCCGACAATGCTTAAAAATAATATACTGCTAATCTAGAACAAATTAAATTTAAATGTCTCGTTTGACGTAAGTCAGGTCTTTATGCATGGCAAACCTCATATGCTGCATATATATTTGCAGACACTCTCAATTGTATAAATGTTCAAAATATAACTTTGTGATAAAGGGACATGCCTAAAAATTTATAAATATCAAATTCGCGTTTTATAGTACAAGTAGTATCATCTGGAATTTAAGGGATAAATCATCCGATTATGCTCTGCATTTTATGTTACATATCCTGTAATGATAATAAAATGATTTGTGATTCTATGTTTAATATTCATTATTTACTTTATCCTCGTGACTTTCAGCAAAAAAATTACTCCCCCAAATTTCCTAAACCCTAACCTGATATCACAAGGTCGAGAATTTCTTCTTTTTAAGGTAAGCCCAAGGTAATGTTGGATGGAGAATGGCTTGAGACAAAAAAAAACTCTTAAGACATAAGCGGCTAGTCGAGTGTTAGCTCTGGGTAGATCATGAGCTTGGGTCATGGGTTGATAAAAGACCAAAAATATATTTAATGAGCGCCACCGTATTTTTCAATACAATAACCAACAAAATTTAACTGTGCTTGTATAAGGGGAATGCGGAAACCTTATCTTAACACCACTAACATAGCCATAAAACCTGAATTTCACTCTTTAGGACACACTTACCGAGACCTCAAACACCAGAATTCATACAGATGTCTTGGCTTTACCTGTGAACAAACAAGAGTACAACATGGACACCACTTGTGTCCTCAAAAATATTTGCCAAAAAATAAAATAATAGAATTTAGGCTTCTAAAATATATACTGAGGGAATTTGTTTTCATTACACACAATTTCTAATCCGGGATGACTTGCAATTTTTTGAATGTTAAATAATAAAACGTCTTTCAAAAATAAAATAGATTCTATTTGGATAAATTTCTGAATATATATATATATATATATATATATATATATATATTACTCATATTTAGACCAGGGTAGAAAATTAATGAATTACCTAAAATAATTTTAATCACCGTGTATAGGGAATTTTATTAGATAATACGCTGTATTAATACACCGTGGAGAATAAAAATTCATTCGTTTCAGTAAAAATAAGAGATTTAAAATCATGTACAAGACGCTTTATATCAAAAGAAACAGTATTAACAAGCTACGTGTAATGTAATTATTCCGAGGAAAGAAACAAATGGAAATTACGTGCAAAATTTATATTAATTAACCCTATTTTAAGTAACCGGTATTGAACAAAACGTACAGATAATAACTAATATTTAGTTAGGATTCACTAAAATTTAAAGGGTATTAATTTTAATTGAAGTTAATTGAACCGTTAGTAACATATAATATTTATAGAAACTTGTAAAAACCCAATAAAATGCAAATCCTAGAAGTGTTAGTTAGAAGTAGGATGTTTGAACACACCTGCGTATTTTAAAAGGCAATTTCAGTTTAATTTGTTTAGATAAACATGTCGATTCTAAGGATATTGGAAACGGTCAGATGCTTTAGCACGAAATACAAAACAGGGTTTATTTAAAAAGCTCGTTCTGCGTAAATTTTGCAGATAACGAATGGTTTCAAAGAATCTTGGAGAAACCGGGGCTTAATATTCACGGGAAGGTGCGATACGGGGTTATTTAACCCAGATAGTCCACATGGACTGAAATAATCGATAATAAGGAATATCAATTTGCACCAATACGAACAGGTTAGAAAAGGAAAGAGAAATGCGTCAAGCAAAGACACATATAGTAAAGGCGTGATTTAAGCAACGTCACGAGGGTCACAATTGGTTGAAAATAGGATGCATATATCAGAGGTAGAAACAACAATTTCTGTACAAAATTAATTAATTTTTCTCGGACATGTTTGCGTGCCGTGTGAGAATTTCTGAGATTTTCAACTGGCGAGTGCAAAATTCGTAAAAACCGACGCACAGGCTACGGACTGGGAACCTAGCATGCAAAATTCTTTAGAATTGCCCGTTTTGGGGAACAGACCGACAGACAGGCTAACCGCTATATATACCGAGGTGAATATAAACAAGCTCTCTTACATCCGCGACTTGATTCAAGACGTTAAACAGTGCATTTTAGTTTGATAGAATAATTTAAAGTTTGCTCGTATATTTTGGTGATTTAAAACAGTTTGTTATTTACGTGCTAACATGAATATACTTTAGTGCACTTAGATACAAGGTAATAAAATTTAGTATCACTGTACCAATTAGCAAAATTTACAACGACAAATGTATACACAAAAGTAGGCAGTTTTGGGCGTATATTGGTGAAAGAAGTATGAATTTCTTTGCTATTTTGCGGGGGTGAATAATTAAATGGTTCATAAATGTGTCTGGATCCACAAACAAGGGTCAGATATACACAGATGAGTTCCGGAAAAGCCCTGAGACAAATTTAAATAAATGGTGATGGAGAAAATTTTAAAAGCGTTGAGAATCAGAAGCTGTAAATATAATCCAGTTGGAATGGTGTGATTAACAAAAGGGACGATGTACATTGAAGCTACGAGTGCAGTTACCTTCAGGTAATTTATACTATTTTGTTTGAACTTTGATATTTTTGTGTGTGTTGAATAACTTTATAATTGATTTACTTTAAATGGACATTAGTGAAATTGTACTAACCATAAAATTTTAATGTTAAGGTGAAATTTGCTTGTTTAGGTAGAAAGGGGTATTTAGTATTGATGTTCTGGATTATGATGAAAATTTGGGTATGTCTTTGAGCTCAATTAGACGAACCTGGTTAATTAACGTAAAGGGGTGGTAGATGCTCCCTTTGTACTCAGACTCCGGTCTGCATATATTGTTATATTAATTAGTAGGCATCCAACAAGGACTTTAATTCAGGATGCACATTTAAATGATAATAAATGTAATCTTGAAAATTTCTGATACTGAAATTTATGCTGAGTTTTAATTGTGAAATTTTAATGTATTCTGAATATTGATGTAAATAGAGTTAACGTTGATGTTTGTGGTAGGAATGTGTTGTTTTTTTTTTATGAATGAGGATGAAAGTTATCTAGGGGAGCAGCCGAGGCGATTAACAGAAGAAAGTCAACGGACCAGTTAAGTTAATGAATAGCTTTTTGTAGGATTCTCAGCATTCTTGACGTCCAATTCGTGAGGCTCGATTCTAATTAAAAAGGTGGATCACAGCAATATATATATATATATATATATATATATATATAATATATAATAAAATTGATTCGTGGGTTTGAAAACTCTTTTTTATGGCCTACATTTTCGAATTTATTTTAAATTCTTGATCACAGGCTATAAACTTGAGGTTAGTTGAAAACTAGCATAACAAACATAATAAAAAATCTTGGAAAAACTTGTAAAACCAACAAAATTAAAAATTTTAAATAAAAATTATAAACATTAAACTTGTATACATCAATTTGATGTCATAAATTTTGATGTAAAAATTATTTGTTTTATAGGATATACGATGACTAATTTGTTTGATGACAGAGTATCGTTTGTGTACGTGTTTGTGAGTGTGCTTGTATATTATGTGATGTGAGTGTATAGTGTATGAAAGTTTGTGTTTGCATGTGTGTGTATGTTTAGTTTAATTTTTGTCATTAATTTTGTTCAAAATTTAATAAATATGTGTATATGGAATTTAAGTTACTAATATCTGTTTTCTTATTTATTGTATTTTTAGTTTTATAAATATGATACATTTCCAAAAAAATTCTTTTTGATTTGTTGCTTTCTATTTTTAAGATGTTTGGATTTTCAAAATCCATACTGTGATTGGTATCTATTAAGTGTGTGGTTAATGCACATGCTTCTGGTTTTATAGTTATATCACTCTTATGTTGGGCTATCCTTTGTTTTAATAGTTAAGAGGTCTGCCCAATATAGGAGTGAACGCAATTTAAACAATTTATTTTATATATTAAATTTCTCTGGTTCATTTTAGGTATTTTGTCTTTAGTTTTAGTAAAAATATTTTGTAATGTTAGTACGTTACGTTTAGCAAACTTTATTTTTTCATTTTTAAAAACTTTTATTAATTTTGGTGTTAAATGTTGAATATATGATATTGTTTTGTAAGTGAGTAATTGATTGATGCTGTTTTGATTATTGTCATTTAATTTGTTTGTGTTAGGATTAAATTGTTCGGATAGTAATTTTTTTATTAAATGAATTGGATAACTGTTAGTTCGTAAAATACTAGTAAGGATTTTTATGTTTTTTGGGTACAAAGAGAGATGAGAAATTCTATTTTTTCTTTGTTTTAAACCTAATATGATATTTATTTTTGTTGCTAGTGGATGGTAGGAATAAAAATTCAAATATCTCTCTGAATGTATTGCTTTTTGATGCCAATCTAAAATAATTTTGTTTTCATTGTTTCTTATTACTATGTCAAGGAATGGAACTGTTCGGTTACATTCTTTTTCAATCGTAAATTGTATGTGTGGATTATAATTATTAAATATATATAAAGTTTCTCCAATTTTATCTTCAGGAACTGCTGTTATGGTGTCATCGACAAATTTTTTAAGAAAAGGTATTTTGTATGGTAAAATAGCTATGACATTGTTCAATAAAGTACTCATAACTAGATCAGCAAGTATCGGACTGATGTTTGAACCCATAGGGCATCCAAATATTTGCTGAAAAAATTTATTATTAAAACTAAAGTAACTACTTTCAAAAATAAAATCTATTATATCTAAAAAAGTTCTTTGTTAATTTTGCAGTTCAATTCTATTTTATTCCAAATAAGTGATAAATTTTGTTTTACTAAGTCTTTGGGTATGTTTGTGAATAATGAAACTACATCTAAACTAATTAATACATAATTTTCAGGCAACTGGAAGTTGTTTATAAACTCAGAGAAATCAAATGAATCTTTGACATTGTACTTATTTTCCAAACTGGTTTTTATAATTTCCGAAAGGTATTTGGATAAATTTTCAGTTGGAGAATTGTTGGATGATACGATTGGTCTTAATGGATTTCCAAGTTTATGAATTTTTGGAAGTGCATATAGTCGAGGAGCAGTGCTGCTGTAATTATTAAGTTTTTTGGCATCTGCTTGACTTATGAAATTTTTATTTTTTAATGTTCTTATTATACATAAAGATTTATTTTGAATCGAATATGTTGGATCCTTCTTTAATTCTCTATATGTCGTTTTATCACTTAATAGATCAATTAATTTATTGGTGTAGTCTTCTTTCGACATTAACGCTGTTGTGTTGCCTTTATCAGCTTTGCAAATAATTAAATTACAGTTTTCTTTCAAAAATTTTTGGCATTTTATAAATTTCATTAACATTTTTGGTTTCCTTTTTGAGTTTTCGTGAATAAAATTTGTAATGATATTAGTAACATAAGTTCTGTATAAATTTTTCTTTTCTTCCTTATTAGTATTTTGTATAACATCTTCTAATTCGGCTAAAAGGTTAGAAATTAAGTTACTATCTATTTTTGGATTAACACTAAATTTTGATCCTAATGACAAAAATTGTTGTATATCAAGTGGAATTTCAAGATCACTAATATTTTTAAACCATTTGTCTGTATGACATATGACATTTTGCTTTTTTAAAATGTCATTAAATTTTTTTAGGTTATTATTTTTGATTTTATAAAAAGATTTGTTGTATGTTATATTTAATCGTCGTTGGTATTCAAAATATATATGGTTTGGTAAAATATTGTTGACCTTGTTTTGTATTGTATTGAGTTCTTTGTTGAAACTGGTAACCAGTCGATGTGTAATTTGTATTTCTAAATTTAGTATTTTTGTAGTTAAATTATCAATAAATCTTTCAATTTTATTAGCTATAGATTTAGTATACTATTGCTTAATAAATTGTAAACATTTTTCAGTGCATTAGGAATATGATTTGGTAATACTTCGTTTTTCCTGCATTGAAGAAGGAAGATCTTTCTGTTGTTCAATGATGCTAGTTTGATGTTCAGACTTGCCCAGCGTTTTAGGAGTAAAGTTGTTTCTGCTCCATATTTACTCGATATTATATTATAGAAACCCACAATTATTTTATAAAGTGAAAATAATAACGACCTAAATATTTGTAATAAAATTGATTCGTGGGTTTGAGGTCTCTGAATTAAATTGAAAACTCTTTTTTATGGCCTAAATTTTCGAATTTATTTTAAATTCTTGATCGCAGGCTATAAACTTGAGGTTAGTTGAAAACTAGCATAACAAACATAATAAAAAATCTTGGAAAAACTTGTAAAACCAACAAAATTAAAAATTTTAAATAAAAATTATAAACATTAAACTTGTATACATCAATTTGATGTCTTAAATTTTGATGTAAAAATTATTTGTTTTATAGGATATACGATGACTAATTTGTTTGATGACAGAGTATATATAACTGCAATATTTAAGTTTGTATCTTTATAAAATTTTCTCATAATAATTTTCTAGAACAGAAATAGACTAGTGAAGTTTTGCATTCAAAATTAAGAAGATCTCTGAATGGACCTTTTCTATAAAATTTAATTAGATTGACGTAGAACTTCTAAGTTATTCATAATACATAAATTTCTTTCAATCAGCGAAGTACTTCCTTGATCTTCACAATAAAATTTAATTATCAAAGTGCAGACATTGTAGAATGTAATTATTCTAATTTATTTTTATTCAACTATAAGTACGTAAATTTCATATGTCGATGAAAGTGCAAGTTCATGACCTCAAAATCTTTAAACATATTTTAAATTAAATTAAGACAGCATATGGCGTCTAGATAGGAAAACTGAATCTATGTTTTTTTATATCTGACATAGGATGTCATTCACAACTTTATTAAATATACTATTTGCGTACATGTGCAAACATTCTGACAAGCAATCGACATATTATTTAATTCGCTAATTCCTCAAAAACTATCTTCTTTTAACGTTACTCAAATATTTAATGTTAGATAATTTATAGTAATTTACTGTATTTTCAAAGTTATTAAATCCTAAAGAACACTCACGTGCTACGAAACTGCTCTGAACTAAAAATACTGGACCTTGACCTCAGCTGTCAAATTTCCATAAGCATCAAAGTTGTTTGAAATACAACGACTATATTACAAAACCAACCATAATATCCTTGTCTGATGTTATTCATCGGTAAGATTGAAATATATGGAACACATGTGAAATCACCTTCCACGTTACTGCATGTTATATTAAATAGGACGAAACCATATATTCTTGCTTTAAAATATTGCCTTAAGAAATTGTTTTAAGTTACTATCGGAAATATTATACAAGATATGTCCTTAACATATTGCACTAAGATGAAAAATATTAGTATAATCTATTTAATTAATATATACCAACTGTCTAAATGATGTCCAAAGGGGCTTCCATCTTCTTAGGCCTGTAGGGATCAACTGAACTGCTCGGAGCGAGGCTTATCGAAAATCATGCTCACGCAACCGCTGTTAGGCTCGACCTCCAGACACCAAGAATTTATCAATTCTTTACTTTTTTCTAACTTTGTTAGAAGCCACGTGCTTACACACGGCCATCTCGACTTTACTTGTCCTGCAAAGCAGCCTGCCCTTTCGAACGCTGATAATGAAGTGCCAATTGAGAACTTGACAAAGCTTAGTAACGAACTTTAGAGCATAAACGTAAAAGAATCTACGTGTTATTATGAATTTTATAAATTAATTTCTATTGGACGGTAATTCACAAATTAAATATTTTAAATTATAGCTGTTTTATTTTTATTTTATTGAACGAAATGTAACTAGAAAAAAATACGTTACAATCCATCTATGTAAGTAATGTAAGTAATACTGAACTTAATGATGACTGGCGAAAGTCACATAGAAAAAATTTTGGTGGATGGCATTTTGAAAAATCCGAAAATATAACTAATATACATGGACTGCGGCATCATAATTCTATCTCGCTTGCTCTCATTAAAGCTCCATTCTCAGAAATTAAACAAAAATCTCATCTGGCAATAAACTTTGCCTACTACGCAGTATTGTACGTCTGGTACAAGTAGAGTATAATTGACAATCCCACCCCCTCATTTCCTCCAGAATCCCTCATTTCCTCACTCATTTACATGTAAATTCCCATAAGGAGGAAATGAGGAGGTCCCTCATTTCCTCACACATCTGGACCAAAAAGTTTTCTTCGACTAACCATTTTTCATCTTTCGAGATAAATATATCTTAAATTTTTCATCTTTCGAGATAAATGAGCATCCTCATTTCCTCCCACATCTGAACCAAAAAGTTTTCTTCGACTAGCCATTTTTTTATCTTTCATCTGAACCAAATAGTTTTCTTCGACTAACCATTTTTCATCTTTCGAGATAAATGAGCATCCTCATTTGCTCCCACATCTAAACCAAATAGTTTTCTTTGTCTAGCTAATGCATCTTTCGAGATAAACCTATCTTGTTTGGTATCAATTAATATTAGATTTTTCTCAGCTACCCAAATCTCTAGGAATTTTTAAGATATCATCACCCCCCAGGGGGCTACCCTCATTTTAAGATTTCTTATCTGTAGCGACTTTTGAGCGTTCTTATAAACTTTTTTAGTCACGCGATACATCTTGTTAGCTTAGAATTTTACGCAGAATCTGAATCTGCAAACAGATTTAAAATCGGACTACTCCTTACAAAGTTACCCCTTTAAAGCTCTCAAACCTCTACATTTTACTCTTTGCTTTATAAGCAAAACTAACAAATACTTTTCTTTGTCTAGCCAATGCATCTTTCGAGATAAACCCATCTTGTTTGGTATCAATTAATATTAGAATTTTCTCAGCTACCCGAATCTTTAGGAATTTTTCAGCTATCATCACCCCCAAGGGAGCTACCCCAATTTTAAGATTTCTTACCTTTAGTAACGTTTGAGCGTTCTTATAATTTTTTTAGTCATGCGATACATTAAATTAGCTTAGAATTTTATGCACATCCCGAATCTGCAAACAGATTTAAAATCGGACTACTCCTTACAAAGTTACCCTTTAAAGCTCCCAAACCTCTTTAAATTGTTTTGCTCGTCTATGACATATGCTTTAACCAACTATTTCCCTAGAAATCTAAAACCGCAAGGATTTTAGAAACGAGTTCTTTATAAGCCATAAGTGCTTAGTATTTAAAATCATTTTTTCAAACAGTAATGTGCTTTTCTCAGAATGTTGCAAAACCCATGACTTAAAATTTTTATGGTTTTAACATAATTACATGCACAATGCTAAATTGTTGGAAAATACATAGACAAGGACAAACTAATCGCTTTACAATTATGTGACGTATAGTGAAAGTAGCATAGAGGACAAACTAATTGCTTTACAATTATGTGACGTAAAGTGAAAGTAGCCTTTCTTTTTTATTAATTAGCGGGTATATGATTTGAGAAATACAATAGATATGCTCGATGCTAATAGGAAAGTACGCTAAATGCAACTCAATTAACAACAATTTAATAGTGTTTACTGACCTACCTTAATTGTTTGTACAAGGAAACACAATAAAATATATTCAAATATAGTAACTACCTTATTTATTTATGCCCCATGTGTAGCTTGCTGTACTATTAGGACCAGGGTATGCAGACTTTAACACCTCCATCTCGCACGCTTTACACGGATGTTGGTTGTTTCGTACAAGACCCTTTAACAACTGGTGGAGTTGAACGTTTACTGCTTAATGACATACCGTGCTGTTTTCCTTGTGTTGCTGTAAGCTATTCTTGTAAAAGCGATACTGCAAGACCCAGAGTTTAAGTACTTTGCTGCCGACGGATGTATAAGCTTAACCGTGGACGATGTTACACCACGACATTAAATGGTATGCTTGAATATTTTCTTTGGAAACAATCGAAGATTGCCGAAAACACTCGAAGAGTGCACAAACGCGGTCACTAAACCACAATTAATAATCGCCTTTATAGGTTTAACATTTCCACCATTACCCAATGACTTTAATTTCTTATTGGAGAATCATTATTCTCCCACGCACTGTTGCGTAGCTGGATGCCCACCCCTTTTGGGAATATATGCTCGTTATAGGTTGTAGCACCCGCGGTTTTACTTAACTACACTTCGTGAGATCCCTTTAATCTTTTTTTAATCGTGTCCTTCTCGCGTACAATACAGTAGGACTTAGCCTTACTACCTACAAATTCTAACACCAAGTCACCGTTAAACTCGTCTTTAAATTTCCCCCACAACTTTTTGTTAACATGCGGTATACTGTGTTTATTATTTGCGGGGTACACCACTTTAAACCTAAAAATAAAAACAGGATAGTTTAATACGTCTATTAATAATTTATGGTAATGTTGGCGGTACAAATATGTAAAAACAAACTTTATCAAGAAAATATAATGTTTTAATAGAATACATACATGTATTGATAACATCTATAAACCGCTGTGGTAACCAGAGTCTGGCGAATCTGGGATATCCAAATCTCTAAACATTTGCGCAACCGATTGCCTTGCAGTTGCATCTTTTAAGTACTGAATGGGGAAACATTTAATAAGTTCCAACACTGTCAAGTATTTTAAATTGCTACAATCATTTGACAGAGAAATACTGGCACTGCTCTCTCCCTCTAATAACGTTTGAACCCTTTCTTCCTCCGTCGTATTTCCACATACTTTTTTTATATCACCAACAAATTTTTCGTAAAATTTTGGAAAGTTTCTACACCTTAACTCGGCCATTTTAAAACAGATCAATTCTCGCAAATTTAATAGCTTGATGCACTCGTACGCAGGTAGCACAATAACATTCCCATCTTTCGTAATCGCCATATTATATAAATTCTCTTTTTCAAAATTGTTCAAAAACCATATACTTCTATTAAAGGCTGTGCTCAGCTGCAATTTGAAATCTTGATCCAATTGTATCTCAACAACATCGTTTCCAGTAGTCAGACCATTTAATCGTACTTGTTTTGAGTCTTGAGCAAATTGGCGAATTTGAAATTCCACTTGAAAAGTACACAATTTCTTCCAATCGAAGTAAGAGAATGTTATCGTAGAATCAGCACACATACCACTACAGCAAATCACTTGGATGGCAGGTTGAAGACCACCATATAAATCAAAACCAACTTCTAATATATGGTGGTGATAATTTGGAGGAAATTCGCCTAACCTATAGGTTGACTTACCAACTAGTTGGTTGATATTTAATTGTGGTACTCGCACATCACTTGTAACGTTAACACAAGAAAAATCCATCTTTATTTATAATTTTAATCAAACTCGACGATACTTTGACGACTAATGCACTGGAACATGGCTCTCGCCTTTTATGCCGATGGTCGAGCGTGCGCAGCTCCTTATTATATTAGTTGGCGTTATATGCAAGTCTTGACTGGAAAAGTGACGTCTATAATTGTTTTATAGTGGGTTTTACCTGTATGTATTTAACCACCAACGCCATTTTAGAATTATTAAACAAAATTACTCTTAGCAGTATTTTTAATATACCATCGTGTAAGATTTCAATTATTATTGTGTTTTCCTCAGGTTTTCAAATCCCTCGGAATTTTTTCAAATCGAATGACACCTTACTGATTTGCAGAATAACCTTTTGCAAGCACCGTATATAATTCATCTTTAATCTATTTCTAAACCGTATCGCTCTGTCTTTTGAGATAAATCCTGGTGTGTCCCACAATCGACTTCCTTTCCACCCCAAACACGTTGACACTGATGTTGTTTAATTCCTCGAACCGGGGTATATCCTTTATGGATATCGGGAACTGCAGTCCTGTCAAATTGAGAATGGTGCTGTAATGGGGTAGCTACCGACCCTTTGCGGATTGTGAGCACTGAGTAGAGCGCAGCTATCACGCACCAGGCAAAGCATGCGTTGTCGTCATTTTGTATATTAATAACAGCTCTGGTGTTTCGAACCCATTTGGGAGCTCGATGTATGAGGATCCACGCAAAGGGTTGTACTTGTTTACATTAATCTCCAAGTACAACGCCTGTTTCAGAGTCCATCCTAAAATTTAAAAATTAGAAAAATAAATTATTGTAGAAACTAACCAGAATCTCGTTCTTGGAACTCCTCTGACTTAGCTGACATCCTCTCCACAAAGGAATTGTAGATCTCCCTAGGTTACTGGAGGAGGTGAGCACAACATTTCGAGTGTTGAAAGATTTAACATCCTCTACACTGTCCATCTTGGTGTAGCCACTAATTAGGTAGTTTACTTTTAAATTAGGAGAAACCCAGCGTCGTTTAACCTTGAGTAACATTTCATACCAGTCTATTCACGTCGGTGAAAATCAATTAACTTCTTGCTTACGCTACATCTATAATTATCGGATGTATCAAACGAGAACAAAGTTAGACGGGGTAAATATTTATACATATTTTTCGAAATTGTGAAATTGGAATAGTCTGCATTTGCATTTTGATAAGTAAACATCGTAATAAAAATGAGCGGGGAAAGAATTATATCCTTAGATGCTATAAAAATTTTAGAAGAAGTTGTCAAGGAGATGAAAACAATTTTATCAAACAATTCAACTAGCCAACATTTGAATGGTATGTCTAATGAATCTCTGGTAAATACTAAAATAGTGCAAGATAAACCTACACATGATAATGTTGATGCGAAAGATCAGAACATAGACTCCAAGTCAGACGTTTCTGACAGAAAAAGAAAGAGACAACTTAAATCGTATACTAAAGAGGATTTAAATAAAGCCCTTGACGAAATAAACAAAGGATGGATTACTGGTTCAGAAGCATCCGAAATCTACAATGTTCCAAAAGCTACACTCTATACGAAACTCAGATCAAAAGAAAATCGTGTGCAAAATTTGGATATGTATACTACACATTTGCCAATTAAAAGGAGGAAAAAGTGACTTTTGTGTGTGTGTGTATTAGTTTTAATGAATAAAAATAAATTTCTATGTGAAGTGTACCTGTTAAGTATTTGAATTGAAATATAAATATTGTTTCAAACGTTTTGGGTTTTATTTATATATAATGGTATTGTTAGGATACAATTACTCGGAAGCAGTAGCAGAATCTTGGTTTATGTAATATCATAGAAGTTGAAAAAAACAAAAACTAAAGGTATGTTTCAAACACGTAGTTGTACTCATGTCTATTAAAATTAAATGTAGCGCTCTTTGTTATAATTCTTTTCATAAGAACTTAGATACCCATTTCAGTTGCGTGGACATTTGAAAAATTAAACAATACCAATGTATGCTTTATATTTTAAAACATAAACAAGCTAATATATACAAAATAATTTCTAAATTCACATCATTCATTTCTTATGATAACAGTTGTTGTGGTTAAATTTTTATTTTAAAACTTACAATTTAGTATATATTCCATTTGAATATCTGCCAACAGTTTTATAAACCCCATCTCCTCGATTATTTCCATAAAATCATCCAGATCCTCGGGCATTGATAACACTGCAGTACAGTGCTGTATTGCTTCCTCGTATGACTGACACATAAGACATTTTCTCCTTCTATCGAAAAGCATTGCCCACATTCTGCTTTTTTTACTCGTAGAGCATTGCGAAATCTTCGAATAACCTCTCCAAAGTCTTTATACATATTTGTTATATTGTCTCTTTAAACCGTACAATCAACAAATAATAACTTCTACGCGAACAGTCCTTTTATATGAGCTACTCCTATTCGGATATGTACCGATTGCACCCGATTTGTGTGCACGCACGAAGCAACAGGTAGGGAATGTATTCTATGAACAAAATCATTACATTTCTTAAGAAAAATGCTAAGGACTTTAAAAATAATTATAACTCTTGTTAGACCTCTAGCCTCCGGATAAACGTTATTATTTTAGGTTGTGTCACTGTTTTCTGAATCAACTTCCACACACTTTTCCTAAACTATGCGTATCAATTGGGGGTTATACTTTACTCCATAACCGACTTGTATATATCTTCGTATTCGTCTCTAGCTAACACGTCCGTATAATAAAGATGTACAGGCTCGTCGTCAACTGGTAACTTAATCTTTTTTTAAAAAACTAGTCTTTGTTTTCAAGTTTAACCCTTGTTGTACGTGTAAGGATTCTTTCCGCTATTCCTTGTGACTAGGAATCGGTAATTTTGCAAGGATCAATCAATTGTTTGTGCACCTCTTCGATTTGTAGAGATGTAGCGTCTCCCTTTTGTATACCGCAAAGTTCTTTCGTACAGAATCCTGCATAAAATGAAGCTTACGTTTATTTACAATAAAATTGTTAACGTTCGTCATCATGAAACTTTGGATGAGAACTAACTTTTTGAATAATGTTAAACATTTATATACTCGTCGAAATTCTTCCTATATCGACCATTATCCAAATCAAAATCTTTCACAACAGTTATAAAATTATGTTTTGAGTCACCCCAACACTGTAAACACATTTCTTTAAATTTCGGATATGTCATGTCACCACTTATATGATCCGAAAAGATATGTCCGAGATTGGTTTCATCCTGTTTCCATAATGCGATTACATTGGCGTTATCTCTGAGTCTATGTTTTAAGGCACTAGCGTAAGTTTGACATAGATAGAACGAATCTATTGCTTTATGTCGACCGAACGAGAAAAACTGTGTGATTTTACTTTGCTCGTTTGCAGGTATATCATCGAAAACCATAATTGAATCTTCTTTGGTATCTCCGGGTTCAATCAAATCATCGTAATTTTCAAACTCATGGTACCCAATTTCTTCTTTTAATGGTGTAAAACGTTTCTTAACAATTCGTATTTCGGTTGATACAAACTCTTCGAAAATACATAGACATTTTGAAATCTAAGACCGTTCTCGTGCAAGATCAGAGATATTAAAGCGTTGGTCTTCCCACAACTCGATGGTCCCACGAATATAGCTCGTATGTTAGACGGGAACAAAGGACCATGTTTACCATCCTCTTTTGCATTAGCAATAGCAAAGTTATCATAATTCTGTATAGGTATTTTAACTTCTGGTATAACATCTCTGGATGCATCGTTGGAATTATGTAATTTCTTCACGTTCTGCAACCTTTTAACATATCTGCATAACGTTGTTCTAGGTACATTATATTTTTTACTAGCAGCGTAGAAACTCGAGCCATACAGGATATCCTCTGCTGCTTTTGTAATAGATTGTTTGGAGCACCACTGATTGCTTGAATGCGACATCTTTTGAAAAATGTCTTACTATAACTAAGCTCAACCCAAAACTACTTCCTTATATACCAAATTTAATCTCCCTGCTCACATAACCACATGACCATATGACCATATGACCACATGACCATATGACCATATGACCATATGACCATATGACCACATGACCATATGACCATATGACCACATGACCATATGACCACATGACCACATGACCATATGACCTAATTGCTTTTTAATGAGTTTTCTCATTAAAAACCCGTTAGCACTAATTGCTTTTTAATGAGTTTTTCCATTAAAAACCAAGTGTGGACCTAGGTTAGATAAAAGGAAAAATTAATAGGTTAGGCCAGCGCCGCGGCGCTGGCCTAACCTATTAATTTTTCCTTTCCAATCTCGGACATATCTTTTCGGATCATATAAGTGGTGACATGACATATCCGAAATTTAAAGAAATGTGTTTACAGTGTTGGGGTGACTCAAAACATAATTTTATAACTGTTGTGAAAGATTTTGATTTGGATAATGGTCGATATAGGAAGAATTTCGACGAGTATATAAATGTTTAACATTATTCAAAAAAAGTTAGTTCTCATCCAAAGTTTCATGATGACGAACGTTAACAATTTTATTGTAAATAAACGTAAGCTTCATTTTATGCAGGATTCTGTACGAAAGAACTTTGCGGTATACAAAAGGGAGACGCTACATCTCTACAAATCGAAGAGGTGCACAAACAATTGATTGATCCTTGCAAAATTACCGATTCCTAGTCACAAGGAATAGCGGAAAGAATCCTTACACGTACAACAAGGGTTAAACTTGAAAACAAAGACTAGTTTTTTAAAAAAAGATTAAGTTACCAGTTGACGACGAGTCTGTACATCTTTATTATACGGACGTGTTAGCTAGAGACGAATACGAAGATATATACAAGTCGGTTATGGAGTAAAGTATAACCCCCAATTGATACGCATAGTTTAGGAAAAGTGTGTGGGAAGTTGATTCAGAAAACAGTGACACAACCTAAAATAATAACGTTTATCCGGAGGCTAGAGGTCTAACAAGAGTTATAATTATTTTTAAAGTCCTTAGCATTTTTCTTAAGAAATGTAATGATTTTGTTCATAGAATACATTCCTACCTGTTGCTTCGTGCGTGCACACAAATCGGGTGCAATCGGTACATATCCGAATAGGAGTAGCTCATATAAAGGACTGTTCGCGTAGAAGTTATTATTTGTTGATTGTACGGTTTAAAGAGACAATATAACAAATATGTATAAAGACTTTGGAGAGGTTATTCGAAGATTACGCAATGCTCTACGAGTAAAAAGCAGAATGTGGGCAATGCTTTTCGATAGAAGGAGAAAATGTCTTATGTGTCAGTCATACGAGGAAGCAATACAGCACTGTACTGCAGTGTTATCAATGCCCGAGGATCTGGATGATTTTATGGAAATAATCGAGGAGATGGGGTTTATAAAACTGTTGGCAGATATTCAAATGGAATATATACTAAATTGTAAGTTTTAAAATAAAAATTTAACCACAACAACTGTTATCATAAGAAATGAATGATGTGAATTTAGAAATTATTTTTGTATATATTAGCTTGTTTATGTTTTAAAATATAAAGCATACATTGGTATTGTTTAATTTTTCAAATGTCCACGCAACTGAAATGGGTATCTAAGTTCTTATGAAAAGAATTATAACAAAGAGCGCTACATTTAATTTTAATAGACATGAGTACAACTACGTGTTTGAAACATACCTTTTAGTTTTTTGTTTTTTTTCAACTTCTATGATATTACATAAACCAAGATTCTGCTACTGCTTCCGAGTAATTGTATCCTAACAATACCATTATATATAAATAAAACCCAAAACGTTTGAAACAATATTTATATTTCAATTCAAATACTTAACAGGTACACTTCACATAGAAATTTATTTTTATTCATTAAAACTAATACACACACACACAAAAGTCACTTTTTCCTCCTTTTAATTGGCAAATGTGTAGTATACATATCCAAATTTTGCACACGATTTTCTTTTGATCTGAGTTTCGTATAGAGTGTAGCTTTTGGAACATTGTAGATTTCGGATGCTTCTGAACCAGTAATCCATCCTTTGTTTATTTCGTCAAGGGCTTTATTTAAATCCTCTTTAGTATACGATTTAAGTTGTCTCTTTCTTTTCTGTCAGAAACGTCTGACTTGGAGTCTATGTTCTGATCTTTCGCATCAACATTATCATGTGTAGGTTTATCTTGCACTATTTTAGTATTTACCAGAGATTCATTAGACATACCATTCAAATGTTGGCTAGTTGAATTGTTTGATAAACTTGTTTTCATCTCCTTGACAACTTCTTCTAAAATTTTATAGCATCTAAGGATATAATTCTTTCCCGCTCATTTTTATTACGATGTTTACTTATCAAAATGCAAATGCAGACTATTCCAATTTCACAATTTCGAAAAATATGTATAAATATTTACCCCGTCTAACTTTGTTCTCGTTTGATACATCCGATAATTATAGATGTAGCGCGTAAGCAAGAAGTTAATTGATTTTCACCGACGTGAATAGACTGGTATGAAATGTTACTCAAGGTTAAACGACGCTGGGTTTCTCCTAATTTAAAAGTAAACTACCTAATTAGTGGCTACACCAAGATGGACAGTGTAGAGGATGTTAAATCTTTCAACACTCGAAATGTTGTGCTCACCTCCTCCAGTAACCTAGGGAGATCTACAATTCCTTTGTGGAGAGGATGTCAGCTAAGTCAGAAGAGTTCCAAGAACGAGATTCTGGTTAGTTTCTACAATAATTTATTTTTCTAATTTTTAAATTTTAGGATGGACTCTGAAACAGGCGTTGTACTTGGAGATTAATGTAAACAAGTACAACCCTTTGCGTGGATCCTCATACATCGAGCTCCCCAAATGGGTTCGAAACACCAGAGCTGTTATTAATATACAAAATGACGACAACGCATGCTTTGCCTGGTGCGTGATAGCTGCGCTCTACTCAGTGCTCACAATCCGCAAAGGGTCGGTAGCTACCCCATTACAGCACCATTCTCAATTTGACAGGACTGCAGTTCCCGATATCCATAAAGGATATACCCGGTTCGAGGAATTAAACAACATCAGTGTCAACGTGTTTGGGGTGGAAAGGAAGTCGATTGTGGGACACACCAGGATTTATCTCAAAAGACAGAGCGATACGGTTTAGAAATAGATTAAAGATGAATTATATACGGTGCTTGCAGAAGGTTATTCTGCAAATCAGTAAGGTGTCATTCGATTTGAAAAAATTCCGAGGATTTGAAAACCTGAGGAAAACACAATAATAATTGAAATCTTACACGATGGTATATTAAAATACTGCTAAGAGTAATTTTGTTTAATAATTCCTAAAATGGCGTTGGTGGTTAAATACATACAGGTAAAACCCACTATAAAACAATTATAGACGTCACTTTTCCAGTCAAGACTTGCATATAACGCCAACTAATATAATAAGGAGCTGCGCACGCTCGACCATCGGCATAAAAGGCGAGAGCCATGTTCCAGTGCATTAGTCGTCAAAGTATCGTCGAGTTTGATTAAAATTATAAATAAAAGATGGATTTTTCTTGTGTTAACGTTACAAGTGATGTGCGAGTACCACAATTAAATATCAACCAACTAGTTGGTAAGTCAACCTATAGGTTAGGCGAATTTCCTCCAAATTATCAACACCATATATTAGAAGTTGGTTTTGATTTATATGGTGGTCTTCAACCTGCCATCCAAGTGATTTGCTGTAGTGGTATGTGTGCTGATTCTACGATAACATTCTCTTACTTCGATTGGAAGAAATTGTGTACTTTTCAAGTGGAATTTCAAATTCGCCAATTTGCTCAAGACTCAAAACAAGTACGATTAAATGGTCTGACTACTGGAAACGATGTTGTTGAGATACAATTGGATCAAGATTTCAAATTGCAGCTGAGCACAGCCTTTAATAGAAGTATATGGTTTTGAACAATTTTGAAAAGAGAATTTATATAATATGGCGATTACGAAAGATGGGAATGTTATTGTGCTACCTGCGTACGAGTGCATCAAGCTATTAAATTTGCGAGAATTGATCTGTTTTAAAATGGCCGAGTTAAGGTGTAGAAACTTTCCAGAATTTTACGAAAAATTTGTTGGTGATATAAAAAGTATGTGGAAATACGACGGAGGAAGAAAGGGTTCAAACGTTATTAGAGGGAGAGCAGTGCCAGTATTTCTCTGTCAAATGATTGTAGCAATTTAAAATACTTGACAGTGTTGGAACTTATTAAATGTTTCCCATTCAGTACTTAAAAGATGCAACTGCAAGGCAATCGGTTGCGCAAATGTTTAGAGATTTGGATATCCCAGATTCGCCAGACTCTGGTTACCACAGCGGTTTATAGATGTTATCAATACATGTATGTATTCTATTAAAACATTATATTTTCTTGATAAAGTTTGTTTTACATATTTGTACCGCCAACATTACCATAAATTATTAATAGACGTATTAAACTATCCTGTTTTTATTTTTAGGTTTAAAGTGGTGTACCCGCAAATAATAAACACAGTATACCGCATGTTAACAAAAAGTTGTGGGGAAATTTAAAGACGAGTTTAACGGTGACTTGGTGTTAGAATTTGTAGGTAGTAAGGCTAAGTCCTACTGTATTGTACGCGAGAAGGACACGATTAAAAAAAGATTAAAGGGATCTCACGAAGTGTAGTTAAGTAAAACCGCGGGTGCTACAACCTATAACGAGCATATATTCCCAAAAGGGTGGGCATCCAGCTACGCAACAGTGCGTGGGAGAATAAGGATTCTCTCAATAAGAAATTAAAGTCATTGGGTAATGGTGGAAATGTTAAACCTATAAAGGCGATTATTAATTGTGGTTTAGTGACCGCGTTTGTGCACTCTTCGAGTGTTTTCGGCAATCTTCGATTGTTTCCAAAGAAAATATTCAAGCATACCATTTAATGTCGTGGTGTAACATCGTCCACGGTTAAGCTTATACATCCGTCGGCAGCAAAGTACTTAAACTCTGGGTCTTGCAGTATCGCTTTTACAAGAATAGCTTACAGCAACACAAGGAAAAACAGCACGGTATGTCATTAAGCAGTAAACGTTCAACTCCACCAGTTGTTAAAGGGTCTTGTACGAAACAACCAACATCCGTGTAAAGCGTGCGAGATGGAGGTGTTAAAGTCTGCATACCCTGGTCCTAATAGTACAGCAAGCTACACATGGGGCATAAATAAATAAGGTAGTTACTATATTTGAATATATTTTATTGTGTTTCCTTGTACAAACAATTAAGGTAGGTCAGTAAACACTATTAAATTGTTGTTAATTGAGTTGCATTTAGCGTACTTTCCTATTAGCATCGAGCATATCTATTGTATTTCTCAAATCATATACCCGCTAATTAATAAAAAAGAAAGGCTACTTTCACTTTACGTCACATAATTGTAAAGCAATTAGTTTGTCCTCTATGCTACTTTCACTATACGTCACATAATTGTAAAGCGATTAGTTTGTCCTTGTCTATGTATTTTCCAACAATTTAGCATTGTGCATGTAATTATGTTAAAACCATAAAAAATTTTAAGTCATGTGTTTTGCAACATTCTGAGAAAAGCACATTACTGTTTGAAAAATGATTTTAAATACTAAGCACTTATGGCTTATAAAGAACTCGTTTCTAAAATCCTTGCGGTTTTAGATTTCTAGGGAAATAGTTGGTTAAAGCATATGTCATAGACGAGCAAAACAATTTAAAGAGGTTTGGGAGCTTTAAAGGGGTAACTTTGTAAGGAGTAGTCCGATTTTAAATCTGTTTGCAGATTCGGGATGTGCATAAAATTCTAAGCTAATTTAATGTATCGCATGACTAAAAAAATTATAAGAACGCTCAAACGTTACTAAAGGTAAGAAATCTTAAAATTGGGGTAGCTCCCTTGGGGGTGATGATAGCTGAAAAATTCCTAAAGATTCGGGTAGCTGAGAAAATTCTAATATTAATTGATACCAAACAAGATGGGTTTATCTCGAAAGATGCATTGGCTAGACAAAGAAAAGTATTTGTTAGTTTTGCTTATAAAGCAAAGAGTAAAATGTAGAGGTTTGAGAGCTTTAAAGGGGTAACTTTGTAAGGAGTAGTCCGATTTTAAATCTGTTTGCAGATTCAGATGTATCGCGTGACTAAAAAAGTTTATAAGAACGCTCAAAAGTCGCTACAGATAAGAAATCTTAAAATGAGGGTAGCCCCCTGGGGGGTGATGATATCTTAAAAATTCCTAGAGATTTGGGTAGCTGAGAAAAATCTAATATTAATTGATACCAAACAAGATAGGTTTATCTCGAAAGATGCATTAGCTAGACAAAGAAAACTATTTGGTTTAGATGTGGGAGCAAATGAGGATGCTCATTTATCTCGAAAGATGAAAAATGGTTAGTCGAAGAAAACTATTTGGTTCAGATGAAAGATAAAAAAATGGCTAGTCGAAGAAAACTTTTTGGTTCAGATGTGGGAGGAAATGAGGATGCTCATTTATCTCGAAAGATGAAAAATTTAAGATATATTTATCTCGAAAGATGAAAAATGGTTAGTCGAAGAAAACTTTTTGGTCCAGATGTGTGAGGAAATGAGGGACCTCCTCATTTCCTCCTTATGGGAATTTACATGTAAATGAGTGAGGAAATGAGGGATTCTGGAGGAAATGAGGGGGTGGGATTGTCAATTATACTCTACTGGTACAGTAAGTATTTTTATCGATTTAATAGTCAAACGTAGGGTCAAATGAACTGAAAAAACGAAGAGACTAAAAGCGCATCTAGCGGAAAACATTTAATAAACTGATGGAGAACGCGAAATGATAAAGTTCTAGCAAATTTTCAAAAGGGCAGATCAATTAATTCGTTAGATAAATTTCCTTACTACCATTAAACATGAATTTGTTATAAAACCTACGTGTACGTTCTTCTGCGTTATAATTTAAATAGCATGCATTATCCTTTTCACAATCGTAATTTTTAGCTTTACAGCTTTGTATGAAGCCTACTTACTAGTTCTATTTAAGCGGTACATACCCTTCCGTAAAGGCATTTATACTGCTTTATTTCGGGTTCTGCTTCTTTTTGCAATTGTAAGGCGTAAAAGAATTAAAATTCAGATTAAAAAATTGCTCAACAAAATAAAAAGCAGAGGATAAATCTTCATTTAATATTCATAAACATGAATAACGCTTCTCCATCAATGATCAAAATTCGTAATCTAATTAGCTTCAAAAATATAAGGAGAACATAATTTCCTTCTTAAATCTTACCTTCCATTCTTTCCGCTAGCATATTTTAAAATTGCCTTCATTAAAACCAATACAAGAAAAGCTTCGGCCTAAACTTTTAACAATCAACGATTTCATTGTCCATAGTTTATGAGAAATACTAATAGGATTTTCCTTTTTGTATAATAATATACTAAAAGTCAGTCTCAATCTTTTATAGGCAAAAGCGGCTATAATTTCAGAACAGAAATATTTTCGATTTATGTTACTCACGTACAATATAAATTCCGTTATTATTGGAAAACAGCGCGCTGACAGCATGTTGTTTGTTCGGATCCTTCTCATATTACTTGTAATACGGTCGACACTGTCATAATAAAAAAAAAAGAATAACTCACAACCCCATACTTTATTTTTAGCTTCTCGTAATGAAACAATCAAACTAAGGAAGGTCGTAGACTGTATGTACCCTACAATTACTGTAATGATCGATTGTGTCTGCTGTAAATAAATTTTCTTTCGAAGAATGTTTCCTTTATCAAATAGAATGTGTCCGCGTAAAGAGTTGTGCGTTATTGAACAGTGTGTTAGGTATATCAGACGCCTACTGTTCCAGTTTGTGTTTAAGGGTGTAACAAGCATCGACAAGACATCTAATACGTATCTTCTAGTTATAAATATTCAAACCACTCAGTTGGGATCGTGGGGGCTTATTAATTAGAACACGATTCCTTCTCTAACCCTTGCCACACGTAGAAACCTTAATTACAATCACCTAAATAGATTTTATGCACAGTGCTTCTTAACAACTACGCTACAATTGTAATTCTTATAACACCTCTTCAAAATTACGTTCATAAAACTTTGATTTGGTATTGGATATGTTATAGGTAAATGCTAAAAATGTTTAACGCCCGTTCTGAAACTGAGTATCTAATCTATAAATAAAAATATGCAGTTTTTAGGCGTTGTATAGCTACGGGTGTATGAGGAGTTAAATTATTGTATTTGAAATTTCCCAGCAGGGAAAGGAATCCCGTAGCAAATTAGGAGGCACATGCTAACTACAGTGGTGCGGTAATGGGTTCCTAAAGAAACAATTTAAGAGAATAGAAAAATTCGAAAAAAATCTAGGTGCAATTTCAAGATATGTTACTAATAAACCTTACCTGAATAGGCCTTCGGTCTGTTTTAAATCATGGGCGCCATCTCATAGTCTAGTGAGAATCTTCTGCACGACGAGCATACTAGCAGGATTTTAATTATGTTGACCTCCTGATGATATGGAGTTCTTTTTACAAAATACTACCGATATGTTTAAACAAATAAAACGACATTCTTCAACTAACTGTGTCACCTAAACCGATTCGAGTTCAGCATCACCTCATTTTTTTTCTAAAGTATACATATAAATATTAAAATTATTTAAATCAATTTAAAGATCAGTAACACAATAGTGTTCCTGTAAACAAATACACAAACACACATAAAATTGTGAAATTGTATAAATCAGTTTATAACCTTGATGATTTAGTTATAATTATTTACTACACGTCCTCAAATCTTCAATTTAATTTGCTGTGTCCAGATTTCATACATCTAATAATTAAACACTATGCCTTAACTAAAAGTGGACGTTGTATAATTTTCACACTCTTTTAACGGAAAAAGCATCAAATGTAAATACCACCAACAATTTAAAAAAACAATTTCTAATGAGCTATGACTTACAGTTATGTCTTAATGTGGATAAAAAATTCTGTAAGCAAGGATTACGTTAATGTGTTATAGGGTTTCTATTTACAATCCTTACAGTTTTGGAACCAATCAATCCGCTTCAATTTACTAGTGTTGCGAGTTGTGTTAAAATCCGCAGATCTCACCACGCTAGCGTCCATTTATTAATTCAAAATCATAGGGCGTACTCGACTAACTTCTAACCAATACCCGCACATGTATTCTTGCTTATGGCTCGCGAATAATTATTTCATAGTTTTTCGACTACAGTCTAACGTCCGTTATATTCTTCCCACTCTTTATTCATTTGAGGTGTTAGCTATGACACGTTTCCTATTCGGTCTATAGAGTGAATTACGGTAGAGATGGGTGATATTATATAGGTTGCTAATGTTAACGTCACGTGGTTAGCGTCTCCTTCTGGTTTCACCTAGGTAAAAAAAATACAGCAAAATATCTAACATCAAATTGTATGATATGATTAAACTATCTGCAACCTGGCATTGATGATTCCGACTAAATAAACGTTTGTATTTTTATGTAAAAACCTACAGTGTACGAATAGTACCTAGGTTTCTCTTGTATTGTAACTACCCGCGTTAACATTAATCTTACTTCATTTTACTTTAATTTGTGAAAAGCTTTCATATATTTGCAACAACTGTGGTATGAAACATACATATTAATAATTTCATGTTATAAACTTAGTTGTTTTGAAATAATTTATGTATTACATTTAAATATGTATTTTCAAAAAACTGCTTTTTAGTGGTTTTCAGTTTATGACCTAAATTTCCTTTAACAGAACTAAAAATATATTAAAATGTTATGAGTTAAGACCACTACTATTCATGAGATCAGAATATACAGAGTGCATCAATATTAATTTTCTTCATTTAAGATTAATTGTTATCTTTACCAACTGGTTTTTATTTAACATAGCGTCAACGTGTTACGATTGATTGTAGGAACAGCAAATGTTCGCATATGCAGACCTCTGATTTTGCAAAATAATTTGCGTCTATTACAAAATGTATCAATACTAAATGGCAATACCCGTGTATTTTAATAATGATCTTACTTAGGAGATGACTGATGATTTTGATAGAATTGTTTATTAGGTGCTTCTCTATGATTGTAGCTGAATATTTCTAAACAATAAAGTAACTGAAATTACACATTCAGACTTGAAAATATCTCAAGTATGAAATTATTATACTTACGAGCCCTTTAAAATAGCATAGCCACCCATATTTTATTAAGTTGTAAAGACAACTGGAAACCTTTATTTCGTACCAGTCTTAGATTGGTATGAAGAATATCTCCTTATAGTAGGTCGGGTTTGAAAACTGCCAGTCCTTTTACCTTCAAAAGTAGTGGGCCTTGCCTGTTACAAAATTTTATTTCCCTGTCAAAATGTTACAAATTGCTGAATACCCTCATTTTCGGTTTTTCGTTAAGCTTGTGCATTTACATCATTCTCTTTATTGACGATCTCTGTTAAGTGTAAAATGCGCGTCACGTTATAAATTTAGATTTGCTCTGAAAGAGCAGAAATCTTGTAACAACTTTAGAGTGCACCGGTTAACCACGGTGCTACTGGAGTGAGTTCCTATGGAAAGAAATAAAAATAGAAAAACGAATAATTAGAATGATTAGAATATAAACAAACTGCGTTTCACCAGTCACTTACCCTGAAACGTTTTTCTCTTATCATAATTAAAGGGCACCAACCAGTCTTGTCTCGGCAATCCCTTCGATATTGTCCCCTACGCGAAAGACGGTTATTCCCGATAGAGCTCCGGTGCTTTCGGTTTCCTAAATTTATCACACTATACTTTATTTACTTAACACAATCTTAAAAATACTTATTAAATTTTTTCATAATTAAAGAATACTGTAAAATGAAATAACTCTTCCAAATACGATACCATCATTGGGGTGAACTAATAACTATGTAGTTCATAAATAAATGCATATAAAGTTCAACCTAAACTTAACCTCCATTGACACTTAATAATAGCAATATAAATACAAATGTACTTCCCTTAAAAAACATAATTTCTTAACTAAAATTTGCCAAGTATTACTAAGAGAAAACCTAAAAAGTAATAAATTAAATCCATCAATCACACTATCACTCCAATTTTCTCGTCCCATATTAAGTTGCATATCATTCTAAACCCAAATTTTTGGAATCATTTTTAATAGCAAACTTAGAAAACAGCTAAAGATCAACTTTTCCTTTTATGATACAATTGCAAAAAGAAACAAAATCCGAAATAATGCAGTAAAACTGCTTTTACGGAAGAATATGTACTGCTTAAATAGAACTATTGGGCTTCATACAAAACTGCAAAGCTAATTATGATTATAAAAAAAGATAATGCATGCTATTTAAACTATAACGAAGAAGGAACCCCTAGATTTTATAACAATTTCATGTTTAATGGCAGTAAGAAGATCTACGTACTTCTATTTAACGAATTAATTGATCTGCCACTTTGAAAATTTGCTATAAGTATATCATTTCACGTTCTCCATCTGGTTATTGAACGTTTTCCGGTAGATGTGCTTTTAGTTTCTTCGTTTTTCAGTTCGTTTGGCCCTACGTCTGACTACTGCATCAACAAAAATACCTACAGTACAAAACGGACAATACTGCGTGATAGCCAAAGTTTATTGCCAGATGAGATTTTTGTTTAATTCCTAAGAGCAAGCGAGATAGAATTATGATGCCACCGTCCATGTACTGTACTTATATTTTCGGATTTTTCAAAATAGCATCCGCCTAAATTTTTTCTATGTGACTTACACCAGACATCATTAAGTTCAGTATTATTGGTGAACAATCATTAGTTATATAGATGGATCTGTAACATAAACGCAAAGCATACTCAGATGACTTATCCTTTCAATTCTAGATGATACTGCTTATACCGTAAAACGCGAATTTAATATTTATAGATTTTTAGGCATGCTCCTTTATCACAAAGTTATGTTTTGAACATTTATACAATTTAGAATGTCTGCAGATATATAAGTAGCAAGTGAGGTTTGCCATGTATCCGTCAAACGATACATTTAATGTAATTTTTCCTATATTAGCAGTATTTAAGTGCAAAAGACACAGAATACAAAGTCATAGTATGCGTTTAGCATTTTTATATTTTATTTGTATTCCTAGAAATTATCATCATCATCATTAAGTCTTCAGTCCTAGAACTGGTTAGACGCGTACCTTCATTGTTTCCTAGTCTGAACCAACCTACACATTTCCCTGAAATTTGCACAGTCTGCATCTATCACCATTTGTCTGATCTCGGTCTATCTCTACCTATCTTTTCTTATCTCTGCTTTTAATATATCCCGTGCTATTCCCCAGAAATGCCTTAGAATGTATTCTGTCCTTTTATTTCTCCTATTTTTTTTTCGTTTTCCACAGATATCTTTATTCCTCTACTACTTCAACAACCTATTTGTTATTAACTTTGTCTGTCCATGCTACCTTCCACATACATCTGAAGAACAACATTCCAGAAGGCTTCTATCTTTTTCTGTCTGCTTTTCCTACTGCCCCTATTTCATAGATGTACTGTGCTGTGCTCCACACTATGCTTTGAACGGTTTTCTTGTTGTATCTATGTTTGTTGTCTTTGAACATAGCTGCTGTTTTTTCTTGTTTGATGCAGTTCGGTCACCTTCTATTGTTTTACAGTTTTATACCCTACTTCCCTGATATTCAGTTGTATGTGAAGGGGGTAAGCAGCCTTCGGCTGCCAAGTTTCCCCAACACTTAAACCTTTGTCGAGTTAATAGTTTTTGCAATTTATCCTTTGACACAATCAACATTAGTTGAAAATATTTCACCACCGACACATGTAGTTGTTTATAATAATCATCAGATTTAAGAGCACTTATTTTTTCGTCTTGGGTTTTAATTCTTGAAACTGGTTGGACTTGCACCTCAGCTTATTTATCTTCTGAGCTAGCCTACACAGTTCCCTGCAATTCTCCCAACAGCCTATATACAACTCGATTCCCTTCTATTGTTTTCTAATTATATGCCCTATTTCACCGAGATTCAGTGGAATGTGAAGGGGGTTGAGCAGCCCGTGGCTGCCAAGGATCCCCCAACACTTAGACATTTGCCGCATTAATAGTTTTCCAGTAAATCCTTTCCCACAATTAACATTAGTTGAGAGTATTGCAAAACCAATATCTGTAGTTGTTTATAATAATCACCTTGTTTAAGTACAGTAATTATTATTGTCATTAGTTTTTCCACCTTGCGACTGGCTGGAAGCGTCCCTCCATTGATTTCTATTCTGAGCAAGCCTACACATTTTTTTGAAATTCTTACAGTCTACATCTTTCACTATCTGTGTGCAGTAGTTTAACCTAGATCTACCTCTACTTCTCTTTTTTCCTATCTCTGCTTCTAGTATACTCCGCACCATTCCCTCATGTTTTAGTATGTGGCCTATCATCCTGTCTTTCCTATTTTTTGCTGTTTTCCACATATTTCTTTCTTTTTCTACTATTTCTACACATCCTACACATCTCCCTGAAACCCCTACAGCATACATCTTTTACTATCAGTCTAACCTAGGTCTGCCTCTTCTTCTCTTTTTTCCTATCTCTGCTTCTAATATATTCCGCACCATTCCCTCATGCCATAGTATGTGGCCTATCATCCTATCTCTCCTATTTTTACCGTTTTCCACATATTTCTTTCTTCCCCTACCATTTTTAGTACCTCTTTGTTCTTAACTTTGTCTGTCCACGATATCTTCATCATACGTCTGTAGCACCACATTTCAAAGGCTTCTACCTCTTTCTTGTCTGCTTCTCCTACTGTCCAGGCTTCATAGCCATACAGTGCTGTGCTCCACAATGTTTCAAGCAATTCTTTCTATGTTTGTGGTCTTCGAGCACAGTAGTTGCTGTTTCTTGTTAAATGTTTCACGACCTTGTGCTAATCTTTCTTTTATATCTTTTGTGCTTTATCCATCTTGCGTTATTTGACTTCCTAGGTAGCAGAAATCCTTAACCTGTAGTAAGCTCTCGTTACCTATTTGTATTCTTGTTTTTGATTTATCTTCCCCTCTTTTGCATACTAGAACTTTAGTTTTATTTTTGTTAATTTTCATACGATATCTCTCCGTTAGAGCTGTTTCCATTTCTTAAGAGCAGCTTCTAACTCTTCTTTTCTAGACGCTATTACCGCTATATCATCTGCAAATCTAGGCATATCAATCTTTTGTCCCTGCATATTAATTTCAAATGTCTTCCTGCATTTGGCAGTATTCATTGCCTCGTCTATATACAAGTTAAAAATTGATGGGAATAAGGCACATCCCTGTCTTGTTCTAATTCTATTACCGCTGTTTGCTCTTTGTATAAGCAATGTACTATCCGTCTATCCCTATAACTCATTCCAATCTTTTTGAGTACTTTATTCCATTTTACATTGTCGAATGCTTTTTCCACATCTACAAACCCTATATATACGCTTTCCCCTTTTTCATTTGCTTTCTCCATTATCACCCTCAGAGCTAAAATAGCCTCCCGTGTTCCCCTGTTTCGCCTAGACCCAAATTGATCTTCTCTCAGTATTTCTTTAGCTCGTTTTTTTATTCGTCTTTGTACAATTCTAGTTAATATTTTTGAAACGTGTGCGGTCAAACTTGTTGTTCGGAAATTTTCAAATCTATCCACGCCTCTTTTTTGGTATAGTTACTATGATGTTATGCTTGAAATCTTTAGGTATCTCGCATGTCTCATACATATAGCTTATAAGTCGGAAGAGACGTTCTGTTACTGCTTGTCCAGCGGTTTTTAGAGTTTCTGCTTGCACATTATCATTTTTCAGACTCTTTAATGCTAATTCAAACTCATCTCTAAGTATAGGATATCCCAGTTCATCATTTTCAATGTCTGATTCCTGTTCTAATGTTAGTTCTCCTCCTGAATATAAATTCCCTATATATTCCTGCCATTTAGCTAATTTCACTACATTTTCTACACTGACCTTTCCTCCCGCGTCCCTGGTATTTTTGCTACATGGTTTTATATCCCTAAAATTCATTCTAATTAGTTTGTATGCTTCGTCTGTTTTCCTATTTCCATCTTAGTTGGTACCTCTTTGCACATTTCATCGATCGATTGTTCCCTAGCAATTATACATTAGATATTACTTTGAACTACGATAAATACTATTCCAAACAATCAAAAGATTAACATATATAATCATTTGTTTGTCGACGTGACACCTACATATTATTCCATTTTCATTTATTTGTCACTATGAAAATCTTGGAAACACGTACATTGGACTACCTGCCACACATAAAACATATATGTTGTGGTAACACAATAAAAAGATTACTAGAAAATATCCATTGTAATTTTCCAATCTAGATACCTTGGAAGTTTAGAAATGATTTGTAAGTGCCGTTCTTATAATTATGTTCACGCAATAAGATTTCCTGCTGAGAACGAAAGGTTAACGTTATTAATATTGCACAAACCGCAATGTGCATTACCAAAGTTATATCACTAGTACTGCCCGATTTAAATCATTTTACGGTAACTTTATGATACGGTTGTCTGAAGCATTAAATTTGAAATTGCTCAAAAGGAGCGTTAATCCCGTAACAAAATTAAGGTACACCGGTCAACTGCAGTGGTGCGGGAGTGGGTATCTATAGCAATAAGTAAAAAAATTGAATTGTCATCAAAAATTTACCTACGTGCACTTTCAAGCCACGTTTCTGACAACACTTACCTTGTAAGTTCTCAATCAGACAAGTTCATGGACGCCTACAACATTTAGTCTAGTAAGATTCCCTCTGGATTACGAATAACCTAGGAGATTTTAATGACGGGGTTCTTTCTTGGTGAAATGAATTTCTTTTACAAAAGCTCACCTGTATGTTTGAACTATTAAAAAAAACAGTTAACTCACCTTACTAAAATCGATTCTATGATGACATTATTTCAGCATATCTATGAACAAGTATGCATATGACAGTTTTAAATTTACTTACATGAATATTCAGGTTAATGATCTAGAGGTATTCTAGTAACAAAGAACACACAAGAAAAGAAATGGCGATATTTGTTTTTAGTCCATTGTTAAACCATCAAAACCTTTATCCTTAAATATCACAATCAGTTATAATTAAACTTGCAATGTCCAGATCGTACATTTCTAACGATATAACACTCTACATTTAGCAATATCTTACACAACAACCATCACACATAAGTGCCATCAAAAACAATATCTATTTCTACTAAAAGCTGACTTGCAATTACACCTTCATCGTGTGACTGAACAACAATCCATTGGAACCAAGAATAATTTATCTAATCATCGGGTATTTAATTCTAACTTGATTTTGCTGGGGACTAAACGGTCCCAATATCTGTTAGTGTTATAGGATATGTCGAAAATCCGTGGTCACCACGTGGACTCCTATTTATTATTCCATATTCAATGAAGTGTTTAACGACAAACCAATTTTTATTGTTTAATCACAAATCTGTCCTTGTTTTTGGCTTGTAAGTAATTAATCAATTTTCTATCGGATGTAATTACTTTTCATTTGCATAACACTTCTCTTTGTGTTTATAAAAAGAGGGGTTATGTCATTGTCTGGTCTTTCATACCACGTGAAACAAGCATAAACTGACATAATCCAATCAGGAAAAAGTTGCGTCATTGTGGTTATTTTATGTGAACATATTTAAATGTTGCAAATTTGTATTTACTATTATAATTAATTATCTAAACTTAATGCCGATGGAAATCGCTGCTAAGCGTCTTAGTTTTTTTTACACTGCACTATCATTACAATATGTCTAAGGTTGACTTATTTTGCAACTATTTAACATTGTATGTAATTTATTTAGTTACAAATGGGTTAAAGGTTTTTTATATTTTAAATAGTTGTCGCAAAAAATATTCATATTGGTTGGTTCATGGTTATTTACTTTCTGCTGTTATAGCTCTCTTTGAATGACATGCTTCCACTTAACAAAGTTTATTGAACTAAGTATTAAGTTTACTCTTTTGGGATTTAAATTACTTTATAAATCTGAGCTCGCACTAATATGTATGTATAAATAACTTTATAATTTCGTGGTTTGGGTTTATTGTGTTACGACTGTATTGATTACATGGTTATTACACTGTATGATTTATGGGAACCTTCTTTCAGCGGTTCTCATTGTAGCAACGTGTATCTTATTATGACCCATACTTATCTTAATATTATGTTAACTTGTTTTAATATTTTAAGAGAATTCAATTTTTGATACCTATAATTATACTAACTGTCCTAATCGAAATTATAAATTTTAAAACCAAAAGAAATAAAATATCATGTTGAATTACTATTAGATATTCCTGAAATCCGTTGTATAGGGTGAATCAATAATAATTTCGTCCGTATTATATTAATTTCTCCCTCCGTTTTATTTGATTTATACTTCACATAACGCCCAAGCGGCACACCTACTATAATACAAGAAAGAAATATATTTTGTATAAATGATGACTTTTATTAGTAAGGCTGTTAATTATCAGAAGTTATAATTTTAGAGATTACCTTGACTCACGTTAATGACTACCAATTTGAATCTCTTACCAAACAGACTTATTCATCTTATTGCATAGGAAACTACCGAATTGTAGTTTCCTCTCCTGGCCAAAAGACTATGTTTATCATTGTAGCCAATTTTTTATACATGTTATGATTATGAAAGGAAAATGTTGTTTCGTAGAGGTTTGGCCCTAATAAGTCTAGCGGGTAATCGACAGAAAAACTAGGTGAAGTACCTCTTACATTTGATTTTTGCCAATGCTCCGCCCGGAGGTACTACAGTGGCCAGGAAGTGAGTTTTTTTACCTGGAATTTTTGTATTTTGCCAAACCCTTGCACTTCCAATCTTTAACGTGCGTGACAACACACACACGGGACCTCCATTATACTTCTTATCCGAACGAGGGCGTATTTTTTGTGAAAAATGCTCTCCTAACATTTTCCAAGCGGACCGTGTCGGGATTTGAACCCGGGACCTTGGGCATAGTAGTCACACGCACTCATATAGAATTTGATCACTACCCATTATATTAAACGTATGGGTATAGCAAGCATGTGAGTGACAAATACTAATGGCAAACTGTTTAACCAAATACAACATCACTTGGGTCATGTGAAGCGGAGAGAGTATATACAAATTCCTACTGCATATAGAGCATAGAGAGCTCCGTTCTGTTGATGAGTTAGGAACGAGCGGGTATTACTTTTCATCCGACCTCGTACTAATCTCAGGACAATATCTTTTGTCGAAAATCACGAAAACGATTTATATTTAAATGTAGTTAATTGTCAAGACGAATACGTTATGTATCCCGAATGATGTCAGTAGCTAGAGGTTACCTTTGAAAGCGTTTATTATGCCAATTATTTTGGTAGTGGTTTTATCTTTCCTCTAAAGAGCCTAGTTAATGTCACATCTCCTACGAAAGCTAAATTATAGTCATACTTTGTTTTAAGTATCTCAGTATTACTGCCTCTTACATCTATAAAAAGAATTATTTTGTCGGGTAGTTATTCTTTAAACCTTTCTAAAAACTTCCACGACTGTATTCAAAAATAAATAGGCGTGCTTAGCTGACTCGTTAAATTTCAGTTACAATTTAAGGAGCCGTTGTCGCAAACTTTGGTCAAGAACGGAGAGCGTGATTTTCATAGCAATGTTCATAAAATCCTTCATATTTAGTGTTTTTGAACATGGAATTCGTTGACAATTTATCAAATGAAAATATTTTTATAGAGGTCACTACCTACGGAGTGAGTACTCCCTGTATATTTGTTGTGGTTTGCTTAGCATTTTTCTTAATCTTCTTTGGGAATTAAATCATGGTGGGAGCGGCATATAAAATCTTTCAGAAGTGTTAAGTACTTCGTTGAAATACACCTCACATATGAGCTTTTGAAGTTTTAAGTAAACAAATTGCATTCAATGCTACATAATTTTAATAGACATTGCTGTAATTATCATGAAAGGGAAACCACACCCTTGGTGATAACAAAATGTTTAAAAAAGAAAACATACCTATAAAATTTAAAAAATATCATACCTTTACACTATAGACTGCAATTCTGCAATTATAGTTTCGGATCAAAGAAACTACACATGCATAGCTAAATTACAGTATAACAGGAACTTCCTAGGGCTTATTTGTCATAAGACGTAATAGCAATATTGTACAATAATGACAAATCCGGGACAATATATGAAGCAGAAGGGAATTAAAAGCAAAAATGCTAACTGAGATTAAATAAAGGACAGTGATATAGAACTGAGTTATCTGAAAATATTAAAAATGCAACGATACACGTGCGGGTTGAAAAGAATGAGGGGGGGGGGTGGGACTGAAGTGATAGTGAATTTTGATATGGATTTGACTGTGTGTACAGAAACTCCAAGAAAAATCGTGTGACATGCTCAAAAAGAAAGGAAATGCGGAAAATGTAATAAAAAATTGAAATATACAGTGTGTACAGTATAAAATGGAAATTAAAGCCTACTACGACCAAAACATAATTATGTGATTTTTAGTGTTTTGATTCAATCAAACATAGCCATGTTATACCTCTTTGGAAAGGGTTTTTTTGTCAGCATTTCAAAAATGTAAGAATCCAATATGGCGGCTATTTAAAAATAAATAGTTGAACATCGTCACGCAAAATCTAGATGCCTTAGACAAAATCTAAGTTGAAAATGTGAAGCGCAATGGGGAATTACCATGATGTACCAAATTTGAACATTCTATGTCAATTAGTAGACTAACTACGAGCAAATAAAGAAATCGTCAATTTTGTGTTTTTTGCCTCTATCTAGTAACCTATGAAAAAATTTTGAAATTTGAAAACCGATCTGAGATACCCTCATGATTATGCAACTTTTGTCCCATTTAACCAAGATCGTATCTCCTACAGTTTCCAAGATCCCCATGTACTGCATTTTATACTGTACACACTGTATATTCATGTGGGAGGGTAATTTCAGTTACGCATAAGTGTGGATTTAATTACAAAAGACCATTTAAAACAAAGAGTTTGGACCAGGTGAGTCATACTTCCATTTAATTGGGAACTTGATTGGTGCAAGGATGTGTTTTGTGTTGGAACATTAAGGCAGGAATTGCAACGTTGACGTTCTTGGATACTGTAGCAGTACACAGTGAGTAGATAATTGTACTTCTAGAACTTTAGTTATGCATGTATAAACTAAAAGGTCATGGTAAATGGAAGTTGCTATTTATGTAGTAGGGAGTTAATTTTAAGTCGAAAGCAACTATTAAATTACACGAATTAGTGATGAAGTGAATAGTGATTTGAAATTTATTACTGAAGTGCAAGTTACTAATGGGATCGTGAAAAGGATAAAGATATAGCATAAAGTTGAAATTTAACTGTTTTTTTGTTTTGTTGAAAAACATTAACAACAACTTGGGATTCATTAATATTTAAATAGGAAAACAGGGGACTTTCGAATTGTGAATATGATGGCTTAGAATTAAGTTTTTAAAGGTTTTTAAGATATTTTTATTTTAGCACCATCTGGCCAGATTATATGGAAAGCCTTATTTTTAGAAAAGTATATTTATATGTACATGTATTGAAATTATGTTTTTATGATAAAAGAGGTTAAGCTTTAGGAGTATCTGAGTTTAATAGAGAAACGGCAGGACTGAATGATAAAAACTAAAGCAAATTAATTTGATACGTTAACTCCCTGCAGTCTATCTATTTCTGCATTCTTCATATAAAATTTGATTTAAAACTACCTTGGTTTACGTTTTTAAAAAGCACTCCCTAAAGATTCGAATTAATTCCGCTTTACTCTTTTTAAGCTATTTCAAATCATACGAACTCTCATTTAACAGGTCCAATTGAAATGAATATTTAATTGTAACGTCCGATAAAGTTTCCTTAAGTGTTTTATACGACAATAAATACACGAAATCTATTCTATAGTTTGCTTTGCTTCGCAAGGGTTAAGAAGCTGTGCTTCATAAATTGAGGTTTTTATTGTTTTGACAACAATCCTAGGTCATGGATCGAAACGCAAATAAAAATAATTTAAAAAACTATGAGTAGTTTAATTCCCAAAAAAGTTAAGAAAAATGCTACGGAGTGAGGTAATATTTTTAGTTTTTCAAGGAATTGTGGACATATATAACGATTGACTTTTAAAGCTTTTGAGATTGACCGGTCTATCGCAATCGACCACTTGAGCACCCTTACACTAGAGGATGTCTGTTTAAAACCAGAAACTGTTGTATATTATTTAGACGAGTATATTTTCAGTAGTTTATAATATGCACTGTAAATATTTAAGAATGTTTTATCAAGCAACGCTTGAAATAATCTATATAGAAGTGAGGCATAAATCCTTCGAGCTACGTATATTAAAAAATCTATGCCGCATGTACGCCATACAACCAAACTTAAAGCCATTATGTAATAGAAATTCACACAAGTTTATTTTTTATATCGTAACAATTTTATAAAATTTTTCGAACATATTTTTCAAAGCCGAATAACTCAAAAACCAATCGACATAGAGTATTGATGCTATGGAAAAATATGCTCAGGAGGTCGATATTAACCTAAAAATAATATTTATATTTTGTTATATTGAAGTTTTATATAACCAAAATTTCGACTTTAAAGTCGAATTACTCGAAAACTAGATGAGATATCGAAAATTGGCTAGTATATTCTTAATCATCGTAAAAAACTGAACAAGATCCATATAACAAATGTATGTAAAACGAAAAAAACGCGCAACGGACGACGGCGGCGACGACGGCGACGTAGCGATCTTATTAACCTAACTTACTTCGTAAGTTTGGTTGAAAATAGGATGCAAAGAATGCGTATGCGATATTTACTAATTAACTTTGCACTCAATGGTTGTAATATTGACCGGTTTATTTGTTGTAACCCGTCAATAATACACATTGTGTTTCTGGATCAGCAGGTCAAATCAAGCCACCAGATTTGTCTGTCTGACTACATCCAACGAGCGGAGCCACCATGCCCGCAGATCGGGGGAGAAGCCAAATTATAGGGTTGCAAAGACAAAAAAGTAGTTTATCTGCTTCGTTGCTATTGACATAAATCAGCTATCACAAGAGTTTTCTTATTCTATGATTATAATTCAAACGTATTTTAAGAGTATGCGAGTAAAAAATATACAAATCCAGCAGCAAATCTTGCAGTCAATTCAGTGCTAAGATAAATTTACTTTCAGATGCAAGAAAGAGCATTCTATAAATAATGCCTTTTTCGAACACAATTGGGCCGTAGAGATCCTGAACTTATGCCGAGCTTATTCATCGAATAAGAGCTTTAAATTACCTGAAATAAGGATATAAAATCCAGTTAAGTGTAATAAAAAGAATAAGGATACTGCATCAGTTTTCTCATATCTATTTCTGCATTTCCAAAGCGCCGTAAAACCTTATACATTCGAGATAGTGTTTCAACAGAGGAGCAGTAATAAAGCGTATTCTATTTCTGAAAAACATCTGCTGTTATTTATCTCGCTAACTTTTTGAATTTTTTGAATACAATAGTGAACTTGTTAACCACGATACTGTTTGACCAAAACTTCTAATTGTTATGACATATCTATAGATTATGTAGCTCGGACGGAATAGTCACTACTTTTTGCCTCTGAAAACAAAGGAACTACCGATAAAAACTTTTTTTGTATAAAATTTTTTTCATGAGCTTAGATCTCTTTTATTTCCTGAAAGCATGTATAAATATATTCCTAATAGTTGTAGTGTAAGAGATGTGTTGCCGAAATTTATTTTGGAATATTTGTGTGTTCCAGATCAACACTGTTTCTTTAATAGTTTATTGCAATCTTAACGCATTTCTTACAATTTCTACATCTGTTAATAGTTTTATGATTGTACAAAGCTTTCACAATGGTTTTGATTATTTTAACATCAAACTGTAAATTATTTATCACAAGACGACTGACTGATTCGAAAGTACATATCTTTCATAAAAGTCCCGTATTGCTAAAATATTTTCTAGATACTTTGCACTCTTTTGGATGACGTGCGCGCGTGTTGGCAAACATGGACCTATCCTTTTCTAGCTAATATGAAAAGGATACATGCACGATAGTCCATTCTGGCACAGCTTACATCAACCACTCTAGGTGTCAAAGAATATTTCAGGGAGGTATACACAGCCAAAAGAAAAGTGTAAACACCTGTATATGAAATAAAACACTTGGCTGCAAAAAGTATTTGATGTATAATTAAATAAGTAATTTCAATGCAAGTGTTTTACCCATAAATTATATAACGTAATTGTAAATAATTTCAGACTTAACTTTTATTTAGAATCGTACAATGATTCAATATTTATGATAAGTTATCATCCCTATATTAATTAAACTTAGTGCAATAATTTTTAAAGCATTAGTTGACACTTTTACAAATTTAAGTCTTTGTAATAAAATGCAGTAAAGACTTTTCCGACGACCACTTGTGAAAATAACAGATTACACACTACTTATTTATGTAGAAAGTAAAGTATATCACTCTAGAGTGCGAAAGTACATATCGCTGTAGTGTTGAAATACTTTTCAACTCTAGAGTGATATGAGTGATGTTAGTATGCTAGTTACCTAGGCAACCCAAACGAATACCGGTTTCTACCTTTTTGCATTCATTCGTTTCGTTTTGGCTAATAACAGTTTAAAATACCCATAGTTAAATCGATACCGACAGTTTCCGTTTTACTTAAAGATGTAATTACTCATATTAGTTTGTAATTGAAATGATTTCTTCCATAAAAATTGAGAATGCATACGCTAAAAGCAACAGATTCGTGGATTTTATAAAAACAAAGTAGGTGTTCGACTTTTCAACATCAAAACGTCAAATAAATTTTATAGGTGTCTGTCTGTCTTGCATTACTGCGTACACATTTATTGCAAATAAGCATAAAAATAACTATTTCGTAATTGTTTTTAGTGGTGGTCGTCGGAAAAATAGTGTACAGTACTCGCGTGGAAAGTGACATTTCACACTCGTGGAATAGTCGCACTCGGCTACGCCTCGTGCGACAATACTCTTCCACTCGTGTGAAATGGGTCACTTTCCACGCTAGTAATGTAATATACTATTACATGTGCATTAATCAACAATTATCTAAATATTTGTATCGTCCTAAAATGAGTGAAACAAAATAATCAGAAGGTAGGGTGATACTTGATGAAAAATTTCACGAAACTACGTCTTACATTGTTGAAGCTTGACATTAAAAAATATTTAAATATTTATGAGGTTATCTAAATGTAGCTCAATTAGATGAGTCTTACTAATTTTTTAAACAACAGTATAATTTAATAAATTACATCCAAAGAAAATATTTTAGCACATTTGACATAAGTACATAGTTACAAAGAGAAATGAGAATTTCTGGGTGCAGGGTTTGTTAGATTTAAACTACAATTTAAATTAAGTGTTTTTTTAAATCATTGATTTAAATCATGTTTATTTTTATACATTTTCATTTTATTTTTTCAATAAATATAATTTTAATTTGTGTTTTCTGCTTTTTAAATGCATTTTCAACTAAAATAAATATTGGATACTTCGACCACAATAGAATTTCTGCAACAAGTGGAAAATAAAAGGCACTTTTTTCTGGTAATTTTTATTTAAATTTTAAAGAATTGATTAAGACTATAGAAATAAAAATAGTAAATATAAATAATAGATAAATCAAAACAAATATAAATTCTGTTTATTCTTGTCAACAGACACGTAAATGTAAAAAAATACTAAAAATATACATAAAAGACATTAAATTTTTAATCAGCATTTTGAATATGAGAAGGAGAAGGGGTAGTAACATAGGAAAGACTGGGTCTAGTAGTGTTGGTTGGACTAGTCGTAATAGGTCGATCTTGAAAGCAAGCAGTAGGTTTAGTCGTGACAGCCTTAGTAGTAAAATATGCTTGCATCTAAGAGCGTTTATTTCGACTTATGGGGTACATAACTATCACCCGAAATTCCTTGCGCTTTAACCGTAGGAATTCCTCCTTTAATTCTCGTAGCGAATGTACAGTACGTAGCTGTGTGAGATATAATGAGGTTGGATTTTAACAAACAACGTCCAATTGTATATTCTTAGATATACTACGACAACGCTAAAATATTACAGTCATGCACGATAAATATTCGACTATACATACTCTCGGTCGGATCTTGGGTTCTCTTCAAAATATCGTTAAATAGTATTTGTTTGTGATCGGTTGGGGTGGGGGGGGGAGGCTTGAAAACTTGCACCAATAAGCTGACCAATGATGTTAATCATAAAACAGGTGACGGTATCACGATATCAAAGTTGGGTATGCCAGAAATTATAATACGGTATAACCCGCGACACGACATCAAGGTTGAGCCGGCTAGGTACTTTTCGAGATTGGGGTGGGCAATAGTAAAAACGCGATACCACAAACTACAAACAGAAATAAAAGAATATTGGAGTACTTGAAAAGAAACAAACATATCATGACAGAACGTAAGTTTGTCCAATAAAAACAACATAAAGAAGTAAACCAATAGGTAAAATGGTTCTAGAAATTTCTTTTATTTAGAAAATTTCTTTAAATGTAAAGTTTTCTGTAACAACAATTTATAAATAGCGGATGTATAAGACAAGCTCGCAATAAATATAGAGCACTATTTAACACGAAGTTTTGTGGCGCCTTTGTTGTAACATAAACTACTAAACACTAGTAGTGCACCACTTTATCAATTAGCATAAAGGTATAATTTAAACAATATATGAAACAAATAGTCCATCAACCTTGATTACAATCAGAAAACTACAAATGTGGTAAAATTAGAACTATTATTAAATCAAAACCTTAATTGTTATAAGTAAAAGTGACGTAAAAATTTTACTAAAAAGGTTGAATATTTTCATCCTCGAAAACATCGTTACCATAGAACCTACCTTATACCTGAGCTAAATTATTTAAAAAATAAATTTTTCTGCGACACCTATGAAAAGACAACTTTCCGATAGGGTGTACATCCAGCGAAAACTTGATTTTCGTTACTAGTAATGAGAAAATTCCAAACCGTGAAGTTTCGTCTCTGGTGACGAAACTAGAAGTTGATGCATCTTTTGACATATAAACCGCCTCGTTTAATATTTTGGCTAATTATAATTATTAATAATAAAATACAAGGATGTTCATTGAAACCCAAATGCGTTTACTTCACTATTATTAAATTAAAAGCAAAATTAAATTATGATAAAGTTCAAACATGCCACATCAAGATGCCTAGGTCAGTTGTTTATTTAAAGGTTTATATTTAACGTTCATTATACAAAACTGTTAACTTCAGTTCATCTTAAAATTGTTGATAGTTTTTCCTGTATTGCATGATGTCTGATACAGAAAGTGATATAAATATGACCAGCACTTCTCCAGAAATAGTAAATAAAGCTGAAGATACCTCCTAGGATTTATTACCAGCAAAATCGAAGAAGAGATACGACGAAGTCTATGTAAAATTTATGAACTGGAGAGATAAAAATTAGCTAAATTCATCTTCAGAAACTATGCTAGTGACATATTTTGGAGAATTGTATAAAAGTTTTAAGCCGTCGACGTTATGGTCTATGTATTCAATGCTGAGAACTACATTATGTGTTAATAGTAGTATCGATATCAGTACTTATTCAAAGTTCCGTTTACTTTTGAATAGAAAATTTGATAGTTTTAGGAGTCAGAAATCTCAATTTTTTTCTTCTAAAGATATAAACAATTTTCTTAAGGATACACCAGACTCCAAATATTTAATAACAAAGGTAACGGAATTATTATTTTCATTTTAAGTATTCAATACATACTAATCTGTGCATGTAGCCTTAGTTTTTGTTATAACCGGAAGCTTTTCGTTGCCACAAATTAAAAGATCTAGCAGTACGTGATGTAACAGATACTGGAAGTACTCACTTAGTTCATGTACGTAAAAAACAAAAGTTTCGTGTTTCTTTATATTTTTGCTCCCTTTTTAAAATATATGAACCACTATCCAGTAAACATGGATCAAATTAATTCAAGATTCTTTATTAATTACCAAAATGGAAAGTGTAGTAGACAGAGAATTAATGAATATAGTAAACTTCCTATGGAAATTGCTCAGTTTTGAAACTGCATAATCTCCAAGAATACACAGGGCACAGTTTTCGCAGGACGTTCGCAGCACTATTAGTGAATGCAGAAGGTGACTTGTTTCAATAAAAAAAACACGGTGGTTGGAATCTAGTAATGTTGCAGAAGAATATGTTGATGAATCAATCAACAGTAAAAATCAAATACAGATCAAAATTTTACATTCAGTACATAACAGGGAAACAATTATTGCACATTGTGATTATGCCATTTCGTCACTTGAAATGACATCTAATGGAACAACATCATCCACTTCAATAAATAAGAAGCTTGATTGTGATACACCTATAATTTTGAACAATTGCTCGAATATAACAATCAACCTGTATTCAAATCACAAATATTATTGTTTAATATTGAAGTAATAGATTAGGTTTTTTGCTACTTCTAGTACAAAATAAAGCTTTTTTTCCGCTTATTTTTTAATTTAATACGCGTGGCGTAACCGGGTTCGCAAAAAAATAGTGTTTTGATTGTCGAAAATCATTTTTTAAAGCTCGCAATCATTACCAACCTCGACTTCGTCTCTGTTTTTAAATTGCTATCTTGCTTCAAAATTGTCATTTTTGCCACTCGTTAAACAATATGCTATTTTAGCAAATGCCAGTTCATTTCTTTATTAATTAATATTCTGCAATTGCATACCTTAAAAGCACTGGCACGAACTACGTGCAATATTTTTCATAAAACAATTTTACAGAAAATACGTTCTATACACATTTACGACAGGGACAAAAGCACTTTATTTTTGTGCAAGATTATGAACTTATATGTAGCAGGAAATACAACCCAAACTTAATCGTATACTTTAATCATAGAATAAAATTAAATCCTAGGATAAAAGAACTATAACAGAACACGTCAGTGATTCTTTACCAATACACACATGTGATCGTTTTACCACGAGGAATATTTAAAAAAAAGTATTTCTGTAAGGTGCTCTTTTGAAATTTTTCAGAAGATCCTACTAAAGGATAATTGTGTATTTTCTAAAACACAAAGGAAAGTGAGACAATGCCAATAATGACCTTTTATCAAGTTTAGATTACAGCCTTCTCTCAAACTCAAATACAAAGCAGTTGTTAGATAGAGGACTTTTATTATTAGTGAGCGACCAAATACCATGAAAGCCAGACTTCAAATAGTGAAAGAACATTGAGTAAAGTGTGTTGTTTAGGTTAGCAGTATTAGGAATTAGATAGGCCAAATATAAAAATTGAAGCACTTATTTACAATTATGCTGATAAATTCAGCAGTACGAAAACTGAACGTAACTGTCTGCAGTGGCAAATGGGAAGGATTATCGAGTTACTTCCGGGCAAGAATGAGATTTGTAGGGATGTTCGGTTGACAGTTCAGAGTGAGGAGTTAATTTGGGAGGTCAGTGTTTGTACCCTTTAGAGGTGGAGACAATCTGAGAAGCAGTATCCAAGGAGGAGGCTTTTCTAGAAGAAAATGAAGAGCCCAAGAAGACGAAGTTTGGTTTAGTCGTGAAGCTACCGGATGTTTTCCTTGTAATATATTTAGTTTATTATTTTCTTGTAGTAATGCTATTTAGTTTAGAGAAAGCAGTAGGTGGGAGTCTTATTAAAATTAGTCTAACAGTTGCATGTCTCTCAGAGCATTTATTTTCTATTTTTTTATATAAAGAAATTAGTCAGTGATGATTTTGAAAATAAACAATCAGCCTGTCAAAAGTGTAAAAACTTCCGGTAAAAATTAAAGATAACCGCTGTAAATAATGTCAATTTAAACTTGAAGACTTGTGTCTCTCCCTTCAAGAACTAGCTAATTGTCAAATTGTCATGTGCATCATATTTAATCCAAATTAGTCGATTTCTATTTGAGTTAGATGGTCACATTCCTGCAGAATAGTCAGTAAACCGGGTAGGTGCTATAGGTGTTTTAAAATCTCAGCGACCTGCAAATATACCCCAAATATTACTGAAAATCCTGAAAAACAAACTGAAAATAGAGTTGTGAAATGTTAGTAATGCCTACAACAACGGCGACGTTACTCCAGTGTAATTTAAAAATTGATGTTGCCATATGAATATTTTCTTTACATTTTACATACTGAAAAAGACTGGTAGTGTTTTATAACTTTTACAAACTTCTTTATTTCATAAGTGCTAGTAAATATAAAGTAAAAATATGACTAAATAATTAATTTAAATAATCGTTATAGCTGCGGTATAGTGATTCTTTACAAATTCGTAACTTGATTTTCACATTTACGAATTATGCTCCCTTGTGCATGTTTTGTGTATTTTGTTTAATTTATCTGTGTTCATAATGATTATAAATTAGTCTTTTTGAAGACTACGCTTCATTATTTATTTTGAAACTGTAAGTAAACCTTTTTAACTTTTATATTTTTGGAATACTTTTTGATTTGTTTTAGGTGAATTATGAGCAATTCTAAAAAATTCTTCGTAGCCAAGGGTGCGAGATTATATATAATCTATACAATAATATGAAAGAGTAGAAGGATGCTGGTCAAGACGTCATTGGTCTAAACAATTTTAGCAAAACTGTGTCGGAAGCAACTAGTATTGGTTTAACGACTGTTAATAAAATTATTAAGGAAGGCAAATCGCAACCAGTTGATGCTAAGTTACAATTTACTTCACAAAAGAAAACAATTAAGTAAAGCAGCACACAGTCTACATTAGGTGAATTTGAAGAAGAAATTGTACGCACCATTATTTATCGATTTGTAAATATCTACCATAAACAACCTACAGTGCTTTCTGTATTTGAGAATGTTAAGTTGGAGGGAATTAATTTCTGTGAAGAAATATATGCGTTTAGAAGATTGGTGCATAAAACGGGGTTTTGTTGGAAGGTGCCAAGATAATCGTCAAGTCTTAATTAACAAGTCAGAAACTCGATCAAACCGAGTTGATTGTTTACGAAAATTATGCATTGTTATGAAACTTACACAATTCACATACTGAATCGAAAGCGTAGGATGATGGTTCAGATCAATGTTTAACGATACCGTTAGTTAAAAGAAAACGGTTAATTACTGTGAATACTGGCAGCAAAAATTGGGGATTAGCACGATAAAATGAATAATAGAAATTTCTGTAAATGGTTACAATATCAATTATTACAAAACCTTGAACCAAACTCTGTATAAGTGATGGATAATGCAGCATATAATAACGCAACTGTGAATCCAAATGCAACATATTGGCTTGGAAAAAAAAGACATGAGGTGTTGGCTATTGAAACGAAACATGCTAACAATTCCACATTCAAACAAGATGTTGTTGATAAAATGTTAACTGAACATAGTCATACAGTGTTATGATTACCTCGATATCATCCTGAACTCAAACCCATCGATAAAATATGGGCGACCGTAAAAAATCATGTTGTTGCACAAAACATGCACCACTTTTAAATTGGAGGATGTATGTAGGTTGGCTAGAAATAAGTTTGATACTATTGGTCAACAAGAATGGGTAAATGTTTGTTCTCATGTAGAGAAAATTAAAGACGATGTAATTAAGCGATATTTTTATATAACTTAACAATATTAATAACTATTACTTGACTTAAATGTCTGATCGAAATAATATGTTTAAGGTTTTATTAAATTCATTTGAAGCTATTTTAGTTATTGAACAAATTATATGAAAATTCCTAGTCATGCTGTCAAAACCAATAAATGCTAAACAAATAACAGAAAAATACATAAAGTGGTGTATTCAGCTATTAATTTCATCAAACTGCTAATTGTTTTTAATTGAAACGTTTTTGAACAAACTGGTTTTGCATTGTACTGAATTGTGCTGTCAAATCTTTCAAATGTTTCCCTATCCATCAATTTCTTCATTCTTAAAACCCAATTTGAATTTTTAGGTTGAACTGAAAACACGGTGTTACATCCTTTTCTATAAATTTTTCACTTCCTCCATTGTGCAGCCCTGGTTTGTTGAGATTTTCAAAGACCTGCTCAACTGATGATTGGGAAAGATAATACAGTTTGCATACGGATGATGTAAACCTTGTAACCTTTATAATTATTTACCTTTCTAAAAAAATTAATGAGGTTAAAATTTTCTTGCTAAAATGTACATGAACTGCACTCTTATCTCAAGTGGGTTCTTTGAATTGTTATACTTACTAGTAAAACCATACACTTGATTCAATCCAAGTTCAATAAACAGTAACACATTGCCACTTTTTTAGTGAGTAAAAAATATATTATACGTAATTCTTTAAATTAATGATATATACAACCAAATTTTTTTTTTATAAATGTGTTTACAATATTTACAGTATGAAAATGTTGCCACTTAAAAAATAAAAATAAAATAAAAAAATTGCTACAATGCAAATTAAATCGAGCTCGTTTTAATTATTTTAGACTTGTACAAAATTGAAGTCTCTAGATTAGTAACCAATTCAAGCACAAATTTTAGGTTAGTGTAATTTCATGTGCTGCTTTAAAAAATGTTACAGTACAGTTTTAACTTTTCAGCGAATTAAAATTTTACTATTATAAAAGGAATAAAGTTGGAAACAACTGTTTGCGTGTTTGGTATGTAGATAGTTGTTGTCACCTGATTTAAGACGTTGATATTGACGTTACCTAGCGGGCCTCAACTAGAACTTCCTATTATTGATCGACCAAGAACAACACCAGTGAAGATAACAGCTTCAAAAACACAATTGGACAGCGTGCTCGATTAACGGCTTTCCATAATTTACGATTACATTACCAAAACGCCTTTTTTGTGGATTCCATGCAAAATAACTTATTAAATTGTAGATTAGTTATACTAACAATTGTTAAAAATACTCTTCAGAAATGATGGCTGCATTGCAGGGTGCGTTCAGAATGGCAACGAATACTGTTTGGGTTGTTCCAAACTCAGGGGTTAAAATTCACCATGTGCGATTTCTATTAAAAACGTATGTATTATTGATTCTAGAGTGAATAAGCCTGGATCAAAATTATTTTTACGCTTTTCAGGCAAAGCTCAAGTCCACAATTAGCAAGACCTATTCTTGTGAAGTGCTTAAATCAAAAAGGAAGACAAAATTGGCGTATTTAACGAAGTAGATAATATCCCTCCTAAGCACCAATGGTTTCTAAAATGCTTTCGACCAAACACGTTCCTACGAGGTCTGTATGTATGGTTGTTTATCTATCAGAATAAGTAGAATACATTGCCTAACCAACAAAATTGGTAACAGAAAAATTTAAACTGTTATAACCTTAGCAACAGCCTTGTTTCTAACATCTATCAGCTAAATGAACTCTGTACAGTATTTTAAAAATGTATGTCAATTCATATTTACATATCTGTTGCGTCCACAGTATTTTTTTAATTTAATTTAACTTTTTATTTTTTTATTGACCAGGATTGCGGCAAAAATTTACAATTAATTTATGTCCTTCCAATTAAAATTAATTTATTTCGTGTATGAAATACCTTTCTAAGCCGTCGCCATGTATACCTAAAACTTTCGTATGATAACAGCAATTTGTATTGTCAGCAGACATTAGCATTTGCACTTTAAAATCTCAATGTGAACGTTCGTGTTACAGAACAATTAATTATTTTATGTTTGTGTTTACCAATTCCTATTGTGCATTTCTACTTGGAATCCAGGAACTAGGTGGCCAACAAAGATTTGTTGAAACCACTCCCCATTAACACCTCAAAGTCAGGTTGGTGGCGAAAGGTGGTGGCACTTCTTTGTTACGAATTTAGATTTACCAAATCCCACTTAATCTCTCCACATGGAGCTATCGTTTTCTTATGTACACTCTAATATCAAAGACCATTTAACTACAATATAGTCAGTCATTGGTCGGAAAGTTTAAAGAAGTTCATAAAAAGACTGTATTTCGAAATACAAAGTGTATTCAAGTTCTTCGCTAATTAAAATATCATGTAATTGGTTATTTGTAACACTTTCTAAAAGCACATCTTTAAAAATTTAAGTTGCAATATAAAATAATTAATTGTCACATTCAAGAAAAAAGTCCTTTATAACCATCAAAGTGTGACACTAGTTCATTAGACAGTTGGGTTATTAAATTTATAGGACAAAAGGGTTCATTTCTAATTAAATCTGTATAAGTAAGTTCACTTCGCGCAATACTTTTATAATAATAATAATAAAATTAATTATTCAAACTTTTAACGTTAAGGGTATCATCTTAGTTAAGATAATCCCTGGGATTCCGCTTTATGGATAGATGAATTTTAATTACGTTAACGAAGGCACAATGTAACTTTTAACAAAGATACGTCTTTGTATTCTTAATTTGCATCAAATTTGTCTCAGTGGATATAAATGCAGCTTCATTTGCAGTAAAAACTTAGCTTGTACTGTTTTTAAAATTTATAGATTTAAAAAGAAGAAACACGCTTAACAACCTCTATGTACGACGTTTTAAAAAAATCTAATCAATGTTTGCGTTATTAACTACAACTCTCACACACCTTAATTAAGCATCTTGTAATGAATTTCCTACTAATTCGATTCTAATCCAATTAGTTGTTGTTTGGAGTGCAGCTTTAATTGTTCCATTAATCTATGTTTTCACGAATCCTTTATAGATTAAGTTTAGTTTTGTACAAAGCAATGCCTTCGCTAAGTATAAGCTTTAGAAAATTTAGTATCTTGGCATTGCATAACCAACTAAGTCATAAATTCCATTCCATTGCATCCTAAAACTGTATTTATTTTTCTGGGAAATAAACAATCGAGGATTCAAATCTCACTCTACAGTTAACACGAATGGTAGTGACCTTGATGTTTAAAATTTACAAAATTGAGATTCCACAACCTCCACTCAAAAGTCGAGGTAATGATGCCTAAAAATTGCCACAACTGTTTTAAAATTATTGAGTACGAAGAGAAAACTCCAAAATGCGACATCTGTAGAGTTATATTTCATTTGGAAAATAAAAATTATGTGGCCATGTGCTAATGCAAAAAAATGGACCTTCATATTTTTCACGAAGAATGTTGCTGGACCTCCAAGAAGGTTTCCGTACTGTTAATAAAATTGCGTTGATGGAAAAATAAATTAAGAACTTGAAAGAATAACTGGATAAACGTAAGGATTTTAGTATGAAAATTTGAAAGTCAGTGTTGCAATTTTTCATATAACTTTATATATAAAACATTCAAGTAAAATTCGCTATTTTGGTATCAATTTTTAACAGAAGTTTAATGATTAATGTATAAAATATTTGAAACAATTATTGTAATATTCAACACACGTAGGGTTAACATTTTTCAGAGCAGCGTCAATTTTACCATACCGTATCGTAATAATCAACAAAACAACTTTGTTGTAAAGCGCCGCGCAAGCGTATAACTTACAATTACTAGTGAAACCTAGTATACTGAATAGCAAACTACTCCCGTTGATACTTGATAGTCCCCATATTTAATTTGTACAATAGTTTATTTTCATTTACTTATAATAATAAAGGTACGAACGCTGTGAATACATCAAGTTTAACGTTATTTAAGCGTCTGCTGTAGTTTTAATAATATAACCACTATTATATTGATAAATCGTCTTAACATTATGCACCTACAGTACAACTTGAAGTAACATTGCATTAAATTTCACACCTGCATCAAAATCACTGGGGCTGCATTATTCTAACAGCAATGCAACCACTACTTTTTAAGAGTGTTATTAAGATAATGTTTGTCTATACAATTTGTAACAAGATTCTTGAAATAAGTAGATGCCTCATTTATAGTTTTGTTGTTAAAGACTATAATTTTTGTTTGAATAGAATTAAAACATTACATCAGCGGAAATGGCAATACCATGAATTGTATCGGAACTATTCAAAAGCAAAGCGTAAATATGCACGAATATTTCACTTGCATTATCCTTAATTTATACAAAATGATTTATATGAAATTATTATAGTAGTGGTATAAATATTTAGAATAAATTATGCGTTAAACGTTAATTGCTTTTGAAATTTCTATTGCCATTCAAATAACACTCCTGGTTTGAAAAGCAAATCATTCAAAATCACAAAAGTATTTGGTTATTTTAAAGAGAGGATGAGCATTCGTGACAAACTGTCTTCTTGGAATAATATTTTTTGTATCTACATAACATTTATATTTGTTTTACTGAAATAAAAATTTGTTGAATTAAACAATTTTTTCTTGTATGTGCTTCAATGTCTTAGAGTTTGTTACTGTAATCCGCGCGGACAAGAGAAAAGTAAAGTACAGTAAGCAAAGGAACAGTAAGCCCGCATCGAGTACCGCAACAAAGCCAAGCGGAATTCAAAGAAGGTCATGCTGGCTGGAAAGTCGAAGAGTGGGGTGGGGTCACACTGAAAGAATAGGAAACCCCAAGAACATGTAACGTTCAGTTTGTACTGCTATGACTTTTATGTATTCCCCAAATAAAATATCACATTATCGCTACTTTTCTCGCTTATCCTAACTTCAGAATGCATTGTAATTAGGCAACCCATGTTACTCTGTAAATGCATAAATACTAAATTTGTTATATCTAGTTAGCGGTGCTGAATATTTGAGAATTGTCATAAAAAATAATTTTAATACCGTTGTTAGGTTTTACTTTATATTTCGTCTTGTGTTTGAAATTTAAGCGAGCAATTACCAATTCCTATTCGAATTTCTTCCTTTTGGTTAATTGGTAAGTAACCGCCATTTAGTTGTATAGTTTCAAAAGTTAGTGCCTGATTTTTAGCTCGCTTATAGATGGATTTTCGTTGTATTTTACAGAAAGTGGATAATTCACTTTATACTCGTACTGTTTCTACCTACGTGAGGTATACCTTTTGGTTTCTACTCTCCCGCTTTACTGGAGTACTGGTTACTGTTTGTGCGGATTTGTTACCGTACTAACGGCTGATGATTGATCACAATTCGACTGTCCGCAGAGCAATTCGAATTGGTGGTGCTGCATCTGTTCTACATCACTTTTGGTGAAATCCTTCTAGAATATCTATTTTATTACGTTTTAATGTACCATGTACTACTCAAATCGTTAAATACACTACTGTATAGTGCTGCTAGGAGCCCGAATTCCGTTACTGATACTTTTAGAGTTTGTTCGTGTTAACATAGTTCTATCCTTCCGCTATACGCCCATGAATTTAAGATTATAATATATGTTAGATCTTAACAACTATAGAAACCAGAGTTTACTATAAATATTTCTTTTCTACATTATTACTTTAAATTTCAATTAGAGATTGTAAAGCTGGTGCGTATCTGGAAACGTTTCTAAATGTGTATAAAGCTCTTGCCGTAAATTGTATCTTACGAATTATTAGTGAGAGGGTTACATAATTATGGTAACCTATTTCTTTGAGTTAAGCATTAACTGTACCTTAAAATTGTAAAGAAAACTGTCATAATTACTGTACCTATAAATAATTGTTATTAACAAACCCCCCTCAACCTTCCATGAATAAACTATCTAGTCAGACTATTTTTTTACTTTTATTATTATAAATACTGATATCAGACCGATTAAGGTGTGGTCATTGTTTACATTTCTACATAACCTAACCTTTTTTATTTCAGCTATTCGATATATTCGTTCTTGTTTAATCCTACACCCACTCCCAATCTACGACTACGTTAGTCCTTTTCGTTTATGCTACGGTGGTACCGTAACAAACAGAGTTTTATTTACCAAACCTTAAAACAACAACATGCTATAAAAAGGACGACCAACTAACAAAGAAACATTTTTCCAGAACATCCCGGAGGATTTATTCAGTACACCAAAATCTACACGAAGCAATTAATACACTAACTGCCTTAATGTAATTTTTTCTTGAAAATTAATAGAACACAAAAATTACTCACATTCTAGAGCAATCAATAATAACGTTGTACATGATAGAATGCATTCTTACTTGCATCTGAAATAAAATACGATTAGTAAAAAATGTTACACCTAAACAATGGTGTAAATCCTACTTTATAGAAGCAAAATTTATAAGAACTGTAACGCTAAAATACCCAACCACTACCAGATGTCGCTGTAACATTTGTGACGAAAAAAAGAATGCAGATAAGAAACAGCAATTTTTACAGTTTACTATGACGTTTTTACCTCAAATTTATTTTTATTTTTATTTATTTATTTATTTGTTTCAACGTTTCAGTAGTCTGCTATCCTAACTTAAGCAGACTTGGCTTCCCTCAGAAGGCAACCGTGAGTAAGGAGTGTGTGTATGTATGAGTGTGTGTGTGTGTGCGTTTGTGTGTGTGTGTGTGTGTGTGTGTGTGCGCGCGCGCGTGCACTTGAGGGCATGTGTTATGTGTGTGTATTTGCGCGGGTGAGGTTTTGTGTGTGTGTGTGTGTGTGTGTGTGCGTTATGTAATTAGTGTTGGTATCTGTTACGTTCCCCTTCTAGAACCAGGACCATCGGCAGCGGTAATCCCAGTCGTCACTGAAGAACGCTCAACGGATATTGCCTATCAGTGCCGACCATCGGCAGCTGGAAATCCAAATGTTGAAAAGGTAATGTAAATGTGTGAATAAGTATTTATGTTTATACAGCGTTTGAGAAAGTAATCGTGAGTAAGGTGTGTCTGTGTGTGTGTTGTGCACGCCCGCGCGAGATAAAGGTCATGTGTGTGGTTGTGCATGTGTATGTGTGTGTATGTGCGCGCGCGCATGTGTGTGTGTGTGTCTGTCTGTCTGTCTGAGGGTTGTGTGTGTATGTGATGTTGATATCCGTGTTACGTTCCCTCACTAGGACCAGGACCATCGGCAGCCGGATATCCCAGCCGTCAAGGAACAACGCTCAACGGCTATTGTCTTATTAATCCGGATCATCGGCAGCCGGAAATTCAGTTGTTGAAAAGGCAATGTAAGTGTGTGAATAGGTGTTTGTGTTTGTACAGTGTTTGAGAGGTGTTTGTGTGTTTGCATATGTATGTGTGTGTATTTGTGTGTTATTTGCATCAGCCTGACACCCCCCCCCCCAGTACTAGGACCATCGGCAGCCAGAAGTGTTCGAGGAACAATATTTAGCAGATGTACTTGAAGTGTGTTTGAAATGTTAATTTGTATTTATGTTTGCCCAGGTTTTCTACAGGTATGAACGTATACTGTTACATTAAAAACTAGTTTCTTTCAGAGGAAAGAATTTTCTTGTTGTATTATTTGCTTCAGGTATGTGTAAGTTTGGTTCTTAAAATTTAGCGTTAGTAAAAAGAAAAGAAATTCTCTATTCTACTACATAAGATTAACTTATACTGCTATTGTTAGTTATTATTTGTTAGAGACGGGGTTGCTAATATGTAGGAGCATGCAAATTCTACATATTATGGAGTTGGCTTGCTTCAAAGGCGGGTTGGTGCTTTGGTCTTGTTTCTTTTGGTCATCAAGAGCTGAGCTTTTAGAATTCCAGGAGATCGGTCTCCGGACTCCGGGGTAGAGGAGCAATGGTACTTTTATGTCTCTGTCGGGATAATTTTGTTTGTGTCCTTTATCCGTCCAGGTAGCGTTGGTGAATGAGTGCCGGGGTTTTTTGTGCGAGTGCATTTAAGTGTGGAAAAAGGTTTTCGTTCCAAATCATCGCGTGTAGGGTCTTGTTGAATAATATTTGTCTATGTGCGTGAAGGTACGGTTGTAAGTCATTACACTCAAATCCTAGATGTTCCGGTGCATATGTTGTTGCCAACTAAATTCATGCGTTCTTTGTATGTCGGATAGGGTCCGTTAGGTAATGAATAAATCCTTGACTGGGCACCAGGTATTTTGTTTTTGGGCGGTTTTTGATAATTGGGATCATTGCATACCCTTCTACCGGTTGTGCTTTGATCCCAACGTGTTTACCATTTTGCAAGTATGTAGCTCTTTATTTCCGTCTTTGTCATGGGCAGTTGGTTTGTGTTTAAGATGCGTTGTAGTTGTTGGTTGTCATTGTGTGTAAGATAGCACATTGCGGTTCGCTGTTTCAGTACTAGGTCCAACGGCATAATTCCCACCAGTACATGAAGTGCATCATGTGCGGTAGTCCCATAAGCCCCCGTCAGTCGCAGTAAAATAGTTTGTTGTGTACTGTTAATTTTTTGTCTGATTGTGTTAAGGCGATGTTCCAAGGCGCTCACGGCGTATGATACATAGCCCCGAGCACACTATTGAGATAAAGCCTTATGCAATTAAGTGGTATCTTATAAGTCTTTTGGGTCAGCGTTGCGATGTTCTGCATTGCAGAAGTTGCACTTACACACACGGTGTTTAAATGTGTTAAGTAATTCTGTTTTTCGTCTAATGTTAAGCCCAGATATTTTGTGTTTTACTTAAATTTAGATCGTCTAGTTTGGACGGTGGAGACCGTTGGGAGGGTTTCCTTCATCACAAGCTATAAAGTTTTTGGTGTTATGGTCATTTTGTTGGTTTTGCACCAACTTTGTGTTTGGGTTAGAGCGATATTAGCTTAACATCCGATTTCCCTTCTGGAATTGCCTTCAACCATCAGCTACATGTCGTCGCCGTATGCAATCGTCGACAACACTTCGTCAACGGTGTCTAGCTTTTCTAGGAGTTCATCCATCACAATATTCCAAAATATTTATCCGCATACGGAGCCCTGCGGGCATCCCTTGTTTATATGTTTGGTGATGCTCCCCGTGCCTTGTAGGGTTACGTACCTGTCCCAGCAGTAGTTGCTGAAGGAATAGTACAGTTGTGATGGACAGTTTATGGTTGTAAGTCTGATAAAAAGTGAAAGCCACTAAAGGTTATTAAACGCGCCTTCTATGTCCACTAATATTAATAGGGCGTCTTCGGTCGATTTGTTCTTTGTGAAGCCGTATTGTCTTGGGTGTACTCCTGTGGTTTGTCTGTGGTCCTGTATTTGTTTACATAGTAGTTTTTCGTACGTTTTTCCAAGAATGTTCAAAAGGCATATAGGTCGATAAGACCATGGTTGTTTGGGGTTTTATCTTTCGCTTTAGGAATAATCACGACATTCACATGTTTCCAAATGTTCTGGAAAACAGCTTGTAGTATACATTCATTATACAGTGCTTTTAGCGTCGGTGTTAATTTATTTTGCAGCGCTATTCCAATCTCCGCAAGGATTTCATCTGGTCCGGATGCTTTCCTGCTTTTCGATTGACAGAGTACGTATCTTACTTCGTCTTCTGTGACGAAATTTAAGTTGTCAACTTGTCTGCTCCAATGCCGATTACCTACGTAGTTTCTGTCAATTACTCCTTGTCGTCTGAGTCGTTGTTCGTCAGTGTCGTCTTAAACGATGTTATTAGGCAAAATTGTTTGTAATAGTAGTGGTACAGTTTCCCCCAGTCTTTTGTGTATGTACCTCAAGTTTACCACAGCGTGATGTTGAAAATTCGGATAAGTCACGGTCGGGTCACAGCAACCGTTTGGAGTCGACATCACTTATAGCCGTGACACGCCGTACTATTAATCTAAACACGTATGCACTTGCAGGTTCAATTCATATATTCAATGATACGTTCAAGTACAGACCTTTATTCTAGGTATAGTTTCAGCATTTGATTATTATTTCAATTTTGAACGGTAACCTCAACTTAATTCCAATACAAGAGTTGAATTTTTGGGAACCAATATGCTCCTAAAAAAATAAAATAAGCCGCTTGGTAGGGGATTTTCTGAACATAGTTGGTTACTTCGTCTAGCTTGCGACCCTCTGATCATGGTACTTGCCCTACCGAAGCGGCCTGTTAAGCGTTTGGGTGTTAGAAACGAAGTCCTTTTCTTGAAGAAAGAAACCGCTTTTTCAAAACCACACAAGGCATTTTCGGCAAACTTCGGACGAATGAATCAAAATTGAATCTCCTAAATGTCGCCTTATCTATCTACCATTTATATATTGAAACTTATGTATTTCGAGTTTTACAAGTATCTTGAGTCAGCCTAAAACTGTATTGACCTGGTTGTTCTTAGACGATAACATCGGCGCCATTATATATTTTTCAGACAAAACAAAATAAAGCTGTATGAAATCGCCTCTAATTTTTTTTTTAAACCTGACATGAATTTTTTAACCTTTGACTGTGGATCGAATAATAATAATAATAATTCTCTTTTAAATTAGAATTTATAAAAGTCAGAATTTTATATTTCCTAAAGGGTAGTCCCTAATCCTATAGGTAGACTTTATTTATACAGAAACTATTAAAATGAAATGCGATTATGATTATTTCTAAAGGAAGGTTACAAGTCTTCCTTGATCTAATTTTTCCAAATTCGGGGATTGAGGATGACATCAATATTTATTAACATTGACTTATCTTTGAGAAATGGTTTTATCATTGTGCTATGGCATGCCAATTGATGGCTGTATCGAATTAGTGTTTAACCTACTCCAGCTATTATTATGATTACAATAATGCAGATTACGATGCAATCAATTACTAATCTTATTTTTATTATCTGAAAAAAATTGTAGTTAGTAACGACATTAATCTCAGTGTTCGAAACCTTTATGAAGATGTTTACCTTCTACATACCCGTGCTGGTTTTCTAGTAAATTTAGGTAAACTTTTGTATCTTTTGCCATTCGTGCCATTTATGAATTTGTTGCTTCTTTACAGGATACTGTGGAATGGAGAAAGAGCGAAGATAAATTTCTGCCGTCGCTGCATTTTGGGTTTGTTTTGCAAACTCCAACTTTTTTTGTTTATCTGCTTTGTTTAAAAAATGAAATTCAGGATTTTAATGCTACATTCGGTTAAAATATGTATGCTGGTCGCAAATTTTCATTAGGTTAACACATTCAGTTTTACTCTGTTACGTACAATGACGTAGTTCTAGAAAGTAACAGAAAGCGAGGACACAAAAAGAAATTGACCGGGCTCAATCGTCGAGCGAGCGGGGTATTATACATCGAAAAATAAAGGAAGGCATGAAATAAACATGCACTCACTCATTCACACGCATAACAACATATACAAAAAAAGAAATCTATAATTAAACAAAATATGTACAAAGTACAGTAGTACAAAAAAAAGGAAACAACCAATCAATAATTACAAACTAAACCTAGCAAAAAATATTAAAAAAAACATATCATTGTTAAAATGGTGAGCTGCTGGTTTTAGGTTACTACTCTGTATTCATTTTTAACCAGAAAAGAAGAAACAAAATTAGCTCTCTAAAACCAACAGCTCTGGATCAGCATGGTAAGTAGAGAGTCAAACATACAAAACTATCCTAATAAGTCCATGTCATTGTACAACCAACAAGGTCATTCATCCCGAGAACCGTGGTCATATGTGGTTTCAACAACGACCTGGTACCCATATAATAAAATATTTAGCAAACACTCACCCTTGATGTCGCAGCGTAGAACGGATCACACCTACCCTAAGGGCGGGGGGATGGAATTGGGCTCACGTATCCTGTGTATGCCGTCCATAAAAGCAAGGGGCAAGCGCCTCATCAATTAGGGCCAGGCAACCGACGGTTCTATTCACCGGGAGGAGCTATAAAAGTACAGGTAAAAATTAGACCCCTTAGCAAAGAAAAGTACTTGTTTTTAAACAATAAAAGTACTTACCACACAGTGGTGTGTGCACGAAAAGTTTTTAGAACAGAAAACGAACGAAAATGATCATTATGTTTAACCGTAGCGTTGCATGTCGAAACGGAAAATGAACATCAATTTTGTTTTCTTAAATAATCAAAGCACCAAGTTATGTCATTATTCCGGATTAAAACTGGAAAAACATGGTTAACTGAGATAATATGCGGTTTCAGTTCGACGAATTTTTCTATGGAAAACCATACGAATTCATAATCTGATACTTAGAACACGTTCTTGCCTAATTAATCGTAGCATAAACTTTACGTTAAGGAATTCTTAGAAAGGATATTTATTAGTAATTAGGCTCTAGGGCTTAACAATCGAAATCAAATTTATGCGAATTGAGAATAAATCAACAAGGGAAAGAGTTATTTTAATTTACGGAATATGTTTTCGTTTTTAACGCCAACGGGATATGGGTTGAAAATTATTAGAATTAATTTATGCTGGAGATAAACGTAACAACTAATTTTTTCACCCAAATCTTGACCTGATGTATTCTCTTTAGTAGTCGATTAGCTGAACTACTTTTCTAAGGTAAATTCATGGTTCTTACGCAAAATATTTTCGGCGTATGAAACTATACAACTGCTACTCATAACGTCAGTTTTACGTGCAATAATAGTTATTTACGATACCAATGGAGTATGAACATTATTATCGCACACAATGTGAAATTTGCACGACGAGGGCTTTGGCCTCAGTCATGTAAATATGAGTACGATAGTAATGTAGTATTTGTCTGGGTCTCATTTGGAACCTAGTTGTTCTTAAGTATCTACATGGTGGAATAAATTTTATCTTATTGTATACACTGCAGGCGGTCCTTTAAACCAATCTGTTTCAACAGGGACAATCTCTACTTTCTACTTCTTCTTTAGGATGTTTAACCTAAAACTCCACTTTTCTCTTATCTTTCTATCTCCGTTTAAAATCTTAATTTTCCCTCTGGTGGACCTGTCTTAAATTAAACCACCGTCCATCACATAAGAATGACTTCCCCACTCCAGGCAACAGACTACACTTTGGCTGATCGATTAATGCTTTGTTATCCACCGTTTTTTCTCTCGCTATTGCTCAATGCGAGTCCTTCCTCTTCTCTCTTCTTCCTGGGTTGTTATATAACTCCAAACCACCATCTCCCTTTTTATCTTTTCTTTATTTTTATTTTTCTTTTACTTTCAAAGTCGCTGCATAGTTACACGGTTGTTACTTCACGGCATTGGGGCGTGCACGTAGATGTACGCCGATGTACGTCCACAGTGAACGTTGTTATTGATGTGGCCTGTGTTGATCCTCTTAATCGACGCTGGAATGCAGGAACTGCATTTCCCTTTCGAACTGGTCGCTCATGGCGTTCATGTGAACGAGTGCCACTTCACGGAACTTTATTTTTTGGGGGCATGCGTTGAAACCCCCATTTTAAATTCTTACGGGATTACTCTACTCCCTCGGCAGCCCCTTTTTGTTATAAGATTTTTACTAGGGGCGGGGTTCCTGGAGAATAAAGCCTCCGAAACAAATGTAGGTTTAACGTTCTCTTTAAAAAAATTTTTGGTAACATTTTATCTTATCTTAATTTTTAGGTTAAATTATAAATGTTTAGTGCCTATCCTTTTTCTTTAAAGTTGTCTTTAGGATTTTATCTTACCTAATTAAATATGACCCAGAGTACCGTAAAGATTTTATCGTACCTTAAGTAATACTCTAACCCATAGATGTTTAGGTATTTATTTTTTCTCTGCAATTATCTCTGAGATGTTATCTTTGCCCTACCTTTACCAGTAAGTACCTAAATGCCTTAAGAAACTATCTTATCGATTTATGGTTGTGAATTCATTGTATTTTTGACCAAAGGCGGGATTTATTATTTTAAGGTAAAAAACAAACTTTCCCTATAGAATTGTATTTGATAGGGTAGCGTTAAGAGATTATTTACCGTAAATGCATTAAGACTGGCTAATTTGTTAATTTAAGGTTTTTATTGCTGCATCACATTTTGCCATATTCTGTTAAAGCCAGTAAAAATTTGTTCAGCTTTAGAGATCGTTTTTAACGAGTCTGGTGTAAATTTGTACGCATTCATCACTGAATGTGAAAATAAGTTTTGCATTTAGATTTGTAGTGAAGTTAAGTGTTAGTAATAAGTATGCGAGTCTCATGCTCGCGACTAAATTTGTACGATCGATGCTGCGCTAAATAAGACATGTACGCACTGAGTTCAGTAAGCCATAAAATCGGGTGGCTGCTTATTTCCGTTTTCTGGTATCGCAATTATTGCTACGCTGTAAAAAACCAAGTGGCGCCTATAGACAAATGTAATTTAAGTTTTCCGTGATTATGTAAGCTCTTGTACAAAGAAACTTTTTTTATTTGTTTTTCTTTTTAAAGCTTTAGGGCCATTGTAAAGCTTTAACGTTTATTGTATTAGTTAGGTTTAGCCTGCACCGGAAAATTCCCAGCTTATTAATGTTTTAATAAAGGCGTACGTGAAAATCACACAAAGTTTTAGTTCTCACGAAAGTCCAGTCATTGGCTTATGTTTGTAATCTGAGAACATGCAATGTGGGCACGCCTTATACGCTATTGTACCCACCGATGCGCTTCAAAAAACTTTAACCTCCCTTGGAGGGAATAGACATTTTCGCGGAAAGCGATAGTATCGAAACAAAGAACTTGACATTCGACTCTCTCCGAGTGTTGACGTACGTTGTAGTGCTTCGACTTATCGACAAGTGATTCCCTCCTCCGTACTTATCCTTTCGTGTAACGCATATCGTATCGGCACTTCGTCACAGAGGGCTACAGCCAGGCAAACACTGGAATGACAGGACGCTGCCACGAAATCGCTGCAGAACTGCTAAATCCGCTACATCATCACAAAGATACCGCGGGAGGTGTTAGTTATAATAACTTAACGACGCCTTACGCCGTCCAGTGAATTTAAGGTTTTATGTGTGATATATACTATTTTAACAAGCTGTAAATGCGGTGGTTTTCAAGACATTTCAAACTCGTGATGTACACATCCAGAACAACTTAAAGTTCAAGGTAGTCGCAAGGATGATACAAGAATTGTCTTTACTCCGTTGCTAGTATTAAATCTTGATTGATATCACTTTATAAGCATTTCTTTCATAATAAAAATGTATTCTAGAAGTCTGTAAACATAGATTTTACGTTTTAGGTGCAACTGAGTGTTTTACTCAGCCAAAATTCTTCTAATGACGATTTAAAAACTTAGAAAACTTAGAACAAAGTTGAATTATACCAACTAACCAAACCAAAATACCAACTAAAGTAAAGAACTTGAACGTCCCCCAACGCCAGTGAAGCGCGATTCTAAAATCCAATACCAAAATTTTGCCACAAGGTTTAAGTTGTTCCTTCCAACTGGACAAGCGTAGATAACGAATAATGCTGAGTTATTCCTACACCTTCAAACCTGTCAAACCTCCTTGTAAAGGGATTTAACAAGCCTGTATATATGAGAGTTACAAACGCTGAGAGACCTTACATAGTATGGCACTGACTTCGAGTTTAAATACAGAAAATTACTTCTCGATTTATCCTCCCACAAGAAAGAAATATGGATATGCATTAGATCTCCTAAATTGGACAGAAAAGCGGAAGATCCAATTTCATTTAGATTCCAATTAGGCGCAAAATGAAGCGAATGAATGTTTGGTTTTACTTTGCTGCTTTTGCAATTACGTTTAATATATTTTGCTCTTGCTTCTCCTTTAATCAAATTCCAGCAAACGAAAACTTAAGGATTAGCGAATATTGAAGTTTGGTCTCGTTTAATAAAGCAAATAGTTTAAGATGTTTTTTTTTATTGACGGTGTGCTCCTGGATAGGATGATTTGATTAGGGCGTCATTCAGTTTGTCTAGGTAAGCGTGTTGCGGTTGATGACCTTTGTTCGTAAAACTCAATCGCTTTATACATAGGTAAGCCAAAACAAAATTATTACCTCAGGTGTAACCGGTCCTAGAACAATTTGAGCAAGCAGGTCAAAAGAAGTTCGAACTATGTGGAAGGCAAATATATATTAAATTTTTAAACGGGAGTTGTTCAGATAAGGAAATAAGCAAATTTAGTAGTAAAATTGATTGCGTGGTCACTATATAAAGCTTAAACTTTCAACATACCCAACTGAAATGTTTAACCAAACGCAAACACATACTGAAGTTACTTCTATATACAACTATATTGTTTCAGATATCAATATATACATTTTACAGTGAAATCTAAAAATAATTTACTAGCGACTGAACATCAAATGAATCACGAAGTACGGGTATTTCTGCCCATAGTATAGTATCCAACCGCTTGCAAAGCCAATAGTTCAATTTCAATCTGAGTGAAAATAGACATTCACTTTCGGAATATCGCACATAGAACAGAAAATTGGTAAAAATCTTAAAAATATTACTAGAAATAAAATGTCAAAAGTTAATATCAACTTGTTTGTACTAACAATGTTTTCAAGATCAAAGGTCAAAGACATTGAGTTTTTGTAGATATGTATTAACCCATTAAGTACACATTTTTAAATACTTTAAAAAACGATTTTCTTTTAGTAGAACATTATTATTTATATTAAATAAACATAGAAAAGGAAATAATATACTTGTTCATATATTATCTTTATTAATACGATCTGTCATATAAATAGGACCCTGATACTAACGGTATCATATTGGCTAAAAATTTCTAGTATGCAAATTAGATATTCAAATTTAGGAATATTCAAGTTTTTACTCATTTTGAGTAAAATGTCACAAAACACGTTTTGCAAAGAGTTATTTCACGTTTCAAGCACTACGTTAGCGGTTTTATTTGCAGTTTCTTCCTTAGCCATGACGTTTTGCTATTAAATGGGATAATTATGTTGGATCTTATCTCTTCAAATATTTTTGAAGGTGAAGTTACAACATGACGACCTATGGTGGGTTTTACGGCTGATTTTATGTAAGTAACAGCTATAACCCTATGAAATTCCAGCAACAACAGCAGAATTGTAAGCTGCTCGAAAAATGGTCCAAGCGTTTACAATTGCCATATCAGCCATTCTGGTAAACAGTGGCCAATATCATTTTTTGGCTCGTACTTGGATAGCATATTTAACAACATTCCAATCTTGTTTGTTCTTACTACCTTTATTTTTGTTGTAGTTGTTCACTACTTGCGGTTTTGGTACAGATTCCTTTTGCTATGATTTTCGATCGCAACGAGATGCGTGTGGCATAGGTTAGTAATATGCAAGAGGTGTACAAGCGCACAACCACCCATTTTCTAACGAAAAAAAAAAGTTTTCCATGTATTTTGAGCATTAAATTGTCAAAAAATCTAAGGTTCATTTTGCACTTTTTTATACCAAGCATAGAAATCTCCATAAAGTCTTAAAAATTCTTAAAGCATGTATCTTTGATCGCAACCCAATAAAATCTGTCATTAGTCGCCCATTATTTTCGTCTTACATCACCCCCAATATTTTTTGTTAATTATCGGAATTCAATAATTGTTGTTGGAAGGATAGTCGGAAGTATCGACGCGTTGTTGACAGTCCCGCTTCATAGTTTCATAAGGATCCTGATTTATTATTGTATAAATTAGACTATCCGTATCTGTGTAGAGAGCTCGGCACCCATCTCCAAAAGCTACGTTCATATATCCACAGTGAAAATCGTAGATTGTCAACTTGGCTATATCAAAGATACACATACCAACATATATAGGTTTATTAAAATATACTTCCGATTTGAGAAGTTCCCCTGTCACAAGGTTTTCATCGAAGACTGTGATAGTTTTGCACAAGTTTCACATTACAATGTTTGCGTATATTCTCTATCGTTTTCCCAAAGACCGCATTATTCATTAGCTTGAACAAGATCTTCTCAAATTCATTCCTTGCTCGTTTCCGAAGTTCAGTATTGAAACCAATGTAAGATTTTAGCCAGCAGCTTGTTGCATATTTCTATAATTGATCACATATCTTTTTTTAGAATTTAATGTAGTCATTACTTTGGTAGTTTGAGTTTTTGATACAAGCGGTTTTCCAGTCTTTGGGTCAATGTGCTCCGGATAGAATGAGATGTCTTTATGTTCATCATGAATAGATTCCGGGAACTCCAAATCCACCTCCAAGATATAGCCATCATTCGCGTTATCAGGAACTTATGTCACGTCAATGTTGGTGTCCACCCATTCAAATCCTCCATAGGGCAAGTGCTGGCTCACGACCCATTCATATTGATTATTAACGTCGTAGTACATAAGATACACATAGGGGTTGGAAGGATCATACGTTGGTAAATATTTATTGATCGCCGATGCACGCCGTTCCAAACACACTTGACTAAGTCCTCCTCGTATACCCTTCACAATGAACAAGAGTTGATCAATATCAGTTAACAACCCAAATTCCTGCCGTGTATGTTTCAACATTCCGTCCCAAGTGTATCCTGGAAGGGTGTAGTAGTGGGCGGGATCTAGTCCACAAGTTAAATGACAACTTGTCCAGAATTGTTCAAATACTGCAGCCAATAGCATCACATCGGTTTTGAGATATGTCATAGTACTGCCCCAGGTTTTGGATATTAAATGTTTCCCACACTTTTTGTGCATGCGCATTCTGCTTCTTAGTAATTCTTATACCTTCCAGCATGTTGTAAAACTCTTGTTGACTCTGTAGTTAAGTGTAACCCAGCTTTTCAAACGAATCGATAAAATCATATGAGTATACACTTTTTTTAGTTAGTAATTCAAACTTCTCATTTGTCAATTCAAAAAATTCATTCTTTAATAACGGATATTCGTTTAGATATGAAGCCAGTGTTTCTAAGGATGAGCTCATAAAGCGGAAGCAATCGACTAATCTATAGTTGACAGGTTTCCAAGAAAACATTTAGGCATGGAATGCCGGTGTGGACCGAGTGCCACGGTCATACAGCCTGCTCAACACATTTAGGTGATCATTATAATAGACCTTCCACCTGGTAGAGTTGAATAGGCATATAAAATTATTGTGTTCATTATCAATCTTTATAAACTTTATAAATAAAAATTATTGCGATGATATATGAGTACAAGGTAGTACAGTACATTAACGTTTACACCATAGCCTGCTTGCCAAGCTTTAGGCGTCGAGATGGAACTATGCCGTGATCGCCATTTACCCAGCGTTCGTCAGAGGCACATAATGGACTACCATGCACACAAAAACCAAATCAACTTAGTAAATATCATTTAATACGTATATGAATCATGGCTATTAATATTAACAAATCATACAGTTTAGTAATCATATGAGCATTTTTATAACAATCATAAACTGCAAATGTATATCTCGCAACTAATCGTACTAACTATCAATATCCCTTTAAAGAAATTTTATAAAGTTTATGTACAAATATATGTCTTTAGTTACCGCTAAACAGCTCATTATTTAATTCAAATCCTAGCTAGCAAAGTTTAGCATACCTTATACGAACATCCTAAATATTTAACATTAACCACTATGCAACCTGTTATACAAATTCTATCATGATTATGATTTTGAATGAGACTATCTACCAATTTTGTTATTTATTCTCATATATCGAATTGTATAATTTTCAACAAAAAATTTTTCATGTCCCAAAGTATATAAAATTCTAAATCTTGAAAACTATGTTAGATAGAGTCATTTGGATTACAAATAAGCATGAACCTGATCATTCTGAACCATATATCAAATTTCAGAAATTTTGTTGAAATTTTTTTTCTAAGTCCGAACGCTTAAAGCACGTTAACATTTTTATTCTTCGACATTAGGTTTTAAAACTCGGAATATAGATAAAGGATGTTTTGAAACGACGGGTGTAGGGGTTGACAAGGAAGGGGTGTTTTGCAATTCAGCTTTTCGATATCTCTAACTGATATCGAGTTAGAGGTCATAATATAAAATTTCCAATTTTATGTTAAAATTTTTATAAATCCGAACTACTAAAAATTTTACAAGTCCTTTAGTATACAAATTTGAAATGTTAAAAAGAAGTTTGATAGGGCAATTTGAATTCCAAATGAGCACGATTTTTTGCAAAGCTGGATTACACTTCACTACCTAGTCAACAAGAAGCAGTATGCGCATTCACAAAAAGTGTGGGAAGCATTTAATATCCAAAACCTGGGGCAGTACTCTGACTTAAATCTCAAGACCGATGCCTAAATGTTTTCTTGAAAACCTGTCAAATATAGATTCATCGATAGCTTCTGCTTTATGAGCTCATCCTTAGAAACATTGGCTTCATATCTAAACGAATATCCGTTATTAAAGAATGAATTTTCTGGATTGACAAATGAGAAGCTTGAATTACTAACCAATAAAAGTGTAAATCGATATGATTTTATCGATTCGTTTGAAAAACTGGGTTACACTTCACTACTTAGTCAACAAGAGTTTTACAACATGCTGGAAGGTAAAGGAATTACTAAGAAGCAGTATACGTATGCACAAAAAGTGTGGGAAGCTTTTAATATCCAAAACTTGGGACAATACTCTGACTTATATCTCAAGACCGAAATAATGCTATTGGCTGAAGTATTTGAACCATTCTGGACAGGTTGTCGTTTAACTTATGGACTAGATCCCCTCCACTACTACTCCCCTCCAGGACACACTTGGGATGGAATGTTTAAGCATATACGGCAGGAACTTGAGTTGGTAACTGATATTGATCAACTCTTGTTCATTGAGAAGGGTATACGAGGAGGACTTAGTCAAGTGTGTTTGGAACGGCGTGCATCGACGAACAATAAATATTACCAACGTATGATCCATCCAACCTCGATGTGTATCTTATGTACTATGACGTTAATAATCAATATGGATGGGTGATGAGCCAGCACTTGCCCTATGAAGGATTTGAATGGGTGGACACCAACATCGACGTGACATCGGTTCCTGATAATGCGAATGATGGCTATATCTTGTAGGTGGATTTAGAGTATACGGAATCTATTCATGATTTACATAAAGACATCTCATTCTGTCCGGAGCACATTGAACTGAAGACTGGAAAACCGCCTGTATCAAAAACTTAAACTACCAAATTAATAGCTACACTAAATTCTAAAAAAAGATATGTGAACCATTATAGAAATTTGAAACAAGCTTTGGAAAATGGACTTAAATTAGCAAGAATCCATCGAATACTAAAATTCAAACAAAGCTGTTGGCTAAAATATTACATTGAACTCAATACTGAATTTCTAAAACGAGCAAGGAATGAATTTGAGAAGAACTTGATCAAGCTAATGAATAATGCGGTCTTTGTGAAAACGATGGAGAATATACGCAAACATTGTAATGTGAAACTTGTGCAAAACTGGGATGGTGGATATGGAGCTGAAGTCTGGATATCCGACCTGTTATTCAGACATGTCACAATCTTCGATGAAAACCTTGTGGCAGCGGAACTTCTTAAATCGGAAATATATTTTAATAAAACTATAAATGTTGGTATGTGTATCCTCGATATAACCAAGTTGACAATCTACGATTTTCACTATAGATATATGAACGCAGTCTTTGGAGATAGGTGCCGAGTTCTTTACACAGATACGGATAGTCTAATTTATAAAATAATAAATCAGGATTCTTATGAAACTATGAAGCGGGACTGTCAGCAACGCTTCGATACTTCCGACTATCCTTCCAACAACATTTATGGAATTCGGCTAATTAACAAAAAAAGTATTGGGGGTGATGAAAGACGAAAATAATGGTTGACTTATGACAGATTTTATTGGGCTACGATCAAAGATGTATGTGACGAGGATATTTAAGACAGTTATGGGGAATTTAATGTATGGTTCAAAAATGACCAGAACGAACCTTAGATTTTTTGAGACTATAATGCTCAAAATACATGGGAAAACCGGTTTTTTTCGTTAGAAATTTGCACTTTTGAGGCCGTACGCTCCTTGTATATCTACTTAGGTTCTATTGTATAATGGTTGGTTTCAATCGTAACGCACTTATTATCATTCTATTTCAAAAACAATATTTCTCCAATTGTGTCGAATTTATAATCAAAGATTTTGAATTTTTTAGTGGAATTTGACTTATCTATTTTCACGAACAGTACCCGCTGCTAGCATTCCTATTTGATGTAGGTGAAGCAATAAATCTTGGATGGTGAATAAATTGTCAAAATGGACACAATGACTTGCAGGATTTTCAACATATTGAGAACTGTCATAGAACTCAGCACTAAATTTAGATTAGAAGAGCCGGTACGGCAAAATAGATCAAATTTGAAACAGTATTCATTAGCACCATATAATGCTCACAGTTTATACTCAAATTGCATGGATTTCAACTGTTTGAATCCAGGTTTGCCAAAGTACTTGACAATCATTCTATCTGTTGTCAAATTTTAAGAATAAAAAACCAATCTGCTGAAATTTTTTATTCAACTTTGTTATAAGGAATCGTATTTTAAATCCTTTTATCGGTTTTATTTTCTTTAATTTGATTATTATTTACAAAGTATAAATACTTTTTTATTTTACAATAACTCTTCATCGACATACATTTCCTAACAATATTTAATCCTAAATATTGTTCTTCTGACCAGTATAACTTATTAGTACGTAAAATGCGATACCCTGAAAAGATTGGTATGCCTATATACGATTTCAGTTCTTTTCATTCTCCCTTCTACGAAACTAATTTGCGTCTTGACAAGGGAATCGAAAGAGAAAGTGAAGCATGCGAGGTGATCGATTGTTAGATAGTTGCTGGCTTTGAAAAACCTGCGCTTCTAGAACAAAAAAGTGAAAATAACAACTAGATTAATATTTATTTAGAGTGAAATTTAAATGTAAAGTTACAATTGCCGTATGTTCCAGAAAAGTTTAAAGGCATTTTAATTGTCGTAAGCTTGAACGCACGTACCACTTTTTGGATTTCTCTGGCAATAAACTTCTTCTTCTTCTAAATTCATTTTAAACTAAATTATGAAGGTGTTAGATAAAAGTTATAAAATATAGTTCTTAAACAGAACAGTATTGTTATAATAATTTATTAATTTTAGTATAATTACTGATTTTTTAATTTCATTGTAATTTATTCTTTTATCGTAGTTAAATGTCGAAGGAGAATTGCACGCTCTGACAGCCATTAGGTGCTCAGAGTTTCTAACTAGTCTCGGCTATGCCTACGCTTTGCCTCAACCATTTACAAACACCTTGCACCTCAAAGTGTACTTTCCTCGGCTCATAATGTGAATAACTGTTTACGGATAGAGTTAAGTTTGAGTTATTTTTTACTACGTTAGTATACCCTAGTCTCCTGCGCTATGTATTGAATCACATCGACACTAAATAATATTTTGAATAACTCTACAGGAGTTTTACCGTTCACGTTTATTTTGACCTAACCTTGTTTTACGTTTGCATCATCAGTTGTTGGCGATAATTGTGTATACGACGTGACGGTACAACTTTACGCCATTTGCTTTCAAGTATTTGAAAGTTTCGATTTCTTTGCACCTATTGGTGTTTTGTGCGAACAACTAGGTCTGATTTCATCGTTCGAAATATAATCGCATGTGGTGGTACATTGTACTCTATTTCGCCATTTACTTCCACTATAACAACAACGTCATCATCAGCTTCATTTTCATACATAAGGTAATCGTTTTCTGAAGGAGGCACCATTACATCTACATTTTCCAAATCCTTATAAAATTCGGGATCATTTATCATATCTTCTAGTTCTTGTATCAATAAACCTCTATGAGGCATGATTATGCACAATAAATTTCACTGCTAATGCAGTAGTTCAATTACAACGCACACTAAATACAAAGCGGCACTGTACTGAATACAGCAAACATCGAGAGTAGACGTGTAGGTGAAGCAGATTATACCAGAAAAAACAAACATTCTAAAAATAGCACGGTCATCTCTAGTTAAGGCCGGACTGGCCACCGAGACACCGGAACAATTCCCGGTGATCCGCTACATATTGCGCCGGCTCCTTCGCTAACCAAAAATTGTTAATCTTTTGTGGTTAAAATAAGCAAACCAACTCGCTTAGAAATTCTTTAAAATATTATAAAAACCCGTTACAAATATATTCAAGTTTAATAATCTCTTACTAGACCTGTTGGATACAAACCATTAGCAATAAATACATGTAAAAACCTATACCTAACCAAACCTTTTGTCACCCTAAAAGCTGTAAATTTGACCCCCGGGGCTTTGTTGTATGTACTTCTTAGAAGCTCTTGTTTAATTCACAACTACGGTTAGTTCAGCCTCGTTTTAGTTGCTCGATAATCGCGTATTTGTGCAGTATAGTGCCCGTGTTCGTTTCGGTAGCTCTAAAATTAGTGTGCCTTTGTGTATGTACGTTTTAAGACTACGATTTACGAGATCAGTTTTATACCTTCATCATTATCATCATTAGTTCGTCAGTCCTAGAACTGGTTAGACGCGTACTTCTATTGTTTCCTTTTCCGATGGCGGAAAACTATGTCAGAAAACTGGTGATATCATCTTGACCTTTTCCCACAACAATTTTTTTAATTTTTGTAAACAGCACCTAAATGCACCAATTTTGCGCTGCATAGCACCACCAGCCTAGTAACGAGCACCCAAAAACCAAGGAAGTTATTGCTGTTCAAAGTTTGTGGGGCTAAGGTAATACCGGTCCTCAATACACTTTTTTAATTTCTTTTCTTGCACCTGCTACTTCAAAGTGACGATGTCACCCCTCCCCCTGCACTTTTTGTACTTTTTTCTTGTATTTGCAGGTACTAACATAATACCTCATAGTACCAGAAATCCGATAGATAACACCCAAAAAATGACAAAAATGTAACAGTTCAAACTTTAGGGCCTTAGGCGACGCTCCCCCACTGTGTACTTTATTTTTTTCTCTTGCACATAGCACCATATAGCACCACCTGTCGCAAAGTTAGCACCTACAAAATGGCAAATATATAAAGGTTGAAGGTCTTGGGAGAGATACAATGGTACCATTCCTCACAACAGTTTTCCACCTACTAGTACTAACGTAACACCACCTAGTACCTCCTGTTCCAAAGCTAACACCCAAAAATGGCTAAGATCGATACAGTTCGAAGTTTGGGAAGGCTAAGATGATGCTAGCCTTTCCACTAACTTTTTTAAATCACTTTCTTGAAGCTAGTGCTAACTTTAAAGTATTAGAAATCCAAACAATGCCACTCTTCATGGATAGCTTATTTCTAACATCAATCAGAACTTCAAATTTATATAAAACCCCCGATTAATAGTGGTTAAAACAATGAAACTTTGAGGTGTTGGATGTATGCCCAAATTAAGGCGCTAATCTTAAGAAAGCTATTTATCTACACAACTTTTATTGCTATGCTTAATATCACTAACGACGTTCTAGCGTATAGAAGTGTGTTTGGAGACTGACCCTACTTTGGAATGTTATATCTTTTACATTAGTTGGTTTTTAGTTATGCGATTAGATATAGCTTCTCCAGAAGTAAGAAAAAAAATTTAAAAAGTATTGTGGGAGACTGATATCATATTATCTTTCCACAAACTTTGAAATGTTGTATCTTTGCCATGTTTTAGGTGCTAGCAATGCAAAAGGGGGGGGGGGGCTATGCAGTGATGTGATGGTACCTGGTACGTGCAAAATTAGAAGAGTGCTATTGTCAGTGTATTTTTTGGGTGCATACCGTGAGAATGGTGGTACCATGCAGTGCTCTGTTAGTACTAGCAGGTGCAAAAGAAAAAATTAAAAAGTTTAGTGGGGGCTGGGGCCTAGGCCTTAATCTTTAAATAGTTCTACTCGCCTCTTTTCGGGATCTAGACATAGGGCTTGTTATGCTATATTAGTACTAGCAGGTGTAAGAGATTTTTTTTTAAAAAAGTGCATTGGGAGGGCTGGCATCGCCTAAAGTTCTATATTTTGAATAGCTATATTTTCGCGATGTTTTAGGCGCTAGCTATGGAAATAGTGGTACTATGTGGGTGCTATGTTAGAACCAGCAGATGCAAAAGAAAAAAATTAAAAAAAGTATATTTAGATTGGCATCACCCTTCCTTTTTGAATTGTAATCGATTCCTTGATTTTTTGGTGTTAGCTGCTATACTAGTGGTGCTATGTGTGTGCTATTAGGTGTTATTTAAAAAATAAAAAATAATGTGGTAGGGTACCAAGGTGATCTTGCTCACAGAACGTTAGATTTTAGCTGCGTAAAGTAGATTTGATTTTATAGCAGGTTATGAAATTTTGTATTACTTAATGATGGAGTATTGCTTTTAGTCTTTTTTAAATCAGTTAGTGAAGATAGAGTTGCCGTTCGTGTACAGCCAACAGTGGTGATACTGCAAGATGCAGACTAGAGGCGCGGTGTGCACGAGAATACTGGATCAACAACGTATTAAGCTAATTTGTATCGGGTTATATGGAACACAGAATACGTCAGCTGTATGTATTTCACAGGATTACCTTTCTGTAGCAGCAAACTGTAATGTGTTGGCTGCTTGAAGCATAGTTGTCTTCAAGTACGGTAATAAATTTTGTTTTGTTAGGAGAACTTGTCATCCTGTGAAGTTGTCGTATTTTTACTGGGTTTCTTAAAATGGATGCAAGACGTAAGTATATATGCTTGTTGTATGTCCATTTGCTCTATCAATGGAGTTGTGGTTCTTGATCAGCGAGCTACTTCAGGTATTTATCAATTTTGTTATGTTTGTTAAAATAGTTAACACTTGTAATATTGTTAGCGTTGCAAACTGTAAGGTACTTAACAAGGTTTCAAAATATTTTTAAAATTTATATGAATAATTTACAAAGACTGTGAAACTTTTACATAACTGAACCATAACTGCATTTGTACGACCCTTTTTGCACTTTGCTAAATAGCTATTCAAACTTTTTCACATAAATTGATTCATTGAAATTTTTCTAGCAAATTTCTCTGATATATTCTAATAATCACCGATTTAAGGACAGTGGTAAAAACATGACTAATAAAGAATATTTCGGTTTCCCCTTGTAAAATATGGAAATGAATCAGACAAGAAATTATTATTCCAATTTTAAAGACTACGAATATTGCTTAATTTACGGTCCTACACGAATTGAATATATATAGTGTTTGATTTCTTAAATTAAGCTTTCAAAGTGTACACGAATATAGTTAACATGCATTTGCTAGACCCAAAGGATAACACATGGCGCTGATGAACTGCAACGTATATCAATGCACTATACTCCATCTGCTGCATATTCATGAAAATTTACAAGTTACTCCAGATGGTGACGCGTAGCACATCTAATAACAATAATTAGCCTAGCAAGATAAAGTATCTTTTAAAAGTGCATGATGAAGTAAGCCGTGGTAGTCGAAATATTTGCAAGAATAAAGCAATGTCATTTCGCTTCAAACTCTCACAAAAACAAATACAATTCTGAAACTACGATGTGTCTTTTCAAGCCTGAAGCTATCTAATATCGAGAGATCTAAGAATGTCCATCTATGTCGAACGGATTTGCTTTGACCTCGGAAACACGATCAACAAGATTTTGCTTTGATGTTTCTCTCAAGACTGAATAGGGTAAAGGTAATGTTGAAATCCTTCGACTTGTATCACATCTGTTGTAGAGGCAATTAATGTAAATGCAATTGATTGATACAACTACCGCAAACTATGTTAAATATTTACTGATTCGATTTTTGTGTTCAGATTTAATAACTTGTATTCGGGTATCTAGAGCGTTAACGTTCATTAGAAAAGTTTTATGTGATAGAGACTATTAATTTCATAATTGTATAGAGCAGTAACTGCAATTTGTAAAAGGCTAGTGTCGAAGCTATGTTTAAAATTATATAGTTGGCCTTCTACATACGATTTGCAGTTTGTATCAAAATGCAAGAGCTTGCTCTCTTTTGTAAAGTTTTTTCATTACAATACAATAACTAGATAAACCAAATCATGCTTTTACATTATTGAAAACTGCATTTACTAAGGTGCAAATGCATAACAAAGAATAGCTATTTTTAAATAAGCGCATTAAAAAAGACAAAATTTTTTGTTCAGGATTACCCTTATGTCGTTATGTGATTTTGTAGGCATTGGTTGGTGTGGCCAACCTATATGCGAATGCAACCCCAAGTACTTTTGTAAAATACATTGTTTATTAACATTTTGTTTGTTTTGTTCTTTAATTATTAAAAAGAGATTTTGACGAGTTATAATAAGAAAAGTATGTGTTAGATGAGGATTTAGCAATCAATTTAATCCAGGGCATTAAATTAAAATTAAATAACTGATGTTAAAATAGTGACTGGAACAATGGTGCTGGTTATGTATTGTAGAGTTTCTCGGGATTTGCGAGTATTCAGTCACCTAACTCTTGATATTACAACAATTTTGTATTTTTTGGTTCGCCAAGCCGTTTATTCGATTTGTACAATGCTCTGCAAAAAAGATTCACAGAGTCAGAAAACGGGTTTGGTTTACCCGGACTTTAGAATTTATCTAAATATTTACTACACTAAACACGCTGTTGATCTACAACGTGTGTCGTAACAACCATACGGAGATACACTTAACTTATCATCCGCATGAATGCGTACTCTTCTAATAAATGCTCACTTACTATGTTACTTTAAAAACGACTGGATCTAAAGTAAAACACTACAGTAAATGCCCTACATATGAAATCTCAAATTTACTCGGGGGTTAAATTTCCTGAGGCGACAAAATGCGTGGCAGAGTTATTATAAATAGCACTTGCCACGGTATTCCACTCCTAGTGCAATGATTTCCTGACTTCACGGGGGTGGTTTCGTTGTGGTTCCCTGCTGTTTCTCTGCTGCCTTGCTGTAGCCCTCGCTGCTGAGGACGATTTATGCCGGAGCAATTTATTCGGCAATGCTGTACGCAGCTTCTGTATGGGCGGAAGGTTGTAAAGTCCAGGGGATGCGTCAGTTGACGAGCGTACAACGCATAGCCGCAGTGAAAGCGACCAGGACTACTTCCACGGAGGCGGTCTTGGTGATCAGTAGGATTCTCCCTATCGAATATGTCGTTAGAGATAGCAGATTGATAAACATAGGGAAAGGGCGCGAAATTATCGAAGATATTCATCTTGGTAATAAGGAGGTAGAAAGAAAGATCGTTGTATCGGAGTTGGGGCACCCGGCCGATATTAGAGAAATCGAGTTTGTCGAAGGCGATGGGGACGCGATGAGTATCAGAATTTACAGGAACGATTCACGCATGGATGACGGGCATGTAGGCGCGGCGTTTGTCGTGTTTAAGCAGGAAACAGAGGTGTTTCAGTTTCAAACCAAACTTGCAAACTGGAGCACTATCTTCCAGTGCGAATTGGTACCCATTCGAAAGGCTATCGATTACATAGTAAACCACGCAGACAGAGATGAATATTATATAATCAGCGACAGTAAATCAGCGCTGGCAGCTTTAACAAACATGAACACCTCGACAGATCTCTAAGCGGACGTATGCAGGATAGTGCGTATGGCGCTCGAGTTTCGACGTTTAAGGTTTTGTTGGGTTAGGTCACACGATGGTTACGTAAGGAATGTTTGTGCTGATGAATTAGCTAAAGAGACCGTGACGGGCGGTTTTCGGATATCACATTTGTCGATACCGAGGTTTCTGATTAAAAGAAAGCTGCGCGAAAGGTCAATTCGACAATGGGAAGAGAGGTGGAGCAACACTGCCACGGGCAGGTTGAGCCACAAATTCATTCCGAGTATTGTAGCTAGAGATAAGATCGAGGTGAAGCTCGACCATAGAATGGTGCAACTGATTACAGGGCTCGGCGCCCTGAAAGCGTATTTGCAAAGATTCGGTTTGACCAACAACGACCGCTGCGAATGCGGCGAGGGCGCAGAAAACGCCGAGCACGTGCTCTTCGACTGTCCACTCGAGGTTGCAAATCGAGGGTTAGCTGATGTAAAATTAGCTATCGTAGGAGTAACATGGGCAAAGAGTCTAGAGGAAGTAGGGGAAGTGGCTAACCAGAAGGCGTTCTGGACAGCCTTTAAAGAATTTGCGGGAAGGGTCGCGAGATTGGACGCTGATGACCGCGTGTAAATCGGAGGGTGAGGGGAGAGAGGGGAGGATTGAAAATTTATTTCGACTTGGCTTGAAAATGATATGATGAGCATGATTTAACCGAAACCTGTATATTAATAATTAAAAAAAAAATTATAATAATAATTAACCAAAAGTTTAATATGCACGTCTAGCCCAAACGCCACCAAAACAATCACTGCCCCACCTTATATGCGCGGAAATTCAGAATCGGGAATAAACTAAAACAAATAAATAACAACAAACAAAATCACAAAATTCTCATTAATTTAAATCAGAAAAATATATAAGGGAAATACAATAGAGTGAAACCGCGCATCCTCCTAGGACTTTTAAAGTGATAGTGATTGTGAACCCCCCCCCCCGAACGTTTAGTGCATACCCACCAAGACTTTAACAGTGCGTATCCATCTCCCCTTAGCTGTAAGATATCAATAGACGTAAGAAAACGACCAGATGTTCGGATGCAGGGAAAATTTATATACGAGGTAGGAATAAAATTGTGGCGGCTGTACTCGCACAAGCATAGACTTGTATTAATACGAAGATTTTGAAATAATTTAATAAGCACGTTTTTGTGTGTAGTGGCGCTAACCATCATAATGCTTATGTCAGTGAAACTGATAATTTGGGTGATGCTTTTACCAATTTATGCACTGTTACATGCTTTTGCTTATTTAAATATTTATTTATTTATTTATATATTACTTTATGTTTATTTATATACTTACATTATATTAATACTTATTTTATATTTATACTTTTGCCTGTATTTTTGTTGTGTGGCTTGATTTTATTTGTTTGACGTTCTGCCGCCAATTTTTGGTGACAGTATATATAGTAAAGAAAATTGTTCTTGTAATATGCCAGTTAGGAAATGATAGGGCACGCTAGGAACAAATTTAGGATGAAATTAAGATAAATACTTAGACCAGGGAGGATTAATTTGTAAATTTATAGAGCAGGCAAACTAGCTGGATTCACTGTTAAAAATATTTGCCGAATGCTTAGAAATTTGAATCCATTTTTAAAATGTGTTAGGTAGATTTGGATAGTTTGAAGTCGACCCTTCAGGTCGCACTGGTAAGCAGAGCTGGCAGCTACTATCCGGTATCACGGATGCCTCCCCTTTCACTTTTGCTTGTGTCTTGTTGATCGGGCACACTCCAAAATCAACGCTAGGGATACCATTATTCAAACCCTATTTTTAGTTTTTGTTTCAGTTTGTTAGATTTTTATTTAGAATGGATTAATTTTGAAGTTAGATTTAATTTGAAGCACGTTTATATTTTCGCGTTTAAACCCAATGTAGTACCTTCGAGTGGAGCATTGGGGACGTGGACGCAAGTATATCCGCTCTTACTTAAATTATAATGTATTTTAACATGTACTAAAGGGAGACAAAGTTTAGGTGTGCATTGACTTTGAAACCACTAAGGGGATAAGGACTAATATAATGAAGATAGGAGAGACGGAGATAGTGGTGGAATACACATATAGGAAGGAGATAGACGATACTTGAGAGAGAATAGATGTGTTTGAATAATATTTTACTTGTGTACTTGAGAATAAAGATAGAAAATATGGGTTAGACAAGGACACGATAAACGGGTAACTGACAAGTAAAATAGGTAAGGGTACAAAATAAAGGACAGAACATTTTTGGATGTAAGAGAGCGAAGTGACTGCATATACGTGCCATGCGAGATGCGTGTTTTTAAATGCTTGTGTTTGTATCAGCGAGGAGGAAATTCAACGAAGTCGACGACCGTTGAAAATTTTAATTTGATTTTCGAGGTATAACATTTATTTTGTAAGCAAAATTCTTAGACTTTCGAGACGGTCGGCATACGGCTGCCAGTTTTCCACGGAATTGTGGATAGCTAACGATACAATTTTTAGAATCAACGACGGTTGAGTGCTGTTTGGTGAAGAGTGTTTTGAGAATCGTAAATCGTTGTAGAAATTTACCAGGAAGGTTTGTTGTTGTAGTGGTGTGTATTTGTAAGCAAACCTAGTCGGGGGGTAGCTTTGGTCTGTATAAGCCACCGGGAGGGGGTGAGTGGCTCTCTGCAAAATTTCATCGAAAGCTTCGAACATCTTCATTACTTGAGTCAAGCGAATTGTGAGTTTTGATATTTTATAAAAATTATTTCAACGTACACAATTTGATGTACAGTGGAAATAAATGTTTTAAATGTGTTAAATATATTTTGAAAATCGAAGCATGTGGAATAGTAAGTAAAAATTACTTTCTTATTTTGGTGGCTGGTGCTTGTTGAGCACTCAAATGGAATTGTGGATATAATTGAGAAGTTTGTTGATGTATGGAAGATTTGGACTTACAGTAGATTGGAGGAATAAAATTTTGGATAGATGATTGCTGTCCCAAATGGTGTGAGTCAACTTGGGGTAATTCCGGTACGTACAGTCGTGGTGAGAAGCTGCATCTGCAATGGTTTAATGGCAGATACCTGTTTGGGCTACATTCCAAGTAACTGATTTTTTTGCAAAAACATTTATTTTTGTGATTGTTTGGTGTAATGACATTCCGTGCTTTTGGGGGTATATTTTCATGAATTCTCTGGACAACGAAATTGAGTTTTTAATATTTTTAATGAATTATGTAGAATATGTTGGAATTGAAATTTTGTATTATTCAATAATTGTGTATCAGTAGATATAATAGGTTCCTTCTAGAACACTTCGATCCTCACTCGATCGATCCCCCCACCCTGCCTTCTATTTCGCAGTTGTTGAGGTGGTGTGCCTTGTAAATTCTGACGATCCTCAAGACACTTCTGGCGCACATCGTTTTTCACTGGATCACCGCCCCCCTCCTACCCCTTTCTGCTTGCCTACTAGTTGTAGGGTGTTGAAGGGGGAAGGGGGTCTTATGACAATTCTTACGACTCATATGAATTCTTCATTATGTTTATCGGCTTTGCGGGTGTCCTAATCAGCATTTTGCGGGCTAGAAAATTTTTAACGATTAGGGATATATAGGCAGATATAATTAGCATCGTGAAATTACATAGGATTATTTAGCACTATTATTTTAATATTATAATTTTACTTTTAACATATATCATTTTTAATATTAGACTAGTATAAGTGTGTTCTTAAATTTTAGAATTAAGTTGACTACATAATTGGACTTATATACATATGTCTGTGGAGACTTTATTAATAAATGAAATAAATGAAATTATGTTTATCGGCTTTGCGGGTGCCCCATTTGGCATTTTGCGGTCTAGAAAAATTTTTTTAACGATCCTCATGACTCGTATGAATTCTTCATTATGTTTATCGGCTTTGCGGGTGCCCCATTCGGAATTTTGAGGTTTAGAAAAAATTTTAAAAAATTTTAAATCGAGCTAACATATGCACTCAAAATTATATGGCATAGGTATGGGTAATCAAAAATTGTAAAGGGTAATTGTTTCCGTTCTCTGGGATCGGTGATTGAGCACAGAAATAAAAATAAACTGTAATATATATGGAAATAAAAATTTATTAGACAATCTATACACAGTAGTAATAAATTCTTTGTATATATCTATATTTACAATAATATTATCATTGTACATGTTTTTAGGCTAAACATGTATATACATTGTGACCCTAAAACAGTCACGTAATGTGTACTACTTAAATCCGAGCAATATATACAACTTATAAACTAAGTAAAATAAAATCTATTATCTATTTCACTATGCCCCCATGCATACGTTAAGGTCGTGTTAGGGATGACAAAACGCTTATCATCTGCGCCCGATAAACTAACCTTGCTAAGTAACAGCGTAAACAAATCATGTTTTTTGCTCCTAATAGTTCGCATCGAATGCACGAAGGCTCGGAAGTTACTGTTATGTGCTACGTCCTTAAAACTATCAACACTTATACCCTGCACAACACTACGCTTAACCCCTTTAATCTTTTTATTACATCCCTTTCGCTAACTATACAGTAACTCTTGGCGCGAGTACCCACAAACTCCAAAACTATCTCACCACCAAACTCATCCTTGAACTTTCCGGGCACTTTCTTGTTTACAAGTGGGATCTTATATTTATTGTCTGGGTGGTAGTCACTAGTGTCGAATAGGTCCAGGCAGGCATGAATATCACTGTACAAGTCTTCTGTTTCGACACTATACACGAGCGAATCGGTATCTGTATACAAAAGCGAAAGCTTAGACCCATACAGAGGCAACAGTTTTTCATAGTGAAAGTCATAAATCAAGGTTTTGATAGGTCTAAAATCGAAAAGCCTGCATATATAGGTTTATTATAGGTGACTTTAACGCGGTCCATCTGTATGAGTGCTAAATTTTCGCCTAGTACCAGATTACAATTAAAGTTCGGACGGGTAATCAGGGTACTCGCACACAAGGTCTTCCGGTTACTCTCCCACCGAGTCACAAGCTTCACGTCGACGCGCTTGTCTATATTTTCCATGGTTTTACCAAAGATGGCATTGTTCATGAGTTTGAAAAAGTCCTTCTCAAAAGCGTTAGTGGCACGAGTGCGAAGGTCCGTGTTCAACTCGATATAAGGCTTCAACCATGGAGACTGGTCGAACTCGAGAACCCGATGGATGGAGGTCAACACTAATCCATTCCGCATACACTGCTGTAGATTCTTGTAGTGGATAATGTAGCGGTGTTTGTCTTCTAAGGTGGCGAGGAGCTTCGGAGCCTTAGATGTGATATAAGGCGACGTCTTCATTTCCGGGCAAAACGGCAGGTCGTTGTGGAGATCATGTAAATGTGAAGGGTACTTCAAGTCGACCTCCAGAATGAATCCTTTCGCAGAGTCCTTGGTAACATTTAAGATGGTGGCCTGGAGTTCGGCTATATCGGTAGAGGGCAACCATCGAAATCCTCTAAGAGGGAGAGCCTGGCTCATGGCCCAGCCATACAAGTTATTGGCATCGTAGTATGCCAAATACTTAGACGGAGCCGCAGGATCGTACTCTTCCATGTACTTGTTGTTGGCAGCAGCGTAACGCCCACTACACTGAGTCAGACCCCCTCTGATCCCAGACTTTATAAAATGGTACATGTCAATATCCGTGAGGAGCTCCAGTTTCACGCCGGTGTATTTTAACATAGCGTCCCAGGTTAATGAGGGCGCTGTCACATACTGGCACGGATCAAGGTCATAAGTCGACATGCACACCCGGCGAAAGTTCTCAAAGACGTCTGCTAACAACATCTGTCTTCAAATAGAGGTCGCTATATTCTCCGAGCGTGTTAAGACCAAAGTCGCGCCATACCTTTTGGGCCCTCTCGTATTCGTCGGTGGTAATGGATGTAGAGGCGAGATCATTGTAGAAGGCAGCCTGTGGTGGGAGAGCTGTTTCTCCAATACTTCCATACTTTGTATGTAAGTGTATGGAAACACGCCTTTCTTGGTAACCAGTCGGAACCTGAGTCCTCGGGAAGTGATGTCTGACCTCTACAAACTGGTCCTGGGTCAAATTCTTCGCCAGTGTATCCAACCCGGACGCCATAAATCGGAGAGAGTCGATAAACCGAAGTTGGACACAAGACTTGTCGGCAGTCTTTTCTTGTTTGTCTAAGACCACTTCTGTATCGGATAGTCGTACAGTTTTCGAAAACGAGATGAACCGCTCTTTATTGTTCGGTATAACGTTAATCTTCTCGTTATCATACCCCAGTTCTTTTATGATGAAATGAGCATCATATACACTAAGGTTGTGAAACACCACTGGGATAAACTGCGGAACCCGATAGAGGATGTTACATTTGAGTGTACAGGAAAGCGGTACGCACCATTCATGTGGTTGTGATCCCGCACACGGTCTGTTCCAAGCGGTTTCTTGCATATTCCACAGTCATCGATAGTGTGGAACAAAAGTTCATTCTGGGCATCCAAAGGAATCATGGGCACATTCGTCGTCAATATCTTACCCAGACGTCTAGCTTCCTCTCTAAGTTTGATAACAAATTTACGTGCTGCGTCTGGACCCCGGTAGATCTCAAATTTATTGAGGGAGTTGTCATAGCAGCATTTAATGTAATATGCCCAGCTATAAGGGGTATGCAGCTGGAGCGGTGTTGTAGATGACATGGAGGGTCGGGCTTTGCAAAACTGTACGGCTGTAGGAGCGATTCAAAGTCAGCATAAATAACGAATGGGACCAGCATTTGTTTTGGATGCTCGAAAATTCCAAAACGTTGTTGAAGACGGTGGGCATTTGGGTTACAACATGGTTACAGTCCCGCTCAGTATGCCTGATCAAGGCAGTCTCAGTCGGAAAAAAGATTAAACATCCATCGCAGATCCATTTATGTAAACGTTTTTGATAACTGTTTACCGACCAGACGTCCCAAATCCTTGATCCAACAAAATGACTTTTTCTTCATCCTGGATGTAGAGCAAGTTAACGTGCCGGGCTCTCCTGCGTTCAGTAAAATGTAGAGGACCAACAATAGACCTTCCTTCCACTCCGAATACATTGATACTCAGATCGTTCAAAGCCTCGAACTTGGCAATCTTGTCAAAGGCCATAGGAACTCTATACCACCCATATTTAAGCAGCTTGAGTAATGGGGTACTTGCTAAGACGATGGGGTTATGCTCGGCAGGATACAGCGCTGCTACAATGGAGTATGCAAAACAGGCTGCGTCTCGGTTTTAACATTCACCACCGCTTTTTAGTTTTTATCCAGCGTGGAAGGTCAATGTAAGAGGATCCCTAAGTGGCTGGTATTTTTGATGTTTAGTTCTAAATGCAGGACACGTTGTAAGGCCCAACCGGACTGGTGATGTTCAAATTCTTGGGATTTATCGAGCATCTCCCGAGAAAACGCTATATACACTTTGTTCAAGTCGCTCGATCGGGTTATAATTTGATTCTTGGTATTGAAAGATTTAGTTGCTTCGGTATCACCCAAGTCCATCTTTGTGTACATACCAAACACTTCCACATTAATTTTAAGGTTCGTGTGGGCCTCCAAGGTGTCCTGGATCAACTTTACAAAATGCTGCTTTTGTTCAAGTAAAAAGTCCTCAATGTCTCTACAACCAGACATATTATTGATGCGGTAAGTTGCGATCCGGGAGCGGAAGGCAGACGATAACAGCTGTATCGCTTCTTGTTCGGGGTCTCTGGATTTGGTCTTATGCGCAGCACTACGTAAATGTCCAGGAAACTGGCGTAAAGGAACGTGCATATTGCAATTCTCGCAATATCGTATGTCCTGTCGCTGGCGTTTTGGGCTGGGTGCAGCACGTGGTGGTGATGCTCCACGTTTGGCTGACATCGATGAAGAAGTATCTCCGTGGAGGGCGTGCTGATGTCGGGTTAAATTAGCTCGACGCCCAAACCCCATATCACAAATGTCGCACACAAATAATGCTGGTGCTGGTAATCCAGTCGGTGGAGCTGAGGCTGTAACCTGACGTGGTGGTCTAATGATATTATGGACCTCCTTTTGTGTCGGTTAAGGTTGCTCCGGATCGAGAAGTTTTCTGGCACACATCGCAGACGAATACTTTGACGGATTCCATTGTAATCTGCACAATAAAACTATGTTTATTACTCAGTTTAAAACACGTAAACCGCAATGTTTTACAGTTGTAAAAGAAACACTACTGAGGAAAATGGGGTGAGACTTCTTATAAATAGCAAGATGATCTCGTAAACAGGCAAATTAAAGTGCGTGCTCACAGGCAGTCAATATAACTTCGGCCCAGGATTCCAATGTAATTTGCGCAATAAAACGATGCTTGTTAGTCAGTTTAAAACACGTAAACCACGAGGTTTTGCAATCGTAGAAGAAACACAACTGAGGAAAATGGGATGAGACCACTTTTATTTATAGCCAGATGATGGTAAACAGGTAAATTAAAGCGCATGCTCACAGGCATCCAATATAACTTCGGCCCAGGATTCCAATGTAATTTGCGCAATAAAACGATGCTTGTTAGTCAGTTTAAAACACGTAAACCACGAGGTTTTGCAATCGTAGAAGAAACACAACTGAGGAAAATGGGATGAGACCACTTTTATTTATAGCCAGATGATGGTAAACAGGTAAATTAAAGCGCATGCTCACAGGCATCCAATATAACTTCGGCCCAGGATTCCAATGTAATTTGCGCAATAAAACGTTGTTAGTCAGTTTAAAACACGTAAACCATGAGGTTTTGCAGTCGCAGAAGAAACACAACTGAGGAAAATGGGATGAGACCACTTTTATTTATAGCCAGATGATGGTAAACAGGTAAATTAAAGCGCATGCTCACAGGCATCCAATATAACTTCGGCCCAGGATTCCAATGTAATTTGCACAATAAAACTATGTTTATTACTCAGTTTAAAACACGTAAACCGCAATGTTTTACAGTTGTAAAAGAAACACTACTGAGGAAAATGGGGTGAGACTTCTTATAAATAGCAAGATGATCTCGTAAACAGGCAAATTAAAGTGCGTGCTCACAGGCAGTCAATATAACTTCGGCCCAGGATTCCAATGTAATTTGCACAATAAAACGATGCTTTTTACTCAGTTTAAAACACGTAAACCACGAGGTTTTGCAATCGTAGAAGAAACACAACTGAGGCAAATGGAATAAGACCCCTTGTATTTATAGCCTGATGATCGTAAACAGGCAAATTAAAGCGCATGCTCACAGGCATCCAATATAACTTCGGCCCAGAATTCCAATGTAATTAGCACAATAAAACGATGCTTGTTACTCAGTTTAAAACACGCAAACCACGAGGTTTTGCAATCGTAGAAGAAACGCAACTGAGGAAAATGGAATGAGACCCCTTGTATTTATAGCCAGATGATCGTAAACAGGTAAATTAAAGTGCGTGCTCACAAGCAGTCAATATAACTTAGGCCCAGGATTCCAATGTAATTAGCACAATAAAACGATGCTTGTTACTCAGTTTAAAACACGTAAACCACGAGGTTTTGCAATCGTAGAAGAAACACAACTGAGGAAAATGGGATGAGACCACTTTTATTTATAGCCAGATGATGGTAAACAGGTAAATTAAAGCGCATGCTCACAGGCATCCAATATAACTTCGGCCCAGGATTCCAATGTAATTTGCGCAATAAAGCGATGCTTGTTAGTCAGTTTAAAACACGTAAACCACGAGGTTTTGCAATCGTAGAAGAAACACAACTGAGGAAAATGGGATGAGACCACTTTTATTTATAGCCAGATGATGGTAAACAGGTAAATTAAAGCGCATGCTCACAGGCATCCAATATAACTTCGGCCCAGGATTCCAATGTAATTTGCGCAATAAAACGATGCTTGTTAGTCAGTTTAAAACACGTAAACCACGAGGTTTTGCAATCGTAGAAGAAACACAACTGAGGAAAATGGGATGAGACCACTTTTATTTATAGCCAGATGATGGTAAACAGGTAAATTAAAGCGCATGCTGACAGGCATCCAATATACCTTCGGCCCAGGATTCCAATGTAATTTGCGCAATAAAACGTTGTTAGTCAGTTTAAAACACGTAAACCATGAGGTTTTGCAGTCGCAGAAGAAACACAACTGAGGAAAATGGGCTGAGACTCCTTATAAATAACCAGATGATTGTAAACAGGTAAATCAAAGCGCATGCTCACAGACCACTAATATAACATGGCCTCAGGATTCCAATGTAATTTGCGCAATAAAACTATGTTTATTATTCGGTTTAATGCATGCAAACAAATGTTTTCGCAATCGCGGAAGTGGAAAATGGAGCTGAAATTCCTCATATTTATAGCCAGATGATCGGAGATAGGAAAATTTGAGCGCATGCTCACAGGCAACCGATATAACATTGTCCCAGGATTCCAATGTGATCTGCACAATAAAACAATGTTTATTACTCGGTTTAATGCATGCAAACAAATGTTTTCGCAATCGCGGAAGTGGAAAATAGGCTGAAATCCCTTATATTTATAGCCAGATGACCGGAGTTAGACAAATTTGAGCGCATACTTACAAGCAGCCGATATAACATTGTCCCAGGATTCCTATGTGATCTACCCAATAAAATGATGTTTATTACTCAGTTTAATAAACGCAGACAAATGTTTTCGCATTCGCGGAAGAGGAAAATGGGCTGATGCCTCTTATAAATAGCCAGATGATCGGAAATAGGTAAATTAGAAAGAATGCGCACAGATCGCTAATAAAACGTCGCCCCAGTGGAGATACTCCTAAAGGAATGGAGCACAGTTACGTCTGGGGAACTTGCAATACAACCAAAAACAGAAAAATTAGTATTATATGGATAATAAATAGCCATTGCTATGCTTTAGGGCCTTATTCGATATAGGACTATGGCGCCAACCGCACCCAATGCGACTCTAACCTATGATCAAACTACTACATATATGCCCAAATTATCACATTACTAAGTAACTTACTGCAGTTAATCACAATAGCATATTGCAATATAAAGCCTAGGGGTGGGGTACGACGGATTTTTATAGCCACCAGACAGCGCTTTCTTTATAGTATATATGCCTGACATTTTAATGGATGACATCCTGGTTTTAAGCAGGGATTAGGATCATCAAATGCCGATACACTCCCACATTGTGGTATCTGTCGTATAAATATGGCCAACCACCAGTTTAAATCCCAAATCATTTTCCAGCAGTTTTATATCTATGATGCTATTGTTAACAACCGAGTTTACTTATTGTTATGATATTTGGGCGCAAGGTAACACGGTACAATAACACTTACCTCATAGCCTATTCGCTGAGCTTTTGACAGACAAGAAGGCAAGACAAACAACGTTGAACAATTTTAAGCCAGGCCCATCCTTACCACCGAAAATGATGATGACAGCTGACTTCTTATAGTACTATTTGCATTTTATCGTACATTTGCGATATTTATACAGGTATTAGTCATAAATGCAAATGTTGTCGTTTTTGTATATATGATTTAAATAAATACAGGTTGCAGTTTGATGATCCATGATTATTTTAACAAATGTTGTACTTTGTTATGTATTAGATAATTTCCTATTGCCTATTCGCTGCGACCAAGTAACAAGATAAAAGCAGTTTGAATGATAAACCATGCTTACTCAGTATAACATAATCTTAGGAATCGTTTCCTTTGAATTTGTATTAAATAATTGTCGTTCCTTTTATGAGCTTTTCGGCTTTGCGATCCAAGTTTATTAAACGTATTTATGCTGTAATATGCGGTGATGTATAAATATACGATACCTCAGTAAATCATTTCTATATGATTAATCGAATTGACCATTTACTAATTTGTATTAGAGATAAATTCTATATTGACTTGATCAAGACTACCAACGTGTTTGATACTATGCTGAATATGCGTGGTATAAAATATGATATCGCTATCAGTTCATAATCAATAGAATGAGTTGAACCATTATTATCGATTTATAGACATTACTGAAATTTCGGCTTATAAACTTTATAAACGTACTGTTTTTTGAACATAACTAAATGTAATTATAAATATTAGGAAATAAATTGTTTCTCAATAACGCGGTTTCTGTACTATTTATGTATCGTTTTGCTTTATTCAAATTTACAGAAATGACTGCATTCCATACGATACGATGACACATCTGTCTATAATTGACTACAAAATACTAAATTATAAAACGAGCTATATATTAAACCAGAGAAAATTACTTTTACCTGACGTTGAGATATTCAAAGCGGTCGATAATTAATCAATTTATAAAACTGAATACCCTTCAATCGGTCGATTTACATATATTTTAAATTCTGGCAATTAATTGTTTTATGATGTAACTATGTCATTACGTCGACTCGTCTAAATTCTTAGACACGTTTATTTTTTGTACCTAAAATATTAACAAAATCGTTAAAATCTATTAGAAACCAGAATTATCCGAAACTAAGCCGAATTTACGCTAAATTAAAATTAATATGTAATTCATTATATGCAACATTAAAAGCTCGTCAAAACGTGTTAGCGATCATATTAATATGCACGTCTATCTAAAAAGCGAATGCTATACATATAATTAAGCTAAAATGGGTCTTTTAACACTGTAAAACTTGCAAAATAATCTGAAAAATATGCTGTTAAATATGTATACAGAGGTTTAATACTCACTTTCAACCACTTCTCAAAACTGCATTGATAGTAAACAGTGAACCGGGGAAAAAAAACTGGTCCGAGCGCACTTTACGTTATTATATCAAAATATATCGTGAAAATGCCCGGGAGTAAACACCTGAGGTCCATCTATATTCAATTTACACCAACCATACCTATGTGCTATTCTTTAACAGAAATCTGCGTTAACAGATCGAGACAAACATCTAAGCCGAAATTGATGTAGATTTCTGTTAAAGAATAGCACATAGGTATGGTTGGTGTAAATTGAATATAGATGGACCTCAGGTGTTTACTCCGGGGCATTTTCACGATATATTTTGATATAATAACGTAAAGTGCGCTCGGACCAGTTTTTTTTCCCCGGTTCACTGTTTACTATCAATGCAGTTTTGAGAAGTGGTTGAAAGTGAGTATTAAACCTCTGTATACATATTTAACAGCATATTTTTCAGATTATTTCGCAAGTTTTACAGTGTTAAAAGTCCCATTTTAGCTTAATTATATGTATAGATTCGCTTTTAGATAGACGTATATTAATATGATCGCTAACACGTTTTGACGAGCTTTTAATGTTGCATATAATGAATTACATATTTAATTTTAATTTAGCGTAAATTCGGCTTAGTTTCGGGATAATTTCTGGTTTCTAATAGATTTTTAACGTGTTTTTGTTAATATTTTAGGTTTCACTGAAAATATTCGAGTTCTAATAAAAGCTGTGATGGCCTTAAAATGTACCGGACTTCGCTCTGCAGCTACAAAAAATAAACGTGTCTAAGAATTTAGATGAGTCAAGACGTAATGATATAGTTACATCATAAAACAATTAATTGCCAGAATTTAAAATATATGTAAATCGACCGATTGAAGGGTATTCAGTTTTATAAATTGATTAATTATCGACCGCTTTGAATATCTCAACGTCAGGTAAAAGTAATTTTTTTCTGGTTTAATATATAGATCGTTTTATAATTTAGTATTTTGTAGTCAATTATAGACAGATGTGTCATCGTATCGTATGGAATGCAGTCATTTCTGGAAATTTGCATAAAGCAAAACGATACATAAATAGTACAGAAACCGCGTTATTAGAGAAACAATTTATTTCCTAAATTAAATTACATTTGTTTGTTCAAGAAAGGTATTACTCGGTTTATAAGCCCGAAATTTAACAGTAATGTGGTATAAAATGTTAATAATAAATTTTGGATTCAAACTAAACATTCTTATTGTTATCGAATTAGCAATTATTTTATAAAATTAGCTATATATCAAACCGGCACTGGTATTTTCAAGTTATATATATATATGTATTCTTCTTCCTATAAATCGTGAGTAATGGTCATTTCTACAATTAATAGAGAACGATACCTAGAAATATTTATGAGCTATGATATTTATGACGTCACGCATATTTATGCAGGCATAAACACGTTTAAGTAGGTCGTTGATCGCTCGAATCATGCCCCCGAGAATTTTTTATCTCTAACGGAACGACAATTATTAATGAAAATTCATAAATCGATTCAATGTATAGATTTTTACGCTCTTATAATTGTTATACAAAATTCATGTTTGGATTTAAATTACAGCTTAATGTTTAAAGAACATCACACAAAAACCCGTTTTTAATATAATAAAATTTAAGGAAGCGCTATAAAGTTTACATATGGTTAAAATACAAATATTCTGCTATGATAAACTAACAATTCTACTTGTTTAACTTTATTAGTTTTTGAGCTTAAAAATAGAGCAAAATTCCATGAACCGAATGATATAAACAAATTTTTATAAAATCTCCATTAATCAGCGCGCTGAATAAAATATATGTCTCGTTGTAATACTAACGAGCTAATTTTGTAGTACGGTTTAGTGTGGTTCTAGATATTGACAAAGGCGGATGCGGTTTTGTATAAGAATTACATATTTAATGCGATTTTAATAAAATTCGGCCTAGCTTTTGACATAGTTTTAGGTTTCTAATTAATTTTTAATAATTTTTTGTTAATATCTTAGGATTCACCGAAAATATTCGAACTCAATATAAAAGCGGCGCTGCTCTCAATTTTACCGAGCTTTGCTCAAACGTGATGTAGAATTTTGGATGAGTCATAATGTAATCATTTTATAATTTTAGCGTGGGGTCGAGACTAATCATCGCCGTCGGGCGATCGTGACAAGTTAACACTCCTACGACTAATATTTTTATGTAATTAAACGTCGTTCTAGGTAAGTCGAGCATTTTTGGGCATGCTTAATTGGATATTTATATATTTTTCAGATATGTATAATGATTTCACTCTCTGCAAATTAGAGAAAATAGCAGCATTTTATACGATGATACATCAGCAGTTTAATTGTCATACAGAAACGCCTTTCTTATTTAAATTTACTAGTGTTTAGGCATAAAAAATAGTGCGAAATTCGAGGAGCCAGATGGCATTGTGCAAATTTCTTTATAAAATCAATATCAATCGGTGCGCTAAAGAAAATATGTCTCGTTGTTATTTAATTTTCTAGTACGGTTTCATGATACATAACTGTATCATGGTACCGTTTAGTATGGCTCTAGACATTGATAAAGACGATCGCGAATGCAGCTCTCCATAAAGCAAATCAGTACGTATTAAAAAATCTTTTCTATTAGTGGTACACTTTTTTAAAAATTTGCAAATTATATTGGTTATTAAGTGTTTGAGTCTTTAAATTATAGCCCGACATTCTGTAAATATAAAGCAATTTTCATTTAAAAATTAGAACTTAGTAAAGCGAGAAGCGTCAAACGTGCACCTGGTTAATATATTTCGTAGCTAGAAATATGTATGAGCTATGATATTTATGACGTCACGCACATTCATGCAGGCATTAACACGTTTAAGTAGGCCGTTGACCACTCGAATCATGCCCCAAGAAGTTTTTATCAAGTAACTAATCGTTTGAGTTCACACATCGACATTGTTTTTAATAGTCAAAATAGGGTTACCTATTGTAATAATTATTATTGTATTGTATAATGAAAATACCCCATTTAATTATGTAAAGCATTATTTCCTTCTTTAAATTGCCCAAATATTGAATTTTACAAATTTTACATACGTGAATTATTTAAAACGGATGATACAATATTTTAATTATCTGCTTTCAGACCTCAAACAAAAACAGGTACAAGGTTAATTTTATGCAATCAAATCGAGCATTGGTCGTAATATTTATGCAGATTTATGTAGATTTCTGCTAATGAATAGCACAATAATAGTAATGGTTAAGTATTTTGCTCATAGATGGATTCCTGGTGTTTACACTCGGACATTTCCTTATGACATATGCTGATACATTAACGTAAGGTGCTCGGCCTTTCAGTTTACGAATCGAGTTTTGTGAAGTCGCTCTAGGTAAGTAAACTGATTTTTGTCGCCAGATTTTAACAGCACATTGTTTCAGATGATGACGATGCTTATTTTAAAAGACTTGTTTTAGCATAATTATGTGTTTAGTATTCGCCAGACGTGTATATTAATATGACCGTTGCATACACGTTTTAATAAATGTTGCAAATAGGCAGGCGCTCGGCTATTTTATTTACATATTATTTATTCAGTGGCTTGAAAATTTGTATATGAATTAAGTTTTATAGGTTTCTAAACTGGAGCAGCAACTTAAGTCGCCGCTGCCACTAGTTTTTAGTATTATGTAATAGGATCATGATGGTTAGCATCATAGCATATTATAGGAATGAATTTAGTGCAATGTCATTAATAACTCAAATACCTATAAAATATATTTTTTGGACTGGTTGGTGACATACCCAATTTCTATGTAAACTTTTAATTTTAATTCTTATATTATATTTACACATCAATTCCAATATCAATATCGAAATTTACACACTATTAAAAATACTAGAATAAAACTGAAGTAGCCCGCGGTCGTACTCATTATAAATTATAGAATGCAGTCGTTTATTATCCTTCCTCCCTTCTGCTTACAATATTACTAATTCATTGTACCTAATGATTTGCAACATAACAAAACAATCGCATTTATTCTTTCTGTTATTGGCTACGCATAATTGATTTGAGAGTCCATAATTCTATACAGGCTAGAACAACAGGCTTCTATTTATCGTGTATATGTAACTGCATGTTTTGTTAATATCAACTTAATAGCTATAATTCATTTATAAAGGTATCAAAAAATATTTACTGTTGCTTTGATCTTTGTGCGTATGGTAGACCATTGCATACGCCTCTGACTAAAGCTGGGTCCACGGTGCTTGCGGCATGGTTCCAATTCAACATCAAAAGCTCAGCAAATAGGCTATGAGGTAAGGGTTATTGCACCGTGCTACCTTACGCCCAAATATCATGACAATAAGTAAACTCAGTTGTTTACAACAGCATCATGGATATAAAGCTACTGGAAAATGATTTGAGGTTTAAACTGGTGGTTGGCCATATTTATACGACAGATACCACAATGTGGGAGTGTATCGGCATTGGATGATCCTAATCACTGCTTACAAACCAGAATGTCATCCATTAAAATGTCAGGTATATATAGTATAAAGAAAGCGCTGCCTAGTGGCTATAAAGAACCTTCGTACCCCACCCCTAGGCTTTATATTGCAATATGCTATTGTGATTAACTGCAGTAAGTTACTTAGTAATGTGACAATTTGGGCATATATGTAGTAGTTGGATCATAGGTTAGAGTAACATCGGGTACGATTAGAATATCACAATGTATTGGCGACTTAGATTGCAATCGATTGAGCCACTATTGATTGAGCGTAGCCCAATAGTAACCGTTACGACGACCTTAGCGCTGTATTTGCAAAAGTGCTGTAAAACTACATTTCATTATGAGCGTATTATCAAAACATTATTCAACTTTATACAACTTTATTTTTACAAAATACAATGCAGATACAAATTATATAGATATCATGTCTCCTAGCTATTGGCTATCCTTTGGAATCTTTTCGGTAGTCTAGCGTTTCACCCTATAGAATGTATAAGGCAGCATTTTTCTTATCCAATTAGTATTTTGCTCCTGCACATTCTAATGTTAGAGACGGCAAAGCTGATGTCGTGGACGTTGATACTGTAGTTGCTTGATGGCTTGATGAGGTTGGTAAAGTTGATTATATTGTTGATATTATTGATGTTGTTGATGTTATCGATGTTGTTGATGTTGTAGATGTAGTTGATACTGTTGATGTTGTAAATTCTCATCATTCATTTCTTTTGACAGTAATTGAGACAATTAAATTTTTATCTTAAAACTTAGAATTTAAAAGATATTCCATCTGAATATCTGCCAACAGTTTTATAAACCCCATCTCCTCGATTATTTCTATAAAATCATCCAAATCTTTGGGTAATACTAACACAGAAGTACAGTGCTGTATTGCTTCCTCGTATGACTGGCACATAAGACATTTTTGTCCTTCTATCGAAAACCGTTGCCCGCATTCCGCCTGTTTTACTCGTAGAGCATTGCGAAATCTTCGAATAACCTTCCCAAAGTCTTTATACATAGTGGTTTAATCGCCTCTTTAAAACTGTATAATCGATAAATTATAACTTCTATGCCAACAGTCTTTTTATATGAGCTACTCTTGTTCGGATATGCCCCGATTGTGCCCGATTTGTGTTATGCTTATTTCTATTATACAACCCTCTTCTCTTAATTCTTCTATTATAGATACCTTTCTAGTGCCAGGATAACCTCTATTATTTAAGGTTATGTCACTGTTTTCTGTATCAATTTCCTATATACTTTTCCCGAACTATGCGTATCAGATTGGGGATTATACTTAACTCCATAAACTGACGTGTATATATATTTTCGTCATAAGTTTTAACCAGCACGTTCGTATACTAACGATGTACAGGCTCGTCGTTAACTGGTAACTTAATCTTTTTTTTTAAAAGTTCGTCTCTGTTTTCAACTTTAATCTCCTTCATAGGTTTTAGTATTTTCCGCTATTCCTTATGACTGGGAAGCGGTGATTTGCAAAGGCTCATGCTATGTTTATGAGCTTCTTTGAATTCTGGTTGTGAAGTAGTATATCCTTTTGCGTTCCACAAACTTCCTTCGTACGGCATCCTGCATAAAATGATGCTTATGTTTACTTACAATAAAATCTTTAGCGGCCGTCCTCATGAAACTTGAGATTGGGGCTAACCATTAACGGCTTCTTCTATATTTATATACTCATCGAAATTTTTCTATATCGCCCTTACCCAAATCAAAATCTTTTACAATAGTAATAAAACTATATTTCGAGTCACCACCATTCCAGCATCGCTGACAAATTTCTTTAAACTTTATAAAGGGCATATCACTGCCAACATGATTTAGAAAGATATGCCAAAGATTTGCATCATCCTGTTTCCATATTGAAATAACATTAGCGTTATCTCTAAGTCCGTGCTTTACTGTGCTGGCATACGTTTGACATAAGTAAAAGGAATCGATACTCTTATGTCTACCACAGGAGAAAACCGTGCGATCTTGTTTTGTTCGTTTGCATGAATATCATCAAAGACAATAATTGAATCTTCTTTTGCATCCTCTGGCCTAATCAAATTTTTATAATTCCCAAATTCGTAGTAACCAATATCCGTCTTTAAGGGTTCAAATAACTTTCTTAACAGTTCATACTTTGGCTGATATAAACTTTTAGAAAACACATAGACGTTTTGGAATGTAAGTCCATTCTCATGTAAAATGAGAGATATTAGAGCGTTGGTTTTTCCACAACTCGATGGTCCAGCAAATATCGCCCTTATATTGGATGGGAACAAAGGTCCATGTTTACCAACTTCCTTTGCACTAGAAGTGGTATATGAATCAAAGTTTTGTATGGGTATTTTAACTTTTTGTCGTGCAGCTTCCACCGGGATATTTGATTCTCTACTTTTATTTCGAGCACCAAGTTTGTAGAGGTGATCCCGTAGCGTTGTTCTAGGCACATTATACAACCTACTAGCTTTACGCGTACTTAACACATCTTTCCGAATTTCACTAATTGCTTTCTAAAGACTGCTTGGTGTACATCTTTCAAATATACTGCTAAGATTGATTCAAAAATTTCAAAAGCAGTCTTTTATACTAAATAGTCCATCCCTGCCCGCCCGTCCGTCCATCCACCCGTCCGCCCACCTGCCCGTCCGCCCATTCATCCGCATTCGTCCGCCCGCCCGCCCGTGCAACCGGTCCACCCGCCCATACGGAACGTTGCGCTGCAGCCAACAAGTACATGGAGGAAGAGTACGATCTCATTACACCGTGTAAGTATTTGACCTACTACGATGCCAATAACTTTTCCCCATATTTATGTTATATAATTTCGAATCGATTTTTTAAACCCCAGGACATATGTTCACTCGATTTAAAATTTTTTAAAATTTTTTCTAAACCTCAAAATTCCGAATGGGGCACCCGCAAAGCCGATAAACATAATGAAGAATTCATACGAGTCATGAGGATCGTTAAAAAAATTTTCTAGACCGCAAAATGCCAAATGGGGCACCCGCAAAGCCGATAAACATAATTTCATTTATTTCATTTATTAATAAAGTCTCCACAGACATATGTATATAAGTCCAATTATGTAGTCAACTTAATTCTAAAATTTAAGAACACACTTATACTAGTCTAATATTAAAATGATATATGTTAAAAGTAAAATTATAATATTAAAATAATAGTGCTAAATAATCCTATGTAATTTCACGATGCTAATTATATCTGCATATATATCCCTAATCGTTAAAAATTTTCTAGCCCGCAAAATGCTGATTAGGACACCCGCAAAGCCGATAAACATAATGAAGAATTCATATGAGTCGTAAGAATTGTCATAAGACCCCCTTCCCCCTTCAACACCCTACAACTAGTAGGCAAGCAGAAAGGGGTAGGAGGGGGGCGGTGATCCAGTGAAAAACGATGTGCGCCAGAAGTGTCTTGAGGATCGTCAGAATTTACAAGGCACACCACCTCAACAACTGCGAAATAGAAGGCAGGGTGGGGGGATCGATCGAGTGAGGATCGAAGTGTTCTAGAAGGAACCTATTATATCTACTTGTATCAACTGCCTATGTAAAAGGTAAATGGATTTTAGATGTTTTTCAGTGCAAAATAAAGTTTAGCACAAGTACAAAAAGGTTTGCTATGAGCTCTTATTAGACTAGAGATTTAAAGTAAAGTCTCGGGTTAAGACCAGTTACTTTCAAAATTTTATTTAGTCAGAGGAGTAAAATTGTATATAGAAATATTTGATAAAAATGAATTAGTAATCGACGTGGATATATGTAGTCAATGAATGTATGCTGTAATAATTGAAAAAGTTTGCTGTGAGATTTTCTGTGTAAATAAATTGTGATGAATTTTTTTTGTAGTCGAATTTCTTTTATATAAAAGTAAGGCAGGATTTTATAGGTATCGGTAGAGCAGCTGTGGCGAACTTTACTAATGAAGTTAAGTTTCTTTTATTATAGGAAAAAGCTGGTAGTATTTTGGCGTCCAAAAGGAAGAGCTTCTTCAGAGGATAAAAATAGGTATTAAAGAGAAATAAGTTAAGAGGAGTTTTGTATTCCAGCTAGACTACATAGAATTTATGGCTTCCAAAGTGTAGGGCTTTTAGAGCTAAACTACACAGTAATTTATGACGCCCAATTTGAGGAGCTCGAATTAATTTTGGCCTTCAATCGAGAGTGAACCTCGGAACATTATGTCGACCCAACAGTGGGGCTGAAATTAGTTACCCAGCGCTTGTTTTCAGAGCTGAACCTCACAGCATATAACGGCCCAACAGTGGGACTTTTCGAGAGAGAGAGCTTCACAACATTATAGCGACCCAACGGTGGGGCTTTTCTAAGTTGATTTCAGAATATTATGGCGAACAACGGAGGTGCTCATGTTTTCAGAGATAAGACGTCACAACAATATATATATATATATATATATATATATATATATATATATATATCAAAGAATGAAATTTATTGGCAAGTGACTCAATATTAGCCACAAGGGCATCCTGTCGACGCGTTTCGCCCTAATTGGGGCTCATCAGGACAGGAGTAGCAAAGATGTAATATTTAAGACGAACATATTATGGGAAGTACAGCATCACCTAGCCCACAATTTGTGCCTTCGTGCTGTTTCACCTGACTTTGCAGGTTTTATCAACAGTCGGCACGGAGGAGATCCGGTTCAACTGCCTTTTTTTTCCATAGCCAAAGATTATAATTATAAAGAATAAGTAAATTTAATGAGTCTTAAAATAATATCAAAGATTGAAATTTATATATATAGTTAATAAGATGAAATAATAACTTAGATTTTTATGCACAGCCCAAATGATCATTTCAAATCGAGCTAGTAATTGAAAGAAGGAAAATATAAGGTCCCGGACAGGATGTGAACCTGTATCTTAGGCTTTCCAGGCCCGGAATATAATATCAATGCTTTTATTTCAGTGAGGCTTATTGCGTTGTTGAGTTATCGGTGTCCACCCATCCCGATCTGCGACTGTAGTTAACACGCAATTTCTTTCCTCTACTTTTGTTTTTGGTTTCTCCCTGATCCGTATGTTTATTGTAACAATCACTATACCAGACGAGTTGGCGCGCTTGAGTTTAGTATAGTATTGAAAGCTCTTCAAGATAAGTGTTATTGGTAACGTAACTTGAAATTGCATCTATTAATTTTTACATCTCTCGATTTTTTTTCTATTTCTTTAATTGCTTCTGTAGGGACCCACTCCCGCACCACCGTAGTTAGCGTTTCTAGTCAATTTCAAATTTAGCATTTTAATGCTTCATTCACCTGTAACACCATGCTGCAATCCACTAACCTTAATACTGTTGCGAGCTACTAGTAGGCAACCCATCAAACACACAAAACGCCGCAAGCACTGTTTTTTTCAAGGGTTCGAGAATGCTTCTAGTAATTACTGGAGGATGAGTCATATCTTTAATTCAGGGTATATATAAGACCTCTTATGAATGTAAGAAGTTCAGTCTATACTAGAATGTCTAATATGAATTATATCGTTGTAAAGTAAAAGTAGTTGAGCTTTTGGAAGTCCAAGAGTATACATAAATGTTATATGCTGTGTCTAATGTACATGCAGCTTGTAGTATACATAAATAAATAGAAGTGTAATAAAAATAGTTGTGTTAGTGTTATTAATGGACCTATGGTAAGCAAGTTAGTTAAGAAGATATTAGTGCTTGTAAATTCATTAGTGTGATAGTGCTTCATTGTTAATTGGACTGAAAACATCTATAAACAAGGCATATACTGTTAATTAGACTTGTGAACAGTGAGTAATAAAGATTCTTGTTATTACTTGTTTTAAATTAGAGAAACGCGGTAGCAGTAGCCCGCTTCACTGGTGTCAGGTGTGGGGTATATAGCGATTAATTTAAAACACAAGTGTAAAGACATTTAAGTAGTTTGTAAATGCCAGTTACAAGAAGTCAAAGTAAGATGGACGCAGAAGCTTTAATGAACTTCCGTAAGGATTTTAAATCCGGTATGGAGGAGGGGCCGGCTAAACTGGAAGTGACACTAAATGAAAACGTAGTGAGGTCAGTTGAACTGGAATCAAACCTTACCGAAAGGTTAAGTGAAAATGCTGCGAAAATGGAAATAAAGTTTAGTGAAGATGCTGAGAAAATAGAAGAAATGTTAAGTGAAAATGCTGCGAAATTAGAGGAAAAGTTGAATGGATAGACAACCACGTTAGAACAAAGATTAATGCAAAGCTCCTTTGCATTGAAAGCAGATTTCACTGAACAGGTAAAAACAGTTGAGCAAAAGTTGGACAGTAAATTGATAAAAATGGAAGAAGATATGATGGGGCTGCAAGAACAAGTAATTTCACTAACAACGCGGCCACTTGAATTAGCAAACCAAGTTGTAAACAGAACATTCTAGAAATAAGAACCATGGAAAAAAGCGAGTCAATACCGTCTAAATTTAAAGTGAAACCACCCACATTCGATGGTAAAACACCTTGGCCCACATATTTGAAACAATTTGAAGCTGCTGCAATAGTCAACGGTTGGTGCAACAAAGAGAAGGCTATCTCCTTAATAGTGGCCCTACGGGGGGAAACTCTTAACATCCTACAAACGACTCCCGATCACCAGCAGAATGATTACGGCCTCTTAACATCGAAGCTTGAGATGAGATATGGAAATGCTCACCTTCAACAGGTTTATCACGTACAAGTTAAGAACCGCTCGCAAAAGACAAGTGAATGCTTGCAAGAATTTGAAGCTGACATCGCCAGATTAGTTAGTTTGGCATACCCAACGGCACCAGATAGTTTGCTCGAACAACTGGCTGTTCAAACATTTGTGGATGGCGTTAAAGATGGCAAAATACAGCAAGCGCTAAGACTAGCACGGCCAAAAATGTTAGATGACGCACTGGCTCATGCGCTTGAATTTGAATCAACTAAGCAGACATCACACAGGATGAGTCACAAAGTTCGGTCTGTCTTAGAAGAACCTGATCAAGCGCAGAACAGCATAGATGAAATAATCAACCGTGTGGAAAAGCTTGAAAGACAACGACCACGGAGATGGGGTCTGCGTTGCTGGAACTGCGGTGAAGTTGGTCATATACAGAGACGTTGCACTTAAAAAAAAACAACCGGGAGCAGCAGGAAAACTAAAGCAGGTCGACGTAAGGGGGCGAACGTTGACAGCACAACGTAGTGCCCCGGAGATTATCATCCGTGCTGCATCGTCGATGGGAAGTCTAGACAGCATTTATATCTATGGTACAATTAATGGTAGTAGGATTGTCCGATTACTAGTGGATACAGAAGCGACAAGAACGATTGTGAGACCAGATTTGGTTGGTAGTGGAAAAGTGCTACCTGTATCGGTGTGTCTTCGAACGGCAAGTGGTGAGAAATTTTTGTACTCACGGAGAGACTGCCGTTATGTTGGCAATTGGGGACAAACTAATTAATCATCGAGTGTTGGTAGCTGAAATTACAGAAAAAGTGATCTTGGGAATAGATCTCATGAGAGAATATGGGTTTCATGTATACATGAAAGAAAATGTGCTTCGGATAGATAATGATGAGATTCGATTTCAAGGGACGAGTAACCGGACGATGCAAGTTCGAACGATTTGTGATATGAAAATACCCGAAAAGGCGGAAATGATAGTAATGAGACACCCGGATGGTACGCTCCGGGAAGGACAAGTATGCATGATGAAAGCAACTGAATCGGGAATGGGTCAGGAAGAATTGCTGATTGGAAGAACGCTGGGAAAGTTTCGAAATATGATACCAGTAAGGGTACTGAACATCAATCCGCATACGGTGACCCTGAAGAAAGACATGGTTGTGGGAAGTTGCATTCCAGTATGCCATATTAAACGTTGTGTGGACGACACGAAAGATAAACCAGCCAACGGTTGCTCACAGAAATTGCTGGATATGTTGATACCCCCGTGTCAAGGATTAAACGACGACCAACTGGGCAAGGTAGAAGAACTGGTCGGACGATATCTAGGTGTGTTTGCACTGGATGATAGCGAGAAAGGAAGGACGAATGTTGTGCAACACAAGATGCGCAACTGATAAGACAACACCCCAGGCGGCTTCCTTTGGCAAAACGTAAGGAAGCCGAGCAAATTATTACCAATATGGAAGAACAGGGAGTGATTGAACCCTCGAATAGTCTATGAGCATCCCCGGTAGTGCTTGTCAAGAAAAAGGACGGGTCGACAAGGTTTTGTGTAGACTACCGGCGGCTTAACAATGTGACAAAGAAAGACAGCTATCCTTTGCCTAGAATTGATGACACCTTGGATACTCTATCCGGATCTAAATGGTTTTCGACCTTGGACTTGAAAAGCGAATACTGGCAGGTAGGGTTGGAGCCAAACGATAAAGAAAAGACTGCGTTTACAATTGGAACTGGATTATGGCAGTTCAAGGTCATGTCATTTGGATTGTGCAATGCTCCTGCTAATTTTGAACGTTTGATGGAGTCGATGCTGCGTGGACTGTCCTGGAAGATATGTCTAGTGTACCTAGACAACGTGATAGTGTTAGGCCGGTCTTTTGAAGAACATCTTAAGAACCTAGAGGAGATATTCCAAATATTACGCGGGGCAAACCTTACATTGAGCCCCAAGAAGTGCTACCTATTTGGAAAAGAGGTGAAATACCTAGGACATGTCGTTTCGGAGACCGGAATAAGAGCTGACCCTGACAAAATAAAAACGGTGCAAGAGCGGCCTACACCAGCAGATATACACCAACTACGCAGTTTTCCAGGATTATGCTCATATTACCGACGTTTTATACTTGGGTTTGCAAACATTGCCAAACCGTTAACGAAATTAACCGAAGATGGACAAGAATGTGATTGGAATGACGACTGCCACAGTGCATTTGAACAACTGAAACGGCTACTAGTTACAGCACCAATTTTGAGTTATCCGCGGATGGAGGGGAAATTTGTGTTGGATACCGATGCCATTAACACGCTATAGGAAGCGTTCTTTCTCAAGTGCAGGACGGACAAGAAAAGGTTATTGGGTATTTCAGTAAGGTCTTGTCGCGGCCAGAAAGAAACTATTGTGTGACAAGAAGAGAGTTGTTGGCCGTCGTCAAATCCGTAGAGCACTTTTATAAGTACTTATACGGCCGTAAATTCCTGTTGAAAACAGACCATGCTGCACTAAAATGGTTACTGCAGTTTCGAAATCCTGAAGGGCAAGTTGCAAGGTGGATAGAGCGGCTGCAAGAATATGACTTTGACACAGAACATCGTGTAGGAACTAACCATCGGAATGCATACGCTCTATCAAGGAGACCTTGTCCGGTGGACTGCAATCATTGCTCCAAGAGGGAAGGGAAAATAAGTGCCATCCATAGAATGACGGTGACCGATGCTACTTGGCAACCCGAAAGAATACGAGAAGACCAGGAGAATGACGCCGAATTAGGACGTATTATTGAGTGGAAAAGTAGAGGACAACGACTAGCTTGGGAAAAAATTTAATATTTCAAGTAGGCGCCTGAAGGCATACTGGGCACAGTGGAACTCCATGATGATTGAAAATAGAATCTTGAAACGACGCCTGGAATGTGAAGATGGCACTGAGAGACTTCAAGTGATAGTGCCGAAAAGCAGAGTGCCGGAAGTGTTGCAGCACTTGCACGATGGTATTTCCGGAGGGCACTTTGGCGTGAAAAGAATTCTCGAAAGAGTGAGAGAAAGATTCTATTGGGTGAACTGCAAAGATGATGTGAAAGAGTGGTGCCGGAAATGTGAATTGTGTGCCTCTGCAAATGGCCCGGTCACAAAACGGAAAGCCCCAATGAGACAGTATAACGTGGGGAATCTTTTTGAAAGGGTAGCCATTAATATAGCTGGTCCGTTTCCTGAATCAGAGAAAGGAAATAAATACATCTTGGTTGCAATGGATTATTTTACCAAATGGCCGGAGGCATATGCTATACCTAACCAAGAAGTCAAGACGGTTGCAGATGTATTAGTGAGGGAGTTGTTTTGTCGCTTTGGAGTTCCGTTGGAATTACACTCCGATCAAGGTCGGAACTTCGAATCAGCGTTGTTTCAAAACGTCTGCAAGCATCTTGGAATTAAGAAGACTAGAACTAGAATGGTTGAAAGAATAAACAGGACGTTAGGGAAATACCTAGCCAAAGTTGTCTCTGAACATCAGCGAGACTGGGACCAATATTTACATTTGTTCCTACTGGCGTACCGATCTTCGGTACATGACAGCACAGGATACTCGCCCGCTTGCGTAATGCTAGGACGTGAATTGCGGCTACCATGTGATCTTCAGTTTGGATTTAAACGTGGAGAAGAGATCGCAGGTGAAGATTACGTTAGTAAGCTTCATGAAAGATCAAATAGCATTCACAAAAACGTCCGAAAGAATATACAGGCAGCAAGCGATGGAATAAAATCACAATATGACACGAAAGCACAAGAAGGTGGTTATCAACCTAGAGAGTTAGTGTGGTTGTATAATCCACAAAGAAAACGTGGGTTGTCGCCAAAATTACAAAGACAATGGGAAGGCCCGTACGAAGTGATGAAAAGGATTAATGATGTAGTGTACCGGATCAGAAGATCTCCTCGTGGTAAACCGAAAGTGGTTCACTTTGACCGTTTAACATCCTACGCTGGCAACAAACAAGAAAGCTTGAATAATTAGAATGGTGTTCGGCAAGTTATTAATCATGAGCCAAATGTAAATTTTGAGATCTTTATGGCGGCGTATGGTGGTTCCGCTAAGGCGAGATTTGGCGTTGTTGTTGAAAAACAGCAAGATCTATTTAGAGCACCAAAGAGTATTCCCTTGCACATTGCGTAGCTCAAGATTTGGAAATATCAAGGAGAATAGCTGTTGTTTTCAAGAAAAGGTTTGGATGTGTGGATGAATTAGTACAACAGCAGCCAACTGTAGAAAAAGCTTTGGTTCTTCAAGATAAAAATCGTTATGTTTACTATCTGGTCACCAAAAATTCTTCATGGCAGAGACCTAGTTATGGACATCTATGGGAGGCTTTGCTAAATCTTAAGGCGCAGATGATGGAAAATGGGGTAACGAGACTAGCGATGCCCAAGCTAGGCTGTGGACTGGATCGCTTAAATTGGAGGATAGTCCGAAATATGCTAGAAGTAGTTTTCCAGGGAACCAACTTCCAGGTCCTTGTTTGTTGTTATCAACCGATTGCCTACCAAGACCAAGAAAAGAGTGTTGACTGTTACTTCCAACGACGTGGTGGATGCACCAGAGGAGATAGCTGCCGATACCGTCATCAGTCATCGAATTAGCGTCAAAAGGTATTTTCAGTTACGAGACGTAACGGTTTTAAAGGGGGGGCAGTGTTGTGAGCTACTAGTAGGCAACCCATCAAACACACAAAACGCCGCAAGCACTGTTTATTATCAAGGGTTCGAGAATGCTTCTAGTAATTACTGGAGGATGAGTCATATCTTTAATTCAGGGTATATATAAGACCTCTTATGAATGTAAGAAGTTCAGTCTATACTAGAATGTCTAATATAAATTACATCGTTGTAAAGTAAAAGTAGTTGAGCTTTTGGAAGTCCAAGAGTATACATAAATGTTATATGCTGTGTCTAATGTACATGCAGCTTATAGTATACACAAATAAATAGAAATGTAATAAAAATAGTTGTGTTAGTGTTATTAATGGACCTTTGTTAAAGAAGTTAGTTTAAGAAGATATTAGTGCTTGTAAATTCATTAATGTGATAGTGCTTCATCGTTAATTGGACTCAAAACATCTATAAATAAGGCATATACTGTTAATTAGACTTCTGAACAGTGAGTAATAAAGACTCTTGTTATTACTTGTTTTAAATTAGAGAAACGCGGTAGCAGTAGCCCGCTTCAATACTTAGGATGAAAGTTTAAAAAGGAAATGAAAATTTAGGCAATAGTGGCGTATAGAATACACAAGGGTTACATTGATGAACAATACAATAACCCTAAACTAATAATAATTAAAAAATTGTTTTCGTGTTCAGTATCGCTAGATAATTATACAACCCCAATTTATATAGATTAATATATTTACACTCGATACTGCAAATTAATTTCCGTACTGCATTTTATATAATATACCTTATTTTCCACATTCAGTACTATTTACCGCTGTTATGCTAAAGTTTAATCATGATTATATACATAAATTTGTTTTTGATGGCCTTTTGTATGGTAGTTCCTTATGGCGCATAGCTACGGCAATCAATTTTATTTAACATACTTAGACAGAAACAGGAAATCCTTTTCATAGCTCATCTTAATGGTTTAATTTTTGTGGCGTTTTAATTTTCATCTTTAAACTTAATGGTCGTTTCTTAATTCTACATCGTTTAGTGTAATTTATGTAATTAGTTTGTATACCTACGTAGACACAGGAATTATCAACTTTTTACATAAGGAAGTTTTCGTGTGTTTATCTATACTAGTCATAATTAGACGTTTATTTCCCCAAGAAAAACAAAAACAAAATTTCAGGTCTTGAACACTTCTGCAGCATTATACCTAAGGGCACAATAATAATTTTAATTATAAAATTATTCCAAGACGTTTCAGCAAGCAGTTGATGCTGATAATGTTTCTGATGCTGTCGTTTAGAAATTGCCCGGGCCCTACGCATTGTGTGTTCTAACTTTAATTAAGTTTAGCAGAAAGCGACTACTGTACTTTGTGTCAACAGATAACCTGCGTTTCCACTTATGGTGTTTATTTCAAGGCGAATTGGGTTCCGCGTTCGGAAGCTCTGTAAATATTTGTTTGTAGTATAATTGTATTATAAAATTAAACCGTCTACGCTTCCGAATAAAATGCAATACCAGATTTCCTAAGGTTGAGATATTGAACGTTAGGAAGCACAGAATGTTACCGCTTTATTTTGAAGTAAATTTTTGACAATTCCCTGGAGTTTTCGGGCTGCAATCTGTATTTAACACTTGAGCCGTTTTTGAGTTAGACGCGTACCTAATTGATGTCATGCTTTTTTTTCGTGACGCTACAGTTGCACATAAATGACAACTTCAACTAAACCAGAGTAAAGAAGTTTTTATAAAGTGAAAATACGTTTCTCCACATCAACTTGTCGTTTCGAAGGTACACATATGGCCCATCCTGTGGGTTAATTCTTGAAATTATTCCAATGGGAATCAGCCGTTTTTCCCATGAGAATATACAAGTATTATTCTTGAATCACTTCGTGTGAAAATGTGCCACCATGTTTCGTTGGAACGTAATCACATGATACTTCCCATGAGAATTGAATAGTACACCTACGTACTTGCTATAAGTTATTTAAACTGTTGTAACTTGTTTATATCTTCGATGATCACTGCTGTGAATATTACTAAGAAATGGCAAATTTTGATGAAATTGTTCAATTGGATCGCACTAGAAGATTCCCACTTCAGTCGAGCGTGTAGGAATGTAAACTTATTAGAAAATTTTCCCTTGCGGAGATCATCTTTCTGCTGCATAATATGAATGAGTTTTTTCTCTGAACCTCTGACAGGTTCCCACAGCGCGCTGTTTTACTTGATAGTAATTCCATTACTTAACCAGGCTTAAATAACAAGATGTTAAATGAAAAATATCTACAAAGCAACACAAACACGATTTATGATTATAAGATGTTTTTTTTATAGTGGTAAAAGATTTTATATCCTCTGTGTGGGACTCTTCATTGCCGGAGCAAGGACATACCCACTAAAAATCTACTTTGGTGTCAGACTCGAGATCCCTTGTCATAGACGTTTATAGGGATTTCGTGACTAGCGTACCTCGACTAGGTCCTTCACCGCTGTCGGGAATTGGAAAAAACAAGGCGTTACGCGCAGTTTATTCCTTTCGGGCGTCTGATGGAATCGCAGCGCAGATCATTACCGGAGTATCGCCCTGGGGTGTCTATGTCGCTGCCATAAGGCATCTTCAACCGCTCCCAGGGCTCTTATGAGCCGGTTTTAGTGATCTTCTAGAGATCCGTAAAACTTCTCTGCGTTCGACCGGCGCCATTCCTTGACGGTTTGAAGATTTGCCTCCCTGTGAAGCTGAGCATTTTGAATGTACCAGGGAGCTCCTGAGACTTCCCTTAGAGCTTTGTTCTGGATCACCTGGAGTTTCCGCATGTGCGTTTCCGCTGCGTTTCCCCATACCGCTGATGCGTATGCAAACGTCGGTCTGGTTATCACCCGGTAGAGCCTAAGCTTGTTTGAAGCGTTCAGCTACTTCGACGATTGGTCAAGGGGTATAGCTGAATCATAACTCCCTTGGCCTTGTTTGCCGCATACTCGATGTGAGCTTTCCAAGTGAGATTCGAATCAAGGATCACCTCGAGGTACTTGACGTTTGAACGCCAAGGTATCGGTTTGTCGAATGCTCTGACGTCGTCTCCAGATCGATGACGTCGCTTCGAGAAGAAAACTGCCGTGCTCTTTTCTGGATTGACCTCGACTCGCCAGAGTCTTAGCCACTCCTTGAGAGCGTCCATCGTCGTTTGCAGTCTTTGTATGATGCGGTGCGGAGCACGAGATCTGGCTAAAATTGCTGTGTCGTCGGCGTATAGTGCCATCCTGGTGTCTGCCGTTTTCGGTAGGTCGCTCACGAGGATGCCAAAGAGTGCCGGCAAGAGGAGCGAGCCTTGGGAGACCCCAGCCCTGATTCTCCGATGGTTATGCGATAAATCGTACAGTTATTAATATATCCATACCCGTGTTTACAATGCATCGATTCTATTGGCTGTCTACTAGTAAAAATCACCGAAGTACGCATTTTGTTACTCTTATGAGAAGTTAGTTTTCAATACCTTTCAAGAATAGCTACAGACATCCCCATGGGAATTTGATCGTGAGGATTTATTCTCATGAGAACGAATTTGTACGACTTCAAGAATCAACCCCCTGGATGGTAGCCGACTGCGCGAGTGACTTGAATTGCCGACCCTTTCTCAATGAATTATCAAAATGCAATTCAATCTAATACATGTATTTCGTTTTTAATATACCAGTATCCCAAGGAGCACACTCGAGTAGATTTTACGTAAACTTTACCCAACTTTAAGTCACCGATCAACTGCAATTACCTGTTATGGCGTAAAGTATACGTAATCATTGCGTTATCTTTAATATATATAGAAAAGTATTAGTAACGCAGTACCTTCACTAGCTATAAATTATGTGCCGCGCACGTCCCTTCCTGATATGTTATTAGTATGTAGTCTCTTAAAGGTTGCATGTTATATTTATCTATGGTTAATTCCTACGCCAATGACGTAAAGAAGTTTTATAGTAAGTTTTAAGCGGTGAGATTTTGAGCTTGCGGGGATAGGCATGACCTGGTCGTGGGTTGTTGTATTAAGGACGCTAGGGAAGAGAGGTCCGTTCGTTACCGGTGCGTAAAGAAGCATGATGCATGCGACAGACTTGTGCATACGATCAAATAGTTTTATCTTGATGTTTTCAATTATTAATGTTGTAATTGAATCGTGTTCATGTACATTGGATTAAGGGTTTATCTACTAGGAGTATCCTCGAAACAATGGAATTTAAATAAGGTAAACTAATTCTGCTAAGCTGTACGTATTGTTTTAGCTGTTGTCAAGGTGCATCATGATTTTAAAGCACCCCTCAATTGGATTGGAATGTTGGTAGTGTAAACTCACTTCGTGGTTTAGTAAATCATTGACGCAAGGATAATTATAACGAGAGGTATGCATGTATACGGTTACATAAGAAAGGCCTAAAGAACGTAATTCGTTCTTATATTTAACGCTTGTTGGGACAAAGCGGCGGTTTAGTCCAAGGCCAGCAATACCGGGAATTTCGAAACACCGTGTGTTAATTTATAGGTCCCGCGGAATTACAATTCTCGCATGTTTGATTATTTAGGACACTAGTATTAAAAGGGGGTTATTACATGATAAAATTACCGTTTTTGTTACTGTATGCTTAATGTTAATAAATTTCTTGGCAAATGGTGATGTATAGTTTTGAATCCAGATTAGCTCAACATTACAAGTTCACACTATTGACCCGAACTCACCCTGAAATCTTGAGCCCGCATTTGTGGGCAAGTTCACTGGCACCAAACGTTAGGGGCAGCAGGGGGTCTGTGAAGTTGCGTGATATTCAATAGTAGGTGATTTATTCAGATTTTTAGTTGTTTGTTATTCATATTAGTGAACCCGAGGCAAACAATACAGCAAACAAATCCTTTCCTCTGAAAGAACCTAATTTTTATTTATGTAATAGTATAAGTTCAAACATGTACAAAATTATAATTCAATTCAACCTTTTAGTAACCTGGGCAAACATAAACACAAATTAACATTTCAAATACACTTCATACACACACACACACACACACACAAACACTCTCACTCACACACACACACACACACATAAACACACAAAACACCTCTAATGCACTGTGCAAACACAAAACACCATTCACGCACTTACATTGCCTTTTCAACATCTGGATTTCCGGCTGCTGATGGTCCAGACTGATAAGACAACATCCGTCGAGCGTTCCTCTTTGACGATTGGGATATCCGGCTTCCGATGGTCCTGGTCCTAAAGGGAGAATGTAACACGGATACCAACATCACACACAACACACATACACACAACTCTCTTTCACACACACACACACACAAAAACACACACACACACCTAAACACACGCTTTCATTGCCTTTTCAACATCTGGATTTCCGGCTGCCGATGGTCCAGACTGATAAGGCAACATCCGTCGAGCGTTCCTCTTTGACGATTGGGATATCCGGCTTCTGATGGTCCTGGTCCTAAAGGGGGAACATAACACGGATACCAACATCACACACAGCACAAATACACACAACTCTCTCTCTCTCTCACACACACACCCACACAAACACACACACACACACACCTAAACACACGTTTCCATTGCCTTTTCAACATCTGGATTTCCGGCTGCCGATGGTCCGGACTGACAAGGCAATGCCCGTTGTGTGTTCTTCCTTGACGACTGAGATATCCGGCTGCCGATTGTCCTGGTCCTAGAAGGGGAACGTAACACGGAACAACATCACACACAACACACATACACACAACCTCCCCCCACACACACACATACACACTTAACACATGACGGTTACTTTTTGTGGGGAAGCCAGGTCTGCTTAAATTTCAGGTAGCAGACTACTGAAACGTTGGAACAAATAAATAAATAAATAAATAAAAAATTCATATTAGTGAAATTAAAAAAATTATTGTAGCAATGTCGAGGCGTAAATCAAAAACGAATAAGAAAATTGAAATGGAATCCGAAGATGAACACGAGGATCCGATTATAACATTAACAAAATTAATGAAAGAAATGAACGGGAGCTTGCAGGAAAATCATTAGGCGTTAAACGAAAATTTTTTGGTTTTGGCTCAAAACGAGTGTGAAGTAATTAAAAATATTAACGAGATGATGGACGCGTTGGAAAGGAAGAAGGAGAAGGATTACATAATTAAATTATCTAACGAACAAAAGAGTTTTTGTAAAAATAATGTTGTGGGTGATCATGGTAAACCAGTAGCAGCAAGCTATGTGGGAAATCCGCATTATTTATCTGTATGGAAAGAGTTAGGCGGAAGCAATGTGCAATTTAGATCAGAAGGTGGCGCTAATCCGATAGTGTTTTTGAATACATTAATTCCTGGGTTTCGTGAGGCCGACGTTTCTGAAAATAAACAATACTAGCTCTGAAGGGTTCAACGTTAACTTGAGGTAAAATAAAACCATTGTCTTGCAAAGCTCTTTCAGATTTTAAAGTTGCATTTTTAGAAAGATATTGGGATAAGCAGAAGCAGCGGGAGGTATTGAGGAAATTGGGATATAGAGTATACGAGCATGGTTTTCGGTCAGATTATTTTTTTAAACAACTTGACAAGGCGAAATACTTAACTTATTCATTCAGTGAAAAGGGAATTGTTGAAATGTTGGTAGCTCATTTTGATGCGGAATTGTTAGTTTAGGTCTAAAAACAGTAGATGATGTAGAAAACTACTTGAGGAAAATGGATGGCGCGGAGGTAGAGAGTAGGGAACTCAATGATCGGAGAGGTCACGGCGCTATTCCTAGATCAAACGCAAATAAGGTGTTCAGAGGGAAGGAGCGAGATTGCCATTTGAACCAAAACCGTGGGAGATTTAACCATACGATTTATTCTAATGGGGGTTTAGGAGCAAAACGAATAGAGGAGGTAATTTAGAAAATAACGCGCGGGAAAACAACCGTCAAGAAAGACATAATGAGCGTCGAGTTATTGTTACGTTTGCTCAGCAGTGTACCTTGTTTAATGATAGGCACGGTAATTTAATTTTAGAAAATGAAGTGAAAACCAAATTAGATATAGTACTTATTATAAATGCGACTGTAGAAGATAGAAAAACAAATTTTTTAATCGATATTGGAGCCACAATGAATTTTATGAGTCAAGAATTTTTTGTTGAAGTATGTGAACAAATTATTAAATTACCTATTTTACCGGTAAATGGAGTTACAGTATTCGGGGCGATTATTAGTAAATGTCAACATATACAAGAACGAATCAATCTTGATTTCTACGTTGATGGTGTTAGTTTTGATATGGGGTGCGTTTATACCAAAACTTATCACGGAAGTTATTTTAGGGAGTGATTTCTTAAATTGATTTTCAGTAGTTTTAGATTTTGAGCGGAATCAAATGGATGGGTTATTTCAGGATGCGAGAGAAACTTTTGATGTCTTAGGCGGGACAAAGCGGCGGTTTAGTGCAAGATCAGCAATACCGGGAATTTGAAAACACCTGTGTATTAGTTCATAAGTCCCGCGGAATTATAATTCTCGCATGTTTGTTTCTTTAAGTTCTAAGGACACTAGTATTAAAAGGGGTTACATCATGATGAAATTTGCCGTTTTTGTTATTGTATGCTTAATACTAATAAATTTCTTGGTAAATGGTTAGGGTTGGTTTATATTCAAGTAAGCTCAATCTTACAGGTCTACACTATTAACCCGAACTCCCCCTGAAATCTAGAACCCGCACTTGTGGACATGTCCAATTAGATAGGAAAGAAAAATTTGTAAATCTGAATGGACAGACCAGGTATGAACGCACTTGTATGCGAAATTTTATGAATAGTTAATTTTAATTAAGCATTATACTTTAATTCTTTTGCATTTAGAAAATGTAGTTTCAGTTAATGCCGTTGCAATAATTAAAGTACCAAACAATGAATTTTCTTAAAATAAATTGGTACAGTTTAATACAATATTAAGATAACGCATTAGTCATTCAATAGGACTAATATCGCGATATAAAACAGCAGTAGGGTAAAATCAAGAAAACCAGCCCCTCATTTCCCCCAGAATCCCTCATTTCCCCACACATCTGGACCAATTTACATGTAAATTCGCACTATAAAGTCTTATTTTTTAAGAATCTTATCCTTGCTCCGCCTTGCTCTCCGCCTTGCTCGAACACCCCCAACCATTTTTCTTACGTCACACCCCATTCTTTCCACCCCGAGATAAATCTTTTCCACACTTCCACCCACGAGATAAACCTACCTTGTTTGGTATTAATTAATATTAGATTTTCTCAGCTACCCGAATCTTTAGGAATTTTTAGATAGCATCACCCCAGGAGCTACCCTAATTTTAAGATTTCTTACCTGTAGCGACTTTTGAGCGTTCTTATAAATTTTTTTAGTCATGCGATACATTAAATTAGCTTAGAATTTTACGCAGAATTCGAATCTGCAAACAGATTTGAAATCAGACCACGCCCTGCAAAGTTATACCCTTTTAAAGTCCTGATCTTCTAAATTTTGCTCTTTGCTCTATAAGCAAAACTAACAAATAGTTTTTTCGTCTATCCATTACATCTTTCGAGATAAACCTATCTTGTTTGGTATCAATTAATATTAAATTTTCTCAGCTACCCGAATTTCTAGGAATTTTTAGATTGCACCATCCCCAAGGAGCTACCTAATTTTAAGATTTCTTACCAGTTGCGATTTCCGATCGTCGTTAAACATTTTTAGTCATGCGATACATCTTCTTAGTCTAAAATTTTACGCACATCCCGAATCTGTAAACAGATTTGAAATCGAACCACGCCCTGCAAAGTTACACATATACCCTCTGCGAGATAAATCTTTCTCCACATTTCCACCCACGAGATAAACCTACCTTGTTTGGTATCAATTAACATTAGAATTTTCTCAGCTACCCAAATCTCTTTAAATTTTCTAGATAGCTCCATCCCCAGAGAGCTACCCCATTTTAAGATTTTTTTTTTTTTTGCTGGTAGCGATTTCTGACGGTCCTTATAAATTTTTATACATGCAATACATCTTGTTAGTCTAGAATTTTATGTAGAATCCGAATCTGTAAACAGATTTAAAACAGGACCACCCTTACCATTTTACACACCCTCTAAATTATAACTTTCCTGCGGCTCATATCTAAAGAAAATCTAAAAACCATTCTTAAAACTTTTTATTACAGACAATTTTACTAATACAGCTTAAATTTTGTAAACCACATTTCTAAATACATATTCACAATTTTTATTTTCAACCTAGAACTTCTCATATCGGCTCATACTTATTAATATTTATTTCTAAATAGAGCACTTTTCCAAAGACCAACCGGACCCCATGTTTCAAATTCCTCTGATTTTGTTCTTATGGTTTCGCTTAAGACCTCGTACATATTTTCCAGATTACTAGAAGACGTTATAACCACATTTTTGTGTTAAAGATTTCACATCGGTAGTCTCTTCCCCATTTTGGTGTAAACGCCGTAGAGTTCGCAGTAGACTTTTATTGCTGTATGTTGTATTCTTTTTCATTAATTAATCGAATAAATCGCTCTTTCTGCGTCCAAAGAAACTCAGGCACTCCATCGTCGACACTGGCGTTCTTTATGCGATAGCTAGCCATACGGTTGTTAAACGCTGTACTAACCATTTCTACGCCATCTTCGCCAGTAGCGGTAACTGATGCATTTTATGTCTGTTGCTCCTTAAATGTGCGGCATAGGTAGTCTTTTCCATTTCGAAATCGCATACTTTACACATAACTCGTTGTTGTTTCGTATAAGGTCCTTTAACAGCTGGCGGAGTTGAACGTTTACGGCTTAATGACATACCGTGCTGTTTTCCTTGTGTCGCTGTAAGCTGTCCATTCTCGTAAAGCGAAACCGCAAGTCCCACAGTTTAAGTACTTTGCTGCTGACGGATGTATAAAGCAACCGTGGACGATGTTACACCCGACACTTGTTCTGGTGTCGTTTGAGAGCATTTTCCAGGTATAGGAAGCACCGCAAGAGTTGCACTTAAAACGTTTGCAGATACCATTTTAGTACAAAACAAAATCCGCACTATAAGACTTTGACTTGTAAGCGAACTAACTTATAACTAAAGAGTTTACTCTTGCGCACCTGCTTTATGTACCCTATAGAATGCAAACCGAAGGTTTCCGAGAACACCGAACGAAGTTGAGGATTCGGCGGGGAACTAAATGACGTCATAATCCTCTGCTCGTCCAATACATTTAGCGCCAATGCATGCACCTGGTTCGCTTCGTCGATGGTGCGAATGCCGTTAGTAGAAACACCGGAAAACGTCTTCCATGTTATACGGATCGTGTGCATATTAAAAATCCAAAGAGCGGTAGCACACGCACACAAATTGTGTGCAAGTCGTAGAAGATGCAGTGCTACTATAACCAAAAACACTTTAAACCATTACTAAGAAAATACCAACTTGCTGTCTACAGGATACTTACAACAATTTAATTTTAAATAACTTCTACGTCATATTTTAGGTAGGCTTGAATATTTTCCAAATGAATCACCAAGCGAAAGTATATGTAGCGGTATTCAAATTACCCATTAATTTCCCATTTTTACGACCATAGTTAATTATAGATTAAAATTTAATTTGTGTACGTTCGAGCTTCTCGTAAACTAACATATTTTATAGCAACAATGCGCTGTATAATACATGCATACCCTTCTCTGCGCTACTACTATTCTTGTAATTGCTAGAAAAGTCACTCTCCTTTTTACTGTTAAGACTGGGCAAAGCACCATTTTTATACTTTCTATAGCACATCGCGCACTTTTCGTCTGATAATTAAATTTTGCTTCTGTAGGCTTTTACACTTTCGCATAGCGGTCGGCCGCACGTATTGATTTCTAGAACCGGTAAGTACTCGATATCCTCCAAATAGAGAATTAGATGCTCGATGTCTGTCAATTTCCGATTCCCTCGTAAAAGGTAGAAAAAACTCAGTCAATAATCCATTATACTTCGACCCGCTCCTGTTCTGATAATTTACAAACATTTTCAAACGACAATGGGCCGAGAATTTTTAAACCTCCGAGGGATCTTTAAGTTGTGATCAATTACACATCCGAGCTACGCGTAAACTAACATATTTTGCAGCAACTGTATAATACATGCATACCCCTTCTCTGCGCTACTGCTATTCTTGTAGTTGCTTGGAAAAGTCAGTCGCCCTTTTTATTGTTGGGACCGATGCAAAGCACCATTCCATACTTTCTTTATAAGTGTAGCACATCGCACTTTTGTCGGATAATTAAATTTTGTTTATGTAGGCCTTTACACTTTCGCTTATTTAAACATCTAATACGATCAATTAACCACTTTAGATTATTCTAACGGAACAACCATACATTCCGCCATATCGTTCTTTTTAATTCCAACGATCCTATGGGCTTCACGCACTAACACCTGACGTATCTTTCCTACTATTTGTTAAACAAAAACTACCGGTATCGATATTGTGGACGTAAACAGATGTTTGTGGATGTGTACGAGTATGTAACCATATACATTAACCAGTCTAAGCTATTTTATTTACTCCACGAAAACTGCTATTTTCTAAACCACAATTAATAATCGCCTTTATAGGTTTAACATTTCTACCATTACCCAATGACTGGTGCTACGTACATGGAAACTTTAATTTCTTATTGGAGAATTCTTATTCTCCCACACACTGCAGCGTAGTTGCATGCCTACCCCTTTTGAGGTATATGCTCGTTATAGGTTGTAAGACCCTCGGTTTTACTTAACTACAATTCGTGAGACCCTTTAATCTTTTTAATCGTATCTTTCTCGCCTACATTACAGTAGGACTTAACATTACTACCAACAAATTCTAATACTGGACACCCATTAAATACGTCTTTAATTTCCCTACAACTTTTTGTTCACAAGTGTTATATTGTATTTGTTGTCTCGAGGGTAGTCACTAGTGTTCAGATAAATTGTTAATGTTTGCACTAATATTAAATTTTCTAGGGACCCCAAATCTGTAAACAGATTTTAAATAGGACCACCCATACAAAGTTATGCGTTTTAAAGACTAATTTTGCTCATCTTTATTTAACACCATCTTGAGAACCCTTTTTTGCTATGCAAGACATATGCTTTAACCAACCGTTTCCTAAATTCTAAAACCGCAGTGTCCCGCAAATACCACGTGGAGATAACACGTATACTCTGTCAACCAGGATAGAAGCCGGAAGGATTTGGAAGGTGGGAGAAGAACTTAAAATTATGGAATCTTAAAACTAATATATACAAATCTAAACAACTATCTTATATCTTTACACCCCCATGCGTAGATTGTTGTACTATTAGGGAATGATGTAACCTTTTGTCATCTTCCCTCGATAAACTAATTTTATTAATAAGCTGCGTATGCAAATCGTATTCTTTTACTCTGGATACATACGCAGACAAGTACTCGACACCAAATAAAAATTGGATGCTTGGTGACTGTTAACATCCGCTTCCCTCGTGTACGCCCAGACCATCCCAGCCCATGAGCACCCTGCGCATGCACACCTGCCCATGCGCGCCCATGCGCGTGCACACCTGCCCATGCGCTGCCCATGCGCACCCCTCTCTGTGCGACTGCTATTTCGTGGTAACGTCACAGCCTTTTATAAATAAAGAACAATGTTATATACTATTATAAAATGTTTATTCTGACATTATACATAACAAATTTAAAAACAACTAATACCAAGCATGGATCCATTTAAACTTAATTTTAATACAAAGTTATACACAGAAGACAGTCCTTTCTTTATGTTTGTTTGGGTGGCTTTAATTTTATCTAATTTTATTCGCAGCTTAAAATTTAAATCGATACCCAAGTCCTCTATCTCCTTTTCTAACCAATAGTTTGATACATAGAGACCGTCTAGGTTTTCGAATTGTAAAATGTACCGAAGTTTGCCTCTATATTTAAAGTCTTTGATTCCGCCGACAACCAGATCCATTCCTTCGTGTAATTCTTGCAGCTTGTGACAATCTTTTAATCGCAGCTTTCCCACTATATCCTGCATACGTATCTTGTTAGCTTGATCGACTTCTTCTTGTCGGTATTGGAGAAATCCTTTTCTCCCACACACCGTTGCGTAGTTGCATATCCACCACTTTTGGGAATATATGGTTGTTATAGGTTGTAAGACCCTCGGTTTTAAATGATCCGAAGGTTCTTTACTAGGCAAATATACAATGTTTAGCGGAACCCCTTTGCGTGTGGTGTACGCAAAGATTACGAAACCCGCATTCCTTAGTTCGTCTTTGTTATCTGCCATTTTGATAAATACGTTTTAGAATAACCTTTTAAAAAGTATACGGATTTAGTACCATCCTTTTCTGCAAGAACGTCTACATAACTAAAGAGTCTTTCTTACTAACCGCAAATGCATACAGCTTGTACAACCCGGATGTATCTAAGTCACTCCATCGACACATAAAATAATCTTTTAATTCTTCCTCATTTTCTCTAATAAGATGTTCTTTGTCTAACACATCTTTGTATTGTTCGCGTATTGTCGCAGTGTTTTCCATGTAGTCAATTTTCGCCTTTTTGCATCCATTTCCTCTAATTCCAGTTGTCTTTTCCTTCCACTTACAGCATAAGGCATACATAATGGGGCAATTTCCTTTAACGTAAACGGATAGAGTTTACTACCAATATTTGCGCGTTGTCATACAACCTCTGGGCGAATGTTAGGTGTATTTATCAATCCCAATTCCGAAATGACTATTTCTTTTGGAATTGTAGAATATAGTGTTGCAGATTGTGTAAAATATGTACTACCTGCTTTAATGTAGCACTTGTGTAAGATTTTTATTTTATCTTGGCTGTCTTGCTCCTCTACTATCTCCAAATAATTTACGGGTAAATAGTTAAAACTAAAGCCAGCACATACTTTATCAATGTTTTCCTTTCTTTTGGATTTTCGGACAACTTAATTTGCAAGCCCGTCAATTTCTTTGTATTGCCATTCCCCAATACACGTACTGTAGCAGGTTATTATTCGCTAAACAGCAGCTATTTTGTAGCTTGTCCGATAGCCTTACTCCACATTTTGGCAAGTGGTACCGAGTACATTGGCGCCTTTAGGAAGTATAACTACTATCTTCCAATAAGGTTAAACAGTCTTTTAAGGGTGTATACACTCGTTCCGCACTGACATAGCTTCCAATTGCACAGTTGTATATTCTCGCTTCCAATCGCGTAATACCATGTTCTTTGACCAAAGTAGACGCAAATGTTTCCCTTAAACGTACATCTGGACAACGTAAAAATCTAGTATATGATTGCCAAGTTGTTTATTAACACCAGGACTTGTTATCTGACACACAAATTTGTTGTATATCTTAATTCTTGCATTGGTTGTTAGCCATGTTAAACAATCAATCCCTGCAGTTTTATCGTTGTCAACTATAATATTACACTTTTCTTCGTATTTTCCTTATAGCAAAAGTTATGCTTTGTAGTTAAATAATTACACATCTCCATCTTGCTAAATATGCCCGCAAAATCTTGGGTTACATCCATGTCAAAAGATAGAAATAATCTTTTCGACTTCGTCTAATATATCTGGTAGTTCCTCCAATAAAGTTTCCAACTTAACATCTGCTAGTTCCACTTTGTATGGAACACATATAGGATTTTGGAATTTTTATTAATGCATTCGAGGTCTTCGTTTCCGATAATTTCTTTTACTCTCTGGCCCATCTTGTTAGTGCTTTCCAGAGAAACGGAAGCTTAGCTTTAACACCATGCCTAGCGAAACAAATCGGTTGAACTTTCTTCGTAGATAGCTGTTAAATGCACCACAAATTTCTTTTTAGGATAAACATCCTTTTGTTTGCAGATGCTTGTTCGGTGTCAGAAAGGTCGCAAAATTTTAACCAACATTATATTGTCACAAAATGGTTCTGTAATTGGTGTGTGTAGTCCACCAGTCAGCATCTGTTCGCCTTCGACATAACAAATATTACCAATATCTTTTACCAGATTATTGTTGCACATATTTTCTGTCAACAGCCATAATCCAAATCGCTCATTTGTCGGTTTCACTTTATTCCCAAGAAGTTGAGAAACGTTAATCACCTTGGAGACGCTCATGTTTACCGTTCTAGCTACTATCGAATACTAAATTGAATACGAAAAAATTGTTCTCTTACGTATTCTACAGAGTGAGGACGTATATTGCCGAAGATAGTCGAATATGTTGTTATCAACCTAAGCCGACAGGGATGCGCATCGACAAAGGAGCGCTATCTCTACAAATCGAAGAGTTGATAAACAATTGCATTAGATAATTCAACACATTTTGTACGTAATCCTCCTACATTATGACAATAAACTTGTAATTGGGATGAACATATACTCGATTGCTTACACTTATTTAGTTTTTTACAGTGCGTTGAATAATACACTGGGATGCCCTGTTTGTAAATGATGGCTAAATTATTTTCCCCATTAGCTTCTCTTGTTTTTAAGTTATTGTATTTTCGTTAATAAACACTATTGAATTATTATTATCTGTATTGTATGTTGTTGTTTGAGTTTTCCATTAAAAACAAGTGTGGACCTAGGTTAGATAAAGGAAAATTTAATAGGTTGGGCCAGCGCCGGGCGCTGGCTAACCTATTCGTAACCTGGTCAACTGTCAATGGAAACTCAGTGCTGTGCTAATGTGTAGTGGTGTTAACATAAACAAGCAATGGGCATATCGTGCGGTCATGGCATGTCAACGCGTGGTCAATGTTGTGCTGTCATGTTCATAGTGTCATGGTGTGATGTGAGTTTTGTCTGTCATGTCGTGTCGTTCTGTGCCTGGTACATGGCAATAATTCGACATTTCGACGCTCGACTCAACATGCTGAAAAAGCTGTGGATTAAGGCGTTTTGGATCGTTGATGTTGACGAAGTAATCCCGTATGCAGAGATGTAACGTTAAAGGGTCTGACGAATGTAGTAAACCGGGGTTTGACAACCTTAGGTTGACAAAGGGTGTGATAGCTGAGTGTGGGATAGAACTCTAGATAGCCTGGTAGCACCATGCATGGTGTAATGGTTCATAGGCGATTATGGTAGAATGCGTTTTCGGAGTAATTGTTGCTGGTAATTATGGTAATTCGCCCAACTTGTATCCCATGAACGTGTGTTTACATGGATGGGCGAGATGGTGGAAGAAGATCGTGGAGACGATCGGTCGAATATTCAAATTGTGATCTAGTGGAACTGACGATGATGTTTAAATAGCATGAGGAAAACAATAATGATCGAGCAAAGTGTCTGTTGTACTTTGAGGGATTGTTGACGGCTGACATAAAGGGCATGTTTTCCAAGAGACTACAGTGCTGCAGAAGGGGATGCAGAAATTGTGAAAATGGTTGTTGACGAGCGATGAATGCGATGTAGTCTGGGTTAAATCTCGGCCATTGTGTGCTGAAATGTGAATTAACGAGGGTACGCGATCAATGTATGCATTTTTCACCTTTCGAGGGAATGGTTGAAGTGAATTTTTTATTTGAGGATTGAGTCTTACCGGTTCTAGAAATCAATACGTGCGGCCGACCGCTATGCGAAAGTGTAAAAGCTCCAGAAGCAAAATTTAATTATCAGACGAAAAAGTGCGCGATGTGCTATAGAAAGTATAAAAAATGGTGCTTTGCCCAGTCTTAACAGTAAAAAGGAGAGTGACTTTTTCTAGCAATTACAAGAATAGTAGTAGCGCAGAGAAGGGGTATGCATGTATTATACAGCGCATTGTTGCTATAAAATATGTTAGTTTACGAGAAGCTCGAACGTACACAAATTAAATTTTAATCTATAATTAACTATGGTCGTAAAAATGGGAAATTAATGGGTAATTTGAATACCGCTAAGCATATACTTTCGCTTGGTGATTCATTTGGAAAATATTCAAGCCTACCTAAAATATGACGTAGAAGTTATTTAAAATTAAATTGTTGTAAGTATCCTGTAGACAGCAAGTTGGTATTTTCTTAGTAATGGTTTAAAGTGTTTTTGGTTATAGTAGCACTGCATCTTCTACGACTTGCACACAATTTGTGTGCGTGTGCTACCGCTCTTTTGGATTTTTAATATGCACACGATCCGTATAACATGGAAGACGTTTTCCGGTGTTTCTACTAACGGCATTCGCACCATCGACGAAGCGAACCAGGTGCATGCATTGGCGCTAAATGTATTGGACGAGCAGTAAGGATTATGACGTCATTTAGTTCCCCGCCGAATCCTCAACTTCGTTCGGTGTCTTCGGAAACCTTCGGTTTGCATTCTATAGGGTACATAAAGCCGGTGCGCAAGAGTAAACTCTTTAGTTATGTTAGTTCGCTTACAAGTAAAGTCTTATAGTGCGGATTTTGTTTTGTACTAAAATGGTATCTGCAAACGTTTTTAAGTGCAACTCTGCGGTGCTTCCTATACCTGGAAAATGCTCTCAAACGACACCAGAACAAGTGTCGTGGTGTAACATCGTCCACGGTTGCTTATACATCCGTCAGCAGCAAAGTACTTAAACTGTGGGACTTGCGGTTTCGCTTTTACGAGAATGGACAGCTTACAGCGACACAAGGAAAACAGCACGGTATGTCATTAAGCCGTAAACGTTCAACTCCGCCAGCTGTTAAAGGACCTTATACGAAACAACAACGAGTTATGTGTAAAGTATGCGATTTCGAAATGGAAAGACTACCTATGCCGCACATTTAAGGAGCAACAGACATAAAAATGCATCAGTTACCGCTACTGGCGAAGATGGCGTAGAAATGGTTAGTACAGCGTTTAACAACCGTATGGCTAGCTATCGCATAAAGAACGCCAGTGTCGACGATGGAGTGCCCGAGTTTCTTTGGACGCAGAAAGAGCGATTTATTCGATTAATTAATGAAAAAAGAATACAACATACAGCAATAAAAGTCTACTGCGAACTCTACGGCGTTTACACCAAAATGGGGAAGAGACTACCGATGTGAAACTTTAACACAAAAATGTGGTTATAACGTCTTCTAGTAATCTGGAAAATATGTACGAGGTCTTAAGCGAAACCATAAGAACAAAATCAGAGGAATTTGAAACATGTGGGTCCGGTTGGTCTTTGGAAAAAGTGCTCTATTTAGAAATAAATATTAATAAGTATGAGCCGATATGAGAAGTTCTAGGTTGAAAATAAAAAATTGTGAATATGTATTTAGAAATGTGGTTTACAAAATTTAAGCTGTATTAGTAAAATTGTCTGTAATAAAAAGTTTTAAGAATGGTTTTAGATTTTCTTTAGATATGAGCCGCAGGAAAGTTATAATTTAGAGGGTGTGTAAAATGGTAAGGGTGGTCCTGTTTTAAATCTGTTTACAGATTCGGATTCTACATAAAATTCTAGACTAACAAGATGTATTGCATGTATAGAAAATTTATAAGGACCGTCAGAAATCGCTACCAGCAAAAAAAAAAATCTTAAAATGGGGGTAGCTCTCTGGGGGATGGAGCTATCTAGAAAATTTAAAGAGATTTGGGTAGCTGAGAAAATTCTAATGTTAATTGATACCAAACAAGGTAGGTTTATCTCGTGGGTGGAAATGTGGAGAAAGATTTATCTCGCAGAGGGTATATGTGTAACTTTGCAGGGCGTGGTTCGATTTCAAATCTGTTTACAGATTCGGGATGTGCGTAAAATTTTAGACTAAGAAGATGTATCGCATGACTAAAAAAATGTTTAACGACGATCGGAAATCGCAACTGGTAAGAAATCTTAAAATTAGGTAGCTCCTTGGGGATGGTGCAATCTAAAAATTCCTAGAAATTGGGTAGCTGAGAAAATTCTAATATTAATTGATACCAAACAAGATAGGTTTATCTCGAAAGATGCTAATGGATAGACGAAAAAACTATTTGTTAGTTTTGCTTATAGAGCAAAGAGCAAAATTTAGAAGATCAGGACTTTAAAGGGTATAACTTTGCAGGGCGTGGTCTGATTTCAAATCTGTTTGCAGATTCGAATTCTGCGTAAAATTCTAAGCTAATTTAATGTATCGCATGACTAAAAAATTTATAAGAACTGCTCAAAAGTCGCTACAGGTAAGAAATCTTAAGAATTAGGTAGCTCCTCGGGGTGACTGCTGATCTAAAAATTCCTAAAGATTCGGGTAGCTGAGAAAATCTAATATTGAATGTAATACCAAACAAGGTAGGTTTATCTCGTGGGTGGAAGTGTGGAAAAGATTTATCTCGCGGTGGAAAGAATGGGGTGTGACGTAAGAAAATGGTTGGGGGGTGTTCGAGCAAGGCGGAGAGCAAGGCGGAGCAAGGATAAGATTCTTAAAAAATAAGACTTTATAGTGCGAATTTACATGTAAATTGGTCCAGATGTGTGGGGAAATGAGGGATTCTGGGGGAAATGAGGGGCTGGTTTTCTTGATTTTACCCTACTAACAGCTAAACTAAAAGATGTCATACATCATACAATGTAATAAATATGTAATGAAAAGAGAAAATCATACAATAAATCACGAAATCAGAAAGTTATTTATTTTAGTAGTAGTTATGGTAAAATACATATTAGAACAAATAGGGAAAACAAACTTTAATGTTATGCATCTCTCATATAAAATTAAGGAAGTTTTGGCGCATGGATCATTAAAAATAGTTCGATTTAATAATACACCGAAGCAATTACAGCTATAGTTTACAATGTGGTAATTACTTAAAACCCATACGCTTCGTTAGTTAAATTTACAAATATCAGATTGCAAATATAATTTAATCGTTTTATAAAATACAGTACAATGTAATTATTTTTATTGCCGAAGATATTAACGTAGTTTGAACTATAGAAAGTCATGCATTTTCCACGTGATACGATTTTATAGTGGGAGAAATAGAGTAGTAAACATTCGTGGGAAAAGCTAACAGAATTAATAATATGCGAGCAGTTTATTAAAAAATGTCAAATCGTAGTTACACGAGCGAGTAGTAGAAAGGGATGGGGAAAGCTAAAAATGGGAAGTTGAACGAAACCCCCTTCAAGATGTAGCTTGGCTTTCTCCGAAGAGGAGTATTTAACCGGTGCGAGCGCATTTGTAGAATTTCGTTTGCAAATTTGGCAAAGAGGTTAACCTTGCGTGGGATTTTACTAACCCGTATATGTGCCACGATGAAGGGTTACCTGCGGGTATAGCGCAAATAAGCAGTTTGTTGTGCTAATGGGGCTGTGTTAGGTGGATAACCCAAGTATTTGTCGCAGCAAAACTAATCTATGAAATACTGAAATTAAGCAGTGAGTAGAATGACATTATACGTTTAGATTTAGAACATTGAACTTTGGAACTAAAAAAGTCAATGGTTTTTATTTAAGTAATAAGTAATTAAACTAAGTGAAAGTAATTATTTTGTTGGATTAATTAGCGATGGAATTAGCGTATATGGATTTGAAAAAAGTTTTATTAGTAAAACTATTGCTGGTAAAATAGCAAGAACTAAATATTTTGGAATAGACAACGTATTGATATAACAAAAGAGACAGTATTATTCTTAATCTTCTTTGGGGATTAAACCACTCATAGTTTTTAAAATTATCTTTATTAACGTTTCGATCCATAACCTAGGATCGTTTTCAAAATAATAAAAACTTCAAGTTTGACATTTATGACATAAATTGAAGGTGACTTTGATTTATTGATGTTTGAAATATTTGGTTTGAGTACACTAAGCAAAAATTTTTAAAGTTTAAATGAATAATTGCCTTCAATTTGTGTTACGGCCTGGGACCGACTTTTTTAGGTAGCCAATACGCTTAACGTGAAATCAGCTGATTAATTTTATTGTAAAATTCAATAACTTGGGAATTGGAAAACATTTTTAACATGTTTCTATTTATACAATTTAGAGGATGGTTATTAAAGAAGTGTGCAATTGCATTATTAAAAGGCTTAAGTAGTCGTTTTTATATTTATTTTGAAGGAAATCATTATGATTTAGGCTACCTCTTTGGTAGATTTTAACATTGTTCTGAGGTAACCTTATGGTGGGTTTACACTTGTCAGATACCAATGTTGTTCTATGAAGGTTGTATATGGATCTGAGGCGACCCTATGGCGGGTTTGCACTTGTCAGATACCAATACTGTTTAACGGAGATTGTATATGGTTGTGAGGTAACCTTATTGCGGGTTTACACTTGTCAGATACCAATGCTGTTTTACAGGGGTTGTTAATATGCTTCATCATCATCATCATTGGATCTTCATCTCAAAACTGGTTGGACACGTACCTGCACTTATTTATATTCTGAGTTAGCTTCCCTTCTATTGTTTTCTAATTTTATGTTTTATTTCACCGAGATCCATTTGTAAAAGCAATCCAGCTACCTCAGTAATGGATTCGTATTTGGAAGGCGTTTTGTTTTCCAGTTTTATTTAATTTGACCAAAAATTTAATAAGGGTATTAAGATATTTTAGAGAAAGGCAACGATTAATGTGATCGTATTTAGAAAACCGAAGCACTGCAAGCCTATGCTGAATAATCGTCTTCCGTGTAGGGATAATATCAAAGAGATTGCTGTGACAAACGGTTTGGCGCCCCTTAATTATGACAAAGAGAAGAAGCCTTTTATGGTAAGTGAATATTGTAACGTGGTTTGTTTGCATTTTAGGCCTTTTATTTCTCATTTTTATTAGTTTTGTTAATTTCGAATTTTTTTATTTTCTTTTATAATTTCTTTCATATGAACCCTCTCCCGTACCATTGTAGTTAGCCGACACACCGTTATGTTGTTACGGTGGCTCCACCCCTAAGGGCAAATCAAATTTTATTAACGTTACACTCATTTTACCCGTAACATATTACCTAAAATCGAATCAAATATGCGTAGCATTTAGTTCAAGCAATAGGTAAAATTACTTATAGGTAAGTTTACCAAATAATAGGTAGTGTTTACGTAAATTTAGGTCGAAAATATTTATATTCTGATCATAAGTTGGTTGCGCTACTGTGTAAATCTGTATCTATCTCCCTTTTCTAGTTCAGGTAATGTTTGTTTATGTTATCTGTCTACACTTGACCAGTTCGTTATAAAACTTCTATTTATTAGCAATGGCGTTACGCTGTAGTTATATGAAAATTCAGGACTTAAAGCAGTCAATTGCAGAATATCAACTACATTCAATAGAAACGCAGATAATTGTAAAACAAATAGGATGATGCTTCGAAAAAGTGCAATGTCTTTCAAAAATATTAGTGTTTTACTTTTAGAATAATTTATAAGCGATATTAGGCATTTAGTTTTTATAAAAACACTTTGATGCGGTTTTGCTTGACATAATCAAAACCATATTTCTTTTAATGCAAGTTTCATTGAAAACTAAATAGAAAATTAAGTGCATTCTCGCTTTCAAATTCTATACACAAAGTGTTTATAAACGCTCCTGCTAATCGAAGCAGCACACACTCTAATGCGTTTAAAGAAGAGATTCAGTAATTCAAACAATAGGGCGGGTTGTGGTTTAGCAATACAAAGTTAATTGAGTGGTTGTGTGAACCCGACCAACCAATACAAGTTTTCGATTTAAATTTGGCGCTCATTTATGGAGGCGCACTTACTAAATCTGTTGGTTATACGCACAATAGACATAATTTTATGTCGATTTAACCTAAATCACCTTAATACAAAAATGCTTCCTCTAAAGGCTTTTGAAGATAGCGCTTTTAAGTCAGTTTTTAAAAATATCATAAAAACAAGTTGAAAATGCAAGGCATTGTCGCAACGAACTTCCAAATGTAGACTTACTTTAAAACAATTTAAAGAAATTAAAATTATTATGTTGTAATAATTATAAGTATTCAGATAAAAATACAAAATTTATAAACACAAAGAGACATTTTAATATATTTTATTTTATTGAATAAATATTTTAAAAGCTATATATGTGTGTGTGTATGTATGTATGTATGTATGTATGTATGTGTGTTTGTGTGTGTGTGTGTAAATAAGGGGGCATCATATTTCGATTCATTTTTTTCAGAGGATTCTAAATATGTATCGCACATTAATTTTGGACCTATTTGAAATTTTGATAAAATTAATTCCCCGGGGGGGTCGGGTATCCGTGGTCAGATTTTGTGGGGGGTACCATATTTCGACTCAGCTATGTTAGGGGAGTCCAAATATGTATCGCACATTAATTTTGGACCTATTTGAAATTTTAATTTTCCCGACGGAATATCTCGGGGGCACGGCGTCCCCGTGGCCCGATTTCAACTGACATCAAAACTTAAGCTCAGGACACCGAGCTGAATCGATTGATGTATCACACATTGATGTCCGACCATTAGAAAGGCCTCGGACGGACAGACGGACGACAAATCGATTTCATAAACGAACGGAGTTCGTTGATACAGTTATATAAATGGTTCAAACTTGACAAAATGATTATTCCCTATTGACAGTTCGACCTCTGTAAATACGATTGCTATATTAAAATCACAGACGTCTTGTTTAAAGAGATTTAATTTAAAAAAACCAACAACGTCTTACAACACAACGGAACCACATTTGCAACAGGTTCTCTACATGACGACCATCTGTTTGAATACATAAATCTATACTTTTCTTGCAAAAATTACATTATTATTTTTAATTTCATTGCAAGCATCTTCAATTGCTTGCCACAGCTGAATACAAGTTTATATTGGAGAATCATAAACAAATGACTTTAAGTAGCCCCAAATACCGAAATCATATGGGCTCAGATCTGGTGATTTTGTAGGCAATCTAGCTGGGTGATTTAATTATATTGTAACAAAGTCAGTTTAATCATATCTTATTACAATTTAATTGTAGCTATATTTGTTTCCCTGTAACTTCAAACTTAAAAATGTTTTATGAAAGGTATCGAAATCTTTCCTAAATACGAGATATTTACATGAAAACATGAATATAGACAATCCTACTGCTATTTATACACTTCTTATTCTAAAAGCTTTGTTAATAAAGTACAGTTTGTTACAAAAATTCACTCTTGCAATTGGTCTGTTTACCCAAAACCATCTGTGGCAATTATGCATACTTGCATTTTTGTATTTTAATTAGTAATGCGTAAGATTAAAATATGTTTTCCTTTTGGATTTAAAATAAGTCGTTTACCTGAGTTACGCTCAATTATAGATTATAAAAATAACAATCGTTTAGTGGTTTAAGTTTATTGCCTAAATTCCCTTTCAAGAAACTAAAAATATTGAACTATTATGCTTAATTACCACTAAATTATTCGGATAATCTAAATATACAGGTTAGATCCGCCTTTATTCTGTCCGGTTAAGGTTAATTTTTTTCTTTTCTATTTGGTATATATCTTAAATAATGCAAACGCGTAACATATCAACGTAAACAATTAATTTTCTCGTTACCTAAATTACCGACTGTATATATATTTTAAATTTGTAATGGCTTTCAGCATTAGTAAACAACGTAAGCTGATTGCTAGGTATAGTTACACTTGAGTAAAAGTTGATTTTAGTATACCGCGATCGCTTTTAAGACGCATGATAAGAGCTTACAATCGTTAACAATATTTGATTTTAATATTGTTTGTCTTGAAAAATATCAATTAGCTTTGATATATAATATATCTGTGCCAGTATAATATTTTTGCATTTATACTAATTCAGTTTTTGTGCCAAAGAAGTAGAGCAGTATAATGCAACATCTCTTATTTTTGTTTCGCATTTTGTATAGTACTTGTGGTAAACAGGTAGATGTATTCATTCGCTAGTGCACGTGCAGTTCTAAAGGAACAGTAGCCACATATTTTGTTTTGTAATTCTCGTGCGTTATTTATTAATTTCAGTCGGTTAAATGACCTCTTGCGCGAAAATACCCTGACAATTTTATAGTAGCTTATATTGCTTTTAATAACATGAATTTTTCATTATAATCAGAAAGGACACGCAAATAAATTGAATAACGCCTAGTAAATTTTTATATAATAGCAATAAAGGCAGGTATTTTACAGCTTCATCTTAAAGTAGAAAATTACACACAAATCTCAGTAAATGACCCGGTATATCTAAACTCATTCACACAAGTTTAAAACCAAAACTATAGTAAATTACGCCAATAGTCGAACACCCGTACATCAGCATAAAATTTAATGCGCAGTGATCAACAAATCACGCAGCTGTTGGTGTTATATGAAAAGTGTCAGAATACATATAACCTCTTTCAGTCGACCTTAGAATAGTTTAAGTCGTACAATCCTCAGAACGAAAAAGCGAGGAATACCCACGAACCTATAAAACCCTCAGATTGTAAGCAATTAAATTTGTTGCCCATTTTATAAATAATACATGCTGAGATTTAATAATTGTGATTAATGGTAATAAGAAGAGTATACAGAACCTATTATTTAAAAGGACCATTACGTTGGTGTGCACTTATTTAAAGCTGATAGTGTAAACATAATTTCTCATTAATGAAAACTGATTATTGTAAAGACGAAATAATAATTAGAAGGTAAATTGGTTGGTCGTCTATTGATAAATTTAAGTTGTTTTTTAGTTCCAAGAATATTTGGCCAAAGTAAGGCTAGATCTTAGTAATATTTTGTTTTCTGTTCTTATTTACTGTGACAATTATATTTGCTAATTAAGTTAAGTGTACCAGATACAGAGTTTTTGTTTTATTTGTATTTAAAATAAAATAATAGAAAGATTTTTCAATGGTTCTGACAAAGCTCTGTAAACTTCCATCTGCAGTAAAAACCGTCTCTTAGAGCACCCACCTTCTAGAGAAACTGAAATGCAGGTGGGTTGGCGCTCAGCAGCTTATTTGACAGAAAGTTTAAATACCTTTCCAGCTAACCGTAAGAAAATCGTTGAAAATTGTATACCCCAAAAATGATTTGCATTTGCTTTTACAGAACCCACACCTCACCACTGTAAACTAGCTGGTGCATTATTTACTATTACGTTTCTCTTGTAGAGTAAAAGTAATTCAGGTAACTAATGTCAATATAGCGCGTAACACTTTTTAAGGCGAAGTGAGCAAATATTTTCTTGGAAACGTTGCGACAACGGGGAACGTTGTTGGTGTTGACCTTGAATGTCTATACAGTTGATTGCTGTTTCGGTGCAGGTTCATATGCTTATACCCTAATTGCATCTAATTGTGATATTATATGTCAAATTTGATATACTGGGTAAAACCATTTAATACGAGCTTCTTTTTAATCTTGTGCTAAATTGTGGGTAATACAACATGAACATAGTTTCGTAATGCTTAAGTGCTCACGTGAAATATCATCAACTTATTCCATGGAGAAAAAAATAGAAAAGGGAGAAAGCATGTGTATATTGTTTGTAGATCTGAAAAAGTATTCGATAATGTAAAATGGAAAAAAATGTTCGAAATACTCAAAAAGATTAGAATAAGTATTGGGGATAGACGGATAGTCCAATACTTATACAAAGTGCAAAAGGCGGTACTAGAATTAGAGCAGGAGAGTAGAGATGTAAATGTAGAAAAGGGATGAGACATAGTTGTACCTTATTCCCATTAGATTTTAACTTGTACATTGAAGAGGCAATGACTACTGTCAAATGCAGGAAGAAATTTGGAATTACTATGCAGAGACAAAAAATTGATATGATTAGATTTGCAGATGATATAGCGGTATCAGCATCTAGCAAGGAAGAGTTAGAAGCTGCTCTTAATGAAATGGAAACAGTTCTAACAGAGAGATACGGTATGAAAATTAACAAAAATAAAACTAAGGTTCTAGTATGCAAAGGAGGAGAAAATAAATCATAAACAAGAATACAAATATGTAACGAAAACTTACAAGAGGTTAAGGATTTCTGTTACCTAGGAAGCCAAATAACGCAAGAAGGGAAAAGCAAAAATGATATAAAACAAGGATTAGCATAAGGTCGTGCTACATTTAACAAAAAAAAAGACAACAAACATAGAAACAAGGAAAAGATTGCCTAAAACATATGTGTGGAGCACAGCACTGTACGGCTGTGAAGCCTGGACAGTAGGAGAAGCAGACAAGAAAAAGGTAGAAGCCATTGAAATGGGGTGCTACAGACGTATGATGAAGATATCATGGACAGACAAAGTTAATAGCAGAGAGGTACTGAAATGGTAGGAGAAGAAAGAAATATGTGGAAAACAGTAAAAAATAGGAAAGATAAGATAATAGGCCACATACTAAGACATGAGGAAATAATGCGGAATATATTAGAAGCACAGATAGGAAAAAAGAGAAGGAGAGGTTGACTATTGCACACAAATAGTGAAGGATGTAGGATGTGGGAATTTCAGGGAAATGTGTAGGCTAGCTCAGAATAGGAATCAAAGGAGGTATGCATCCAACCAGCCCCAAGATGGAAAAATTAATGATGAAAAAATAACTGTACTTAAACATGATGAATATTATAAACAACTACAGGTATTGGTCTTGCAATATTCACAACTAATGTTAATTGTGCGAAAGGATTTACTACAAAACTATTAATGCGGCAAATGTCTAAGTGTTGGGAGATCCTTAGCTTCCACAGGCTGCTTAACTCCCTTCACATACCACTGAATCTCGGTGAAATAGGGCATATAATTAGAAAACAATTGAAAGAGAATCGAGTTGTATATAGGGTGTTGTGAGAATTTCAGGGAACTGTGTAGGCTAGCTCAGAACATTAAAGTTGAGGTACACGTCCAACCAGTTTCAAGGCGTAAAACGTAATGACGAAAGAAGTGCACTTAAATCTGATGATTATTATAAACAACTACAGGTGTTGGTTGTAAAATATTTTCAACTAATGTTGATTGTGCGAGAGGATATATTGGAAAAACCATTAATTCGACAAAGGTTCGAGTGTTGGGGGACTTTGGCTGCCAAAGACTGCTTATCCCCTTCACATACCACTGAATATTGGGAAAATAGGATATATAACTGTAAAACAATAGAAGGCGACCGAACTGCATTAAACAAGAAAGAACAGCAGCTATGTTCAAAGACAATGAACATAGAAACAAGAAGAAACTTGTTCAAAGCATATCTGTGAAGCACCGGACAGTACGTGTATGAAATAGGGGCAATAGGAAAAGCAGACAGAAAGAGATAGAAGCCTTCTAGAATGTTGTGCTTCAGATGTATGAGGATGGTAGCATGGACAGACAAAGTTAATAACAAATAGGTTATAGAAATAGTAGAGGAACAAAGATATCTAGGGAAAACAAAAAAAAATAGGAGAAATAAAAAGACAAGATACGTTCTAAGGCTTTTCTGAGGAATAGTACGGGATATATTACAAGCAGAGATAAGAAAGAAAAGGCAGAGGTAGACCGAGATCAGACTTTCGCATGCAGATAGTGATAGATGCAGACTGTGTAAATTTCAGGGAAATTTGAAGGTTAATTCAGAATAGGAAACAATGAGGGTACGCGTCTAACCAGTTCCAGGTCTGAAGACCTAATGATAATGATGATTCCATTTCGATGCCCAAATGTGACTCACACAGTGCCACTTGTCAAACGGCATTAATGCTTTCCGTTGCTTTCGTTTGTGTTAGTCAACGTCCACTAAATTCAAGATTTAGGTTACAACGCTTAAATTTAAATTCTCGATACCACAAAAACATAGTTGTCCTTAATGGTGCTGCATCACTAAATGCAGTTTTAAATCTGTCGAAAGTAATACTAAAGCAATATTCTGGAAAGCTCTTGATTTATTGGACTTTCTTTGAATATTATTAGGTTTAAGATTATGTTTAATATCTGTCACTTTTTGTTTGGCACATAAATGTCGAAAAATTTTTTGGTCAAGTATCTAACCTCTCGTCACTTATCAGCAGTTTTGTGCCCAGTCATTAAATTCTTCTTTCGAAATTGTATTTATTTGGCCTTAATGCAATGAAATAGAATAGTTCCATAGGAATTTAATATGCAACTTAAAAGCGTGTTATTCTAAATTGCTTCAAAGTGTACTATAATTTCCAAAAGATAAATGCAGATGTGTCATAAATTTTAAAGCATTTCCTACCCAACATTGCGGCGCTTTTCGTATAACTATGCAGCAGTCGAACATTTGCCTTAATTCTAGGGCGGGTAGCTCTAATGTTGGTTAACTACATAAATTTAGACAATGGTCGTTATCTAAAGCGTTCCTTCGCTGCTATCAGTGTCTCCTAAGAGAATATGAGGTTTTACCTTCCGTTGTCCTTTACAACAGTATTTGGTAGGAAATGGAGAGCTTTACTTGTTGATTTGACGATAATATAGAACTATTTTTGTTAATATATAATGCCTTAAAGAAAGACATTGCGTTTGTAATTAGTTTTTATGGAATCATTCTCACAGCTAGTTCCACTTACAATTGCTGAAACTCAGTATATGATTTTAGTTGAAAAATGTTATAACGCGAAGCACGGTATTTCATAATAATTAAAAAATTAATGCATATACAGAATGTCCACTTAGTACTCTCTTGCTCTCTTACGGATTTATTTTTGATTTGACATTAAAACAACTTGAGAATTAGAAACGGCTTGAGTAAGGCTCAATTTGGAGATATTTACACAAATAAAGAGAGTTTTTTTTAAAAGTACTAAAAAAGTGTATTATTATTTTAAATGGAATCATATCGCTTTTTTGGTACCAAAAGATTGCCCTGTAAAAATACTCTCTCACTCTAAATTTACATTTTAAACCCCTGCAGCGTTGCCAAGTTACAGGTACATTTCTAAGATTTTTCGATGTTTAATGCTTTGACTAATATCAACGTAACTTAGCGGTTTAGACCTTATTTTTAAAATTATTTGGAAAATGTATTCTATTAAGATTTACAAATAACATTATATTAGTATAATATATTTTCATTATACTGAGTGCCTAAAATTTAATGTCCGATTGAAGAAACTTTGCAATAAAATATTACGATTTTTTTAAATGGAACGTCTTGTATTTTAACAGGGTTTTGAATAGATATTTTAATTACCTTCTTCCCAATGCCAATAGGTTTTGATTTAATTTTAAAGATTTTTGAGAAAATCAATTTATATCTAAAGTTATAATAATATCAACTAGGCTGTAGATAAATGGGTAATATCGATTGCGAGACATTCACATTATTCCAAATAATTTAATTAGATCTGGTCAGTTAATTAATTCAACAATAAAAATAACTACAAATGACTATAATATCAACTAGAAATTTTTTATTAACCTGACCTCAGTGCTAGGTAAAACTCGCCAAGTACCAAAACTTTCATATCCGACATTTTTGCACCGAGTACATTATCAATTGATAATTTTTTCCTAGAAAAACTCATTTACTGCAACAGTCGCCTCGCACCCGATATAACAAACGTAAATATAATTAATTTCATAGTTTTAACTAAACCCGACTAGAAATATCTTTGATTATCTCTACTGTTTAATCACAGTACTTGGTAAGTTTCCCCTGTTACTAGACGCTGACCATAAACTAAGAATATTTAGTGTAATAAATCTTTAAAGTGATATACATTTTCCGAAATGCATTTTTCAAGTCTTTCTGCGAAAGGCCTAACGTTTCGTAGCATTTTGAGCATTTCGGGTGTTATTTATTGAAAGTCTTGTCGAATCCTTTTCTCCGTGTTTTCTCTAGCACTAGCCTCTTCAAGGTACACTTAAGATTTAATAGACCCCCACATAAAAAAAATCCATTGTTGTTACTTCCGGTAACCATGGTGGACAATTAACTGATCCTGATCTACCTATACACTTTGTTACCCTTTAACCACGCATTTAGAGTTAAACACAGTAGCGAATACCACGAATAAGTAACCTCAAATTGTAGAGGGGGGGGGGTCCCAAAGGCGACGATATACGTCACGAGTTAATAAAGATAGTACTTCTGCTTCCTATTCTTTATCTCTGTGTTGTCTCGCTGTAGCTCTCGCTACTCGACGTGTCGGTACGATAGTAGGATAAGGAATCGAATGCTGAACTCACTTAATCGATAAGAACACTAATACGTCAGCACTAGACGGCAGCGGGTAAACCGGTCCCGAGTTGAGATGTCAATCGATGTCCTACAGAAGAGGGTAAACTGCTTTGTCGCACCTTAGTGGGAGCAACGCCGTTCAAAGTGTGAAAAATCCCACTTAGCATAATCTCAGGCCACTAAGATAAGCCTATATCCGGACCGTCCATGTGAACCACAACTATATGTGGTTTTTATATATGTCGGCATTATGATATTATTCTGCTGGGAGTTTGCCAATGCCGAGTTTAAAGTGTCCCCTAAGTCTAATTAATACACTACATGTTAAAGCATTATGAAAAAGCATAACCATCGCCTTGAAGCTTCAAGAAGAAAAGCAAAAAAAGGAATGTCTTTTTGTACAAGAGTTTACATATTTATAGAAAGCTTAAATTGCATTTGTTTATAGGTGCCTCCTGGTTTTTCAAACCGTAGCTAAAATTGCAATATCAGGAAAGGAATATGAGCAGCTCGATCTAAGTGCGTACAGTTCTTGTTTATCGTAGCACCGACCGCACAAGTTTCGTCGCAAACATGAGACTCGCATACTTATTACTACGCCAAATTTCACTATAAATCTAAATACAAGAGTTTCTTTTTACATTCCTTATGAGTGGGTGCAAATTACATCTGGCTCTTTAAAGACTTCTCTAAAGCTGAACAAATTTTTACTGACTTTAGCAAGATAAGGAAAAATATGATGCAACAGCGGAAATGTTAAGTTGACAAATTAGCCAGTGCTACTGCATATACGATACATAATTCCTTAACCCTACCCTATCAAATACAACTCTAAGGTGTAAGTTTGCTTTTTCATCAAACAATAAATCTTTGATCGTAAATACCAAGAATTCGAAACAATAAATTAATAAGAATAATAATTACGCAAAAGATATAGGTAAATTATTGACTTAACGGTAAAGGCGAGGTAAAGATAACATCTCAGAAGTAATTGCAAAGAGAACGATAAACAACTAGCTATCTAAGGGTTAAACTATTAATTAAGATACGATAAGATCACCAAGATATTTTCGGAAAAGAAAAATTTTTTAACCAATTATGGTCACATATTAATCAGGTAAAATAAAATCCTTAAGACGATTTTAAAGGAAAAAGATAGGCACTAGATATTTATCATGTAACCTAAAAATTAAAATAAGATAAAATATTACGATAAAAGGTTTCTAAAAAGAGAACGTTAAACTTAGATTTGGTTAGGAGGTTTTATTTTCAAGGCACTCTTCCTGTACTATAAATATAATAACAAGAAGGAATGAGAGTTTTCAAAGAAGTAGCGCGATCCCATAGCAACGTAAAATGGAATTTCAACACATGCCCTCCAAAGGGAGAAGCCCCGTGAAGCAGCGTTTGTTCACATGAACGGTTTGCGGGACCAATTCGCCAGGAAAATGAAATCCCTGTATCCCGGCGTCGAATGGGAAGATCGGTACAACCAAATCGATAACAACATTCACTGTCAACGTATATCAAGAGAAGGTCTTTTCGACACACAGTTAGACGGATGCTCTCCACGCTCACGGCCCAATGTCGTGAAGTATCATCCCTTTAACTATACAACTTCGAAAATAAATGAAAAAAGAAAACTAAGAGAAAGATAAACGAGGGTGGTTGGGCTACATAGCAACCCAGGTAGAATAGAGAAAAGGAAAGCCTCGCATTACGCAATAGTGATGGAAAAGACGGTGGGTAGCGAAGCACTACTCGACTAACCAAAGTGTAGTCAGTTGCCCGTAGTGGGGAAGCGCCACTCTTATGTAATGGACGGTTATCTCGGGACTTAAAACATGTCCGCCAAAGGAAGAATTAAAATTTAAGACGGAGTAGAGTTTTAAGATAAGCATACTAGTGAAGAAGTAGAGGGAGCAAGGAAGGGGCAGACGAAAATGCCTTTAGGTATTTAATATGTCAACGTGCTTGAAGATTGCCATTTAAATCTCGTAGTTCATATATTAATCGAGAGATTACACCAGTGATTGTTCATAATATGAATTTAGGAGCTAGCTTAGAAGAAAACTTTTTAGTGACATCAGATAAACATGGTTTTCTTCTATACTTGTTTGCGAAACGCAAATGAAATGTCTCTTTTACGAAAGTTGTAATAATTTTTACTTTATTCACAGGCTTTAAATAAATTTTTTTCTAACATCGGTAGAGATAGAAGGCTATAATTGTTGATTTTTGCCCCAACGTATTTTTTCATCAAATTCAATGACATCGGAATTGTCTGGAACAGAACCACAATAACTACCGTCAATTGGGGTGTAACGGCCAAAGACTAAAAATGACGGAGCGAAGAGAGTAGATTCTTGCTTAGAAGTTGGAGTGCTTGAATAATATGAAATATATTTGCATCCCATTTAGTATGGTCAAATTCGATATAGAAAGAGATAGCGGTAATAATTACACGGTCGACACGTTCGGTTTGGTTTATTTGTGGGTGGTACCTTGGACTAAACTAGATATTCAGAATTTTATAACTTTTTACGACATTTGGAAATTCTTTTTAAAGAAATTGAAAACCATTATCACAAACAATAATTTGAGATACACTAAAAGAAGAAAAACTTGTTTCTTTAAAGACTTTATGATCGCCGAAAAGGTAGCTTTTGATATAGGATGAACGAAGGCAAATTGGAAAACCAATCAGTTACAACCAACAGGTATTGAATACCTATGTTTGATCGAGGAGAGTGCCCTAATAATTCTAGAAAAAAGAATTGCAATGGATGGGATATCTTTTCCATCAGGTCGAAATTCTTGTGAACTTTCTGCACCACAAGTTTTACAGTTTTTATTATAACGACAAACAGATTGTCTTAATTTGGGCCAGTAATGACAATCAAATATTTTTGCTATAGTTTTTTTAGCACCTAAATGTGCCAAGGTAAGATCATCATGAAACATTGTCAAAACTTTAGGTCCATTCGGGGTAGGTATTATTAATTTCCATTCAGGTAATTTGTCAGCTTTGGATGAGGAAGAGGTTTCAAATTTATAGAAACGATTTCTTATAACACGAAAGAATGAGTAATTTTGAGAATGTTCGGTAACTTTTTGTACCATGTTAGAATGCCGGGTGTCGGGAATTAAATTAGGAAGATTTAAGGCAGCTACATCACGAGAGAGCGTTAGGTGGAATATTTAATTTTCCAGGTCTATGGTGAACGGTCAAACTAAACTCCATCTGGTTGTTTTAAATTGTTTAACCAGGACAGTGTAATCGGTAATTACTATAAATTGGATTCCTTCGACATAACCCCTGAATTTTTAAATTCCAAAGATTACTTTGAGAAGCCCCCGTTTGGTAGCGGAATATTTTTGTTCGACAGTGGTTAAAGTACGACTTGCATAAGGAATAGGGTGTTCTAAACCATCTTTTTTTTTTTGAAATATAATGGCACCTAAGCCGCCAGCAAGTGAAGCATCAGTCCGAATATAATATGTTTCTTCGAAATCAGGTGAAATCAATATAAGTGCGGAGGTAATCAAATGTTTTATTTCGTCAAAGGTTTCTTGTGCATCACAAGTCCAATCAATAAATAGCCCTCTTTTTTTATTTTTAATTAAAGCGGTAATATGGACAGATAGTAGGCAAGTTAGGCGGAAAAATACGATAATAGGATGTCATTCCGATTAAACGTTTAAGTTCAGTGACATTCTTTGGTGTTTCAAAGTTGGTGATGACGGATATTTCTAAGTTTTTTTTAAAAAGACACATCGAACTTCATCAAGAATTATATGGAGATGATTTTGATACTCGCCTACAATTGTCAAATCGAGTGAATATTGACGTTGATAAAAATCATATTTCGAATATTTTGTTTAGTGACGAAGCATCGTTCAAAAGCAACGGATCACTTAATAGGCATAATATTCATTACTATCTATGCAACTGAAAATCCACATTGGCTAAGAGCTGCCGATCATCAAAATCGATGGTTCCTTATTTTTTGGGTAGGTATTATTGGCAAGTATGTTGTTGGTCTTTACATTTTTGACGGCATTTTAAATAGAAAACGGTATTTGCGATTTCTTCAAGATGACTTCCCTACTTTGCTGGAGGAGTTCGATTTGAACACGAGAAGGAATATGTGGATTCAACACGATGGTGCTCCTGTACACAACCATAGAGCTGTACGTCAATTTTTTGATAAAAACTATCCTCATCGGTGGATTGGTAGAAGCGGAGCTATTATTTGACCAGCTCGTACTCCAGACGCTACTGCATTTACTTTTATGGGTTTTTGTTAAGGAACAGGTTTATAAAATTTGTCTAACAGCTCCTGATGATATGAAGAATAGAATAAGCGTGGCATTTTGTTCAACTGAAGAAGCACTGCTGACCCGAGTGTAAATTTCTTTCATTAGAAGGCTAGCAGTCTACATCGAACAAAATGGTGATATTTTTGAACACTATGTAATCAACTTGCTTTTTTTATTACATTATACAATTGTTTTTCGGCATTTATTTATTGTTAAAAGTTGTTTTTCTGCCATTGATGAATAAAAGTTTTGTTATTTGCTACTGTACCCTGTTAGCACTGGATATTTTATGTCAGGTTAGATAATAGTAGTCTGCTTAGTTTTCTCTATTCTAAAAACCGCTATGTTTCAGAATTTTTCTCTTGTGACCTATGCAAAATTTTATATCATTGGAAAGCTATTTAAAATGCGTTTCAACAGCAACATCCAATATGGAGGGAGTTATTTGAAAGAATGTATTTTTCATTTATTTTGCGTTTTGTATAATATAAAGTATAAACATGGACCATATGCTATGGGTAATGATACTTCGGGAATATAAATCTTGTCGTAAAAGAATTGATCTTTCAAGTTCACTACCGAAAAGTATGCAGTCTTTCAAAGTAGAGATGATTTTGGCATAAAATGACTCATAAATAGGAAACCGTCCATTTCAGACCCATTATCTCTGTATCATTTTCATCATTATCAAAAGGGTTCTCAGAATATGGTACGAAATATAGGGTGTTACATGTAAGAAAACAAAGCTTTGGGTTGGCAGTCATATTAACACACCCTGTATATAGGAACAATATTTTTAAATTGCGCAGCCGTGGCTCTCGTTTAAAAAAGTCGCAAGTTGATATCTAGAATAACAAATAAGTTATAGAATTTTTACGAAGGACTTGGACACCCTGTATATCTGAAATCACTGTGAAGCTACGATAGATGTAAAAAAATATAAACAGCTTTTTATTATGATATTTATCACTTACCTTTGCTTAAACTTATTGATTGGGCTTTGTTTATTAATTCATACACTAAAATATAAAAACACATTCGTGGTCTTAGTACGTTACTCTTTTCTGGAGAACGATTTCAGTGCAATAATAGGTTATTTTGGCATTTCTGAACTGCAGAGTCATAAATAATCTAGTTGTTCACTAGCCATGAAATAAGATTTATTATGCTTCTTGCACGCTTGCTGTGTAGTCGTGTAGTATAACATAGTTAACGTAGATTTATTTACATTGTTGATGATAGAATATGAGATACGTTTATACATTTTATGATGCAGTAAAAACTGCGCTTGTATTACCGAAGGATTATTGAAAAGCAAATTGAAGTATTACAAATTGCAGTATTGAATAAATCAAACAAAGAAAAGACACTGTGGTTAAATTTGCGTGCAGTAGTTCGTCATAGAGGTGTTGGTTTCTCTTTACAAAATGGTAGCACACTTGGAAATGAAAAAGCTTTAGTCAATTCTGTTCAAATTCTGTAGCAATCAACAAGAACGTTAATTATCCGTTTCAATTAATCATTTCTGAACGGACCTGCACATTGACGAAGTTTTAAAATACTAGAACGGGTAGAGTGGCTTGCGTGTTTCAATGAGCTAAAGAGCCAAACTATAGGTTTAACCAAATTGGTGGGGTCTTTACTGAGGAATCAGACCTAAGACAGATCCCCGAAAGACGACAGACAGCAGCTTTTTCGATACTTAGAGTGGCAGAGACCATATGAGTCGGTATGGCACACTACTGCGATATGGAAGACAACAGAAAACCACTTTACCTCCCAAGTACACTGCGTACAGAAATTGTTAGTAAAGGTGATGGCATCCTCTGGGGTAAAATAGTTCCCCATTCGGATCTCTGAGAGGGGACTACTTCGGGGGATGTGAGCGGAAAGTATAAAAAAAGATCAGTGAACATTCTGCGAGTCGGAGCGTGGAATGTCAGAAGATGAAGCAAGTAGGTAAGCTAGAATACTTGAAAATTGTAATGGATAGGTTAGCAATAGACATAATAGGGAACAGCGAAGTCCGCTGGCCATAGATGGGGGATTTTTGGAGTGGAGACTTTAGGGTAATTCATACAGGAACAGCGGAAGGAAATTTGGGTGTGGGAACAGCTATGCGAAAAAAGATAGGACAACCTGTGGAAAACTACTTAGAAAGGAACGAAAGAGTACTCATGGTTAGATTAGAGTCTAAACCGGTAAATACAGTAATAATACAAGTATTCATGCCCAGTAGCTTTTATAAGCGAATTGCAGGAAATATTTGTCGAAGCGGGTGTCCCAGAAGGAAAGAAAATAGCTTTCGCAGTTAAGCCATTCAAGGGTTCTGCAGCAGACTGGGCTTGCATAAAAAAGAGTCGTTCCATACTTTTCAAGATTTCAAAATAATTTTCTTAAGCAGATATTGGGGTCCGAAAAAACGCCGTGAGGTTTTCTGTAATTTGAAATTCGGAGAGTACAGGTCAGGTAGTAGAGCAGACGATTTCATTAGGGTCGTAAAATAATGCGTGTATTTGGAACAGGAATTTTCAGAGTACGAGGTCATAAAGCTAGTAGCGTCACACTTTGACTTTGAAACTAAGAGTGGTATTTTGAATGCTGGGTATCGATCTTTTGATGAAGTGGATGAATATCTATCTTCGCAGTTTAGATGAAATATATAATCGAAGTAAAGGAACAAATCAACGAATTGGTTGAATGGGTGTCATAGGAGAAAAGCAAACAGAGTTTATAAGTCCTCTAGTAATAGTAAAAACGAAGGATGGAAGTCCACGGGTTTGTGTCGATGCGCGATACCTAAATAAACAAATGGAAAAAGATCATGCAATTCCTCCTAATGCATCCGAGCTGTTATATCAGATTCCTGTCGGTGCGATTTTTAGTACACTGGACTTAACAATGTCGTATTGGCAGGTGTCGCTGTACGAACTACACCAGAAATACATTGGGTTTATATTTGCTGGTGAGACCTATGTTTTTAAGGTATTGCCATTTGGGTTGGTTACATCGGTAGCCAGTTTTATACGTGCGTTAAAATCGATATTAGGGGAAGAAACCGACGATTTTGTAATACCCTATGTCAATGATTTATTAATTGTATCCTGAAGTGCAGATTTGCATATCGAGCATATAAGAAAATTTTTGCAAAATTAGTACAAGCAGATGTTACACTTAATTGAGTAAGTGTGTTTTTGCACAAAAAGAGGTTTAGTTCGTAGACCATGTTCTGTCGTCGCGGGGTATTTAGGTAGAACCAGAACGGTAAGAAACTATCTTAAATTTAAAGCGTCCAGATAATATAAAAACATTAAGGGTCTTCCTAGGGTTGATCAACTATGATTCACGTATCATAGAACATTTTTCACATCTAACCGTTGGGTTACATCACTTGTTGAAGCCGACCGTGCAATGGGTTTTATCGGAACGGGAAGACGAGCTTTTTCTTAAAATTAAGGAGGCGTTCACTCGAGTGGTAACGCTAAATCACCCTAATAATAACTGGGATTTTTATATTCGCGCTGACGCGTCAGCGTATGCGATTGGGTCGTGCCTATATTAGAAGGATGGAAATGGCAGAATTCAGATAATTGCGTATTACTCTAGGACGTTGCGCGATGTTGAACGAAATTACTCGGTAATGGAGAAGGAGGCGCGGTGTATCATAGGATCGTTAAACCAGTGGTATGTGCTAATATTGGGTTACAATATCACAATTGTAACAGACCATAAGGCATTGTCATGTCGGTTATTGAATGCTAGATTACTTTTAGATGGACTTCGTATCTACAACAGTTCTCGTTAAAAATCGAATATTGTGCGGGTGAAAATAATGTGATTGTCGATACCTTTTCCAGGTATCCGAACGGGAAGGCGCCGTTATTAGACCAGCCATGTATACTACGTTCGAGATAAAAATTCTAAAAAAAAATAATACTATTTATAAAGAGATCCTAAATGATGCTGCTTACTTGGCGGAAACTCAATCAAATGGCAAATTTTGTAAAAAAATTGCTAGAGAAATAATTAATAGTTGCCAGCATCGAACTAAGAATTGTGTTTAGGAATGGTACAGAACGATCCCCAGGGTATCGTTTCTGTGTCCCAAAAGCACAAAGAAAGCAAATGGTAGATGGTTGGCAATTATAAGGAAATTGGGAGAATATTTTGTAGTTGTAGGTATACATAAAATTATACTTTCGGATAATGGCAGTCAATTTTGTAGCCGTGTTTGTTTGAAATTTTTAAAATCCTAAGGAACTGGCACGGCCCATACATCAGTATATTTTCTCCAAGGTGTTGAAAGATTGAACAGAAAAGTTGGAAGGCTATCCCGGACATATTGCCATACACAGCATCAAAAGTGGGCCCATTCGACAAAAATGATTGAAGGGTATTTAAAACGAGTAATACATTCCAGTACCGACTATACGCCTGCAGAAGTGCATTCAAATACATTGCACCAAATTAACGATACGGCGTTATTCCATTTCCGGCCTTGAATAAAGGGTGAACAGATATTGTTGTACTAGCAAGGTCAAAACTACTGACACAGGCAGGTAAGCGACAGGTTAGACATGCCATGCGTCGGAAATATACAACCTTTAAGGTCGGTGATTAGGTGTTAGTCCGCACCCATGATCAGTCCTCTGCGGAAGAAAATAAAATACGTACATTTTTTCATTATATCGTGGTCCGTGTACTGTACAGAAAATGGTTAACGAGAATTATCAGATTAGCGACGATTTTTCTGGGGCATCGCTTGGCGGACAGAATATTTACAATTTGAAACCGTATAAATTTCCGATGTATAATTGATGCTATTGCCACCTTCTTTTCCAATTTTGTTATAATTTTTAGTTTATATTAAGGGGGGTGTTCTATAGGTTATAAAGTTAAGTGCTACAAAAAACTCGTGCATTATGTATAATTTACTCGTTTTTGTTGGGGGGTGATGTAACAGGCACAATGCTGTACCTACAAGGGTCGCGCAGATCACCTAACAAGGCAGTCGAGTCTAAGCCATTGAAAGTAGCAGACGTGTTGTTAAATTAAGCGGTATTCAATTATTAATGTATAAGTTAGGTTTATGTGTTTAACGGTCCTGGCCGTTGCCAGTATCAGTATTGTATCAGAATTATGCGTCTCAAGTTTGTGTTATTAATTGATGGTTATTAATTTTTAAGTTAAACGTGTAACTACCATTTATTTTCATAACTACATGAACCTACTCCTAATAAATAATTTACAGTGGTGCACTGTTAATTTCAATAACATCATTACATGATACCAAATATTAATAAATATGTTACGCAGTTCACATTTTCTAAAATTTAATCTATTCGATTACAAACAAGTTTGTAAAATTAGCGGGTAGGGCGGCAAAAATTAATCTGCACAGGGGCAGCAAATTGGCGGCCCTGTCCGCGTGTTAATGGAAATACACCGGTATACGCACATGCAACGCATACCCATACACACACACACACACACACACACACACACACACACACACACAAACACGCAGTGCCACCCTTTAATGAATTTTTCTGATTTAAATTGATATCTTTATAAGCGATGAGGAATTGATTTTACTAAAATGGATATAATAATGATATGGGTTACTAGCATTATTTTTGTGATATTTTCATGAAACTATTTAGTTTGTAAAAGTAATATTAGAAAACATTTGTAAGCCTGGAAATGCATTTGTACGTATATTTCTCTAGAAATGCATCTTGATTTACAGCATGAGGTTTGCTTCAAGCTTCTATCGCTAGATCAATAATGTAGACAGCGCTATTGCTTTTAGAATGTTTGCTCATTTGAAAGCATTTCCCTATAAAAATAGTAGCAAAGTAAACATAATTGGAATGGCAAATAAAATGGTAATTTTCCTACACAAATAACAAAACCGAAAAGGAAATTTAATTAGTCACAATGTTTTGCATCTATATAAATACAGTTCGTCGTTGTAGAACAAAGCTATACAACTTCTGAAATACCTCTGAAATACAATGGTTGTACTAGTGTATGCCTTACTTAGAAAATTTTCAATTTTTATTTTTCATACTATTTATTAAATGCTAAAATATCAGTTGCATTTGCGATCTATTTATTGGGTATAAGAAATTAAGTTATGTGTATATTCAATGTTCATTTCGCTTTCTATATACATATGTGCCTATATCATCCAAGGAAATAATTAATTTTCAATTTTTGTTTCAGGTAAGTCACCGACCTTCAAAACTTGTAAGTCAGGATATTTCCAATTAAAAGATCATTTTCCATTAGAATTTGTCAAAAATATCTTGAATTTTTGAAATTCTAATATACATATCAATACAGAAAATAATAAATAATTTTCTCTTATGGGATTGCATACATTTCAGTTGATCTTATTTTTACTTGATAAGTGAGTGTAAAATACTAGGTACAGAGTATACGTTAACTGAAAATGACCATTTAAAAAAACGTTCTATAGAATTTTTAATAAGTGTTAAAAAATAATTACCACACCACGGTATACCTTATTTTTTGGGATATGTAAAAATACATCGTCGAACAACAGTTTATGATTTTCTTGTTTACTCTTTTTAGATGTGTTTAATTATTTTTTATTTTATTACAAGAAAATATATTGTCACTTATTAGTTTTACCCAATAAAGATAAAAACTTTGTGGCACAGTTTAAAATAAATATAATAAATGTCAATTAACTACAAAATTATTTAAAGAATTAATTGTTTCTTCGACACGAATTAGTCATCATCGGAACTAACTCAAAGCCAGTTCTAAAAGATATTCACCTCACCACGTGGTCTAAAGTGAACCTTCTAACGCAATTTGTTACGGGTGAAAAGGACGTTACGCTCAGAATTTAGATATGCCCATAAGGGATAGAAACCCCGTAATAATTTTAATGATGCACCGACTAATTACAAAGCTGCGTATGGAAAAACTATGATAACCATAATAAAAAATAAACATGTAAAATGGTAGAAATACAGTATACTTACAAGTACCACTTACGTTAGGTTTTATTACGCCTTCGTGCAAGTGATCCTCTACGCCCTCACCGCCTTGACGGTCGTTATACAATGAACACTACTCAATTGCCGGACTGCTATGACCTTGCAATCTTTCGTTCAAACAGACGCCATACATGCAACTTTGCAGGTTCGATATCTCCTGCATAGATCATTCTTAAGGATTTGCCATTGAATCCCCAGTTATATTTGCTGCCATTATCATTCTGTTCGATATCTTGCTGTCCTTGCATTATACAAACTGCACGTGCGCTTTTCAATTCAATTTGTTATTTAACTTGACGCCGTGGTATGTGATGGTTTCCTTGGACAAGATCTTCTTCCCTTTTTCCATCAGCCTAAGAGACGTTGACCGGGCTTCGTTTCGAAATAAAGCGTCTTCGACTTCGCCGTGTCGAATTTCAGCTTAACCTCAAGTGATCATTTGTGCAACCTTCTCAAGCCTCGTTCGGTTTTGTTCGCATCACCATTAACAATCTTGACCTGATAATCCAAAGCGTATTATCCGTAAACCCTAAATATGCTCTCAATAACAACTTCCACAATGTGCGACCAAAGCATGACCCATGCGGATATCCCTTTTCCACTACTATCAACTGCCTCCGTAATTTTGACCTGTACCAATCGCCTCGAAAAATAACTCTTGACCAATGTCATCAGGTTTCTTAGACAATCCGTGTGTTCCAACCCTCAAACGATAGATGTCCACCAGACAGCATCAAATGCTCCCGAAATGTCCAAAGCTACGACGACGCATTGCTCCTTTGATATTTTCGCTACCCGGAAGAGGATTACCCTGAATAGGTATTACCTCTGTTTAGGCTTATTTACCCTATTTACACGTTTTACCTTAAGCTTATAGATATTAATTAATGTCGCTTATCCTTTAACCTAACAGTACTTAACCCCTTCCTATAATCCGGTTTTATCCACTACCTACCTACAAGAAAAGGGACTAAATGGTGAGAAAGGACAGAAATTTCAGTGCTTCGAAAGTCGTAGCAAGCGTCACATGTACGCAATATGTTGTCGTGGTTATTTTGCAGTAATTAGTGCCGTACAATCGGTTCGTGTGCTAATTAACATTACTACAGTCCGCAATCAATTAATAGTTTCGTTACATTGATCGACCAGCGTTGAATCAAGATCGCAGTCATTAAAGGTAGGTGAATTCCATATCATTGGTACATCCCTTTATCCCTTCATTTTGGTTCCTTTCGACCGCATTAATTAATATTTGCATTTAAAAATTGATTATCTAATCAAACAATTAGAGTAATCAGGGCAGTTTTACACATTAATAGTAATTGCAGTTAGGCTTATTTCATAATATTTGTGCATGCCGTTGCATTTTAAAAGTTACTTCTTAAAATTTAAGTGCATTAAAAAGCAGTTAATTTAAATTAAGCGTATACAAATAGGAAAAACATCATTGCGATACCCTGTTCTAAGAACTTGCATTGTATACCTGAAGCTGCACTAATCTATTTTGGTGAGAGCTTAAAGAACCGTTATTCCTCGAGATATCTTAAGGGTTGTGGTCAACACAAGTCTCATTTTAACGTTAAATTAAAGTGTCACTCAGGATTAGCTACATAATTGCTAGTTTCTGAAAAGTGGTAGAGTAGTTACATGTTCATCATTAGTTTGGGTTTACATCTTTAAGATTTGTTATTTTTGTGACAAGGGTACTCGTGTTTAGGGAATAGCTATTTTGTTCGAAATGACTTAGATGCTTATGGACCGTCTTATAGTAGATGGAAAAGGGTGTTTGGATAGAATAGAAAATTTGTTTGAAAGTATTTCAAAGTTGGAATATAATCTTGAAAACCAAGCAATCGCTTCGATGATGGTACAGTCAGCTGTAGAGATAAAGGAAGAATTTGATGCATCCTACAAAAGGTGTGTGTTAGACGAGGATGATTCGGACAGTTTGAGTCAAATTACAGCAATCAGAATTGAATTGGATAAAACTTTAATATCAATTAAAGTTATTGGGGCAAAATTTGTTAGTTTGGTTGAAAGTAAGCAGGAAGCGAAACCGTTTTCTACAAGTAGATCGTCGTATGATACCGCTGGTATAGGTATCACCAGTAATTTAAAACTTCCAAAGGTCGCAATTGGGAGCTTTTCTGGCGCATAGAGCATTGGGAATCGTTTCATAGTTTGTATAAAAATCTCATTCATTTAAATACACAGTTATTACCAATCGAAAAGTTTTATTTCTTACTGAAGCGTTGGATGTAGATTCCAGAAATTTAATTCGTCATCTACCAATAAATAATGACAATTATGAAATTGCATACTCCGTTATAGTACAACGCTATGACTCACGTCGTTTGATTGTCAATACATATTGGTCAGCTCTTGAAAATTGTCCTAAGGTGAAAGCAAAATCACATACAGAACTTAGGGATTTGTTGAATTGTTTTACAGAGAATTTGTCAGGTTTACGTCAAATAAAAATTGATTTACTTAATTTAATATTGTTTAATTTGTTGAGCAAAAGGTTGATGCTGACCTCTTAAAGGCATTTGAGGTTGAAAATAATGAAGAAATACCTACATACGAGCAATTGAAATCATTTCTTGAAAAACAGTGTAAAGCTTTGGAAATTAGTGGTATGATTTCGTCCGAACCATCGAAGTCAAGTTCAAAACACACATTGAATACAAACATTAAGGAAAAGCGTTTTCTTTTAATCCGAAGTCATATGTTAAAACCTCATTACTTACAACTTCAAACGCGGTAAAATGTTTGGTTTGCAATGGTAATCATCAGATTTATCGTTGTCAAATTTTTTGGATAAGGTTCCTCAAGAAAGGTATAATACTGCAAAGGATAAAAATTTGTGTATCAATTGTCTTCAAGATACACATAAAATTGCAACATGCCCTTCAAAATCGGTATGTAAAAAATGTCACAAAAAGGGTCACAATACCCTCCTTCATTTTAAAAATTCTGCTTCTGTTGTTGAAACAAAACCTGCTGCTGCAGATGTTTCAAATGTTGCCTCTACTTCAAATTGTAGTACATTGTTCTCGTCGAAATTGTCAAGTGCTTCTACATTGTTATCAACAGTTCAAGTTTCTATTCGCAATGAATTTGGACAAGCGCAAATCGTAAGAGCATTATTGGATTGTGGAAGTATGGAATCTTTTATAACGGAAAAATGCCGTCAACGGCTTGGATTAAATAAATCAAAGGTTGCATTAAAGGTAGAAGGGTTGGGGTTAGCGTCATCTCATATTACCGGAAAGGTAGTTTGTAAAATTAAACCCGTTGGACACACAATGCCAGAATATTCAGTTCAAGCATTTGTATTGCCAGAAATTTGTAGAAAGTTACCAACGGCTCCAATCTCTTCGAAAAATTGGATACATATAAAAGGTTTAGACTTAGCCGATCCCTCTTTTGATAAACCAGGTAATATAGACTTGTTGTTGGGAGCAGATATTTTTGCCCGCACTTTGGGTAATGAAACTCGTTCGGGTTCACCTGATGAACCAGTTGCAATTCGCACTTCATTTGGTTGGTTACTGACAGGCAAATTTGTGTCTTCAGTGACAAGTGGCACGTCATTGTGTGCATTCGTAGAACCCTTAGAGTCTAGTATCACTAGATTCTGGGAACTGGAAAACATTCCAGACATTCCAACACACAAGTTATCCCCACAAGAGGAAATTTGTGAAAAACACTTTCGTAGCAATTATTCGAGAGACAAAACAAGTCGTTTCGTTGTATCGTTGCCGTTTAGTGGTCCTGAACCGTTGTTTGTTGGGTCTCGGGATGTCGCACTTAATCGGTTTTTATTATTAGAACGTCGCTTGGAAAAGAATCAGGAATTATACACTTTGTATAAACAATTTATGCAAGACTATTCCGACAGTGGGCATATGACACCAGTAAATGCTTCAATTAGTAGCAATATTCCATCTCCGGAATATTATATTCCGCACCATGCGGTTATGAAACCGGAAAGCACTACTACACAAATTCGAGTGGTGTTTGACGCATCCGCGGTTTCTCCCAGTGGTGGTTCATTGAATGAACATTTGATGCCAGGACCTCCGCTTTAGAAAGATATTTTTGCTTTGTTGTTGGATTTTCGTTTATATCCCATTGTATTAACTGCCGATATTAAACAGATGTACAGGCAGATTTTTGTTGCTCCGAATCATCGGGCTTATCAAAAAATACTTTGGAGACCAACGTCATCAGAGTCAATAGTCGAGTATCAATTGAATACTGTTACCTACGGAGTTACTTCATCACCGTTCTTGGCAATGCGTGTTATTAAGGAGCTTGCGATTGCTGAAGCACCTAAATATCCAAACGCTGCCAAGGTTTTGTTGTCTGATGTTTATGTCGATGATTTGATTACCGGGTGCAGTTCACCTGATGAAGCTAAACGTCTAGTTTCTGAATTAAATCAGATTTGTGAGGCTGGAGGTTTTACATTGAGAAAATGGAATAGTAACATTGCTAGTATCATTGATGATTTACCAGAATCTTATCGTTATCAACAAGCTGTTTCCTTCGAGGAATCTAACAATGTTACCTAAAAGGTATTAGGATTGCGTTGGCAACCGTCGCTTGATCAATTCTTCTATGATACAAATATCATAGACAGACCATGTACTAAAAGAAATATGTTGTCCGAAGTAGCAAGGATCTTTGATCCGTTAGGGCTATTAGCGCCTTTAGTATTTTTGGCCAAGCATTTAATACAATCGTTATGGATTTTAGGATTTGAATGGGATGACAGTCCCCCGTTGACCATAAGTTCAACGTGAAAAATTTATTTGCAACAAATGTCGCAATTATCAGACCTTAAAATTCCTCGGTGGATTATTTCTGATGATGTTCAAGATCTACAGCTGCATGCGTTCTGTGACGCTTCTGAGGCAGGGTATGCTACTGTGATTTACTTTCGTACTGTTGACATACAGGGTGATATAAAGGTTGCCTTAGTGTGTGCAAAATCTAGACTTGCGCCCACAAAGCGCATATCGTTGCCAAGACTCGAATTGTGCGGTGCTGTGTTATTGTCTGATGTAGTGGCATTTGTCCAAAATACATATAAAACTCGTCTGTCGTTAGATCGTATAGTTGCTTGGTCCGATTCTACAGTCGCTCTGTGTTGGATTCGATCGTCATCTTATAACTGGAAAACTTTTATAAGTAATCGGATTTCGCATATTCAGGATCGCGTTCCTCCTGCATCTTGGAACCATGTTCGGTCACATGATAACCCCGCAGACTGCGCCTGTAGAGGGACGTTAGCATCAGATTTAGTCAATCATCAGTTATGGTGGACAGGCCCTCCCTAGTTGTCACTTCCAGAAGAAAATTGGCCGGTTACCCACATGCCAAGGTTAATCGATACATCTCCAATAGATGTGGAGAAACGTACATTGGTATTAAATGTTGTTGTGACAGATAATTTTTTAGATTCATTACTAGAGAGATTTTCAAATCTACAAAAAATATGTAGAATTGTTTCATATGTTTACCAGTTTGTTCGTAAGTTACAATTTTCTAGACAGGCAGTTGGTGAGAATTTGGATAACGTGCCTGTGTCTCAGCAACACGCTATGGAATTATTGATTAAGAGAATTCAGCAAGAATCATTTGGTCAGGATATAGAAAATATTAAACGGGGTAAGGTAATTAGTAAACATCTTCGACCTCTTACCCTTTTATCGACTCGCGTGGTTTGTTGAGGGTGGGCGGTCGGCTCAGAAACTCGGAATTACCATATGAAACAAAATTTCCATTGGTACTTCCTCGCACTCACAGATTAACAGAATTAATCATCTTGGACTGCCATAAAACATACTTACACCCTGGTCTTAAAGCCACACAATTTTTACTAACCCAAAATTATTGGATTTTGTCAGCAAAAAGAGTCATACGTCAGTGTTTAAAATCTTGTATTCGATGTTTTAGAGTGAAACCAATTGCTTATTGTCCTCCGATGGGTGATTTGCCTGCATCAAAGTTTACCTCTGTAAAGGCCTTCCTACACACGGGAGTTGATTTTGGAGGTCCTTTCTGTATTCTCATGAGCCGTAATCGAGGTGTAAGGTCACTAAAGGCTTACATTTGTTTATTTGTTTGCTTCAGCACAAAGGCTCTTCATTTAGAGCTTGTGTCAAGTTTGTCGGCGGATGCTTTTATAGCCGCGTTACGACGCTTTATAGCCCGCCGGGGTAAATGCCTGAAACTCTATTCCGATTGCGGTACTAATTTTGTTGGAGCATCGAATGAAATCTCGCAACTGATGACTCAATCAGCGCATGCTGAAGGAATTGAATTCGTGTTCAATCCTCCCTCAGCTCCTCATTTTGGAGGGTTGTGGGAGGCTGGAATTAAGTCTGTCAAGACACATTTAAAAAGAGTGATCGGCGACCAGATATTATCATACGAGGAATTAAACACGGTTTTAATTCAGGTTGAAGCCATTTTAAATTCAAGGCCTCTGTGCCCCATGAGCTCAGATCCGAATGATTTTTCATTTTAAGTCCGTCCCATTTTTGAATATAGAGCCTGTTTCTGTCATACCCGATCCAGTTCTCCTTGAGTTGGAAATATCAAAATTAGATCGTTGGCAACTTATTCAACGCATCCAACAATCATTTTGGAAGCGTTGGCGTAATGAATATCTGCATTCTTTGCAACAGAAGGCAAAATGGTTTACCCTACTTCTGAGGCGAAAATTGGAACGTTAGTCTTAATTCATGACAATCAAGTCGCACCTTTACATTGGAAATTAGGGCGCATAGAAAAACTGTATGTTGGTTCAGACAACATTAGCCGCGTGGCAGGTGTGAAAACAATGCAAGGTTTTCTCAAAAGACCACTTGTTAAACTATGTCCTCTTCCTTTGTAAAAATAGTTTTAGTATTTTCGTAAGTGTATACGTATAAGTATTTGTTGTCGTTTACTTTTAAAATAAGTTGCTTCACACTTATTTTGGTGGGCGGTATGTTTAGGCTTATTTACCCTATTTACACGTTTTACCTTAAGCTTATAGATATTAATTAATGTCGCTTATCCTTTAACCTAACAGTACTTAACCCCTTCCTATAATCCGGTTTTATCCACTACCTACCTACAAGAAAAGGGACTAAATGGTGAGAAAGGACAGAAATTTGAGTGCTTCGAAAGTCGTAGCAAGCGTCACATGTACGCAATATGTTGTCGTGGTTATTTTGCAGTAATTAGTGCCGTACAATCGGTTCGTGTGCTAATTAACATTACTACAGTCCGCAATCAATTAATAGTTTCGTTACATTGATCGACCAGCGTTGAATCAAGATCGCAGTCATTAAAGGTAGATGAATTCCATATCATTGGTTCATCCCTTTATCCCTTCAACCTCCGATGTTCTAAAATTTCGTCATCTCATCTTTTACCTTTCTTAACAATACCCTTAAAAACCTTTATTAGCTTTCTGTCAAACTAAAGCAATTACTCCATTACTGAGGCACCGGGATATCCTTTCACAATTATCACCTTTACCTATCTCATAACTCCAAATAAAATTCCATCTAAGTTGAAACTCTATTAACAGTAAATTATTGAAATATTAAAACACCTACATTAACCTAAAAGAAGCAAATGCAACATCCAACTGGCCAGGTATTATCAAGAGAATCCCTTAAAGAAAAATATGCAACCGTTAACAATATCATAATCCTATTGTTCTAGTTGTCAAGATTAAACTATACAATGTATATCCCATTACTGTACATGTCCATAATAACAATATATAGAAAAACGGTTCAATACCAACCTTTGATTTAACCATTTCAATGTCGATTAAAAATGATAAATTTTAAGAAAAAAATTGACTAACAATACATCTCACAAGTAAAGCTTGCGTTTAAATTAATACGCACAACTTTCTTAACGTTTTAAAAGTTTAAAACTTCATTTCAATAGTACTATTCTTAGATGTAAAACAAAAGTATTTCCATCGCTATTTCATAGTTGAAAAGAAAAATTATTTAATGAATATTAATTTCTTATCAAATAACTACGTGCCAATTATAACTCATATTTACAAATTCACATATTTATCAAACGTAAATAATATGAAAAGCTCAAACTGTACTCACGCTTAAATTCTAATTCTTGGCTTTTTAATTAATTAAGCACGTCCAGAAACACCAATAATTCACTAGTTTTTATCAATGGACAAGTTAGGTCATCACATTCTGTCTATTTAAAATACAGTTGCTGAAAGAGCGATGTCTGTTCAACGCGCTTTTACGCCTTTTTACCCATTGCTGATCGACGCGAACATAAATTTTACCATAACACGTGCCTGAATTTCCTGGCCTACTTATCCTGAAAAGGTCAAAACAATGCGTTGTCGGCTACCTCGTTGAAGTGCCGGCCTACGGTCCTCATAAACCTCCGCTGTTACTTAATCATCGTTTCTTTCGATACTTACTTTCCAACTTTATCGAACTTAGTCTTATATTCTAAACTTCCTAACTTAAAGTTTTGTTTTTGCACTTTGTGCGTCTAAACTGTTCGATTTTCGAGGTCAATAATGTTCTGCCCGTGTCGGCACATTAATTATATCGCGGTAATTTATTTGTATAGTTGTTGTGGTTATTTTGAATTCGTGTGAATTTATACAAATAAACTTTCTTATGTTGGTTCCCAGATATATCTATAGCTTTTTAATTTAATATGAAGAGTGAAAAGCCCCTATCTTTATTACAGGGTGTATAAGATATATTGAGTAGTATTTGAGTTCTGTTTAAAGGGCACAGCGCCAATTAGCAGTGAGTGTCAAATACTGCAGTTCGGCTACGCGGTACTCCCGGAATTTCCATGTTTTCTAGAATCGTTAGAGCGCAACCATCGTAAAACGATAGTTGAGTCGGACCAGTATATGGTTTGAGATATGATTTTGAAAATCGTACTCTAGCTCTCCAACGGAGAAATGCTTTGTAATTTGATAGGAGTCACTTTGGTTTTCGGTCCAATTAAACAGCCGTAACGCTATGTTCCATTGCCAGGCATAAGTACGCCACCACTGCACTAGCATTTTCACGCTCGTCCACGAAAATACGCATTTCGATGCTGAGCCCATCGTAATTATCAAAACTTTGAAGAAAGCATCTTGGAATGGCTAGCATATTTAGTTTGGCGAGATTAGTTTGCCACAATTGAAATTTACTACACAGTTCCTTATTTACAGGCATATCCTAGTCCAATTTAATTCGTCATACTTCTTGAAGCCATATTTTTAAGTACACCAGAAAGTTAGTTATTAAGTCGATGGGATCATTTATTGACATCAAGATTTTAGAAGCCCTTTGCTATTATGTACTTTCGCGAGATGATCGCGTAGCATTGTTCTAGGTACATTGTACAACCTACTAGCTTTACTTGTATTTACCACACCTTTTGTATTTCACTAATTGCTTTCTCTAGATATTCCTTGGTGTACATTTTCAAATACAAGTTTAAACTGATACAAATTAAAAATAATATTCCTTATATACCAGTATTACAAGAATGCGCATGGCAGGAGTGCGCATGCTCAGGGATGCGCATGGGCAGGAATGCGCATGTTCAGGGGTGCGCATGCTCAGGGGTCCGCATGGACAGGGTTGCGCGCGCCCAGAAGTGCGCATGAGCTGGGGTGTGTCTGGGCGTACACCGGGATGCGTTGGATGAACAAAAATCTTATTAATATTAAAACAACATAGATTGTATACAACTTTATTAAAAGCAATGCAAATACATAATATATATTATAGATTATTTAATTGTGAATAAATCTATTAATAATTTCCGTAAACGAATTATATTCAAACATAGGGTCGTGTATAATTAGAGCATAAGCCTTCATCAACGTACAACCAAAACCTTTTTCAGGGGAATTGGATGTTACCGATGCTATGCTCTAGACTTTACTCAAAGCGGTAGAAAGCAATGGTTCAGGGGTGGGCATTGATATTAAAAAAAAATAACAAAATATTGAGCGCCGCTACATTCGTAAAAAAGGAGAATGTAGAACCCAGAAGTTAACTACAACGATGAGATACCTGAAATAAATTACAAGATTAAAAATATAACATATGAGGCAGCAGTTTGCTCCTCCAATATATTTCAAAATAACATGATGTTGGAAGTACCTTTATATCTTGTAGCATTAACCTTTATAAGAGTACTTTATATACTCAAAGATTGTATACCTTTTTGTTTAAATAAAAGTATTCCAAGTTTCTTTGAAAAGTATAATGTAGCATAATATGCTTTAACAAATTTATATGTTATAGTAAAAATGAAACGTATATATAATTCAGGTATTTAAAAATGTTTGTGCAGCAGTAACTTAACTTTCTTTAAATATATATAAAATGAAAATATAACTCTCTTGATTTTAAGTTTCACGTTAATGCTGAACCTTAACGTTTGATTCTAATAAAATGCAACAATTATTATTTTATGTAGAAATCGGATCCGTTAACTACTCACAATTGGAATGTATAGATTTTAAATACATTGATATAGTAAATAAATTGAGTAACGTTTCATAATCAGATGACAAAAGAAGCAAAAATATATTTAGTCAGAAATTAAATCAGCTGTATGATTTATACAAGTTATATATTTATATAATTTAAAGTATGGAATGTTGTAAACAAATAAGCTACAATATAAACTTACTAGAGCATTATAATGTCTCTCTTTAATCATAATAAGAGGTGAACAATATAAAAATTTGCTTGATAGCTATTATAGCAAGTTATGATTAATTACGCTAGAACTAGGGTTATGTTTAAATGTATTGATCAATACTATGAAATTACATAATCAATGCAAAATACGCCCTGTTTCTAATTTTTAAATTCACTTAAATTTCATGAAATATTTATAGCCAAACTAGGTTTTATAATACCATTGTTAGAATGTAAACAAAACGAAGTTGACAAGTGACATCTTTCGAATAAAATTATAAAAAGTACGCACCTTGAAAATCTAGTTTAACACCTGTTATACTAACCAGATTTATGTATCGATTACTTGCTGTTTGTGAAACAAAGTATGGCTGATCGGACTTTGACCAGGCCTCTTCGCAGATAATTAACCCATTTATTTAATTCAAACAAGGCGAAATCTTGCAATCTTGTACCAAGCAATTGTACTGCATCGAAATTACGAGCATTCAAGATAGATGTAAATAAATATCACGGAGATTCTTCCAAAAACTAGACTAACAATCAAGTGTGTACATTTTAAACGAATTGTAATATTAGATCTTGAACTAACGTACCGAAAAGTACATTGTTAATTCCCTAAGGAAACATCGCGTGGATCATTCTCGACGCTTCACTCACTTTTCTCTACTATTCCGATCCTAAGGTCAGAGGACGCTAAACGAGCCATGTTCGTTTGATAAGAGGCGACCTTAGACTGCTTATCCGATTAAGAACAAGTTGTTATATACTACGACACCTTCGTAACTTTGTATATTTACGGCAGATGGCTGCACTTATTACCAAATATTTCATAAAGATGTAAATTAGGAATGTATTTATTTATCTACATTATAAATGTAATAATATATTTTGTATTAAATCACATAAGAATAGAAATTAAATGTTGTAAACAACAACTGAATCAATTGTTGGGATATAATTATTATGTCGTAATGTATTTATTATAGCTGATTAAATATACCAACTGCGTAAGAGATATTGTAAAGTGGTGCATATATTAGGGGTTATGTATGACTACATAATAAAAGTAATTATTGGGTTTATTTCGCAAACGTAGCATTTGAAAATGTTACAAACGGCTCATAATTTTTTGATAGGAATGATGTTTTACAGAATCTCGCGCATGATATAATTAAAAGCAAGTACAGTAATAGTCATATTGGGGTCATGTTATACGAATTTATAAGAACCTATCCAAGATTGTTTGGAAATAGTATTTGTAGACAAGTTGAGCATATTGAAGAGTACAACAGGTTTCCATGCCAAACATTTACGAGCGATGTTTAAATTTTATACTAGAGCACTGGCATACGTTTGACATAAGTAAAAGGAATCAATGAATGCTCTTATGTTGAAGACACTTTCACCCTATGAGGCACTTTAATCCTCTGAGGCAATTTCACTCTATAAGGCATTTTCACCCCATGAGGAAATTTCGCCCTATAAGGCACTTTCACCCTATTCTGATGGAGATAAATTCAAGGAACTCTGCCATTAAAGCACCCACAACCTAACCTTGATCTGATTATGCAAATAAAGGAATAATTTAATATTATTGCAATATCACAAAAGCTATACGCAATAACTAACTTTAAATAAATTGTCTTTGAAGCTTAAATGGATGTCATGACTAAGTTTAATCATTACAATAAGGTAATGGAGAGGACAAAATCGATGTGAATTGTAGTTCTGACTCCCGGCAGGTAGGGTTGGGCTTGTCTGACCGTAGAGTCATCATAGTAAGCCACCAACTCAAAGTTAGGACTTCGTAGATAGTAACCCTACTAGGTCAGCTCATCATCAAGTCCTCAAACCTACACCGTTACATAAAAAGAAGTATAATACACCTATTTTATTCCTAATATATGTTATAACATGCTTACTCATAATAGAGAATCCATACATACATACCGGACTGTGAATACCCAACGTAGTAGGTGATTAATCAATTTGTGGTAGATACTCAATCTATGAAAACTATATAGATCGGTGATAAGTGTACATTAGTTAGTCTATATCCAAATATCGTGTATAAATCATATCGTATATAGTTAGTTAGTTATTACGTTTTGAAAGTCCTATAGTAATTATAAATTTGTGTCATGTGAACGTGCATATTGTACCTTCAGACAAAAGGGTTTGGCAACATCATCATTTGTTTATCTCTTAACAATAATAATGAATGGTCAATACCTCTTTTAAGGGCAACTAACTTATTCTTGTAATTAGCAATAATTATTATTGAGTCGAGAGCAAGGGTAAAGGTTCCTCAATTAAGTTACTGTAGTTGCAATAAAAGATGCACCAACCTAGCATGAGTAAATGATAGGTTTTAGCCATCAGTCTGAAAGGGCGTGGGTTCGAATCCCACCGCTGTCAGCAGGGAAAGGGGCAGGGTAACAGATTTTATTTCAGTTACTAAATAATCATAATGCATATTCTTATTTCATTTAATTTTATTGCAAGGTAGGCATTCCTATTTGCATAGTGTTGTTTTGGTGGCCGTGTTCCGAGGTATTTAGTGCATTGCAGGTTTTCCATTTGTTTAGCTAATTGCCACATATTTAATTTCAAAACGGTTCAATTTTCTGATTGGTTGGAGTAGATCTTCCCACCACATCCAATATGGTTTGCAAATTTTCCACTGTTGAATGGCCATTTTTGATATTGGGTTCTTGTGTGAAAACAATCAGGTGTTTGATGTAAAATTCCCCTTGTTACAAATATTTGTAATTAATTTTTTTGCTTAGTGAGAGGATAAGTGTTCTATATTAAAGAATAATTATCTACAAATGATTACTTATTTACAATTACTAATTGAGAATTTCAATTTTTTTAGCAACTAAGAACATCACACCCATATATCTACTTTTGAGGTTTTTTCTCAATAAAAAAATTTCAACTAACTGCCATTAGTATGAAATTAAGTATATTAGTTTTATTATATTGGATTTACCATTTTATTTCAATATTAATTGTTCTGGATAAGATTAGAAATTTTCAAAACCAGGAACATAAGTTTTTCATGAAACAAACATGGAACCAGTGTCCTGTTATATACATTCTTTCATCACCACACAAGGTTTTACAGAATTAAATATCAGCCATATCAAGGTCAGAAATTTAGTTATAGTCTAAATCATGAAAGAATGAATTCACGTCATAGGTTGCTGAATTAAAAACGACATACTTTCAAATCTTATGCATTAAGTATATTCCGATAGATCCTTTAAAAGTATGTCGGTTTCTAGTTCAGAAACCTATGACGTGAATTCATTCTTTCATGATTTAAACTATATTTTCCACTGTTTACCATTGGTAAATAAATTTTTTAAAAAAATCCATCAGGCTTGAATTTAAAAATGCAGGCTATTGTAATATGTTTTCTACAACAATGAAATTTAATTATAGTTAGAAGATTATTCTAAATTTTAGTTCACAATTGTTTTGATTATACATTTAAGTGTTGTAATTTTACTGCGAGCTCGTAGCAGAACTGTAGGTTTTAATTTAAATTGGAGTATTTATTAATTTATGAGAAATAGTATCCAAGCACGGATTAAGCGCTACTTTGTAAATTTAATTCTTTTGAAGTTACCTGAATGATATTGATTTGTCGCTGGATTGCGTTTTATTTACACTTACTATTTGAGTATTCCTAGTATTTGGTTGCCGTACGCCTATCACTAGCTTCATGCTAGCTTGGTGCATGCTTTCTTGCAGCTACTGTAAATTAATTAAGAAGTCTTTACCTTTGCTCCCGACTCAATAATAATTATTGCTAGCTACAATGATAAGTTAGTTGTCCTTAAAAGAGGTATTGGCCCTTAATTATTATTGTTAAGAGATAAACAAATTCTGAGGTTGCCACAAGGGTAATAAATAAATTATAGTAGTGTTAGTGTTGTTAAGAAGACTTATGGTTAAGGATTTAGTTTAGGAAGATATTAGTGCTTGTCAATGGCATTAGTGTGATAGTGATTCATTGTTAATTGGACTGAAAACAACTATAAATAGGGCATACACTGTTAATTAAACTTGTGAAAAGTGAATAATAAGGACTTTTGTTATTACTTGTTCTAAATTGGTAAACGCGTTAACAGTAACCCGCTACACTATGTACATATGTAGACTTCTAATTTCAAATAATAATGAAAGAGAAAGACATATTATTTGGCAAAGCAAATACATATACATTTTATAGTGGAACGTTAATGCAGTTGCTATGTTTTGAAAGTTAACAGCGTTTGTAACTTTAACCTTAGTGAATCAGAATAGATCTGTGTAATAGTTCATTCACTACTAACCAGTTGTAGATAAAAAGATACATTCTTACCTGTTATATTTTAATATGTATTTTTAAATTGTTGATTCGTTAGTCATACTGTAAAAACGCCACAGAACATCGGTCGACAAAAGCAGATAGAAATATCTGCACATACTTGCACTATACATACCAATGCAACAATGCACATGAACGAGAAGCGGGCGAAATACAACCTTATACTTACAAATAATATGTATACTATTGTTACGAATTATTAGGCAACCCGTCAAACACCCGTCAAGTTGCATAACCGAAGTGTATTCTACAGAAGCCTAGAACATTTTTAGACTCAAGAATTAAACAAAGCCGCAGTTGATTTTAGAATTTTTCTATGCGATTTTTGTTTGTTTTAATATAGTTAGCAAAGGACGTCATATTCATTCACAGCCCTTATTGTGAAACAACTTAAACAACTGCCCAGGTTCGTTTCCAATTAGATAATAGCATTGGATATCATGTGATTCCTAAAAGTTTCGACTAAACACGTTCAGATTAATTTCAAAGTACCGTGGGGCTTAAACTTTCCAGGCAAATCGTCTGATTTAACAATTGTTTCCAAATCCCCGGATACAGTATGCTATTGGCAAGTGCTACTACGTTTGCTGTAGGCTCCAACATGCAAAGTTCATTAAGGTACAACAAAAGCATAATATGTACTGGAGAGTACACAACCTTTACTGGAAATGAACAACTCAATTTGTCATTTTATTCCCACCAATAAAAGGAGGCTTATTTGCTTAACTACTGTATAAATTTGGATGATTTCTCTAAAAGATTGACTAAAGCCACTTAATGGATGTGCAAAATCTTACGATTGAATTCAATTGAAGCGTGAGAATGTTCCCTTAGCAGCAACGTTTACGAACGTAGGGTGAAGTAGAAGCGAAATCAACATTTGCAGATACTTATCGGAAATTAGGAATCGATGTTTAGATGTCACTTGGTTTGGAAAGCTATTCAGTAAACCACAATCCACGCAGCTAGACTTTTGAAATTTTGGAAGTACTCGACCTCCATTCTGCTAATGAAGACGCGTTAAATATAATTTGGTTGGGTTGTATTAATTGTCCACTCTTAGTACTTCTACAAACGAAAGCAAATTTATGGAACGGGAAGCGATCTAATAACACCAATTATGCACCTTCCAACTCCGCAAGTAAATTCTAGGGTATTATTTATATAGAAAATAGTTTTGAATCCTGCCAGAAAATAATAAATTACGGAAGATTGTAGTGCTATTAATCAGTTAATAAGAACTTAGGCTCTCAGCATATCAACTTTAAAATGATATTTTGCAATTATTTGTCATTTATTAACTGCCTGTAACTTGAAGGCCATGTCTATGGCTGATTTAATCACAGCGCATTTGAAAGAACTCATGTCAGCTATAAAACGACCTATGAATGTGACAGGGTATTTGTAGCTTTAATTGTTGGCGGTGCACATGATTGTTCTATTAGAAATATATGTGATTGACCTGTCGTCGAAATGTGTGGCATACATTTAGTTTGTATAAGTGTCAAGAATTATATTATTATATTTTTGCTAATCGGTTTTATATCCCTAAAATTCATTCTCATTAGTTTATATCCTTGATACTGTCATTCTTATTTCCATCTTAGTTTGTACCTCTTTGCTCATCAATCCATTGTTCTTCAGCTTTCCTGCATTTGCGAATAATTTCCCATTTGATGGTTTTGTATCTCTGTTTTCCTGCTTCGTCTGGCTTGTTTTTGTATTTCGTCTTTCTTCTATTAAATTCAGAATATCCTTTGTTATCCATGGTTTCTTATTTTCTTTTTGTGTATACCCAAGAATATCTCTGGCTGTCATGTCCAAGCTGGATTTAATGTTAATCCATTCTGTTTCTACATACTCAGTATCCGAAATTTGCCAAATCTTTCGTGGATATCCTTTTCTTTCAGATTCTCAGACTCAAAGTACCTTTTTTCGTACCTTTTCAAATTTTTAAATTTACGAGCGGCCTTCATACTAACTATGTTGTGGTTAATATCTGCTTCTGGGTAGCTTCTATAGTCTTTTACTTGATTCCTAAACCGTTGTCTAACAAAACTGTAATAATTTGTAATCTTCCTATATAACTTTGCTACGTACATTGACGTAGCCTAAAAGACAAAGAAAAAAAATCCCGGACTCAGTTGGCGACTATGTGGTGTATTACAAATACAAAAATAAAGAAAAGGCTTGAAGTAAAAAATTATTAACCGTTCAGTACAACCTGTAGGAGAAATCCCCACCTGAAGTTATATTTAAATACAAAAAAAAAGGAAATAACACATTAACAAAAGAACTCAAATTAGCAAAAAAAGAAAAAACCATTACAATCCCTGTCGGGTAACTAATACTTTGCAAAAATAATGACTATACTGTGTAACGTTTTTGTACCTTCTTACTGCCCAATATTTGGATACATTACAACGGGCATTAACCCGGTTAGAATAAGTGAGAATAAACAATCTATTTTAGTATTTGCTATCTAGTGTATTTGTATGCCAGATTTCACAATTTAGTTTAGTAATCATAATATTATGATACCTCACATAGGTTCTGATAATGCTAACATACAACATACAGTTACAAATACAATGGCGATAACGTCTTTCAATGTGCCAGCAAGTTTTTAACTCATTCACGCATTAATAGATAGTATATTTCTTGTTTTTTTTTCTTTTTAAAGTCAATCGTAATATATTAATCCGTGGCAATAGATCCCAAAATAGTTAAATTATTTTCGCACTTACAATTAATTCCAGGCGTGTATGAGCCCCAAACAGTAAAATCTAAGTAGATAGGGTCTCGACACAAACAGGAAAAAAACACTCACCCACGTGTCTACGGTGTTGGGTCTCTCATTCACTCCTACGGCCGGAGCGGGCCATATGGACCTGAGATCACGTAACTGGTGCAGCTTCTATACCCAAAGGAGCGGCAATTCAAGAGACTATCATGTCCACCGGAGGAAGAATCACACAGTGTGTGCTCGAAAATTTTTCAATGAACGGAAACGACAATTGCTTTTAGTCGTATGTAGAAAAGAATAATTATTAACTCGTTTGATAGCACCAATTTCCATTCATGTCGGTGATATCAAACATACGAATGTGATTAGTAATTCGAAGGTAAGTAGGATTCATTATTTCAACGAGTCATTAGATTGAAGTAATCTAGAAAGTAATTATACACTATCGTTATGTATAGCGAGTTCACGGATACATAAAACGGGATATTGACTATTTAATTTATAGAATAAACTTTTCAGATTTGAAATTGAAAATTATTAGAAAACGTATTTATTGTATGAAGGTCTAATATACCGGGTGTTTTTGGAGGATTTGAGCAGAATGAATAATGAAATACCAAAAAAGGGTAGGATTTGACTGACCCTCCTATAGCAAACGTAACAACCTAGCATCTTCCACGTGCATCGTCTTCTAACATGATGTAGAAATAATGTATTTGTGACGGTTAAATTGTTTTCCTTACAGAATTCCACCAGCTTATTTCTTTTGTCTTTTTTCGTGCCTAAGCGAAATATCGCTCCTTGGCTATCATCGCCTACCACTGCATTAAAATCTGCCGTAACTATTAAATTTTCATGTCCTTTTACGCATTTTAGTATGTCTTCGATACCGTTGTTGATCGCTTTTACCTCTTCCTTACTGTAGCTAGAGGTCGGCATGTTATATCTGTATTACTACAGTATCTACCGGTTTAGATTTTAATCTAACTATGAGTATTTTTTCGTTCTTGGGTAAGTAATTTCCTACACAGTATCCTATCTTTTTTCTATCACCACACCCGAATTTCCTTTCTTTGGTCCTGTGTGAATTATCCTAAAGCTTTCGTTCCAAAAATTCTCCGCCCCTGGCCATCGAACTTCGCAAATCTTTACTATGTCTAATGCTAACCTATCCATTTCAATTTTCAATTTCTCTAGCTTATCTACTTCATATTTGTAACATCCCACGCTCTGACTGAAGCATTTTTATTTTATTAATATAATTGAGCAAGTTAAAAAAACATTGAATTAGATAATTGTTAGTAAATCACAATGTAAATGGCAAGTGTTGAGTTTTAATTGTTGAAAACAAATTTTGTCTGCTTATCCAAATGTTTAAATTCATATTCATTAGTTCTTTGGTTTTATGAAAGCATTAAAAGCAACCTTCGATTTATTTATTAAAATAGCAAACGTTGATTAGCTAAAATACACATACACAACTGGTTATTTCTTGTATAACTAAGCCGCACGTGCAGTTTTGAACGCTCGCTATAGTACATATAGCTTTTCCTGTAAACAGCCAGTCGTATTGCAACTATGATGTATAGAACACGTCTACCTTGATTAACATGTTGAAATGCGACCTCCGCATAGCCTTTTCGAGATAGTTCTTTCGAAGTCCTCGTCGTTGATGTTACAAATTCGACGATATGCACAACTGCCACGACACCATCTTTGCTGTTATTTATTCTACATTAATCTTCGTTGTTGTTTAATTTATGAACGACTTTTAACACTATGCAAACTTGGGAATTGTGCCGGGGCGTCTGCTGTGGGCTGAGATATGCTGCGATATAATAGATCCAACAGTCTTTAATTAAAAACTCGGATATTGATGGTTTGACGTAACAAATTATTAAGAATGTAACTTTAAGATTAAAATTTTATATAAAGGTATATTCCTTATTCTGATACTACCTATATTCTATTTGATATTTAACGTATAACTACTTTTTCATTCAGAAATAATATTGCATAATTTAACAATCTTAGCCTATCTGCTTTACGTACGTACAGTCGTTACTAAAGTTCCTACACTCTTCTTAGTAACGCTGTCTTGCTTATGTCAAATATTTGAGTCTAGTGACGCCTGACATTTCCGTATTTATAAAGACCCCTCTGTTAGTCTCACCCTGCTGAAGTAGAGTTCAGAGTTAGTTCGGAAGTCTCCAGAAGTATCTTTTTCTAATACGGAAAAACTACATCTATGGTTAACTTCTGATAGAAATTAAGGTGGTTCTATACTTATCTCGTAACACATTAATTAGTATTTTTATGACATCTATTGAAACTGAAACAACTAAACGAAAGAAATATAAAGATAGAATACACCTAGTAAAGATTAAAAAAGGTTACACAACTCGCAAAATATTTCTGGCTCTTCGTTTCAACTTTCCGATTACATCTTCCGAAGTAGTCCTCTTAGTGTGGTTCCTCACTAAAGAATACACTAATTTGGTTAGACCTTTAGTTCGGTTTTTTAGTTCACTGAAACCCTCAACCATTTCACCGGTTCTAGTAATATAGAACTTGATTAAGATGCAGGTCCATTCAGAACGGTATCTTTCTACAAGAACAAAATATTTTAAGAAATCGTGTTTTGTAAAGTAATCTTTTCAATGTTTATTTTACAATATAGAAATTTTGTAATAGTGACTTTTTGATAGTTCTTTTATGAATTGCATACAGTTTATTAGTCATCCACTTATAGCAATATATATTGATGTGATAAAGAGGTCATAAAAGGTCATTCAGTATCACTTTCTGTGAGAAAATACAGACCCAAAACTGAGAAGAGTAAAATTTTCCAATATTAAATTTTTACTCTGTATAATATTCTCGTTAGATTCCCATGTAAAATAACACGTTTTAAGTCATACAATGTTGTGACATAGCATTTAAAGACGAAGCCCATCTTAGAACAAGTATAATCCGTAAAAATATCAGAGCATCTATTCATTTAAAAATCCGTGTGTAAACATTTATTCTCCTGAAAAATAAAAGTTTAATTGCATTTATGCAGACTGACAATTCCGTAAAACGGGTTTAAGAAAACTAATTAACTTCAATATCATTTAAAACAAGTTCTAGGCGGAGAAAATACAAACTTTTGTACTTTTATAAAATGTTTGTTTAATAATGCACTCATTCTTGTTAAAAAATCAAATTTGCGATTTTCTAAAGCGAAGTAATTTCCCTTCAAATAAGCCAATTTTGGGTTGGTTCTAGGATAGATTATATTTCCGTCAATAAGCAGTGTGAATGAAATATACGTCGATTTACAGAACGCAATAACACCTTGAAAGATAACCAGTTAAGATAAGTAGTTTTAAGATAAGTAGGTTAGCATTAGACATAGTAGTTCGAGGTCAGAGGTTGGAAACTTTTGGTGCGGGGACTAGAGTAATTCACACAGTATCAGAGGAAGGAAATTTGGGTGTGGGGATAGTTATGAGAAGGAAGATACGACACTGTGTAGAGAACTACCTACAAAAGAACGAAAGAGTATTCATGGTATGATTAGAATCTAAACCGGCAAATACAGTAATAATACAAGCATATATGTCCATTTAGCTACAATAAGGAAGAAGTAGAAGCGATCTACAAAGATAGTGAATACATACTAAGATGCGTAAAAGGGCGTGAAAATATAATAATTACGGAAAATTTTATTGCAGTAGTAGGTGAGGATAGGGAAGGAGCGGTAGTAGGTTTATTTGAATTGGGCACGAGAAACAACAGGGGAAATATACTGGTAGAATTCTAAGACAAAAACAATTTAACCATCACAAACACATTATTTCAATTTCATGCTAGAAGACGATACACGTGAAAGATGCCACGAGATATAAGAAAATATCAAATAGATTACATTCTTCCTTGACAACGGGTTAGGAATCAAGTAAAAGACTTAAAAGCTATCCAGAAGCAGATATAAACACATATAGATATGAATAAAAGGCAAATGAATTGATAAAAGATATCGGAAAAATTTCTTATACTAAGGAAGTAGAAACGGATTGGAATAACATTCAATCCGGCTTAGACATGGCGGCCAGAGAAATGCTGTGGTATACACAAAAATAAAATAAGAAACCATGGATAACAAAGGATATCCTGAATCTAATAGAAAAAAAAACGAAAATACAAAAATAGATCAGATGGAACAGGAAACCAGAGATACAATGTCATGAAATAGGAAGTTATTCGCAAACTCAAGAAAACTAAAAAACAATGGATTGATGAAAAGTACAAAGAGATACAAGATGGAAGTAGGAAAGACAGACGAAACATACAAACTAATTAGAATGAATTTTAGGGATATAAAACCGTATAGCAAAAATATAAGGGGCACTGAAGGAAACGTCATTATTGAAAATGTAGAGATAGTGGATAGATGTCAAGAATATATAGGGAATTTATATGCAGGAAAGGAACTAACCGCATTAGAACAAGAATCAGACATTGAAAAGGATGACTTAGAATATCCTATACTTAGAGATGAGTTTGAATTAGCATTAAAGGGTCTGAAAACGGTAAGCACCCGGTACAGAACGTCTCTTCCAACTTATAAACTATATGTATAAGACAGGCGAGATACCCAAAGATTTCAAACGTAACATCATAGTCGAAGAAATTCTAGGAAAAGATGAATTTGGGTTTAGGCGAAACAGGGGAACACGCGAGGCTATTTTAGCTCTGAGTGTGATAATGAAGAAAACAGTAGAAAAAAGAGAAATCGTGTATATTGGCTATAGAGATCTGGAAAAAGCATTCGACAATGTAGGATAGAATAAAATGTTTGAAATATTCAAAAAGGTAGGAATGAGCTTTAGGGATATACGGATTGTACATAGCTTATACAAAGAGCAAACTGCGGTATTAGAATTAAAGGAGGAACATAGAGAACTAAATATTAGGATAGGCGGAGACATGGATGTGCCTCATTTTTTAACTTGTACATCGGAGAAGCAATGAATACTGCCAAGACATTTGGACTTATTATGCAGGGACAAAAGATTGATATGCTTAGATTTGATATAGCGGTATTAGCATATTTGGAAGCTGCTCTTAATGAAATGGAAACAGTTCTAACAGAGAGATACGGTATGAAAATTAATAAAACTAAAACTAAGGTACTAGTTGTAAAAGAGGGGAAAATAAATCAGAAACTAGATTACAAAAAGGTAACGAGAACTTACTACAAGTTAAGAACCTCTAATACCTACCAAGCCAAATAACGCATAAATAAAAGAGCGCAAAAAATATAAAAAAAGATTAGCACAAGGTTGTGCTACATTTAACAAGAAAAATCAACTACTGTGTTCAAGGACAACAAACATAGAAACAAGGAAAAGATTGCTTAAAACATATGTGTGGAACACAGCAATATACGGCTGTGAACCTTGTACAGTAAGAGAAGTGAACAGGAAAAAGATAGAAGTCTTTGAAATGTAATACTACACACGTATGATGTAGATATTATAGACAGACAAAGTAGGGAACAAAGAGGTTCTAGAAATGGTAGAGGAAGAAAGAAATATGTAGAAAACGGTAATAGATAGGAGAGATAGGATGATAGGTTGCATACTAAGGCATATGGGGCTATTGCGGAATATATTGTATGCAAAAATAAGAAAAAAGTGGGGTAGAGATAGACCTAGGTTAAACTACTGCTCGCAGATAGACTAAAGATGTAGGTTTTAGAAATTTCAGGTAAATGTGTAGTCTCACTCAGAATAGAAATCAATGGATGTACGCGTCCAACTAGTTCCAAAATGGAAACCTAATGACGAAAAAATAAATGTACTTAAACCTGATGATTATTATAAGCAACTATAGGTTTCGATTTAGCAATATTTTCAACTAATGTTGATTGTGCGAAAGGATATATTGGAAAACAATTAACTCGGCAAATGTTTAAGTGTTGGGGATCTTGGTAGCCGCGGGCTGCTTAACTCCTTTCACATACCACTGAATATCAGGGAAATAGGGTAAATATTTGTAAAACAATTAAAAGGAAACCGAACTACGTCTAACAAGAAAAAGCAGCGGCTATGTTCGAAGACAACAAACATAGAAACAAGGAGAAAATTGTTGAAAGCTTATGTGTGGAGCACAGCACAGTACGTTTATGAAATAGGGCTTCTGATGTATGGTGATGATAGCATGACCAGACAAGGTTAATAATAAAGGGGTTATAAAAATAGTAAGGGAATAAAGATATCTGTGGAAAAAAATAGAGAATAGAAAGACATGATACGTTCTAATGCATTTTTGGGGAATAGTGCAGGGTATATTACAAACAGAGATAGGAAAAAAAGAGGTGGAGGTAGATCTAGATCAGACTGTTGCACGCAAATAGTGAACGATGCAGGGAAATGTGTAGGTTATCTCAGAATTGGAAACAATGAGGGTACACGTCTAACCAGTTCCAGGACTGAAGACCTAATGATGTGGTGGGATAGTTTTATTTTAGCAATTTTCAGGTAAGCTTTTGAAGTGCTTTGACCCTTCCTTAAATTTCTGCTCAACGTCACTGATCAGCTATACTGAGACGATGTAATAGAAGAAGATTTAAATTAACCATAAAGATTTTAAAGACAATTTTGTGACTTACATCTTTTGGGGTTTTCTGATTATCAACAAGGACTATGTGAAGATTGTATTAATAATATATAAGTAGTGATAAAATGTTATTTGTTTCTAAACTTAAGCCATACATTACATTTGTAAGCGTAAGTAGATTTCTAATATAATGTGTGCGGAAGAAAGATGTTTTTGAATGTATTGAGGATTGTTTATAAATGCTTCTTGAGATTCCTTGGTTCATTTCACTTTCTTAGTATCCACAGCATATTTGTCGCTGAGCTAACGATTGAAAACGGGCAAAATAAGGTACCAATTCACATCGTATCATTTTAGTCTTTTCAATTATATTTATTGCCACTTCACAGCAATATATATATATATATATATATATATATATATATACACAAAGTAAAAAAAATTATTGGCAAGTGACTTAATTTCAGCCACGAGGGCATCCAAACATTTAAGACTCATTAAACCTACTTTTTATATATATATATATATATATATATATATATATATATATATATATTGATGTCATTACAGGTGAATAGTAGATCATATAGCATATCTGATAAACATCCAACTTCGTAACCTCGAGAAAATTCGAAAAGGTCCACGTATGTAAATATTTATTTATATAGAAAACTTCTTTGTGAAACGTCCGGTATAAAATGTATCAATACATAAAAACCTTAATTATTACAAAACTATTAACGAAAGTGTCGTGTTTTACATAAAAATAACGGTATTTATTATGTTCTACGTGTATACCAAGCGATTTTCAAAAGAAATTTATTTACATTTTGTAATAAAAGCAATTAGAATACTCAATTATGTGTGAGGATTATTAAAGGATTTCAGTTTTTATAATTTAGTAGTCAATTTGTCTTCAAAGGTATACAAATACTCAAAAAGAGTTTCATTTGTAATTAATCCTGCTTGAAAGCGTTAAAATTCTTTAAAAAAATTTACATGCAATTTTATGTAAAGTCGCGTGTATGAAATATTCATGTCAAGTTTATGTTAAAATTGCATATGCTAAAAGTGCGTTAGCATTTCGAATTTAGGCGAATAACCGTAAGGCAATGGAAAGTTAGATAATAAACCTATGTTTTATAAAGCAATAAATGGTTGAATATTAATAAGATAGGTAAACGACATCAATTATTATATAGCACGTGGCAGTAGTAAAACAACAAATCTTCGAACGTTGATATCAGACGTGTATGACACACTTTCTAGAGTAAACTAATTTGAACGGGGAAACAACTAGATTTAGCGCGTGAATTCTGGATGCATACGTCAGAGGTTCGCCGTTATAAAAGCCAATCGAATAGTGAATAACTAGTTCAGTATAGATTGAAACGTCATCATGCAGTCGACCCAATCAGATAATAGGTTACGTGAGTTTCACCAAACATGTACACTATTTAGTAGTGAAAGTTAGTTAAATATATTATGAAAGTTTGGCGATTTTATAAACGGTTTAAGAATAGTGTTATTTTACAGTCGACATTAAAGTGGGTATTGATATACATATGTGAGTAGATTACTTGACGTACATCCAATGGTCTCAAACTGGAAATATATAGTTAAAATAGTTTAAAAATACCGCAAGATGAAGTCCTAATTGGAATGAGGCACATATGATTAGACTGGTTTGTTGTATGATATATGGAGCAATTGGTCTAAAATGTTTATTTTTAAAACGATTTGAACAATTTTTGGAGTATGGACTGATAATAACGTTCTAGAAAAAGTCAACCGCAAGCAGATCTGTAACGGTAGGTTAAATCTGTTTTGTTTAAATTTGTCAAAACAACTCATATCTATCGACTAATTACAGTTGTATAGTGACATTTTTGTGTGCAAGTTTTTTAAATTTAAAGTATAAGAGTGCTGCGTCAATATAATTTAATTTTAAAAGGATTGGCAAACTTACGATACATTTTTTTGCCATTATACAAGGTGATTATTTAAAATAGTTAAATTCAGATAGTTTAATACGGGTTTTTTTAAGAAGGAAGATATTATATGACATAATTTCCTAAGATATACTGGTACATATTAAGTAAGATTTAATTATGAAGTTGTTTATGAATGGTAGTTACGAAATTAAGATTTGTAGAATAAGCGAGTGACTATTCTAGTTTTAAAGAGAGACTTTGGACTTTAGTATATGAAATTTGTGTTACAGGAAGTTATATATTTTTTATCGGTCTTATATTTAAGATATTCGTAAGACAAAGCTGTTGTAAACGTGTTAATTGTTTGTAAAAGGATACTTCGTATTATTATAAATCTGATGCACGATTGTAGTGGTTTATATATATATATATATATATATATATATATATATATATATATATATATCCCAAGAAACCAACAGATCTATATATATTACTACCGTTCGAGAAACTACCTATTTTATATATATATATATATATATATATATATATATGTATATATATGCATATACAAATACGACGACAGTTACGAAACAAAAATAAAGAGCCGTTAAGTTAACTAAACTGCAGTGTGTATGTATGTATTTTTTAATAGGCAGGTGAAGGTATCTTAAACTGACAAAATAGTTAAGCGAATAAGATACACTTATTTAAGTAAACTAAAACTCATTGTGAATAGACTTTGGGGGATAGACTGTCATAGTTTTTCGCCAGAATCATGTTTGATATACAAACAGTTACTGAAGCGATACTTCTTGACGTATTTATTAAGAACATAATGCTTTTGTGTGTCATTACTAGTACTTAAAAATACTTAATATGCAAATGCTACTATTTGCATTTTCATTTATAAGGATCTTGTATAATTAAACGCTGCATCTACTTTGTTGTCAATCGCATTAGATAGTAATAAGCCTTTCACTAAGAAAACACGAATCGAAGCCGGTGCTAAAATAGCTAATTTAATTTCAAAGTGACTTGGTGCTTACAAATTCGCGACGTATCATTTGATTTAACAATGTCTTTCCAGTACGCTGGGTCCCGAATACCGTTAGCGGTATTGCTACTTATATAGGTATTAACGCGGTAGGTTAATTAGTACAAAAGAAGCATCGGTGTCAATGTCTATAGGACAATGAACGGCATTTAGGAACATAGTAAGTCAGTCAGAAACTCTATTATCTATCTAGGACAACAACTAGTTTATTGGTTATTGGATTCATGCTTTACATACTACGGTTGAATTTCTCTGAAAACTCCTATAAGAGGGCGAACATTTTTCTAATTCAAATTCAGTTTAAGCTTTCCCTAACATGAGATAAAATAGAAACGGATCCAACCGTTTGCACACTTATTCGAAATTAGGTCTCGATGTCTAAATGTCACTTGATTTGGAAAGCTATTTGATGAACCCTTATTCACATGAACGAGCTTTAGGCAGCCTAAAAATATTCGACCTAGATGGTTAATGAAGGACAGAAAACAATAAAATCTATTTATGATTGAAGCACTGGTTTTTTCTAACGGCAACAGAAGTAAGATTGAGTGTTATACTTTATATTAATGATTCGTGAATCGTGATGCATTTAAAAGTTCATTGAATACACAATCTTACACCCAGATAGTTTCACACCTTATGCCCTTTCGCTTGCTTGTATACATATCATATACGTAATATTTGAAGTAAAGATTATTGAGTTGATATTTGCTGATTTAGTTATTGATGAAGCCATTCCATTCATTCCTGTTCTACAAAGTGCGTTTCAAAGTAAACAGGACTGAAGATCAGGACAACGACCTATTTTTCGACAAAAGTCATTCATTCCATTCGAAATAATCTCTTTGATACTCTATACAGCCAAGAAGCATAGTTAACGAGTGGTTCATGTCGACTGTAGAAGTGCCCTTGAGAATGTCGGTACCAGCCTTTGGGATTGCCTCCGCGTCGGCAAAACGCTTTATTTTCAACGGGTAATGCATTTTTCCCAATAGGTAGAAATCATAACTGTGCTCAATCAGGCAAAGATGGCGAGTGATTAATGGTGGAATGTTTTTTTTAGAAAAAAAAAATCAGTTACAAGTGTCGATCGTTGATATGGTGCATTATCATGCAATAAACGCCAACTTCCTGCTTTACAAAACTAAACTCAAGCTGAATGCGATGAATACGCCGCACCAAACCCCTCAGAATACCAAGATCAAACATGGCATTTTCCTACTATCATGGTGGAACAAATCCTTTACGACTTATTCCATTTGAATCGCAGAAACAAGTATTCACTTTTGACTTTGCCGAGCAGCTGGTTTTCGGTTTTAGCTAATATGGATGTTCTCATTCTACACTTAGGCACTTGGTTTGTGAATGCTATTAAAAGCGCCATATTTCATCAGGAGTCGTTATGTTGTACAAGAGGTTTCAATCTTTTTAACCCCTAGATGATGAGCTTCAAACGCTGAATTATGCTCTATTTGTTATGCTTGTTCAAAATATAATAGCAGAACTGTAAACATCGTGGAAGATTACTTGGAGGCGAATTTGGAACAGGACTGATGTGATAAAGGTAAAGAAGTTCATTTCTCCAAGGATTTTGATAATAGATGACTGACATCTTCTTCTTGCTGCTGAGAAACGACTTGAACTTATTTCAGGGTTTTCTTCTACTTGAACCAAAATTTCGTCTTCCTTATTGGGTGTTATTTGTTTCGGTTGACCTTGCTGGTTGTTAGTGCAGGATATCTATGAAGCATTTTTATTTTATTTATGCAATTATGCAGTTTAGAAAACATTAAATTTAATAATTATTGGTATATCACCATGTATATAGCCAGCCGTTTTCCAGCCATTATGTGAACAACATGTCTTTCAGAATTAATAAGTTGAAATGCGCCCTCCGCATAGCCCTTTAAATATTTCTGTTAGAGTCTTCGTTAATGGTGTCGTAAACTGGACAATATGGTTTGTAAAATCTATCAGTATTAATATATATCTAATTAATTTTAAATATTATAACACAACATTCGTATTACGACTTATTGTACGATTTAACTTACGATAATTGTAATTAATTCCATGGACAATATTTACACTATAGAATTTAAACATTGAATCAATGTAGTAACTGTATAATTGTGTGACACTGCAAAACGATGGATATAGCACTCTTCGATTGACAACTTGGCTGCAGATGGATTGACGTACTTTATATCTTACTTGTTGCCAGAACAACACCTGTTTACATAGGGGCCATGTTGTTGGTATGCTTTCATTCATAAGAAGACACTGTTAATCAAGATAAATCGTTATAGTTTGGAAACACGTTTTTTGTTATGTAGAATTAATGTCATATTCCTCGGTAAGTCGAATTTTTATTTATATAAATCTCATCATTTTTCATTCTAAGGTTTATTAAACTTCCACTATAATTAAAATTTTGCTATTTACAAAAACAAACTGGTATGCTTTCGAAAACATAATTATAACAGCAATCATACTCTATAAAAATTTTATGCATTGATAAAACTCCGAAAAATAAAAAAATCTAATGTAGAATATTTTATGTAAAATCTGTTCTAATATGTTATGCAACTATTTTGTGAAAAGATTGAAAATTTAAATGCAATAAAGAATATTTTAAGAACTCTTAAGATCCATTAATGATTACATGTACATCGTGCCCAGATCTGAAAACGATAAAAATTTACTAAATAAAATATTTGTCATTCTTATATAACAACTTAATATAAATTCCATCTTCAGCTAAAATAGTATAAAAAAATTTATTTTATAAATTGTAAATATTTACAACCCAAAGAAAATAATCTTTATCATAGCTAATATATATATATATATATATATATATATATATATATATATATATATATATATATATATATATATTGCTATGATATATATATTGCTATGATATATCGCCCCACGATTGGTGCGCGATTTATTGCTGTGATATAGCCCCTTACGTTAGTGTGCCTTTTGTTGCTGTGATATGACTCTTATTTCCTTTAAGCCCCACGATTGGACGTTATTTTTAATGCTGTGATAATGCCCTTATATGATTGGACGTATCTATTTTTATAGGTGTGAATATCAACCCTTTTTAAAATTTTATAATTTCTTGAATTTGTTATTCCACGGCTAGCTCACTGAATGCCCTACTTCACAACAATAAAGATTGTTTAACCCGTTTGCTTTCTATTTGTTGAAATAATTTAAATGAATCAATCTAAAATTACACAGTATAATGATTGATAATATGTACAGTTTTATGTCAATTCAAAAATTTAGCCCCTGAATAAATTATTCACATTCACCAAATTTACTTTTTCTGAAAGCCAGCAAAAATATCTTTGTAATTACTCTTAAGTACTTTTTGAACGTTCAAAGATGATTTTTTATTTTTCAAACTCTCAGTTGACCCTTTTGTTGACTCTTAGAGATATATAATATATAGCAATAATTAAAATTGAAACAGTCCTTAACAAATGAAAAAAAATAAGATCTCTAACCTGCGTTTTCCTTCACTGGAATTGCCTCAAAGTATCTGTGGTCAGCACCCCTTTATTGTTACAGTTCGACTTGCTTCACTTGTTGGCCAGAATGATGGATTAATGTTTGCTTGTATTTTTCCCCTTAGATTTCTGAAGTAACTTTTAGTATCTCTACGTTCATTTCCTTGTAAGTATTTTCTAAGTATCTTTTGATCTACATCTAGATCATTATTCGGATCCTTTTTCAGATCTTTATTCAGATTTTTATTCGGACCTATAATCAAACCTTTATTCGGACCTTTAATCGGAGCCCTAAATGGTTAAAAAATAAAATATTATTTAATTAATCATTTACCTTAAGTCTAAGCGTAGAACGGCTATTTTTCGTCGCACAACCTTGGCATTTTCAATCTTTCACTTTTAATATCTTATTGACTTTTCACAAATTGTTACTGGTAAGTAAATTTTTATTTTATATCGACGTAGTTCGTGCCTTGTGGAAGATAGACTGTCTATTTTCGAATTTTCTATCGTATTTATAAACTCCACCTATGCATGTTTGAATTGGTGCGCATTGCGTGTTTATTGATAAACGATTGTAATTTCCGCCTATCTCTGTAGAACCTTGGTATTTCTCAAGTTCTCTGCTTGTAATTGTTGTTCCTCCCTTCAATGTCGCACGTAGACATTCAATATATCATAGAATCTTCTTAGAATTTCCAAATATTCCTTTTATTCCGTCACATATTTTATATTTGTGTCGCCTATAGTCCGAAGCTTATCGTATAACGAACCGTCTGTTATTTATTTGTTATTAAAAATATATGTTGGATTTCTCCGCAAATGTACTATTCCTAGTCACGTATTTATTTTCTAATAATGACGTATTAGAATGCTTTTACTTATTCATGCGTTGACATTTTTGAGGATATTAATAAATAGCTAGAATACCAGGCTATTTATCTTTTCCGATAATGTGTTTATATTGATGCAATTTGTTGCGTTTAAAACTTTATCTTTACTCGTTTCTTGAACTTAAAGCGTATTATAAGACGTATACATTAATATTTTAGCTAAAGAGTGTTTGATTATTGCAAAATGCGCTTCTTTTTTATGCATTAAATTAACTGTAATTTATATACAGTGTGCGTGTTATTGACGTTTTGTAAAATATTCGATTTACTTCCATAATTAGTGGAATTATTTGATTTTCTTAACGTTAAAATTATTTACATTTATTCTACAAGCCATATGACTTAATCTACCCTTAGACTACCCTCTTATCATAGTAATATATACAAATATATTACCTTCTTCAGACTTTGATTAATTTACTAACGAAACAAATTATTAAAAAAGTAATCTTATAATAAAATTTGACACATAAAAGTATATATAAATATATACAGAGAGAGAGAGAGAGAAAGAGAGAGAGACGGAGAGAGACGGAAAGGGAGGGAGGGAGAGAGAGAGAGAGAGAGTGAGAGAGAGGGGGAGAGAGACGTTGATGGTGGTAATTCATGGGATTGTCTTTCGTAGGCCAAAAACAACTATTATGAAATAATCATTTATTGTGACATCTATGTTTCGACTTATGTAAAGTCTTTATCAAGATGTAAAAATTAAGAGTGAAAACACAGTCATTAACCTAAACAAAATAAAGAGACTTACACACGATTTGTTATTAATGCGTAGACTGCTTTAACATAAACGAGGATCCCAAATAAATAGTGATAACATTTAATGTAAATATAAAATTAAGACTAAAAACAGCTTAATTTTATTTTTCCGTTAAATGTTATCACTATTTATTTGGGATCCTCCTTCATGTTAAAGCACGATGAATGTAAAAAGAGGGTTGCTCTTTAATAAAAGAAATACGCATTAAAAGATTGATTGAATACCAACTGAATTAATCGGCTACCAATACAAGACTGACTTTAACTTATACTAGGTAACGCAGTTTCAACATCCTGCGCCTCTTTCCCTTCTACTCTAATCCTAGCGGCGCTAGTACCTGATCTTACAATTTTCTACAATGAATGCTCTCATCAGATTTTCCAATCCATAATGACGCCTAGGTCTTGGTTGTTCGGTCTTCAGCTGCAGTGGCTGCCAATCGTCGTTGATCACGGTTATCCAAAAAAGAAGATCCCATTTTCTCTCCAGCCGTGAACAATGGCTATAATTTTTAGGACAAGGCTCTCTTGACAATACGTTTGCATTACGGCGATTTGAACCCGATTGATATTTTGTGTCAAAGTCGTATTCCTGTAGTCTTACTATTCATATCTCAACATGTATTTCTGGGTCCTTAAACTGTAGTGGCCATTTCAGTGTTGCGTGGTCTGTTTTCAAGTGAAATCTACCATAGAGATACTTGTAATAGTGCTTTACCAATTTCACTACAGCCAAAAGTTCTTTCCTAGTAACGCAGTAGTTTCTTTCCAATTTCGAGAGCACGTTGCCGAAATAACCAATAACCATTGCTTGTCCATCATTTATCTGGAACAACCCACTTCTACTAGCAACATTACTTGTATCAGTGTCTGATATGAATTTGCCTTCCGACCAAAGGTAACCTAAGACTGGAGCTGTCGTCAATAAAGTTTTAACTTTTTGAACATGTTTTAACAACTATCGTCCCGTACATAATCACGCCCTTCTTTTGTTAATTTAGTCAAAGATGTGGAGTATTTGCAAATATACAAACAAATTTTGTATAATATGTGTATAATCCCAGAAATCTGAGTAGTTGATTTTTGTCTTTGGGCGTTGGCCACTCTTACACGGCCCTAACATTTTCCAGGTCTGAGCTAACTTCATTTCGTAAAATTACATGCTCCAGGTGATTTACCTCTTTTTCAAGCAGGTGCATTTCTTTGGGCTCAACTTCAGATTGGCTCTTCTCAATCTCTGAAACATTTCCTTTAAATTGGTCACGTGTTTCGTGAATATCTTACCAATCGCGATTGCATCATCCAAATATACGAGACATGTTTTTCGCAACAGCTCACGTAAGATGTTATCTATTAAACGCTTGAAGGTGGCAGGAGCCTTGCAAAGTCCAAATAGCATCACTCTAAATTGTCATAAGCCAATGTCAGTAGTAAAAGCAGTTCTTTTGTTTTTTGAGATCTATATCCATTTGTCTGTACGCGCTTTTTAGGTTCAAAATCGAGAACTACCGTGAACCTAAGAGTGTATCCACGGTGTCGACAATTCTCGGTAATGGATAACTGTTCTTTCCCATCACGTCATTCACCCGGTGATAGTCTACACAAAATCTTGTCGACTCATCCTTCTACTTCACAAATACAAAAGGCGATGCCCTAGGATTGTCGGAGCGTTCGATCACATCCTGCCCCTACATTTCTCCCACCAGTTAGTCGGCCTCTTCACGCTTGGCTAACGGTAACTGTCTCTGCTGTTGTATTATTGGCCGGGCACCCCGGTATCGGTTTTGTGTATGACTTCCGCGGGTTTTCTCAACTGACTGGCATCAATCGCAAGCACATTTGAGTATTGTCGAATCGGGCTATTAGGTTTAGCCAGCTATTGTTGTTCGAGATTCAGGCATGGCTTTATTAACTGGTCAAATAACTTTCAGAAGCACAACCTGGTGAGCAGCGACTTAACGACGCTGGCACTCTCCACCAGGCGAACAGCCTTAGATCACCACCCGATTGTAGTGTTGTTTTTAATGCAACGTATTTATTGGCATTTAGGATCCTAGTAGGTACAATGTCTAACAATTTTGCAATGATTTTCCTACGAGTACCTGACTGGTTCTTTAGCACCATCCAATCACCGCACCACCACGTTTTCTGTTCTTTTCGGTAGGATAACGCAGTCCGTCAAATCGAATCTAGAGTATCTTCAGACATCCTCTTTCATATCTAAACAGAAACCCATTTTTCAAGGTGTAGATTCCCAAAATAAGCTATCTTGGGAATCAACACCTGTTTCCGGTTTCTGTTTAGATATGAAAGAGGATGTCCTGAGAGATACTGTCGTGTGAGGCAAGCGACAGATTTTTGCGGTTATGTCCGCTATTTTTATTTTTATTTTGCTACCAATCCCGATCTTTACGTTTGAAATTCCGTGCGTCCAAATGTCCTCCCGGCCACTGTCGGAATGATGCCCCATCACAGGCGTCACTTGTCATGGTGTCCACTGCGACAGGGTTTGCAATAGTATTAGAAGCCCCGGTATCAAATAATAGCTTAATAATCTTACCATTATACTATGCATATACAAAAATAATACCCCTACACCTAGTTCACGCGATGCGAATGATGTTTTCTGGAAATAATCTGTGTAGGTCGAAGAGCAGAACTCTTCATCGTCAGACCCCGCTGGTTTTCCAGATTATCTTGGGTTGCATGCCCTGTCGCTGGATATGCCCATATTCTTCACAATTCCAGCATTTTGGTCCATTTCTCTTTTGGTCGTTGGTCACAATCATGTCCTTCATGTTTATTTGCCCCTATTTTTTATAAAACAGCTAACTTTGACGCTGCTACAATGTGATGTTGCGTTTGCTACTTCAAACCCCAAAGTAAGAGCTAGCGCATCTTTCAGGTTTTGGGCCGAATCAGTCATAACCACGATGTATCAAAGACCGAAGAAAATACTTTTAGATTAAGTTAGGATAGCTTAACTCTGTAAAGTAATATACTTAAGTAAGCTGTCACTAGGACAGCACCACTAATCCGTTTCTTTTAGCTAGTTGTAAGTGCAATAAAGTGCAATATCTTGAGTAAAATTTGTCATTAGCCAAATCGATTAAGAGGAAAAATTGTAAAGTTGGTACTCCAATAAAGATTATGTTATAAATGTGAAAAATTCTCTTCAGTTCGTTTCTGGAACTCGCAAAAGCAGTAGGCAGATTTAGGCCATGTGGCAACACACCTGAAAGTCTGGGGCAATCTCAGCACCACAAGTAGTAGGCAGATTGGGACCTAGTGATAACACTGTCGAGAAGACCTGGGTAATCTCGATACCTGGTCCGACCTATTCCTCAGCACATCGCCATCACCAATGAGTCAACGTCTCAATCTTCAAGATGTTCACCGCTTTGCCATCTCCAAACCCAGATGTTTTCCTGGTCACCTGCAGTGTAAGCGTGGTCGTGAGTGCCGCGTATATATAATAATATACTTGCTGGTATATTTTATTATTTGGTATATTGTTGTTGAATGAATTTACTTATATTATCTTTATTATCTGTATATTCTTGTGCATATTAATATTTAAATTATCTATTTGTACATTCTTGTGCATGCTAATTTTGCTGTGCATTTTATGAATTGAATTGTGTTGTGCGTATAATTATACGCATAGTGGGAACATGCTACGAGTGATATATTTTGCCTCACATTGACATTCTGCACAAAAAAATTAAGTTTTGTATTTGTTGTATGCTCAATGATTTGTTGCAAACCCAACGACCAATTCTAACAACATTCAAGCTCTGATGCGAAATTCCTAACTTTTAAGGTGGTTTTAATTTCATCATTTTAAACTGGTTTATTTGGCATCTTTTGATGCTTTAACGTCGTTCAGCACTTGAAACTATTTAGAAGAATAAACGTTTCCGATTGAAATTCATTTAATGCGCGATAATGATCCCTTAACCACCATTACAAACGCGACGTCAAATAATACCAAATATCAGCATTTGCAGATACTTATCGAAATTAGAAATCGATGCTTAGATGTCACTTGGTTTGGAAAGCTATTCAGTAAACCTCAATCAACGTGAACAAGCTTTCAAAAGTTTGAAAATTCTCGATCCCCATGTAGTCGATAAAGGATGTAGTTAACACAATTTATTTTATACTCGATTAGCAATTACGTTTTAATGGTATTAAAATCAACTTTGATGATACGTCCATTAAAAATTGTGAACGTTTAAAAAGATCACTTGCAGTAATGTGGGAGAGTATTTAATGCATGCATACTGTTACAAACAAGGCAATTAGTTGCGCAAATTTTGGATAATCATATATATATATATATATATATATATATATATATATATATAAAAATTATTTTCATAGAGTTTGTTTACAGATACATCTTATTTTATATATATATATATATATATATATATATATATACATATAATGCTATGATAAGAGGGTAGTTTAAGGGTAGATTAAATCATAGGGGTCGTAAGATAGATGTAAAAATAATTAACGTTAAGAAAACCAAATAATTCCACCATTAAATAGAAGTAAATCGACTATTTTACAAAAAGTCAATAGCGACCACACTATATAAATTATAACCAATTTAATTCTTAAATAATAAGCTCATTTTGCAATAATCAGATACAATTTAGCTAAAATATTAATGTGTACGTCGTGTCATACGTTTAAGTTAGATATACAAGTCCAGAATTGGAAAGAAAAGAATAAAAATGAGGTTTTAAATGCAACGGATTGCATCAAAATAAACACGTAATCGGAATATATTTAAATAACCTGGCATTCTAGCTATTTAATAATTTCATTAAAAATGTCAACGCATAAATAAGCAAACGCAGTCAAATACGTCATTATTAGAAAGATGAGTACGTAACTAGAAATATTATATTTGCATGAAAATCCAACATATTTGGAGTAACCAGCAATATAACATTCGGTTTGTGATACGATAAGGTTGGACTATAATCGACACAAAATGAAAAGACGTGACAAAATACAATGAATATTTGGAAATTCTGAGAATATCCGGCAAAATATTGAACGTCTACGTGCGAGATTGAAAGACGGAACAACAATTAAAACTAGGGCATTTTGAGAAATACCGAGTTCTACAGAGATAAGTGCAAAGTACAGGTCTTGATTAACAAACACACCAATTAGAACGGTAATAGGTGAAGTCTATAAATACCATAGAGAACTCGTAAACATTTAGTATCTCTTCAACATGGAATGAACCACGTCAATTTAAAGTGAAAGATTACGTACAAGTAAAACTTAGTAAAAGTTAATAAATTATTAGAATTGTGAAAATTAAAAGTGCCAATTTATGCAACAAAACATAGCCGTTTTACGCTTAAAATGTAAGGTAAACTATTAATTGAATTTTATTCTAATATTTAGTAATTTAGGGCTCCAATTATACTTCCAATTATACCTCGAAATATACGTTCAATTATACGTCCAATTATACCTCTAAATATACGTCCAATTAAACACAAGTATTTAAATATACGTCTAATTAATACTTCAAAAATATTATAAATACTTATAAATAAGCCTACGAGAAGATTGCCACTGTAAGGGTTATTCACAACAATAAAAATAACATCCAATCGTGGGGCTTAAATAAAAATAAAAGTTGTATTCTTAGCAATAAAACTTGCGCACCAATCGTGGAGCTATAATCACGTCAATAAAAACGACGCCCAACATTGGGACATTGACTTTGAAACATCTAAGGGAGGCAAGAACTAATATAATAAACATTGCAGAAACGGAGATAGTTGGTTGGAATACACATTTAGAAAGGAGATGGATGATACTCGAGAGAGGGTAAATGTTGTTAGAATATTATTATACTTGTACACTTGGGAAAGGAGATACAAAATACGGGTTAGACAAGGACACAATAAACTGATAACTGGCATGGGGAATATAGGAGGGGTACTAAATAAAAGACAGAACATTTTTGGATATAAGATAGAGCGAAAGAGCGAGGTGACTGTAGATACGTGTATTTGAAAGGCGTGTTTTAGATGCTTGTGTTTGTATCAGTTAACCAGGTACTTCAACGAATTTGACGACCGTTGCAAGTTTTAATTAGATTTTCGGAGTAAAGAGTTTAGTTTGTGTTCAAAATTCTGAGATTCTCGAGATGGTTGGCATACGGCTGCCAGTTTTCCACTGAAGTGTTGAAAGTTAACGATGCGATTTTTAGAATCGACGACGGTTGAGCGATATTTGTGTAGTGTTTTTGAGAATTGTGAACTGTTGTGCAAATTTACCAAGAAAGTTCGTTTGGAGCAGTGGTGTGTTGTTGGAAGTGAACACTAGTCGGGGGAAAATTTTGGTCTATGTTAAATAGGGTAGCGGGCAACACTTGGAATAGAATAACTACAGAGGTGACGTCAAGCAAGATAATTCGGCAGTTCGTAGTTTATTGTTTATTATCTACAAATTACATTTGTTATAAAACTTACAACATCTTAACCACTCCCTTCTTCAGTGTTTCCTTCCTGCTTTAACATAAATTATTCAGGTTTTAATACAAATTTAATAAATGTCGACTATTACTTGTCTTTTAATAAAGAAACCTAGACAACCCTAAAGTGCAAATATGACTCTTTCGATCTCATTTTAGCTTTAGACTTTTCCACAGTCTATATGAACCACCGGGAGACGGTGAGTCGCTCTCTGTTAAATTCATTGAAGTTTTGAACAACTTTAGTACATGAGTCAAGCGATTAGTGAGTTTTGATATTTTATTGAAATCATTTCAATGTACACAAGTTGGTGTACTGCTGAATTAACAGTTTTAAATTTCTTAAATATATTTTGAAAAATCGAAGCGTGATGTACTGTAAGTAGAAATTACATTCTTAATTTGGTGGCTGGTGCTTGTTGAGCACCCAGATGGAATAGTGGATGTAAATGGAGCTTAGCTGGTGTGTGGAGGATGGGAGTTATTGTTGATTGGGGAAATAAAATTTGGATAGATGATTGCTGTCCCAAATGGTGTGAATCAACTTGGGGTGATTCCAGTACGTGCAGTCCTTGTGGTCAGCCATGGTTTAATGCAGCTACCTGTTTGTGCTACACTCTAGGTAATTGACATTTTTGCAAAACATTTATTTTTGTGATTATTTGGTGTTATAGCATTCTGTGCTTTTGGGGGTGTATTTTGGTGAATTCTATGGACAAAGAAATTGAGTATTTAATTCGTATAATGAATTATTGCAAAATATGTTGAGGTCGAAATTTGCATTGTGTATTAACTGCTTATGTGAAAGGTAATTGGGTTTCACGTGCTTTTCAGTGCAAAATAAAGTTTAGCACAAGTTCAAAAAGGTTTACTATGAGCTCTTATTAGACCAGGGTAAGTAAGGTTATGGTTAACCCCAGTTACTTTCAATAATTATTAAATCTAGAAAATGTGTTTTAAAAGGAATTATTCTAAAGTGTGGATGGTTATTATGTAAACTATGGAAGAATTAATAATAATAGGAGGAAAACTTTTTGGTATAGAATTTTTCTATTGGAATAAATAGCAATAATTTTGTGTATTCGAGTTTTCTTTCTTCAAATAGTAGGGCAGTAATTTCAGAGAACCGCTGAGAAGCCGTGGTGTATATCACTGAGGAAGCAGCATTTTTAAGTAGTACAAAAATCTAGAACGTCCAAAAAGAGTAGCATCTTCAGAGGATAAAACAAAGAATTGAAGTCGAAAGTAAGTTAAGAGGAGTTTTTGTTTTTCAGGTAGACTTCAGACCAGAATGACGTTCAATTAACGGGGCACGAGTTTGTACTAAGATAAATTCGCAACAAATTATGACGTCCAAAAGTGTGGGACTTTTTCCAGCTTGCTTTCAAGCAAGGCTCAGGGCAGTTACGAAACAAAAATAAAGAGCCGTTTAGTTAACTAAACTGTAGTGTGCATGGATGTATTTTTAATCGGCAGCTGAAGGTATCTTAAACTGACAAAATAGTTAAGCGAATAAAATTATAGGCTTATTTAAGTAAACCAAAACTCATTGGGAATCGCACTAGATGATAGACTGTCATAGTTTTTTGCCAGAATCATGTTTGGTATACAAACAGTTACTAGAGCGCTACTTCTAATTGACGTGTTTGTTAAGAACATCATGCTTTTGTGTGTCATTACTAGTACTTAAAAATACTTAACTTGCAAATGCTCCTATTTGCATTTTCATTTATAAGGATCTTGTATAATTAAACGCTGCATCTATTTTGTTGTCAATCACATTAGATAGTAATAGCCCTTTTACTAAGAAAACACGAATCGAAGCCGGTGCTAAATATAGCTAATTTAATTTCAAAGTGACTTGGTGCTTACAAATTCGCGACGTATCATTTGATTTAACAATGTCTTTCCAGTACGCTGGGTCCCGAATACCGTTAGCGGTATTGCTACTTATATAGGTATTAACGCGGTAGGTTAATTAGTACAAAAGAAGCATCGGTGTCAATGTCTATAGGACAATGAACGGCATTTAGGAAGATATTAGTAAGTCAATCAGAAACTCTATTATCTATCTAGAACAACAACTAGTTTATTGGTTATTGGATTCATGCTTTACATACTACGGTTGAATTTCTCTGAAAACTCCTATAAGAGGGCGAACATTTTTCTAATTCAAATTCAGTTTAAGCTTTCCCTAACATGAGATAAAATAGAAACGGATCCAACCGTTTGCACACACACTTATTCGAAATTAGGTCTCGATGTCTAAATGTCACTTGATTTGGAAAGCTATTTGATGAACCCTTATTCACATGAACGAGCTTTAGGCAGCCTAAAAATATTCGACCTAGATGGGTAATGAAGGACAGAAAACAATAAAGATCTATTTATGATTGAAGCACTGGTTTTTTCTAACGGTAACAGATATAAGATTGAATGTTATACTTCATATTCATGACTAGTGAAATGTGATGCATTTAGTAGTTCATTGAATACACAATCTTACACCCAGATAGTTTCACACCTTATGCCCTTTCGCTTGCTTGTATACATATCATATAAATATTTGAAGTTAAGATTATTTAGTTGATATTTGCTGATTTAGTCATTGATGAAGCCATTCCATTCATTCCTGTTCTACAAAGTGCGTTTCAAAGTAAACAGGACTGAAGATCAGGACAAAGACCTATTTTTCGACAAAAGTCATTCATTCCATTTCCAAATAATCTCTTTGATACTCTATACAGTGATTTTTAAAGCCAAGAAGCATAGTTAACGAGTGGTTCGAGTCGACTGTAGAAGTGCCCTTGAGAATGTCGGTACCAGCTTTTGGGATTGCCTCCGCGTCGGCAAAACGCTTTACTTTCAACGGGATATGCAATTTTCCCAATAGGTAGAAATCATAACTGTGCTCAATCAGGCAAACATGGCGAGTGATTGATGGTTGAAATGTTGTTTTTAGTAAAAAAAATCAGTCACAAGTGTCGATCGTTGATATGGTGCATTATCATGCAATAAACGCTAACTTCCTGCTTTACAAAACTAAACTCAAGCTAAATGCGATGAATACGCCGCATCAAACCCTTCAGAATACCAAGACAAACACGGCATTAACCTACTATCATCGTGGAACAAATCCCTTACGAATTATTCCATTTGAATCGCAGAAACAAGTATTGACTTTTGACTTTTCCGAGTAGCTAGTTTTCGAATTTAGCTCATATGGATGTTCTCATTCTACACTTAGGCACTTGGTTTGGGAATGCTATTAAAACCGCCATATTTCTTCAGCAGTCGTTATGTTGTACAAGAGGTTTCAATTTTTAACCCCTAGATGTTGCTCTTCGAACGCTGAATTCTGCTCTATTTGTTATGCTTGTTCAAAATACAGTTGCAGAACGGTAAACGTCGTGGAAGATCACTTTGTAGCGAATTTTGAACAGGACTGATGTGATAAAAGTAAAGAAGTTCTTTTTTCCAAGGATTTTGATAATAGATGACTGACATATTCTTCTTGCTGCTGAGAAACGACTTGGACTTATTTGAGGGTTTTCTTCTACTTGAACCGAAATTTTGTCTTCCTTATTAGGTGTTATTTGTTTCGGTTGACCTAGCTGGTTGTTAGTGCAAGATATCTGTGATATCAGTTTAGAAAACATTAAAATTAATAATTATTAGTGTATCACCATATCCAAGCGTACTCCCGCCATTATGTGAACAACATGTCTTTCAGAATTAATAAGTAGAAATGCGACCTTCGCATAGCTCTTTAAGATATTTTTGTTAGAGTCCTCGTCAATGGTGTCGTAAACTGGACTATATGGTTTGTAAAATCTATCATTATAATATATATCTAATTAATTTTAAATATTATAGCACAACATTCATATTACGATTAATTCTACGATATAACTTACGATAATTTAAATTGTAATTAATTCTATGGACAACTCCTAATACTATACAATTTCAACATTGTATCAATGTAGTAACTGTATAATTATGTGATATTGCGAAATGATGGATATAGCAGTCTTCGATTGACAACTTGGATGCAGATGGATTGACGTAGTTTCTATCTTACTTGTTGCAAGAACAACAGCTGTTTATATAGGGGCCATGTTGTGGTATGCTTTCATCCATAAGAAGACACTGTTAATCAAGATAAATCGTTATAGTTTGGTAACACGTTTTTTGTTATTTAGAATTAATGTCATATTCCTCGGTAAGTCGAATTTTTATTTATTTAAATCTCATTATTTTTCATTCTAAAGTTTATTAAACTTCTACTATAATTTAAATTTTGCTATTTACATAAACAAACTGGTATGCTTTCGAGAATATAATTATAACAGCAATCATACTCTATAAAAATTTTATGCATTGATTAAATTCCGAAAAATAAAAAAAAATCTAAGGTAGAATATTTTATGTAAAATCTGTTCTAATATCTTATGCAACTGTTTTGTGAAAAAATTGAAAACGAATATTTTAAGAACTCTTAAAATCCATTAATGATTACATGTACATTGTACTAAGATCTGAAAACGATAAAAATTTACTAAATAAAACAATTGTCATTCTTATAGAAAACTTATATAAATTCTATCTTCAGCTAAGATATTATAAATTGTAAATATTTATAACCCGAAGAGAATGATCTTTATTTTAATATATATTGCTGTGTAATTGCCCTTTTAAAATTTAAGCCTCTACAAAGGGTGTCATTTTTATTCTGTGATATCGCCACACGATTGGTGCGCAACTTTTATTGCTGTGATATAACTCGTATATGATCGGCGTATCAATTTTTATTGGTGTGATAATGCCCTTTTATTGGTGTGAATATCAACCCTTTGTAAAATCCTATAATTTCTTGAATTTGTTTTTCCACGGCTAGCTCACTGAATGCCCTACTTCACAACAATAAAGATTGTTTAACCACTTTTCTTTTTATTTGTTAAAATAATTTAAATGAAGCAATCAAAAATTACGCAGTATAATGATTGATAATATGCACAGTTTTATGTGAATTCAAAAATTAGCTTCTGAAATAATTATTCACATTCACCAAATTTAATTTTCTTGAAAGCCAGCAAAAATATCTTTGTAATTACTCTTACGTACCTTTCGAACGTTCAAAGATGCTTTCTCTATTTTTCAAATTCTCAATTGACCTTTTTGTTGACTCTTACAAATATATAATATATAGCAAATATTAAAATTGAAACAGTCTTTAACAAATGAAAAAAATTAAGATCTCTAACGTGCGTTTTCTTTGCTTGTCGCTGGAATTGCCTCAGAGTATCTGCGGTCAGCACCCTTTTATTGTTACAGTTCAACTTGCTTCACTTGTTGGCCAGAATGATTGATTAATGTTTGTTTGTATTTTTTCCTTTGCTCTACATCTAGATTTTTATTCGTATCCTTTTTCGGAGCCTTTATTAGGAGCTTTATTCGCAGCTTTACTCGTATCTTTTTTTAGATCTTTATTCAGAGCCCTAAATTTGTTAAATATTAAAATAAAATTCAATTAATAGTTTATGTTACGTTTACGCGTACAACGGTTATTCTTCGTTGTACATATTGGCACTTTCAATTTTTCGCTTTTAATAAACTATTTACTATTCATTAATTGTTACTGGTACGTAATTTTCACTTTAACACGATGTGGTTCGTGCCTTGTTGAAGATATACTGTCTATTTTCGAGTTTCTATCGTATTTATATGCTCCACCTTCCAACGTTTTAATTGGCGTGTTTGGTGATCAAGGCTTGTACTTTGCGCCTATCTCTTGTAGAACCCGGTATTTCTCAAAATTCCCCGATTTAATTCTCGATGAAATGCTCTGCCGATCACGTAAGCGTTCTGTATGTCACAGTATATTCTTAGAATTTTTAAATACCCATTGCAATTTTGTCACGTCTTTTATATTTGTGTCGTTTATCATTCAAAGCTTATCGTATAAGGAACCGTCTGTGTTTATTGTTTGTTATTTCAAATATGTTGGATTTTCATGTAAATAAAATATTTCAGTCACGTACTCATGTTTCTAACAACGATGTATTTGAATGCGTTTTCTTATTTATGCGTTGACATTTTTAATGAAATTCTTAAATAGTTAGAATGCCAGGTTGTTTATCTTTACCGATTACTTGTTTATTTTGATAAAACTCAATGTATTTAAAACATTATCTTGGTTCGTTTCTTTAACTTAAAGCGTACACATTATTACTTTAGCTAAATATTATCTAATTATTGAAAATGAGCTTCTTTCTTATGCATTAAATTAAATATAATTTATATACAGTGTGCTAGCTATTGATCTTTTGTAAAATATTCGATTTACTCCTATTTAGTGGTGAAATTATTTGGTTTTCTTAACGTTAATTATTTACACTTTTATCTTATATATATATATATATATATATATATATATATATATAGAATGCTGTGAAACCTACAAAATCCGTGAACTACGCTTTTCGAATCGAGCCTCACGAATTGGGCGTCAAGAATGCTGTGAAACCACCAAAAAGCTATTCATTACCTTAACTGTGTTGGTCCATTGACTTTCTTCTGTTAATCGCCTCGGCTGCTCCTCTAGATAACTTTCATCCTCATACATAAAAAAAACAAACACATTCCTACCACAAACATCAACGTTAACTCTATTTACATCAATATTCACAATACATTAAAATTTCAAAATTAAAATTCAGCATAAATTTTAATATCAGAAAATTTCAAAATTAAATTTATTATCATTTTAATGTGCATCCAGAATTAAAGTCCTTGTAGGATGCCTACTAATTACTATAACAATATATGCAGACCTGAGTCTGAGTACAAAGGAGCATCTACCACCCCTTTACGTTAATTAACCAGGTTCGTCTAATTGAGCTCAAAGACATACCCAAATTTTCATCATAATCCAGAACATCAATACTAAATACCCCTTTCTACTTAAACAAGCAAATTTCACCTTAAAATTAAAATATTATTGTTAGTACAATTTCACTACTGTCCATTTTAAGTAAATCAATTATAAAGTTATTCAACACACACCAAAATATCAAAGTTCGAACAAAATAGTATAATTTACCTGAAGGTTACTGCACTCGTAGCTTCAATGTACATCGTCCCTTTGTTAATTACACCATTCCAACTGGGTTATATTTACGGCTTCTGATTCTCAACGCTTTTAAAGTTTTCTCCATCACCATTTATTTAAAGTTGTTTCTGGGCTTTTCAGGAACTCATCTGTGTATATCTGAACCTTGTTTTGTGGATCCAGACACGTTTATGCACCATTTAATTATTAACACCCCCGAAAAATAACAAAGAAATTCATACTTCTTTCACTAATATACGCCAAAACTGCCTACTTTTGTGTATTCATTTGTTGTTGTAAATTGGTACAGTGATACTAAACTTTATTACCTTGTAGCTTCTTTTCTAAGTGCACTAAAGTACATTCATTGTAGCACGTAAAGAACAAGCTGTTTTAAATCACAAAATATTCGAGCAAACTGTTTAAATTATTTAATCAAAACCGGAAAACTAAAAAGCACTGTTTAACGCATTGAATCAAGTCGAAAATCTAAGAGAGCTTGTTCATATTCCCCTGGGTATATATAGCGGTTAGCCTGTCTGTCGGTCTGTTCCCCAAAACGGACAATTCTTTAGAATTTCGCATGCTAGGTTCCCATTCCACAGCCCGGCATGCGATTTTTACGAAATTTGCACTCGCCCCAGTTAAATCTCAGAAATTTCGACACGGCTCGCAACGTCTGGAAATAACTAACTAAATTTTATACAGAAATGTTATTTTTACCTCTCAATTTTGCCTTTTATTTTCAACCAATCGCAACCCCGTGACGTTGCTCCACTCACGCCTTTTACTATATGTGTCTCGGTCTTGCGCATATTATCTGTCTCTATCTACCCTGTTCTTATTGGTGCAAATTGATATTCTTTATTATCGATTATTATTTTAGTCCATGTGGACTGTGAAATAACCCACCTTTAGCATTTCTCGTAACTATTAAGCTACGGTTTCTCCAAGATTCTCTGTAACCATTTGTTATCTGCCAAATTTACGCAGAATGAGCCTTTTAAAAATACGCAGGTGTTCAAACATAATACTTCTAAATAACACTTCTACGATTTGCATTTTATTGGGTTTTACAAGTTTTATAGATATTATATGTTACTAATGGTTCAATTAACTCCAATTAAAATAATACCCTTTAATTTTAGTGACTCCTAATCAAATATTAATTATTATCTGTACATTTTGTTTAATACCGGTTACTTAAAATTGAGTTAATTAATATAAATTTTGCACGTAATTTTCTATTTGTTTCTTTACTAGGAATAATTAAATTACACGCAGAGCTTTTAATACTGCTTCCTTTTTTATAGCAAGCGTCTTGTACATAATTTAACTCCCTTATTTTTAATGAAACGAATGAATTTTTATGCTTCACGGTTTTTTAATAACGCGTACCTTTTCCCAAAGCTTCTACACGGTGATTAAAATTATTTGATGTGATTATTTAATTTTCTACCCAGGTCTAAATATGAGTAATATATATAGACACACACACACACAGACGGAGGGAGAGAGAGAGAGTGAGAGAGAGAGAGACGTTGATGGTAGTAATTCATGGGATTGTCGTGCTCTCATCTGGTTTTCCAATCCATAATGACGCCTAGGTCTTGGTTTTTCTTTTGTTCGGTCTTCAGCTGCAGTCGCTGCCAATCGTCGTTAATCACGGTTATCCGAAAAAGAAGATCCCATTTTCTCTCCAGCCGTGAACACTACAATTTTTAGGACAAGACTCTCTCGACAATGCGTCTGCGAGTTGAACCCGATTGATGTTTTGTGCTAAATCGTATTCCTGTAGTCTTTCTATTCATATCTCAACATGTATTTCTGGGTCCTTAAACTGTAGTGGCCATTTCAGTATTGCGTGATCTGTTTTCAAGTGAAACTTTTTACCATAGAGATGCTTGCAATAGTGCTTTACCGATTTCACTACAGCCAAAAGTTTTTTCCTAGTAACACAGTAGTTTCTTTCCGGTTTCGAAAGCACGTTGCTGAAATAACCAATAACCATTGATTGTCCATCCTGTATCTGGAACAACCCACATCTACTAGCAACATTACTTGCATCAGTGTCTGATATGAATTTTCCTTCCGACCAAAGGTAACCTATGACTGGAGCTGCCGTCAATAAAGTTTTAACTCTTTGAACGTGTTTTAACAACTATCGTCTGGTACATAATAACGCCCTTCTTCTGTTAATTTAGTCATGGGCTTGGCAGTATTCGTAAATTTACAAACAAATCTTGTATAATATGTGCATAATTCCAGAATACTGAGTAGTTGGTGTTTGTCTGTGGGGGTCGGCTACTCTTACACGGCCCTAACATTTTCCAGGTCTGAGGTAATTTCATATCGTAAAATTACATGCTCCAGGTGATTTACTTCTTTTTCAAGCAGGTGCATTTCTTTGGGCTCAACTTCAGATTGGCCCTTCTTAATCTCTGAAACACTTCCTTTAAATTGGTCACGTGTTTCGTGAATATCTTACCAATCGCGATTGCATCATCCAAATATACGAGGCATGTTTTTCGCAACAGCTCACGTAAGATGTTATCTATTAAACGCTTGAAGGTGGCAGGAGCTTTGCAAAGTCCAAATAGCATCACTCTAAATTGTCATAAACCAATGTCAGTAGTAAAAGCAGTTTCTTTGTTTTTTGAGATCTATATCCATTTGTCTGTACGCGCTTTTTAGGTTCAAAATCGAGAACTACCGAGAACCTAAGAGTGTATCCACGGTGTCGACAATTCTCGGTAATGGATAACTGTTCTTTCCCATCACGTCATTCACCCGGTGATAGTCTACACAAAATCTTGTCGACTCATCCTTCTACTTCACAAATACAAAAGGCGATGCCCTAGGATTGTCGGAGCGTTCGATCACATCCTGCCCCTACATTTCTCCCACCAGTCAGTCGGCCTCTTCACGCTTGGCTAACGGTAACTGTCTCTGCTGTTGTCTTATTGGCCGGGCACCCCGGTATCGGTTTTGTGTATGACTTCCGCTGGTTTTCTCAACTGACTGGCGTCAATCGCAAACACATTTGAGTATTGTCGAATCAGTCTATTAGGTTTAGCCAGCTATTGTTGTTCGAGATTCAGGCATGGCTTTATTAACTGGTCAAATAACTTTCAGAAGCACAACCTGGTGAGCAGCGACTTAACGACGCTGGCACTCTCCACCAGGCGAACAGCCTTAGATCACCACCCGATTGTAGTGTTGTTTTTTAATGCAACGTATTTATTGGCATTTAGGATCCTAGTAGGTACAATGTCTAACAATTTTGCAATGATTTTCCTACGAGTACCTGACTGGTTCTTTAGCACCATCAAATCACCGCACCACCACGTTTTCTGTTCTTTTCGGTAGGATAACGCCGTCCGTCAAACAAATCCGCAAAAATCTGTCGCTTGCCTCACACGACAGTATCTCTCAGGACATCCTCTTTCATATCTAAACAGAAACCCATTTTTCAAGGTGTAGATTCCCAAAATAAGCTATCTTGGGAATCAACACCTGTTTCCGGTTTCTGTTTAGATATGAAAGAGGATGTCCTGAGAGATACTGTCGTGTGAGGCAAGCAACAGATTTTTGCGGTTATGTCCGCTGTTTTTATTTTTATTTTGCTACCAATCCCGATCTTTACGTTTGAAATTCCGTGCGTCCGAAAGTCCTCGCCGGCCACTGTCGGAATGATGCCCCATCACAGGCGTCACTTGTCATGGTGTCCACTGCGACAGGGTTTGCAATAGTATTAGAAGCCCCGGTATCAAATAATAGCTTAATAATCTTACCATTATACTATGCATATACGAAAATACTACCCCTACATCTAGTTCACGCGATGCGAATGATGTTTTCTGGAAATAATCTGTGTAGGTCGAAGAGCAGAACTCTTCATCGTCAGACCCCGCTGGTTTTCCAAATTATCTTGGGTTGCATGCCCTGTCGCTGGATATGCCCATATTCTTCACAATTCCAGCATTTTGGTCCGTTTCTCTTTTGGTCGTTGGTCACAATCATCTCCTTCATGTTTTTTTGCCCCTATTTTTTATAAAACAGCTAACTTTGACGCTGCTACAATGTGATGTTGCGTTTGCTACTTTAAACCCCAAAGTAAGAGCTAGCGCATCTTTCAGGTTTTGGGCCGAATCAGTCATAACCACGATGTATCAAAGACCGAAGAAAATACTTTTAGATTAAGTTAGGATAGCTTAACTCTGTAAAGTAATATACTTAAGTAAGCTGTCACTAGGACAGCACCACTAATCCGTTTCTTTTAGTTAGTTGTAAGTGCAATAAAGTGCAATATCTTGAGTAAAATTTGTCATTAGCCAAATCGATTAAGAGGAAAAATTGTAAAGTTGGTACTCCAATAAAGATTATGTTATAAATGTGAAAAAATCTCTCTTCAGTTCGTTTCTGGAACTCGCAAAAGCAGTAGGCAGATTTAGGCCATGTGGCAACACACCTGAAAGTCTGGGGCAATCTCGGCACTACAAATAGTAGGCAGATTGGGACCTAGTGATAACACTGTCGAGAAGACCTGGGTAATCTCGATACCTGGCCCGACCTATTCCTCAGCACATCGCCATCACCAATGAGTCAACGTCTCAATCTTGCAGATTTTCACCGCTTTGCCATCTCCAAACCCAGATGTTTTCCTGGTCACCTGCAGTGTAAGCGTGGTCGTGAGTGCCGCGTATATATAATAATATACTTGCTGGTATATTTTATTATTTGGTATATTGTTGTTGAATGAATTTACTTATATTATCTTTATTATCTGTATATTCTTGTGCATATTAATATTTAAATTATCTATTTGTACATTCTTGTGCATGCTAATTTTGCTGTGCATTTTATGAATTGAATTGTGTTGTGCGTATAATTATACGCATAGTGGGAACATGCTACGAGTGATATATTTTGCCTCACATTGACATTCTGCACAAAAAAATTAAGTTTTGTATTTGTTGTATGCTCAATGATTTGTTGCAAACCCAACGACCAATTCTAGCAACACTCAAGCTTTGATGCGAATTTCCGAACTTTTAAGGTGGTTTTAATTTCCTCATTTTAAACTGGTTTATTTGACATCTTTTGATGCTTTAACGTCGTTTAGCACATGAAACTATTTAGAAGAATAAACGTTTCCGATTGAAATTCATTTAATGCGCGATAATGATCCCTTAGCCACGATTACAAATCGCGACGTCAAATAGAACCAAATATCAGCTTTGCAGATACTTATCGAAATTAGAAATCGATGCTTAGATGTCACTTGGTTTGGAAAGCTATTCAGTAAACCTCAATCAACGTGAACAAGCTTTCAAAAGTTTGAAAATTCTCGATCCCCATGTAGTCGATAAAGGATGTAGTTAACACAATTTATTTTATACTCGATTAGCAATTACGTTTTAATGGTATTAAAATCAACTTTGATGATACGTCCATTAAAAATTGTGAAGGTTTAAAAAGATCACTTGCAGTAATGTGGGAGAGTATTTAATGCATGCATACTGTTACAAACAAGGCAATTAGTTGCGCAAGTTTTGGATAATCATATATATATATATATATATATATATATATATATATATATATATAATTCTACCCTACTTTGGGCGTAGACCTATACTATGTGTCCACTTTCCCTTTTACTATTATTAAATCTCACTACTTGTCAGTTACTCACTCTTTATTTTATAAATTTTTAAAATGTGTACACCTAATGCACGCCCCGTACTTGCAACGTTTGGTTGGTTCTTTAATTAATTATTTATTGCAATGCCTCGACTATTTAAGCTCTTAATCTCAGGGTGTTCAACTACTTATAGTGGGTTCTGTTATAAGTAGATGTGCTAAGTCCAACCAAAGTGCACTCTTTTGTTTTACTACTAAAATTGATACTCTACTTTTGTATATGCCAAAATTTCTAATAAGATCAAAGTTGCTTTGTGCCAAATTAAATTACTACCAAAATTGTATGACTATTTTTGACGTATTAAAATATATTTCAACACTCACCTGGTCTATACTCCGTTGATGCCGTTCTGACTGCTGGCTCAAAATCCTTATCGCCGTATGCGTCTTCACACTGATGTTCTTGAATTTCCGTGCCGCCTCCAGGTGTCCTTGAATTTTAACTGCTCCCCAATACCTGAAATGATTAACCCAAATTTAGAATTTAGAAAAACCAGTGCTACAACTTCCCCTGTGCTAATCTCCGCTTCGAATCCTTGTTTTCTCTATAAATCCGTCCGCTTCTCCGTATCTAATCCCAATCTACTCGTTCCTATTTCTTTTTGCTCAATGCTCCTGCTACCTATAAACCGCTCTCCAATATCCAACTTCTTTTCTATGAATAACCACTCTCGATGTCCTTCTACCTTTAAACCGCACTCCAATATCCAACTTCTTTCTATGTATATCCACTCTCGATGTCCTTCTACCTTTAAACCGCTCTCCAATATCCTACTTCTTTTCTATGTATAACCACTCTCGATCTCCTGCTACCTTTTAAACCGCTCTCCAATATCACTTCAAATCTATATAACCACTCTCGATGACCTGCTACCTTTAAACCACTCTCCAAATCCAATAATTTACCGTCGCACAATCACTACTATTCACTTTATACTTCCGATGCTTGTTTCTTTACCACTTTATTCAATTGAAACTCCTTTTAAAACAACTACTTTTATTTTCTTTTTAAATATCTGGATACAAATTAGCACAGTTAGGAAAACACGTCTTTTTACAAAATTGGTTCGAAAATAATCTCCCTTGTTTACTCTCTAAGGCGACCATGTTAACTATCTTAGCCTACCACATCTTAAAGTTCATAACAAATAACTACGTTCGTGTCGCACATACCAAAGTTCATGTCTTTTATACAATTTCATAATCACATTAAATTCTAATATATGTCCTAAATCTTTACATTCCACCAATCACATTTGACGTTGTTATAACTAATAATTTTGAGTTTACAAATATTGTCCAAAAGTTGATTCTATATAAAATGAAACCAAAATAAATTACACTTGACCCTGGATGCATGTTGATAGTAAACATTCACAGACGCATCCGGCTTTTGGACGGCAAATGTACTTTCAAAGGCCTTTAAAATTCAAACTCGGCATAAACCCTTGAGCACTGCACATCTTACTACGTCACTTAGTCATTTTAAAATTACCTTTTGGCACTTAATTTCAACTACTATTTTTGAATGGTATTTTAGTATACATAAAATACGGCAAACATACATTTTTAAGTTTATGTGATCAAATATGTGGATTATTTTTGTTTGGCATATACTACCTTGTACTAAACAACCCTTATAACTCTTAGTAGCTCCCTTAGACATTATAATATATATATATATATATATATATATATTACTCATATTTAGACCAGGGTAGAAAATTAATGGATTACATCAAATAATTTTAATCACCGTGTATAAGGAAGTTTATTGGATAATACACTTTATTAAAAACCCGTGGAGAATAAAAATTCATTCGTTTTATTAAAAATAAGAGATTAAAATTATTTACAAGACGCTTCATATAAAAATAAGCAGTTTTAAAATGCTCAACGTGTAATTTAATTATTCCAAAGTAAAGAATCAAATGGAAATTACGTGCAAGATTTATATGAATTGATTCAAGTTTGGGCAACGAGTATTAAACGAAACGTACAGATAATAATTGAATATTTAATTAGGATTCACTAAAAATTAAAGAGTATTAATTTTAATTGAAGTTAATTGAACCGTTAGTAACAGATAATATCTATAGAAACTTGTAAAACCCAAGATTATAATACCAGAAAATAAAGCTCTGAGAATTAATATTATTTTGAACACCTGCGTAGTTTAAATATCACATACGGCGTAAATTTTGTAGATAATTAATAGTTTCAAAGAATCTTGGAGAAACCGGGGCTTAATATTCACGAGAATGTGCGATACGGGGTTATTAAACCCAGATAACAGTCCACATGGACTAAAATATAATCGATAATAAAGAATATCAATTTGCACCAATACGAACAGGTTAGAAAAGGAAAGAGAAAATGCGTCAAGCAAAGACACATATAGTAAAAGGCGGGATTTAAGCAACGTCACGAGGGTCACAATTGGTTGAAAATAGGATGCAAATATCAGAGGTAGAAACAACAATTTCGGTATAAAAGTCAATTAGTTATTTCTCGGACATGCTTGCGTGCCGTGTGTTGAAATTTCTGAGATTTAAATGGGACGAGTGAAAATTCGTAAAAATCGACGCGCGAGCGACAGACTGGGAACATAGAATGAGGAATTCTTTAGAATTACCCGTTTTGAGGACAAAAGCGACGTGCCGGCTTTTTGCTATATATACCGAGATGAATATAAACAAGCTCTCTTAGACTTTTGACTATTCGATGCGTTAAAAGCTCTTACATCCGCGACTTGATTGAAGATGTTAAACAGTGCATTTTAGTTTGAGAAAATAATTTAAAATTTTGCTCGTATATTTTAGTGATTCAAAATAGTTGGTTATTTACGTGCTAACATGAATGTACTTCAGTGCACTTAGATACAAGGTAATAAAATTTAGTTTCACTGTACCAATTAGCAAAATTTACAACGACAAATGTATACACAAAAGTAGGCAGTTTTGGCGTATATTGGTGAAAGAAGTATGAAGTTATTTGCTATTTTCGGGGTGTTAATAATTAAATGGTTCAAATACGTGTCTGGATCCACGAAACAAGGGTCAGATATACACAGATGAATTCCGGAAAAGCCCAGAAACAACTTTAAATAAATGGTGATGGAGTAAATTTTAAAAGCGTTGAGAATTAGAAGCCGTAAATATAATCCTGTTGGAATGGTGTGATTAACTAAAGGGACGATGTACTTTGAAGCTACGAGGACGGTGACCTTCAGGTAAATTATACTATTTTGTTTGACATTTTGTGTGTGTTGAAAAACTTTATAATTGATTTACTTTAAATGGACATTAGTGAAATTGTACTAACCATAAAATTTTAATTTTAAGATGAAATTTGCTTGTTGAAGTAGAAAGGGTATTTAGTTTTGATGTTCGGTAATATGATGAAAATTTGGGTATGTCTTTGAGCTCAATTAGACGAACCTGGTTAATTAACGTAAAGGGGTGGTAGATGCTCCTTTATACTCAGACTCCGGTCTGCTTATATTGTTATATTAATTAGTAGGCATCCAACAAGGACTTTAATTTTGGATGCACATTAAAATGATAATAAAATTAATCTTGAAATTCTTTTTAAAACTGAAATTTATGCTGAGTTTTAATTTTGAAATTTTAATGTATTCTGAATATTGATGTAAATAGAGTTAACGTTGATGTTTTTGGTAGGAATGTGTTGTTTTTTTTATGAATGAGGAGGTTTATAACATTAGGTGAGCAGCCGAGGCGAAAAGAGGATCACAGCCGTTTATGACGCCCAATCGGTGGGACTAGAATTTTTTTGTTGAAAGGACCCAGTTCCCGCATTCAAAGGAGAATATCACAGCAATATATATATATATATATATATATATATATATACATATAATGCTATGATAAGAGGGTAGTTTAAGGGTAGATTAAATCATAGGGGTCGTAAGATAGATGTAAAAATAATTAACGTTAAGAAAACCAAATAATTCCACCATTAAATAGAAGTAAATCGACTATTTTACAAAAAGTCAATAGCGACCACACTATATAAATTATAAACCAATTTAATATTTAAATAATAAGCTCATTTTGCAATAATCAGATACAATTTAGCTAAAATATTAATGTGTACGTCGTGTCATACGTTTAAGTTAGATATACAAGTCCAGAATTGGAAAGAAATGAATAAAGATGAGGTTTTAAATGCAACGGATTGCATCAAAATAAACACGTAATCGGAATAGATAAATAACCTGGCATTCTAGCTATTTAATAATTTCATTAAAAATGTCAACGCATAAATAAGCAAACGCAGTCAAATACGTCATTATTAGAAAGATGAGTACGTAACTAGGAATATTATATTTGCATGAAAATCCAACATATTTGGAGTAACCAGCAATATAACATTCGGTTCGTGATACGATAAGGTTGGACTATAATCGACACAAAATGAAAAGACGTGACAAAATACAATGAATATTTGGAAATTCTGAGAATATCCGGCAAAATATTGAACGTCTACGTGCGAGATTGAAAGACGGAACAACAATTAAAACTAGGGCATTTTGAGAAATACCGAGTTCTACAGAGATAAGTGCAAAGTACAGGTCTTGATTAACAAACACACCAATTAGAACGGTAATAGGTGGAGTCTATAAATACCATAGAGAACTCGTAAACATTTAGTATCTCTTCAACATGGCATGAACCACGTCAATTTAAAGTGAAAGATTACGTACAAGTAAAACTTAGTAAAAGTCAATAAATTATTAGAATTGTGAAAATTAAAAGTTCCAATTTATGCAACAAAACATAGCCGTTTTACGCTTAAAATGTAAGGTAAACTATTAATTGAATTTTATTCTAATAGTTAGTAATTTAGGGCTCCAATTATACTTCCAATTATACCTCGAAATATACGTTCAATTATACGTCCAATTATACCTTTAAATATACGTCCAACTAAACACTAGCATTTAAATATACGTCTAATTAATACTTCGAAAATATTATAAATACTTATAAATAAGCCTACGAAAAGATACTCAAATTGGACTACAAGATACTCAGAGTTAATTCAGAAATCCGAAGGGAAAAATACAAGCAACCATGAATAAATCATTATAGCCAACAAGTGAAGCAAGTCAAGCTGTAACAATCAAGGGGTGCTGACCACCGTAAGGGGTTATTCACAACAATAAAAATAACATCCAATCGTGGGGCTTAAATAAAAATAAAAGTTGTATTTTCAGCAATAAAAATTGCGCACCAATCGTGGAGCTATAATCACGTCAATAAAAACGACGCCCAACATTGGGGCTTAATAAGAAGCGACATCACAGCAATATATATATATATATATATATATATATATATATATATATATTTGAGGTAGTTTTTTTACACAAAGTAAGTTGATAAATACTAACGTATTACAATTATTAAGATGAAATAATAACTTAGACTTTTTTATGCAAAGCCCAAATGATCATTACAAATCGAGCTAGTAATTGAAAGAAGGAAAATATAAGGTCTTGGACAGGATTTGAACCTGCATCTCACTTTTGCCGGAACTGTGCGTTAACCAATTACGCCACCGAGACCGATGACTATAATTGAGAAATTTACAAATCCAAATCGTGTACAGAACTATATATAAACCTAACTTTCAATTACGTTTAGCATTTTTGTCAATCATATCTGACATTGTCAAGTTTTAGACTTATATATATTCGTAAATATGCTTTTACTATTTCCATAAAAGTTTATTTAAAGATACATCTTAGTAATCTTTTGTTGTACAAAAATTTTTCAGATTGCGGACTGCAAATATTTGGTCTTTATATATATATATATATATATATATATATATATATATATATATAAAGAAAAGTAGGTTTAATGAGTCTTAAATTAAACAAAGTTTAATTTAAGACTCATTAAACCTACTTTTCTTTAAATATAACTTTGGCTATGGAAAAAGGCAGTTGAGCCGGATCTCCTCCGTGTCGACTGTTGTTAAAACTTGCGATGTCAGGTGAAACGACACGAAGACACAAATTGTGAGCTAGGTGATGCTGTACTTCCCATAAGGTGTCTGTGTTAAATTTTACAACTTTGCTACTCCTGTCCTGATGAGCCCCAATTAGGGCGAAACGCGTCGACAGGATGCCCTCGTGGCTGAATTTGAGTCACTTGCCAATAATTCCTTATTACTTTGTTTAATTTAAGACTCATTAAACCTACTTTTCTCTTAAATATAACTTTTGGCTATGGAAAAAGGCAGTTGAGCCGGATCTCCTCCGTGTCGACTGTTGTTAAAACTTGCGATGTCAGGTGAAATGACACGAAGACACAAATTGTGAGCTAGGTGATGCTGTACTTCCCATAAGGTGTCTGTGTTAAGTGTTACAACTGTGCTACTCCTGTCCTGATGAGCCTCAATTAGGGCGAAACGCGTCGACAGGATGCCCTCGTGGCTGAATTTGAGTCACTTGCCAATAATTCCTTTTTACTTTATATATATATATATATATATATATATATATATATATATATATGTAAATATTGCTGTGAACTGCTTACTTAAGCTGCCCAAACATTGAGAGCCAATAATATTTGCTGTGGTTATTTGAGTATAGCTCTCCAAGCCAATAAAGCTGTAATGACTATTATTCAAAAGAATAAAATAAAATTATGTGGATTTTTACCTGAATAGGTCCGTATTATCTTGCCAACTCCGCAATAGTGTAACAAGGAAATTTCAATTTCGCCATTATAATGATACAAAATCTTTTAAATTATGATACCTTCAAAAATATCTTTCTGCTATACACATTGTTCTAAGAGACTACCGACCTAAACAAAGGTATAAAGAAAGTTTATAAATGCAATTTACAACTTAAGTCTAGAAAGAAACAACATTTCATTACTACTAAACATTAATACAATCTTCACCTAATTCTTGTTAATAATTAGAAATCCCAAAGCTTTTCATATATAAGTCACAGACTGTTTTTAAGAGTAATATAGATAATTTAAATATTCTCCTATTATCTCGTCTCAGTGTGATCAATTATTGGCCCCCGAGAAAACCTTTTGTAAGGGTCAAATCAATTTGACCTGTGAATTGTATAAAAATCAAATTATTCACTCACAAGTAATTTTCTATACACAAAAATATTATACTAACTTAATCTACTGTGTTGTGGTTGAGTTTCTAGACTTTTAAATTGTAGGATTGATACTTGGTTGACTAACTTTCCATCTCCAAATTGTTCCATTTAGAAAATAGTTTTACCCATAAATGCCTCGGAAACCCATCGTTCGATGTTTTCATCTACTGTGAATAAATTTTGATATGTAGAAGTGTCACTCTATAAATTTTAAGACGTATTGCTTTTAATAAATGCAACTGACCTACCGTACCCCTTGCACGAAAATTTAACGTTTGTTACAGTTCGCATTTTAGCAACGAAGGGCATTGTCGGCAAGTATTTTGTGAACAAACAATTTGTAGCGCTTCACCAACTATTGGTGAATGTTTTTTCTTCAGTGAATGCTCTTAATTATGTACCGACTTTTATATAATAAAAATCTCAATTCATCACAGTTTCTGGAATACTTCACACCATATTTCAGAAGGTATGACCATCGCATGATGTAATAATTAACTGCAATTTCATTCGTTATATAGCTATTATAATTTATTGCCATCTTCAGGCTCTGTAGGTTGAGCAGCTCAACCTACAGAGCCTGAATATGGCAGATGTGATTTTGCTGAAATGTCGCAAAATTGACCTGAAAAGTTGCCGAAGCATATATATATATATATATATATATTTATATATATATTTATATATATATATATATATATTTATATATATATATATATTTATATATATATATATATATATATATATATATATATTGCTATGTATTTTCAGGAACAATCGAGCCCCGACGTTGGGCCGTCCAATAAAAATTTATATGATAACTCCGTACTCGGTGTCAATGGGCGTTTTTCTATAACTCCACCTCTCTGTGTTTTTCTATCAAATTTAAATCTCACTAATTTTATTATTATTCCACGACTAGCTTTTATTATACTACACAGAGTGCACAACGTTACGATGATCAATTTTTCTTTCTTCTTCACCCCTGTAGGATTACCTTTTTGTTTGAATTATAAAACGAAGTCAATTAATTCCATATAATGAAAGAAATATTATTTACAAGTTTTGAAAATTATTAAAATACACTCTTCAATCACAAGTCTTGTTTATCCCAAAATTTATATGCTTTGCAATCAATCTAAAGTCACTAAAAACTACTCTTTTTATCAAAGAAACCTCAAACGTTCAGATCCCTTTATCATATTACGTACTTTTAACGTATGCGAAGTTTGTTGCTGACTTTGTTACCCTTTTATAAATTAAGTAAATTCAGTATTCAAATTTAAATAGAAAAAATGTCTTAAAACTAATTAGATCTGACTTGCTCTGCTTAGTTAAACCCTTTGGTTTCCATGAATTGCTTCGTGCTTCTTTGTTTTATTTGCATTGAATCTCGCAACTCAAAATTGTACCAAAATCGTCGACGCTGCTTTGAAATATTACATTAATCCATTAAAAATATCCCCATATTCGAATTATCCATAGATTTGAAATATTATACCATCAATTAGAATTTTCCATGCATTTAAATTATTATAGCATCCATTATCAACCAACTAGGATTTGAATTATACACACTTTTGAATCATTGTATCAACCAAAATTTGAATTATTGTCATCACATTCGAAATTATTATCAAATCATTTGAATTATTAACATCACTTTCGAAGCCCTATTATTATTATATTATTAGTTTAAATAAATTACCCCAAATACTACTCACGTTAATCGGCAAAAGAAATCTTCATATTTGTATCACTTATTTGTCACTATATCTTTTATTAAACATATACGCGTGACTTTTAGATTCAGAGTAGCGCAGCTTTGCTCTGCTTAATTAGAACTTAACTCTGTTATCATTGTCACCGTTAATATAGGCTTGTTACGTTTTCCGAGGCAGCCACGTTGGGCGCCAAATTTATGCTACGTTGGCTCGTAGCCGTGCGTAACACCAAGAAAATCAAAGAAATGACCGGGCCCAATCGGAGATTAGGGGGGTTGTAGAAAGCAGACCAACATATAATGTACGCGGCTGTAAGGAGTTAGTAACAATACCTGCAATAAAAAAAAATTAGAATAGTAAACCTGAAATAAAAAAAAATTAGTCCTGCAAACCTGAAATAAAGAAAAAGCATAGCATGCTGATCGAGCATAGATTGTTCAGTACTTTGTAGAATGTAAGAAAAAACTGTTTGGTTAATCTATATAATATAACAACGGTAAAAGCAATACAAAAATTTTTAGTACAAAGTGAGGTAATATTGGGGAGTAGCAGAAACGTTTCCTCACACACCAATTAAACATAGATCAGACAAAATTTTAACAAAAGATAAATAGGTAAGCACAATTGATATGAGTAGTCCAGTATTGTTGATTTTTCTCTTTTTTTTTAATAATAGCATGCAATTCTATTGTAAAAGGTATCAAAACGACGAAGGATATTGCAAAACAACGGATAGATATTTAAAATAATAACAAGTGTGAAATAGTTCAACTTACAAAACCAGGAGCACCGGAAGAGTTTCTATAGAATTGGAATAATTCGGCTACTGATCTAAAGCCTCCTGATAGCTTGGTAAACCGGATGCAATGGTGTAGCTTGGCAAAGATTCACAGTCGCCGGGTCCAACTTCACCTCCATTTGCATTTCTGGTTGCTAATATCCTTCTTTTCCATTGTTGGAATTTGTGGTACAACAGACAGGAACACATGCAACAACGCAACTAAGAACAATTAAAGTTAGTATAATTCCGATCCAAACATCCGCCAAGAATTTTTCGTATTGCGGAGCTGCTTCAGCAGAAAGAACTTCGTCAACTTCTGAAGCTAATTTCAGTTGGTAAAGGCATTGTTTGAATACGGTGAAACATTTAAAAACACGATCACTCTCACAATCTCGTCTTTAAAAAAAATGTACGTTCATGTTTTATTTACTTATTATTAAATGCAAGGTAAATTTAACGTATCATTAATACGGAATGAGTTAAAAAAAGAGAGTTTAAAACCTGACTAAAGTGGCTCCTTTAAAAATTCTGTACAAGTTTATTGCACTTACTCTGATAAAAAAAAGGACCACTAAACTAGATCGCGCAGACAGTAATCCTAAAGAAGAATCGGTCAAGTTTAGCAAGCAAGTTCTACAACTTTTATTTCCAAAACAAAATCAACTAAAAACACAATTAGTAAAGCACGCGTAATCACTAAGTCCGTCCGTCAATGTTCCGTAACAAGCACGTGCGGTCGAGTAAACTCGTTCGCCTATAAAGCATCTTTCCTTCAATGGAATAAGAACTACCTCTCTACCGTTAATATACAACTTTTATTTCACAAGAAAAACAACTAAAATCGTGCCGTGCTTATTCATGAACAATTCGAAAATTCATGCCGCATTAATTCTCACTATTTTCAAAGCAAAAAGGAAAACAGTATTTTTACCGTAATTAATATATAGGAACCAAGAACAAACTACAACTGCTCATCTGTTTATATCAACTCGTTGCTATTACAACCTCTTATCGTCTATTATCTAGACTTGTACATCCACATAAGGAACAAAATTTATATGCACGGCAAGACAAGAACGATGCAATCCACTCATTATAATTCGACGCATTCGTCCAAGGAGTTAATAAATATAAAATATAGAAAGAGTAGTTACAGAAATGTATTTACGAATTGGGTAGTGTAAAATGTTAAGCCATTAAAAATGCACGTTACAGGCTCATCCCACTTAGTTGTGGGTTGGGTTTCCAACAAGTCTGTCGCTATCTTAACCAATAAGGTATTTGTATATCCTACACCTTTAAGTGGTTTTCTGATGTAATATATTCGTTTCCCCTGTAATGTGTTTATTTGACACCTTATCATTTGCTATCTAAACCATACGTTGTTTGTTTAGATATCGCCTTTTCCATAATTATACCAAAATACATTATGTAACTTTAATTTCGATTTTAGTGTATGTTTATTGCGTTTTTGAACTGCATTTTCTTATCAAAAATGTTGATTGTTTCTACGCACTTATACAATGCTTTGTTAAGTTTTTTCTCTTATCTCTGAATTATATCATAACTAATTAGAACCCTTTTGAATGCGTGTTTAATTACATGTATTATCCTTACCTCTAAATACGCGTACTTCTACTGAAAGATATTGTTACTTTCATTACTTAAAATCAATAAAGCTTTATATACCCAGTGTTGAATACTTGTTATTTACCTAATGTATGAATTACCTATTTCTATGCTAAATATGCGTCCTATTGTTGTAAGATATGTTTATTTGCGTCTCTTAAAACTAACTATGCTCTATATACAGGGTGTTAAATGCTTACTATTTATATAATATACAAATTACTTAATTCTCTGTTAAACAAATGCAGTTTTCTGCTTCCTATGCAAATTTATGGTTACTACATGAACCTTGCTATACAATAAACCCTTAAACAACCCCTTATCACAGCAATATATATATATATATACCGGGTGTTCCATTAAGCGTATCGCGCGGCTGTATATCATAAAGTATAAGGCCTAGAGCTTTGCGGAAAAAAATTTATTAAGTAAAGTGGCCAAGAGAAATTGCTGAAAATTATTTTTAAGTTTCAATTTTTACCGCAAGGGAGAGTATTTGCTAAGGTCAACAACAAAATTCAATTTTTCTCCCAAAATTTAAGCACAAGGTATTATGCTCAAAACGCGAATAGGCAGTTATCTTTATTATTCACAACTTTTATTTGAAACTTTTTCTGTAGATCGCACAAGGACAGCTGCAGGACCTGGTGAATTGGTTTACATGTAAATAGGGTTATCTCACAATGCCCATGTTGGAATTTAATAATCTTAGAATCGTTTGAAAGAGAATTTCTCAGGGATCAAGAAAAACGACTAAATTGATTTTTCTAATGTTTTCTAAATATGTTAGAGGGCGCTTTCTCCAATCATGCTAGTTTTTGTTCATTTACTTAAAAAAATTAAATTGAAAGACATATTTATCAAAGGGGAATTGAATGAAGTGTAAAAAAAAGATTTTAGTGAAAATCGCACATTGATATCTATAATGGTTCTTAAGTTATTGCAAAAAGTATGTGGAATTTAGGGATCTATCTCAGTACTAATTAGAATTTTCCTGAATTTTCGGATCAAATATTTGAAATTATTTAATCATAAATATTATTATAGCAGATGTTCAAAAGTGCCTTTCATTTAGTGGCGATGTTTATAAACTAATTTTTCAAACTAAACAAATACATCCAGATAAACACATAGGAACCGAACTTAACAAATACAAAACACTTCCATACATACAACAACTAACACCATCTTTAATAAAACTATTAGAAACTCCACAAATAAAAATTTCGACTAAATATGAAAATAGCATTAAGAACATATTTACCAGGACCAAAGACAATATCCCAAAATCACTAAAAAGCAATACCATATACAGCATCCCCTGTAGCTGCAATAAACAATATATAGGACAATCGAAACAGTGGCTGAAGAACAGAATAATACAACATAAAAGTGATCAAAAATTAAACAAAAAATCATGCGCCCTAACTATACATTTAAATGCATATCAACACCAAGCAGATTTTGACAACACAAAAATATTAGATACAGAAAGTATATACAAAAACAGATTATTTCTAGAAAGTTATCATATCCAAAAACAAATCAATACAATTAATTTTAAAAATGACAAAGATAACCTACACAAAAGTTATGCATTTTTATTCTCCTTAAATAAAAGGTAATAAACACCATTTAAACTGATTAAAGCAGTCTAAAATAAACATACACACACACACACACACAAATGCATACACACATACATTATAATTTATTTTACATGTATAAATAACTCACACAACACACCCACGCACGCACACACACACACACACACACACACACACACACACACACACACACACACACACACAACACACACACACATGCACACATACAAACACATTAGAACGTAATATACAACTGTATATAAATGATAATATTTTTACTAATTATAATGTTTCAGTAGATTATCATAATTTTATATAATTTATAAGTAACAACATCTTTAATTTTTAAAATTTTATTTTCTTATTTGTAATTGACACTTCTGTAATTTTTAGTATTAATAACGTAGTTAGTAAAACAAAACAAAACCAACACAAATTTCATTCATCACAAAATTTCATAAAAACCAATAGTTTAATAAATGTAAGTATAGATTTAAGAAATTCTCCAAATATGTTAACTATTTAATTATAGAACTAAGTGTAAGGAAACATACTTTTCGAAACGTCAGTTATTAATAAATGACTTTGGCATATTTTGATTAATTTATGACATTTGGACGAAGTAAAACCCAAAATCGAATCTTAATTTAATATTAATAACGTCCAGAAACAAAGAATCTATTATATATATATATATATATATATATATATATATAAATATAATATATATATAATAGTTAAATATATTATGAACATATCTTTAATCGCCAAAAAGTCTCATAAAATAAAAATTGACATTTGACCTGCGAATATGTAGAAGTGGCCTGAGCAAGTAATAGAGGAAGGTAAACGCGGTGCGGTGACGATAATAGAACGTTTTATTTCGTCTATTTGCTCCTTTGCAGCATCGCTAAACTCATACCCAAATGTCCACCAGAAATACATCTTTCAGATAATAGGTTTACTTTGTGGAATGTACCTAATATAAAATCATTTTAACAAGTTTCGCTAACATACGCCGGTGGGTTTCTTGCTCAAAGACTTTTACGAGAAATCGCTGTTTCGGTAAAGAAAATTCGCTTAAAGTGATTTTTATCGGTCACTATTGCAATGTACTATCTGGGGAACATACGATTCGTTAACAGTGTGGGGTTGTGTATCTGCCCAGTGCATTCAAAGTCGGTACACAACAGTATTGCAAAATTCCTAGTGTTTCATGTAATGATTGATGAGAAATGAATCGTTTGTTTATTGCTCCCACAATTGAAAGCCTGGATACGTTTTATAGTGATCTGGTATTTCTACATGTGCTACAATGTAATTTTGTTTCGAAAAATAACTTTCGTGTAAATACATAGACCTAGTCTACGGCACACACAGGGAAACACCTAACTCAATATTAATGCGATCGACTGATAGGTAAACAACCTCTTGATATTGCTTGGTTATCCTGTTCAACAGCACGTATTCAAATATTAATATTAGTAAATTCTTTTAGTACTACTATCTGTAATATATCTATATAGAAAGTTAGATAAAGTAAAAGGAAATCAGCCGCATTTGTATTTTACACTGTACAATTCCCAAACTTGCAAATTTATGTTGGTTTGCTGATTATACTGACGTTTGTCCAAAGGCTGTTGAACTGTAGTTTTGTATTTTTATATCATGATTTGTCAAGTGCACACGAAGGAAATCTTTCATAACGCCCTACTAAGAAAAACAACTCAAACTCGTTTAACCCAGTCGTTAATCCAAGTGTGAAGCGGTTTCCTTAACAACGCTTGCAAACTAGAGATGAACTCTACGAGAATATCAACATTTTCAGATACTTTGGGAAATTAAGGACTTGTATTTAGACAGCATTTAGGTTAGAATGCTTTTTCACTTTGTGTGAAAAGTTAACGAAACTTCATAGTTCAACTTTAGAATGTTTGAAAATAGCTTGAACTATTACATAACAATTAGAAAGAATTCCTAAATTGCAAATTCATACAATTCCTCTTCAATTTATTTGAGTCGTACTTTCATTTTGATGATTAGAAGGGGTTTATTGTTTCGAATAAAATTGTGGTATGGTGAGACGGAGCAATTATGGTCTATTATATGTTTCTGAACTGCTCCTAAGTACGTGGATTTGGGCGTTACATATAATCGGAGAATACGCCTTTAAAGAGTGGAATAAAGTTGTAGTATAAATTTCAACAAAATACCTTTACCCCAAGTCAAGTAATGCAACCTTTATTATGTGGAACGCTTCTCCTTCGAAAATTTTGATGGCATTTAAGGAATCCTCCCGTTACCTATCCACGAATGGTTTAGTTTAACAATAGCGCTCGTCCGCAGGTCACAAGTACTAAAACGATCTGCGAATACGCATAATAGCTGTATAAATTTAATACGAAATCGTACATATGACCAACTGGTAGAGATGATGCAAATTTTATAGTACTTTGTGCTAGTAGAAATTGATAAAATTGGTAATTCTATTCAGCCTACTGTAATTCCCTTAAGCGAAAACACACTAATATCAAAAAGGACAAAAGCCGCATAGCAACATCCAGACTGCTTACCACAATAGCCAGAGTATAGTAAGGAGAATTCCTAATTAGTAATGCGTAGTTGTCATAACTATTGTAAAACTTTGATAAAACCTTCTGGTGCGTTTATATGGGCGTAAGCGTAATAAGGTAGAAAAAGAGAAAGGAGCGTAAAGGGTAAGACTAGAATGTCGTATTTTACTAACGTTATTTAACACTATGCCCCAAACAAAACATACATAGATGTCACGCTAAAGACCCAAAAGCAATAATAGTAGGAAAGAAGAAATAAATTCTATTCGTAAATAATACCACACCATTAGCCCAGACTGGAAATAAGCAATATACTCAAACATTCAACAAATGTCAGCAATGATTACAGGATAAGAATTTACGTAATTAAACAAAATAAATAGTTAATAGTAGAAAAGAAAAGAGTTACTAATTTTTAATATAACTCAAGCGATGGAATTTTTAATCGCACTTTGCGTGTATATATATATATATATATATATATATATATATATATATATATATATATATACTAGGTTATCATAAAGTAAGGGATATATTTTAAATCATTACAACTTTTTAATAAATTAAGTTAGTAACATAAAATAAACGAAATCTAGTTGCTTAATGAATGGGATTTTACCGTATCTATGAGAAACAAAAGCGTTGTCATAACAATTGTTGACACTAGTGTCAAAACGAAATTATTCAATTTGAAGTTTTATTTTGAAATTAAAACTCAAGTAAACGTTGAGTTCAAACGACTCAACTGTAATAACATGGATTTACAAACAAGAATTGGTTTAGTTCAGTGCTATTATGAATCCGGCAGAAATTACACCGCTGGATTACGAAGATTTCACACGAGAATGGGTTTGAGAGCGGGATCCTATCAAATAAAAGCGTACCGCAATTTGATACAAAAATTTGAAAGAACAGGGTCTGTAACTGACTTACCAAGATCAGGAAGACCAATAATTAGTGATGTCCAAGTTGCAGAGGTTCTTCATGAAAATCAAGACATAGCCAGAAGCAATTCACTCGCAATCATGTAACAAAATTTTTGTTACATTTCATATCTCTGAAGGAAAAACAGTTCTAACTGTTATTATTTTGCGAATCTGTCATTTAGCGTGTAATCGTTAATTAATTTAATGTACTATAAAGAAGAACAACTCTTTCCGTTTATATTATTTTTACCTATAAAGAGTATTTAATGGAGACTCCTATACTCTCGATATCGTGAATACCTTGAACGTAACTTGAGTTACATAAACTACAGGCGTTTTGACGTCCGCTAGAGCAATTGTTAAACATAACGCCTGCGCGAAAATGACGAGAGGACTAAGAGCGTTGGCAAGTAAGGAACACGGCCATCTTGCAAGCAACCGCGGGTACGTAGACTTCGCTTTTGAAAATGGTCAACTCCGCTTGTAAGTGGGAGCTAAGGATAGCTCTAAGAGAGTGGTAGGGCTTCTTGGTTGTCGCTCGGAGGCTTTACGAAGAGCTCTCGTGTAAGCCGCCCAGTCAACTTAAGGCAACAGCTACAACACGTTGTGAGGAAATCCATTAGTGGCAAGCACCGTGTAATTAATCAGCCGTGTTTAAAACTAATACTTGGTTCAATCTCTTTAGCAGGTTTGAGGAACACGCTAAACGATGGAATTAGATTTTGGTCGAGTATTGTGAAATTAGTTGTTTTAAAGCTGTCCGAGGAATTATGGTTAATGCCGGCATGTTTTGTATCTTTCGGAATATCAAGCAGTTGGAATGCTATGCGTCTTAATTCATCTATTACGTTCGTCAACATCGCCGTTGTAGAACTAAAACACAATCTATCAGGTACTTATAAACTTTTTTACTGAAAATCAGTTTCGTGTGCTAATTAAGGTTAAAGCTTTAATTTACTCTCTTCTAAATCATGGGAAACTTTCGTTAAATAAAGTAAATTTCAAGTTTGTTTGCAAAATGTGTTTATGCTCATATATTACGTAAAATTTAGTTTGAAAGTATAACCTAAAAATTTAATAAGTCAAATATTTTTCATTCGGAATTAGATTGTTTTATAAGAGAAATTTTTGAACCTTTAGATGATTTAAAAGTTGTTATTCAAAGTGCATTTAGGATACACATGTTAAGTGATAAAAAATATGTATAAAGTCCACCTTTGGATGAAAGATGTTTTCTAGCAATTTGTTGTGATTAGTAGAATACCTAAGCTGCTTTTAACATATGTTGAACTGACTTTTATTAATTTCGTGCTTAGACCATATGAACTGTTTATGTAACAAGTTCTTTAGATAAAAATCTTGTAAGCCAGAACAGATCTGTTTTATGGATGTTTTAGAACCTAAACTGTATTAAATAACTTATAAATGTTAATACCTCTCTATGTAGAGAAGCATATTCAGAAACTTCTATAACTTACTTAATGTTGATAATTTTGATTATAGAGGAACACTCTAAGAAAGTTTTAAAGCTTATTATATATTGATTAATAAATTTTAGTTACAAGTAATTTTTGCGACAAAAGAGAATCATATTTCTATTAAACTTTGAATTGATACCTTTGTCTTTTATTTCACTTATTGAACTTAACATTGCTCAAATTAGATCAGCAAAATTTTGAATGTGGAAAAAGTTGATACAGTACCAGGTAATAGAAACAGAATAAGTAATTTCCAGTAGAGTATTTTCTCATAGGTAAGGTGTTATTAAGGTTTTAAATTCAGGCCAATCGATCTATAAGGATCGAAATATTTTGTTATTGTGAGGCACAAACAGTGTCTTATATATTATTTTTGTGTGACATCTTCTTGCAGGTCCGACATCGCGGAAGCTGGACCAGAGGTCCAAGAGGTTTCCAGAGGTATTGTTTATTGTGGTTTGTAAGTTTTTTTTGATAATCATTATATCCTATAGGTTTCTGCGTCTTCCTGTAGGATACTTTAGTTTTGCTTATTGTCTATATAGATGCAGTGGCGTCCATTTACCTTTTTGTTCCCGTTTGTAGTCGAGCCTACCATATACCCACGCCCAAACTCATTGCTCACCCATGGGGTAATTCCCAGACTAGACCGCGAATATAGTAAAGAAGGGCTTTACACCTTATGACAAACCAATTAGAAAAAAAACTAGTAACATTTCACTGGCGCCCAACCAACGTGGAGCGTGCAGTAGAGAAAAGCTTCATTTCAATTTACAGTTCACTGGCGCACAACGTGTGAGGCTCGATTTCGTTGATGTTTGATTTATAAAAATTAGTTATTTCAATATCCCTTAATGTGTTGGTTTAGTTGGTAAACTCAAAATTAATTTGGTTATAAATTTTCATAGGATTTATATCGTGTCTGGAACCTCAAGTCTTTTATGCATTAGTTATTTGAATGTCACAACAGGTTTGATTCGCATTAAAGAAATTTTTTGTCATATTGAGTTGGTCAAGAAATAAAATAACTTTAGGTTGTCAAAATAAATTTTTAAAAATGGCTGAAACATTTCAAATTGTTCATTTACTCAAAGAAGAGCTGGAATATGAATTAAAATCCGTGGAATAGAAAGTGCCAGGCCGGTTATGGAAAAGAGAAAATTCTAGGTAGATTGTTGGCGAAAGAAGTAGGGAAACCTGATTGTTTAGTAGATCTGTCAGTATACAGGGTAGAATTTGAGGAAGAATGTAGAGATAAATGCTACCATCGATTCAATAAAACATTTGTTGTTAGAATTTGAAGGTGATTCGGGAGATTCTATCTTTAAAAGAGTACTTTCTAGGCTTGTCCATGTATCGTGTCGAGTTAAACGTATGAGACTCCCGTCTGACAAACTGAAAGAAGCTGAACTATCTAAAAGGAATTGTTAGCAACCATACTTACTGTCGAAGCTGAATTGTACGAGAAGGTGAAGCCGAGCCCAGGGTCAAGCAGTGCAAGTGATGCAAGTCACACAACTTCGTTAGCAGTAGCTGCACCTATGTATACGTTCCCATATTTTACACCACCGATCCCTGTTGGCTCTTGGTCAGTTAAATTTTCAGGAGACCCCAAGCAGCTGTATTTCTTTTTGGATAGGATAAAGGAGTTGGCACATTCACGTAAGGTATCATATAAAGACTTGTTTGAGTCGTCTGTCGAATTGTTCGTCGGAAATGCTTTAGTGTGGTTTAGGAGTATTAGAGATTCCGTAAAAGATTGGGAAGCCCTTGAGAGTAGGTTGAAAGAAGATTTTTTACCCGCTCATTCAGAGGAAGAGATCTGGGAGACAATAAAAAATCGTCGTCAAAAGAGGGATAAACCAATAGTTCTATTCGTTGCTCATGTAGAAAGTTTATTTAGTAGACTACCCCATACACCAGCAGAGATTACAAAAGTGAGGATACTCAGGAAAAATTTATTACCAGAATTCATATCGCAACTTGCTCTTTCAGATATTGAGGACACAGCTACGTTAATAAAATTATGCAAAAAATTGGAAGAGGCCATGATGTTGAAACAAAAATCAGTTTTCAGTCAGTCGACTAGCTCCGCTAAATTTCATAATAGTGCTAATTCGTCAGTAAAGAGTAAATACCCTATTTATTTGAAAGATTCTTCTACATCAGAAGCTCGTGTTGATAATCAAAAAACGTGTGCTCCACAAGTTCAGACTATAAGTAATAATAAAACTTTTCCAGTACCTACCCATGCTAGTTCTTCAGGTCCAACGAAAATTATTTCAGGGTGTTGGAATTGTTCGCGACATGGTCATTCATTTCGGTATTGTAGATTCCCAAAAGAATTTTTGCTACGGTTGCGGTCATAAAGGAGTTACGCATGATAGGTGTCCAGCATGTTCAAAAAACGAGTGAAGAGATGGATGTTGCGCGGCCGGCATTCCATTCCTTCTCAAAAGGCGGCAGTTATGGTTTGTGAACAGAAGAATTATTTTTGTAAAAAGAGTGGTCTGAATGGTTAAAAGTAGTAAAAAATTTTTGTCGTACTAACCCTCAGCCCAAAACTGATTCGTTATTTGTTGAAAAATCTGGTGATAATCGGCCATATGTGATGGTTAAATTATTTGATATAGATGTCACTGGTCTTTTGGATTCAGGATGTACTACATCGGTAGTTGGGTCTCTTGCTATTCCTTTAATCAATAGGTTAGAGTTAAAAATTTTCAGGTCACAGAAACAAGGTATTTTTACAGCGGATGGAGCTTTGAAACCAGTCGAAGGAATCGTAGATTTGCCCATTTCAGTAGGAAAACAATGTCGTGTTCTTAATGCTCTCGTAGTGCCATCTTTACCACACGCATTTATATTTGGTAGTGACTTTGCTAAGCTATTTGGATTGATAGCAAATTTTAAAAATAATTCGTGGCATGTGCAAGGTGATGCGGAAAGTAGTGTTCCGTATGTGGGTCCATCATCAGTTCCCCTAAAATATAGTAACTGTTTACTCAATTTGGATGATTTGTCGATTAATCAGAGGTCACAGGCGCAAACTGCCATAGATTCATTTCGAGAAATTTCTAGTGCTGATAAATTAGGGCGTACTAATATGATTGAGATGGATATCGATACAGGAGATGCAAAACCCTTCAGGAAAAGACCCTATGTTATGTCTCCCTATATTAGTAAAGAGTTGGATAAGGAGTTAGATGAAATGATTCGATTAAAAGTAGTAGAACCTTGTCAGAGTCCATGGAATTCGCCTGTGTTGTTAGTTAAGAAAAAAGATAGTAAAGAATATAGATTTTGCTTCGACGGAAGGGCATTGAACGATGTTACGGTCCATGACAGTTACCCTCTTCCTAATATAGATAGAATCCTAGGGATGTTACGTAATGCTAATTATATTTCTAGTCTTGATTTGAGAAAGTCATTTTGGCAGGTCCCTCTTAGTGAATCGTCGAAAGATAAAACAGCGTTTAGCGTTATTTCGCGGGACAGTATAGATTTGTGACGATGCCGTTCGGTCTAAAAATGCTGCACAGACTCAACAGCGTTTAGTTGATGCAATTTTCGGTCCGAAATTCGAACCATACGTTTTCTGCTATTTGGATGATATAATTCTGTGCTCATCGACGTTTGAAGAACACCTAAAGTTATTGTACGAAGTCAAGGAACGCATTCGAGAGGCAAATCTAACGTTGAATTTAGAAAAGTGCGAGTTTTTAAGAAGTCACTCAAGTTTCTCGGTTATATAGTAGGGTCAAATTCTTTAAGGACGGATCCAGATAAGGTGTCAGCTATGGTCAATTTTCCACGCCCAAAGACCACCACTGAAGTTAAGAGATTTCTTGGTATGTGTAGCTGGTACCGTCGTTTCATTAAAGACTTTTTATCTTTAGTTTCACCAATCAATGATCTAGTCAAGAAAAGAAAAAAAGGTCAAGTCGTTACGTGGACTTCAGAAGCAGAGGCTTCCTTTGTGTCGATTAAAGAGGCTTTAGTGTCTGCACCACTTCTGGCGCAGCCAGATTATTCTGTTTCCTTTATTATTGAGTGTGATGCAAGTAATACGGGTCTAGGTGCCGTATTAATTCAGAATGTCAGTGGAGAAGAACGTGTTATATCGTATGCCAGCAAAACCCTTAATCGAGCTGAACGAAATTATTCAACGACGGAGAAGGAGTGCCTTGCGATAATCTTTGCCATTGAAAAATTCCGTCCATGGGTTGAAGGAGTTCGTTTCACGGTCGTAACCGATCATTTTTCGTTGCTTTGGTTGAGTAATTTGCAGAACCCTACAGGAAAGTTAGCTAGATGGGCTGTAAGGTTAAGACAACATTCGTTTGATTTGGTACACAGGAAAGGAAAGTTTAACGTAGTCCCTGACTGTCTAAGTCGTGCAACTCGGATGAAAAACATGTTGTAAATTTAATAGAGGTCAAGCTTGATAATTTAGAAAATTGGTATGTGTCGTTACGTAAGAAAATTTTGGCGTCACCTGAAAATTACCCTCAATGGAAAGTTGAGAACGATTTTGTTTTAAGTTTATCCCATCAAATTTGCCTATGTTGTCAAATGTAGTAGAGTGGAAATATTTAGTACCGAAAGTTCAAAGGAAGAAGTCATTAGATCGTGTCATGACCCCTCAGTTGCAGGACATTTTGGGATCTCGAAGACAATTGCTAGAGTCCAAGAACATTATTATTGGCCCAAGATGAGTTTAGATGTGTTGAAATTTTGTCGTGCATGTTTAGTGTGTGGTGCGCAAAAATCTTCTAATGCAGGTCCTTTAGGCTTAATGGGAAAGGAGAAAGAGGCCAAGTTTTCATTTCAAATTATCGCGCTAGATCTTATGGGTCCATTCCTCGCTCAAAATTAGGATTTAAATGGTTGTTGGTAGTAGGAGATTGGTTCTCAAAATATACAATTCTACATCCTCTGCGCAGTGCAAAGTCACATGTAATTGAACAGTTTATAGAACAGAAAGTGTTTTTAATGTTTGGTGTGCCCCAATTTATTATTTGCGATAATGGTTCAAATTTAGCTGGTCGAATTTTTAAGTCATTATGTAATAGGTTTGAAATTCAAAAGATATGGTATAATGCTGTTTATGCGCCACAATGTAATTTTGTTGAGAGGATTAATAGGACGGTAGGGACAGCTATTCGATCCTATCTTGAAGAACATGATACCTGGGATACCGAGTTAGCGCAGATTCAATTTGCAATTAATTCTGCTAAGCATGAGTCGACGAGTTATACTCCGAATTTTTTGGTTTTTGGCCGACACGTCCCCATATCCGGTAAATTTTACGGTAGTGGATTTATTCCTGAAGCTGATGTTGAAATCGTTCCTGGTAGTCGCCCATTATATGTTTCAGACCACCAAGGTATATTTAAAGTATTTGAAGACGTTCGTGCGAAGCTGCATGTGGCTTATCGAAGGTCAAGCAATCGATATAATCTAAGGAGGAGGAACATTTCTTTTGAGGTTGGCAGTAAAGTGTGGAGGTCCAATAAGGTGCTGTCGAGCGCGGCTAATAAATTTACTGCTAAACTGGCTCCAAAATTTATTTTGAGTGTAGTCAAAAAGAAGTGCTCGAATGTGGTGTACGATCTAATTAATCTAGATGGATCAAAAGCAGGCAGGTGGCATGTCAAGGATCTAAAACCCTATTCTGTCGTAGATCCAGAATATGTACCAGAGGACTGATTGGTCGTCTTTAGTATTTGTGTCGTAAAGGATATATTATAAATTTGGTTATGGGATAGAGTGGTGATGATGAATTGAAAGCTTTTGCCAGTATATCGTTGCTGGTAGAGATTGAAAGTTTCTCAACTAGTGTTGTTTTAAATGTGCACTAATGGAATATTTAGTAGTAGTAGACGAGAAAGACAAAAGTGTTGTTTTGCCCGTGTTGTTGCTGTAGCCCGTAGTGGAGCGAAACAAATATTTGTTGCTTCATGTTGGTGGACGTATTTTGATCGCGTCATGTGTTGTTATGTCTAGAGTAAGCGAGGAAGGTAGGTGCTGTTTGTTGTTGTAGGTCGGAGTAAGCTAGTTGGTGAGGCCATTGTAGTATTGAGTAGCTTTGGTTCGAGATGTTTGGTGCGGTCACAGTAGAGTTGAGGATTTTTTTTGAGACTGGAGTGTCCCAAAGAAAAGAGTAGCGATTGGGCTATGAATAGCTATAAGCTGTAGAAGCCAAGTATTCATTAGTAGGCTACAATGAGTATGGAATGTTGGCTTGATGAGCAGTTTATTTTTGGTAGAGGTAATAATCAAATTTTGCTGAATGTATTGAGCTGGAATTTTTGAGACCAGCAAATACATAATCATTGTTGGAACTTTATTGATATTTATGTATATAGATGTGAGTTTTGATTTACTATTAATATTAGTAAGGTTATCGTGTCAAGGGTAGTAGTAAGAAAGTAAATCTTTTTGTTGTTATTTTGCGATAGTTCATGTCAAGCTTTTTGTTTGAATTTCAAGTTATATTTTGAAAAGTAAGTTAGTTTTTTAGTTCCCCGTTTGGTTGCAACTCGAGTGTTAGACTACAATATTTTGACTTTTACCGATTATGACTTTTTACCGATTACGACTTACCTATACTGACTCCTGACGGATGTGTGGTACGCAGAGTTACCTACACACTCATTTAGTTGCACCCATTTTCCTCTTCTTAATTCAAGAGGTCGCTCATAATTCTTTTTCGGTTCAGAGGTCAAAGTGCAAACTTACTTTGCCCTTACTTAAATTAGTTAGGATGCTTCTTTTTTGTATTTATCTTTTGGTTAAGGCGATAGTTTTCGTCTATAAAAAAAATCTTCTCGGTTATGTATATATTAAGATATAATTAACCTCAAAGTTTTTTCTTTTTGATCGGAGGCAGTGTAACAAAATTTTGTTACATTTCATATCTCTGAAGGAAAAACAGTTCTAACTGTTATTATTTTGCGAATCTGTCATTTAGCGTGTAATCGTTAATTAATTTAATGTACTATAAAGAAGAACAACTCTTTCCGTTTATATTATTTTTACCTATAAAGAGTATTTAATGGAGACTCCTATACTCTCGATATCGTGAATACCTTGAACGTAACTTGAGTTACATAAACTACAGGCGTTTTGACGTCCGCTAGAGCAATTGTTAAACATAACGCCTGCGCGAAAATGACGCGAGGACTAAGAGCGTTGGCAAGTAAGGAACACGGCCATCTTGCAAGCAACCGCGGGTACGTAGACTTCGCTTTTGAAAATGGTCAACTCCGCTTGTAAGTGGGAGCTAAGGATAGCTCTAAGAGAGTGGTAGGGCTTCTTGGTTGTCGCGCGGAGGCTTTACGAAGAGCTCTCGTGTAAGCCGCCCAGTCAACTTAAGGCAACAGCTACAACACGTTGTGAGGAAATCCATTAGTGGTAAGCACCGTGTAATTAATCAGCCGTGTTTAAAACTAATACTTGGTTCAATCTCTTTAGCAGGTTTGAGGAACACGCTAAACGATGGAATTAGATTTTGGTCGAGTATTGTGAAATTAGTTGTTTTAAAGCTGTCCGAGGAATTATGGTTAATGCCGGCATGTTTTGTATCTTTCGGAATATCAAGCAGATGGAATGCTATGCGTCTTAATTCATCTATTACGTTCGTCAACATCGCCGTTGTAGAACTAAAACACAATCTATCAGGTACTTATAAACTTTTACTGAAAATCAGTTTCGTGTGCTAATTAAGGTTAAAGCTTTAATTTACTCTCTTCTAAATCATGGGAAACTTTCGTTAAATAAAGTAAATTTCAAGTTTGTTTGCAAAATGTGTTTATGCTCATATATTACGTAAAATTTAGTTTGAAAGTATAACCTAAAAATTTAATAAGTCAAATATTTTCATTCGGAATTAGATTGTTTTATAAGAGAAATTTTGAACCTTTAGATGATTTAAAAGTTGTTATTCAAAGTGCATTTAGGATACACATGTTAAGTGATAAAAATATGTATAAAGTCCACCTTTGGATGAAAGATGTTTTCTAGCAATTTGTTGTGATTAGTAGAATACCTAAGCTGCTTTTAACATATGTTGAACTGACTTTTATTAATTTCGTGCTTAGACCATATGAACTGTTTATGTAACAAGTTCTTTAGATAAAAATCTTGTAAGCCAGAACAGATCTGTTTTATGGATGTTTTAGAACCTAAACTGTATTAAATAACTTATAAATGTTAATACCTCTCTATGTAGAGAAGCATATTCAGAAACTTCTATAACTTACTTAATGTTGATAATTTTGATTATAGAGGAACACTCTAAGAAAGTTTTAAAGCTTATTATATATTGATTAATAAATTTTAGTTACAAGTAATTTTTGCAACAAAAGAGAATCATATTTCAATTAAACTTTGAATTGATACCTTTGTCTTTTATTTCACTTATTGAACTTAACATTGCTCAAATTAGATCAGCAAAATTTTGAATGTGGAAAAGTTGATACAGTACCAGGTAATAGAAACAGAATAAGTAATTTCCAGTAGAGTATTTTCTCATAGGTAAGGTGTTATTAAGGTTTTAAATTCAGGCCAATCGATCTATAAGGATCGAAATATTTTGTTATTGTGAGGCACAAACAGTGTCTTATATATTATTTTTTGTGTGACATCTTCTTGCAGGTCCGACATCGCGGAAGCTGGAGCAGAGGTCCAAGAGGTTTCAGAGGTATTGTTTATTGTGGTTTGTAAGTTTTTTGATAATCATTATATCCTATAGGTTTCTGCGTCTTCCTGTAGGATACTTTAGTTTTGCTTATTGTCTATATAGATGCAGTGGCGTCCATTTACCTTTTTTTGTTCCCGTTTGTAGTCGAGCCTACCATATACCCACGCCCAAACTCATTGCTCACCCATGGGGTAATTCCCAGACTAGACCGCGAATATAGTAAAGAAGGGCTTTACACCTTATGACAAACCAATTAGAAAAAAAACTAGTAACATTTCACTGGCGCCCAACCAACGTGGAGCGTGCAGTAGAGAAAAGCTTCATTTCCAATTTACAGTTCAATCAGCAGTGCAAATGCGATATCCAAGCGATTGCTAATGCCGTATACCACGGTTTGGAAAATTTTACGCAAAATTCTAAACATGTATCCATATAAACTAAAAATGCTGTTTGAATTAAAGGACGCAGATTTGGCTACTAGGTACGATTTTTCTTTGCGAGTAATGGCTCAGATGGAAATTGAACCCGAATGGTTATCCCGTATTTTATGGACAGATGAGGCACATTTTACTCTGAATGGTGGAGTCAATACTCAAAACTGTAGAATCTGGTCTGCAGAAAATCCGCAACAAATCGTTCAAAAAGGTCTTCATGACAAGAAAGTCACCGTATGGTGCGGTTTTACAGCTGATTTTATTATTGGTCCGCATTTCTACGAGGAAATGCAGAATGGACAAGCCGTATCTGTAACTGTAAATGGTGAACGATACTTGCAAATGTTACAAAATTATGTTATTCCACAGCTGCAAAACGAGCACTACGGAATTGAAAACATCATTTTATGCAGGATGGAGCACCCCGCATATTTTTCGACCAGTCAAAGAATTGTTAACCAACGTTTTCAAGATCGCGTGTTAAGCAGACATTTCGTAAATTCATGGCCACCAAGATCACCTGATCTAAACCCAGCGGATTACTGGCTGTGGGGTTATTTAAAAGTTTAGTGTTTAGAAGACGACCAACTACGCTACAAGAATTAAAAGACAGTATTACGGAGCAAATTGGTACAATTCAACCAGAAATGTTACGAAATGCTGTGTACAATTTGGAGGTAAGGATGGTGATCTTACAACAACAAAATGGAGGTCATATTGAGCAATTGCCGTAACCTGTTTTGGGCATACTAAATCCCATTTCATAAGCAATTAGATTTCATTTATTTCTTGTTATTAACTTAATTTGTTAAAAAGTTATCATAATTTAAAATATATCCCTTACTTTATGATAACCTTATATATATATATATATATATATATATATATATATATATATATTCAATTTCAATTTCAAAACACCCTGTATAAAGGAACAAACAGAAATTACGTGCGAAATTTATATTAATTAATTAATTTTCAAGTAACGGGTATTAATCAAATTGTACAAATAATAATTAAAAATTTAATAGCCTTGCAAAGAATTAAATGGTAGAAGTCAATGCCATGCATTTATTAATTTAATTGGAGTTAATTGAACAATTATTAATATATAAAAAGCATAAAAGCCTGTAAAAACCCAAGGAAGACGCGTTGCTAACAAACGGATATATCAAGAGGGTTAAAATACCATGAAATGAAGCTCGGAGATTTGTATTTAAAACGTTCATTATGATCGAACAGCTGCAAACTTTTAAAGGTCAAGTTCTAATAAATTTGAGTAGATAAACATGCAGCTTCTACGTATATTGGAAACGGTTGAATGTTTTAGCATCAAATACTAAACAGGGGTTATTTAAAGTCACGTCGCGAGTCCACGTGTGTTTAGACAGCAGATAGTCAAGAATATCGATTTTGTACCACTCAGACCAGGGTAGAAAGGGACAGAGAAAACGCATAAATAAGAGACACTAATAGGAAAGGAGGGATTTGAGAAGCGTCACGAGGTATACGATTGATCGATATGTTAGTTTTATTTGAAACAAGCAGGAGGATAGTGGAGCGTGATATTCTTGAAATTTTATAAACGAGGTATTGAAATTCGCGGATTTGAAAATGGAGTAGAGCGCAAAATTGCGAGAATGTGTGGTGTTAACAGGGGATTTCGCGTTAAGCAGGTATGGAGAGGTTACATTGGAGTGTATAAATGCTTTTAGAGAACGTGGTGAGGGCCCTTAAGTTTTCGATCGCTCCAAACAACGTATCTAAGTATCACGAGTTGTAAGTATTACTAAATCAGTTAAATTATATTACAAGGTGATAGTCTCTTAATTAAATACGCGGTTAAGTGTGCCGAAAGTACAGTTTAATAGAAATATCATCTATAATTATAATCAACTCGTGACGGGACATCAAGTAACGTGGTTTGAATCATCTAATTAATGAAGAAATAATTTAAATGAAATTTGGAATTGGTTACACCGGGGAGGCCGCGTTTGCAGTTCAATTTAGATGAAGTTTTTTTTAGTAACAGCTAGAAACGACCTGCAGAACGGACAGAAGAAATAGATGGCATCATCCTCACAGCAGAGATCTACTATAAAATTCCAGGTAACGATTTGAATTGTGACTTTATAAACTGTGAATATTGGGAGAAAGTATGAGAGTGAAATTTCAAGGTAGTGTGTATTATTTACGTAATAGACTTAATACGTGTAAATAACTTTATTATGGCATTTAACTAGAAAGTTGAAGGTGTCTATAAAGCTTTTAAACGTTCCATCAGAACGTGAAATTTTTGTGAAGAGTACATGGCTTTGCTTTGGTATTTGTTTTAAAAGTATGCAAATGCATAATTAGCTGGGTTATTCTGAGCTCATCCTACTTCAGATTTTAGTTAGAGTAAAATGAATAAATAAACCATAAAGAAGGAATTTTAGAGAAGGTATTATTCAAGGTCCATTTACTCCGGGTACAATTTATGTGTTTAATGATTTAAAAATAAAATACTGGACATTTTAAAATAAGGTTTTTCTGAAGTGTAACGTGATCAATGGAATATGGACTATATTGCATTTCATTTATAAATAGTTATAAATAAAAGCTTGTATGTGGGTTGTATTTGAGGTTTTATTGCTAGTGTGTGTGTATGATTGAGAATATGCGAGTGAATCTAGATACCCAAAAGGAGATCCGAATGAGCTAGCCGGAAGCAGTTGAAGAAGGTCGTTCAACCGAGGAAGAGAGGAAAATGGGTAAGGATAATTTTTTTTTAAATTAGTTAATTTTTGAAAATTTGTTTATTGTCGAATATGAAAATTTTATAAAATTTTCGAAAATAATTTATGGTTGGTAAGCATCTTACCCGAGTTCCACGGCATAATTTTGACGCCCAATTCAGGAGCTGAGGCGATTCTTATAAGGTTACACAGCAATATATATACTGAAGTGGTAAGACCTCGCGTTGGATCGTCGCTAAAAGAGTGATATGAAAATGGCCGCACGTTGAGGTGGCAGTAAAAGAGTGCTATGGCAAGGCCCTTCTGAGTGCGTCACAAAAAGAGTGATATGAAACAGATACTGCAATTTGTAAACTTGAATTGGTTCACTTACCTTTCCTTTTTAATTTTGCCTAACTAGATCAACGGAACTGACGGAGTTTTTCAAAATGAAATTAAACACAACAATATCGCAAAGCATTTATACAGTATTAAATATATTCTTTCATACAAAAGCATTTAGAACTTTTACAACATTGTTTCTTTCGAACTAATTTCTAAGAAGGATATAAAGAACATACGTTTCTTACCTTATTTTACATTTACAGAATTAAACTTATTTTTTTGAGAATGGTATACTTGGTTATAATTATTTCCACGCTTGTAAGATTTGTTTTGGCCAGAAAAAAATCCTTGACAGATAATCTATTAAAGGATCACAGTATTTAGAACTCTGATCACAAATTCTCGTGGTAAAACCCTTCTACATAAAAAATATTATATGAATAGCACTTATAATGATACTTTATATTAAATATAAATCACTTAAAAATAAATCTAATAGTGATACTTGCAGAATCCACAAAAATGTTCCTCGTAATAAAAAAAATCTTCTTACTTTACATTGACGTCAAATCAGCTCACAAGTTTTTCCATAATTAAAAAAATCTTCATTTAAAACAGTAGTTACCAAAGTACATTATGCTTAACTGTTTCTTTCAATTATTCAATAGAAATTTTAAAATAGCGTTATCTTGAAGAATTTTCCCTCTTGTAGTTCATAGTTTTTATTCTTTCGTTGTACGATACCTTTAAAACATTGCTTCTTTATTCATTCCAACTTTCAAACTATTAAACTACAATATGTTTACCACATTTTTCAATTACTAACTTTGCATAGCAACAGCTAGAGCTTTTTAATTAAAATAATATTTCGTGCTCTAATAAATGAAATCGAATAAATGAATAAATGCTGGAATGAATAAACGCTTCCTTTATATACAAATTTATGTATTTCCAGAAGTTTATTAGAAAAATGTGGAACATTATGATGTAAGGTTCTTGGAAAACCCAATTAGCCTTTCAAATCGTCGAGTTTTGACCTAATTATCTGGTTCGGTTAACCGTGACGCGGCCTTTTGGCCTTGTCTTACATAAACTATTATTGTGGCGTATCTCTTCTTTCCAACAGTGAATGCGAAATCATAAATAATTATTGTCAGTTATTTCGGGGAATTTGCGGGTTTTTTTTGGGTTTCCGCCGCTTCTAGGAATAAAATGTTTATTTGTTAATGACATTTACGTCGTTCTAATATACCACGGGGTCATTAATTCTGACTTTTTAAATACACATTAATTGTAGTTTTTAAAACTAAAAGCGTAAAGCTCGTTCCATTTACAGCAAATCAAATGCATTTTTTATCAAAAATGAATTGATAATTAATAAGTAAAACAAATAGCTTTGTATTTATCTTAAAACGATTGATTTGTACGTTCGAATTTAATACGTTTTACGGTATCTTACAATTAATTAATTTTTACAACTTACGTTACTTACTATGTATTTACAATATGCTTATATAATACAGGGTGATTATTTAAACACGCGCAATTTGCGTTTTTGCATTGTACATCAATGAATAAAGGTACGCTTGTATTATACAGGGTGTAACCGTGAATATACGGAAAATTTTATTTTTTCCGGATTTTATTATATTTTAGTGGGATTTACTTGTGGAATTTAGATTTCTATGACCCCTCGTGACCCCTTATCACGTCAATATATATATATATATATATATATATATATATATATATGTATAGTTAATAACATGAAATAACAACTTAGACATTTATCAACTTACCTTCTGTAAATTTTCTTGAATTTAGTTTGTCTTATTCGGAGGTATTGAGTGTTGGAGTAGAGTGAGTAAAAATTCTCTGTTATCATATCGTTGTTTATTTTGTGCGTGGTATCACTGAGCTAGTCGAGGCATAAACTTAATTGTGTTAATTTTAAGTTATTTTAAAGGCACAGAGAGGTGACGATCAGCTGGCAATTGATCGTCGTACATCTGGTGAAGGGCGATATCGTAGTAACTACGATATCGCCCTACGCCAGATGCACAACAATCAATATATATATATATAATGCTGTGATAAGGGGTTGTTTAGGGGTGTATTAAGTAGCAAGGGTCGTGTAGTAACAATAAATAGCAATAGGAATCAGAAAACTGCATTCATTTAGCAGAAAAATAAGTAATTCATACATTATGTAATTAGCAAGCATTCAACACCTTGTATATAGACAAAGGCTAAAACACAAAATTCTACGCTTCATTCGCTCTCATCCTGAAAGATTTTTTTACTTTTAGCAAAATCGGGGAGCGCCCCAAACCGTCGGTCACAGCAATAACTTTTGGATATTGTATCTACACGGAAGACTGTTTTTCCGCATACATCTCTCTTGCTTCGGTTATAATTGTTGGATGATACCACATAGGTTAAACGTAGCAGTAAAATACTATGAGCAGGACTAAGCAAATGTTTAGGAAATATGATGGTGCCTAGGTATAGAACAGCTTAAAATGTAAATAGTATCAAAAATTGGATACGTATCTATGTGTCTAACTCAGAGCGAATTTTCTTCAAACCTTTATCCAGTTAAAATAAGTAACCGTTAGGAAACAATTGACTGCTTATTTTCAAGGTTAAGACTTTCTACAACTGTTGCTGTATTATTATTAAGGGATGATATATAAAAATGCAATATAAAAAGTTCCTTTCGAGCAACCACATGTGAAATATAAGTCGCTCAATACACAGGAATTGACTAAAACACAAGTTTGAAATAGTTATGAATTTGGTAAAACATTGTTACGGGTAAAATGAGCGTTAAATTAATTAAATTTTAATCTGCCCTGAAGAAACGTGGACGCTGTATCGATATAAGGGTTCGTCGGTGCGCGAGTGGGTCCTTATAGACAAATGAGAAAAGGAATTAAAGAAGAATAAAGGTATACGAAAATACTAAAGAGATTGGCTAAAATACAAAATTCTACATTACATTTGCACTTACCCTGAAAAGTTTTTACCAATTCATAACGGTGTTTTTAAAACGTTATATAAAGGCTCATGATATAGTACTTATTTTGTTATTCCAGGATTTCCAACAATCGTCAGTACTTTTCTTTTTATCATGTTTTTGATATCCAAATACAGCTACTCCCTAACTGAACATATCTTAAAACCCAATTATTGGAATGGTGAATAATTCAGGTTCTTAACCCCGTTAATTTCAAACAGACAAACGGACATTATATCCACGCATACAAACCTGTGTGAATCGACCCTGCATCTTACCGGCGTATTTCGCTTTCATGACGCTTGCCCCGTTATTCCCTTGCAGGAAAAAACAAGTCTCATTTTGAAGTTCTATATTATTGATCTTAACTATTAGCTTGTTTTCTTACCACCACAACACAAGGTCACGTTCGCCTTCGTACAACTACATTTTATGTTTTTTGTTTAACAGTTTACGATAATTGATTTCGTTTTTCCGTAGGATGCAACCTCAGCCATTCAATTGCCACCATATTTGGTTTAGGTTGGTATGTGGTGAATGTATCTAACACGTGAAAGGTGCATTTCTGTCAATGGTTTTTATGTGCTTAATTATTCCTTTTGTAATCGTTTAAATCATTGTAATTTTATTGTATGAAAAAGATTAAACTACTTGTAACCTTATACTTGTATATTTTCCTCATACAATGTCTGACCATTACGATGTATTATAAAATATAATTAAAATGTCTGTGATTTTTTTTTGCATCTGCAACTACATAATATTAAAACTAAGTATCGTTCGTATTTAATTTATTTAACTGAAATATCTAAAGCTCATATTTGAGAAAATAATGAATTTACTAATATACCTACTTGATTTCAAAGCTTTCTCAAAACAAGAACATGCGTCCACTATGAAAGTTTGCAGTTATAAATGTTTTGTTTACATTTTTGTGGTTTAAAGCAATTTACGATCCCATATTAAGTTCCAATATGTATTCAACAGAGATAAAACAATTATTTTTGTGGTTTTCAGTTTACAATTTCAATAAAATTACCTATTTTTCTACAATGTCGAAATTTTGAAGACTATTTATTATACACGAAATCAAAATTATACGGGGTGTTTCACTAATAAGTTTGTTCATTCAAGATTAATTCCTGCTTAATCGCTTAACTTTTAAATACAATGTATCGAACGCGAGTTACGTTTCGGGCCTTAAAAGCGGTGTTTTAAAAACTACTTCCAAAATCTTCGTAACAATTTATTTACTTTTTAAACAGATATTAATTATGGAATTTTAACAATCTTGGTTTAATATTGTAAGTCGAAAAGTAATTACTAATTGAACTATTATTGTGAGTAGCCTAAGCAAACTGCAATGTTAAAGCTGAAATACTTTGACTGACTGACTGGTCTTGAGGCTCCCGGGGTATTTATGTTGTCCCTGGGCCTCACAATTCTGTGGGAACTTGCACAGCTCATGTCCGCTTATTTCTTAATACTATTCATTAATACATTGTAACTATCTTACTTTCTAGGCAATAGCGGTATCTTAACCGTCTGTGACCTTCCACCTGCAGTATCACTATCGTCTGGAATACATTGTATTGCATCTGTTCTCTTAACTGTTAATAACCTTTTTATATTTATCCTTGAATTACATTGTTGTACTTGACTTAATAATTTCTTAATGATTTCTAATAATTTCCTATTAGATTCTATTTTATAATACATATATAGATTGGGGGATACATAACTCGCGTTACGACATTAACCACTATTATGGTTTAACTGAAATGCACAGCTAGGAAAAGCCAGCACAAATAAAGCTCATTTCGTGTATTAGAATCGGAGCATTCTATCAAATTATGTTCTTTGCAATTACTATTGAGTGCAATTACTCTTTAGCTTTAAAATTGCTGCAATTTCCTTAGGAATAATGTAAATTAAACGACGAGAAAATACTGACCCAATAGTTCCACTGAATATTCTAATCTTGGTTTTAATTTATGAACCGTTCGAATAAAGTCAATTTTTGTGCAAAATTGTAATATTCTTAGAAAGTTGTGTATTCAAGTATTCCATTTTTTTCTTAGTTATAATATTTTAAAGACAAATTTGTAAAATAAGTATTACCTGGCCGATAGACTATAGATGACCAATATTCATGTGGGGAATAGGAAACGTGAAAGTTTGTGTAAGAGATGAATACTGATGTTCAAAAGCAATTCTATATCGACCGATTTCAAACCCGAAATCCTTTGAGAGTTTGAAGTTTGAGACAATCCGTAATCCACGTATGTGGTAAAATACTAAAAATAAATCGTGAGGTGATGTTCATTATTAATTGCAGATGAAAATCTCTTTTCTTTTTAATTTACTTGTAGGAAAGCTAATTCGAGTAAATGAGTAATCAAGTAGAATAAACAGAGGATCACTGTAATTTACTGGAAATGAAGTTTTTCCCTGGAAGTAGGCTGTGGTCACTAAAAATTTCAGCACGTAGTTTGTAAGTAGAATGCTTGATTAATTGAGAAACATTAATAAAACCCTATCGCTAAGCGTGTTTTACAAATACGTGTCAATTGTTTTTAGGGTATTACGTGTATCTCTTCTGATAAATCTTAATTTATTGGAAACAATATTTAAATCTTCAGGATATATGTTTGTATTTTAGGAGATTTCTCTATCGAATTTCTACACAGGAAAAGTTTGCTTTAAACCTTGGTGTAGCATATTTACACAATATACGCCAAGCGTACTTCCTCTTAAATCATTACATTAATTAAAAAATTCATTTTTAGTAGACGATTCCATCATCATCATCATTTTGTTTTCGATCTTACTTAAGGTCGGTTTGACGCAGCTCTAACTTCTTTTCTATTCTGTGCTAATCTAAAAAGCTCTATATACCCTTCACAACCTAAATTTCTAATAATTTGACTAATATAGTTTGGTCTAGGTCTTCCTATATCCTTCTATCTTTTTCCTGTCCAGCTGGCTCTACATAAATACTAGCAACCTGATGGTTGTTAAAGAACTCTAACATGTTTAAATGATTACCATTTATAAGGAAATGAAATATAACCTGGTTATCCGCTTCAAAAAAGGAAAAGTGTTAAATTATATGTTATGGTAAGGCTTAAGCAACGAATCGCTGCTAACATGCCAGACCGCTACCTAATTGAGAGTTATGTCATGGTGACGTTTATTAAATTAAGTTATGGTAAGGCTTAAGCAACGAAACGTTACCAACATGCCAGACCGCTAACCAATTGTGAGTCATGTCCTGGTGACATTTAGTTAACTGATTTTTATTTTTGTTTTGTTTTCGAACTTACATAAAGTCGGTTTGACGCAGCTCTAAATTCTTTTCTATTCTGAGCTAGTCCAAAAAGGTCTATATACCCTTCACAACCTAAATCTCTAATAATTTGACTAATATAGCTTTGTCTAGGTCTTCCTACTCTATTTTTATTTGGTAGTCTATAATCTAAGACTTTACTAAATAGTCCCTCATGTCTTAACTGGTGCCCTATCATTCTATCTCTCCTGACCTTCAATTGTTTCCACATACAGTGTTCCTCACCTATCCTTCTATAAACTTCCTCGTTTGTTACTCTATCTGTCCAACTAATCTTTAACATTCTCCTATAACACCAAGTTTCAAAAGCTTCTATCTTTTTCTTATCTACTTCTTTAATTGTCCAAGTCTCACTACCGTATAGTAGAACGCTCCATACGTACGACTTTAAGAATCTTTTTCTATTGTCTAAACTAATACTATTAGCTATTAGTAAGTTTTTCTTTTTTAAAAACGTTTTTTTAGCTTGAGCTATTCTAGCTACTATATCCCTTCTGCTACGTTCATTCTTTGTAATTATACTACCTAAATAGCAAAATTCATCTACCTCCTCTAACTCGGCATTACCTATTTTTAATTTTGGTTTAGAACTAGGCTATAACTCACTTGTCATTATCTTTGTCTTTACTGAGTTAATTCTCATACTATAGTTACTTTGTAGTATCTCATCTAAAATATTTAAAAACTCTCCTAATTCTTTTCTAGACTGTGCTATAATGGCTATATTATCTGTAAAACGTAACATGTCTATTTTCTGTCCCTGTACACTAATACCTATCTCTTTTCTCTCTCTAGCTAAGTTTAAAGCTTCTTCAATATAAACATTAAAAATCAAGGGAGACAGTATACAACCCTGTCTAACACCATTTCTAATCTTAGCTTCCTTTTCTATTTCATCAAATCTAATTACTACGCTTTGGTTTTTAAATAGACTGTAAATAATTTTTCTATCCCCATGAGAGATTCCTATTTTTTGCAAAACCTTGAACATAACAATCCAATTAACCCTATCAATTGCTTTTTCTAAATCTACAAACGCGAAATAAGTCTTTTTATTTTTTTGTAACCTTTTTTCGATAATTACCCTAATCATTAGTATCGGTTCTCTAGTCCCTTTGTCTTTACGAAAACCATATTGGTCTTCGCCTAAATAATTCTCAGTCAAAGCTTCTACTCTACTTTTAATTATTATTGTTAGTATTTTGGAAGCATGAGAAGTTAAACTAACCGTTCTAAAATTCTCACACCTATCAGCTCCTGACTTTTTTGGGATTGGGATAATAATATTTTTTGCAAAATCTATTGGAACCTCACCTGTGTCATATATTACTTTTACTAGTTCATATAATCTGTCTAAAGTTTTCTGACTTGCATATTTTATTAATTCTGCGGGTTTTATTAATTTTGCGGAAGACGATTCCAAAGATAAACAAAAAATGCGTAATTTTCTAGTAGTTTAATACATGTATATTTACTATATTCGGCAATAAATATGTAGAATGGTGAAAAAAGGAAAATGAAGAAGTTAGAGTAGTTTTCAAACAATATTCAAAAATTAATTTCTTTTTAAAAAAAGAACATAAATAGTTTAAAAATACTTCAATCATAAACACATTCTAAGCGCAAGGTCCACATCTTGTTTACAAAATATCTCGGCAAGATTTTAATCCTAATTAGAGCAGTTCATATTGTAAGCACTACTTAACTTTGTTTAATATTTAAAATTGTCCAAGTTTAATGAGCATTGCATACTAATGATTTTTAACAATAAATACTGTAACATTTATAAATGCCGACAATGTATTCTGCTGTATTTTAGGAAAAAATTTAAATAGTTAATTGAGTTAGGACATCAAAGTTCGAATGTTTCAATATTAATAAATAAAATCAAGTTATGTTTGTATGTATCATTGGTTGCCACATATTCAGGCGAGTAACTGCATATATTTATTCACTGTGCTGTTCTAGTTATTATTTCTATTTGTGTCCTTTGTGACGGCGCGTTGATAAGCGACCCGAACATGGAAAGAGGTAGTTTGCGAGATCCCGTCAGCCGTTAGCATGGCTCGTGAATTCTGCAGAGTTCGCAATCTATTAATAGCCTGGTGATTAATTTGAGTGAGTTCATGTGGCTTCCCTAAAACTTTACTATGCACTAAAGAAATAACTATCAAAATATAGACATTAAGTTTGGTTTGTGTGGAACAGCAAACATATGTTTTAGACATGGCGTCCCATATTGATTAGAAAATGTTCGTTTGGATTTTTTAATGATAAATGATATTTCAGTTGCAATTTCGTTTTAGTTTGAAAATACCGTGTTGTAATGTAATTTAAAATACCTATACGTAAGGTAAGAATACCTTTAATTAAATTTGTTTAGACAAACCCGTTGGTTATGTTTTGAAATTGTTTCGTCCTAAAAAGAGCATCTGTTATGTTTAACAAGTCTTCAAAATGAAAAACTAACTAAGTTGCGTCCATTAAAATAGTAAAGTTTAACCTTTTTACTATTGAAAAATTATCTTTATGATTTGAAGTACTCCTTTTACGTTGTAGAATCGTTTACTCGATTGAATGTAGTTTAAAATTGATGTTTTTGCATAAAATAAGTTGCCTTTATGATGGTCAATGATTAATAGTGAAAATAATTATTTTACCTTTTGATTAGATCAAGTACTCATTCCTTTTGAAATTATGAGAAATTAAGCCAGTTTTAAGAAAATCTTGTATGTTTTGTACGGTTAGCAGATCTGACAGTCCCTTGGGTCAAAGTGTACTGGCGTCGCCGTGGATCAATGTAATAAGTCCGAGCTATGACGCGGTCACGCTTGTTCCTCTTAATTAATAACCTTGTACCATTATTGCTAAATATTTATTGATTAACTAGCACCTACAACGTAAGAATATAGCAAATTATTTCAATAGCGTACAACGTGGGTTGATTTTGTTCCAAGTACCCAACTAGTTCTGGTTCCCTAGGTGATTAATTTTAATTTTACTTTGGATTCTTAAAATTTATTTCACTAGCGCTCAAGCCTGGGGCAAAATAAAAAATATGTTTCAGTACTAATTCGAGAACGGGACGATTTAAAAATTACTGCAAGCAATTTTTACAGAATTGTCTAAAATCACTTCAAAAATTGTTTGCGGGAATATTTGGAACATTACACTGGATCATTTAAAAATATGATAGGACTTTTCTCTACTCAGATTTTTTGGAAATATGTATTTTTCCAATTAAGTTTTAAAAAGAAGCCAAAAGACTGCGATTCTTCTAAATTGATTTATAATTGTGAGAAAAATTTGAAACTTAACCATTTTACATGTTATAGTACTTATTTTCACCAACAATTTTTAAACATCGACCTCTCTTAAAAAGTAAGATTTTGGAAAATCAATTCAGTATCGACCTCATCAATAAATTTTAAAAGGATTTTAAAAATATTTGGTCTCTAAATAGTCACATGCTTTTAATTTAATTTTTGAATTCATTTATTTATTTAACCATTTTGGTACTACGGTAGTACATTAGACAAATCGAAATATGCTAAATAGAAACAAATATCAAAATTAAGACAGAAATAGATTAAAAAAAGGATGATGTGAAACTACCTGCTCGGCGCGAGATACATATCCCCCAAATTAGGATATATATGTAATCAAACAGAATCATTAAAAACTTAAGTTAGATTGTTACAATGTATAAATTGAAGGACATATTGCAAAAGGTTAATGAAAGTTTATAAACCAGACATGATAACGATAACAGACACTGTATTCTAGACGCAACATGATACTGCAGGTGCAGGTCACAGTAGGTTATAAGACAGCAATTATTAGAATTAAGATTACTAAGAAGTAATACATTGTACTGTATAAAGAAATAATCAGACATGAGCTCTGCAGTTCCCATAAGCAATTGTTAACTTGAGAATGGGCCTAGCGTGGGGCCTGAAACATGTAGTGTCATTGTTCAAAATATTTATATTCTTAGGGAGATTTGTTCATAATTTTCACCCTATTGCAAGACATCGTCTTTTTTCAATTCAAAATAGTGATAAAAACATGTGGTACGGAGTATGTTATTTAAAGCACTACTTTAATTCATAATATTCAAGCATGTGAACTGGTTTTAGAGAAATTATTTACAAATATTTCAACTAATTGTTATTTGTCACTAACTGCAACATTTTCAATATTAAGAATTCTACAAAAAGATTTAATAATTAGAGTACTTATCGATCGTGATTACTAAAGTTTTCAGTGCACGTAACTGCGATTCTAATCGGTCATACAAAACTGTCAACAAGGTTTTTTTCTCATGTTGTCCACAACGTTATATTAACTACTCAACCAGTTTACAATAAATGTCCACTGTAGCCTGAAAACTTTGGCATATCTCTTGTACCCCTAAAGCAGGCAATCATATATCGAAATTTATCTGGATCAGGAGTAGCGCGATCTTTATAAATTTTAGAGGATTGACTTCAAAAACCTACCTTTTACTTGATATCGGAATGAAATATCTGTATTTTTAAGTGTGATAGTTTGATTTTACGTTCTACATTACTGTAACTATTTTACGATACAGTTGTGCGTACTTACACTAATGTTGCCTTGGGATCAAAATGTCTCTTTATTGCATTGAGACACCATTTCTTTCTTGAAACCTTTCTTTGACAAGTCCGCGTCAGCGTTCATAACTGATAATTTGTTCATTGACTTCAATCATTAACGTTAATAGATCTTCCAATTTACACAATAATTCTCTAATGTTTACCCAATGTGCATTTTCGGCGGTAGCTGTATCCAAACTGGTAACAGATTTAATAAATTTCACAGCCATTCCACTACATTGTTTCTTTAGGCTGTTCAAAGTTGCCATTTTTTCTTTAACATACAGAAGGCCGATAACCGGTTATCAAAAATATGTGTCACTACTTTCCGACCTGTCACATTCACCAAAAAGCATACAAACTACCCGTTTTGACCTTTTTATTGATTTGGGCCGGAGCACAGTTCTTCCCTGCATAAGTGATCTAATATAATATTTATTGTAGTGCACAAAGGTTAAAGTTTTAAAATCGAGATTTTTACAGCTAAAAGGAAAAAATGACACTTACTAACTATAAAAAAAATATTGAATCCTGTGATTGTTTTGTGTAAAGAATGTATGTTGTTGAATGATACCACATAGTTTAAACGAAGCACAAAAGTAACTGAAAACAGAACTAAGAAAATGTTTATAAATATGCTGGTACATAGGTATAAAACAGCTTAAAATATAAATAATAACAAAAATTGTATATATATTCTAATATACCCCCCCCCCCCTTGGTTGACAATTATAATATATGAGCAAATTAGCAATGCACCAATTTGCCCTATAATTTCCTTTCTTTAATTAATAATTTACTAACTTCTCTATTGGGTCTTTAAATCTACGCCTCGACCAATGAAACTCTTATCTCAGGTTAATTTTTGTGAATAAATCTATATCTGCATACAGCGTGAGTTCTGAACCATATACAGATGTATGTGACACTGCCAGTCAAATGACCTCTAGTTAATTCTACTAAAGCAATTTCTAAATGTGACAGTGTGAACAATTACTTGAAAAATACGCACAGTAAAACAGTTTATATTAGTTAATAATTTAAGATTTCAATCGAGTATAACGGATTAAGTGTTAAAATATGACACTGATAATAATAATACTACCTGACTTCCAATGAAACGTCTTGCTGCTGATCAATAAAGCTCCACTGCCTACAGCGACGAGTCGAACCAGATGTGGGTTCTTAATACCTGTGGATAAGTACGTTTTAAAATTTTGTATTACTGAATTTACGCCTTTTATTTTAGGGTTTAAGGTACGCCAAACATTCTTTAGAGACATTTATACTTATCGTCGTTGGTCTTGTCAGGAAGCTTAGCTCCGTGAAATCAACACCGTGCGACACCAAAAGTTCAGCAATCCCAGCGTTCTGATAGCACCACTTTGGAACTCCTCTGTCTACACAAAAACACTCCCAGAAATCCAATGGTCAAAAATAAGACAATGACAAGGACTCTTGCATTTATCACTTTTTAATATCAACCGTTCCTTTATGCCTTGAATATCACAGATACATTTTACATACGTTGAATTTTATGTTGGAGATTACAATAATAAAAGGTATACATTTTGTGAAATGTTACAACAAAGATTATACTTTTCGTTCTATAGTTTGTAACGTTCCTTTTTTCACTGTCTTTGTTTTTTCAAAATCCGTTTTCTTCTTAATTTTAAAAATTTCAACCACTGTCACTTATCTCTATAGAAATGCCCCTTAAAAACCTTAAACCAGTCTACTCTATTACAATTCTTTTCCAACTAACATTTTATGATCCAAATTTTTAATAATAGATCTTATTACTCTTGTCAAATTCTAATTTGGAGTAAACTAATGTCATTGGCCGAAAATTTATAAATTTTGATTGATATTTTAATCCTAACAACAAGTGTTAAATAATTTTTTTTTAGATGAGTTGGATGTCTACAACGTTACAAGAAGTGAAATTCAAATGATATAATAGACTTACAACTATATACTGAAGAGTAAATAAAATTTCTACATCTTATAACTAACTTAAATCTAATAAAAACATACTAATTGACTTTTTTTTAGGCTTTACGTACATATTCAAATGAAAGTAAAAGTTTAACATCTTATACCTAACTCAAATCAAATGAAAACGTACTAAGTGATTTCAAATCTTAGCTATACATACATATTCACATGGCAGTGAAGTTTTCTTTTAAATATATTAACACAATTTTATGATATACAAGCAACAGCAGTTCACGTCATTGGCACATACTTTTCAAAATTACTTTATGAAATCACCATCACCCAAGTTGAAATCTTAAAACTTCCTTTTCTCTTAAATTATCATTTTATATATCTTTAACAAGTAACTGCCCTCACCATCTTCTTCATCAATCATTTTACGAACTAGAAGTCTATATCTGAGTGGTACTTCAGTGCGTCAAGGTTCAAATCTCATATATATCACATAATATCACAATATATATATTACTCATATTTAGACCAGGGTAGAAAATTAAATAATCACATCAAATAATTTTAATCACCGTGTATAAGGAATTTTATTAAATAATACGCTTTATTAAAACCATGAAGCATAAATAAATTCGGTCGTTTCAGTAAAATAAGAAATTTAAATCATGTACAAGACGCTTTATATCAAAAGAAACAGTATTAAAAAAGCTCTGCGTGTAATTTATTTATTCCTAATAAAGAAACAAAGAGAAATTACGTGCAAAATTTATCTTAATTAACTCTATTTCAAGTAACCGGTATTGAACAAAACGTACAGATAATAACTAATATTTAGTTAGGATTCACTAAAAATTAAAGGGTATTATTTTTAATTGAAGTTAATTGAATCGTTAGTAACAGATAATATCTATAGAAACTTGTAAAAACCCAATAAAATGCAAATCCTAGAAGTGTTAGTTAGAAGTAGGATGTTTGAACACACCTGCGTATTTTAAAAGGCAATTTCAGTTTAATTTGTTTAGATAAACATGTCGATTCTAAGGATATTGGAAACGGTCAGATGCTTTAGCACGAAATACAAAACAGGGTTTATTTAAAAAGCTCATTCGGCGAAAATTTTGCAGATAATTAATGTTTACAAAGAATCTTGGAGAAACCGGGGCTTAATATTCACGGGAAGGTGCGATACGGGGTTATTTAACCCAGATAGTCCACATGGACTGGAATAATCGATAATAAAGAATATCAATTTGCACCAATACGAACAGGTTAGAAAAGGAAAGAGAAAATGCGTCAAGCAAAGACACATATAGTAAAAGGCGTGATTTAAGCAACGTCACGAGGGTCACAATTGATTGAAAATAGGATGCAAATATCAGAGGTAGAAACAACAATTTCTGTACAAAATTAATTAGTTTTTCTCGAACATGTTTGCGTGCCGTGTGAGAATTTCTGAGTTTTAAATGGAGCGAGTGAAAAATTCGTGAAAACCGACGCGCGAGCTACGGAATGGGAACATAGCATGAGAAATTCTTAAGAATTGTCTGTTTTGAGGACAAAAGCGACGTGCCGGCTATTTGCTATATATACCGGTGGTAATATGAATTTCGCTCTCTTAGACTTTTGACTATTCGATGCGTTAAAAGCTCTTACATCCACGACTTGATTCAAGATGTTAAACAGTGCATTTTAGTTTGATAAAATAATTTAAAATTTTTCTCGTATATTTTAGTGATTCAAAATAGTTTGTTATTTACGTGCTAACATGAATGTACTTCAGTGCACTTAGATACAAGGTAATAAAATTTAGTATCACTGTACCAATTAGCAAAATTTACAACGACAAATGTATACACAAAAGTAGGCAGTTTTGGCGTATATTGGTGAAAGACGCATGAATTTCTTTGCTATTTTTCGGGGGTGTTAATAATTAAATGGTTCAAATACGTGTCTGGATCCACGAAACAAGGGTCAGATATACACAGATGAGTTCCGGAAAAGCCCAGAAACAACTTTAAATAAATGGTGATGGAGAAAATTTTAAAAGCGTTGAGAATTAGAAGCCGTAAATATAATCCTGTTGGAATGGTGTGATTAACTAAAGGGACGATGTACATTGAAGCTACGAGGACAGTGGCCTTCAGGTAAATTATACTATTTTGTTTGACATTTTGTGTGTGTTGAATAACTTTATAATTGATTTACTTTAAATGGACATGAGTGAAATTGTACTAACCATAAAATTTTAATTTTAAGATGAAATTTGCTTGTTTAAGTAGAAAGGGGTATTTAGTATTGATGTTCGGGAATATGATGAAACTTTGGGTATGTCTTTGAGCTCAATTAGACGAACCTGGTTAATTAACGTAAAGGGTGGTAGATGCTCCTTTATACTCAGACTCCGGTCTGCTTATATTGTTATATTAATTAGTAGGCATCCAACAAGGACTTTAATTCTGGATGCACATTAAAATGATAATAAAATTAATCTTGAAAATTTTAAAACTGAATTTTATGCTGAAATTTAATTTGAAAATTTAATGTATTCTGAATATTGATGTAAATAGAGTTAACGTTGATGTTTGTGGTAGGAATGTGTTGTTTAATTTTATGAATGAGGAGGTTTATAAAATTAGGTGAGCAGCCGAGGCGAAAACAGGATCACAGCAGTTTATGACGCCCAATCGGTGGGACTAGAATTTTTTTGTTGAAAGGACCCAGTTCCCGCATTCACAGGAGTATATCACAGCAGTTTATGGCGACCACAACGTGAGGGCTCGAATTCCAGATAGTGTTTAACTATTCCAGGAAACTGGCGATCTGAGAGAGAGAGTTTTTGTGTGTGTATAAATTTAGGAGTATTTTAGAGTGTGTGTGAGTGATTTGAACGTATGCAGAGAAAGGAGTGGTTAAGGAGTCAAGGAGTGCAAAATTGGAAGTGACGATAGTGCATTGTGTGAGAAAATTTCGAAAATGGAAGAAGCTGGAGGCAGTAGAGATCAGTCGAGGACGGAATCAGGGGATCAAGGAAATGAGTTAATGATGAGAATGTTAGAGGAAATGCGATTAGCTAGGGAGGAGTCCAACAGAAAATTAGAACTGCTAAGCGAAGAATCTAATAGAGCGAGGGAGGAGTCCAACCAAAAATTAGAGCAGATAAGCGGGAAAATTGAACAAAATACTAAAGAATTTACAGAATTTAAAGATAGTCTTACCGTGAAACTGGGGGAAGTAGAAAATAGGGTTGAAAAAAATGAGCGTGATATTGCAGGTCTTCGACAGGAAATGGGACATTTAAGATCCGAAGTACGCATTTTTTGTGAAGAAGAGATTAATGTAAAAATGACTGAAGTGACGGACTCATGTAGGGATCAGTTAGGCAGGGTAGAACGCGAAGTTAGTAGTATCAAATACAACATGTCAAATTTAACGGGGGATGGTCCCAGATTTTCTACAGGTGGAGTATCATTGGACCAACACATGAAGTTTTATGGCGATAACAGGGTAAATCCACAAATTTTTATTAATAGTGTAAGAAATCTAGTGGGAAATTTATTTGACAAACAGACTAAACTAAATACGATAAAGGCTTTATTAAAGGACAATGCGGAAGCGTGGTACAATTTAGTAGGACAGGACATAGACACTTACACGGACTTTGAAGACAGATTTTTAAAGCACTACTGGAGTGACCACAGACAAGATCAGGTACGAGACGACTTAATCACAGGAAATTTAAGGAGAATTTTCAGGAAGTAGGGAGCAATATGCTATACGCAAGTATAGCATAGCAAAGCAACTGAACCCACCACTGACGGACCGACAAACTATTAAGTATTTATCACGACACTTCGAGGCAGAAATAAGACAGCACGTAGCACTACAGAACATAGTGGACAGAGAAATGTTTTTAGAATACCTGCAGAGGTACGACGACGTAAGTAGTGGACGACCTCGGGATAACAGGGAAAGACAGATCAACACAGTTAGGTTTGACAATAGACGGGACAACTATGCTAGAAGGGGGAATAGTTACGGATACCAGCGACAGAATTGGGAACAGAGACGACCATACGTTAGAAGTAATAGTTTAGGAAGGGGACCTGCACCGAGACCGGAACCTACCAGAAGGAATAGTTCACCGGACATGAGGGGGACAGCTAATACAGACACGGAACGAGTGGAAACGCCTAGGATATACGCTGAGGTGACGGCTAGACCAGGACCGAGTAGGGAAAACAGACCTGGACAGGATTTTTAGAACGCGACAGACCACTAGATTTCAGTGTAAATGTATATGAACATCCACGTGAATTTTTCAAAATTGAGGAGGAAGTAGAGCCAGAAACTAAGGAAAATTTATGTTTGCCAATTATTAATTTAGAAATTTTTGAGAATAAGGTAGAAGTATTACTTGATACAGGGGCAGAGGCGAGTTTAATATCGGAGGAATTCGTCAGCAAAATTAGGGATAAGGTTTGTGATAGAATTATGCCTATAAAGCGTAGCCATTTAGTAGCTCCAAATAAAAAGAAGTTTGCTGTAGTAAATAGTGTTGTGGTGCTTAGGATAGATATAGGAGGTTTAAGCTGTGAACAGGAGTTTGTAATTGTACCTGGACTGAAGTTTCAGAGCATTTTAGGTGTTGACTGTATGATGAAGTTAGGGGTTTTGATAGATATGGAAAGGAAGGTAATAAGGATTAAGGATAGGGTAGTGCCATGGAAGGGCAGTTATGAAGTCACAGAGGATGACACGGGGTTTAGTATTAATGTAGTAGAGGTAGAGGATGATGAAGGTAAACAGATCAACACAATAAGATGTCCAGAGGATAGGAAAGTAGAGGTTCAAGCTTTAGTACAAAAACATGCAGGATTAGTGGGGGTAGAAGCAACAGCAGCATATCGGGAGCAGTTGAAGGCAGAATTATTTTTGATGAGGTTAAGTGGCAAGTTTGTTTTTAATAAAGTAGATTTAAGGAATTCATTCTGGCGGATTCCATTACACAAGAATTCTAGAAGGTACATAGAATTTTCCATAGAGGGAAAAATCGAGAATTGTAAAGTAGTATCGTTTGGTTTGTCGGCAGAAAAGGAAATGATAATAAATAAGAAACAGACAAGTGTAGGGGCTGAAGAAGAAGCAATATTTAAGAGTAAGGATAATAGGGATGATAAGTTTATTGTATGTGAGATAATAGGGATGATAAGTATAGATATAGAAGGGGGAGAAATAGGGATGAAGAGTATTAGGATGGTGAGAAGAAAGACTTGGAGGGTCAAGAAGAGAGTTAGATTTAAATAACTTAATGAACAAAGGATAGAGATAGGTGAACTTTAGTATAGATATAGAACAAGGGATAGAATAGGTGTAGATAGAAGAGTAGAAGTAAGTGTTTATAGAAAATAAAGCTAAGTATAGGATAAAAATGGGAGATAATTAGAAATAGGTTTAGGATGAGAACAAAGAGTAAATGTAGGAAGAAAATAAGATAGGTTAAGTATAGATATTTCATATAAGATTAGTGGAGAGTTAGGAATAAAGTTAGGAATAGGATAGGTATATAGGATTAGGTAGGATGAAGTAAAGTATAGTGAAGATTAGTTAAAAGTTAGGAATAGGATAGGTATATAGGATGTATATAGGATTAGATGGATAAGTAGGATGAAGTTAGGGATAATTTCAGTTTATTGAATGAAGTGAGAGTTAAGAATAGGATAGGGATATAGGATAGGTGTAAATATTTTTTGAATTGGAGATAAGGTAGGTAAGTTAGATAGATAAGGGTAGAGAGAGATAGGCAATTTTTTTTGTAATTTTTTTGTTGGTCTAAATGCTTTATATTTGCATTCAAATAAGTGGGATTATTTGTATTCAAATAGGGGGAAAATACTCATATTTAGACCAGGGTAGAAAATTAAATAATCACATCAAATAATTTTAATCACCGTGTATAAGGAATTTTATTAAATAATACGCTTTATTAAAACCATGAAGCATAAATAAATTCGGTCGTTTCAGTAAAAATAAGAAATTCAAATCATGTACAAGACGCTTTATATCAAAAGAAACAGTATTAAAAATGCTCTGCGTGTAATTTATTTATTCCTAATAAAGAAACAAAGAGAAATTACGTGCAAAATTTATCTTAATTAACTCTATTTCAAGTAACCGGTATTGAACAAAACGTACAGATAATAACTAATATTTAGTTAGGATTCACTAAAAATTAAAGGGTATTATTTTTAATTGAAGTTAATTGAATCGTTAGTAACAGATAATATCTATAGAAACTTGTAAAAACCCAATAAAATGCAAATCCTAGAAGTGTTAGTTAGAAGTAGGATGTTTGAACACACCTGCGTATTTTAAAAGGCAATTTCAGTTTAATTTGTTTAGATAAACATGTCGATTCTAAGGATATTGGAAACGGTCAGATGCTTTAGCACGAAATACAAAACAGGGTTTATTTAAAAAGCTCATTCGGCGAAAATTTTGCAGATAATTAATGTTTACAAAGAATCTTGGAGAAACCGGGTCTTAATATTCACGGGAAGGTGCGATACGGGGTTATTTAACCCAGATAGTCCACATGGACTGGAATAATCGATAATAAAGAATATCAATTTGCACCAATACGAACAGGTTAGAAAAGGAAAGAGAAAATGCGTCAAGCAAAGACATATATAGTAAAAGGCGTGATTTAAGCAACGTCACGAGGGTCACAATTGGTTGAAAATAGGATGCAAATATCAGAGGTAGAAACAACAATTTCTGTACAAAATTAATTAGTTTTTCTCGGACATGTTTGCGTGCCGTGTGAGAATTTCTGAGTTTTAAATGGAGCGAGTGAAAAATTTTGATTGATATTTTAATCCTAACAACAAGTGTTAAATAATTTTTTTTTAGATGAGTTGGATGTCTACAACGTTACAAGAAGTGAAATTCAAATGATATAATAGACTTACAACTATATACTGAAGAGTAAATAAAATTTCTACATCTTATAACTAACTTAAATCTAATAAAAACATACTAATTGACTTTTTTTTAGGCTTTACGTACATATTCAAATGAAAGTAAAAGTTTAACATCTTATACCTAACTCAAATCAAATGAAAACGTACTAAGTGATTTCAAATCTTAGCTATACATACATATTCACATGGCAGTGAAGTTTTCTTTTAAATATATTAACACAATTTTATGATATACAAGCAACAGCAGTTCACGTCATTGGCACATACTTTTCAAAATTACTTTATGAAATCACCATCACCCAAGTTGAAATCTTAAAACTTCCTTTTCTCTTAAATTATCATTTTATATATCTTTAACAAGTAACTGCCCTCACCATCTTCTTCATCAATCATTTTACGAACTAGAAGTCTATATCTGAGTGGTACTTCAGTGCGTCAAGGTTCAAATCTCATATATATCACATAATATCACAATATATATATTACTCATATTTAGACCAGGGTAGAAAATTAAATAATCACATCAAATAATTTTAATCACCGTGTATAAGGAATTTTATTAAATAATACGCTTTATTAAAACCATGAAGCATAAATAAATTCGGTCGTTTCAGTAAAAATAAGAAATTTAAATCATGTACAAGACGCTTTATATCAAAAGAAACAGTATTAAAAAAGCTCTGCGTGTAATTTATTTATTCCTAATAAAGAAACAAAGAGAAATTACGTGCAAAATTTATCTTAATTAACTCTATTTCAAGTAACCGGTATTGAACAAAACGTACAGATAATAACTAATATTTAGTTAGGATTCACTAAAATTAAAGGGTATTATTTTAATTGAAGTTAATTGAATCGTTAGTAACAGATAATATCTATAGAAACTTGTAAAACCCAATAAAATGCAAATCCTAGAAGTGTTAGTTAGAAGTAGGATGTTTGAACACACCTGCGTATTTTAAAAGGCAATTTCAGTTTAATTTGTTTAGATAAACATGTCGATTCTAAGGATATTGGAAACGGTCAGATGCTTTAGCACGAAATACAAAACAGGGTTTATTTAAAAAGCTCATTCGGCGAAAATTTTGCAGATAATTAATGTTTACAAAGAATCTTGGAGAAACCGGGGCTTAATATTCACGGGAAGGTGCGATACGGGGTTATTTAACCCAGATAGTCCACATGGACTGGAATAATCGATAATAAAGAATATCAATTTGCACCAATACGAACAGGTTAGAAAAGGAAAGAGAAAATGCGTCAAGCAAAGACACATATAGTAAAAGGCGTGATTTAAGCAACGTCACGAGGGTCACAATTGATTGAAAATAGGATGCAAATATCAGAGGTAGAAACAACAATTTCTGTACAAAATTAATTAGTTTTTCTCGGACATGTTTGCGTGCCGTGTGAGAATTTCTGAGTTTTAAATGGAGCGAGTGAAAAATTCGTGAAAACCGACGCGCGAGCTACGGAATGGGAACATAGCATGAGAAATTCTTAAGAATTGTCTGTTTTGAGGACAAAAGCGACGTGCCGGCTATTTGCTATATATACCGGTGGTAATATGAATTTCGCTCTCTTAGACTTTTGACTATTCGATGCGTTAAAAGCTCTTACATCCACGACTTGATTCAAGATGTTAAACAGTGCATTTTAGTTTGATAAAATAATTTAAAATTTTGCTCGTATATTTTAGTGATTCAAAATAGTTTGTTATTTACGTGCTAACATGAATGTACTTCAGTGCACTTAGATACAAGGTAATAAAATTTAGTATCACTGTACCAATTAGCAAAATTTACAACGACAAATGTATACACAAAAGTAGGCAGTTTTGGCGTATATTGGTGAAAGACGCATGAATTTCTTTGCTATTTTTCGGGGGTGTTAATAATTAAATGGTTCAAATACGTGTCTGGATCCACGAAACAAGGGTCAGATATACACAGATGAGTTCCGGAAAAGCCCAGAAACAACTTTAAATAAATGGTGATGGAGAAAATTTTAAAAGCGTTGAGAATTAGAAGCCGTAAATATAATCCTGTTGGAATGGTGTGATTAACTAAAGGGACGATGTACATTGAAGCTACGAGGACAGTGGCCTTCAGGTGAATTATACTATTTTGTTTGACATTTTGTGTGTGTTGAATAACTTTATAATTGATTTACTTTAAATGGACATTAGTGAAATTGTACTAACCATAAAATTTTAATTTTAAGATGAAATTTGCTTGTTTAAGTAGAAAGGGTATTTAGTATTGATGTTCGGGAATATGATGAAACTTTGGGTATGTCTTTGAGCTCAATTAGACGAACCTGGTTAATTAACGTAAAGGGTGGTAGATGCTCCTTTATACTCAGACTCGGTCTGCTTATATTGTTATATTAATTAGTAGGCATCCAACAAGGACTTTAATTCTGGATGCACATTAAAATGATAATAAAATTAATCTTGAAATTTTTAAAACTGAATTTTATGCTGAAATTTAATTTGAAAATTTAATGTATTCTGAATATTGATGTAAATAGAGTTAACGTTGATGTTTGTGGTAGGAATGTGTTGTTTAATTTTATGAATGAGGAGGTTTATAAAATTAGGTGAGCAGCCGAGGCGAAAACAGGATCACAGCAGTTTATGACGCCCAATCGGTGGGACTAGAATTTTTTTGTTGAAAGGACCCAGTCCCCGCATTCACAGGAGTATATCACTGCAATATATATATATATATATATATTATGGATTCAAAGGAGTAAATTTTGGGTGAGCAATGCAATTTTTAACACCCTGTATAGAGAAAAGAACAATTTATTTACGCGCAAAATTTATTTCATTTATTTAATTTAAACGAACAAGTATTGACGTATTTTTAAAATTAACGATTGAAAAGTAATAAGTTCAAAAAGAAAACCAGTTTCTAAAAACAAATAGAAACGCATAATTAATTTAATGTATTTTAATTCAACGTCAGTTAAGTTTCGTGCCTTTGGAGCGGTGTTTTTAAAAACAATTCCAAACACTTAACAATTTTTTATTGATTCTTAAACAGAAATTACAATGGAATTTAAATAACTTGTAAAAATAACTTTAATTCAAAAACATTTAATTAATTGTAATAAGGTGAGTAGCTTGAACAACGAAGTATGGAGTTCGAAGACTGACTGCCGGGGCTTGAGCTACCGGGCTTTTTATAATAACCTGCTCCTCACACGGCTGTGGGAACTTGCAGATCTCATGTCTGCTTTTCTCTTAATTGTACACTTTATTACATTGTAACAATCTAATTTCTAAGTAATTGCGGTATGTTAACCGCCTATGACCTGCCACCTGCAGTATCACTGCTCTCTCGGATGCAAAGTTGCATGTCCGTTCTCATGAACTGTCGAATAACCTCTCTGGGTTATCCTTGTATTACATTGTTGCAATAAACTTATATTTTATTTAACAATTTCTAGTAATTCTTATTAGATTCGATATATTCAATATATATAGATAATTGGAGGATACATAACTCGTGTAATAGCATTAAGAAACACACCAGGGTATAGAAAATCAATAATTCAAAGGCAAAAGTGTTCGTGGTAGCAGACAAAGACGTCAATTGTATCAAATACCGTGAAATATAGACTCCTAGAATTGTTGTTTAAACGATCTATAATTAAGAACACCTGCATGTTTGAAAAGGTTACCTTCTTCGAATTTATCAACATAATAACGCGGGCTTCAAAGAAAATATTTCCAACCGTCAGTTGCTTCGAATAAACAAGCTAACAAAGTTTCTTAAAGAGAGGAGGTGATGCACGATTAATAATATGCTACAGATAAAAACGGATATAAATGCCTTAGCTTCAAAACGCACGTACTCAATCCACGTGGAGTCATAAGACGCGGTCAGCATTATCGATTTTCTACAACTCAAGTGGGGTTGGAACGCGACATCAAATATGCATAAAACAGGGATAAAAATATAACAGGCGGAGTTTTATGACGACACAGGACTGTATCATTGGTTGAAATAGATAGTTTTACAACGACGAACACGCGACAGGTGAAAGTGATTTTTCGGATTAAATTGTGTGTCTGAGGTAAATTTCTGGGAGCTTTAAGTCAGTTAGATTAAAATTTGGAAAAGTATTATTTTAAATTAAGTATTTCGCGTGAAGAGTGACCGAGGGGTGGCAGTTTGAATTGTATAGATGCTCTAAGAAAATTAATATCGCTCTCTTTGTATTTTCATCGCTTTAGCATACGTATAATAATTAACCGACGTTATGGTAGAAAAAATTTATAATTCAGTAAAAGTAGTATTAGCACTTATAACGTGGTAAGTTGAGGCCTTGTAGTTATTAACGTGTGTAGTGTCGAGTGCATTAAATTAACCGAGGTTCAATTAATACCATGACAAGCTAATAAAGCAATAAACAAAAGTATAATATACGTGAATTTGGATGCTGGGATGGAATGTTAATTGGTAGCAACGAGCTCGGCGTATACTAAGCTTATCATCTATCTGGAGGATCAGAGCGCATAATCACGAAGCCAAGGGGTTCTGGAGGATCAGAGCGCATAGTCACAAAACCAAGGGGTTCTGGAGGATAGGGCATCATCGAAAGAGATGGAGACTTGAGGAATTTTCCAGCTAACTCATTTGAATTTGCTGTTATTTGATAAACTTTTGAAATTATTTGTTATGTGTGAGTGAACTTTAGGGGTCATTTATGGTTACTTAACGTATCGGAAAAGATACGTGTACTTGACTATTATTAGGGTATTTTAAATATTGAAACAAAGGTGTATGTAAAGCTGACTAAATTTCATTATGAATTTAAATTGGATTGTTAAGGGTACATGGGTTATTAATTTTGTAGTAATTTTATGCAAGATGAAAGGCATACATTAATAAACTGGGTTATTATGAGCTCACCATACTCCAGTGTGTGCAATAAATATAGGGTATTATTTGGGGCCCATTTACTCCTATTGTATTAAATGTGTTTGCAATTAAAATTTTAAAACAAAGATTTTACAAAAAATAGCACTTATTGAGTTGTAACTAGAGTACCAAACTGTACATATCTGTGAATAATTGTTTGTAAATAGCGGTAAATAAAGATTGTATGATTGTTGTATTTTTTTGCCATTTTTCTGAATGATGTGTAAGTGGAAAGGAAGAATGATTGTAAATTTTGGTATCCAAGAAGAGGCACAGCTGAGCTGGCCAGGGAAGCTGCTGAAGATATTTTGAAGCAGAAATCAGGGCAAGAAAATTTTTTTTTGTTGTGAAATATTTTTTTTTGAAAAGTATTTAATGACTCACTCTCGATTCTTAAACTTTAATCCGCGGATTCACAGCAATCTTATGACGGCCTAAAGTTAGAATTTGAATGGGTTTTAGGGAGATCCAGAGACTGTCCCCCTCGATCCACAGCAATCTTATGGACGGCCCAACGATGGGGCTTGAATTTTGGTGAGACCACAGCAATATATATATATATATATATATATATATATATATATATATATTGCTTTGGTCTCACCAAAATTCGAGCAATTGTAAGAAAATAATAAATTGATTCTTTTCAAGAGATCAGGACTTTCTACAACTGTTGTATTATTATTAAGGGATGATACATAAAATTGCAATTTAAAAGTTCTCTTGTAGCAACCGCATGTGAAATATTAAATTGCTCAGTATACATTAATTCTCTAAAGCAAAAGTGTAAAATACTTATAAATTTAATAACACATTGTTACGGGTAAAGCAAGCAATTTATTAAATGTTAATTTACCCTGAAGGAACAGGAACCCTTTAGCAATATAAGGGTGCGTCGGTTAACTGCACTGGTGCGGTTGTATATTCCTATCTAAAAATACGAAATGAAAATAACGAAAAATAAAGAAACACAAAAGTAATAAAGAAAATGACTAAAATTCAAAATTCTACGTTACATTCGCGCTCGCCTTGAAAGGTTTTTCTACTTTTGTCAAAATCGAGGATGCCAAACCGTCGGTCACAACAATATCTTTTGGTGTTTGCATCTACAAGAAAAACGGTTTTTTCGCATGAACCTCCCTTGATTCGGTCATAATTTAATAAAATTGTAAAATAAAATACTTCTTCCAAATAAGATACCATCACTGAGCTAGCTGGACATCCTCTACAATTGACTGACTTTACCTAGTTCCTAAATGAATTTAAATAAAAATTCAGCCTTGACTTAAATTATATTCACATAAAATAATATCAATAAAAATACAAACTTTCCTTTCTAAAACAATTTCTTTAGCTCAAATCTAGCCAGGTATTGCTAAAATATTTCCTAAAAAGGAAAATTCAATTACGGTGTATCACTAAATAAAGCCCAAAGAAAACTTTAAATTACATCCAACAATAACAATTCATTTTAAACTCTTCTCATTTTCCATATAAATTATGTGAAATTCTAAATCCCAATTAGGTTAGAAATGCACTTAATAACACATAGAAAACTACCTTATCGTTCTACTTTTTCATGGTCTATTTTAACAATATTAAGCTATCATACTGAAACGAGCTACTACTACCGCGTTTCTTTAATTTAAAACAAGTAATAATAAAAGTCTTTATTACTCACTGTTCACAAGTCTAATTAATAGTATATGCCTTATTTATAAATGTTTTCAGTCCAGTTAACAATGAAGCACTATTACACTAATGAATTTACAAGCATTAATTTCTTCTTAAACTAACTTCTTTGCCATAGGTCCATTAACAACACTAACACAACTATTTGTTTATACACTTCTATTTATTTATGTATACTACAAGCTGCATGTACATTAGACACAGCATATAACATTTATGTATACTACTAAAAGCTTAAACTACTATTACTTTACAACGTTATAATTTATATTAGACATTCTAGTATAGACTGACCCTTGCATTTCTTAGCGGTTATATATATACTCAGATTTAAAGATATGACTCATCTTCTGGTAATTACGAGAAGCTTCCCGGTCTAGCGTGAATGAACAGTGCTGGCGGCGTTTTGTGTGTTTGATTGCTAGAAGCATTCTAGAATCCTGGAGACTATGCAGACCCTACAACGCTTGTGTGTTTGACGGGTTGCCTAATAGTAGCTCGCAACACTACTTTTACTAACATTAAATTTTACCAATAAAATTTTCATTTTAATTTTTTATACCGGGTGTTTCTTTAAGCGTATTGCGCGACCATATATATCAAAAAGCATTAGGCCTATAGCTTTGCGAAAAGAATTTATTAAGTAAAGTGGCCATGAGAAATTGCTGGAAAAAAATTTTAGGATTCAATTTTGAGCACAAGAGAGCGCAATCGCTAAGGTCAACAACAGAAATCAATAGTTCTCTCAAAATTCTAGCACAAGCTATTATGCCCAAAACGTGAATGAACAGTTTACTTAATTCTGTACAACTTTGATCTTAACCATTTTTTTTTTGTTGACAGTACAAGGAGGATTATGGGACCTGGATGATTAGTCTACTTGAAAATGGGATTATTTGGAACATCACATGTTGGAATTTAGTGTTCTTAGTATTATTTAAAAGGGAATTTCTCAATGATCAAGAAAAACTATTAACTGATTTTCCCAGAGCTTTAAAAATTTGCTAGAAGGCGCTTTTTCCGATCATATCAGTTGTTATTCATTTACTTAAAAATATCAAACTGAAAGGCATATTGATTCGAAGGTAATTGTATGAAGCATAAAAAATAAAGGTTCTAGTGGAAACCGCATCTCGATATCTTTAATTGTTTCTTATTGCAAAAAATGTCTGCCACAAGATGAAATATGTATTTATTTCAATTTTCTTGAACTTTTAGATCAAATATAATTTTAAATTATTTATTCACTAACATTATTACATCATCTGTTCAAAAATCTGTTCAAAAAGTCGTTTGTTATCGACAATAGTTTCATTCACGATGCTTATCAACATATATAATTTATTGCTATTGAATTTCTTAAAGATGCTTCAAGTATGCGATGAAAAAAGAATCTTCAGTTATTTGTTCTGTATGTCTAATTTTATTTGTTAATTTTCAACTACAAGAATATTTTTTTCCAATAAAGAAGCTTACGACAAGCTTAGAATTTACTTTCAATGTTTTGAAAATACGGCTGTAGATGAACTTGAATATGCAATGACATATCCTGAAAGAAAACGTTTTACCAAATGGTATTTACACAATTGGCGAAACGTGTAAAAGAAACAGTTCGTGTGCATCCAATTATGGTGCCTACCAGAGAATGTACTGTCAGAAATGGAAACAGTGTTGTGAATATTCTTGCACATGTTGAAGCAAATCCGCATGTATGTACCTAGCAAATTTCTGCAAACCTTGGAATATCCACGATATCAGTGTATCGTACTATGATGAACCACAAATTGAATCCACATCATGTGGTTTTTCACGAGACACTTTTAGATATTGATGCTGATAGAAGATTGAACCTTTGTCATTGGGTCAGAAATATGTTGGCCGAATATCACTTATTCTTGTCCCGCGTTTTATGGACAGATGAAGTTACCTTTAGTTGTGTGGATATTTGCATAATATGCATTATTCTGAAAATAATCCTCACTGGATGCTACAAGTCGATCACCAACACACGTAGGTGGCAAATATTTGCTGCAGTAGTGTGGAAAGCAAAATTGCAGTCTCATTTATTTATAATGAAAATTTGAATGCAGCAAAGTATCTACATTTTTTGGTCAACAACCTACCTGAGCTTCTGGAGGATATTTCACTAGAAAGTAGAATGAAAATGTGGTTTCAGTATAACGGTTTTCTGGTACCCTATTCGTTGTGAGTTGGAAATTATTTAGAAAATTATTTCCCAAGTCGCTGGATGGGAAGAGAGAGTTTATTCCCTTGGCCGGCTAGATTCGCAGATCTTTCTGTATTTGATTTCTATTTATAGGGAAGGTTTTTCAATCACGTCCTACCAATCGCGAGGACATGATTGCTCGAATTCAAAACGCTATAGCCGACATTACTAAAGCTGTATTGAAGCCAACCATTAAAGATATCCAGATGCAGTTCTCACTAGAATCTTTATTTTTTGTGCTTCGAGCAGATACTTTCGGATTAATATATCTTTCCGTTCAATTTTTTTAAGTAAATGGACAAAAACTGATATGATCGGAAAAAGCGCCCTCTAGCAAAATTTAAGAACACTAGGAAAATCAAGTTAATAGCTTTCTTGATCATTGAGAAACTCTTTTTTTAAATGATTCTAAGAACATTAAATTCCAACATGAGAAATGCTAGATAACCCTATTTACATGTAGACCAATTCACTAGGCCCTACAACCGTCCTTGTACGGTCTACAAAAAATAAAGTTAAGATCAAAGTTATATAGAATTAAATAGATTGTCCATTCACGTTTTGTGCATAATACCTTTCGTTGGAATTTTGGGAGAAATATTGATTTTTATCGTTGACCTTAGCGATTGCGCCTTTTTGCACACAAAATTGAAACTTAAAAATATTTTGCAGCAATTACTCATGCTCACGTGACTTAATAATTTTTTCCCGTACAGCTCTAGGCCTTATGCTTTATGATATATGGCCGCGCAATATTCTTAGTGAAACACCCGATATACAATTCCGTCGTTAATTAGTCCAACCACGTAATTATTTTCACTTAATTTCTTACTACAAAAATACATGCCGTTGATATTCAAAAATTCGAAACATTGTTTTTATAACGTTACATAAGAGCCCATAATAGTACTTATCTTTGGATTCCAGAATTTTCAACAACCGTATGTAGTATTCCTTTTATCATTTTTTAGATATCCAAACAGAACCTCCCTGACTCATTATACCAATATACACCAATTATTGGAAAGGTGAGTTATCTAGATTTTTAACCACTTTATTTTCAAACGTACAACCCGACATTGTATTCACGCACACATTTGTGTGTGAATTTTACCCTTTCCGGGTACTTCACTTTCATTGCTTGCGCTGTTATTTCCCTGCGGGAAATAGTCAGTCGCATCTTGAAGTCCTGGATCGTTCACCTTAACTTGTCCTGCTACCACCCCAACACGTGGTCACGTTTGCTTTCGTATAAGTACATATTGATGCTTTTGTTTAACAGTTAACACATAATCGATTTTGTTTTCCGTCTGCTGCAACCTCAGTCATTCAATTTCCGCTATGTGGTTTAGAGGAGTATATCATTAATGTTTCTAACACGTGAAAACTGCGTCTCTGTCAATGGTTTTACGTGCTTAATTATTCTTTATGTAACCTTTTAAAACATTGTAATTATATTGTATGAAAAAGATTAAATTACCTGTAACGTTATACTTAGGTATTTCCCTTACATAGCGTTTGGTTTTTACAATGTATTATAAAATGTGTTTGAAGTGTTTATAGTTTTCTTTGTACTTGTAACTATAAAATATTGAAATTATGTAACATTAGATTTAATTAATTTAAATAAAATATCTAAAAGCTCGTATTTGGAATGCACATATTACTAAGTTTCCTATTATTTGCTTGATTTTAAAGCTTTCTTAAAAGCAATAACATGATTTTACGATGAAAGTTTACAGTCATAAATGTTTTGTTTAAATTTTTGTGATTTAAAGTAATTTAAGATCATACGTTAAGTTCTAGTATGTGTTTAACAGAAATAAAACAATTATTTTTGTAGTTTTAAGTTTATAATTTGAATAAAACTACCAATTTTTATACAATATCTTAATTTTGAACACGATTATACACGAAATCAAAATTGTATGTGGCGCTTTAATCATAAGTTTATTTTCAAGATTAGTTCCTACTCATCCATTTAATTTTTATATGTAGCGTAACGTAACGCGTTACAACATTAACCGCTATTATTATTCAATATAGTGTATTGCTAGGAAAAGCCAGCACAAAGTAAAGCTTATTTCATGTACGAGGGCCATTTTTTTTTCAACCTCCAATGGCTCCGTGCAGACGCTACGCGGGTAGCAGAAAGCGGGCATGCGCTGTAGGCGACTGCACAGCTCTTGCACTGCACACTCCGCCATTGTTGACATTCAGGCGTTAGTCGGCGTTGTGCTACAGCCACGTAAACATGTCGGTTATTATTGATGCTCCCGCCAAGTGTGGAGTGCGAAGTGTGATTCGTTTTCTACAGGCTGAAGACCATAGTGATGCAGAAATCTATCGAAGCATGAGTCGTGTGTATGGGGAAGACTTCTGATCCACGACAATGTCCGTCCACACACTGCTGGAGCAACTGAACAGCTTCTCGAACAATTTGGATGGGACATTTTCGATCATCCGCCATACAGTCCTGACTTAGCACCAAGCGATTTTCATCTTTTTCCTGATCTGAAGACGTGGTTTGGTGGAAAGCGCTTTCAAACCACTGAGGACCTTCAAACCAACATCAAGGACTACTTGAATTCATTGGCGGCAACTTTCTTTGAACAGGGTATTGAAAAGCTTGTCCACAGATATGACAAATGTCTTAATCTCTTCGGTGATTATGCCGAAAAGTAACCGTAAGTGTACCAATCTTTTGGTAATAAAATTATTGTTTTATATGAACTTGTCTTTTATTTATAGCCTATCGGAGGTTGAAAAAAAAATGGCCCTCGTATATGAATTGAACCATTCCATCAAATTATGTCCTTTGCAGCTACTATAGCGTGCAACTCTTTAGCTTTAAAATTGCTGCAATTTCCTTGGGAATAATGTGCATCGAGCGACTACAAAATACTCAGGCAATAGTTTCGAAAGATAGTTTGGTTGTAGTTTTAATTTATAAACCGTTCGAATAACATCAATTTTTGTGCAAAATTGTAATATTCTTAGAAAGTTGTGTATTCAAAAATTCCTTTATAATATTTTAAGGACAAACTGGTAAAATCAATATTACGTGGTCGATAAACTATAGATAACCAATATACATATGGGGTATAGAAAACGTGAAGTTTGTGTAAGGAACAAATACTAATGTTCAAAGCAATTTCATATCAACCGATTTCAATCCTGTAATCCTTTGAGAGTTATGAAGTTTGGAACAATCTATAATCCACGCAGGTGGAAAAATGCTAAAAACAAATAGTGAGACGATGTTCATTATTAATTGCGGATGAAAATCCCTTTTCTTTTTAACGTATCTGTAGCCAAGCTAACTCGAGTAAATGCGCAATCAAGCAGAATAAAGAGGGTATTACTGTAATTTACTGGAAATGAAGTTCTTTCACTGGAAATGGACAGTGGTCACTAAAAATTTCAGCCTGTAGTTTGTAGGTAGAAAGCTTGTTAATTAAATGGGCAACATTAATAAAACCTTGACGGTAAGCGTGTTTTATATATACGACTCAAATGTGTATCTCTTCTGGAAAATCTTCATTTATTGAAAACAATATTTAAACCTTAATGATATTTGTGTGTATTTTATGAGATTTTGCTATCGAATTCCTACACAGAGTTTTCTTTAAATCACATTTTAGGATATTAATACTGAAATGTTCTTTAATTATATACGCCTCACGTTGCCGGCGCCTATGAAATATCATTTTATTTGAAAATGAAGTTTTTCTCTTCTTTACTATATTCGCGGTCTAGTCTGGGAATTACCCCAAGGGTGAGCAATGAGTTTGGGCGTGGGTATATGGTGGGCTCGACTACTAACGGGAACAAAAAAAATAAATGGACGCCACTGCATCTATACAGACAATAAACAAGACTAAAGTATCCTACAGGAAGACGCAGAAACCTATAGGATATAAATGATTACAAGAAAAACTTACAAACCTCAATATATAATACCTCTGGAAATCTCTGCTTTAGCTTCCGCGATGTCGGACCTGCAAGAAGATGTCACACAAAAAAATAAAATATAAGACACCGTTTGTGTCTTACAGCAACAAAATATCTCGATCTTTATAGATCGATTAGCCTGAATTCAAAATCTTAATAACACCTTACGTATGAGAAAATACTCTACTGGAAATTACTTATTCCATTTCTATTACCTGATATTGTATCAACTTTTTCCACATTCAAAATTTTCTGGTCTAATTTGATCAATGTTAATTTCAATAAGTGAAATAAAAAGACAAAGGTATCAATTCAATGTTTAATCTAAATATATATCTCTTTTGTTGCAAAAATTACTTGTAAATAAATTTCATTAATCAATATATAAACTTTAAAACTTTTCTTAGAGTGTTCCTCTATAATCAAAATAATCAACATTAAATAAGTTACAGAAGTTTCTGAATATACTTCTCTACATAGAGAGGTATTAGCATTTATAAGTTAGTTAATACAGTTTAGTTTCTTAAACATCCATGAAACAGATCTGTTTTGGCTTACAAGATTTTTATCTAAGGAACTTGTTACATAAACAGTTCATATGGTTTAAGTATGAAAATAATAAACTCAGATTAACATATGTCAAAAACAGCTTAGTTCTTCTACTAATTACAACAAATTGCTAGAAAACACCTTTCATCCAAAGGTGGACTTTATACATGTTTTTATCACTTGACAAGTGCATCATAAAAGCACTTTGAATAACAACTTTTAGAGCATCTAAAGATTAAAAATTCTCTTATAAAGCAATCTAGTTCCGAATGAAAATATTTGACTAATTAAATTTTAGGTTATGTTTCCAACTAAATTTTTACGTAGTATATAAGCATAAATACATTTAGCAAACAAATTTGAAATTTACGTTATTTAACGAAGGTTTCTCATGATTTCATAAATAGTAATTTAAAGCTTTAACCTTAAACAGCACACGAAATTGATTTTCAGCAAAAAGGTTCATAAGTACCTGGTAGATTTAGTTTTCTTACAGCAACGATGTTGACGAATGTAATCGATGAGCTCGGACACTTTACTTCCCATCTGTTTGATATTTCGAAAGACACAAAACAGGCCTGCACTAACCGCAACTCCTCGGACGCTCCAAAACAGTCAACTTCCCAATGCTCGACCAAAATCCAACACCATCGCTTAGCGTGTTCCTCAAATTGTGCACTAAGGATTTCTCACCACGTGTTGCAGCTGTTGCTTTGAATTGACTGGGCGGCTTCCACGAGAGCTCTTCGTGGAGCCTCCACGCGACAATCCAACAGCCCTACCATTCCTCTAGAGCTATCCTCCTCTTCCACTTACAAGCAGAATTCACCATCTTTGTAAGTGAAGTCTACGTACCCACGGTTGCTTGCAAGATGGCCGTATTCTTTATTTGTCGATGCTCATAGCCTTCGCGTCATTTTCGCGCAGGCGTTATGTTTAACAACGCTCTAGTGGACGCCAGAACGCCCGCAATATATGCAACACAAACCACGCTCAAGGCATCCTCGATATTGAAAGTATAGAAGTCTGTTAAATACTCCTTATAGGTAAAAATAACATAAACGGAAAAAGTTGTTCTTCTTTATAGTTCATTAAATTAATTAATGATTACACGCTAAATGACAGATTCGCAAAATAATAGCAGTTAGAACTGTTTTTTCTTTATAGATATGAAATGTAACAAAAATTTTGTTACAATACAATATACCCCAAACGTACTTGCTCTTAATCATTAGATTAATTAAAAAATTTATTTTTAATTTGCCATTAGTTTGTATAACCATATTGATGATACTGAAAAGGTGTTAAACATGCCACGGTTTTTTTGTTAAAATATTTACAGGAAATGGATTACAGCGCTTTAGACCATACGGTTTCCTCGAGTGATCTAGAATAATTGAATTAAATTAAAAAATATAAGATACAAGTATGAAACGCTTAGTTACAGATACGATACAATTCGTTGCAATAGATTTAACTAAGAAGTAAAATATTTCCTATAACTAATAAATTAAAAGTATCTGGCCGTAATTAAGATAACAAAACTGAAATGAGGCCTCCCAAAACAGAATTAAGATAACAAAATAAAGGTAGAATTAGAAAACCTGTTTACATTCATCATCATCATTAAGTCTTCAGTCCTGGAACTGGTTGGACACGTACCTCCATTGTTTCCAATTCTGAGCTAACCTACGCATTTCCCTGAAATTCCCACAGTCGGCATCTTTCACTACCTTCGCGCAATAGCCTAATCTAGGTTTACATCTACTTCGTTTTTTTCCTATATCTGCTTGTGACTAATCCCGCAATATTCTCCAAAAATGCAATAGAACGTTTTCTGCCCTTTTATTTCTCTTATTTTTTTCTTTTCCGCAGATATCTATTTCTATAACCTCTTCGTTATAAATTTTGTCTGCCCATGCTATCATCGTCATACATCTGAAGCATAACATTCCAAAAAGCTTCTTCCTTTTCCTTTTTTTACTGTTCCTATTTTATAGACTTTCAGTGCTCTGCCCCACGCATATGCCTTCAACAACTTTTTCCTTGCATCTATGTTCGTTGACTTCGAACATAGCAGCTGCTCTTTCTCGTTAGATACAGTTCTGTTCCCCTTCTATTGTTTTGTAAATATATACCTTATTTCACCGATTATTTTCCTGTCTTTTTTTCTATTGTCCAAGTTTCATAGCCGTACAGTACTGTGCTCCACACATATGCTTTCAGCAATTTGTTTCTATGTTTGTTGTCTTTGAACTGAGTAATTACGTTTACTTGTTAAATTTAGCACGACTTTGTGCTAATCTTTGTTTTATATCTTTTGCGCTTTTCCCATGTAGCGTAATTTGGCTTGCTAGGTAGCAGAAATCCTTAACCTCTTGGAAGGTCTCGTTACCTATTTGTATTCTGGATTTTGATTTATTTTCCCTCTTTTCCATACTAGTACTTTAGTTTCATTTCTGTTAATTTTCATACCATATCTCTCTATTTGAACTGTTTCCATTTCATTAAGAGCTGCTTCTAACTTTTCCTTGCTAAATGCTAATACCGCTATATCATCTAAAAATTTAAGCATATCAATCTTTTATCTCTGCATAATAATCCCAAATGTCTTCCTGCATTTACAGTATTCATTACCTCTTTGATGTACAAGTTAAAAATTAACGGGCATAGGGCATATCCTTGTCTCACCCCTTTCCAAATATCTACTTCTCTATGTTCCTGCTCTAATCCTGTTACCGCTGTTTGCTTTTTGTATAAGTTATGTACTATCTGTTTATTCCTAAAACTAATTCCAATCTTTTTGAAAATTTCGAGCATTTTTTCTATTTTACATTGTGGAATGCTTTTTTCAGATCTACAAACCTTATATACACACTTTCTCCTTTTTATATTGTCTTTTCCATTATCAGATTCAGAGCTAAAATAGCTTCACATGTTTCCCTGTTTTGTCTAAACCTAAATTGATCTTCTCCTAGTACTTCTTCAGTCCGTTTTTCCATGTTTTTGCACAATTCTAGTTAATATTTTTGACATGTGTGCTGTCAAACTTATTGTTCCAAAATCTTCTTACCTATCCGCGCCTTCCTTTTTTGGTTTAGCGACTATGACGTTATGTTTTAAATTTTGGGTATCTTGGCTGCCTTATACAAATAGTTTTCAAGTTGGAAGAGACGTTCTCTTACTGCATGTCCAGCGGCTTTTAGAGTTTCTGCTTGCACTTTATCTATACCTGGTGCCTTACCATTTTTAAGGCCTTTCGTGCTGATTCCTGTTCTAGTGCTGTTAGTTCCTCTCCTGCATATAAATTCCTTGTATATTCTTGCCTTCTAACCATTTTCTCTACATTACTATAATGATTTCTCCTTCCGCGTTTTTTATATTTTTGCTTTCGGTTTCATATCCCTTTCTATATTATTAGAAACTTTTATGCAACGGAAATAGTTCATTTTATTTTCGTTCTAGAATATAGAGTATGTTTTGTGTATGTTAGTCATTTCGTTTTTGTCTCAACTTTTCGGGGAAATAAAGTTTTTTAAAATTCTTGAATTAATGTTTTGAAAGATTTTGTAGTTTTTGAAGCGCTAAAACTACAATTTGTGAATTTATGAGGGTCCCAAGGACCGATATGGTACTCCTGTTGAGGTACTCGCTGCTCCGTGTTTTTCATGAGTGACATGTTCTCCATATGTAAGTGACATTGCAGCCTCCGTAAAATAGCTTGTATCTATTTGTACGATATCAATCCTATCTTCAGTATAAGTAAAGAGTGAGTTAAGAAAACTGCTAGTTTTGGAGGAGCGCATTACGTTGATTTAGTTTTAATTTTTTTCCTTTGGGCCTCTTTATCAAATTATTGTTTATTGGTGTGATGTTATTTTTGAGTTTGGCGTGTTAGTAGAACGTGTCCTATATTCATGGAAGTGGTTTAGATTGTGATTTGATTTTGGCAGTGGGTATTTGTGGAATAGTTTAGAACACATTTACTCTTGGTGTTTCGGCACGAAGCCTATTATTCTGGATTAATTCCAGTAAAGCAATGAAAACCACTATTTACCGTAAACTGCATTTATTAAGAACGGTTACATTAGTAGTAGATGCGTTCATTGGGGGCTCAAAAATCCAACTAACATTAAAATACAGGTTTGAGGGTGCAGATGACGCCTCAAGCACTTGGAGCACATAGAATATATACTGGATGCGTGAACTGTAATATAAGTATAACAACGTATTAGGTAATAAATTGTAACAAGTACAAATATATGCAATATATACGTGAACACCTGGCGACCAAGTGTTGCACTAGGAGCGCAGTGTGGCTGCGGTGGTTACTTTCTAAGCACAATGATTTAAATTTAAAATGGTACGATTAACGGTGAGTCTTACAATTTTTAAATTCTTTTCCGTGACGTTCCTAGTATTTTTAGCATAACCTTGTAATCGTTACTTTATAATTTTTAATGAAAATCTAGAAGAGAAATTTACATATTGGCTTTGTAAATTTTTCGTAAAAAATGAGAATACATCGCTTCCTATCATATTCTTAAATATGTTCGAAAAGCAATGGTGAATGGTATTACCAAAATACCAAGCTCACGTGCGAAGACTGCCACACCGAGCTATCTTACACAAGGCCGATTAATTGGTGTTAAGAATATTGTTGGCTTCTGCAGGAGATAACTGAACACCATAGGAGATATGTTTTCACTCGTTATTTCGAGTTCCAACACTTTCTATTAATACACGTTTTAATCTGCAAATAAATTGTTGGGTAAATTGGGTCAACAAGATTTTATGGGAATTGCACGTCACAATTTTTTAAGTAACTTGCCCTTGGCTAAGATATTGATCGTTCAAAATTTTTGCTATCACATTACTTTTGTATAATTTTTCTAACTATAAATTATTAAAACTATTAATGAATCGAATAGTTTCAACGCATAAAGCAAAGCTCAGTCTTGTATGAATTTTTGTTTACATAATGCGCACATGAAACTTAATTATGTTATGGTAACCTTTTTAACTTGGTAGTTTGTCAGAACGTTTCAAAACAGAAGAAGGTATTGTAATTAAAACTATTTGCACAAACAACAGTTTTTTATTATCAACCGATTACACAAGCCTTTCCAACAACTTGTAGCTAGACTGAAATTCTAATAGCACTGCCAACAATTTATTTCCAGCTAATCGCTAACAGTACAAATACTAATTTTTAAAACTATGATGCAATCTTCTTAATTACTTACTATCGAACCATCATAATTATCTTATATCGATCACTATAATAAATTTATATCGATCTCTGTTTGAGCTATAAAGTCGTGACATAAATTAGCGGTATATACTTATAGTATAAATGCACTATATGAAACAAATTAGTTTCATATAGTGCATTTATAGTATCAGTATATACCGCTAATTTATGTCACGACTTTATAGCTCAAACAGAGAAGTAATATTTTAATTAAAGTTGCTATTATAATTAAAGTAACTAACGTTCATTACGACAATTTATATGTTATTCAATTGTTCTAGATTATTTCGAAAAAATACTTGAAATTATGCAAATTCCATTCTAAAGGATTTTTAATGCATGGTTAATAATACTCTTAAATGTAAACTCCTGTAACATGTTTATCAAGTCCATTTAAAGATAAGCTCTAGGTGTCCATAAACCGTCATTTGTGTTCCACTTATGTCCGAATCCAGAATTCTGGCATCGTGATGTCTTTTCTTCAACTGCTGGTCGCAAAGAACCTGTCGAATCTTCTCCTCCACGCTTTCTTTGCTGTTCCTGTTTAGAGCCGCAGATAAGATGTGTCGCTCGCTTTGCCACCTCGAACTCTAAGGAATGAGCGAACGCCGAATGTGAAGTCTTAGGCCACGCCAGCTGTAGTGCTTGCTCGATCTTGTTTCGTGTTAAGTGGATTAAGTCGTAACATGCTTTATATTTATCGAGTAAACGGTTTCAATTTTCTTATATTTCATAAATCTATTATTTCTTATATTAAAGTAAAATGATCTCCCTGTTTCCTAGATCAGATCTGGAGTATGTTATAAATTATTTACATTATAGGATTAGAATGACTTACCACGTATAAATATGTTAGGATACCTTAAGGGATTTTTATTATTCTTGGGAACGCAATGTGAACACGCACTATCGAGGTGACAAGGTTCTCTATTCCAATTGGTGGTAAGATATCAAACAATTTGATCGAACTAATCCCGGGAGTGAGGAACAGTGTTGAAAGGAGTAAAATGCTTTACACGAACCAAAAATTGACCACTTACAGTTCAGGATTTGGCAAAACGCAGGTGTGCTTTTCGGAGTGCCGTTTTTTGTGATTGCCTTCAATGTAGTGCTCAAATTACTCGTCGTTTTATATTTTCTAGTACTTTTTCTTTAGGACACAGCAATGCATATCAGCCAGAACCACATTAAAGAAAATCTGCGGTAAATCTGACCGCACGGACAACGCTGAGAAAACCTCATTCCTCACAAGAGCTCAACGTGAAGAACTGCACGGCAAATGCTGTAACTTTAAAAACCGCATGTAGAAATTTGCTTATATTCGAACCTTGCTGTTTAATTAAATATAAGGCGACTCCGTGGCGTAGTGGTATGTGTGTGACTACTACGCCCAAGGTCCCGGGTTCGAATCCCGACACGGTCCGCTTGAAAAATGTTAGGCGAGCATTTTTCACAAAAATACACCCTCGTTCGGATGAGAGGTAAAATGGAGGTCCCGTGTGTGAGTGTTGTCACGCACGTTAAAGATCCCTACCTTGCTTCGGGTGGAGCATTGGAAAATCAAATGTAATGTTTAATTAAATAAGGGGGTACGTATTATTTAGCACTCAAGCCTGGAACGTAATAAACTACTCGTGACCTATTGCATCAATAAAGCTATGCACTGCCACTAGCTTTAGAAAGCTATGCTGTGCTGTTGGGTAGACTAGTGTTACCAAGCGAGCAATATCTGCTTCAAACTCTTGCAAGTTTTCGTTGAACTTTTGGTAACGGTTCGTTACTTGAGCGTGGTGCACTTGTTTCAAATATGAATTGCCGTACCTCATTTCCCGCCGAGATGTAAATTTCCAATAACTTCTTTGGTCATGATCTGGTATGATTTGTAGAATGTTCAAGGCCTCACTTCGCGAAAACCTCAAATTATTTGAAATATATCTGCAACGGTGACATTCCATCAAATGTGGGTAGCTTTATTTTGAACCTTGACGTGGATTTGCTTTTCGCGACATCCTTAAATTCTTAGATGCGCTGCTGTATCGTTGGAAGCGCTTGCTCATGCGCTTGAACTACTACCTAACTAATTTGTTTTCCTATTTTACACGAACTTCTTATAAGTTTTTCCGAAAGAATTGCGACGGTTCATTCTTGTTTCTTCGCATTTTCATTTAATTTCGTGGAATTTTATACTAACCTCGCTGCGGACTGGTTCAGTTTTTCTAAAAGGCTTTCAAAATTTTTATTTAATATTTCTATGTGTTTTCCAAAGTGACCAGTCAGCCCTCCGCAACGCTTGACTTTTATTTCTTCAAAAAATTAAAAATTTACTATCCATTTTCTGTTGTTCAATATGAGTGACTGGCATTCAAAATAGAATCGTTCAAATATCTTTTTCACTACTATTCCACTACGGTAACCAATGTAACGAAAACCCTATTTGCGCAAACATGTCATTATCATCAATTAATTATACAATCCTTTTTAACAGCTTGTAGCTACGGTGATATTCTAAAAGCACCTGCAGCAATTTATTTCCAGCTAATTGCTGGCAGTGCAAATATTAACTTTTTAAAACTACAATGCTATCTTTTTAATTGCTTATTATAGAAGCACTGCAATTAACTTATATCGATACAGTATAATTAATTTATATCGATTATTATAGGAAATTTATATCAATCGATACACTAATTGTGCAATTTAAATTAACAGTGTGTACCACTAATTTACATCACAACCTTATATCTCAAATAAAAGCGTAATTCTGTAATCAAAGCTTCAATTAGATCTGAACTAGCTAACGCTCATCACTGCAGTTAATATTTTATCCAATTGTTCAAGATTATTTCAACAACATACCAGAAATTATGCAAATACCATTCTAGAGATTTCCTTTTCTATCTAATTAAGCTCTTAAATCAAACTTTTGTAACCTGTCAATCAAACCAGTCTTAAGATGTCGTGCCGCAAGGACCCTTCAATTATTCTTTGCATAAGATGACTCGTTCACCATCCAACGAATCGTTCTATTCAAAGGTAGACGAAACTGCGTGGCGTTACAGTACTAAAAGAATGTTAACGAAAAATAGAGTGGCCCGCAGTCAAATAAAGATGGAATTGATGACCAGTAAGATTAGAAAAATTGCGGGAAGAGTTATGACTAGATGGGATCAAGTCCATGTAGGCATGATTGGGTAAAGAGATTAAATCTAACATTTACAACAAATAACAGGCACCACCTAACCAGAAACCTGATTAAGGAAAGTAAGTTAGGGTCTTTTCAATGCGAGATGAATTTCTTATTTAAGATACTCTACTGGCAAGCAAGAAAAATAAGTAGAAATACAATAATGATTTACTAATCCCTCTCAATAGACATTTGACTAAAACAAATTGTTTAGGACAAATGGTTCCAAATGCTTTAAACTTTACAGGAAGCTGAATGAGCAGAAACAATGCGCCATAATGTCAACTTTTAAGATACAAAACCTTGTAAGCTCTTTTCTTTGGTTGCTAAAAAATGGTAAAGTATTATTTTAATATTTATCAATTTCTTGCAAAATTACTTTCCTTTCTTAGCATCCTGTTTTTATTTGTAACAGTAATGCGTTATTTAAGAAAACATTAGGTAGTAGAAATGAGTCTATTAAATTCAGTAAGTTAAATGAGCCTTTGGTAATGTACATTTAATAATGTTGCTATTCCAATATGATATTAAGTTAGGATAAAAAACTAAAAAAAGTAAACGCCTAGTTCCTAGTACATTCTTATATAACTAGTAATAGAGATCGGGATTATACAATTTTCGTAATCAATTTAGTTCAATTCAGATAGGCACTCGGGAAATAACCGGGATATTAAAGTTATTTGTATACATTTATACGAATTCAAAGAAACCGCTGCCATGGTAGATTAACCCCAATGGTTATATACTTATAAATTACAGTCATAAAAAGTACGTTGTGAACGTAAACAGAATGACGCACCTTTCGGAATCTAGTGTATAGGTATGAGAACAAGATGACCGTTTACATAAATAGTACAACATTGATCTCGAAAATCGAACAGTTTAGAAACACTACCTCGTGAAAAGGAGAACCTCAGGTAATAACCCCGGGGTGTTGAAACTCCTAAAAACCACGTATAATAAAGGAAGGCATCATCTTCAGTTATTCGAGAGAGATTGGAGCAGAGGAATTCGATTGGCAGGCAATCATGGTTATGTGGGACAAGGTTCGTTATCTGGCAATTCAAGTAGCGGTACTAAACACCGAGATTGTAATAAACAGGTACTAAGTGCGAGTAGAAACGCGGATATAAAAGTACTGTTAAAGAGGAAAGTATGCTATTTTGACACCTTTTGTTCAACGCCAAGTTGGAGTAACTGTGTTATCTGCACCATTCCTGCGCTAGAAGGTTGCCGGAGCTTTATATAGGACAAGCAAACATTGTAAGTCTTTACTTCCACTTTCTAAACATTATATACAGTTCTATAAGTAATTTGATTTCTATTTATAGGGAAGGTTTTTCAATCACGTCCTACCAATCGCGAGGACATGATTGCTCGAATTCAAAACGCTATAGCCGACATTACTAAAGCTGTATTGAAGCTGCTGTGTCAAGCACCCGTCGAAGGTTGAAAAAATGTATTTTCAATGACAGAAAGCGCTTTGAACATGTGCTATAATAATGCTAATTTGTTAATTGCTTGTATTTGTTGTTCCTTTTTGTGTATATGTTAAATCAGTATTGAGTTTTGCCGGTTATTGAATACTGGTGCCCAACAATTTCACTCTTTAGAGAAATGATGTATGCCATTGGAGTTAAAGCTATTTAAAGACCAAATATTTGTTCTTGTTGCAGACATTTTTTTCAACCACTTAGGAACCATTAAAGATATCCAGATGCAGTTCTCACTAGAATCTTTATTTTTTGTGCTTCGAGCAAAAACTCTCGGATTAACATATCTTTCCGTTCAATTTTTTTAAGTAAATGGACAAAAACTGATATGATCGGGAAAAGCGCCCTCTAGCAAAATTTAAGAACACTAGGAAAATCAAGTTAACAGTTTTTTTGATCATTGAGAAATTCTTTTTTTAAATGATTTTAAGAACATTAAATTCCAACGTGAGATATGCTAGATAACCCTATTTACATGTAGACCAATTCACTAGGCCCTACAACCGTCCTTGTACAGTCTACAAAAAAAAAGTTAAGATCAAAGTTATATAGAATTAAATAGATTGTCCATTCACGTTTTGGGCATAATACCTTTCGTTGGAATTTTGGGAGAAATATAGATTTTTATCGTTGACCTTAGCGATTGCGCCCTCTTGCACACAAAATTGAAACTTAAAAATATTTTGCAGCAATTACTCATGCTCACGTGACTTAATAATTTTTTCTCGTACAGCTCTAGGCCTTATGCTTTATGATATATGGCCGCGCAATATTCTTAGTGAAACACCCGATATACAATACCGTCGTTAATTAGTCCAACCACGTAATTATTTTCACTTAATTTCTTACTACAAAAATACATGCCGTTGATATTCAAAAATTCAAAACATTGTTTTTATAACGTTACATAAGAGCCCATAATAGTACTTATCTTTGGATTCCAGAATTTTCAACAACCGTATGTAGTATTCCTTTCATCATTTTTTAGATTCAAAACAGAACCTCCCTGACTCATTATACCAATATACACCAATTATTGGAAAGGAGAGTTATCTAGATTTTTAACCACTTTATTTTCAAACGTACAACCCGACATTGTATTCACACACACATTTGTGTGTGAATTTTACCCTTTCCGGGGTACTTCACTTTCATTGCTTGCGCTGTTGTTTCCCTGCGGGAAATAGTCAGTCGCATCTTGAAGTCCTAGATCGTTCCCCTTAACTTTTAACTTGTCCTGCTACCACCCCAACACGTGGTCACGTTTGCTTTTGTATAAGTACATGTTGATGCTTTTGTTTAACAGTTAACACATAATTGATTTTGTTTTCCGTCTGCTGCAACCTCAGTCATTCAATTTCCGCTATGTGGTTTAGAGGAGTATATCAATAATGTTTCTAACACGTAAAAACTGCGTCTTTGTCAATGGTTTTTATGTGCTTAATTATTCCTTTTGTAACCTTTTAAAACATTGTAATTATATTTTATGAAAAAGATTAAATTACCTGTAACGTTATACTTAGGTATTTCCCTTACATAGCGTTTGGTTTTTACAATGTATTATAAAATGTGTTTGAAGTGTTTATAGTTTTCTTTGTACTTGTAACTATAAAATATTGAAATTATGTAACATTAGATTTAATTAATTTAAATAAAATATCTAAAAGCTCGTATTTGGAATGCACATATTAATAAGTTTCCTATTATTTGCTTGATTTTAAAGCTTTCTTAAAAGCAATAACATGATTTTACGATAAAGTTTACAGTCATAAATGTTTTGTTTACATTTTTGTGATTTAAAGTAATTTAAGATCCTACGTTAAGTTCTAGTATGTGTTTAACAGAAATAAAACAATTATTTTTGTAGGTTTAAGTTTATGATTTGAATAAAACTACCAATTTTTATACAATATCTTAATTTTGAACACGATTATACACGAAATCAAAATTGTATGTGGCGCTTTAATCTAAAGTTTGTTCATTCAAGATTAGTTCCTACTCATCCATTTAATTTTTATATGTAGCGTAACGTAACGCGTTACAACATTAACCGCTATTATTATTCAATATAGTGTATTACTAGGAAAAGACAGCACAAAGTAAAGCTTATTTCATGTACGAGGACCATTTTTTTTCAACCTCCAATCGCTCCGTGCAGACGCTACGCGGGTAGCAGAAAGCGGGCATGCACTGTAGGCGACTGCGCAGCTCTTGCACTGCACACTCCGCCATTGTTGACATTCAGGCGTCAGTCGGCGTTGTGCTACAGCCACGTAAACATGTCCGCTATTATTGATGCTCCCGCCAAGTGTGGAGTGCGAAGTGTGATTCGTTTTCTACAGGCTGAAGACCATAGTGCTGCAGAAATCCATCGAAGAATGAGTCGTGTGTATGGGGAAGACTTCTGATCCACGACAATGTCCGTCCACACACTGCTGGAGCAACTCAACAGCTTCTCGAACAATTTGGATGGGACATTTTCGATCATCCGCCATACAGTCCTGACTTAGCACCAAGCGATTTTCATCTTTTCATCTGAAGACGTGGTTTGGTGGAAAGCGCTTTCAAACCACTGAGGACCTTCAAACCAACATCAAGGACTACTTGAATTCATTGGCGGCAACTTTCTTTGAACAGGGTATTGAAAAGCTTGTCCACAGATATGACAAATGTCTTAATCTCTTCGGTGATTATGCCGAAAAGTAACCGTAAGTGTACCAATCTTTTGGTAATAAAATTATTGTTTTATATGAACTTGTCTTTTATTTATAGCCTATCGGAGGTTGAAAAAAAATGGCCCTCGTATATGAATTGAACCATTCCATCAAATTATGTCCTTTGCAGCTACTATAGCGTGCAACTCTTTAGCTTTAAAATTGCTGCAATTTCTTTGGGAATAATGTGCATCGAGCGACTACAAAATACTGAGGCAATAGTTTCGAAAAATAGTTTGGTTGTAGTTTTAATTTATAAACCGTTCGAATAACATCAATTTTTGTGCAAAATTGTAATATTCTTAGAAAGTTGTGTATTCAAAAATTCCTTTATCTCTTTGTTATAATATTTTAAGGACAAACTGGTATAATCAATATTACGTGGTCGATAAACTATAAATAACCGATATACATATGGGGTATAGAAAACGTGAAAGTTTGTGTAAGAAACAAATACTAATGTCCAAAAGCAATTTCATATCAACCGATTTCAATCCTGTAATCCTTTGAGAGTTATGAAGTTTGGAACAATCTATAATCCACGCAGGTGGAAAAATGCTAAAAACAAATAGTGAGACGATGTTCATTATTAATTGCGGATGAAAATCCCTTTTCTTTTTAACGTATCTGTAGCCAAGCTAACTCGAGTAAATGCGCAATCAAGCAGAATAAAGAGGGTATTACTGTAATTTACTGGAAATGAAGTTCTTTCACTGGAAATGGACAGTGGTCACTAAAAATTTCAGCCTGTAGTTTGTAGGTAGAAAGCTTGTTAATTAAATGGGCAAAATTAATAAAACCTTGACGGTAAGCGTGTTTTATAAATACGACTCAAATGTTTTTAGGGTACTACGTGTATCTCTTCTGGAAAATCTTCATTTATTGAAAACAATATTTAAACTTTCATGATATTTGTGTGTATTATATGAGATTTTGCTATCGAATTCCTACACAGCGTTTTCTTTAAATCACATTGTAGGATATTAATACAATATACCCCAAACGTACTTGCTCTTAATCATTAGATTAATTAAAAAATTTCTTTTTAATTTGCCATTAGTTTGTATAACCAGATTGATGATACTGAAAAGGTGTTAAACATGCCACGGTTTTTTTGTTAAAATATTTACAGGAAATGGATTACAGCGCTTTAGACCATACGGTTTCCTCGAGTGATCTAGAATAATTGAATTAAATTAAAAAATATAAGATAGAAGTATGAAACGCTTAGTTACATATACGATACAATCCGTTGCAATAGATTTAACTAAGAAGTAAAATATTTCCTATAACTAATAAATTAAAAGTCTCTGGCCGTAATTAAGATAACAAAACAGAAATGAGGCCTCCCAAAACAGAATTAAGATAACAAAATAAAGGTAGAATTAGAAAACCTGTTTACATTCATCATCATCATTAAGTCTTCAGTCCTGGAACTGGTTGGACGCGTACCTCCATTGTTTCCAATTCTGAGCTAACCTACGCATTTCCCTGAAATTCCCACAGTCTGCATCTTTCACTACCTTCGCGCAATAGTCTAATCTAGGTTTACATCTACTTTTTTCCTATATCTGCTTGTGACTAATCCCGCAATATTCCCCAAAAATGCAATAGAACGTATTCTGCCCTTTTATTTCTCTTATTTTTTTCTTTTCCGCAGATATCTATTTCTATAACCTCTTCGTTATAAGTTTTGTCTGCCCATGCTATCATCGTCATACATCTGAAGCATAACATTCCAAAAAGCTTCTTCCTTTTCCTTTTTCTACTGTTCCTATTTTATAGACTTTCAGTGCTCTGCCCCACGCATATGCCTTCAACAACTTTTTCCTTGCATCTATGTTCGCTGACTTCGAACATAGCAGCTGTTCTTTCGCGTTAGATACAGTTCTGTTCCCCTTCTATTGTTTTGTAAATATATACCTTATTTCACCGATCTTTTTCCTGTCCTTTTTTCCTATTGTCCAAGTATCATAGCCGTACAGTACTGTGCTCCACACATATGCTTTCAGCAATCTTTTTCCTTGTTTCTATGTTTGTTGTCTTTGAACTGAGTAATTACGTTTACTTGTTAAATTTAGCACGACTTTGTGCTAATCTTTGTTTTATATCTTTTGCGCTTTTCCCATGTAGCGTAATTTGGCTTGCTAGGTAGCAGAAGTCCTTAACCTTTTGGAAGGCCTCTTTACCTATTTGTATTCTGGTTTTTGATTTATTTTCCCTCTTTTGCATACTAGTACTTTAGTTTTATTTCTGTTAATTTTCATACCGTATCTCTCTGTTTGAACTGTTTCCATTTCATTAAGAGCTGCTTCTAACTCTTCCTTGCTAAATGCTAATACTGCTATATCATCTACAAATCCAAGCATATCAATCTTTTATCTCTGCATAATAATCCTAAATGTCTTCTTGCATTTGACAGTATTCATTACCTCTTTGACGTACAAGTTAAAAATTAACGGGCATAGAGCATATCCTTGTCTCACCCCTTTCCTAATATTTACTTCTCTATGTTCTTGCTCTAATCCTGTTACCGCTGTTTGCTTTTTGTGTAAGTTATGTACTATCCGTTTATTCCTAAAACTAATTCCAATCTTTTTGAAAATTTCGAGCATTTTTTTTATTTTACATTGTGGAATGCTTTTTCCAGATCTACAAACCTTATATACACACTTTCTCCTTTTTCTATTGTCTTCTCCATTATCAGATTAAGAGCTAAAATAGCTTCTCCTGTTTCCCTGTTTCGCCTAAACCCAAATTGATCTTCTCCTAGTACTTATTCGGTCCGTTTTTTCATGTTTTTGTACAAGTCTAGTTAATATTTTTGACACGTGTGCTGTCAAACTTATTGTTTCAAAATCTTCTTACCTATCCGCGCCTCCCTTTTTTGGTATAGCGACTATGACGTTATGTTTGAAATAGCCTTCAAGTTGGAAGAGATGTTCTCTTACTGCATGTCCAGCAGCTTTTAGAGTTTCCGCTTGCACTTTATCTATACCTGGTGCCTTACCATTTTTCAGGCCTTTAGTGCTAATTCAAATTCATGCCTAAGTACAGGATATCAGAAGTCATCGTTTGAAGTGTCTGATTCCTGTTCTAGTGCTGTTAGCTCCTCTCCTGCATATAAATTCCTTATATATTCTTGTCTTCTAACCATTTTCTCTATATTACTATAATGATTTCTCCTTCCGCGTCCTTTATATTTTTGCTTTCGGTTTCATATCCCTCTCTATATTATTGGAAACATTTATGCAACGGAAATAGTTCATTTTATATTCGTTCTAGAATATAGAGTATGTTTTGTGTATGTTATTCATTCTGTTTTTGTCTCAACTCTTAGAGGAAATAAAGTTCTTTAAAATTATTGAATTAATGTTTTGAAAGATTTTGTAGTTTTTGAAGCGCTAAATCTACAATTTGTGAATTTATGAGGGTCCCAAGGACCGATGTGGTACTCTTGTTGAGGTATTCGCTGCTCCGTGTTTTTCATGAGTGACATGTTCTCTATATGTAAGTGACATTGAAGCCTCCGTAAAATAGCTTGTATCTATTTGTACGATATCAACCCTATCTTTAGTATTAGTAAATAGTGTGTAACGGGCATTTTTGTAGTTTAACATTTTTCGCTTCCTTTCTGTTAACGTACTTAAAAATAAATCGTTTCTTTGAGATCGCTGTTTGTATAAAGGAAATACTTCAGAATAATTCAGATTTGTATGCAATTTAACTCGTCGGTATTACTTTAAAGTAGATAATTTGAAGATTGATTTTCATTAATAAATACAGTGGAACGATTTGTAAATTGGATTATTCGTAAATTGCTTTCCAGCTTATCGGAACTGATGGGCCGCTGTAATTAATTAGTAGATAGGATGGCTGCATTCATTTTATTGGATGTTCCTTATGTTATTAAAAAGTTAGATAATAGTCTATAAGCGGTGGTAATAGCGACGAGTTCCTAGAAAACAGATGAGAAGTTGTAGTTTGTGTTTTGTTCTGATATGACGTTAAAAATACTGTTTCCTTGTTGCTGTACTAATTGTGTTTTTTTGTTCTTCGTTCCTATATATTCATTGTGGTTTTAGTTGAGTTTCTTTTGAAATAAAAGTCGTTGTAGTTTGTTCTTCGTTCCTATATGTGAATTGCGTTAAAAGTGCTGCACGACACGATTTGAGTTGTTTTTCTTGTGAAGTAAACGTTGTTTATTAACTGTAGGCAGTGTAGTTCTGTTTACCATTTGAAGAAAGTATGCTTGATATGTAACGTGTTTGACGTGCTTCTTTTACGGAACATTATTTTAGTGATACGCGTTGGCTTACTAATTGTTTTTAGTTGTTTTTCTTGTGAGATAAGTGTTTTAAGGACTTTTGACGGACGTTGTTATTGCTTACGCGTGGCTTACTATTTGTTTTTCGGTTGAGTTCATACTTTGGATTATCCCAAATACTGAGGATACTGTAGTTTCTGAATTTTCTAACCCCAAAGAATCTACAACAGATCTTTGCTTGTGCAAGTTTCGTGTTTGTGAAATATAACCGATTACCGGTTTACTAAGGTATTGTTTGAAGTTTCTCACTGCTTATTGGGATGTTTATGAAAATAATATACATCTGGTCCCAGTTGAAATTAAACTAGTGCTACAGTATATTTTGAAATTATTGTCTTAGGAAATAAAATTTATCAACTACATAGTTCCGACGCGTGATATTGTCTGCTGCTGGCCCCAGTGAAATACGTAGGTGTGATTAGTGGAACGTGTGATAAGTTTCATCAACACCCTCACAGTCAAGGGTGAAGTGCTTCGTTAGTGCAGGACATCGTCGAATTCCACACTTCAGTTGCAAGGAGGCATTGCTGAAGGACTTTTGTAAGTTGAACTATTTCCTACTTATTATTACTTTAAATATCTATCCGTTGTTTTGCCATATCTTCGTCGTCCTGATAGCTTTTACAATAGACTTGCCTGCGATTAAAAAAAAAAGAAAGAAAAAAAAAGAATCAATACTGCTGAATTACTCATATCAATTGTGTCTTATCTATTTATCTTTTGTTAATATTTTGTCTGATTTATGTTTAATTGGTGTGTAAGGAAACGTTTCTGCTACTCCCCAATATTACCTCACTTTGTACTAAAAATTTTTGTATTGCTTTTACCGTTGTTATATTATATAGATTATCTAAACAGTTTTTTTTACATTCTACCAAGTACTGAATAACTTAGACTATGCATTGCTGCTATGCTTTTTCTTTATTTCAGGTTTGCAGGACTAATCTTTTTTTATTGCAGGTGTGCTATTCTAATTTCTTTTATTGCAGGTACTGTTACTAACTCCTTACCGCCGCATACATCATAGGTCAGTCTGCTTTCTACAACCCCCCCTACTCTCCGATTGAGCCCGGTCATTTCTTTGACTTTGTGTTACGTAGCATAAATTTGGCGCCCAACGTGGCTGCCACGAAAAAAAACGTAACAAGTGAGTTAAAAAAACTGCTAGTTTTGGAGGAGCGCATTACGTTGATTTAGTTATAATTTTTTTCCTTTCGGCTTCTTTACCAAATTATTGTTTATTGGTGTGATGTTATTTTTGAGTTTGACTTGTTAGCAAAACGTGTCCTATAGTCATGGAAGTGGTTTAGATTGTGATTTGATTATGACAGTGGATATTTGTGGAATAGTTCAGACAGTGTCGGCGTTAGGCGTCGGCGACGTCGGCGACCTCCGACGGCCTCGCGACCAATAGGGCCTCGCAAAAAAATGGCAGAAGTTGATTAGTTGACCAAAAAAATATTTATTATTGTATAACAAACGCCAGCATTCTGCAAGGTTTTAAATGTAGGATTAAACCCTTATTTAAAGGCAAGTATTTCTTATCGCAAAGGCAAGCAATGCATCACACCAACAGACCCTGTCGACTACCTGTCCCGGAAGAGAGAAGAATTCAATGCACCCAGTGGTTACGATAAGTCCATTGTTAAAATGCCTTTCATTTCAAAGAGCATTTGAAAATAATTGTTCAATTTACATTTATTATATGCCATAACTATTAGTAACTTTTGTGAGATATAATTGTAAATAAACCCTACTTCGTGGTTTTGCGATTGAAGTTTTTGTAATAAATGAATCTTCAAATTGATTTCTTGGCAAAAATGAATAAAGTTTAGGCTAAAAGCTACCTAGGTATCGTTTGATGTCTTCTCAGGTTGACAAGCTTATTCATTGTAAGCCAAATGTTTCTCAGAAGTTTCTAATAAAATTCTATTTAGTTGAGTACGTACTTTGTAATAATAGTCTAAGGTTTAACATTTAACAATGCAGTCAAAATGACTTAAATAAGTTTAATACAAATATAGTATAGTGTTTGTTTAAAGTACAGGTACGTATTAGGTCGACACCCTCTCCCTTTGTATACAATTACAGTCAAAACTAAGCCAACCTCCTTTGTCCGTGTTAAACTGTATGCGTAAATTGTTACGGACGTTCAGTTGTTGTTTATACGTGAAGTGTGTAGTAAAATTACTCTTAGTATGAAGTTATAAACAACGACTAAAGTAACGCGTAGTTAAAATAAAAATAAAGAATCTATAATTATTGGTATTTTTGATTATAAATACTAAAAGCTTCTGTGCTAATATTGATTGGATTACATGCATACATTTTACATTGGATATGATGTGAATTACATGTGTTAGTTTAATTTTTTGTATAACTAATTATTAAGTTACTTCCCCTATTTTAAGTCAGTTATATATAATATTAAAAGCTTTTTGCATTTAATCTGCGCTGGTACAAGCGTGTTTGCTTTTTATATTTGATATCGTCATTATAATGTCAGGAGGGCTTTCTAGAGACAGAAATATAGGTAGGAAATGGGAATCTGGTGCATCAAAAAGAAAAAGAAAAGTTGAAAAGGCTCTGTCCAACCAAACCATGAGTTCCAGTATGATGAAATTTCTTAAGAAACCTTCATGAAACAAATTAGTTTCATATAGTGCATTTATAGTATCAGTATATACCGCTAATTTATGTCACGACTTTATAGCTCAAACAGAGAAGTAATATTTTAATTAAAGTTGCTATTATAATTAAAGTAACTAACGTTCATTACGACAATTTATATGTTATTCAATTGTTCTAGATTATTTCGAAAAAATACTTGAAATTATGCAAATTCCATTCTAAAGGATTTTTAATGCATGGTTAATAATACTCTTAAATGTAAACTCCTGTAACATGTTTATCAAGTCCATTTAAAGATAAGCTCTAGGTGTCCATAAACCGTCATTTGTGTTCCACTTATGTCCGAATCCAGAATTCTGGCATCGTGATGTCTTTTCTTCAACTGCTGGTCGCAAAGAACCTGTTGAATCATCTCCTCCACGCTTTCTTTGCTGTTCCTGTTTAGAGCCGCAGATAAGATGTGTCGCTCGCTTTGCCACCTCGAACTCTAAGGAATGAGCGAACGCCGAATGTGAAGTCTTAGGCCGCGCCAGCTGTAGTGCTTGCTCGATCTTGTTTCGTGTTAAGTGGATTAAGTCGTAACATGCTTTATATTTATCGAGTAAACGGTTTCAATTTTCTTATATTTCATAAATCTATTATTTCTTATATTAAAGTAAAATGATCTCCCTGTTTCCTAGATCAGATCTGGAGTATGTTATAAATTATTTACATTATAGGATTAGAATGACTTACCACGTATAAATATGTTAGGATACCTTAAGGGATTTTTATTATTCTTGGGAACGCAATGTGAACACGCACTATCGAGGTGACAAGGTTCTCTATTCCAATTGGTGGTAAGATATCAAACAATTTGATCGAACTAATCCCGGGAGTGAGGAACAGTGTTGAAAGGAGTAAAATGCTTTACACGAACCAAAAATTGACCACTTACAGTTCAGGATTTGGCAAAACGCAGGTGTGCTTTTCGGAGTGCCGTTTTTTGTGATTGCCTTCAATGTAGTGCTCAAATTACTCGTCGTTTTATATTTTCTAGTACTTTTTCTTTAGGACACAGCAATGCATATCAGCCAGAACCACATTAAAGAAAATCTGCAGTAAATCTGACCGCACGGACAACGCTGAGAAAACCTCATTCCTCACAAGAGCTCAACGTGAAGAACTGCACGGCAAATGCTGTAACTTTAAAAACCGCATGTAGAAATTTGCTTATATTCGAACCTTGCTGTTTAATTAAATATAAGGCGGCTCCGTGGCGTAGTGGTATGTGTGTGACTACTACGCCCAAGGTCCCGGGTTCGAATCCCGACACGGTCCGCTTGAAAAATGTTAGGCGAGCATTTTTCACAAAAATACACCCTCGTTCGGATGAGAGGTAAAATGGAGGTCCCGTGTGTGAGTGTTGTTACGCACGTTAAAGATCCCTACCTTGCTTGGAACAGCAAGGGTTCGGCAAAATTCCAAATTTTCCAGGTAAAAAAAACTCGCTTCCTGGCCAATGTAGTACCTTCGGGTGGAGCATTGGAAAATCAAATGTAATGTTTAATTAAATAAGGGGGTACGTATTATTTAGCACTCAAGCCTGGAACGTAATAAACTACTCGTGACCTATTGCATCAATAAAGCTATGCACTGCCACTAGCTTTAGAAAGCTATGCTGTGCTGTTGGGTAGACTAGTGTTACCAAGCGAGCAATATCTGCTTCAAACTCTTGCAAGTTTTCGTTGAACTTTTGGTAACGGTTCGTTACTTGAGCGTGGTGCACTTGTTTCAAATATGAATTGCCGTACCTCATTTCCCGCCGAGATGTAAATTTCCAATAACTTCTTTGGTCATGATCTGGTATGATTTGTAGAATGTTCAAGGCCTCACTTCGCGAAAACCTCAAATTATTTGAAATATATCTGCAACGGTGACATTCCATCAAATGTGGGTAGCTTTATTTTGAACCTTGACGTGGATTCGCTTTTCGCGACATCCTTAAATTCTTAGATGCGCTGCTGTATCGTTGGAAGCGCTTGCTCATGCGCTTGAACTACTACCTAACTAATTTGTTTTCCTATTTTACACGAACTTCTTATAAGTTTTTCCGAAAGAATTGCGACGGTTCATTCTTGTTTCTTCGCATTTTCATTTAATTTCGTGGAATTTTATACTAACCTCGCTGCGGACTGGTTCAGTTTTTCTAAAAGGCTTTCAAAATTTTTATTTAATATTTCTATGTGTTTTCCAAAGTGACCAGTCAGCCCTCCGCAACGCTTGACTTTTATTTCTTCAAAAAATTAAAAATTTACTATCCATTTTCTGTTGTTCAATATGAGTGACTGGCATTCAAAATAGAATCGTTCAAATATCTTTTTCACTACTATTCCACTACGGTAACCAATGTAACGAAAACCCTATTTGCGCAAACATGTCATTATCATCAATTAATTATACAATCCTTTTAACAGCTTGTAGCTACGGTGATATTCTAAAAGCACCTGCAGCAATTTATTTCCAGCTAATTGCTGGCAGTACAAATATTAACTTTTTAAAACTACAATGCTATCTTTTTAATTGCTTATTATAGAAGCACTGCAATTAACTTATATCGATACAGTATAATTAATTTATATCGATTATTATAGGAAATTTATATCAATCGATACACTAATTGTGCAATTTAAATTAACAGTGTGTACCACTAATTTACATCACAACCTTATATCTCAAATAAAAGCGTAATTCTGTAATCAAAGCTTCAATTAGATCTGAACTAGCTAACGCTCATCACTGCAGTTAATATTTTATCCAATTGTTCAAGATTATTTCGACAACATACCAGAAATTATGCAAATACCATTCTAGAGATTTCCTTTTCTATCTAATTAAGCTCTTAAATCAAACTTTTGTAACCTGTCAATCAAACCAGTCTTAAGATGTCGTGCCGCAAGGACCCTTCAATTATTCTTTGCATAAGATGACTCGTTCACCATCCAACGAATCATTCTATTCAAAGGTAGACGAAACTGCGTGGCGTTACAGTACTAAAAGAATGTTAACGAAAAATAGAGTGGCCCGCAGTCAAATAAAGATGGAATTGATGACCAGTAAGATTAGAAAAATTGCGGGAAGAGTTATGACTAGATGGGATCAAGTCCATGTAGGCATGATTGGGTAAAGAGATTAAATCTAACATTTACAACAAATAACAGGCACCACCTAACCAGAAACCTGATTAAGGAAAGTAAGTTAGGGTCTTTTCAATGCGAGATGAATTTCTTATTTAAGATACTCTACTGGCAAGCAAGAAAAATAAGTAGAAATACAATAATGATTTACTAATCCCTCTCAATAGACATTTGACTAAAACAAATTGTTTAGGACAAATGGTTCCTTTACAGGAAGCTGAATGAGCAGAAACAATGCGCCATAATGTCAACTTTTAAGATACAAAACCTTGTAAGCTCTTTTCTTTGGTTGCTAAAAAATGGTAAAGTATTATTTTAATATTTATCAATTTCTTGCAAAATTACTTTCCTTTCTTAGCATCCTGTTTTTATTTGTAACAGTAATGCGTTATTTAAGAAAACATTAGGTAGTAGAAATGAGTCTATTAAATTCAGTAAGTTAAATGAGCCTTTGGTAATGTACATTTAATAATGTTGCTATTCCAATATGATATTAAGTTAGGATAAAAAACTAAAAAAAGTAAACGCCTAGTTCCTAGTACATTCTTATATAACTAGTAATAGAGATCGGGATTATACAATTTTCGTAATCAATTTAGTTCAATTCAGATAGGCACTCGGGGAAATAACCGGGATATTAAAGTTATTTGTATACATTTATACGAATTCAAAGAAACCGCTGCCATGGTAAATTAACCCCAATGGTTATATACTTATAAATTACAGTCATAAAAAGTACGTTGTGAACGTAAACAGAATGACGCACCTTTCGGAATCTAGTGTATAGGTATGAGAACAAGATGACCGTTTACATAAATAGTACAACATTGATCTCGAAAATCGAACAGTTTAGAAACACTACCTCGTGAAAAGGAGAACCTCAGGTAATAACCCCGGGGTGTTGAAACTCATAAAAACCACGTATAATAAAGGAAGGCATCATCTTCAGTTATTCGAGAGAGATTGGAGCAGAGGAATTCGATTGGCAGGCAATCATGGTTATGTGGGACAAGGTTCGTCATCTGGCAATTCAAGTAGCGGTACTAAACACCGAGATTGTAATAAACAGGTACTAAGTGCGAGTAGAAACGCGGATATAAAAGTACTGTTAAAGAGGAAAGTATGCTATTTTGACACCTTTTGTTCAACGCCAAGTTGGAGTAACTGTGTTATCTGCACCATTCCTGCGCTAGAAGGTTGCCGGAGCTTTATATAGGACAAGCAAACATTGTAAGTCTTTACTTCCACTTTCTAAACATTATATACAGTTCTATAAGTAATAATGAGAACGACTAAAACATGTTATTAAGAAAGACATTTATGTTGGTACACGCTTATTTAAAACGTATTGTAAACACAGAACGTCTTATCTTAAAAAGTTTACAATTGTACCGTTTCCGGAACGGTCGGATAACTTGGTTAGTTGGGAACTAATATTTTTCAAATTTGATGTGTTTAAATTGATAAATCTATTTATCGCATTTCATTTTTTCATTTTCTGTTTAAGAGGAAATGCAAACTGTAGCTCTTTAAATGGGTCCACAATTATTCTGTTCTGTTGTACAAACCTGAAGATTTTCCTGAACTGATATTGAAACGTTCAAACTGGTACCTTCCTTAGTTGTTCTTGAACATCTACTTCTCGATAAATCGTTTACCTGAAGAAATGTTTTTGTACTTTTGAATTATCCTGTACACTGAACTTTTACTGATCCACATAAACTGTGTTAAACAATGTGCGAACTTCTTCTAAAAATGGTATACGGTTACCATATCCATGCATCATTAAAATGTCAATTCATTTTGATCAGATTCTGTTAATTTTATTATACAACAAAGTTATTGGCACTAGTAACTTGACAAGTAATCCGAGAGTAATAAGGTATCCATATTGTGAAAAATATCTTGATTTTGCGAAATAAGTAGATTTTATTTTTTTTGTATTATTTTTTTATGGCAATATAAATGGTTAATGCTGTTGAAGGTACGATTTTAGCATTCATCCAAAAAAACATAAACATAATGAGTGTTCTATTTATAAAATTAAAGCTGGTTGCATTATCTCTTAAAACAGAAAGTGTGAAAAAAATTACAATGCGATAAATAAATTTATCTATCGATTTAAAAATGTAGCGACCGTTTTGGCATTTTTTACTAACCCGGTACATCCATAGAACAAATCAATCAATAATACTATTACACTATCATTCCTGTTTCTAGTATTGATATACATGGCATTCTAAATCTCATTTCTGGAAATGCCCCTAATAACGAGAACAGTTAAATATCAATTTTTTTGTTTATCATTCCATTGTTTATTCAAAACGCTAAATTTTCACTCTCTAACTACCCTACATGTGATTTTCCAATGCTCCACCCGAAGGTACCACATTGGCCAGGATGCGAGTTTTTTTTACCTGAAAAATTTGGAATTTTGTCACATCCTTGCTGTTCCAAGCAACATAGGGATCTTTAACGTGCGTGACAACACTCACACACGGGACCTCCATTTTACCTCTCATCCGAACAAGGGTGTATTTTTGTGAAAAGTGCTCGGCTAACATTCTTCAAGCGGACCGTGTCGGGAATCAAACCCGGGACCTTGAGCGTAGTAATCACACACATACCAACTACGCCACGGAGTCGCCTAACTCCTTAACCACCACTGAAACTCACTAATAGGCCTTGCATTTAAAATCAATATGCACATATTTCTTAATATTTTAAAATACTCTAAGCTTCCTTTCACGATAATTCCATGCTCAAGTTTACCCAAAACTAGTTCTGTCGCTTATCTATATATAGTCCGACAAAATAACTAATTTGACGTTCTGTTAAAAACACAGGCATAAAAACACACTTACTTGCATATAAAATCCACATGTACATAAATGTAAATTAAAACTCATATTTTACTCATCGTTTAATTTTGAATACACGTTTAAACTCATTGATATCCAGAAACACCAACCCTGCTTTCACAATCCAAAATCCAACACATTTGTGAGGCGAACTCTCAAATTTCTACTCCCCTTTTTCGGTTGTCACGATATTAAATTTACCGACACGTGTTTGAAACCTACCCTGCACTTCAAAAAATAAGTCGCTTCTGCTTGCATTTTCTCTCTGGTAAAGTCCATATTCACATTTTGAAGCTGTGTTACATTCAGTTTTTACCTTTCAACTTATAACTTTCAAATTCTTATATAACACTTCTCTCTTCTTGTCATGCCTGTTAACCTGTGTTAATATTCCGTATATACAATATAAAATATTTTATCTATATTAAATTTTTGCTATTGTCACGTTAATTAAGTACTTTTTATTGTTGCAATGTCCTTCATGGTCGCGGCGGACGACAACTCTCTATTGTATATATTTCAACGAATAACTAATGCAAACGCATATAGGATCTGTCTTTATGCGTGGTTTTCAAATAAGTCATTATCCCGGTTTATTGCGTTTTAATGCATTTGTGTGAAACTTATTATCTGAAATTTTTTTCATCATCATCATTAGCTTTTCAGTCCTAGGACTGGTTGGACGCGTACCCTCATTATTTCTAGTCTGAACCAACCTACATATTTCACTGAAATTTGCTTAGTCTGCATCTACCCTTATCTATGTGCGAAAGTCTGATCTCGGTCTATCCCTACCTATCTTTTCCTATCTCTGCTTGTAATTCCTTTATAGAAACAAATTTTTAAATATTATGCCTAATTAACCTTTATTGTTCGTAAAATCTTACTAAACAGGATGCGTCCGTATTCAGTCTGTCCATCCAAATTTAATATCTCTTATCTGATTTGTATTAAAGGTAACGCAAGCGCATGACAAGACTTGAGAAAAAAGTTTTTGCAATGATACCAAAGTAAGCTAACTCCTATAGATGTGAAGATTGCAGAACGGTTAGTAGTTTAACGTCGAACGCATAAGAAATTTTTATCTTACATTCTTTTACAGAAAAACTGAACACAAAAATGGAAGACAGGTTAAGACGAAATCATTTTGGGTTTAGAAAAAAGTGAACGTAAAAGAAATCAATCAGTCTTATGATTTCTGATAAATATAGAATAAATATGAATAAGCCGATATTTTGGATCTTAGTAGATATAATAAAGTGTTTAATGGCGTCGGATGGAATAAGGTGGAGGTGGGTTTTAACTGTAGAGAGAAACGAGCAGTTGCAAGTATCTACCAAAAACAAACATTAAAAATCATAGTAAATGATCGCGGATGACAAAAAATATAAAGAAATATGTCGGAGTAGGACGATCTTTATCATTCTTATTTTTCAGTGTATACATTGAACAAGCAATTAGGAAAATTAAAGAACAAGTGAATGTCGGAGTAAGCATGCAAAGAAATACAAATGCTAAAGCTCGCGAGTGGCTCGAAGTCAATGGCACAATTGATCTAGAATAGAGATGGACTCGGGCCCGACGCAGAAAAATGACCGGCCCGGTTCGAGGCCCGTCCCGAAATGAAAATTGACGGACCGGCTCGGCGGGCCGGGCCGGAGCGGCCCGACTTTCATTCAGTGAATGAGAAGATATTTTTTTCAGTTGTTTTCTACAAGTAACTATCACTGTTTTGTTTGATTTAAGAGTATAATGATTTTGAGTTACAATCAAGATACTTGTGGGACATACCGTAGTATATCATTTGATCTTTGATTCGTTGAAAAATCCTGGAAATACGCCACAAAAGTACAAAATGTTTAGCAATTTTCAATGTTTGTGAAATTGTTACAGACGGATTTTTATGGCCTTTTTTTACTTTGAGAAACTGAAATTTTTAGAATGTAACTTTGATCAATAATTTGACTGTCTTTGTTCTAGTTCTTTTAGATTTTTATTTGACCGACTGACAAATCGTGCCTAAGTTCAAGATTTAACACTTTTGGTGAATTACTGAATGCTAAAAATTAAATAAATTGTTAATAGCTTATAGTATAAACGGTACCAAACTTCATCGGTTAATATCTCAAGCGATTGAAAATTGGTACCTAATTTTTCTTAATCTTCTTTGGGAATGAAACCACTCATAGTTTTTAAAATCTATTTTATTTGCGTTTCGATCCATGACCTAGGATCGTTGTCAAAATAATAAAAACTTCAAGTTTGACGTTTATGACATAAATTGAAGGTTACTTTGATTTATTGATGTTTGAAATATTTGGTTTGAGTACACTTAGCAAAAATTTTTAAAGTTTAAAAGAATGATTGCCTTCAATTTGTGTTGCGACCTGGGATCGACTTTCCTAAGGTAGCCAATACGCTTAACGTGAAATCAGCTGATTAATTTTTATTGGTGAATTTTATATAAATTCAATAATTTGGGAAACATTTTTTAACATGTTTCTATTTATACAATTGAGAGATTTCTAATTTTATGTCTTATTTTACCGAGATTCAGTAAAGGGGGTTAAGCAACCTGTGGCTACCAAGATCCCCCAACATTTATAATTTGCCGAAATAATGGTTTTCTAGTTAATATGCTTATTGTTATGTAATTAGTTATTGTATGTATAAATAGAAATCATGTATGTAGGCTGTATTTCATGTTAATATCGCAAGGAAAACCCAGGAAAAACTTGCAATGCTACCTAGATATTGTGGGCATTTGATCTTCATTTGTTATTTCTTTTGTTATTTCTTTTAGTAATGGAATCCATTGTTTACTGAAAGTCACGGATTCGTTTGTTATTAGAACTTAAACGAACTTCAAACTCAAATAATATACCGAATGTTTGCTTAAAAAAAGTTGGATTTTCAAATTGTGGTATGTAGAGGATATCTTATTTTTTAGAAATACATATTATCTATTGGAATAGAAGTAATTGTTTAAGGTTAAAAAGTTTTTAAAAAAATGATTACCAAAAGGTAAAAATCAGTTCATAGATCCTTTTATATACCAATAAAATTTTATTTACTTTATCCTTTTTTTATGGCATGAGCTCGATAATGGCATTATTATACATTTTCCCGCAATAAATAGAAAACTATATCTGCAGCCAAATTCTAGTATTGAACAATAAATTGAGTGATAATCATGCACGTAGCTAGGAGTTAGGGTACTTAGAAAGCCACCCCCACCCCCTAAATATTCTAGCCCAACTCAAGAAGGGTGTTTAGAAAACGCTGTAACTATAGTCGACGAATAGACGATTAACGTATTGTTTCGAAAGTTTTATTGAAATCGTTATTTTAAAATACATGCAGCAGTAAAAAATCTAACGCTAACTAATATAAACTACATGGTAGCGCTTAAATAGTTATTTGTATATCAAGACCGCGAAATTGTTTTTTAGCGTACCGAGAGAAAGTTTATCGTATAGATCGCTTGTGACGGAAGCAATATAATCTCGAGGTCGCTAAAATAATTTCGTGGTCTAGATGCAATCGTGCATGGTTTTATTACAAAAATTTTTACTTAATTGATTAAGCTATAGCTAGAATTTATATATTTATATAGTGGCTTTACATCACACGTTGCTATGGATATGATATATTAAAAACACTGACAGTATTCTTAAAAAATGCCTGAAAAATGTTAGGCTGCGCTAATACTACATAGTTCAATATCTTACACTATTTTAGAGCAAGTGTTTTTTCCTTTACTTTTTATTTTGACATATATGTTTAGTATTCTATATCTATAGGTTATGTTTTAAAAATCAATAGAGAATTAATCACTTTTGTGATAAGGTGACCTATAATGCATGTTTAACTATACTGGAAAAGATAAAAAAAATTCTATTCTATAACATTTGTATGTGTTGTCAAAGTGTTTTCACGGAATACTCTTCGAGTTTACTTCAAGACACTGTTTTTATTTCTTCCCAAGCCTATAGCATATCTGTTTTCAAAAGAATTTTTTACACCTTACTTCTAGGAAAAGTATTACAAAACAGCATCCTCGTATTTAGAGCGTTGACATTTTATATCTTTTTCGTGTTATAACCTTGGACATTATATCTCTAAATTTAATTACGTAAAACAACACTACAAAAAGTCATTTAATTTCACAATATTTATACAGAAAGCTGACAACTAAATGTAAGTTTGTACGTTAGGCATTTGGTATATGTCAAAATTAGGGCGCCTTAAATAAAATCATTCCCTCCCTGTATTTAAATAAAACAAAGCTGCCCTGTATTTTAGTAAAGTACAATCACTAAAGGTGCGTTAACTGTGCATGTGTAAATGTCAAATATGGGAAACTTTATTAAAAAATTGGTAAAATGAACCTTGCAATAACTCTCTGGTGTTTTAGGCAGTATACATAAACTATACACGCGATTGATAATATCGACGTTCGTAGCATGATTGAAATTTGAAGTATATACATATACATAATATTAATCGTGCAAACTTTTCAATTATGAATAAATCACCTAGTCCGATGTTTCTGGGCATTTTTAACTTGCCTAAAGTACAACATGAGGGACATTAAATAGGACTAGAAAAAATATTCGGGATATAAAGTGAGTTATAATATCACGTCCCCTTTATACTAAACAAGACGAAAAAACTGATTATTAATGAGTGTATAAAGACACTACGTGAAAATATCCCTAATCTAGAAGATATATTAATGATATGAATAAAGTTTTAAGATAAACCTATAACACGTAAATAAATACAAATTAAACACAGGTAACGGCATGTACTAGTGATAATAAAATCGACCTTTTAAATGAACAAATAGGGCAAAACAGATTTGCCGAATTTTGTTATTTAGGATGTAGAATTTCTTAGGATAAGAGGTAACAGCGATATCTGGCTAATGACAAAAATAGAGTTTAGATATAAAGCCCTTAAATTATGTCAGTCTCGTTATTTAATATGTACTGTAGCAGAGGTGTTAAAATGAATGTCGTCTGGGTCAAAACACTTCAGCGATATGTAACACTTCTATGTAAGGTAGAAATAGCAAAAGTTTAATTAGTACTGGTATTAAGACCCAAGTTTGAAAGTAATTTAAGGTCAGGCGATTTCATGCTCAGATTCGTAAGAGAGTTATGAACTTTTAGTAGCGCTTTAATCCTTGTGCGTGGAGGATACCGGAATTTGAAACATTATGCCACAATAACGTATATACGCAGTGTAGCTATTCTTCATTTACTGCGATATAAATTTTTTATTTACTTTTCTAATAATAGAAGCTCGTGAATATAGACATAAGGATTGAAGTGCTGATATTACTGTAAATGAAGTTCCAAAATTATGCTTGAAAGTTATTAAAAGTTTTGTTGAAATTTATTGAAATTTCGTTGTCCATAACGTGCTTTGAATATTTTGACAAGATAATTCAGTAATCAATTCAGTTATGCTACTTAAGAATTCGATCATTAACTGACAATTAAGTTATTTATCAAATAGCATTTAGCAATAAAGGTTTCAATAAATGTTTTCAGTAAGACAATCTATCTGCTTATTGTATTACATAGGACACGCCTAAATTTTTTTTTTAAATATATACACAGTTAATGAGATGAAATAATAACTTAGACTTTTATGCAAACTCCAAATAATTATTTCAAATCGAGCTAATAATTGAAAGATGGAAAATATAAGGTCTCAGACAAGATTTGAACCTGTATCTTCAGCTTTCGCGGCTGACGTATTTACCAACTACACTACCGGGACTACTAATGAAAATTGGAAAATTTTACGAATCTAAATCATGTATATCACCATACATTAACCTAACTTTCAACTACTTTTGGTATTTGTGTCAATCATATCTCACATTGTCAAGTTTTTGACTTATGTCAGTTATAGACAGGAAGCAACGCTCAAAATTACGGCTATAAGCCATCTATTATATATATATATATATATATATATATATATATATATATTGCTGAAGTACCCCCTTACTTGTTGTAGTCGGTTGTAATAAAGGTTCTACTTAACGCCACCGCTCTGTGTATTACTCATTACAATTTTTTACTTTTATTATTATGCCACGGCTAGCCTTTTTTAATCTACATAAAGTGCACCACGTTACAATGAACAATTTTCTTTTTCACCCCTTTATGAATACCTGTTTGAATTGATAAAACGAAGTCAATCAACATTCATATAATGAAAGGAAATAATATTTACAATTTTTGAAATTCTTTAAATACACGCTTCAATCAATTAATATCATATCGATTATTTATCCCAAAATTTATATACTTTTGATTCAATATAAAGTCTCCAAAAACTACCTCTCTACAAAAAAATCTGGAACGTTCGACACCCCATTATGATTTATTACGTAAGTTTAACGTATCCATTGTTTCTTGTTGACTTCTTTACACGTTTTAGATAAATTGAATAAATTCAGTATTAAAATTTAAATTGTAAAAATATCTTAAAATTGAGTACATCTGACCTGTGATCTCCTGATATGTTGTTTCGTGTTGTGAAGCAACGCCCCCTTGTTGTCTTCAATTGTATACCCATGCTCTGCTTAGTTGAACCAATATTTGAGTACAGTTACCCCTTGTTTTCCAAAAATCACCTCGTGCTTCTTTATTTTATATTTCTCTGCATATGCTTTGAATCTCTTCCCTTAAATACTTTCGACGCAGATTAGAATTCTTTTCGACGCAGATAAGAATTGTACCAGAATCCAATTAGAAGCCCTATAGGAGTATAAATATGTAATTTAAATTAATTACCCAATTTCTACTCACGTTTTCTGAGAAAAACGGCAAAAACTTTTCATATATTCTTAACACAAAGATACATCTTAGTTCATATATATATATATATATATATATATATATATATTATAGTGGTTTTTATATTATCAAAAATAAATACGAAAGAAATAAATTCATTAACACCCTGTATAAAGGAACAACCAGAAATTACGTGCGAAGGTTATATTAGTTAATTCATTTTTAAGTATCTGGTATTAACGAAATTTTATAAATAATTAATGAAATTTAAGTAGGTTTGCTAAGAAATTAAATGGTAGAAGCCAATAACATTAATTTATTAATTAATTTGAATTTAATTGAACGATTATTGATGTATAATATGCATAAAAGCGTTTAAAAACCCAATAATACCAAAGATGAGACGCGTTGCTAACAAACAAATATATCAGGAGGGTTGAAATACGCGGAAAATCCAAATCGTAGAAGTGTTATTTAAAATGTTAGGATTGAACGCCTGCGTATTTTTAAATGTCACGTTCCAATAATTTTTGTAGATAACCAACAAAGATTCTACGTATATTGTAAAACCGTCGCATGCGTTCTATAGAAATGCTAATGAAGGGATTATTTAACGCACATAGACTGTCCACGTGTGTAAACAGTGAACAAACAAGAATATTGATTTTTCAACCACTCAGACAAGGTTAGAATGAGACGTAGAAAACGTATAAGCATGAGACCACAATAGTGTAGGAGGGATTTGAGAAACGTCATTAAGTCTACGATTGGTCGATAGGTTAGTTTGACTTGACATAGACACGAGGATAGTGTAGCGTAAATTTCTTAAAATTTTATAACGAGGTACGGAAATTCGCAGATTTAAAATTAGGGTTGAGTGCAAAATTGTGAGAATGTGTTGTGAGCGGGATTTCGGATAACTGGGGGCCTGGAGAGGTTACAGTCGAAAGACATAAATACTCTAGAGAACTAGGACTCGCTCTCTTGTCTTTTAACCTCGTGCCTTATTATTTCGATCGTCCCAAAGGCACGTATAAAAGTTGACACGAAGTTGTAAGTATTGACAAATCATTTTTAAGTGTATTGCTTAGTGGTAACCTCTAAATTAAATTAAAATGCGGTTAGTGTGCCGAGATTATCATTATTTTAATTGGGGTACCACCTATAATTTTTATCAAATCGTGTCGTGACATTAAGTAACGTAGATTACTGTGAAATGAAATTTGGAATTTGGCTACACCGAGAAGGAGGCGTTGGAGGATCAACTGAAATGGAAGTCGTCTAGTCATAGCGAGTAACGACCTGCAGACCAGGGAGAAAATTTACATGGCATCATCTACAGAGCGGAGTTTCCAGGTAACGATTTAAAATTGTGATTTCTATAAACTGTAAATATTGGGGTAGAGTATGAGAGTGTTTTCAAGGTAGTGTGAATTATTTGAGTATTGAACAGAATTTGTGTAAATAACTTTATTACGGTATTCTACTAGAAATTGAAGGTGTCTAGAAAGCTTTTAAACGTTCCATCAGAACGTGAAATTTTGTGAAGAGTACATGGCTTGGTTTTTTTTTTGTATTTTTAGAGTATGCAAACTAGAAGGGCATACATTAATTGGTTTATTATAAGCTCACCATACCCCGCAGTTTACCTAGATTATTAAAATAAATAAATAAATTATAATAAAGGAATTTTAGAGGAAGTATTATTCAAGGTCCATTTACTCCGCGTACATTTTGTGTTTGATGAGTTTAAAATTAAATAAAATATGGACAATAATAAATTGCATTTGTAAATAGGAATAAATAAAAGATTGTATGTTTGTGTATTTTGTGGTTTTATTGGGAGTGTGCGTGAATGATAGAATTTATGAATGAATATAGCTATCCAAAAGGAGGTCCAAATGAGCTAGCCGGAAGCAGTTGAAGAAGGCCATTCAACCGAGGAAGAGTCAAAAACGGGTAAGAATATTTTTTTGTATAATTTAATTTTTGGAAAATTTTCTATTTTACGAATTTGAAAATTTTATAAATATTTTCGAAAATATTTATGGTTGGTGAGGATTTTACCCGAGTACCACGGCAATATATATATATATATAATATATATATATATATATATATATATACATATATATATATATATATATTGTTGTGAATCTTCCAAAATCCGGGTACTCCGCTTTTCGAATCGAGCCCCTACGAATTGGATGTCAAGAATGCTGTGAATCCTACAAAAAGCTATTCATTACCTTAACTGTGTTGGTCCATTGACTTTCTTCTGTTAATCGCCTCGGCTGCTCCTCTAGTTAAACCTTCATCCTCATTCATAAAAAAAAAACACATTCCTACCACAAACATCAACGTTAACTCTATTTACATCAATATTCACAATACATTAAAAATTCAAAATTAAAATTCAGCATAAATTTCAGTATCAGAAAATTTCAAGATTTAAATTTGTTATCATTTTAATGTGCATCCAGAATTAAAGTCCTTGTAGGATGCCTACTAATTACTATAACAATATATGCAGACCTGAGTCTGAGTACAAAGGGAGCATCTACCACCCCTTTACGTTAATTAACCAGGTTCGTCTAATTGAGCTCAAAGACATACCCATATTTTCATCATAATCCAGAACATCAATACTAAATACCCCTTTCTACTTAAACAAGCAAATTTCACCTTAAAATTAAAATATTATTGTTAGTACAATTTCACTACTGTCCATTTTAAATAAACAAATTGTAAAGTTATTCAACACACACCAAAATATCAAAGTTCAAACAAAATAGTATAATTTACCTGAAGGTTACTTGCACTCGTAGCTTCAATGTACATCGTCCCTTTTGTTAATCACACCATTCCAACTGGGTTATATTTACGGTTTCTGATTCTCAACGCTTTTAAAATCTTCTCCATCACCATTCATCTAAAGTTGTTTCAGGGCTTTTCCGGAACTCCTCTGTGTATATCTGACCCTTGTTTCGTGGATCCAGACACGTTTATGCACCATTTAAGTGTATTAATATCCCCGAAAAATAACAAAGAACTTCATACTTCTTTCACCAATATACGCCAAAACTGCCTACTTTTGTGTATATATTTGTCGTTGTAAATTTTTACCAATTGGTACAGTGATACTAAACTTTATTACCTTGTATCTTCTTTTCTAAGTGCACTAACGTACATTCATTGTAGCACGTAAAGAACAAGCTGTTTTAAATCACATAATATTCGAGCAAACTGTTTAAATTATTTAATATTAAAACCGGAAAACTAAAAGCACTGTTTAACGCGTTCAATCAAGTCGAAGATCTAAGAGAGCTTCCTCATATTCACCTCCGTATATATAGCGGTTAGCCTGTCTGTCGGTCTGTTCCCCAAAACGGCCAGTTTCTAGAATTTCGTCATTCTATGTTCCCATTCCGTAGCCTGGCATGCGATTTTTACGAATTTTGCACTCGCCTCAGTTAAATCTCAGAAAATTTCCACACGGCACGCAACGTCTGAGAATACCTAATTAAATTTTATACAGAAATGTTATTTCTACCTCTCAATTTTGCCTTTTACTTTCAACCAATCGCAACCCCATGACGTTGTTCTACTCACGCCTTTTTACTATATGTGTCTCGGTCTTGCGCATATTATCTGTCTCTATCTACCCTGTTCTTATTAGTGCAAATTGATATTCCTTATTATCGATTATTTCAGTCCATGTGGACTATCTAGGTTAAATAACCCCGTATCGCACCTTCTCGTGAATATTAAGCCACGGTTTCTCCAAGATTCTTTGTAACTATTAATTATCTGCAACATTTACGCAGAATGAGCTTTTTTAAAATACGCAAGGTGTTTAAACATACTATTAATTCTCAGAGCTTTATTTTATTGGGTTTTTACAAGTTTTTATAGATATTATATGTTACTAACGGTTCAATTAACTTCAATTAAAATTAATACCCTTTAATTTTTAGCGAATACAAATTAAATATTACTTATTATGTGTACACTTTGTTTAATACCGGTTACTTAAAATAGAGTTAATTAATATAAATTTTGCACGTAATTTTTATTTGTTTCTTTACTAGGGATAATTAAATTACCCGTAAAGTTTTCTAATACTGCTTCCTTTTATATAAAGCGTCTTATAAATAATTTAAATTTCTTAATTTTAATAAAACGAATGAATTTTTATGCTTCACGCTGTTATTTAATAACGCGTACCTTTTCCAAAAGCTTCTACACAGTGATTAAAATTATTTGATGTGATTATTTAATTTTCTACCCTGGTCTAAATATGAGTAATATATATATATATATATATATATATATTTAATGTTATGTACTCTAAAATAAACATACTATAATTTACTTAAGTTGTTTATATTTTCGTTTTCAAAATGAGCAAGCATCCCAAATATAAAGAACAGTTCTAACTCACTCTAACTCTGAACGGTAAAAAATATTGCATTATCGGTTCTATAAGGACTGTCTTCAGTTTCAGCAATCATACTACGAAAAGGAAAATAAACCACTTTTTAATCCTGAAGATTTACGAAGTATTGCGTCATTAGTAGTCATAGATTGTTCTAGACAAAACGAAGCGTTAAAATCTGATACTGTCGATATTAGATTAGAATTTGAAACTAGCAGAAACGTTTTGCCAAATATATCTTGTCATTGCCTTATACTTCATGATAAGATAGTCAAATACAATCCACTCACAAACAGCATAAGAATATTATAATTACTCTATTATTACTGCACCTTTACAAATTATGAAAAAGAAAAAAACAATAAAATCATTTAGCAATCACAGTCTATTTATTATTATTTTACATGTTCAGGCGCCAAAGGTAAGTCACTCTGAATTTCATGTAAAGATACTGGGTAGTGTAAATCGCATTCAAAAATATATCCTACATCAGAATCATCGGCAATATTAAATAACGTCTAAACGTAATATTTCTGGACTGGTGCTATCTAAAAAAATTCAAATTCTCCATATGGAAGCTATTCAGACATTGCAGCCCCATATAAATTATTAACATCAAAATACTTAAATATTTAGAATTAATATACTGCCTATTAATGCAATCGGAATTGTATCGTAATACTGAATCAAAATGTAAATAGTTATAAAGTTCGAAACGGGAACAAATGTTGAACACACTCTTTAAGCAGATTATGATTGTTTATACTTATCTTCGAGTGTAACACTTCACTGTTAACTTTAAAATATCACTACTGGCTTCGGTCACTAGCTAAATGGCTAAATACAGAATAATAAAAATAAGCGACCCTGAATTTCATCACAAAGACTTCATTGAATTAAGAAATATCTTCATAAACAATGGTTTCCTTAAAACACTAATAAACAAAATAATATTTAACAACCAAATTCACCACAAATACAGTAACACAAAAACAATACAGATCATTACCATATATCCAAAATTTATCAATTAATTTTAAAAAAATTTTAAAACAACCAAATATAGGAATTACTTTTAATTATAATAAATCAACCAAAGAACATTTCACAAATTTAAAAGACAAAACACAAAAACTAAAAATAAGCAATACAATATATAGAATCAAATGCTCATGTGGAGGACAATATGTAGGTCAATCAAAACATACCTGGGTCACAGGCTTACACAACATTAAAGCGACGCCAAAATAGAAAAAACAACCTGCTCACTTTCGACACATATAAAAAGAAACAATTACACTTTAGATCTACAAAATGTTGAAATACTTGAAATAGAATCTAATTATTACAAACGATTATTTTTAGAATCCTACCACATTCAAAAAACAAATAACTGTTTAAATGAAAAAACTGATATTAATAATTTAGAAGCAGTATACTTTGGACTTAATAATTTTAAAAAACAAATATAATATTCCTAATAACTAAAGAACCAGGTCACATATACAGTCTCCAAAATTTCTTCACACAAAATTTATATAAATAATAACTTTTTTCTCAACTAACCATTTTAAACACAACTAAATCAAACTAATGAATTACAGATACAACAAACCCAAAGACAAACCAGTTTCCTATTACACACACACACACCACACCACACGCACACCCACACGCACACGCACACGCACACGCACACGCACACGCACACGCACACGCACACGCACACGCACACGCACACGCACACCCACACGCACACGCACACGCACACGCACACGCACACGCACACGCACACGCACACGCACACGCACACGCACACGCACACGCACACGCACACGCACACGCACACGCGCACGCACACGCGCACGCACACACACACAACACACACACACAAACACACACGCGCACGCACGCACACACACACACACCCATCCACACACATACAAACTTAATAAAAATTTGTTGGTCAGATAAAACAAAAATTTCTAAACAATCATAACTTTTTGTATTTTAATCAAATTATTTAAACGTACAAAGCTAGTTTTGACAAACATCACTTGTAATAACAACTTTCAATGAAATGACGTTACATGTCAAAACAGGTTTTCTACTAAAAACACATTAAGTAAGTATTTTATAACTTTTATATATGTAATTTAATGCTATCTACTTTGTAGCCTATGATTAAGGAAACAAATTTTCCGAAACGTTAAGTTGAATAAATGTTTTAAACTAAACCACTAACTTTTTTTGAACGAAATTTATCCCACTATTAAAGAAGGTCAATTAGTTTATAACAAATACGTTCGTTATTGAAAGGAAGATCAACATTATATATATATATATATATATATATATATTTAGTGCACCGCCTTTTTTCAATAACTTTATACCTTCAACTTGTCAGCTTCGGTTTTGCTACCCGAAACAGAATGTTTTGTTGCTAGTCTCTAATAAACCTTCTAATTTTATTTCAGAAAATTATTCCGGTCATATTTGTTTCCTTTATAAATTTAGTTTCTATAAAGATTTATTATCGCTGGAATTTCCCTAAGAGATTAGATGTATTGGTATCTAACAAACAGATCAGAGTGAACTGCGTCCATGTAAGTGATTAAGTTATATTAGTTATATAATTACAAATAGGATACTCCTTTTGATTTTAATTTATTGTTTAAGACATTGTATGATATCAAAATATATGATCTGTACCTGGCTAAACCAATACGCTATATTTTTCTAAGTGCTTTTAGATTAATGTCATCGGCAGTATCTTTAAATCTCTATACTTTTACTTGGCTCTGTTGACTTTTAATATTTGATTGATTCAGCGAATTCTACGTATACATCACTCTGAAAGCTTTTACTTTTATGATGGTCTTAAGAATATAGTATTCAGAAAAGTAGTAGCTTAAAAGTTAAATAACATATATAGAATGATAAAGCATGCGATTTTCTATAGGTATCAGTGCGTTAAGAATATTTGTATTAACAAATGGTCTGTACTATTAATAGCATCGGCTTCCTTGTATTAAGTATTAATAGCTGTTGATTATATAAACTCTTTAACTTTATACCTTTTATCTATTAAAATAACATTCTAAAACTGTTTTGTGGATAAATTTCCTTCCACAACTGAAAACTTATATTATAGTGTAATTTGAAGGTTAGAAATAGAAAGATATGTTATAGATCAAGCCAGAGTGTGTAGACGACACCACTTATTCAAAAGTTAATTAGGTGTTTTAAAAATTTTAAAGTAATGATTATTCAATTAACGTAGAAATTTTAGAGTTAGTTTCAATATAGTTTTATCTTTGCATTTTATTTGTAAGGAGATCCCATAATATTTAGAACGATAAATATTATACGTTTATCAATAAGGATCGATTAGTAAGTGTAAAACGTAATTTTATTTTTTCTTTTTTTGTGAGCTTCCTTGTTGCTGGATAAAGTGAAGCTTTAATTATTCGCGGCTAAGTCTGGGAATTACCCCAAGGGTGAGCAATAAGAAAAGGGTGTGGTGATGGTCTAAACTCTACAATAAACTAACAAAAGGAAAATGGGTTGAGCGCCACTGTATCTGTATGAAGGTTACACTAAAGATTCAATTCTCCTATGAGAAGATACAGAAACTCACGGGATATAAATGCAATAAAAACTTACAACTTACTAAACTAATGTATCTGGAAACCTCTGGAACATACTTACGACCTCTCCGATCTCGATGAACCTGGAACAAAATACACAACAAATTCTCTATTAGAAAGACACAGTTTGTGCTTCCCAATAAAAATACATGCCAATAATTACAGGTGGATAATATTGAGATTACCACACCAAAGATATTTAAATCAAAATAAATACCTAGAACAAACCAGTTGTAGCATATCTGGGCTTTTTAAATTACTTCAGCCTCGTATAATTTCATAGATCAACAAACTTATTTACTTTAAAAATTTAGTAAATTTAATTATGCATGGAATAAAAAAACTTGAGTCTAAAAATGAAATTTAATATAGTTTCTGTTTCTTGAATTTTTTCTTTAAATATGTTTACAAAATGAACAAATAAAATCGAGTTTTCAATACATCTGTCTTTGACATAACAGAACCTTAAGTTAATAATAATATATCAAAACAAGTTTGGCACCAAGCATTCAGATCTGAGTATTGGTTCACATATGTGTCTCAAACATTATTTCTAAAAAAAATCGAATCACATGTAGTTAACTTAGACAAACAACTTTTCATTTATATCTGGTTTTAGAGGCTTATTAAAATTTTAATATGAGTAAATAAATTTTTTAAAAGTAAGAAATGGACTTTGAAATATCATATTGTTAGCAGGTGAATTTATGCAAATTTTACAAAACTATTACTGTAGTAATTCGTGGCTATTTTCTCACACACTGTTCTATACATACAAAATTTATCTTAACCAAACGATCCTTGAAAATTATTTAAGTAAGCATTCACGAATTCTCACAAATAAAGCAAAAAAGAAGATTTGATACCTGTAGGTGTTGATGTTTTCAAATCTAATTATTAAACGTCGACGTGCATGCTTCGAAATGTGTTCATCAAATTGTTGTGACGAAACTTTAAATCACGGCTGTACTTGCACTGATAAATGAACAGCTTTCCAACCTTGGATCCAACTATAACACCTTCATTCTAGTCCATCATTTTAATTCTCCGTAATGTCATACGCTAAAGGGATGAAAATAGTTTATAAGTTATTTAGTCAAAGCGAGCTTACCGTTAACAAATCCTAGCACAATAATAATAAGGGGCGGCGCGTTTCATTGCCTTTCCGGTGTCACAGGAGTCTGGCGCTTTGTACCGTGTCCCAAGGCAACCCGTCCCCCTATTATATCCACCCCACGCCAATTCGTAGGCCCCACTTCTGTAAAGAATGGAGATTCATCCTTCTTAAGAAAACACACTGCCAACTCGACTACATTTAGAAGAAGCAATGGCCGTCCTCGTTAGTACGACACCTTATTTGCGTGGCGCAATACCTCGTGACTAGTACACGCACGCGCTATCCTAATTCTACCGAATGATGAGGAAGAATTCGCCTGTAAGGTAGACAACACAAACTACTAGACTCCATATAAATACGTTCCTTGAAAATTATAATATTATTAAACACCTCCGTGCAAAGCATTTAAGTTATTTAAGCGAACATGGTTTCCCGTTTTCAGATTCGATTGTTTCTTTTAGACATTATAGCATCAAATACGAGAATTAAATACCACAGAATAAATCTATGCTGAAGCGATTCTTACAAACATGGTGCTATAGAATATATATTCGTTACAAGTGTACATGATGAAAACGCAGCTTTAATTAATTACAAAGCTTTTTTTTTCAATTTCTTTAGTGTAGGTTCGATAATTTTAAGGGCATCTTTTAGTAAAGTGGAAACATTTCAATACCGTTTAGCATAAGATGGCATTTGACAACACGAGCTTGTTATGGATAGAGAAAAAAATAAATATTTTCTACGTTAAGGCAGACACGGATCGATATCACAAACAAAGACGGACTTTATTACAGCATATGAAGGACGGAGATACATATGTCATATAACAGTTAGACTTCGTAACAAGCAAGGTGACAAGGTTAAACGAGAAGCTATAAGCAGAAGTAAGACAGAAGATGTTTGTATCGATTTAATATAGGGAGAGAAATTAAGAAATAAAATTGGACGTTGGAAGTAGACACGTGACAGTTTAAAAGTTAAAGTGTTACAGGTTATTTTTGGCTTTAAGAAAATCATTTCAAACAATACAATTATTTGCATTAGTAATTTAATGCAAAGTCCTTGATGTTATCACTGGTTGATAAGTCGAAGAATACAATCAATTTCGTGCCTTATTTGTTGGTAATCGTGAATGAAATTGGAGGTCATTCCTTAAAAATGTTGCCTAGTGTATTTTTGTTTTGAGTGGTGTATTCCGTATTATCGTGATTGTTATTGGATTTGAGCAATCTGACTAGAGCGTGTTAATTATTAATTGGTCATTTTTGAATGTTCTAATTCGTGTTTCGGTAACCAGCCAACCTGGTGCGATCGTGGATGGTCGGTGGGACATTTGAAAGTTCGTTGTTGGACAAGAAGGTCGTAGTAGAAACGTGGTTTCAGGTATTTTTGAAAGCTGTGTTTAAGCTTTTCCAATTTGGGATTTTTATACTTGCAACTTTTACACGAGTTTCCGTTTGGTGTATGAAGACATCGTCTGGCTTGTGGTTTAGCCGTTGGAAACTTGGACCACCCGTTTATTGGGGATTTTACGAATCTACTTTGACCGCCATTTTGGCAGCGACTAGAGGCCGTTATAAGAAACCTTTTCTGCAGAATTATTATAACGCTCACACTTCTCTGATCATTGCTTCAATCCAGAAAAGGTAAATAAATCAAAATAATTAATTAATTTATTAATCACGAAATTTTCAAATACAGTGTTTACCTTCCTAATAATTAATTTGTGTAAGTTGCATTACAGAACTATAGCTGTTGACTTTTTTATATATGTTTTTTATTAACAACAAAAATTTTTTAATAATAACACAAAAGGGTGTTGCACCCAAACTTAGTCAGTTGTTTTAGCAAATTGTTTTCGTAGGTTTCGACCTTCGGGAAAAGATTTCAAGTTCAGGTCGCAATTAAAAGTAACCTTGCAATTGGAGTCTGTGCGTGCAGCCTGGTGGTGGCTACAAAATTCAACGCTCTCGTTGTATATTGATTGCTTGCAATTCCATTCTGTGCATCCGTATCCACCGAAGTATATTCAGGTCGCCAAGCTGAGCAGATCCTTTAGGCAAAGTAAGGTATATTATGTAATTATAAATAGTCTTGGATCATCTTGATAAGATTGTTTTACTGTGTTGCATTTTACAATATGTATAAATGCGTATATTGAATGTAAATTCTGTAGGTACTTATAAGAAACAAGTTCAGGCGTACACCAGCTGGTTATTAGTAGATAAGGTAAGAATCTAACAAATTTGTTTTCTCCTAATGTTATACTGATTAAATTTTAATATATTCGTTAAACCTGTAAGTGTTGTAAAACTTTTCTTGCGTCAACCCACTAACTTACCCCCTTTTGTGAAGAGTTTTGTGCGGCCCCCTATGAGCTAGTCGAGGGCACAATTTGGCACAATTTATAATGGTAACTACCAAGATTATCCCCTCCCAGTTATTATTACATTGAAGGCAACTTATAAATCAAAAGTAGCCGTAACAAAAGAAGGCACATATCTGAGTGGGATTCGTATTAACAAAGCATGAGAAAGAAAATGGCTGTAGATGAGAAAAAGAGAGCAGAGACTAGGTTCGTTTCAATTGTGAGGCGTAAATCTAGTAAGAATTAATTTCCGTTGAGGCTAGTTTTTCGGCGCAGACACCGACTGTTGGAAGGGTTGAAACGATTTTCTAGGTATTTTTCTGTGTTCGTATATTAAATTTATGGAGGGTGAAAAACCGTTGATGTTGTTGACAAAATTAGGTGGAATTTTGTGGTAGTTGTGATTGGAATTTCAAGAAGCGATTCGACGGTTTGCAGATTACCGAAAATGTTTATTTATCCGTATTGGAATTTTGCAAAACTTGGAAACATGGGGTACTTTGGCTCTATATAAACACCTTAGAGGTAGAGTGAGACTCTTTTACTTTCTTTGCTTGCCATCCTGTTTACTCAAGTAGTAGTGAATATTATTCAGTGATTTTATAACAAATATTGTTAGTTGTAATTACACACAAGTAGGTGTGTCGTGGTAATTAATTGGCGTTTTTAAAAATCTTAAAGTAAAACCTAAATTAAACGCAAGCTTTTATAAAGTACGTAAGTACAAGCTATTGCTATTTTGGTAGTTGGAGCGTACTAGACGTTCTACGATGGAATGGTAATGGAAATGCATCGAGTATTGATTTATTGATTGTAAATGGAATTGTATTGGGAAATTTCGGAGGTTTGAATGCACTTTCAGTGGTAAATTAGGAGAGACTTGGATAGCAGCGTGTCGAGGGAAATTGTGTGACTCAACTTGAGGAACGGTTCCATAGCCTAGAGTCATTCTAGACAGCAACATCATCGAGGGCTGGTTTGCAGATGCATGCAGTATACTGGTTACCAGGTAACTGCTTTTTATTAAACTTTGTTCTGGTGTTTATTTGATGTGCTTTAACTCTTTGTATTTTTGAGTGATTTCTATGAATCTGACGGACTTAAAATTTTATTGAACATTATATGTGAATGAAAAAAGTTTATGTAAAAAGAAATAATTAATGTAAGGTTAACAAGGCTGTTTTGTACAAAGTAAAAGGGACATTTGTTATTTCAGTGCTATAATTTTGCACACAGATTTAAAGAGTTTTACTGTGAGCTCATATTAGGACAAGGGTTAAAGTCAGGTATGGGGTTAGCCCACTTACTTTAATAGGGTATAAGTATGATAAAAATATTTAATCCAAACACATTTTTGGAAATGGAGTGTTTCTAATCAAAGATATATTATTGTATGTAAGTGAACAGTTGTAATGAAAAGAGTTTTGGAAGATGTAAATTTTATTTCGTGTAAATGGAGTGTGATGTATTTTGATAGTTGCGTTATTTTGGATAGAATTGTAGGGAAGTATGTGTCTTCCAGATTACAGCATACTGGCAGTTAGGAGGAGTTGAGATTCAGGAGGTCAGGTACGCTTCGTTGTTAGTTCACAAGCTTTGTAGGAAAGAAACAGAGCAGCTGAGGTAAACTTCACGAGTCCAAGGAGCTTCACAATATTGTGGCTTCCCAACAAAAGGGGCTCGAGTAAATAGAGCCTGAGATTCACGATAATTATGGCACCCAAATTGTGGGATATATGATGTGAACTGATGTGAATCTAAATAAAGCCCGCATTGAACGTTGATAAAACTGCTATGGACTGCAGTGGATCAGATGTTGATCATCAATAAAAGTGCTGTTGTCTGAAAAGGTTCTAGAAAGGCTTCAATAAAAGAACAACGTTATGAATTTGCCTGTTGTTTAATTATTTTTTGGCTAGCTCTCTTCAAAATAAAATTACTAGAAATAGATATCAAATTTATACTGATAAAAAATATTCTTTTACAAACAATCTGTCAAATACATCCACAACTGCTTTTCTCTAACAAACAATATTTTACATATAACATCTAAGAGAAACTACTTTCCTCAACACAAACTTTAAATATTAAAAATAGATCCCAACATTGCAACAACGGCTTTCCATACGAATAACTTCTTAAATCTATCGAACAAAATTTATAACCTCTGGATAATCACTCACATACATCCATCCACAACAGCTTTGTCTTATGAACAATAAATATACGAAATATAATATCCATAAAGAGATACGACTTTTTCTCAACACAAGTCCTGTATTATTAAAAATAGAGTCCAAAATTTCCACAACAGCTTTGTCTTCGAACAATATCTTAAATTTAACATTGATAAAAAAATATGTAACTTTTTCGCAACACAAATCTTATATGCTAAAAATAGAGTCCAATATCTTTTTTATAACTAGGATGAGCAAGAGCACAAATCTTAATGTCTTAATGTTTATTCACACATATCTCCTTAATTAAATCTTATTATGTACAAAATTTGTCAAGATAAGTCGGATAACATAATACTCAACCCTTTAAAATCGTGTTTAGATATATCTACTCAGTTAGATCTAGCTCATTCTTTATATACTAGCAAAATTTGCGCCGGAGGCCTGCTACTCTTCAAATCAAATTATCGACTTGTACATACCACTCTCACACAAAGACTAGCACATAAAACAAAAACATATTATCGTATAACTGAGCTAATTGGTGGATATGCCCTCTCTAATATCTTAAATTATATAATTTTATTTTACCGCGAAAAATCTGCTTGTTATTTTCTTGCAGACTGTAATTCTCCATTACACCTCCAAAATTGCTCACATTGTTTTACCAAGTACATCATTCAATTAAATTGCATCATTTAATGTATTACAAACCATTCCATTTAAGAATACGCTTATGGTATTTTCCATTAACTTTTTATTCTTTATTTCTATTTCAGAAGACACCGCAGTCTCAATTTATTTTTTAAAACCATTCTAAGAATTTACTCCCTTCTCAGTAACAATGAACTTTTAACGTCGTCAATAAAATTGTCCGTCTTCTATCATAACTTCACTACTAAATACTACATAAAATCAGATTAGCATGATGATGTTTGAATAGCAACTGATCAACTTCTTAACTTTGATTGTGTTTTATAAGGACAAACCCCTGCGATATCAGCATCTAGAAAAATAGCATGAAGTCTTGTTGCTCTTTCTTTGTTTGGATTGGTCCTAGAAATTGGCTTGTCTTTATACGTAAGCATCTAGAATTTTCGTAGATAATCCTAAACCTTTTAATTCGTTTGTATTCGAAGACGTGATGCAATACTCCTAAATTTATTGTTTTCTAACGGCCTCGAGTTATGACATAATTGACGTCGTTTACATTATCTTATCAATTTTCAAGATTTATTGCTATAACTAGTTTCGTTTTATCTCATACTTGGACAATGTTATTTACGTTTATGTTTTATTTTAGTATTTGATAGTTCTTGAATGTTAATAGAACACGTTCCTAGAAATCCAATCTTTTCAATTAAAACACATTCCTTTGTTAGTAAATTTAAAAATCTTTTAAACTTAGTCAATGCGTTTTTGTCAAAATACTGTTTGTTTATTAAATGAAAATGAAATATTATATATACAACTTTACATAAATTGGGTATTCCGATGAAATGATGAAAATTTTTGTATTCGCATCATGAATAGCGTTAACGTTATTAAATTATATAATTAAGCAGTAACTCTTTGAAAACTCAATCCTACGCGCAAAATATAGTTTCTGATGATGAATTACAGTTTGTTACATAAAAATATCAAGTAAGCATGAAATTAATTTAAAATACTGCACCAGAGAGCAACATGTAACTAAATAAATAAATTATCACAAGGTCGAAGTCTCTGTATATGTGGTTGTAAATAGCAAACGTTCATGCGCGATGTCTTGAGCGCATGATACAAGAACAAGTGCTTAGCGGATTAATTTCTAGCATGTTTGTAGAGACATGGAAATTAAGAATAGGAATATTCGGAAATATGTAGTGCAGCCTAATACATTGATTAAAAAACTATCGACGTCCTAAAAATACAATAAAACGGTCGGTATTTGTATGATGTTGTGTGTTAGTAATAATGTTAGGGTTCCTTTTTGGTAAACCGTAATATGTGAAGATTGAAACCTATAAATGGTGGCTTCATCGGTTGATTATTGATAGAAACCGCAATGTCTTGATACGATTTGTTACACGTAAGACAAGCGAACCAGGAAAAGAACAAATCAGTATCGAAATGTTCCCTCGAATTATGATAACATAAATGACAAAGGAAGACAATGAATATCACGCTCTTACAATCGGTGGGGGTCTAAAAAACAAAACAAAAAAAGAACATATAACCAAATTCTTCCTCAAATAAATTATTAGTGTATATTCAATATATACATGTGACATGCTGACAGAACAGGTAGAACACTGGTCTGTCTAATGCAATAAAATACAATACCCAATTTGTAACGTGGAAAAATAAAAAAACAATTATTGTAGGGTTTATACCAGCATATCTACATAAATTTACACCAAGTTACATATACCAATAAAAAAATAATTAACGTAAATATAAATATGACAAGAATCTTACTTAATTACTACATTGACTGTGACGAGCACGACCCAATAAAATCTACTAGACCTAGGGCGAAATAAATATTTAAAATAGTACACTTAGGCGCAATCATCAAACCCAACACCAACTACCACAACTGATGGATAATTATCAAGTCTATATCCAATTTGAAACCAATTCACTCCGTTGTCCATCAATATAGACACAATATCACACAAAACTTACACTAAATCCTTTTTCTTATAATAACAACATTTAATAAGCAACAATGATCTGCTCATCTTAATATTTATATAATACAAGCATACCCTCGTGTTTGTTGTGAGTAGAATATTCCCTCAAGTATGCTCTTAGGGATTTTTATTAACTGCAACGTATTTATCTCATCATAACTTAACCTGCGTATAACGGCAGCTAGACGAAATGAGTTGAATCGACAGTGAGATTTCTGTGTTAATGCCAAATAATCATTGGTTTAGGGAAGCTAAAATGTAGGTTAAAATTCGGGTTGAAAACATTAAAATTTTCATTAAAAAGACATTACCATTTAAATATCTACCAGTCGCTTAAAATGAAAGCAAGTCTTTGCCAATACAATTTTGTAACTGCCATGTTGGGTTTATAACATTTATCACCAAAAGATCCATTCAAACTAGCACTCGAAATTTAATAAACGAGAGGAAATCGTGCCACGTGCAAAGCTGACTTCATAGAAACTGCTTGTGCATTTAGACGTTGATGTTGCTTTTGTGAGTGCAGCCCAAATACAAACATCTAGGATCATTGGAACATGCTGAACAAAAAGTTAATATTCTGTATGTAGTAGATGCAGCGTAAGCTGCAAATCACCTTAACGAGTGGAGTTCGTTTAGGAAACAATGTGAGAAGTAACCGAGGGATGGTGACGGTAGACAATTCTTCCATTCTAGATTTTACAGGGTGTTGGGTTTTGCTGCACTGCTGAGAGCGACCGTTTCTGACGATCAATAAGGCAACGCGTGGTACGTACAATATACTTTATCGTATCCGCCCATTCGAATAGTGTCTTATGTAAACACGATGTAGATGCAGCTATAGGTGCGTTCTTCGAGTCTCTCAAGTGCATCACGTCACAGAGATAGGTAGAGAAAGCACAACTTCTTTGGTTGACCAGCGCTCATGCAACCAAGGCGTTGTATATTTTATATTTTTCTTCTTTTTTTTGAACCTGAAATGAAAAGTAATAAATGGGGTGGTTTGTGATTTGTTTTAAATCTCATTGTATAAGGAACTTTGGAAATCGTTTAAGTTGGTTATATGTTAATTGTATTGAACATTATTGGTCGTTTATGTTTTTCGGAGCTTTGCTGCTTAGTAACCTATCGCATTCAAACACTTATCTTCAACTGATGAAAAATGGTAGAACGGGTTCGCTTTCTTCCCAAGATTGAAAGCCAAGGAATTTGATAGTATTTGTTGTTTGGTTTACAATATATCTTGCTCCTAAAACCACTACCTGAAATAAATGTACATAAAACATAAATAATTGTTACAAACGAAGTGTCTCAACAAATTTATCATCAACATCATAGCATTGAAAAATTTCTCAAGTATCATCATTAAAAAACATTGCTTTTTGTTTAAAGTCGAATATATTTGAAATTAAATAATATTCCCTTTGTGTTTTACATTATTTTTTACAAAGTACTGAATGTATGTAAATCAAAATTGTCGTGCTTTCCCGTTCATCATTTCATCTGCATAATTCATTGGATTTAGAAGCATAGTCACTATTCATAAAATAAAAAACGCGTATTACATTATTCTCGATTTTTTACTGATATTCCTAAGCATAACCAAAGATCTTTTGGCTTTTTACATAAGCATTGATTAAAAATCAAGTTAGTGTAATCATACTCGTACACAACATCTGCGTTATCGAAATATAATCTTTGTTGAACATGAACGAGATTCTAGTTTTCCTTCTTACAGTAAATCAAAAAATATAATTTTAATTTGTATTTTTGACAATTGCATTTGACATAATTTTTCTTTTAAAACATTGTAATTAATGAACCTACCTTTCGGTTTCTGTGCCACAAAAATAAAAAACGCCGCTACCTCAATAACTACTAAAACATTAATTTTTAGTATTTCTGGATTTTATATTATCTATACAAAAATCTCCTAAATATTCTCGAATAAAAGGATCTTCTATGCACAACAGCAACATTCTCACCAAATATTTAAGAAATAAAAATAAAACACTGATTACCACTTATCTCAGCCGCAGAAATACTTTCAAAACATCCTTGATAATTTCTAGTATTAACAACTATCTACCAAACCAAAACTACAAGATGGATACTGCACCCGCCGTACTGTTTATGATAAATCACATTTTCTTATATTCGCAGTTCAATTTTTTACTTATTCAATATGATAAACCTCCAAAGGAAAAATAAACAAAATTATAGGTTTTATTCCAGCATGTCTGCATACATTTACACCCTGGAACACATGCCAATAAAAAATATATAAAATATAAATAGAAATATGACAATAATCTTACCTATTTACTTACTACAATGACCGTAACAAGCTTGCCCCAATAGAATCTACTAAACCTAAGACACTATAAATATTTAAAATAGTGCACTTAGGTGCAATCAACAAATCAGCACCATATAACAAATCAAATACCACAGCTGATAAACAATTATCAAATCTAAATAGAATTTTGAAACCAATTCATTCAGTTATCCATCATTATAGAAACAAATTCACACAAAACCTACACTAAATCCTTATTCCAATAATAAGAGCATTAAATAAAAAACGATTTAGTCACCTTAATAATTATATAATGCAAGCAAACCCACGTATTGTAAGTGGATAAAGCAACCGTTACCTGTTGGCTATGATGATATTTTCTAACGTAAGGTGTTACGAGTTTTTGGTAACTGCAACATACTTATCTCATCATTATTTAACTTGCACACAACAGGAGCCAGACAAAACGCGTCGTAACGACAGTGTGAGGTTTTGAGTTAAAGTCAAGTTTTTTTAACCTAAGAATGTGGGTTAGAATTAAGACTGAAAATATTTTTCTATTAAAGAAACATCATTCTTCAAGCACCTACCAGTCACATAAATAAAAAGCAAGTTTTCACCATAAAGATTCTGTAACTGCCCGGTTAGATTTATAATATTTATCACAAAAGAACCCACGTGAACCAACGCTTGAAATAGAGCGAACCAGTTCAACGAACGTCTCTAAAATTAATTCTTAACAATACTTTTGGGAAACCCATAATAGAATACAAATAACTTTGAGCATATTTATAGCACTCAAAGATAACGGGCGTTTTTGCCTAATTACAATTAAACTAGGTTACTTAACTTCAATAAGTATTGAATACTAGCATATCATAGACGGCTCGTATAACAGCAGTTTTCTAAACGTGAGAACAAATATTTATTAAAACAGGGTATAGGGTGTAAAATTCAGAAAATATTCAATCTACGAAATGGACTGAATACATTTTTTAAGCATCTATCATAAATCTGACATATACGAAGTAGTACATTGTAACAACTCACCCAAGTGTGGCCCGGCTGCATTTTGATGCTTTCCAATAGTCCTAATTATTAGAACAAGAATGTAATCTTTATCGTTACGATGATTTCACTATCACTTTTTTTCAAAGCCGCTACCTTTCTGTTAAAAAGGTAGCTTTGCTTGTACAGTTACCAGGACTCTGCATTTTAAATTCGGTTCGGATCTTTCTGCGGATTCCTTTTTAGCTGATCCGTGCCGTTTTATTACCAAACATAGTCGATGTGATCATAATCATCTTTATGGTTATTGTAGTACGAATTTTGTTGGTAGCTATCTAGACCTTTTTTTTGCGCAGACCCTTGCTTCTATAGAGCATATTTCTTGACATATTATCCCACTTTCTACAACTCAATTTAGTGGTCTGGTAGATGCTCAAATGAGCATCTTTTTTTTAACATTAAATGAGAAAGTATTGACGTGCAAAAATTTACTGAAATTGAGCTCACAGCCACCAGCTCACATTAGCCGCAACACCGAATGTTCTGCCATACGTTCATTTTTTGACATTAATTGCAAAGCCTACACTTAAAGTTTCAGCTCAATCACCTCTATGGCTGTTAGTATCTTAAGTGAATTTTAAAAACACACGCTGTAGCATTGTTGGGGGATGGTATGCTTCGTTTCTGCAAATTGCTGTTACAGTTTAATAGATTATGCATCCACGTCTTGAACGACACGTTAACAACGTCAATAAATACGAGGGTTGTTTCAAAAATGTTTTCCAATTCTCTTAAAATGTACTGCATTGTTTATTACCATAATTATCTACATTGTTGGATAGCCTAAACAGTCATTTATTTTCCAACATAATCACCTTCTTTATCTACGCATTTCTTAGATGTTCCTTCAACTTTTGTATCCCCATGTCATAGAACTCTGGCGTCAACCCCTTGAGGAAGCGAGTAATGTTTTTGTTTGACTTTATCGTCGGTCTGAATGCATAGGCCACCCGAGTTTAAACTTTAGGAACAAGTGGAAATTAGTAGGGGCTAGGTCGATGCTGTAAGAAGGGTGGGGAATTACAATCCAACCAAATTTCTTCAGTAGATCCTGCGTTTGTCGAGGGACGTAAATCCAAGCGTTGTTGTCAAGCAGTTTATGATCTTGGCTCTCCGCCTCTCCGAGGTTCTGGATGGCTTGCCTGAGTCGCTGTGATGTTCCGCAAACTGGCCCAGTAGGCATAAAGTCGATCAGCAATTGCGTTTGTTTTTTTCGGCTTAGACGAACTTGAGTGGCGCGATACATGTGATTGTGCTTTTTTTGGGAGTGAAATGAAACATCCGCGTTTCGTCGTTTGTAGCTATGCAGTCCAATAATTCCTTCCTATTATTGCCACATTGTTGAAGAAACTGGCGCGCATAATCGACGCGTTGATGGTTGTTGCTATCTGTAAGCATCCTTGGAATCCACCGCATGCAAACTTAGTGATATTGCAGTTTTGTGGATAAAATTCTGTCAATTGAAATTGGAGAAATCTCAGGAATTCAAATAGGCATTTCACGGATGGTGATCCTCTGATCTTGGAGCAGTAGTCTTTTGAAATTTTGGTCAGTCTCGTCGGAAACCAACGGTTTTACACTCCTGTCTTCGTCGTGGATGTCCGTGCAATCACCCGTAAACTCCCTACACTATTTACGGACCAGTTAGATTATACACCTTGCACCATAAATTTCACGCAATTGACATTGAATGTTTCAAAAGACGGATAACTGCGATAACGACGATCGAGACATCCATCGCAAACGACTGTGGGTTTAAAAAGCAGGAGAGCTGTTGTTCAGGTCAGTATTACCTTGCGCAGCTATCGCGTTAGGAACCTTATTTTTGTAACAACCTTCGTAGGTAAGTTGAAAGTTTCGTTTGTTATGTTTCTTTCATACTTTATAGGTCCATTACAATATAGTGGACTTGTTATCTGTCGCTGCCGAAGTTTTCCGCATATTATGCAATAAACCATAAGTATTCTAAAACTAAAAGACATGAAAGTTAAACAAGAGAAAATTTCTATTGTTTTAAGGTACAGTCAATTGCAAATGAATGTGTTAAAACGTAAATATTCTTAAAGATTAAGCTTGAACAGTAGTACAACCGATTAAAATATCTGTACAGATGTTCCAAATAGAAACTAGTATTTTTTCATATCCGTATTCTCATATTCTCGGACATGAATACTTAATATGTAATTAAATATAAACTTTTACTTTGTGTGGTTGGTTAGGCCTTATTGTTAAGTAGAAATGGGATTAATAGCCGCGTATTTTATACCAAAACCATTTAATGGATTGTACTAAAAACCCATTTTGAATGGACTTGCACCTTGCCGAAGTTCTAGATTACCAGAACAGGTGAAATGGCTTGCGTGTTTTAAAGAGTTAAAGAGCCAAACTGCAGGTCCAACCAAAGTAGTAGGGTCGGTAGTGAGGAACCAGAGTAAGACAGGTCCCCGAAAGAGGGCAGTGGCTCTTTCGGTACTTAGATTGGCAGAGACTATAAGCGTCGGTATGGCAGTTTAAAACAAGCTACCGCGATGTGGAGGGCAACGGGAAAACACCACATTACTTCCCAAGTACACAGCGTACCTAACGTATAATAAAACGATGGCATTCTCTGGGGTAAAAGATTCCGAAGTTAAAATAGTCCCCCATTTAGATCTCCGGGAGGGGACTACTTTGGAGGATGCGATGGGACAGTTAAGAATAAGAGTCGGGAACATTTTGCGAGTCGAAGCGTGGAATGTTAAAAGTATGAAGCAAGTAGGTAAGCTAGACAACCTAAAAATCGAAATAAATAGTTTATCACTAGACATAGTAGGGATTAGCGTAGTTCGGTGGCCAGAGGCAGAGGACTTTTGGAGTGAAGACTTCAGAGTAATTCATACAGGAGCAGAGGAAGGAAATTTGGGTGTGGGGATAGTTATGCGGGAAAAGATAGGATACTGTGTAGAAAATTATTTACAAAAGAACGAAAGAGTACTCATGGTTAGATTAGAATCTATACCGGTAAACACAGTAATAATACAAGTAAACATGCCCACCTCTAGCTACAGTAATGAAAAGGTAGAAGTGATCTACAAAGATATCGAAAACATATTAAGATACCTAGAAGCACATGAAAATTTAATAATTACGAGGGATTTTAATGCAGTGGTAAGTGAGGGTAGGGAAGGAGCGGTAATAGGGTTATTTGCTTTAGGCACGAGACGCGACAGCGGAGATAGGCTGGTAGAATTTTCCGACAAAAACAATTTAATCATCACAAATACATTATTTCAACATCATGTTAGAAAACGATATACGTGGAAGATGCCAAAAATTCCAACCAGAATGAAAAAACCGGCTGAAGAAATACTAGGAGAAGACCAATTTGGGTTTAGACGAAACAGGCGGAACACGGGAGGCTATTTTAGCTCTGAGGATGATAATGGAAGTAACAATAGAAAAAGGGAAAAGCGTGTATATAAGGTTTGTAGATCTGGAGAAAGCATTCGGCAATGTAAAATGGAAAAAAATATTCAAACTACTCATAATGAGTGCAATGAATTATAGGGATAGACGAATAATACATAACTTATACAAAGAGCAAACGGCAGTATTAGAATTAGAGCAGGAGGGTAGAGAAGTAAACATTAGGAAAGGGGTGAGACAGGGATGTGCCCTATCCCCATTAATTTTTAACTTGTACATTGAAGAGGTAATAAATACTGTCAAAATGCAGGAAGACATTTGGAATTACTATCCAGGGACAAAAAATTAATATGCTTAGATTGGCAGACGATATAGCGGTATTACTATCTAGCAAGGAAGAGTTAGAAGCTGCTTTTAATGGAGAGATACTGTATGAAAATTAACAAAACTAAAACGAAAGTACTAGTATGCGAAGGAGAGAGAAATCAATCAAAAACCAGAATACAAATATGTAACACAAACCTACAAGAGGTTAAGGATTTCTGCTACCTAGGAAGCCAAATAACACATAATGAGGAAAGCACAAAAGATATACAACAAAGATTAGCACAAGGTCGTGCTACATTTAACAAGAAAAAGCAACAACTGTGTTCAAAGACAACAAACGTAGAAACATAGAAAAGATTGCCTAAAACATATGTGTGGAGGACAGCTCTGTAGGGCTGTGAAACCTGAACAGTAGGAGAAGCGGACAAGAAAAAGGTAGAAGCCTTTGAAATGTGGTGCTCCAGACGTATGATGAAAATATCATGAACAGACAAAGTTAAGGACGAAGACGTACTTAAAATGGTAGGGGAAGAAAGAAATATGTGGAAAACGGTAAAAAATAGGAGAGATAGGATGATAGGCCACATACTACGGCATGAGGAAATAGTGCGAAATATATTAGAAGCAGAGATAGGAAAAAAGTGAAGAAGGGGTAGACCTAGGTTAGACTACTGCACACAGATAGTAAAATATGTAGGCTGTAGGAGTGTCAGGGAAATGTGTAGGCTAGCTCAGAATATAAATCAATGGAGGTACGCATCCAACCAGTCCCCAGATTGATAAATTAATGACGAAGAAAGTAACTGTACTTAAACATGATGATAATTATAAGCAACTACAAGTATTGATTGGGCAATATTCTTGAATAATGTTAATTGTGTGAAAGGATTTACTGGAAAACTATTATATCGGCAATTGTCTAAGTGTGGCGGGATCTTGGCAGCCACAGGCTGCTTAATCCCCTTCACTGAATCTCGGTGAAATAGGATATAAAATTAGAAAACAATAGAAGGGGAACCGAGCTGTATAAATGCTGTGTGAGAATTTCAGGGAACTGTGTAGGCTAGTTCAGAATATAAATAAGTGCAGGTACGTGTCCAACTAGTTTTGAGACGGAAAACCTAATGACGAAAAAATAAGTGCAGGTAAATCTGATGATTATTATAAACAACTACAGGTGTTGGTTGTGAAATATCTGCAACTAATGTTGACTGTGCGAAAAGATATATTAGAAAAGATATTAAATCGGTAAATTTTTAATGCTGGGTAAACTTGGCACCCGCAGGCTGCTTATCCCTCTTTACAACCACTGAATGTCGGAGAAATAGGGTATATGATTGTTAAACAATAGAAGGGGGCCGAACTGCATCTAACAAATAGAACAACGCCTATGATGAAAGACAACAAACATAGAAAAAGAAGAAAATTGTTGAAAGCATATGTGTGGAGCACAGCACAGTATGCTTATGAAATACGGGCAGTCTGAAAAACAGAGAGAAAAACGGTAGCAGCCTTTTGAAATGCTGTGCTTCAGATATACGAGAATGGACAGACAAAGTTAATAATAAATAGGTTATAGATATGGTAGTACAAGGATATCTGCGGAAAAATAGAAATAGAAGGGCAGAATACGTTGTAAGGCATTTTTGGGGAATAGTATGGGATATATTACAAGCAGAGATAGGAAAAAAGAGGGAGATGTAGACCTAGATCAGGTAGTGATAGATGCAGACTGCAAATTTTAGGAAAATCTGTAGGTTAGTTCAGAATAGGAAACCATGATGGTACGCTTCTAACCAGTTCCAGGACTGAAAACCTAATGATAATGAGGATGTACTAAAAGCGGAATAAATATATTTTATATTAAACAACATAATATAGGCTTACCTATCCATATACTGCGGTGCCAGATTGTATTTGGGTACGCAAAAGTTTTACTTTCAATTAATATAAGTCATTAAAAACAAAAGTTTATACAGTTTATAAACTGCAATGCATTTTAATCAAAACCCAAATTACAATTGTCCTTCTATTATGTAAATGTGTACACTTTGTGATGTAACGTAGTTGGTACCGTCGGCGTCTGAGATCGTTCCAGAAAAAGGCGTGCAACGTGCAAAATTGACTCCATAGAAACTGCTTGTGCGTTCAAACGGTGACGTTGCTCTTGTGAGTTCAGCCCAAATACATACATCAAGGATCACTGGAACGTGATGAAGAAAGCTACTACTTTATTTGTATATACAGCGGGAACTATAAATCAACCTAATGAAACAATGCGACCTTACATGTGATTTTCCAATGATCCACCCGAAGGTACTACATTGGCCAGGAAAGGAGTTTTTATTACCTAAAAATTTTGAGTTTTGCCAAACCCTTGCTGTTCCAAGCAAGGTAGGAATCTTTAACGTGCGTGACAACACTCACACACGGGACCTCCATTTTACCTCTCATCCGAACGAGGGCGTATTTTTGTGAAAAATGCTCGCCTAACATTTTTCAAGCGGACCGTGTCGGGATTCGGACTCGGGACCTTGGACGTAGTAGTTACAAGCAATACTAACTACGCCACGGAGCCGCCCAGACAATGCGACCAGCGGCTCCTTATGCGGCGAATGTTGGCAGTAGTCAATTTCTACATCGTCCATTTTGCAAGGTGTTGAGCGTTTCTGTGTTGTGGAGTGCGAGCATTTCTGCCGACCAATAAGGCAACGCACGGTTCGGGCATACACATTATTGTACTTGCCCATTGCAATAGTGTCTTTGCGTAGACACAACTTAGATGCAGCTATGCATGCGTTCTTCATGCGTGTTATGTCATAGAGATAGATGGAGAAAGCACAAACTCTTTGGCTAACCGGTGGTCTAAATGGCCATGACGTTAGATATATAATACTTTTCTTTTTTTCTTGGACGAGAAATGGAAAGTAATAAATAGGGTGATTTGTGATTGGTTGTAAAGCGCATTTTATAGATATTTTGGAAATCGTTTAAGTTGACTATATATTAATTGTATTGCACATTATTGTTCGTTAATATTTTTCGAAGCTTTGCTAGTTAAGGTTCGTGGCTTCGAGCGGTCCTTTTTAAAAAGACTTCTTTGAACTTTAACAAATTTATTTTTGATTATACAGAAATTAATTGGAATTTTGACAAACTTGAATAATTAGTCTAAGTCGAAATACATTAATTAATTGTACAATATGAGCTATCTACGAACTGCAATGCAAAAACTGAACGTTTGATGAACTGCCTGCGAGTGGAGCTCGCGGGCCTTATATAATCTCCCTACCCCCTCACAGTTCTGTGGGAACTTGCAGACCTAATGTCTGCTTACACTTGACTCTATTCATGATACATAGTTGCTATCTTAAAAGCTATTCATAATTACTTTGTTGCAGGCTTACTTCTGCGTAATCTCGGTACGTGACTTCCTACGACCGGCTGTGACCTGACATCTGCAGTGTCACTTATCCTTGTGCTACTTTGTAGCGCTTCCGTTCCCATGAACGATTATAAACTGAAATAAATTGTAACAAATTGTCTTTTATGACATTGATGCACATTTCCTAATATTTCCTAATAACTTTCTTAATTATTAGTTTTATAGGTACAACAAATGGGGGATCACATAACTTGCTGCGTAGCCTATAATATCAAACATTTCGCTTACTTAATATATTCGTATAATACACTGTAATTCGTTAATCATATGCAGCTTAATGCGGTAAATTTTATTTACTAGAGATGCAATTGCAGTATAGTCTATTCAGTTTAACTTTAGGATAACGTCAAATGTACAATGGAGTTTTGCCAACTGTATGCAAACGAATTCCTAGAATTGCGCTTGAAGGATACTGTCATTTATCGCAATAAAAATTGGCAGTTTTGTACGGTGTTGCCACCAATTCTTCTTGTAAATCGAAGCATTTGTCATTCGACACATCTGCCATTGCACATATTCGTACCTATATCTTTCACTAAATATATTAGAATTTAAACTAATATTTACAATGTAGCATTTTATCCAGTTGTGACGCTAACCTAAAGTTAAAGCCAATGAACTATAAGACACGTTTATTATTATTATTCTATTTAATTCTCAGTAATATAGTATTGGATAAACTAAATCATCGGTTTTTGATTATAGGAAAGTAATTCAACTTATCCTAGTAATAAAAACTTGCGCACTATGCGGCATGTGTGAAGAATAACACTTTTTTGTAGATGTATTGTAAGTCTCCATGTTAAATCCAAAGCTTCAAGGTAATTTATAAATTTTTTGTTTACTATTCAATCAACAGATATAACTATTGGTATTGTTTTTATAGAAGTTAAATTCCAAATTGTTTAATTTCTTCTGCTAAATCCTGATATTTATATATTTTTGTTATTTCCGTGTTCAATACATTGTTACTGTGAGGAACTGCGATATCAATTATGCACCCGATATGTTGCACTTTATTTAATAGCAAGATATCTGGACGGTGTTGGTGAATGCTTTTATCAGTAATAATGGATCTGTCGCAGTATAGAACAAACGATGAATTTTCGAGTATTGATAGTGGTTTGTATTTATAGTATGGAGCAAATTGTTTCAGTAGTATTTGAGTGCCAAATGTTGATGTATTATTCCAGCAACTTCATTATGTCGATCTAGGTATGCGGTGTTTGCAAAATAGTATAACCGGATGTTATGTGTTCTATGGATTCCCCTGGTTTGTTACATTTCCTACATCTGTCTATAACATTTTGTTTCATTATATGTCTAGCATAATTATGAGGGTTCATAACTTTATCTTGGATGGCCAGTATGAATCTTTCTGTTTCCAAGTGAAGGTAACCTTTTTTTATAACTAATAATGACAGGTGTTTGTCGACTTCATCAGAGTCTATTTGTAGTGGATATCTACCATGCAGGTATTTTTCTTTTCAAGATGATATCAGTTATTTTTCTGAATTTATTGATGGTTGAAAAGTTTTCAGTTTTATATTTAGTGGTGTATAGTGATTATCCTGTTTACAAATATCTTCGACAATTTTGCTTTTTTTATTGAAAAAGTATTCACGCATTTTAAGTACTTGGTTATTACATAGGTTTTTATATTTAATAGTCCCCTTCCGCCGTTTTTTCTTGAAATGTATAGTCTATCAACATCGAAATTTGGATGCAAACAACGGAATTTTGGGAGAAGTTTGCAAATTAATCTGTCTAAACCGTCCAAATCAGTTTCGGTCCATTTTATTACTCCGAAGGAGTAAAATAATGATGCTACAGACCACGAGTTTATGGCTGTTATTAAATTTTTTGAATTTAGTTTTGTGTTTAGTAATTTAGTTACTCTCATGTTGTATAATTTTGTCAATTCGTTTTTTACTGATTTATTATCAATTCCTCTGCGTTGTTGAAACCCTAAGTATTTATATGTTTCTTCGGGTGGTAGTTCTTTAATATTAATTGTAGTATCATTAGTGTAGTTAATATAACCTTTTATTAATTTGATAATAATCAACTTGTTTATCTCAAATTCCATTTGTAGAACATTATTGAAAATATTTGTGGTGTGAACTAATGACTCTGGTTGTTTTCTTGAATTGGCAAAAAGTTTTAAATCGTCAATAAATAATAGATGATTAAAGGTTCTGTTATTATTTAGTTTATAACTTAAGTGTGTTTGTTTTAATAAGTGAGAAAGTGAGTTTATTGCTAAGAAAAACCAGAGTGAACTCAGGGAATCACCTTGGAAAATACCTCGATTTATACCTATGGAACATATAGAGCTTTGATTGATATTTAGAAAAGTTTTCCAATTTGTCATTACGTGATTTAACGAATTTTGACTAGAAGGGTGAATCTTGTACAAGTCGAGAACAAACATTAACCAATTATGAGGTACATAATAATATGCTTTCTTGAAATCTATGTAGCAGCAATGTAAGTTACGTTTTTTTTGTCTGTGTGTGCATTTCATAATTATTGTGTCGTATATTAACTGTTCCTTACTTCCAAAACATTCACTAACACATCCCTTCTGTTCAGTTGTAATGATATTGTTTTCGTTGCAATGTTTATAAATAAAATTTTTAATAAGACTAGTTAGTAATTTGTAGACCGCTAATAATCACGTAATTGGTCTATAATTTTGAGTATCCACGGGGTTTCCTTGCTTCAGAATAAGGTATGTTTGACCAAATGATAAATACTGAGGTATGTTTTTTGATTTTTTTAATGTTTTTGTGTAAGAATCTGCTAGCGGTTGATGTGATGATTTAAAACTTTTTAATCAAAAGTTATTAACGTTATCGGGTGCTGGAGTTTTCCAATTTTTAAGTTTACTAACTACGATTGTGATTTCTTTATATCTAAATATTGGTTCAGCCATGGTTTTAATTTCAGCAACTTCAGCATTAAGTTCATGCAACCATTGGGCATTCAAATCAGCCATCACAGTACTTGATCAAGTTGTTACCCAAAATTTTGTAAATACTTCTTCATTAATTTTATAACTTGAACTTATGTCATTATTACTGTAGAGATTATTTAAAAATTGTTTTTGGTTCATTACAAAACTTTTATTTTGTACTTTTTTTTTAAATTTTATTATATCGACGTATTCTGGCTCCTTTTGCTTTAGTTTTTTGACGTAATTCGTCTTAGAGTTGATGCAGTTTGTGGTTGGTAGTAGGCGCTTTTTTTCCAAATTTAGCTTCTGTAATATAGTATTAATATTGACTTTAATTTTTACTGATGGATTGCCGTTTAAAAATTCTCTAATTGCATCACATTTTTCTCTTAGCTTTTCAATTTCTTTTAACAAACTTTTTTTCCAAACGGGATCTTTTTTAATGGTTTTTATTTGTCATTGTTCAGAGACTTCGAAAGGATATTGATTATGAAGTTCAAGTACCATAACTGCGCCAACACATAAAACATTTGCAATTGTATTTAGATCCTCCTAATTTTTTTATTATTATTATTATTATTAGGCTTTATTATTATTATTGGCAATCTTTCACAAAATTGTAAAGTATAAATCATATTACATTCGCTATATATCGCTACCATGTCCTAACTTATACCTCATCATCATTAGGTCTTCAGTCCTGGAACTGGATAGACGCCTATCTCCATTGATTCCTATTCTAAACTAACCTACACGTTTCCCTGAAATTTTTAGAGCCTAAATACAGCTCGGCTCCCCTCCTATTGTTTTCTACATATATACCAATTTCACCGATATTCAGTGGTATGTGAAGGGGGTCAGGTAACCTGCGGCTACCTAGATCCCCAACACTTAAACATTTTCCGAATTAACTGTTTTCCAATAAACTTTTTCGCGCAATCAACACTACTTGAGAATATTGCAAAGTCAACACCTGTAGTTGTTTATAATAATCATTAGGTTTAAGTACAATGGACAGTACTTGTCAAGAGGTATATCAAGTATATCAATTGATATGATCTTTGGTGCACCCTCCAGGGCTAAGAGTGTCATATCTTATTAACAATCTATATTTGAGATAATCACAGAGCCAAATTAATAATAGCGAATAACCGTGGGCAGCTATAAGTGATTTCAAAATCCCACTCACAGAACCCACTATATTCAATTAAGTGTAGATATTTCAGTGCAGTAAGCCCCGTGGTTTACAAAACAAGGGTTCCATACATTTTTCAAATTGAAATTAATGGAAGTGAATAAGTTGCATGTGATCATATTGGTCTGTGGAGAGTATTTCACATTTAATGCAATATTATGGTACTAGCTTGGGTTACTTTCTTTATTACACATGTTTCCTATTCTGAGCTATCCTACACGTTTCCCTAAAATTCCCACAGCCCACATCTTTCACTATCTGCGTGTAATAGTCCTATATAGGTCTACTTTTACCTCTTTTTTTCGTATCTCTACTTGTAATATATCCCGCACTATCCCCCTTACACCTACACACTTAAAAATTATAATTAATACATAATTAAGAACTAATTAAGAAATAAATCATTCACACAATAACAGAGTCAAACACACATCAAGTGCAACTGAAGAAATTGGGTAAACTTTAAAATACCGATGACTAATACGCTTCGACTACCTGTAGACGCTCAACGTATAGTCTGCGATATCTATAATTTGGAGCATTACGAATACTAAGCAGAATTGATTTCCAAAGTAATGTATAAGCAACATGAAAAGAAAAGTGGTAAATCTGGGTTTGGTGAATCAAGATGGTCAACAATAGATAAGTCATCAGGCCAAGTGTTATAACTACGGTTTGGTAAAGTAGAAATTTTGATACTAAATAGGACGGGCTTTTAGTTCAGAACAATCTGTAGAGAAAAGTAGCTATAAATAATTTTCTTCTGTCGTCAAATTTAAGTCATCCCATGCTTATGTAAAGTGGAGTTACATGATCTCGTTTTTTTTAGGTTATGTATGAAGTGAATACAACTATTTTATATTCGTTTGAGTTTTGTACAGTGTTCCGTTGATAAACTTGAATAAATGATATCACAATAGTCAAAGTGTGGCATGATTAAACTTTGAATCAGTCTGTGCTTTAATTTGATCGATAAAGTATTGTCTCGTAGAAGAAATGCGCTCCTTACCATATTTTTCACCGGAAAACTGAACTTTCCCATCCCGAAACGCATAGTAGTTACTGCACAGTCCTAGTTTTTATATAACCCGGTTACTAAACAAGAATTTAGGTTATGCGTTTTAGAAATGAAACAGTTTGAAAAACATTTCATAAGCATACATTTTACACGTTGCTCTTTAGAGACACTACATCGTAATGCGGGAGAAATATTTCTTAAATCTGTGTATCCCAGGGTAATATTTTACAAAAATTTCACATATTTCAGATATATGTTAGAAAAATCTTATATGGAAGGTATAAGAAAATTACTTCCTTCTACATTTTAATACGCAACAAACCTATAAGAATAGTTATAGTGTGTATTGCTTGAATTTATGTACTATGCAGTACCTAAATCTTTCAAGTGTGAGAAAAATGTATCTTTAATTAAAGTGCTTTTAAATTCCGAAGTTCAAAAACAATTTTGGTTCAGTAAATTTATTATCCTGATTCGCAATAGAGTTGTAATACCTTTATTGGAATCCAAATCTCTATGTGTGGGAGGATATTACATATCCGTAACGTAACACCGTGAAAGTTAGCAAATATAGACCAAAGTCCTTACAGTTTACTTGTGACGAAAAGTTTTCCTTAGAAGTTCAATATGAGAACAGGATGCAGCATAATTTGTATTTCAAATACTATGGAAATACTGCATATGACGCTTTTTGATTTAAATTCTGAAAGGTAAAGGTCAAGTCATAATTGATGAGATGAATTGTAGGTGTAGCATAACGTGTGTCAACAGCGGTTTTGAATGTGTTTGTCATATTTACATTGAGAGTTATTTCCATAAGCCCATACTTTAAGCATCAATATCTAAACCAAAGCGTTTTCTATATATTTCAGTACGCTCGGTGTACAAATATTCTGCGGAAACAAGCAATAATTCTTTACGTAGCGTTTCCTTCATTGGATTTGCGTATCTCAGCTGTACTCCTGCTTTTCTCGCCCATTCTGTTTAGAGTCAGAAAATACCACACTTATTCCTTCTGTCTCAAATACATATCGATGTTTCTTCAGAATTACACTTACAACCTTATCTCCTATGAATGTATGTCATTGCAAAATTAAACTTCAAAAGTGAATTAATTTATGCTTTCAGAGTCTGTCATTATAGTTGCTATAGTTGTTGCAATTTCTAAGACGATTTTCGTTATAAACATTCCTGACGTCATGTTATTGCCCTGTTGTCACTATCAAAATATGTATTCGTAACTACAATGACGCTATGGATAAAATATGGATGTTGCTAATATTTCCTAATAGGGGAAGAATGTAGTTTGTAACTGCTAAAAATATAATTTTTCGAAACATTTCCTATCGACCAAATTACAGACTTAAGCTCCTTAGTTAAATAATAGCTGCTCCTCACTTAATTCTTAAATCTACCAAAACCTTTTAAAACCAACACAGACACTTACCTGTTAACGCTGGATCTAAAACTCCCGCTCACTGCGTCTATGCTGAAACCTAATAGAAATTCACACCCTACAATCATACACTCAAAATAACGCAATTCACAAAATACATCACACTCTATTTACATGAAATACATATTACAATTTCAAAACATCTTTCCTTATGTACATTCGTATTTTTGGTAATGTCCACAATTTCGTTTCAAAAGAATTTTAATTCGATAACCTTATTCGAACAAATATTTTATTAAAGTAAGAGGGCGTTCCTCATACCTTCCGTTAAACCCTTTGTCTTATCATGAGCTCATAGTAAAGCTCGTTAAATGTGAGTGCAATTTTACCCCACTGCAAAAAAATTAAATAAGCCTCCTCTACTTCTTTACAACATAGCCTGGTTATCTGTAAATTAATTATTCTTGACTACCTAAATAAATTTTATTTTCATTTCAAGTCTCATAAATTTTCAGTTCATTAAATATATCGAATACGAAACACAAAAAATAAAAAAAAACATAGAAAATATTCACCACTCAATGTTTTTAAACAATGGCATACCTGGTAACTATTCTGCAAACGTTGTCTGTCAACCAGCCCTTTAAGATGGTGACATCCAGTATGGCACTAGTTTATAAAACAGCTCCCCTGTTGAATCACCATCCTTCTATGCCTGCTGCTATCCCAAACTATCTTCATTTACAATAAAACCATGAGCATCTACTTTCCAAAATTTACTCTTCGTATTCCAAAATAAATTAACAAAAAATCGTCACCTTCACCATCAAATACTTCCAATTGTTACTCAGTTTTGTGCATTCCAAAACCACAATAATAAATCTTTGTTCTTACATACAAAATTTTACTCTTCGCTTAACTTGCTTTATTAGCTTTTTACTTAACTTGTCATCATACTGCACTAACTTACATAATGTCACTAACAGTAAACGCGAGTGACTGAAGAAAAGTTAAGGGACCGCTACCCGCTGCACCTCCCTATTTCTAATTTACACGTACAAATGTTGACGTACAAGAACTATTCCACGTAAAAATAGCAATTGTTTTACATTTCTGAAAAATTGTTTGTTTAACCGTCTCAATATTCTCACTAAAAGCTCTAACGACTTTTTGTTTAGCTTGAATTCTCATCACAAACACGCTAAAATACCCGGTAATCCATTTACACCTGCCAACTGTCACTTCAAATTTTGCGAAACTAGCCTCTACTGTTTATCGATTCTGAATACATCCCCGCCTTCAAATTCAAACAAACATCTTTTCATCTCTCTTGTTCATAGAACTCCATTTCACATATATGTTTCCACAAGCTTAATATCTGCCCTACCTAATTCAAACTTGTCGCACGTATACCTGCCTAATCCAATCACTTCGCTTAATTCCTTTCCCTTGCTTTTCATCAATGCGCGTCTGTTTCTAACATTCTTAGAAGTTATTGATTATTTTCCCCCGTTTAACATAAGTCGTTTCCCTACTATACTCTTTCCATGATTAAATATTTGTTTCTCACTCGTATTCATACGTTTCTGCTCCTTCTTTGTTCCTCAATGACAGTTGTTTCTATCTTCCTTACAATACTATCTTCATAATGAGAAATCTATATCTTAACAAACATACTGCTTCTTTGTCTTACTTATGTGTTTTCCGTTTTGTCCTCGTTGTATATTGACTACGCTAACACCCAACGGTCTTTTACTTCTTGTAACATATTAAAGCTTGTTTATCTTGAAATATCTTCCCCTTTTATTTTGCTTTCAAACGTTTTCTGGTTTTACCCTTGAAAATAATAATCCTATTTTAACGAACATGCAAAGCTTTTATGGTTTTCGTATAATACCTCACTAAAATTGGAAGTGGTATTTTTTTCTCGTTTTAATTCTTTATCGCCCTATCTTACACTAAATACTATGCTACGTCATTCCTACATACATATAACTAAAATTAAATTAACCCTACATTATTATACGTTGACTATGCTCTAAATTGATTATTTCAAATATCATAATTATCTAACTGCCTAACCTGATTTTCTAATACGTTGCTACTTTAAATCCCAGTTTAATTTATGCCCTTATGTATTTACAATTAGCTAACTAGTTACACGATAATATATATATATATATATATATATATATATATATATATATAGATGTGATAAAGAGGTCACAAGATGTCATTGAAACCCAAATTTTATAAATAATTACCACCCAAAAGAAGAAAACGGAAGAAGTAGAATTTCCAAATATTTAATTGTCTACCCTGTATAAATACAAGCGTATAACTAGACTTAAAAGCTCTTAAATTATGAAATTCCATGTATTGCATTTATTGTAAGGATCGTAAAATGAATCTAAACTTAAAAGCCCAATTTGTAAGTTAATTAATTTCAATCGTTTAAAGATTTCTTAAAAACGAGCTTTATTTAAGATACAAAAGTAAATCCATTTATTTCATATGCGTTAAAACAAAATACCCTTTTCCGTGTTTATATAATTACTGAAAAGGAGTATTCGTTCTAAGACGCAAATACAAAAACCAATCAATTTTATTTAAGCCGTGTATGTAAAAATAATTGCTCTCTGGATACCTTAAAACGCGTTTATAAAATATACATCCGTACCCTGTTAGAATACAAAGCCATGCAAATTTTATTGCATTTGCAAAGTATAGGGAACGCAGTTGTGAGCCTCTATTTTGTAATTAAATTCATTTTTCTAGAATTTTTTCGAATACGACATTTCTACTAAGAAATGTTTTTAAAAGTCATTGAATAGGTTGATTGTTTGTATAAATGAATAAACGCCGATTCGAAGAACATGTGCAGATATTAAAATTCAATAAAATGGATAAGAAATCTTTTTAATAGCTCCCTATGTATAATACGAGGGAAAGAGACACCACATTAACTCCGTGCGTTAGAAGATGATAAACGACGCTTTTACGATAATCATTAATTACGACAATTGACACATTAGATTTTTAAATCGCGAATTGGTGTAAATTCTTACATTAACGGTGGCGGACGCTCGAGAATAAATCGGGATAACTCTGGAAAATAACGTTTGTAGATAATTGTTGTACATAAACCGGATCTAAATAAGAATGAGGATTTATTCTTCCCTAAACCAAACAGTATGTGACGTTTATTTCATTTAACGAAATCGAGCATCCAAGTTTGAGTATAAATTGATCCGAGATTCAGTATTCGGCATGTATACAGTATTTGAATTTAAGATGCAACTTTTGAGTAAAAAATTTGCTATTTTCTAAAGTCAAATAACATGAAATATTAGAGCAGAGTTCCATTCCTTAAGTTATTTTGCGACATGAAACATAAGCTTGGAGTAGTTAGTTGGAGTTATGCAAGTAACAGAGAACTTTGCATAAATTGTGAAGAATAATTAGTCTTATACTACAAAATTGAACGATCTTCGACATAAATAATCCCGATACGAGAGCTACTGTTTAATTTAAATGATTGCGTACCAATATTCTAAATGAAGATTTAAGATGAGAACAGTAAGTATTTAATACCGTTGATGATAATGGAAATGAGGTATTGATATGCGCTATTTTTTGCAAGTATAAAATTTGGATATTTCTTTGTTTGTATTTGTAAGCTAGAATAAGTTCTTAATCATATAACCATTTTTTTGAGCGGATAATTCCCAGCTAATTTTGAGCTCAGAGTTCGAAGCATTTTAACCTTTACTAAGTTATCTGTGCATCATCATTGGCTAATTATACTCAGGAACGGGGTAGTGAAAGATAGGTAGATTATTCACAAGAAAAAAGATTTGGGTTTTGTAAATTTTAACAAAAATTAGGTAAGGATTATTTTAGTAATAATTTAGGAATAAACTTATATATGAACTTAAGTCGTAAACTATTCTATATTCTTTTCTATGAAATAAAAATGTTTTTGAATGTATATATATTTCTTCATATTGCTGTATCATTTCCTTTGTAAATTGCAGTATAATATCCGTCGAGTTAGCCAGACAAAGAAAAGAAAAGTTTGCTGCACCTTAGTCACCACATTAAATAGTGGCACTCGTACTCACAGCTTTGTATATATATATATATATATATATATATATAATATATAATATATATATATATATATATATATTTAGATACTATTATGGACGCGTACTTACATTCTTGCTATTCCGAGCTAACCTACACATTTCCCTGAAATTCTCACAGCCCACACCTTTCACTATCTGTGCGCAATAGTCTACCCTATTTTACCTGACTTTGTTTATTTCCTCGCTTGCAAGGGTTGTTTGGCCAAAAAATCCTTGACATATAATCTATTAAAAGATCAGAATGTTTCAAATCCTGAACACAAACTTTCCTGGTAAAAATCCTTTACAAAAAAAAATATTAGGACTACCTAAAACTATCTTAAACTAAAAGACATAATTCAAAATATCAGATACAAAAAAATTATACTTGCGAATTCGCGAAGAGTTCCTTCATCCAATTCGTAATTAAATATCTTCTTATTTTAAATTGACGTCCAAATCCGCTTACAAGATGATGTATAAAATCTCTATTTAGAAACAGCAGTTGCAAATTTTTATATTTGCTCATATCTTCCTTTCAATTATTTAATAGAATTTTAAAAATAGCGTTATATTGAAGAATTTCCCTCTTCGTAGTATTTAATAATTTCCATTTTTATGTAATTTGCGTTTAAAACATTACTTCTATATTCACTGTAACAATGTGATTATTATACTACAATATGCGCACTGCATATTTCAAATATTATCTTCGCAAAGGAACAACTCGCGACTTAAATCAAAATAATATCTTGCGATCAAATTTAAGAATAGACTGAATGAATGCTTTTAATAAATGCTTCCTTATATATACTAATTTATCTATTTCCAGAATGTAGTAGAAAAGTATGGAACATTATGATGCAAGATATCCCCAAAAAGCCCATTAGCATCTAAAATCGCGGCGTTTATTACCTTGTCCTACTGTAACACATATACGATTATTGTGGCGTCGCATACTAATCTAGTAATTGTCAAAGGAATAAATAACTTTTATCAGTTATTTTATGAATTTTGATGGGATTTTTCAAAATAAATTTATGTAACCCACAGGGTAATTAATCTAAACTTTAATTGCTTTTTAATGCAAAAGTGGTTGCATTTTATAGAAAATATTTGCTTTCGTGTTTTAGTACACAAAATTAATATTAAAATTGTGTTATTTTTAAACAAGGTTTAGTTTCTTAAGGAAACTGCATAAAACTAGCACTATCCTATGTTATTTACAATAAATAAAAAGCATTTTTATCAAAAATGTATTGATAATTAATAAGTGAAAATAAATGGCTTTGTATTTATCTTAAAATGATCGAGTTGCGTTCCCATTGAATCCGTTTTTAAGGTATCTTACAATTAATTATTTTTTACATATACAGCTACGTTATTTGCTATTTATTTACAATTCACTTATATCATACAGGGTAATTATTTATTCACGCACAATTGCATTTGTCGCTTAATAAAAATACGCTTGTATTATACAAGGCGTAACCATAAATTTACGGAAATTTCGTTTTTTTTTAGATTCTTTCATATTTTGGTGGGATTTATTTGCAAAAATTGGGTTTCAATGACCTCCCGTGACCTTTCGTCACGTCAATATACATATATACATATATATATATATATATATATATATATATATATATCCCATTTCACCAATAATCGCGAAGGGGGTTAAGCAACCTGACGGTTATCAAGATACCCCAACACTTAGATATTTGCCGAATATTGTTATTATTATTATCACTATTAATTTTTACACCAATGTTATTAATTATTAAGAGCTTAGTAGAGCATAATTGGCAATACTGGAACCTCATTTCCACCAGAATCCCTCATTTCCACACACATCTGGACCAAAAAGTTTTCTTCGACTAACCATTTTTCATCTTTCGAGATAAATATATCTTAAATTTTTCATCTTTCGAGATAAATGAGCATCCTCATTTCCACACACGAGATAAACCTATTTTTAAGATTTTTTTCCGCTAACATTCTGGACCAAAGAGTTTTCTTCGACTAACCATTTTTCATCTTTCGAGATAAACCTATCTTGTTTGGTATCAATTAATATTAGAATTTTCTCAGATACCCGAATTTCTAATAATTTTTTAGATATCATCATCCCCCAGGGAGCTACCCTCATTTTAAGATTTTTTACCGGAAGCGATTTCTAACAAGTGTTAAACATTTTTATACATGCGACACATTAAATTAGTCTAGAATTTTATGTAGAATCCGAATCTGCAAACAGATTTAAAATCGGACCACGCCCTGCAAAGTTATACCCCTTTAAAGTCCGGAACCTCTAAATTTTGCTCTTTGCTCTATAAGCAAAACTAACAAATAGTTTTCTTTGTCTAACCAATGCATCTTTCGAGATAAACCTATCTTGTTTGGTATTAATTAACATTAGATTTTTCTCAGCTACCCAAATTTCTAGGAATTTTTTAGATTGCACCATCCCTAAGGGAGCTACCCTGATTTTAAGATTTTGTACCAAGATCAATTTCTAATCACCTCTCCTTTTTAATATCTACAATCCTTTAACCAAACACGTAGCAGTATTAACATAAATTAAGCATGCAAAAATTTAATAATTTATTTTATCCAATTTACAGTTTAATAAACTTATAGAATGCAATTTTACTAAGTATAACATTATTTCCTGTGTGTAGTCGAATCCAAGTAGTTTAACCTGCAACAAAAAAAGATTAATGTGTTGTTTAAAAAGAGAGGAAACGTGTTTTCGGTCAATAAGACATATTATCGTTAACCTAGCAAATGAGAATAATGTAAATACATTCGAATGTAATGGGTTTTAAATATGTGGATGGGAAGGTCGACTTTTACGTAATCATCGCGTGGTTAATAATTAAGAAAGCTGTATATAATTTCTTCTCCAAACAAATGCGGTTATTACAATAGGAAAGTACGCTAAATGCAAGTCAATTAACAGCAATTAAATATTGCTTACTGACCTACCTTAATTAGGTTGCTGTGCTATTAGGAATAATGTACTTTTTGTTGTCCTCGCCCGACAAACTGATTTTATTAATTGGGTATAAAGTTGGTGTTTACATGTGCAGACTTTAACACCTCCATATCGCACACTTTACACATAATTCGTGGTTGTTTCGTACAAGACCCTTTAACAGCTGGCGGAGTTGAACGTTTACTGCTTAATGACATACCGTGCTGTTTTTCCTTGTCACGCTGTAAGTTGTCCATTCTCGTAAATGCGATACTGCAAGACCCAGAGTTTAAGTACTTTGCTGCCGACGGATGTATAAGCTTAACCGTGGACGATGTTACACCACGACATTTGTTCTGGATCCGTTTGAGAGCATCCCTCCTGGCAAAGTAGACGTGACAGGGCTCGCATTTAAAAACGTTTAGTACAAAACAAAATCCGCACTATAGGACTTTGGTTAAACTTGTAATCGAACTAACTAAAAAGCTTACTCTAGCGTACCTGATTTATATTCCTTATAGAATGCATACCGAAGGTTTCCGAAGACCAGCGAACGATGTTGAAGATTCAGCGGGGGACTAAATGATGTCATAATCCTTGCTGCTTGTCCAATACATTTAGCGCCAATGCATGCACCTGGTTCGCATCGTCGATGGTGCGAATGCAGTTAGTAGAAACACCGGAAAACGTCTTCCATGTTATACGGATCGCGTGCATATTAAAAATCCAAAAGGGTGGTAGCACACGCACGCAAATTGTGTGCAAGTCGTGCTGTAGAAGATGCAGTGCTACTATAACCAAAAACTTAATAAAAACACTTTAAACCATTATTAAGGAAGTACCAACTTGTTGTCTACAGGATACTTACTAATAAAGCAATTTAATTTTAAATAACTTCTACGTCACATTTTAGGAAATAGAGGGCTTGAATATTTTCCAAATGAATCACCAAGCGAAAGTATATGCTTAGCAGTATTAAAATTAACCATTAATTTCCCATTTTTACGACTGTGGTTAATTATAGATTAAAATTTAATTTGTGCACGTTCAAGCTTCTCGTAAACTAACATATTTTATAGCAACAATGCGCTGTATAATACATGCATACCCCTTCGCCGCGCTACTGCTATTCTTGTAATTGCAAGAAAAAGTCACTCTCCTTTTTACTGTTAAGACCGATGCAAAGCACCATTTTTTTAATACTTTCTATAGCACATCGCGCACTTTTTCGTCTGATAATTAAATTTTGCTTCTGTAGGCTTTTACACTTTCGCATAGCGGTCAGCCGCACGTAATGATTTCTAGAACCGGTAAGTACTCGATATCGCCCAAATAGAGAATTAGATGCTCGATGTCTGTCAACTTCCGATTCCTCGTAGAAGATAGAAAAAACTCAGTCAATCAACCAAGTGTGGACCTAGGAAAAATTAATTAATAGGTTAGGTCAGCGCCGCGGCGCTGACCTAACCTATTAATTAATTTTTCCTAGGTCCACACTTGGTTGATTAATTTTTCCTTTTATCTAAACTAGGTCCACACTTGGTTTTTAATGGAAAAACTCATTAAAAAGCAAGCGAGAAAGATACGATTAAAAAGATTAAAGGGGTCTCACGAAGTGTAGTTAAGTAAAACCGAGGGTCTTACAACCTATAACGAGCATATACCTCTAAAAGGAATGGACATGCAACTACGCCGCAGTGCGTGGGCGAATAAGAATTCTCTCCAATAAGAAATTTAAGTTTCCATGTACGTAGCACCAGTCATTGGGTAATGGTAGAAATGTTAAACCTATAAAGGCGATTATTAATTGTGGTTTAGAAAAATAGTAGTTTTCGTGGACTAAATAAAATAGCTTAGACTGATTAATGTATATGGTTACATACTCTCGTACACACTCACAAACATCTGTTTACGTTCACAATGGCGATACCGGTAGTTTTTGTTTAACAAATAGTAGGAAAGATACGTCAGGTGTTAGTGCGTGGAAGCCCATAGGATCGTTGGATTAAAAAAAACGGTGCGGCGGGATGTATGGTGGTCTCCGTTAGAATAATCGAAAGTGGTTAATCAATCGTATTAGATGTTTAAATAAGCGAAAGTGTAAAGGCCTACATAAACAAAAATTTAATTATCCGACAAAAAAGTGCGCGATGTGCTACACTTATAAAGAAAGTATGGAATGGTGCTTTTTAGCGGTCCTAGCCGTAAGTATGTGTGTGACTACTACGCCCAAGGTCCCGGGTTCGAATCCCGACACGGTCCGCTTGAAAAATGTTAGGCGAGCATTTTTCACAAAAATACACCCTCGTTCGGATGAGAGGTAAAATGGAGGTCCCGTGTGTGAGTGTTGTCACGCACGTTAAAGATCCCTACCTTGCTTGGAACAGCAAGGGTTCGGCAAAATTCCAAATTTTCCAGGTAAAAAAAACTCGCTTCCTGGCCAATGTAGTACCTTCGGGTGGAGCATTGGAAAAATCACATATAAGGTCCTAGCCGTAAAAAGGGCGACTGACTTTTTAAAGCAACTACAAGAATAGCAGTAGCGTAGAGAAGGGGTATGCATGTATTATACAGCGCATTGTTAGTTTACGCGTAGCTCGGATGTGTAATTGATCACGACCTAAAGATCCCTCGGAGGTTTAAAAATTCTCGGCCCATTGTCGTTTGAAAAATGTTTGTAAATCATCAGAACAGGAGCGGGTCGAAGTTTAAGTTAGATGGATGATTGACTGAGTTTTTTCTACCTGTTACGAGGAATCGGAAGTTGACAGACATCGAGCATCTAATTCTCTATTTGGGCGATATCGAGTACTTACCGGTTCTAGAAATCATTACGTGCGGCTGACTGCTATGCGAAAGTGTAAAAGCCTACAGAAGCAAAATTTAAATTATCAGACGAAAAACTGCGCGATGTGCTATAGAAAGTATAAAAAAAAAAATGGTGCTTTGCATTGGTCTTAACAGTAAAAAGGAGAGTGACTTTTTCTAGCAATTACAAGAATAGCAGTAGCGCGGCGAAGGGGTATGCATGTATTATACAGCGCATTGTTGCTATAAAATATGTTAGTTTACGAGAAGCTTGAACGTGCACAAATTAAATTTTAATCTATAATTAACCACAGTCGTAAAAATGGAAAATTAATGGTTAATTTTAATACTGCTAAGCATATACTTTCGCTTGGTGATTCATTTGGAAAATATTCAAGCCCTCTATTTCCTAAAATATGACGTAGAAGTTATTTAAAATTAAATTGCTTTATTAGTAAGTATCCTGTAGGCAACAAGTTGGTATTTCCTTAGTAATGGTTTAAACTGTTTTTATTAAGTTTTTGGTTATAGTAGCACTGCATCTTCTACAGCACGACTTGCACACAATTTGTGTGCGTGTGCTACCACCCTTTTGGATTTTTAATATGCACGCGATCCGTATAACATGGAAGACGTTTTCTGGTGTTTCTACTAACTGCATTCGCACCATCGACGATGCGAACCAGGTGCATGCATTGGCGCTAAATGTATTGGACGAGCAGCAAGGATTATGACATCATTTAGTCCCCCGCTGAATCCTCAACATCGTTCGCTCGTCTTCGGAAACCTTCGGTATGCATTCTATAAGGAATTTAAATCAGGTACGCTAGAGTAAGTTTTTTAGTTAGTTCGATTACAAGTTTAACCAAAGTCTTATAGTGCGGATTTTGTTTTGTACTAAACGTTTTTAAATGCGAGCCCTGTCACGTCTACTTTACCGGGAGGGATGCTCTCAAACGGCTCCAGAACAAATGTCGTGGTGTAACATCGCCCAGGGTTAAGCCGTCCGCAGCAAAGTACTTAAACTGTGAGACTTGCGGTATCGCTTTTACGAGAATGGACAACTTACAGCGTGACAAGGAAAAACAGCACGGTATGTCATTAAGTAGTAAACGTTCAGCTCCGCCAGCTGTTAAAGGGTCTTGTACGAAACAACCACGAATTATGTGTAAAGTGTGCGATATGGAGGTGTTAAAGTCTGCACATGTAAACACCAACTTTATACCCAATTAATAAAATCAGTTTGTCGGGCGAGGACAACAAAAAGTACATTATTCCTAATAGCACAGCAACCTAATTAAGGTAGGTCAGTAAGCAATATTTAATTGCTGTTAATTGACTTGCATTTAGCGTACTTTCCTATTGTAATAACCGCATTTGTTTGGAGAAGAAATTATATACAGCTTTCTTAATTATTAACCACGCGATGATTACGTAAAAGTCGACCTTCCCATTCACATATTTAAAACCCATTACATTGGAATGTATTTACATTATTCTCATATTGCTAGGTTAACGATAATATGTCTTATTGACCGAAAACACGTTTCCTCTCTTTTTAAACAACCCATTAATCTTTTTTTGTTGCAGGTTAAACTACTTGGATTCGACTACACACAGGAAATAATGTTATACTTAGTAAAATTGCATTCTATAAGTTTATTAAACTGTAAATTGGATAAAATAAATTATTAAATTTTTGCATGCTTAATTTATGTTAATACTACTACAGGTGTTTGGTTAAAGGATTGTAGATATTAAAAAGGAGAGGTGATTAGAAATTGATCTTGGTACAAAATCTTAAAATCAGGGTAGCTCCCTTAGGGATGGTGCAATCTAAAAAATTTCTAGAAATTTGGGTAGCTGAGAAAAATCTAATGTTAATTAATACCAAACAAGATAGGTTTATCTCGAAAGATGCATTGGTTAGACAAAGAAAACTATTTGTTAGGTTTGCTTATAGAGCAAAGAGCAAAATTTATAGGATCAGGACTTTAAAGGGGTATAACTTTGCAGGGCGTGGTCCGATTTTAAATCTGTTTGCAGAATCGGATTCTACATAAAATTCTAGACTAATTTTGATGTATCACATGTATAAAAAATGTTTAACACTTGTTAGAAATCGCTTCCGGTAGAAAATCTTAAAATGAGGGTAGCTCCCTGGGGGATGATGAAATCTAAAAAATTCTTAGAAATTCGGGTAGCTGAGTAAATTCTAATATTAATTGATACCAAACAATATAGGTTTATCTCGAAAGATGAAAAATGGTTAGTCGAAGAAAACTATTTGGTCCAGAATGTTAGCGGTAAAAAATCTTAAAAATAGGTTTATCTCGTGTGTGGAAATGAGGATGCTCATTTATCTCGAAAGATGAAAAATTTAAGTAATATTTATCACGAAAGATGAAAAATGGTTAGTCGAAGAAAACTTTTTGGTCCAGATGTGTGTGGAAATGAGGGATTTTGGTGGAAATGAGGTTCCAGTATTGCCAATTATGCTCTACTCACAGGTATGCCTTCAGCAATATTTTCCTTGTTTCTGTTTGTTGTCTTTGAACATAGTATATGCTTTTTCTTGCTAAATGCATCACGACATTGTGCTAATCTTTGTTACATATTTTTTAAACCCATTCCATCTTGCGTTGTTTGGCTTCTTAAGTAGCAAAAATCAGTAACCTTTTGTAAGTTCTCGTTTCTTATTTGATTTCTGGTTTTTGATTTATTTTTCCTTTTTTGCATACTACTACTTTAGTTTTATTTTTATCGACCTTCATACCATATCTATCTGTTAGTACTGTTTCCATTTTATTAAGAGCTGATTCTAACTCTTCCTTGCTAGATGCTAATATCGCTACATCATCTGCAAATCTCGGCATATCAGTCTTTTGTACCTCCATAAAATTCTAAATGTCTTCCTTCATTTGACAGTATTCATTGCCTCTTCAATGTATAAGTTAAAACTTAGCGGGAATAGAGCAAATCTCTGTCTCGTCCCTTTCCTAATATTTACTTCTCTACGTCTCTGATCTAATTCTATTACAGCTATTTACTTTTTGTGCAAGCTATCCCTATAACGCATGTCAATGTTTTTGAGTATTGTGAACAATTTTTCTCATTTTACATTGTCGATTGCTTTTTTCAGATCTGCAAATCCTATGCACGCGCTTTCTCATTTTTTTAAATTGGTTTCCTCATTATCACCTTTAAAGCTAAAATGGTCTCCCATTTTCCCGTTTCATCTAAACCCAAATTGGTATCCTAGTATTTTTTTCAGCCCGTTTTTCATCCGTCTTTGTACAATTTTAGTTAATATTTTTGACACATGTGCTGTCAATCTTCTTGGTCGAAAATTATCACATCTATCCGCATGTCTTGTTTCGTTTGAAATCTGTGGGCATTTCTCCTGTATCATACATATACCTTGCAAATAGGAAGAGACCTTCTGTTACTGCGTGTCTAGCAGTTTTTACAGTTTGTGTTTCCTCCTTATCTATAACATGTGCTTTATTATTTTTTAGACTTTTTAATATTAATTCAAACTCATCTCTAATAAGATATCTTCAGTCATCCCTTTGAATGTTAGTTTCCTATTCTAACGCTTCTAGTTCCTGCCCTGCATATAGATTCCCTATATATTCTTGCCATCTAACCACTTTCTCTGCGTTTCCCCCGCGCTCCTTATTTTTTGGCGTGCGGTTCTGTATTCCTAAAATTCATTCTAATTAGTTTGTATGATTCGTCTCTCTTTGCTATTTCCATCTTAGTTTGTACCTCTTTGTGCATTTTATTAATCCATTGTTTTTTAACTTTAATGCATTTGCGAATAATTTTCTGTTTTTGGCTGTGAATCTCAATTTTCCTGCTTCAGCTGGTATGTTTTCTATTTTCGTCCTTCTTCTATTAAATTCAGAATATCCTTTACTATTTATCATTCCTTCTTCTTCCGAAACTATTGAATATTCATGTTGTTTTACGAAATGTAGTGTTTATCTTTGTTGATCGTTTATACCTCTTCCTCACTGTAGCTGGAAGTTGGTATTTATACTTGTATTATTAATGTATTTACCGGTTTACATTCTAGTCTAAGCATGATTATTCATTCGTTCATTTGTAAACAGTTTTCTACACATTGACTTATCTTTATGTACATAACTACACCTACACACGAATTTTCTTTCTCTAGTACCGTATGAAATACCTTAAAGTCTCCACTCCAAGAATCCTCTACCTTTGGCCACCGAACTTTGCCAATCCTTACTATATCTAATTCTAACCAATCTATTTCAATTTTCAAATTCTCTAGCTGATCTATTTGCTCCATACTTCTAACATTCCACTCCCCGACTCGCAAGACGTCCACTCTGTTTCTTTTCTTCTTATTGAGCTGCTGACCACATTCTCCAAAGTAGTATATCCCTTGAGTACCAAATGGAGGACTATTTTAACTACGGAATATTTTACTCTAGAGCATGCTATCATTTTTAAAACTTTCTCGTACGTTGTGAACTTGGAAGGTTATGTGGTGGTTTCCTGTTGCCTCCACATCGCAGTTGTCTCTTAGAATGCCATACCAATCCCTATGCTCTGCAACTCTTAAGTACTTGGAGTACTTGGGAGGTAATGTGGTGGTTTCCCGTTGCCATCCACATCACAGTTGTGTGTCTTAGAATGCCATACCAATCCCTATGCTAATTTAACTAAATTTCGAGATCGAAGTCGAAATTTAACTAAATTTCGAGATCGAAGTCGAAATTTAACAATATTTCAACATCGAAGTCGAAATTTAACTAAAATAAGTGAGCGATTTTTTGTGGCCTTTCTACGCCTTCGTAATATTCAATTGCATTTCTCTCGTTTCCTATATAGCCGATGGCAAACTATGATCTTTGAGTTTGTCTCTAGGATTTTTTGTATATGCGTGGAATTATCAGATATATTTGCATTCATGGTAATTATTAATGGCGAATTTTCCATAAGGAGACGTAACTGCTAGACACACGACATATCGGAAATCATAGCGCACCATTAGTTTTCGACATTATTCCTACACTAACCTAATGAAAGTGTGCATCCCCTAAATATCGGTTTACATCTGACGCACATAAATTCCCATTAATGAGCAGACAGGATGTAAATAAAAGCATATTTATTGATTGACTGTTATTGACATATATATAGCCCTTTATTATTCTTGTAATCAATAATGTTTCCGATACGCGACCGAAATTTAAGTAATTTCATCCTTGGCAATAAACTCTGCAAACACAAATTAATTTGCTGTTGAAGCATCTTTTCGCCCTATCGGAGATTTAAAGAAAATAAGGTTTGCAAGTGGAATGTTAATAAATCGCCGCAAGATTAATTTCGAGACTAACAGAAAAAAGTGGTGTTTTAGGTTTCCAAACAGATTGGACGACAAAAGCAAGAAAACAGCAGGGATATGCAAATACAGCAAAGGAAACATTATGTGAAGAATTATTGCTCGTTTGTTTTCGAAGAATATTCGTACACAGACAGTGTGCTGAAATTGTCTAGAGAACGTTTGGCTTTACATTTCGGTACTCATAAATATGTGCTTACATCTAGACATGAAAATAATTCTGGATGTAAATATGACAAACATCCGCCGTATTTGACGTACGTCTGGTTGCATTTAGCATTTGATTATTCAATAAATAATTAAAATGACTGAAATCTTTACCTTTCAGAGCTTAATTCGAATAAGTTCTGTTCCACTATATCAAAACTTTTGGAACAATAAATTAAACTGTTCGAATTTTTTGCGTATTTACTTACACGATGCAACTTTAAGTACAACGGCATCATCTGTCGCATTAGGATTTGATTTTCAATAAAAATTTATAACCGTATTTTGAATCCGTGCATCAAATAGGCTCACACAGGATTGTTAAAATTATACAATACATTGAATATTTATTAAATTTTTACCATTTTACCGGCATTCAAGGTTTAATGATATGACATGAATTCAGGGGAAGTAAATTTTATCACACTTTTGAATATTTTTTTCATATTATATCATAACAAGGAAATAGTTGGTTTGGGCAAAGCCCTTTTTTAAATATTAAGCGGAATACTTACTGGCAATTTACGAATTGAACGGAAAAATTCAAATTCTATTGCTATTGAAAACAAGCAAGCTTGGGAATTAAAAGGATCTCCAAATTTTCAAAATTTTAAAACCTCTTGAAAGCGAAAGTAAGGAGAGTTTCAAAAGATGTTTGAACTGTTCTCTTTCATATTTAATGCAATAAAACAAAATTGGTTTAAGTATTAATAAGATTGAAAGAAAATAATATAAATTGAGCAAGTTTCTTACTTTGTAAAATCTACATAGTTATGGCAAATGCTTTGCGCTTCAATATTCCTTTTGGGTTGGCGGTCTATTTCATCACAAATTGTCAGCGGCGTTCGTAGAACTAACCCACAACTTAAAAGAAACGGTAAGGATAATGACTCAGCAACTCACTGCATCGCAATCTGTTCAGTTAGGAGCTCAGCGTAATCAGCCCCATCACGGCATCCGTTCACATGAAATTGTCAAACTCCTCCAATCGTCGCACTTTTTCATTGGTTGTAGTAATGACGCATATTACATTGAGCGTGAGCAAACGTCTATTCATACAAATTTATATCATATACCTAATTAAACATTTCTAAAAGTCCTTGACAATGTATGAGAACCCAACAACCGCATTTTTATGCTTCATCACCTACTTATACTACCAAAATTATAATGTGAAATAACATTCCAATTAGCTCATACTCAGAAATCGTCACTGTCTTTTAGTATGAATTTGTTGTACAGCGTTAATCTAAGGGCTTTCCTTAACTTTTTTAAAATTTATTATATCTTTCCATCGTTTCCTAATCATTGCAGCTTAATTGGAGCGCGCTAGAAACGTAGAACGAAAGGTATGAATATGACAACTTGCAGCTGCTGGTGTGTGCGTGCGTGCGTGAGTGCGGTCAAGCGGGCAGGTAGAATGTATAATAATAATAATCAAACTATACCAAATTATTTGACTATAAATCGCTTTATTTATCCATAAAAATAGGATTATACATTTTTAGGATGCTGTTAGCATAGAATTGCATAAAAATAATTCCCATGAGTAGAGGATAATTGGGGGAATCATGACCTCTTTTCGTCCAGCATCCTCATTTCCTCACACATTCTGGACCAAATAGTTTTCTTTGACTAGCCATTTCATCTTTGAGATAAATCTATCTTGTTTGGTATCAATTAATATTAGATTTTTCTCAGCTACCTGAATTTTTAGGAATTATTCAGATAGCATCATCTCCCAGGGAGCTACCCCAATTTTAAGATTTTTTACCAGCAGCGATTTCTGACCGTCCTTATACATTTTTTAACCAAGCGACAGATCAAGTTAATCTAGAATTTTACGCAGAATCCGAATCTGTAAATAGATTTAAAATTCGGCCACCCATTACCGTTTTACACACATACCCTCTAAATTATAACTTTCCTGCAGCTCATATCTAAAAGAAAATCTAAAAACCATTTTTAACACTTTTTATTACAAACAATTTTTACTAATACAGTTTAAATTTTGTAAACCACATTTCTAAATACATATTCACAACTTTTATTCTTAACCTAGAGCTCCTCACATCGTCTTATACTTATTAATATTTATTTCTAAATAGAGCACCTTTTCCAAAGACCAACGGGCCCGCGTGTTTCAAATTCCTCTGATTTTCTTCTCATCGTTTTGCTTAAGACCTCGTACATATTTTCCAGATTACTAGAAGATGTTATAACCATATTTTTTGTGTTAAAGGATGTCACATCGGTAGTCTCTTCTCCCATTTTTGTGTAGACGACGTAGAGTTCGCAATTAACTTTTACTGCTGTATGTTGTGTTCTTTTTTCATTAATTAATCGAATAAACCGCTCTTTCTGCTTCCAAAGAAACTCGGATACTCCATCGTCGACACTGACGTTCTTTATGCGATAGCTAGCCATACAGTTGTTAAATGCTGTGCTAACCATCTACACCATCTTCGCCAGTAGCGGTAACTGTTGCATTTTTATGCCTGTTGCTCCTCAAGTGTGCGGCATACGTAGTCTTTTCCATTTCAAAATCGCATACTTTACACAGAATTTGTGGTTGTTTCGTACAAGACCCTTTAACAGCTGACGGAGCTGAAAGTTTACGGCTTAATGACATACCATGCTGTTTTCCTTGTGTCGCAGTAAGTTGCCCAATTATCGTAAAAGCGATACCACAAGACCCACAGTTTAAGTACTTTGCTGCTGACAGATGTATAAGCTTAACCCTGGACGATGTTACACCACGGCATTTGTTATGATGCCGTTTGAGAGCATTTCTTCTGGTATAGGAAGCACCGCAAGAGTTGCAATTAAAAATATTTTCGGAGGGTATTTTTCTTTGACCAGCTTCCATGGATAGCGCCATGGTCTATATACATTTTGGAAACAATCGAAGATTGCCGGAGACACTCGAAGAGTGCACAAGTGCGGCCACTAGACCAACTAGCATTAATACCAAGTATTTCGTACTTTCGTATGTTGCTCATTTCCTAGAACCAAATCTTTTGCATAGCGGCCGGTAGCACGTAATTATTTCTAAAGCCGGCAAGTACTTGATACCACCCAAATAGAGAATTAGATGCTCGATGTCTGTTTACTTCCGATTTCTTCGTAAAAGATAGAAAAAGCTCGGTTAATCATCCGTCCAACTTATACTTTGACCCACTCCCATTCTGATAATATCCAAACATTTTTCAAACGACAATGGTCTCAGAATTTTAAACCTCCGAGGGAGCTATGAGTCGTGATCAATTACACGTTCGAGCTACCCGTAAACTAACATATTTTATAGTAACAGTGCGCTGTATAATACATGCATACCCCTTCTCTGCGCTACTGCTATTTTTGTAGTTGGTTAAAAAAGTCCGTTGCTTTTTTTACTGCTAGCACTGCTGCAAAGCACCATTCTATACTATCTTTATAAGTATAGCACATCGCGCACTTTTTTGTTTGATAATTAAATTTTGCTCATGTAATCTTTTACACTTTCGCATATTTAAACATCTAATCTTATCGATTAACCACTTTTGATTATTCTAGCGAGAACCACCATACATTCCGCCGTACCGTTCTTTTTGAATCCAACGATCCGATGGGCTTCCACACACTAACACCTAACGTATCTTTCCTACTACTTGTTAAACAAAAACTACCGGCATCGCCATATCCGTATGTGGACGCAAGCAGATGTTTGTGTTCTTCTTAATTTTTTTTTGGGAATTAAACCACTCATAGTTTTTATTATTTTGACAACGATCCTAGGTCATGGATCGAAACGTAAATAAAGATGATTTTAAAAACTGTGAGTGGTTTAATTCCCAAAAAAGATTAAGAAGAATGCTTAACAAACCACAACAAACATACAGGGAGTATTTGCAAGTCAGATGTTTGTGGATGTGTACGGGAATATGTAACCATATACATTAATCAGTCTAAGCTATTTTATTTAGTCCAAGGAAACTACTATTTTTCTAAACCACAATTAATAATCACATTTATAGGTTTAACATTTTTATCATTTCCCAATGGCTGGTGCTACGTAAATGGAAATTTTAATTTCTTATTAGACAGGATCCTTATTCTCCCACGCACCGTAGCGTAGTTGCATGCCCCCTCCCCCCACTTTTGGGAATATATGCTCGTTATAGGTTGTAGAATCCTCGGTTTCAAATGATCTGAAAGGTTCTTTACTAGACAATATGTGTTTTCATCAATAAGACATATTGCCGTTAATCTAACAATATGTTTTACCGTCCAGCGACACCGCGTTGAGGTAAACACATGTCGCCAGGAGCGAAGGAATTATTAAGGATGGGGATGGTGGGTATGTCTTATAACTAACTTACGTGCTACTATATACATACACAATCAAATATATACATATATAAGTAACTATCATATACCTTTAAGTCCCCATGCGTAGGCTTCTGTACTATTAGGGATGACGTACCTTTTGTTATCCTCGCCTGACAAACTAATTTTATTAATTAATTGAGTATAAAGTTGGTATTTATAACTTCGAATACACACCACGCTATGCATAAGGGCACCAGAATTACTATGTACAATGTCCTTAAAACTATTTACATTAATATTCTTAACTACACTTCGTGAGACCCTTTTAATCGTGTCTTTCTCGCTTACAATACAATAGGACTTAGCCTTATTACCAACAAATTCTAATACTAGATCCCCATTAAATTCATCTTTGAATTTCCCTACAACTTTTTTGTTGACAAGCGGTATATTGTATTTATTATCCGCGGAGTAGTCACTTTTTTAAGATAAATATATCTTGTTTGGTATCAACTAATATTAGATTTTTCTAGGAAGCCCAAATCTGCAAATAGATTTTAAGTAGAACCACCCCTTACAACATTACGCTTTTTAAAGACCCAAACCTCTAATTTTTGCCCATCTTTATTTAACTCCATCTCTAACATCTTTTTTTTTGCTACCCAAGACATATGCTTTAACCAAACATTTCTCGAGAAAACTAAAACCACTGTGTCCCGCGAACACCACGTGGAGATAACACGTATACTCTGTCCACCAGGATAGAAGCAGGAAGGATTTGGAAGAAGTGAAGGTGGAGAAGAACTTAAAAATTATGGAATCTTAAAACTAATGTATAATAGATTTACAAAATTTATACATTTATAATCTTAGACCTATATCTTTATGCCTCCTCCCCATGCGTAGGTTGATTTGCTTCCAGGGATGACGTTACGCTTGTCGTCTTCGCTTGATAAACTAATTTTATTAATAAGCTGCGCGTACAAATCGTGTTCTTTACTCCGGATACATACACCGGCAAGTTTTCCGTATCAACCAAATAAAGAATTAAATACTTGGTGACTGTTAACTTCCGCTTCCCTCGTGTACGTCCAGACACATCCCTGCCCATGCGCACCCCTGCCCATGCGCACTGCCCATGCGCACCCCTCTCTGTGCGACTGCTATTTCGTGGTGATGGCATAGCCTTTTATAAATTAAGAGCAATGTAATGCTATTCTAAAATTTTATTATGACATTATACCTAACAAAATTTAAAAATATTTAATACCAAGCATGGAACCATTTAAACTTAATTTTAATACAAAGTTATACACAGAAGACAGTCTTTTCTTTATGTTGTTGAAAGTGGTTTTAATTTTATCCAATTTTATTCGCAGCTTAAAATTTAGAGGGTATGTGTGTAAAACGGTAAGGGATGGTCGGATTTTAAATTTATTGACAGATTCGGATTCTGCGTGAAATTATAAACTAATTTGATGTGTCCGATGACTAAAATATTTATAAGAACGGTCAGAAATCGCTGATGGTAAAAAAGTCCTGAAATGAGGGTAGCTCCCTGGCGGATGATGCTGTATGAAAAATTCTTACAACGAAGGTAGTTTCCTGGGGGTGATGCTATCTGAAAAATTCCTAGAAATTCAAGTAGCTTAGAAAAATCTAATAATAATTGATACCAAACAAGGTACATTTATCGCGAAAGATAAAATGGTTAGTCGAAGAAAGCTATTTGGTTCAGAATATTACCGGTAAAAATTCTTAAAATGAGGGTAACTCCCTGGGAGATGATGCTATCTAAAAAACTCCTAGAAATTCAGGTAGCTGAGAAAAGTGTAATATTAATTGACACCAAACAAGATAGATTTATCTCGTGGGTGGAAATCTGGAGAGAAATTTATCTCGCGGGTGGAAAGAAGGCGGGTGTGACGTAATCAAAATAGTTGATATTGGGGTATCGGAGCAAGGAGGGAGTCCCTCCTCCTCAAATCCTCCTTATGGGAATTTACATGCAAAATGTGTGAGGAAATGAGGACGCTGGAGGAAAGGAGGTCATGATTCTCCCAATTATTCTCTACTACTCCTATGCTATAAAATAGTGTTTTATATTATTTTGTTTTGTTAATTTTACACCAAAAATAAGAAATAAAATTGAAAATATTGAAAATTTAGTACCAACATATTCTTCATGAACTTGTAATTGGAAATTTGATTACCTGTTTCGCAATCGTCCTGTGGTGGGATGAGAAAACAAATATTTAGATACAATCAATACTCATTGTCTTCTTTATTACCAATATACTCCTATGTAGCAATTCTCCTTATAAGGTTGCCTTTCTTTCGTACTCTTCCTATTGTCGAGTTTTTGAAAATAAGGACTGGTGATAAATACAGTAAGAGCTTTCTTTTGCTTCTATTCATTGTATGCAATTACAAATGTTTACCAAACCGCAGTAATGCTTTAGAGCACCACAAAAAATTGTTTTTACATGTTAATCTTAGGTCGATTCTCGATTGTGGTAATTTTGGATAAATCCAAGATCATTCATGGGTTTGGCTAAAACTCAATTTGTAGACCTAGCATGTAGACATCGTGTGTACGGTAAAAAAGGTGCACGTATAATTAATGTATTGTTACGAGCTACTGTTAGAAAATCCGCCAAACACACACAAGCGCCGTAAGCAATGTATATACTACAGAAGCCTAGAATTTTCTAGGATATACTGGAGCATAAATCATCCTTTTTAATTCAGGGTATATATAAGACCGCTGATAAATGTAAGAGTTTAGTCTATATCAAAATGTCGAATATAAATTATATCGTGTAAAGTTAAATAGTTAAGCTTTTGGAAGTCCAAGAGTAAACATAAGTTTGTATTATGTGAAAGTGTATATTGTACCGACAGCTGTACATAAATAGACGAAAGTGTAATAAATAAATAGTTGTGTTAGTGTTGTCAATAGACCTATGGTTAAGAATTTAGTTTAAGAAGATATTAGTGCTTGTAAATTCATTAGTGCGATGGTGCTTCATTGTAATTGGACTGAAAACATCTATAAATAAGGCATATACTGTTAATTAGATTTGTGAATAGTAAGTGATAAAGACTTTTGTTATTACTTGTTTTAAATTAGTGAAACGCGGTAGTAGCTACAGTATTATAGATGCCGTAGTTCAAAAGCAATTTTGGAGCGGTCAGTTCAATAACCAAATTTACTTAAGGTTAAGAACCTTTATTAGAAACCTGTTATTCTTCTGTTGGAGAACATTGTAGCCATAAGTATAACAATACATCGTGTAAATTACTAAATGTGTCTAAATGAGGTATTATTTTTTTAATTTGATTGTGGTATAATGGAAGGCTTGAGTTTATCAGCTCAATATAAGGACTGTTTGTACAGGAATTGAGACCTTAAGCGAAAGAGATATTAAGATCATACGGAAATCAATGCATAATATGGTTCATTAAGTTAAACTCTATAATGCAAAAGTTAGTAAAAATTATCTCAGAATCTTAATGAAAGTTTGCTAAATAAATGTAGGAAGTCAGGAAATCTGGCATATCATTAGGATCCTACAATTAAAAAAAGTCTTAAAACCCCTGTCCTGTTTTCATATAGTTATTATTTCCGAATCTACTTGTAAACCTACCTCTACAACGCGAAAATTGAAGCTCAAACGCTTCCTATACATTTTCAGTACGTTCCGTGTACGAATATTCCTCGAAAACAAACAGGCGATAATTCTTTAGGTAGCGTTTTCTTGGGACGTGTTTGCATATCCCAGCTGTATTCCTCTTTTTAAGCCACCCAAATCAATTTAGAAACCTATAATGCCATGTTTCTTGCCGTGAATCTAAAGTAAATTGAGCTGTAGACTCATCAAAATTAAATCATTCAAATTATTTCTCTTGAATTTCTTATTATTATTTTCACAAAAGCAAGAATTATTTGACTGAAAAATTGGTTTAGTGAAGGGTGATGTATTAATTAATTGATGAAACAAGTAGCAAAGAAAACTTTATACTAAGATCAGTACTAGTCAATTTATAAATAACCGACATTCTAAAATGTGAGTGCCGTAAAGTGGAACCTTCCTGGAGGTAGTGACATAGCTTCGTTCCACATCGCTTCCACGCCAATATAAAAGATAGCGCCTCTTTATAATCCGCGAACCAACATCACTTATTTATGTAAGATTTCTTTGTATCATATCAGAGACGTATTAACATAAATAAACTCCTGTAGGCGCATCCGCGGGACAACAATTAACAGGAGCATGTTAATTATGTTTAAAGAAAAAAGCTAATGTGTTAAATGTAATAGTTTAAAATCTGTATATTGTTTAAAGACATCTTATTAAATTATAATATAACTTCCTACCATTCCTATTGCAGACCCGTGTACTTTTGCCATCGACTTGATTATATTAAAAAAAAAATCAGTGTCACCAATGTCTATGGCTGAAAATTTTTGGTCATTAAAGTAATCGCTCAGGAACTGAAAAAATATATACTGCCGGTTATTTGACGCGACCTGACTTCAGCAGGAGCCAAATCGTCGCGCACAAACGTATACGGTATTATACAAGTTTCTACAAAATTGAGAACCCTTGTAGCCCTTGTCTCTCTTTAAAGGACAGAATAGATCTGCGGCATTTTTGCGACCATTAGAATCGCTCTATTAATTTAGTTCGTCATTTTCTGTCCTACAAAATAGACTACTTAAAAACGAATTTATACGATGGTTAAACCCATTTGGGTATTTTGCGGTTCCACAAAGAAAAAAATGCTTATAGATGTTCACACAAGAACGCTTAAATAAATGTGTTTGAATCCTAAAAATCCGTAAGAAAAATCATTTACACGGGAATAATGTACAATTGTCATCGTCTTTTACCGATGATCAAGGGTACAATTCTAAATGTTTGAATAATTTTGCGGCATTAAAGCAAAATATAAGACATTAGTTGAGGAATCAGATTTTGATTGAAGTGGAGAACAAGAATCTGCTGCTACGACGTAAGTATGAACAACTATTTAATGTATAAAATTTCCAAAGCGCCGCGTGAGAAATGCTATCCATCCAACGCTCTCTATTCCGCTTTTGCCCTTTCTCGTTCTTTGCCTCTTTCTCGTTCTTCCTCTCTCCCGTTCTTATTATCTCGTATGCTTGCACACATACACAAAATCAACGTGAAAATAATTTTCCAAGGAAGTTATCGATACAACAGTAGTCCCTGACGAATCGGCCAAAGAACCAAAAATATCGCTATGTAACGAATCTTTTGCATCAATCGATGACTTTTGTGATGATTGGGAAGTTGGTGAATTGCAAAACTTAATGCATTTTCTGCGAGGCCGCATGCAAAAAAACATCAGTGCCGTTGACAAAATTTACGCACGTATGGGAACGTATAAAATCTTAAGCGACTGAATTGTGCGACGTTATGTTGTTAAGAAAAATTGAAGATCAATCGTCACGAGGAAATTCAATTCGACACCACAACATGTGTCATGTTCAATTTAAGAGCAAATTCAAGTTACACGTCCCCGCACCAAATGCTAAATCTGATTGAAATACGGGTGCTTTCGATAAGATTTCTGCATCCGTTGATGAATATACCACGCAAAATAAAAGCATGTATTTTCTTGATTTTATTCGTTGCATGTGTGCAGAAAATCTGACGAGTGTCGACAAGGACACCAACGATGGATCACCCCATACATTCTCCAAATGTGTGTGTGAGGATGTGTGTGTGCGCGCGCGCGTGCGTACGCGCGGGTGTGTGTGTGTGAGTTGTATCGCTTCTTGTTTAGGGTCTCTGGATTCGGCCTTATGCGCGGCACTGCGTAAATGTCCATGGAACTGGCGTAAAGTAAGGTCCATATTGCAATCCTCACAATATCGTATGTCCTGTCGCTGGCGTTTTGGGGCGGATGCAGCACGCGGTGGTGATGCTGCACGTTTGACTGCCAACGAGGTAGAAGAGACAGTATCTCCGTGGAGGGCATGCTGATGCTGGGTTAAATTAGCTCGACCGCCGAAAACCAAACCGCAAATGTCGCACACAAATGGTGTTGGGGCTGGTAATCCAGTCGTTAGAACTGGGACTGTAACCTGACGTGATGATCTAACGATATTATAGATCTCCTTTTTGTGTCGGTTAAGGTTGCTCTGGATCGAGAAGTTTTTCTGGCACACATCGCAGGCGACTGCTTTGATGGATTCCATTGTAATCCGCACAGTAAAACAATGTTTATTACTCAATTTAAAACACGTAAACCACGATGTTTTGCAGTCGTGGAAGAAACACAACTGAGGAAAATGGGCTGAGACCTCTTATAAATAGTCAGATGATCGGAGATAAATAATTTAAAGCGCATGCGCTCAGTTTGCTATAAAATGTCGCCCCAGTGGAGATACTCCTAGAGGAATGGAACGCGGTTACGTCTGGAGAACTGAGGATACAACCAAAAACAAACAAAATTAGTATTATATGGGTAATGATTATTATAAGTAACTACAAGAATTGGTTGGGCAATATTGTCGAATAATGTTAAGTGTGTGAAAGGATTTACTGGAAAACCATTATTTCGGCAAAGGTCAAGGTGTTGGGGGATCTTGGTAGCCACAAGTTGCTTAACCCCCTTCACTGAATCTCGGTGAATAGGGCATAAAATTAGAAAACAATAGAAGGGGAACGAGCTGCATACACAGGCTGTGTGAGAATTTCAGGGAACTATGTAGGCTAGTTCAGAATATAAATAAGTGCAGGTACGAATTCTCGAATTATGGTAATTGCGTGAAAGCATTTACTGGAAAACTATTATTTCGGCAAATGTCTAAGTGTTGGGGGTATCTTGGTAGCCACAGGTTGCTTAACCCCCTTCAATAAATCTCAGTGAAATAGGGCATAATATTAGAAAACAATATAAGGGAAACCGAGCTGTATTGCTGTGTGAGAATTTCAGGGAACTATGTAAGTTAGTTTAGAAAATAAATAAGTGCAGGTACATGACCAACCAGTTTTGAGACGGAAAACCCAATGACGAAAAAATAAGCGCAGATAAGTCTGATGATTAGTATAAACAACTAGTTGTTGGTTGCGAAATATCTACAACTAATGTTGACTGTGCGAAAGAATATATTCGAAATTATATTAAACCGGTAAATGGTTAAGAGTTGGGGGAACTTGGCAGCCACAGGCTGCTTACCTCCCTTCACAACCACTGAAGGTCGGAGAAATAGGATGTATAATGGTAAAAAAATAGAAGGTGACCGACCGGCATCTAACAAGAAAGAACAGCGCCTATGAGGAAAGACAACAAACATAGAACAGGAAGAAAATTTGTGAAAGCATATGTGTGGAGCACAGCACAGTATGCCTATGAAATACGGGCAGTCTGAAACGCAGACAGAAAAACGGTAGCAGCCTTTTGAAATGCTGTGCTTCAGATGTATGAGGACGATAGCATGGACAGACAAAGATAGTAAAAGAAATAGTAGGGGAACAAGAATATCTGGGGGAAAAGATAAGAGAAGTAGAAGGGCAGAATACGTTTTAAGGGATTTTTGGGGAATAGCATGGGATATATATTACAAGCAGAGATAGGAAAAAGAGGTAGATGTTGACCTAAATCAGATAGTGATAGATGCAGACTGTGCAAATTTCAGGGAAATCTGTAGGCTAGTTCAGAATAGGAAACAATGATGGAACGCGTCTAACCAGTTCGAGGACTGAAGACCTAATGATGATGATGGGTAATAAATAGGCATTACTATGTCACACATCGCAGGCGAATACTTTGATGGATTCCTTTGTAATCCGCACAATAAAACAATGTTTATTACTCAGTTTAAAACACGTAAACCTCCAAGTTTTGCAGTCGTGGAAGAAACACAACTGAGGAAAATGGTCCAAGACCTCTTATAAATAGACAGATGATCAGAAATAGGTAAATTAGAGCGCATGCGAACAGGTCGCTAATAAAACGTCGCCCCAGTGGAGATAATTCTAGAGGGTGGGAGCACAGTTACGTCTGGGGAACTGGGGATACGACGAAAAACAAAAAAAATAGTATTATATAGGTAATAAATAGGCATTGCTATGCTTTCAGGTCTTATACAATATAGGTCCATGGCGGACCAAGGCGTTATTCAAACATTATCAACATTAACACTAACATCAAATCAACAACATCAACAACATCATCAACGTATACAACATCAACAACTTCATAAGGATAGCCAATAACTAGAAGACAATATTTATATAATTTGTATCTGTATTGTATTTTCTAAAAATAAGGTTGTATAAAATTGAATAATGTTTTGATAATACACTAATAAGGAAATGTCGTGTTACATTACTTCTACAAATACAGCGCGAAGGTCGTCATAACGGTTACCATTAGGCTACGCTCAATCAATAGTTGCTCAATCGATTGCAATCTAATCCGCCAATACATTGTGTTATTCTAATCGCGCCCAATACTACTCTAGCTTATGATCAAACTGTTCCATATATGCCCAAATTGTCACATTACTAAGTAACTTATTGCAGTTAATCACACTAGGATATTGCAATATAAAGCCTAAGGAGGTACGACAGTTCTTTATAGCCACGAGGCCGCGCTTTCTTTATACTGTATATACCTGACATTAGCGGATGGCAACCTGGTTTGTAAGCAGGGCTAAAAATAATCAAATGCCGATGAACTCCCACATTGTGGTACCTGTCGTAAAAAGAATGGTCGACCACCAGTTTAAACCACAATTCATTTTTCCAGTAGATGCTATTGTTAAAAACTTGGTTTACTTATTGCCATAATGTTTGAGTGCTAGGTAGCACGGTGCATTAACACTTACCTCATAGCCTATTCTCTGAGCTTTTGACGTTGAATTGGAACTATGCCGCAAGCGCCGTGGAGCCAGTTTTAGTTGGAGGCGCATGCAAAAGGTCTACCATGCGCACAAAGATTAAAGCAACATAGTAAATATCTTTTAATAGATGAATTATAGCTATTAAGTTGATATTAGCAAAATATACAGTCAAAAGCAGCTTCGAGAACAATTTTTATATAATATTACCCTATTCCCAATTTGTAGACCACCTACAGGGTATCTGATGTCAGAGGAACTTTGTCATTAGAGCACCCACTTTCAGATATACATCTGATAGCGCAAATCAAAGAATAGCGTAATATTATATGCAAATACTCCCAAAGCTAGACTCAACTGCTGCTTTAGTAAATCATCGTCGGAATAGAAATGAATGTCATAGAGTAAGATTTATAATAACTACGGCATTATATAACAGAGTAAACCCGGAACTAGTGTAGCAACATGAGGACGATTGCGAAAACAAGTGAGTAGACACTATTTATTTATATCACACTATTTATGATATATTACCTAAAACTAAAAATATGAGAGGTGGGGCTCGACTAAAAAGTATTCTCGTAGTATTCAACCGGTTCGTTCAGTTTTTGTAGTAACTAGTCCAACAGGTGGGCCGTTCTCAAGCCGCCGCAATTGCATAAAAGGAAGCTCCTACCATTACTTACCTGACCTGAGATATACAGTTATATCCAAAGTAGTCGATGATCAATCAGTTTGCAGGAGAGATGGTTGTCAAATCGGTTGATGTATGCATGGTAACTAAAATATTCAAATTGCTAATGTAAGCAAAATTTTTGTTATATATAATTAAATTAACTCTTTTTACTAAAAGATTTATAAATTCATGGTGAATATTGGCATGACTTGCATATATTTTAAATTCAGACGACTAGTTATTTTGTGATTGCAACCAAATGTAAATTTTTTTCCCATGAACATAATAACGACATCTAAATTCGCGAAGTCCTATGCAGCCCCGTGCAGCATTCATCATTTAAGAATGATTACGTTTGACCTTGAGAAACAAAAAGATAAAGCTACTCTTAAACGGTTTGAAAAAAAAAGTCAAACGAATTGTTGAAAGGCATAGGAAAATTTCTGATACTAAGGATACTAGGAAGTCAGAATGGAATAACATTAAATCCGGCTTAGATATTGCGGCCAGAAATATTCGTGGGTATAGACAAAGAGAAAATAAGAACTCATGGGAAACAAAGGATATTCTGAATTTAATAGAAGCCTAAAAACAGACATACAAAACCATAATTTGGGAAATTGTTTGCAAATATAAGAAAGATAAAGCGCAATGGATTGAGGAAAAGTGGAAAGAGGTACAAAGTAAGATGGAAATAGGAAAGACATGCGATGAATACAAACTAAGCAGAATGAATTTTAGAGATATAAAACCGTATAGCAAGAATATGAAGCTCCGGAGGAGACATTATAGAAAATGTAAATGAAGTGGATAGATGGCAAGAATATACAGGAAATTCTTATGCAGGACCGTATTTAACAGCACTAGAACAGGAAACAGATATTGAAATGGATGACTTGGGATATCCTATACTTATACGAGATTGAACTAGCATTAAAGAGCTTGAAAAGTAATAAAGCGCCGGTTTCAGATAAAGTGCCACCAGAAACTCTAAAGCTGCTGGACAATCAGTAACAGAGTATCTTTTGTAACTTACTGGCTTTATGTATGAGACAGTCGACATACCCTAATATTTCAAACGTAACTCCAAAGGTACTATGCTAAAAAGAAGAAGCGCGGCTAGATGTGAAAATGTTGGAACAATAAGTTTAACAGCACGCATGTCAAAAATATTAATTTGAATTGTACAAAGACGGATGGAAAAACGTACTGAAAAATACTAGGAGAATGTCAATTAGGAGAAACAGAGGTACACAAGGGGCTATTTTAGCCTTAAAGATGATTAGGAGAAAACAAGAGAAGGAAATAACAATAGAAAAAGGAGAAAGCGTGTATATAAACTATGAAGATCTGGAAAATGCATTCGATAATGTAAAATGAGAAAGAATGTTCGAAGTACTAAAAAAGATAGGAATGAGTTATTGGGATAGACTGATAATACATAGCTTATACAAAAAGCAAGCAGCTGCAATAGAATTTGAGCAGGAACATAGAGAAGTAAATGTTAGAAAAGGTCTGAGAAGGGTATGTGCGCTATTCCCATTAAATTTTAACTTATATATCGAAGAGTCTATGAATACTGTCGAACGCAAAAAGACATTAGGAATTATTATACAGGGACAAACGATTAATATGCCCACATACGCAGACGAGATAGGGGTATTAAGGAAGTCTGCTTATAACCTAGCAACGGAGAGTTAGAAACAGCTCTTATTGAAATGGAAACAGTACTAATAGAGAGACACGGTAGAAAAATGAATAAAAATTAATCTAAAGTACTAGTATGTAAAGAGAGGGAAAAAAGTCAAAAACCCGAATACAAATAGGAAACCAGAATATATGAGGGATTAAGGATTTCTGCTATCCAGAAAGCCAAATAGCGCAAGATTGGAAAGGTGCATAAGATATAAAACAAAGAATCGCACAAAACCAAACTGCATTTAAAAACAAAAAGCAGCTACTATGTTTGAAGACAACAAACATGGAACAAAGAAAAACTGCTGAAAGCAAATGTGCGCTGTACAGCACTGTACGGCTGTCAAACGTGGACAGAAGGAGAAGCGGACAGGTGAAAGATCGAATGAAGCCTTTTAAATGTGGTACTGCGGACGTATGATGAAGATATTGTCATGGACAGACAAAGTTAAGAACAAAGTTGTTAAATTGTTAAGTAGGAATTTGGCCATTTGTTTATTTATTTTTCATTTTGTCTTTTGACTAAGATTTTAAAAATTTTGTCTGGCAAGTCCATCTATGCTGATCATGTTGGGATGTTACCGATGGTTAGTTGCTTACATTCGAGTATAGAGGGCGCATGAGAAACTGTTTGTATTATAAATACACCTTGATTTGTGTATAATCCCAGAACTTAGCAAAAAGAGATGCATCCGTCTGATGATCTGCAAAAACAGTGAAATCGGTCACGGGCTTTTCTGTTTGCAAAATAACCAATTTAGTTTTCTATGCTCGAATTACTTTCCCCATGTCATGCAAAATTATTCATTATCTAGTAGAAATAGGATAAAAGTCACGTTTTAAGCCACGAGGAAATGATGCGGGTTTTATTAAAAGCAGAGGAAGAAAAAGAGGGATACAGGTAGACCTAGATTAAAAAATTTCACTCAGATAGTGAAGCATATAGTCCGTGGTAATTTCTGGGAAATGTGTAGGTTAGCTCGTAATAGTCAACGATGGATACGTCCAATCATCTCCAGTGCAAAACCTAATGATTATGATGGTGATGCTTGTACTCAAATGGCTTTAGGTGACGCAATGAGCTGAAAGTGGTTGTTTTCTTCTTTTTAGGATATAGTTGTAACGTTCATTTTTAATCGTTTAACATTTTACGCTTTTTCTCAATTAGTAAATACCTTTCTGCAATTACTATTTCTATATTTTATATTTATTAACCCGTTGGCGAAGGCGTCGTATTATATTGAGTGGATTGCATCGTTCTTGTCTTGCCGTTCGTATAAATTTTGTTGCTTATGTGGATATACAAGTCTATATAAGAGACGATAAGCGGTTGTAATAGCAACGAGTTGATAGAAACAGATGAACAGTTGTAGTTTGCTCTTTGTTCCTATATATTAATTACGTTAAAAAAACTGTTTCCTTTTTGCTTTGAAAATAGTGAGAATTAATGCGGAATAGATTAACGTAACACATGAACAAGCACGGCACGCTTTTAGTTGTTTTTCTTGTGAAATAAAAGTTGTATATTAACTGTAGCAGTGTAGTTCTGATGACCATTTGAAGGAAGTATGCTTGATATGTAACGTGTTTGACGTGCTTGTTTACGGAACACGGACGGTTTTAGTGATACGCATTGCTTTACTAATTGTTTTTTGTTGATCTTCTGTTGGAAAAAAAAGTGATAGAACTTGTTGACTCGACCGCACGTGCTTGTTTTACGGAACATTATTTTAGTGATACGCGTTGCTTTACTAATTGTGTTTTTTTTGTGGAGTTGTCTTTTGTTATTTGAACTGGGTGTGCGATCTAGTTTCGCGGTCCTTTTCTTTTTATCAGAGTAGTTCATACTTTGGATTATCCAAATACAGTTGATACTGTAGTTTCTGAATTTTCTAACCCCAAAGAATCTACAACAGATCTCTGCTTGCGCAAATTTCGTTATTTGCGAAATATAACAGATTACCGGTTTACGAAGGTATTGGTTGAAGTTTCTCACTGCTTTTTAGATGTTTATGAAGATAATATACATTTGGTCCCAGTTGAAATTAAACTAGTGCTACAACATATTTCGAAACTATTGCCTCAGGAAATAGAAGTAACAAGAGATTTATCAATGCTACATAGTTCCGTCGCGTGATAATGTCTGTTGCTAACACCAGTGAAATACGTAGGTGTGATTAGGGTAACGTGTGATAAGGTCCATCAACACCCTCCCAGTAAAGGGTGAAGTGCTTCGTTAGTGCAGGACATCGTGAATCCCACACTTCAATTGCAAGGAAGCGTTACTGAAGGACTTTATGTAAGTTGAACTATTTCCTACTTGATATGACTTTAAATATCTATCCGTTGTTTTGCAATATCTTTGTCGTTCTGATACCTTTTACAATAGAAGTGCATGCTACTAAGAAAAAAAAAGAAAGAAAAACAAAATCAATACTACTGGATTACTCATATCAATTGTGTCTTATCTATTTATCCTTTGTTAACATTTTGTCTGATTTATGTTTAATTGGTGTGTGAGGAAACGTTTCTGCTACTCCCCAATATTACCTCACTTTGTGATAAAAAATTTTGTAATGCTTTTATCGTGATTATATTATATAGTTTATCTAAACAGTTTTATTTACATTCTACAAAGTACTGAATAACTTAGACGTTTCATTGCTGCTATGCTTATTCTTTTTTTTCAGGTTTGCTTAACTAATTTTCTTGCAGGTATTGTCACTAACTCCTTACCGCCGCATACATTATATGTCAGTCTGATTTCTACAACCCCCCTACTCTCCGATTGAGCCCGGTCATTTCTTTGATTTTTTTTTTGTGTTACGCACGGCTACGAGCCAACGTAGCAGAAATTTTGGCGCCCAACGTGGCTGCCACGAATTAACGTAACATAGTATTAGCAGTTTGTAAAAAAACTCCATTTCACCAAGAGGTCGATATAAAGTAGGATTCACCAGAAATACTTGTTTTCTAGAGGATTATCCCTAGACCAGACCAGTTGACGTCCATTAATTTAGTACATAAAAAGGTTTTTTCAAAGTAATTGACATTTACATTTCTTTATTTGTTCCTATAAGGATTCAACCCCGCACCACTGTAATTAGCCCATAGACCCCCAATTTGTTTCTGGTTTGTTGGCAATTTAAATATAGCAATCTAACGCTTTATTCACCTGTAACAAGCACTGCCATATTTTAGAAATGTCAAAGTTTGAAGCGACTGACGTCAATTGCGTATAGAAGCGACATTTAGTTTTGCGGCTGTTACTAAAGATGTCGTACGCAAAATTGAATTTCACGTACTATGGACGCGAACTGCTTACTTCGCATACGGCTGCACAAAAACAGATTGTATTAACATATTTTAGTGATTTTTTTAAATTGTAAAGAACTTCGTAAATACACCACTAGAACTATAATATTCTTGTTGGAAAGATAATAAGTGTTTCCATTGCAGAAGTATAAAAACATTAAAAAAATGCAGAAGGGATTAATCGATTTGTTTACGCAATATACCTTGATGAAGACATAATCAAAACATAATGGTTAAAAAATTTACAAGCTCCGAAACCATTAGGTAGAGAGAAGAAAGGTCCTTTTTTTAGTTTAAAAATACAATTTTAACCTACTGTGTAAAATTAACCTTAACACATTTCATAATTTGCGTACAAAATTTAGAATAACTCCACTCTAACGGTGTTTTAATATAACTTCTTTCCTTAATTTCTATTAGTAAAGTAGCAAGAAATATTTATGATTTAATCATTTTACTACCTAGGAAATTAATTCTTTTGACAACCCAAATAGCATCTTGGGGTATTTAATTTGAATAAACTACTCTTTTAACAAAAGTTTGCTTGAGTTTGTTTGGGTCCACTAAAACATCATGACTAATTTCAAAAAACAGTGAGAGTAAATTTTCTTTCTAGTTTATGGACTTCCTGCATAATTATCACATTGACTTACAACTTACGTGTTTGAGATATTTTTTAGAAATAAAAGCTTGATTAAAATTGGCCGGAATTCCGGCGCATTATATCTTAAGTTTAAGAAGTTAAAAGGATTTTATAGTAGGCACTTCAGTTTGTTAAGACCGAAAAAACACGAACCTTAGGTTTCCTTAGGAAATACTAAAAACGTTCTCTAAATGCTTTTAATACTGAAAGATGATCTCACTGCACGAAAGGCGATCCATAGCTATAAATGTATTGACTTAAAACTTTTATATTGCTGTTGATTTTATGACAAAGGCAAAACCTTTGCACTGCGTAGAAAGACTATTCAAATTACAGAGGCTCTAATTTCAACTTTCTTTGGTATTTTAAAATACAAGGTTGTCCAAATACTAAGTGCATCCAAACAATATTTAAATATTTGTTATTTAAGAAATAATACAAAAAGATTTCAATTTTAATGTTTGCAATTAATAATAGATAAACCAACTTTCGTTTCACCTACACAACTACATTTTAGAAAGCTTGTGATTAGTATGCAGTGAATAAAACAGCGATATTGGTGTAAAGTAGTATCTTAATTATCTACCATAGCAAAATTGTCGATTTAAGGATTAAAACTAAGTTGGTACAAGCAGCACGACTTTAATTTCAGGGCTTAACCATGCGAAAGCTATTCGATTTCAATAGATTAATGCTCAGAAAGCTGATTAGAGTTGAAGCTGAGATCCAAATAGTGCAAACTCTAATTTGGGATTCGGATTTGTAACATCTGATAATTGAAATTTCTATCAAACCTGCAGAGATACAAATTAACGAGATATCTGGACAACCTAAGGTAAAGGCCTCGAACTCGAACCCTCATTTTAATGAAATTGCGTAAGAAATAAGGTTTATTTTGTGTAATTTATATTTACGTGATATATGCAGTAGCAGAAGTACAGCAAACACTTTAAAAGTGTTATATTCTGATATGCACACAATTTAAGTTAGTATGTGGATAGCGGTAATTAATATGGGAGGTGAAGTTCCTGGTTCTTAATAATATTTACAATAGTTTTACCGTTATATTCTTTATTTAGTGCAAATACATAATATTAGAATACGAGATTTTTTCGCTTCCTGATGATCTGATTTAAACTTTAATTTGACAACTTATTAACGAGCCACACCTTATCAATGGCGGTGTATCCACTGAAAGACACCACCAAAAAATTGTAACTTGTACTTGCGTGTAACGTTCACTTGCTTGTATCGTGTGCATGAATGATCCTAGGCTATTGTATTTATTTAATCTTTCTTACTTAAATCTCCAACAGGGCTAAACGGTGGGTTCTTTGTTTTATCACATAAAAATAAGTTACCTAATAAGACCTCACTGATTCAGTTTTGAATAAGACAACGTATAAAAATTGTAATTAACTAACAAAAATAATCAAACTTTGGATTATTTTAGTAAAATAAAAATAAATCTTTAACCAATTTCAATTCTTTTAAGACTAACAAAACATGTAAATTTTACTTCAGTAAATTTTCTTTCTTTGCTTTTTAATAACTACAGAGTATCAAAAAGTTAACAAAATAAACCGACCTGATATGAGCTCATATCTCAAGGCTTTTACAATATAAAATTACAACGTATCTAATTCAAACATTAATTCAAGCATTGCATCTTCACAGTGCCATTAGCATTTAAACATTTGTGAAACAAACAATTACTATAAGTTTTTCTTTTACAAAAATTTAAACGGATATATACATAAATAGCTGAATAAAGTATTATCAAAGTCCTTGACCTCAATCACACGTTAAGATAAAACGCAATCAGTTGAACTAACAACAGATGGTGGACATCATGGCGGACACCCGAACTCCTGATCCTCTAAACCAAAGAATATTAACCCAGGAAAAGCAAGTTCTCCAAAATTCAATCCAAGATGTAGAAACCATATCAACTAGCTCAATACCCCTGCTGATATTTTCCCATTTTCTCATTTCACAATCCTCGAACAAGTATTCAAATTCACCTAAATGACAATATAACAAAAGTCATGTTGAAGTGAGGAATAGGTTTTTAGAAATTAAATTAATTTGCTACAACAGATAACCTTATTTTAAAATCATTGTATAATAAATAAAATCAGCTTACTCCCTAGCCGGCGATTTAATTTATTTTTAAAAGGAAAAGCTTCCTAGAATACTACAATACGCCTTTTGATCCCTACCAACAGAATTTCGACTAATAAGACAAAGAAGACTGCTTCTCCGTTTAACTTATAACCCAAATGCAAGTAAACAAAGTTGCCTAACTTCTAGATTCGTAACACTAAAAACGAACTGTTACAAAGTGTAACACAATATAATAAACATGCAATGCTTAAATATATAACATCACTGTCCCTCTAGGCTGACATGATTAATCCAAATAACAAGTTCTCTAATAACTCCACAGAACTAACTGTACAACTAGGTAACATACTTTTTCAACTACCTTGGTTGTTTCTTTTCGCAAATTGGTCGCGTTTCTAAAACTTTTATGCCAATCTGCTTAACAGGTGGTTCCATATTGATTTCCTGCTCTCTTTCTCCTGATTAGAATTTTCCACTAGTCAATTCCGATTGCATTAACAATCTCCGTTCCTCTCATTCCTGATCCCTAATTTAAACTTCTGATAATTCGAACCAGATTCTCTTGTAAGAATTTAGTTCTTGTGGTGTAGAATTTGGTAATTCCGTAAAGAGATAATTCTTTGCTCATCAAGACTGCATCTTTATCAGTCATTGTTGCTACTTCAGCGGCTGTAACAGGTATTTGCATATAGCCATTGTTATGTTTATTTTCAGCATAAATTAATTACCATATTTTTCTCCCTTGTTAATTCAATACCCGCTCGAATAAATTCCGTTATCTTGGTATACATTACGATCGCGTATAATGGTTTTTTCTATTACTCCAATGTAAAGACTTGTTGAAATAAGGTCGCGCACTATTCGATAAAACCCAGGTTTTCCAGTTTCAATGGCGCTTCGATAAGCGAGGATTTGCAGTTCGAATTTGTGTTATATGAACCATTGTTGAATTTGATTCTGCAGCTTGTGCGTTGAAGTGTTTTCTACATTATTCGTCGCCGTATTTCAAAAGCAATGCACGTTTGTTTTTTCTTGTTCGACAACTAAGAGGTGTTTTGCGTAGATTGGCTAGTTTCCCCGCGCGTACCCATTCTAATCAGATTCTATTTTGGCTTTCTTTAGCTGGAGGCCAAATGGGTTCTTTCTTTCTATAGACCAACTGCTTTTATCTGTAGACCAATTGCTTTTGTCCGTAGACCGCTGCTGCAGTTATGGTGGCAGGGTAAATAGGTCCCGACGACCATGGCGTTGCTGTGTTGACTCACCCCCGACGGATTACGAGCTAAGTATCCGGACACCTACAGGTATGCAACTAGTTTTCTTTTGTGTGTGTCAATGACATATTCCGCATCAACGTTTGGTGTAGTTACGTGACAAGGAACGTGACATAGTAGAACTATTGTTCGTTGCTGCTAATCGATATTATCGCTCTACAGGTGTGAGATACCTTTGTTAGAAATATTGGACAGACATACGCTTATTCTTTTATACTGATTAGTTTATTTAACAAACGGGTTTAAATGATGTCTGGCAATAGCTCCCACACGTTAATCCTTTCCTACTAATTAGTTATTTTACAAAAAGTATTAGGTGAAATTTTAAAAACGCTTGACAAAAGCTCTCACAGGTTTGGTTACTACTCATTAATTTTATTTTGTGTGAAGTACGAGATGCGCACTTCGTATCTAAATTCCTAAATTGTCCATACAATATAATTGTTGGCTGTGAAATAATAACACTTAATTTATTTTCCATTTGCTTGTTTGTACAAAATCCTTTATTTATTTTTATGTGTTAATAGATAATCGTGGGCGATGTGGCTTTTTATGTTTCTTTTTGGTATGTAGGCAAATCCCCCCACTCTCCGCGGTTGATAGTTAGCCTGGTATTTACTTTTCTTCCGGTTACATCTAGGTGCGTAGCAACATTCTCTAGAAAGAATACTTTCGGTGAATCAAGTATTTCATCTTCAGTGCTTGATAATGGTAGTCGATTAAAACCATCAGTATTTTTTATTTTCGATCCGTTTTAGTAGTTACATAGCGACCGCAAATAAATTTCTGAAATTTTAGAACACCAAACGTTATTCCCAACATTTTTTGGTCAAGCGGTGAATAATTTCTTTCCGTCTTATTTAATGTTCTTGAACTAAATGCTACTGGTTTTTCATGCTTATCTAGCACAGACAACACACAAACTACCCGTGTTAAGGATCATAAGTCCATGTTGATTTTTTTTCCGGATGATAGTATTCCATTTTCAAATGCTTGTTTTTCTTGACCCAATTTCCATCTTTGAGCTTTATCTTATAACCAGTAAAGCGGTTCAGACACATAAAAATTTAGTAATCCTAGAAAAGCTCGTAATTCTTCTTTAGTTTTGGATTCTTGTGTTGCATGAATTGCTTAACTTTATTTCCTGGGGATTTACATTTTTACTGGAAATGACGAATGCCGACAATTGTAATTCTATTACACTGAAAAAATAATTTTCTTACCGAGTTCAAGGCCTATTACACGTGATCGGCTAAACACGTTGAAAAAACCTTTTATTATGTTCTTCCAGTGATATAGGAATATTAGAACTCCCACCTAGTGACCTAGTGCTTGTTTCATAAGTTTTTGAAACAACCCCGAGGCTGATAAAAGGAGCGGCTCCGTAGCTTAGTTGATCTGCGTATAACTAAGACCAGATCGCGGGTTCGAATCCAGACACTAACCGCTTTAAAAATTTCAGGCGTGCATTTTTCACAAAAATATGCCTCCGTTCGGATCAGAGGTAAAATGTAGGTCCCGTGCGTGAGTTTGTCACGCACGTTTAAAATCCCCATCTTGTTTGGAACCGCAAGGGTTTGGTAAAATTCAAAATTTTTAGGTAAAGGCACTCGCTCCCTGGCCAATGTAGTGCCTTTGGGTGAAGCATTGAAAAATTAAATATAGGAGAACTGGTGAAAGACAAAAAGATAACTTATTTACTCTAAACAGTCCTTTAATCATATTTACCGTTAAAATTTCAGACGACTGTTCATCTACTCTGAATAGTAGTTACGCATGATAACAAGCTAGCTTTGAAAGTATTTTGGTATTTGTTAGCCTTATTAGTAATTCAGAAATGGGCGGTAACGGCTCGTTTTATAATCTATACAGATGCGTACTCGTCTATTTTGTTTTAACACGGGGACCACTGGACTTGTCCAATCAGAACACTGCACTGGCGTTAATCTGCCTTCCGAGATTATAGACTAATTCGGCTTCTATTTTATCTCAGAGAGTAAGTGGCATTACACGATGCCTTGAAAATTTTTGTTAAACCCAATCTTTAAGCTAAATTTTACTGGTGCCATGTACTGCTTCTGCTGGAGGTTTAAAAACATCTGCAAATTTTCCTACCATCTCCTTTACCTTCGTATTGACATTGTGCACCTTTTGTGCACTCAATGCTAGTGCAGAAAACCAATTTCGACTCAACAAACTTCTACATCTACAATCAACTAGAATTATGCTTGCATTTTTAACCGTAATGTTAGATATTTGCACGTCTACAAAATTTTTTTTTTGGTAAATACTTCTTTTGACCCCCAGAACTGCAAGGTTTGATGAATGGCTCTAATTGCAGGGCGACTAGTTTCGTCCGGTCATAAATTTACAAAAGTAGTCATTGACAATACAGTATAAGTGGCTCCCGAGTCCACCTCCATTTGATGTCTGGCTTAGAACATGTCCTGTCCTTCTGTTTTTCCGATTTTTTTTTTTGTTTTCTACAGAGATCTTTTCCTCTACTATTTATGAAATCTCATTGTTATCAACTTTGTCCATGCTATCATGTTTGTATCGCGTTTGCGTTACTTTGGATACCAATAGCATAAGAAATAAGAAAATTTAATTTTGATGAACATGATAAATGTATATTTATATTTTATAAATAGTTAAGGTTAAACACGACATTTCAGTTTTGGGTTTTTATAAAAGTAATTCAGATAACAAAACTATAACCCTAAAAACTGTAACATTGCTTCTGTTACATGCACTATAGCGCAGGATAATTCAGAACAACAACTTATTTAAAAACCGTAAATAAAACCCAAGTTACAAGGGCGCAAACAGTGCTTTCTCCATAAGCGATAATTTCCATAGATAATTGTAGATGAACATATCAATTACAACAATAATTTTGTTTTAAAAATATCGTATTATTAAACCGAAGGATCCACTCGGAAAACTCGTTTTTCAGAGGTTCGTACCTTAGGCAAGCGAGTTCGCACGCATTAATAACGACAACACGAAAAAAAATTTTCGACCTAGGTGGTTATTTTAGTGTAATTTCTTTGTTATTTCAAATATTACCATTTATATCTTGCAATTTGTTTTTATTGGGAACCTCCTCCCGCATCACTGTAATTTGCTCCCGCAGTCTTAAGTTTATTGCGGAATTCCCGCCCCTTATGGGCAATTCAAAATTATTAACCTAACGATTCTTTTAGCCGTAACATATTATTTTGTTCATATCTTTAGCTTCTTTAGTCTACAGCTAGCGTAATGCAATGCGTTACAATTACCTAGAAAATTTTAATAAAATTACAAAATTGTTTCCAAATAACAATCTCCATTTAATTTCTGTCGATTGTACTTATTGTCCAGCAGTAATCAAAATTTTTTTATGAAAAACTTAAGTTGGTGCTCAAATCCCAAAGTAAAACAGGTATCTTCATGTGCGCAATATTGACGATTTCTCTTATTAAATACATCGCACAGAGTAAACTTGGCTTCAATCTCCAAATAATATGATTTAAATATCGTGATTTTCTTGTATTTGAAAGATTTTTGTAAAAGCTTCTCTTAGCATTTGGAGACGCATAAATAAATATAAATGAAGTTTGTGCTAACCTAATATTTTCTGAATTGAAAATTAAGTTAATTACAAATCATGTTCCGCAGACAATGCACGAAGTTCAACAACATATGCAGACTTCTAAAGAAAGTGGTTGGTATAACACCATCTAGACTAAACGCCTGCTTGATTTAATTGTTATCTAGCATAGTCAGTTATCGGTCAAGGAAAAAAATTAACTGGCAGGTTTAAGTGTTTTGAACTACATTTTTATTTTGTACTCGCGAGAGAGATTCTTAAGAAAAGTGGCTATTAAGATTAATAAATTAAGAAACATCCCAAAACATTTTGCTTCCAGAAAGATACTGTAACTGCTTAAATAGCATTAAGGTTTAGAAATTCGGTACCCGTAAAATATATCTGCCAGCATGTACCAAACTAATTTTATATATAAATATGACAACCTTTTTAGAGCGCAATCATGAAAGCTGTTTTATAGATATGCGTCGGCCTCTATTTGCAATTCATTTATACAAAAAGCACTTCCCCATTTATGTGACCCTAGCTTTCCTAACTCATACATAACTGAATTTAATTCGGAGAGCCTTATTAACATAACACTTTGAATCTTTAGTTTATATGTTGTTGTGTATGTTTTCTTAGTATTAGTACATTAAATAAGTTTTGCATAACACCAACTTAAAAAGCGCCAGAACCTTGTTATATCGTTTTTAGTATACCTGTTTTATAAGGCATATAATAATGATCACAATCGGTAATCTGCGGCTGGTATATTGAAGGATTAAAAATTTCAAATTAAAGTCTTGGTTGCTTTGAGCTATGCGGGGCATCTTGTTACCTTCATTTTCGGCAATAATTGATTATTTTATTTATAATAATTGTCAACTCAAATCTTTTGTTAATTAATTAGCCGTTTATCTAAATTCCATGTCTACGGTTAAATAAAGGTGTCGATCCGTAATTAAAAAGAAATACGCTAGCTAATAATTTTCAACTAAAATCCACTTTGCTTCTAAAACGAAATTTTATTCGATAAATCCTGTATATTTTATTTGGTAAATACTTTCACTCATTAAGAATAAATTCTCCTTCCCAGAATTCCCTAACGTAAAGTTTACGCTATACTCAGATGCTCGATAACGCGTTCCAAGTATCCGATAATGGCTTTTTATGTGTTTTCCGTTGGAAAAATTCGTCGAATTAAAGCTGCGTATTATCCCAATATAAACTGTGTTTTTCCAGGTTAATTCTGAATAGAGATATTACTTTGAACTCTGGTCACTGCCTGAACAAAATTGATTTTATTTACTTTCCAATCTACACAACGGAGACACGTGTAGAAATGTTTGGTTGTTTACGTTTTTCGTTATGAAAATTTCGCGCACGCAATACGGCGTGGCCAGTATTTAGGGTTTATAGAAAATTGTATTTTTCGTCAAAGTTAAATTAATTTTTACTGGTAATTGCTCTAGCTTCTTCCTGTGGCCTTAAAGCCACGATGAATGGTCGTCCCTTACAGTAATGGGAGCCGAAGTACGTTATTTCTGGATGTAGGCCCACCTACTTGGTGTCGTGGACCAGGTAGTGACTCAACCCCAACGTTAACAACTTCGAGGGTGAGTGTTTTCTTTCTCCATCATTTACGATTACGACCATATCGGTTGGGATTTCCGGTTTAAGCTCATGCATTCCTAAATTTAATCCGTTTAGACGACAATTAGTGAATTAGTTTGAGATTTGTTGACCCTATATGAATGTATTACTATTTGCATTAAATAACTAAGAGTGTACAACTTATTAAAGTGAAAATGATTTGAAGGCTTGCTGGCACGTTTGAAAATGTTGTTGCCATTAGATGTATATACTTAGTTCTAGATTTACTATGCTACCACCTTAAACCTAAGAATATAAACAACGATTTAATACATTTATTAATAATAATTTTTACTGTTGTTGACCTTACAATTAATTAAAACACATTTTATCACTAATTAACAATTCTCCTTTTTTGCTTCTCTTCCACAGCGCTTTTTTATCCAAATAAGTGTCTGGAGAATTCCTAACCTGCAGATACTCCTTGTAGAAAGTACCCAAGATTGGTAGGTTACTTAAATTTTTCTACAATGCTAAACAGTTTAATACTGTAATTTGAAACTTTGAAAAAAAGGCTCATACAGCTATGCTATTCTGAGTTTCCCTCGTTGCATCCTTGAAACCATATCATTTAATCAGCAATCCTCTCCCCTTGTTTCTCTTCTTAAGCACTTTTCAACTAAATAAGTGTCTGGAGAATTCGCAACCTGCAGCTCCTCGCCGTTAAGGGCGCCCAAGATTGGTTTATTATTTAAATCCTGAAGCAAGTAACAGATCTTGTTTGTTACATTTGTACCACTTTAAATAATTCCGTAGCCCAATTGGGTAAAAACCCTTTAGAAAAAAACGTTTTATATTTAGATAATCGCACTCCAATTTTTAGCAAGTTCTTTTAAATTGTGACTCCACTATCCGCAAGAAGTTTAACCTTTTCTAGATGCGCTTCAGTCTCAATAGGGGTGATTCCTGTCGATCGATTGTTGTATTCACCAATTAGTTTTTGCAATACATCAACCCATTCATAATTTCCTTGTAAATAGAGTCTTCTGTACGACATACCTTCAATTGTTCTGATAAGTCCTTCAGCCATACTGGTCTTGAACACAGAATATGTAGAGTAACGATTCGCACAATTAACATTAGTTGAGAGTATTGCAAAACCAATACCTGTAGTTGCTTAGAATAACCATCAGGTTTAAGTATAGTTATTTTTTGTTGGTCATAAGATTTTCCATCTTCAAATTGGTTGAACTAGCCTGTACATGTCACGGTAAAAATTCGATAACTAATCGATATAATGGGTTCCTTAACGTTACGATGACAAATAGTGCTCCGGCATAGCTCAGAAAAGACTCATCAGGGCGATGGGTAAAGAATCGCATTCAAGGACCATAAGGAACCACTAGAAAGGTCCAATAAGTCAAAACTAACTATTTTATTAATGGGCGCCAGGAACAGGAGCAAGCAGAATCAACGAGAAATGTTCCACTATTCTCGGGCGAAACCCCAAGGTAACTCACTATATCAATAAATTAACAGGGCACAGAATTAAACCTGAATTTATTGAAGTAACTACAATGCCAAATATGAAATCAAACACATAAATATAAATTTCACTAGAACAAATAATTCTACAAATAATCAAACATACAAGATTCAAACCTAAATGATTCAAGAGAAAATTAACCAAGCTAAGTGCTCACAATAAGCAAATATATGTTTACTCCAGGTGATTGTATAAATAATATTTAACAGTAATAACGCAATGGTGTTAAGAATATCCGGGCACGAGCCCGTACGCAAAAATAACTCGTACTAAGTAATAATCGGATACGCAGACTTGGTGGCCACTAAGTAAGCTGTAACAGCATAACTCAAGTGAGTAATAATTTAACCAAGGGTCTAAGCTCGTGACTAGATTTACAATCAATATGTATAAATCACTGGAACGCATTAACGAGTTGTTAGCAACAATCATAAGAACACAGCACTCGCTATGGAAGCATTCAGACACTAATACCTAAATAATTTTTATCATAAATACAGATTTTACGTTAATTATCGCAACCCACCTTACACACAGGTGTAAGTATGGTTGCATGCAAAGCAAAATAATAATATGGTGCATATAAGGTTGCATACACAAAAATATTTATCTAATAATCTCAACAGAACATAAACAACACACTTAAATAAGGAAGTATACTACCTCAAGAAGTAATTCCAATGCACCAGTAGCAGTCCGGGATTCCAAATCCAACTTAACAGGATTACACCACTTAAAGGTAGTCACACAAAATCGCTTTAGGTGTAATATTCATCCACAGATAACTCCAACAGGTTTCGATTAATATTTCGGTAGTCCAGCAGATGGAACTTATTGTATCAATAATTAGTTCTTCGTCGGGAGCTTCAATACCATCTATTTCAGTAAGTTGTCGAGGTTGGGTAATCGTAATACCACCAGAACGATTACTTAAACGAATCTTCACAAATGTGCATCTACTTAAATTGGAACTGCTAAACCTAAAATATGCAATTACTCTTGGACTCGCACGCAGACGTAAACTTGGACTTAAATTTGAACCTAGATTTGAACCCTAAAATTCATGTAATACATAGAACAAGAAGTGATACAAAGCTATTACTTACCACATAACAATGTGGGTAGAATATAACAAACATCACAAAAATGTGCTTCACGAACTGAGTGAAAGCCAACCCAATAGTATTAATCAAAACGACGTGAAATCCGCCAAAGGCGTAATCATTAACTTTCGTACTCACAAACATCAAAAAGATTAATTTTATCCAAGGTAGTAAGCAAGAATCCGCTCAAATAAGCGATATAAAGTTTGCTTACGCACCAAGTTCGTCGTTACAATTCAAAGGCTGGATCAATAAGAAGGAAGAGCCACCACATGGGCTCGTTATCGCCCTTAGGTTAGATAACATTTTCCCACAATTAAACCACTTTTTATGAACAAAAGCAAATTAATGTGCATCAACTAATATAGTTCAACAATAACAACTTGACAAATGTCAATTCAGTAAAATATCTAACCAAAGGAGAGATTCAAAGGCTTCTAACCACAGAGCATTATGTTAAAAAGATTCTAAAAATTGCAATGAGTTATAAAACTTAAAACGGGACGTTCCATACATTTCCCTAAAATTCTCATATCCTACATCTTTCACTATCTGTGTGCAATAGTCTAACGTAGGTCTACGTCTACCTCTCTTTTTCCTATCTCTGCTTCTAATATATTCCGCACTTTTCCCTCATGCCGTAGTATGTGGCCTGTCGTCCTATCTCTCTTATTTTTTATCGTTTTCCACATATTCCTTTCTTCTCCTACCATTTTTAGTACCTCTTTGTTCTTCACTTTGTCTGTCCATGATATCTTCATCATACGTTTGTAGCACCACATTTCAAAGGCTTCTACCTTTTTCTTCACAGCCGTAAAGTGCTGTGCCCTCCTTGCTAGATGCTAATACCGTTATATCATCTGCAAATTTAAGCATATCAATTTTTTGTCCATGTATAGTAATTCCAAATGTCTTTCTGCATTTGACAGTATTTATTCCCTCTTCAATGTAAAAGTTAAAAATTAATGCTCTTTGTATAAGCTATGTACAATTCGTCTATCCCTATAACTCATTCCAATCTTTTTGAGTATTTTGAACATTTTTTTCGATTTCACATTGTTGAATGCTTTTTCCAGGTCTACAAACCCTATATACACGCTTTTCCATTTTTTTATTGTTTTCTCCATTATCACTCTCAGAGCTAAAATAGTCTTCCGTGTTCCCCTGTTTCCACTAAACCCAAATGATCTTCTCCTAGTATTTCTTCAATTTGTTTATCCATTTGTCTTTGTACAATTCTAGTTAATATTTTGACACGTGTGCTGTCAAACCAATTGTTCGAAAATTTTCACATCTATCTGCGCATTTCTTTTTTGGTATAGTTACTATGATGTTACGTTTGAAATCTTTGGGTCTGTCTCATACATATAGCTTACAAGTTGGAAGAGACGTTCTGTTACTCCTTATTCAGCGGCTTTTAAAGTTTCTGCTTGCATCTTATCTGTACCTTTTAATGCTAATTCAAACTCATCTCTAAGTATAGGATATTCCAAGCCATCATTTTCAATGTCTGATTCCTGTTGTAATGCTGTTAGTTCCTCTCCTGCATATGAATTACCTATATATTCTTTCTATCTACCCACTTTTTCTACATTTTCTAGAATGACGTTTCCTCTTGCGTCCGTTATTTTTTTGCTATACGGTTTTATATCCCTTAAATTGATTCTAATTAGTTTGTATGCTCCGTCTGTCTTTCCTATTTCCAGCTTAGTTTGTGCCTCTTTACACTTTTCATCAATCCGTTGTTCTCTAGCTTTCCTGCATTTGCAAATAATTTCCCATTTTATGGCTTTGTATCTCTGTTTCGTCTGATTTATTTTTGTATTTCTGTCTTTCTTGTATTAAATTCAGGATATCCTTTGTTGTCCGTGGTTTCTTATCATCTTTTTGTGTATACCCCAGAATATCTCTGGCCGCAATGTCTAGGGTGGATTTAATGTTATTCCATTCTGTTTCTACTTCTTTAGTATCATATATTCTCCCGATATCTTTCTGCAATTCATTTTACTTTTTCTCGAATCTTTCTTGAATATCTTGTCTTTTAGTTTCTCAAAGTCAAAGTGCCTTTTTCTGTTTCTTTTTTTTAAATTTGTAAATTTATAAGCGGCCTCTGGCCACCGAACTTCGCTTATCCCTACTATGTCTAGTGCTAACTTATTCATTTCAATTTTCAGGTTCTCTAACTTATCTACTAGGTTCATACTTCTAGCATTCCACACTCCGACTCGCAAAATGTTCCCGACACTCCTTCCGATCGCATCCTTCCGGAGATCCAAATGGGGGACTATTTTAACTCCAGAATCTTTTACCCCCAGGGAATGCCATCATGTTTATTTCAATTTATGTACGCTGTGTAGCTGACAGGTAATGTGGTGGTTTCACGTTGCCTTCCACATTGCGGTAGTGTATATTAGACTGCCATACCGACCCCTAGGGTCTCTGCGAATCTAAGTACCGATAGAGCCACTGCCCTCTTTCGGGGACCTGTCTTAGTCTGGTTGCTCACTAACGACCCTACTACTTTCGTTAGAACTGTAGTTTGGTCCTTTAGTTTATTAGAACACGCACGCCATTTCACTTGTTCCAGTAAACTACAACTTCGGCAAGGTGCAGGTCCTTCGAAATGGGCAATAATTCTATTATTAATTATTGTTACAGGTAGCTATTTAGAATACTGGCATAACATTCCCAACTGCTTAGAAAATATGAATTATTATTGGGGCTTCTAAAGTTAATCTATCTTTTAAAATTTAAATGCTTTAAGAATATATAAGCTACGAATTTTTTTGTGCATCATATGTCAACATCAACTCTTGTAATTCAGAAACTAATTTATTATATTTCTCAATTCGTAACTGCGAGGGGGTAGTATGCAATGAATGTGACAGTTTACGCGCCAAACAGCAATGGAAGGGAAGTGGTGTTAAATGCTTGTGGGTTTGTGTACTTTAGTGGCGATGAATCGTTTTACGGAACTGCACTAGATTTGATATTCCAATGCTCCACCTGGCCAGAAAGCGAGTTTCATTTACCTGAAAAAAATTTTATTTTGCCGAACCCTTGCTGTTCCAAGCAAGATAAGGATTTTGAACGTGCGTGTCAACACTCATACAAGGGAACTTCATTTTACCTTTCATCCGAGAGAAAAAGTATTTTTGTGAAAAATGCTCGTCTAACATTTTTTAAGCGGACGCTGCCGGGATTCGAATCCGGGACCTTGTGCATAATAGTCATACGTACACGAACTACGCCACGGAATTGCGCACATGGGACCGCTGCACACTTTTAAAAAGTGTTTTAAAAAGTAACGATTCTTACGCTGTTGTTATACGCTTCACAGGCCACATTTTAGTTTAACGAGCATGAGAAATGTGCCAAATACAGACAGACAGACAGGCATTCATTGTTATTTAATACTCAGGCCAAAGGCACCCACTTATTTTCTTTGTATTTTTTAGGTGTTATTCCTTAGTTCTACAGTTAGTAAACTTAAATATTAAAAAACTTTCACAGCTCTCGTCTCAGATCGCCAGAGACTAAGGGCTGTGTTGTAGGCTCTACGGTGCAAGTTTCTAGACTTCGGAGTACTAGAAATCGGGAAAATAAGTGCAGATCCTATCTAAATTTTACGAACTAACAGTACCCGGTTGAAGACCCATAGTTCACAATCTTAACCTAAGCTAAACCCTATCTTCCTTTTCAGCTCCCGACCATCGGCAGCCGGAAATCAGGAGCTGAATTGGCGACCTGACCTACGGCACCTATACCCAGACCATCGGCAGCCGGAAATCAGGTATAAATGTGTGTACGAATATATCTATCCTACCTAGCCCCATTCCTATTTCTACTTGTAAACTAAATAACAAATAAATGTAATGTGTAACATATAATGGTAGCTGGACACATGACAAAAGGGGAGTTCAAAAGTTTATCTGTCGCAAAGTGAAAGTATATTGTAATATAAGGTTTGTTGAGGGTGAGCGCTGAACCGCCACTGTGTTTGTACGGCACAACATTTACGTACGCTACACTGTGCAAGTGGAGTTGAAAGGATATGGGAAATGTGTAGTTAGACAATTGATGGAGGGTAGGAGTGTGTTGGGATCTAAATGTTTCAGGTCTTGAGTAATGTCTAAGGTTAGTAGGTGAGTGTATAGTAGATGCATTGGATGCCTGTTTGTCTAAAAGCGCACAGATCGGTGCCTGTGAGGTTGAATTCAATGAGTTTGACATTGAAGCTGCCGTGAGATAGATCTTGGACCTCTTGGAGCGGCTTGTTAGAAAGGTTTCTCGCAAAAACTCTTCTATGGATTTTTATTAAAACAGAAAATACAATTGAATTTAGCAAGTGGTCGCGTTATATTTATTAACGTTTAACAATCAAAGTTACTTTTCACTAATTAAATTAATTAAACAGAATTGAGTTGCTTGAACAACCAACAATGATAAAGTTGTGAAGATCGAGACTGACTCGCCATCTGGGGCTCCTGGAGGTATTTCTTCTATCCCTGCCCCTCACATTGCTTGTGCGAACTCTAGAGCTCATGTCTCCTATTTTCCTTATACAATACAAATTATTATTTCTTAGTAATCCTAATTCTAACAATAAGTTTCTTACAATTTATTGTTACCTGCACCTGCAATGTTATGTTACGTCTGGAATACAAAGTATTCGTATCCGTTATCATGTCTGGTTTATGAACTTCCATTAACCTTTTGTAATGTGTTCTTTAATTATACATTGTAACAACCTAACTTAAGATTTTATACTTCCATTTGATTACACATATATTCTAATTTGGGGGATATATAACTCGCGTCCAATGAAAAATTGTATTGTAGACCGGGGATATAAAGGGATGTGGTCTGGGATTTCTGTGAGTATCAGGAATATCTTATAAGTGAGTCTACCCTTATTGGAGGCATTCTAGAAATTCTGCCAGGAGATCTCTAGAGAGCTCCAAATAAAAATCTTCAGTTTGAATTTTCTTGTATTCCCTATGAAAGTTGAGAGTATCATGTTGTCGAATGGAGAGCTGTTCTGTGGTGTAAATTGATGTATTGAAACTAGCAGTCTGCAGCTTATGGTACGATTGGTAATGTTACGTTGTTATAATAAGTGTCGGTGTATGTAGTGAAAGTGAATGTGAGCGTGGGGGTCAGGTTTGTAGGTTGCGAAGATGTAATTTAATTTTATTTCCAAGATGTGTGACGTGCACGTTTAATTTTATTATTTTTCATGTGCATACCCAAATACCTTACCGATTTTGAGTAATTGAGCTAGTTTCCTTCTAGACATATGGTGGGAGGTCTTCTGAGGTCTAATTTGCCTTTGAGTAGAAGCATGTGTGTTTTCAGTTGTGATTAATTGACAGCAGACACGTGACCAGAGTTCTAAAACTCCGGTCACCCATCTGGCCGTACTATCTGATTCAGATTATTTAAGTAATATAGGATATGGTTTTGGAATCAGTGCGTTTGTTGTTGTCTGGTCCAAGTGCTTAATTTTTACGTAAAGTGGTAATTATGTTGTATATGTCCCCTGGTCGAACTGCATTGTTAGTTGATGCGTTTGGTAGTGTATTTTTGGTGTCAATAAAGTTTATTTGTTGTCGAGTCATAATATCCTACGGGTGGTATTAGAATGTCTAGAATCGACTATCGCGTGTTGGTGGGTGGCGGATCATGTGTAAGGTGTGATGTGGTGTGGTTAAGGCTTGTAATGTGTTAATGAGACTATTTTTTTGTAGGTGTTCCACGGGTTTTTGTGTCTTCTGGTATTTTTGTGTATGTTGGTGTTTAGTTGAACGTATGTTGTCCTTATACTTGTTGCGTAGGTGTGTATATGCTGTTCGCAGCATCTCTCTCTGAATTCCCATGGCCTTTTGGAAGTGTCTTCCGGCTTGGCTCAGTTGTTTGCGAATTCATGTCACGTCAGAGTTCCACCACTTGTTTGAGCTAAAGAAGTGTGTCTGTGGGGGGATGGTTTGTGTAGTTGCGTCTTTTATGATAGTTTTGATGATGTGTGCTTGGAAAAACGTCCAACGTGGGTTTGTGGTGTTATATCTATTAATCGCTCTTTTACTAAAGTTTATAGTTTTCTTTTTTTGAGTTGTATAGTCTGGTTTTAAAGTAAACTCTGTTAGGTTGGTTTGATGTAATTTTGTTTATTATTGGTCTATGGTCACTGACAGATGTTATACCAATAACGTTCCAGTCTGTGATGTATTATGCGAAGGCACGAGTTGTCAATGTCACATCAGTGTTAGAATTGCTTCGTACGGTGTGATTGCCGTGTACTTGTTATGTATGTTTAAGTCATGGTATGCCGAAAAATCTTTTAGAAATACTCCTTTCGGATCTGTAGTGATGTTGTGCCACAAGATAGATTTTGTATTCGCATCTACAGCGAAGATAATGAGTTTGTCCTTCTGGAATGTGTCTAGCCAGTTCAGAAAGGTCCGCATGTCTAAGCCGTATTGGAAGTTCCCAGCTATGATATACAGGATCAGTTGGCATGCAATGATGGGCTGTGTTGAGAGTGTTGCTACGTAAAGTGTCTGTGCTGGTGTTGTTTACAAGGTTTACTGCAGTTTAGTTTCTGTTTACGAGTTTCGGATATTTTATGAGTGTATATTGTGGTGGTAGGTCCGATATTGTATTTTGTATGACGTACAGCTCTTGAAACTGTGCTATGTGGTATTTATTTTTCTTAGTAGTGAGACCAGTTCTAGTGTTGCAGTTTGGGAATGTTGTAAGTTGATTTGTACGAGGTTTAGAAACGGTATTGGTTATTTAATTGGGGGGAATGCGAGCGGATTATCAGAGGTCTATAATGCATAGTCTAGTCCTTGCTTTGCTATTTGGAGAGGTTAATTGTAGCAAAGACATTCAGTGCCAGTTACGAGGTGTTCGTTATTTTTTCCAATTCTTTTGTAGTTAACACAAGTAAGGGTGCAATTGGTGGCTGGACGCATGTTTTAGTTTGTTGGAACTGGCACATTTTCCACAAGTTACAAGACTTATACCATCGCATAGTGTCCAAACCTCTGGTAGTTTTAGCACCGCGAGATGCACAGTAAATCCCGGATTCTGAACGAGTTGTATGTATCCTATGAGGTTTTATGTAGTCGCACTTAGGAGAGTTCTTGCCTTGATAGAAACATTTACGATGATATTTTAGTGTGGTTCTAGATCTACGTATAGCGTTCGATTCTTCATGCGATAGAGCATAGAGCGTAGTATGACGTTCTAAGCCGCTTTGCTGGAATATGAAACTAATTAAATCATTTGAATCAATGTCCTAGTCGACGTCAAAGATGATTAATTGAGGTTGTTTTGAAGTTGTGTAGATGAATTTATTGAGAGAGGATATGGAAGAAATGTCAGATGCTTTGTGTGTTTGTAGGATCAGTAAATTGTGGGTGAATTTGATTGACCTGATAATGCACATTGAAAGGTTAGGGTTTCAATTATTTTTAATGACTAAAATTAATTGGTTTGGGATAACTTCTGCTGAGTTTGACGAATTTTGAAGCTCATCTGGATGGTGGAGCATGGTTAGGAGTAGAACAGGTTTTAGAAGTATATGATTATGCTTACAGGGAGATATGATTGATGCTAGATAATTGAGGTTAATCTAATTTATGTCGTATTTTGCCTAAGATTGCATCTGTACTTTTTGGGTTGGCCAGAAGTACTTCATATATTTTATATTACTTTAACGGCGATGTTGGATAATTTTCCAAACTGTATTAAAAGGTAGTTTGTACAAGTCTCGGAGATCGATGGTCACGGTACCACACTTTTCAGTCAGTACAAATACCAATTTCGTAAAGCACTGGGTGTGCCGGATAAATCAATAGGACGTAAAAGAACACCCAAAACGATCATGAATGTCGAGTGCGATCGCCATTCTGTTATGGTCAATCCACGACAGGCACTGCCATTATGCACGGCTTCTCTAACTTTGAACAAATCCACGGTGCTTCGCACTATTTGCAAAGATTTATATTTTCACACTACAAAATTGTGTTGCGCGAGAGATAAAGTCCAATGATCACCCCAAACGACCTAAATTCTGCAGAACAATGAAAAATTGCTAAGGAGACATCGGTTGGCCACCGAGAAGTCTCAATCTTGTAGATCTTTTTCTACGGAACTACTTAAAAAGTATGGTTTTTAACACATAACCATCCAACCCACATGTTTTAGTGTAAAGAATCGCAGACGAAATCAACGCTATTTTAGGAAAAATATTCCAGTGAGTAATTGAAAATTTCAATTCCAGGCTAAATTAGTCTGAAGGAGCGGATAGTGCGCATTTACAAACTGTTGCTTGTCATAAATAAGAACTCAAAGCCTACTCTTTAATTTAAAAGTAATTAAAACGAGTTTGAATTAATTTTGCAGTTTGATTTTCAAGTATGAAAAGCGGAAACATTTCTAAAGCTCTCTTTATAAAGACTTTTGAATTCCTTATTCAATGGAATAATCCAACAATAGTATTATTAATTAAAAGTAAACAAAATCGAAATGGGTTCAAAAATTTCAAAATTAAGTTGATACTGAAATTAACTTTTATATAAATCAGTTTTGTGTACTTCTGGGATACGTCTATTTTGGAGTAATACACACCACTAGTTTTGCAGGAGGCGACGAATTCAGCAAATGACACAATGTTACCTTAAAAGTCTAAAGATCTGTGCATATAAGTACACTGTGCCTTTAAAATTTGGTGCCGCAATAAAGAAGCCTCTAAATCAGCTGAAAATTTGTTCTTGACTTACTTTCAGGAACAAACTGAAAATATAAAATCCTCCACCTCATGGATCACATTTTCTATGTTGGAAAAAACATTTTCCCTCGAAGAATAGAAACCAAAGAATTCTATATTTTTCTAGAACAGAAATTTCAAAACTTTTGGAATAAACACTAGCCCAACACTTTTTATAGACACAAGCAATTTTCTGTGGTTTTGAAGACCTGCTAGTTATATTTTATACTAACAAGCTATTAGTATATCATCGGATGTATTTAACTTTAGAACTAAAATGTTGTATAAAAATTAAAGACGTTGTTATTCGAAATGACATGATCGCTGTTTATTCCCAGCAGCAAAAAATGTTTTTCTCATGCAGTTTGTAGCGATTGAACCCCCTGCGTTTACATTTTTTTAGAAAAGTGTACTTAGGAAGCAGACCTACTCCGAAAATTGAAACACTTGTTGGATTAAAAAAGCAAAAACATTTCATGAATCGCAATTCCATAAGGTAAGTTCTGCTGTTTATTGCAAAATAGCTAAAATTATAAAATTCGGAAACCTGCGCCGAATACATTGCGAAGAATATCCAATATTATTTTGGCAGGAAATGGCGATAATATGTTATTCCTGAAAAGGTAGTAGAGTTGTAATTCCTAAAAAGTGGCTGAGGGAAACATACAAAAATCTCTTTCGAATAAGAAACCATAGCGGAATTAGTGCAAGGAATATCCATGTCAATTTTGTTACCCTAATGCAATGTTTTTGAGACAACTCCGATGTTTTCGTGTTCAAGTTCTTCAGATATTTAAAAAATTTTAAATAATGATATGATCTTTTCCGATTGAAAATCTTAGAATCGTCCTCTTTAAACATGGATACTGCAGGCTCAACGATTAACTGCAATAATTGCAATTGTCAAATGAATAGTAATGGAAGCAAAATTAATATTACTGATATAGTTGGATGTATGTAATCAAATTATTTTCATTACCTATTTCTTTGCTTTAGCTTTTTGCAAAATATATACTTAACAAATGGACACCATAATTTTGATGATTGAAAATTTTTTGGATGTATGGTGAGGACCAAAAGTTCCGTGGGCTACCGTTTAATTTTAGAATGATTAAAGCTTTTTCCCGTTTAATTTGGGTTTTTTCTATACAAGTAAAGTTATTATCTTTTTCCAGGAATAACAGTTGAAGGTTTCAAATTTACACTTGGGCATCATTTGAAACCATTTTTGTTGTGGACGCAAAAGGTAAATGGTACATCAATTTAAAGTTACTTTTGTTCTTAATTCAACTTCCGAATTTAATTACATTTGAGTCAATGCTTTCACATGACAACCAGACTTAAATACCAGCGCTCCATTTAGAACAAACCTATTTTTCCACCTGCATGAACAATCATCATAAGTTTTTCTTCTGAAACTGGCGATTTCAAACCCCTTTGTAATGCTATTATCCCAACACATCGATACAGTGTGAGAACTGCGCAGGTATGTTTCATCGTTGTACACAATTTTTCACTCTTCTTCTTTATACTTATTTTTCTGTGATCTTTAGTTCTCTCCCAACAAGATCCTTCTCTTAGAAATATTTTTCAGAACTACCCTAATTTTCCCGTGTAAAGGGGCCAATCGTTTTTAAATTCATCGAACACAGCTTTCTTACTCGGCGTACGTTTATGTTCACTGTTACAACAGCAAATTTTTACCGAACCAGAAACTGTGAACCTACAATTATCAATAAGTGAAAACAAGTAAATGCTCTGATAGTATATGATGGTTTGGATTTATTTAGTGAATGTATGCATTTCTAGATATTGTCAGCGTAAACAGAGACTTTCTATCAATATTTTATTTTATTCAATAAATGAGGTATCCGTGACGACGTATTAAAACCATCAATGCTGGCATGATGTTTGTTGGTCGTATTGTAGCTTGCTAAATTTTGACGTTTAAGTTTATTTGGGCTTATTGCGCGTTTGACGTTACCCGCTATTTGATAATAATAATCCTACTCTACGGCGGAATATACTATTCGTAAAGGACCTCTAAAGCGTTGTCAGATAAAACCTTATTTCACTCGTATAATTAATTTGTAAAATTCTCTCGCATTGCTTGCTCATTTTGGTAAATATTTCATTTGTCAAATGAAAAATGTGTTTTTTAGTAATTGTTTACGTATATAACTATTGTAGACCATATAAAATTTGTTGTGCGAATTTGTTCATGGCTTTTAAGCAACAATTTTGTAAAATTTAAAAATACAAATTCAATATTTATATTAATAATAGACACTCTCAGCACATAACACTGGCTATCTCGCCTCAAGATTCGGCTCCTACATTTAAAATACTGTTGTTCGTAGACAGATAGAAAAAGTTTATACAATTTTTAAATAGTATCCTTTACAACTCTATGACAATACCATCTATGAGTAATAGCGCGCCAAAGCCAACATAGGAGGTTTTTACAACTTCAGTACTAAAAAAATTATAGCTCGTAAATGGTTCAATAGAAAACTTAAAATTTTTTCATTCAATGTTCAAAAGGTTAGTAAAAATATAAGCCCTTAGTAATAGTACGTCGAAACTAATCTTTCGTGTAGTTGCAACCCCTATCCTAAAAAAATTATTGCTTGTAGATGAATATTTAAAAGATTTTTGATATTTTCATGAGCAAGCCTCTGACCCTCCACAACAATATTATCCATTGGCAACGGTGCATCAAAACAGGAGATATTAAGATAATTGGGGTAATTAAAAGGAAGGTAAGAATTCACGGCTGCACCTTACTGCTCTTCACACGCACTAAAACGCACACGTCAATACCGTACGATAATTGACGGTAAAGTGTTTAAACCGTGCCCTTCTTATGAACCAATTGTTGTGTCTTTTCTGAATTAAAAACATCCCTATACTTAAATAAAAGTAAAATTTTGGACAACCCAAGAGACATAACAAACCTCAAATCTAATGGAAATTAGGTGGTATCTAACCTAACTATCAATGCAGGTAGGTATTCCTTGACAATATCCCTGGAGTTCGATACAAGCACTTCTGCTCCTCTTCAGCTGAGTTAGTTGGTAACTGATACCTTGCTTACAATCGAGGTCAATGGTTATTATCTAAACTACGAGGGCGGTCCAGAAAGTAGTGCCCATTTGTATCGTGTGGAGCGCTGTTGAGTAGAGTAGCAGCCGGACTAGTTTAATTATATTGCAGCTGTCTATGTGTAAAGTTACGCCTCGCTGGTACTGAGTGTGTTCTTTCTGTGAGTGTTTATAATGTTCAAAAATTAGAGAACGCCGCCAGTTGTGAAATTAGGGCTGTGATTACATTTCTCAACGCAAGAAATGTGAAACCCTGCGATATTCATCGTCAACTAAAGGAAGTGTATGGAGACAATGTTATGAATGAGTCATAATTTCGGCGTTGGTGTCGTAATTTCAGTTTGGGCAGAGACAATACCCATGATGAAGAGCGTTCCGAACGACCGCCAGTAATTGCAGACGAACTGCTGAGTTTAATTAACGAATTGGTGAAAGCCGATCGGCGCGTAACAATTGATGAAATCAGTGAAAATTTCAACAATCTTTCACGAACTATTCATGGAATTGATAAGGAACACCTTCATTATGCGAATATTTGTGCAAGGTGGGTCCCTGACATACTTACTGACGAACACAAAACTGCCCGTATGGCTGTAGCACTTACGTTTTTGGACTGTTATTCTCGTGAAAAAGACTCTTTTTTGACTCGCATAGACAATGGTGACGAGACATGAGTTTGTTATACAACACCTACAAGTAAAAGACAATCAATGGAATGGCATCATGCTCATTCACCAACCAATCTTATGAGCGAATTGGTCAATTTAGAACGAGCATATGTCAGTTTTTCAGCTATATTGACTTTATTGATAAAAGCGATTCTTGAGAGATACACACACAATTTCAAACAGAAACAGCACTTATATGTTGCTATTTATTCGAATTTACACATAACACAATAAGTGCGTGCATTTAAATACAACGTAAGTCAGTGACATGTGCTGTTTCTACACAGACTCCATAACTGTAACTTATTTTAGTCATGTTTTCTACTAGTGGAAGTGATGCTGAAAATTGTAAGCATTTATCTAGAAAAATAAAACGGAAAACCAAACTATATAGATGGAAGAAAACATGAGAGGGTGGATTAAAGGGTAACGAATATCTAAATTATAAAGATGTAGTGAATGCCAGAGAACAAGGGGAAAACTGTCGGGGAGTGTTGCCTATATTTTATAAATGAGAATGGAGGTACTAGTATGTGTTTTTGTTTTTAGTTGTAAATTTAAGTATTTTGAGAAATGTACGCAAGCTGATAGACCATAAATACTACAAAATTTTATATCTCTGTTAACAAAGAATGAATAGGATACTTTTCTACAGGCCTTAATGGAATGTAGCACTACAATGGAAAAAAGGGTCAAGAAATCCGTTGTAGCCGAAGCGTAAGAAATGTTATTTTCAATATTTCTTGACTTTTTCGTCCGACCGAATAATGTTTTGCAAAAAGCTCCATTAATAACCATGCAATTACGGTTTCGAGAGATAGGCGTTTAGGTAATCAACTTATAAAAGGAAAACAAACCAAGTAGAGCAGATACAGGCGAATCAGGACCACATTTCCTCCAGCATCCACATTTTCTCACACATCTGGACCAAATTTGCATGTAAATTCCCATAAGGAGGAAATGTGGAGATGAATCTCCTCCTTGCTCCCTCCTAGCTCTCCTCCTTGCTCGGACACCACCATATCAACCATTTTGAATACGTCACACCCGCCTTCTTTCCAAACGCGAGATAAATCTTTCTCCACATTTCCACCCACGAGATAAATCTATATTGTTTGGTATCAACTAATATTAAATTTTTTTCAGCTACCTGAATTTCTATAAATTTTTTAGATAGCATCTCCCCCCACGGAGCTACCCCAATTTTAAAATTTTTTACCGCTAACATTCGGAATCAAATAGTTTTCTTCGACTAGCCATTTCCATCCACAAGATAAATGTACCTTGTTTGGTACCAATTAATATTAGAATTTTCTCGGCTATCTGAATTTCTAGGAATTTTTAGATTGCATCATCTTCCAGGGAGCTACCCTCATTTTAAGATTTTTTGCTGGTAGCGATTTTACCCGTCCTTATAAATTTTTTAGCCATGCGATACATCAAATTAGTCTAGAATTTTGCATAAAATCCGAATCTGTAAACAGATTTGAAATAGGACCACACCTTACCGCTTTACACACACACACACACCCTCTAGCCAGAATACCGACACCGCACCACTACTCGCTTTTAATGTCATGCCATACTTTCTATCTTGTTTAGCTCATCTTTCGAGATAAATCTATCTTGTTTGGTATCAATTAATATTAGATTTCAGCTACCTGAATCTCTAGCAATTTTTTAAATTGTATCATCCCCCAGGGAGCTACCCCCATTTTAAGATTTTTTACCGGTAGCGATTTCTAACCGTCTTTATAAATTGTTTAGCCATGCGATACATCAAATTAGTCTAGAATTTTACGCAGAATCCGAATCTGTAAATATGTTTAAAATCGGACCACTGCTTACCGTTTTACATACGTACCCTCTAAATTATAACTTTCCTGCAGCTCATACCTAAAAGAAAATCTAAAAACCATTCTTAAAACTTTCTATTACAGACAATTTTTACTAGTACAGTTTAAATTTTGTAAACCACATTTTTAAATACATGTTCACAATTTTTATTCTTGACCTAGAATTCCTCACATTGGCTTATACTAATTAATATTTATTTCTAATTAGAGCACCTTTTCCAAAGACCAACCGGACCCACGTGTTTCAAATTCCTCTGATTTTGTTCTCATAGTTTCGCTTAAGAACTCGTACATATTTTCCAGATTACTAGAAGACGTTATAACCATATTTTTGTGTTAAAAGATTTCACATCGGTAGTCTTTTCTTCCATTTTTGTGTAGATGCTGTAGAGTTCGCAATTAACTGTTATTGCTGTATGTTGTGTTCTTTTTTTATTAAGTAATCGAATAAACCGCTTTTTCTGCTTCCAAAGAAACTCAGACACTCCATCTCCGACACTGGTGTTCTTTACGGTTGTTAAACGCTGTGCTAACCATTTCTACACCATTGTCGCTAGAAGCGGTAACTACTGCATTTTTATGTCTGTTGCTCCTCAAATGTGCGGCATACGTAGTCTTTTCCATTTCGAAATCGCATACTTTACACATAATTCGTGGTTGTTTCGTACAAGACTTTTTAACAGCTGGCGGAGCTGAACGTTTACGGCTTAATGACATACCGTGCTGTTTTTCCTTGTGTCGCAGTAAGTTGTCCATTCTCGTAAAAGCGATACCGCAAGACACACAGTTTAAGTACTTTGCTGCTGGCGGATGTATAAGCTTAACCGTGGACGATGTTACCACAATATTTGTTCTGGTGCCGTATGAAAGCATTTTTCCAGGTATAGGAAGCACCGCCAGGGTTGCAAGTAAAAATATTTTCGGAGGGCATTTTAGTACAAAACAAAATTAGCACTATAGGATTTTGGTGAAACTTGTAAACGAACTAACTCACAACTAAAAAGTTTACTCTTGCGTACCTATTTTATGTTCCCTGTAGAATTCTTTATATGTTTAAACCAATTAAGCAAGATATTTTTCTTTATTAAAAATTGTAAATGTCTCTCCTCGCATTATATTATTAAAAAACTTTTCTTGATTTGTATATCACATTTTTCACAATAAAAGTGAATTAGTTTTTGGTAATATGTTACATTTATGTAAATGTACCCCTTAATCTTTTTTTCATATTACTTTTCCTTGAATTAGTAAATATTACTTTAAAGGCAATGCACGTTTATTGTTGTTTTGTCAATTAGAGATGTCTTGCGTGTATTTACTTTTTTTTGCTGGAGGTCACAGGCGTTTTTTCTGGGTGTAGTCCACCTGTTCACGACCGTGTACCAATTACTGTAATTACGATGGTAGCTATATTGTTATGCTGATTTCTTCCTCCACGCAGTTGGCAAGTTAAGTATTTTGACGCAGAGAGGTATGTGCCTTGTATTCTATTATACATGTCAAGGATTTTTATTTATCAACGGTGGATGGTGTAAAACTAGCCTACCATACTTGTTGAACAGTTGATTGCGTTGGTGCTTTTGGATATACGTCATTAATTCTTGATACAATGTGGGCTCTATTTAATGTTTAAGTTTAACAGCTGTACTATATTAAAAAAAACTAAATTTGCCTTTAATACTTCAAAATTTAACATTCCTGCTAGGGAATAAATTTACATTCAATACGAAAATTTAAAATACTTGAGATTGGAAAATTTTGAGCATTCATTTTCCTTTTTTTTACTGAGTTTTATTACATGTTAGCCGCGAATTGCGCACTTCGTGGATCCATTATCCAATTTGTCCGTATAATATAATTGTTAGCGTTGAAATGATATCGCTTATTTTATTGCGTTCTCTTGTTTGTACCGAATTATGCATTTAATTTAATTATTTAATTTTTTTATTTGTTAATAGATAATTGTGGGCGATGTGCTTTAGTATTTTTTTTTTGTTTCTTTGGTATGTAGGCGAATCCCCCCACTCTCCGCGGTAGGTAGTTAGCCTGGGGTTTACGTTTTCTTCCGGCTACGCCATTGTACGTAACATATTTACTGACGTCCTGGCATGGGGCTGCGAATTTGGTTTAGTTAATCTTTTTGTGTGCTCCGATTTTGTTTTGTGTAACGTTGACTTAACTTTTGCATCGATTTTGGTTTTGATTAGCGTTCGCTTCGATTTTGTTTCGCTTAATTTGTGCTCAGAGTTTGTTTTAGCTATAATGCCTGCTGCTGTCGTTGTCCAAGTTTTATCTGATCCTGTTTTGTTACTTACTCTTACTCATTTTTCTCATGCTGACAATATGCTACTTGTTTCTGTTCTTTTAACTAAAGTTGATGAAATTCTGTCTAGTGCTGCTCCTTTCTTTCATGTTGATAAATTTTCTTCGACTCCTTTATCTAACATTGGGGAAGCTCTACTTGATACTGTTTGTTTTTGTAACGTTGATGAACTTCTACCCGATTCTGTTTCTTTATGTAATGTTACTGAAGTGTTATCGGATTATGTTCCTTTTCCTAAGGTTAATATTCCTACTTACTGTCCTAACTGTGATACCTCTAGTCTTTTATCTAACATCGTTGAAATTTTATCTACTTCTGTCCCTCTAGTTAACGTGATTTTTTTATTTGTTAATAATCGTGGGTGATGTCCTTAGTATTTTTTTTTTGTTTTTTTGGGTATGTAGGCAAATCCCCTCACTCTCCGCGGTAGGTAGTTAGCCTGGTGTTTAGGGTTTCTTTCGGCTACGTCATTGTACGTAGCAAAATGTTTAGTTAAAAGGAGTTCTGGAAAATAAACATGCTTCAATATGCAGGTTTTATACATATCCTTGAATAGAAACTATTATATCGGGCTTAAGTTTAAAATAAACTTGTTTCAATAAAATCTTAATCAGTGACTGCTTTTCACAAGATTGTACGAGTCAACTAATATTTCGAGTTCGCCACATACAGAAGACATTAATTTAGATTGAACTTTGATTCTAACATTTCGAAAGAATGTTACGGGATGGTTGGGAAAAACAAGTATCCATACAACTAGTTGAGTTATTGGTATTTGCGCACTGTCTTAATATTTATGATATCGCAAAATATATTCGCCAAAACATGAAATTTTTTACAGATTTTAACATGAACTCCTTGTTATCATGAATCAATTCAGAATGAATTTACAGTAACTTATAAGCCCGGCAGCTTGATAACTACACCGTATCATAGAAGTGTACATATATCAAAAATTACTTCCACACAGCAACGGTAATTGCATTTTCATTTTGCTTTCAAGTTTTCTTTTATCAATATATAAATAGGCAACCCAAAAATTTCATCTTTATTATATGGATTCTTAAAAGCAGCGTTATTAATTTAAACTTTCCTGAAATTTCTTGAAGCTTTACAAAATTGTTATGTAGCTGTTTTCTTAATAATGGAAAATTTAGAAGGCTTATTTAAATGTAAGACTTTACTTCATCTTGCGGAATTAATTTTTAACAGCCTATAAAAAGCAACCAAAGGTAGGCAGGTGTTAGTAATACAACAATAAAACACCTTTGTCTTTATTTACTCCGCATTTTAAGAGGCATCTCTTTGTGAAATTAATTAAACGAAGCCAGATTGGCAATCTCTACAATACTGCTTTCCGTCCCAATATTTTATCTGGTTTTTAATTTATAATTGAGAGGTATTGCTTTTACATTTAGGGGCGCATAAGAATACATTATTACTTCCAGTTGAACTGCTCTTAAGATTTTAAATATTCTTTATCCTTTGTGCTTTGTAAGGAAGTTAAAAGGCGTTTTTGCAATTTAAATTTAAATTTAGATTATAATCATGTCCCCTAAAATAAGTTATTATATTCTGTAATAAATTCCAAAACACTTTTGTAGCATTAAATAGCTTATGTAGTAAAATGTATGCAATCTCATGTACAAGAAAGCAATGAGTTGTTATTTTTACTAATACTTGTTTCAGATTTCTCAGCGTAAAGAAGTGGTTATTAAGAAAGAAACATCAGATAGAATTGGCAAGAAAAAGGGGTTGGAAAGGTTACTGGGTTTGTCTGAAAGGCACTACGCTTCTCTTTTACCCGTGTGACTCAAGAGAAGGACGATCTGTCGAAGCTGCTCCTAAACATTTGATCATCGTAGACGGAGCGATCATGCAACCCATTCCAGAACACCCCAAACGAGATTACATTTTCTGCCTTAGTACAGCCTTTGGAGATGCTTACTTGTTCCAGGCGCCTTGTCAGGTTAGTGAAGCTTATCTGTTATGGCACGGTGAACATGAATTTCTTAGTGACGTTTTGAGCTTAAGTTAATTTAAAGTTTTTATGTTAACCGTTACTATGACTTCAATCTTCATTAAGGTTTCCTTAAGAGGATAGTCAAGTTTTGCAGGTTTGGTTTAGTTTTAATTAGTACACCATAGCACTTAGACATATTTGTGAGTGGTTTATAGAATGAGCAATATAAAGGCTTTATATAAAAATAGGGAAACCATTCTTAAGGAGTAAAATTCCTACTCTTTATTGAATTTAAGAAATGTTATAAAGACCCATCGTTTCTGAAATATTGAGAAATCTTACAGTTCAATGTTGCACTGCATCGTTGTGCCTAGATTTGAGCAGAATGCAATTTCTGTGCTCCTTATTTATTTAAGATATCAACGTCTGTGCCAACTTTACAAAGTATTGATATACAAGTGATATGTGTATAGCATTCTGCAGTTTTTGTTTTATTTTTTTTTTGTTAAACTTTTGTGTTTTCTACGTTTTTCAAAGATATTTGGGGTAATTATAAACTCAAAATAAATTTATAGCAACTATTCGTGTCATAATTTTGAGCCAAAGATTCACAGAATACTATATAAGCCCATGCTTGCAATGGGTTTAAATTGTAATAATAAGGGAATAAAACTTTAAACCAAACTATAACGCGTAGAAGGATCACCATACAATATGAATCAACGTATAGTCAGCTATACATTTTACAAATACAAGATCATAAATAATTATTCCCTCGGGGAACGATGGAAGATCGTCTTAAGGATTGACATGTAATGTTGTGAGGGGCAACAAGCAGGCACAATTGTCTTCCCGCGCCTCTAATATCCCTTAAAGAACCCTTTCATTCCTCTCGGTGGACGTCTACGGAACACACTTGTAATGTATGGTGGGTTTTGGTGTTGGGTGTCAGTGAGACAATAGTAGGTGTTTTAGGTGTGGGACTCCAATGAGACAAAAATTGGGCGCAAGTGCTATATTACCTGCCTACTTACTATACCAACTACTAACTCGAAGTTTCAATTCACAGGAGAGCACGAGTTTGGGCATGGGTTGAATATGGTAATTCAAAATTTCAGAAGAAAACAGGACGCTACGGCATCTTTAAACATGAATAATTGTTTTGACTGAGAGGAGATGCAAAAACAATTCAACAATTAACTCAAGATCAATAAATAAATTATCGACAATTTACTAACGTACCACAACTTGTTGCCAGCGTTCACTCTAAAAAGAAAGTCACATTACTAAATTTATCATTATTTGTGTTCCTTCAAAAATCCAATAATTATAAATTGTAAATACACTTCCTATAACATAAAGTATAAAATGTTGCCTTTTAATAGTATTACTGTTACCCTTTTAATTAAGTTACGAACTATTTCATGTATACTTTTGAAATATAAATTAAAGGATCTATCTAATTACGCGTTATAAAGATAAAGTCAAGGTTCTTATTTACAAGTTAACAGTTTAATTAATCAAGTCCAGTTCTTAATTCTTAGAGCGAAGTTTATCTAAAATTTACTTTTACTTAAAAACAATGTCATAAATATAATCATATGAATTTAAATAAAGGTCAAACATCAGTACTGGTATTTGTTCACATGTGTTCACTTTCTCTAAAATTGTTAACCAAGAAGTAAATGCTTTATGTATAAATTATTGATATAAAAATTTATAATAAGTAATTTATACCATAAAGAAGTAGTACACTTTGGAATTATTACTTGGAATGCAAGTCTGTTTTTGAACAAACAACATATGGGTTTTTCACGTATGACACATCAAAAAAATTGTGTTTGTATTATTTCTAAGTACAAAAAAGAATTTCTATTATAACCAAATCTAATAGTTTCAATTTTACAACTAAATTGCAAGAATAAGCATTATTAAACAATTTTTTTATTATATTTAAAACTTTTAATTTTGTCATCATTTCTAACGACCAAAGTTTCCACGACAGGCATATTAAATTTCAATTTATAACTCATCTTGAAAAATTCACCGTACAACCACCAAAATTTTTAGACACCTTACCGAAGCTCTACAAAACGATTTCGAAGACAAATAAGCATTAACTTCTACTATTTATTCCAAGCCAACAGCTAACAATATCCAACATCAAAACCTTGTTTTAAAACTTACACTCCTAATGAACGATAGCTTCAAATAAACTAAAACACAAAATCTATAAAAGCTTCCAGTCTAGAACTTTTTCTATTTCTGCATATCAAACGTAACCCATTTTTTATATCTTGATCAACCACGTTAAATATAAATTTCTATAATTAAATTAATCTTCGTTTGCTCCATAACTCAAATAATTGTCGTTTGCTCCAAATTTTAAAGTAATTGTAGTGAAAAAAATTTTTGCCGTCCCACGTTGTGTGCCAGTGTATTAATACAATTAATTTTAATAAAAAAATATAGCCTTAGATTGGCGGCGTTAGTGAAAAAAAAATGTTTTAATCGCCCCACGTTTGCGGCGCTAGTGTAATATAGCATTTATTTTAATTAATAAAATGGGCCTTACGTTAACGAAACAGATCATTTTTGCTTATTATTTTTTATCTATTCCAAACGTTCCAGCACCTGTTTAGCCAGCTAACTCGAGTTACGAATTCTACAGTGAAATTGAGAATGGGAATGGTTTTTTATTAGACTTGTAAAAGCGATACAAAAACTAAAAGGGGCAATTACAAATATTGGGGGTGGGAGGGAGACGCTGTCACATCTAACTGTAACAATAAATATACTTCTAGGGAAGATGCGAAAGCCCTGGATAGTGTTGCCTCTAATTAATGATAAAACTTCATTTCCAAACAGCAGCCAAAACCACAAACGAGAGTTGTAATAAAAGTTAGATTACTAAATGAAATACTAAACACCATTTTGTGCGTCACAATGTCATATAACAATTAAATTGCGGTATAAATGTATCAAAAGGTTTCGAATGTTAATATGGTGAGTTTTCTCCAATCGTTACAATGCTTCCCGTTTCTCAACCTTAATAAAGTTTTATTTAAACATATAGAGCTTGTGAACCACTTTTTTATACTATTAAGCTCACATTCGTTTGAGTCATTTCTTCAATACTATACCCACGTTTTTTCATATAGTAAATGAATAAAATTTCATAATGCCATAATTTATATTTACAAAAAAATTTCGTTCTTTCTACAATTTGTATACAAGAAATATATGCCTTCATAAATGTATAAAATATAGTTTCTCTTTCATCTAGTCTCATTTAAAAATTAATTTTATAAGTACAAAAAATGTTATTATTTTAATTTAGACACATGCGTTTTCTATTATCTCATAGCAGTGCTGGTATGATATTTAGCATTCTGTTTACAACATTTAAATTTTTTATAGGTAAAAATAAATTAAGCGTGCTATAAATTTTGATATATATTAGTCCAATAAGCACAGCAACAAAACACTTATTAATACTTATGAATAAAGTTCAAATTATCTACATATCACATCACATAATAAGCAGGTTACTACCAAATGCATTGCAATTTTTAGCCTTTGTAGTGCAAAAACAAAAAACCGATAACTCACATATAATTTGAGCTTTAAATTACCTAGTGGATTATATTTTAGCAAGCACGAACTAACATTTTTTGATTTCGAATTACTTAATGGATTATATTTTTACAAACACAAACTGATATTCTTTAATTGCAAATTACTTAACAATAACGAATGTGTTTTATTACATGTTATGCGTTAAATCACCTGCTTCAAACGCGATTCATCACTCAAAAATGTGGTACTAGTGGTCTTCCAAATATACACATTCAATTATGTAAGTGGTGGAGGACGTATTAGTGAAAGAGGGGGCATAGAAGAGGTAGGTAAAGAAGAAGCAGAAAGAGGAGGACGTGTCTAGAGAAACCTTTATTTCCTGTACTCCAGTGTTATAATCAAACGAGGATTAGAGACGTTAATAGTGGTTTTATTAGCTAACACTGTTTTAGAAATAATTGGTTTTTAAATTTAAGCTTTCGACTAGGTTTATATATTATCTTATGCCGATAAGTGAATAAAAATATTAAGCTTAGGTCCCTATATAAAATTTTGACTTCTAGAACCAACTTATGTTCTAAAATTCACACCAGAGGTACATTCTTGTTTCTGTCTTTCAATTTTACTAGTGTTCTTAGCTCCCGATTAACTCACTAGCAACTGTTTAATGCATTTAGTAGTTAATATGTATTAATAACCCCGATCGTAAAGACAGCATATTTAAAATGCACTGTAACCATTATCCTTAAGTCATATAGCTACTTCGTGAAAGTTAAAATTTGATTAGGTTTAAAATATACAACTTTATGTACGCATTTGCTTAAGCTGAAGGCACTTCAGTTGAAAACTACTTTATATTCTGATATAAAGTTTTAACTAAAGCTGGCGGCATACCTATCCAAACCATGAATTTATTGATCTCATTAAGAAAACTCTTTCGAAGCTGCAGCGTTAGGTAATTTAGTTACTACTAGTTCTCGATGAACAACTTAAATTTTATTTTATCATTAGTAATTGGAATTGTGCCTTATTCTATGGCAACCCGTTTTAGCTTTTAATGGTATGCATTTTATTCAACATCATACAAAAACGCATGCAAATTTGCAAATAAGCTTACTATGAGTACCGCACAAACACTAAATTCAAATCGGAGCATTAAGCAATTATTATTTACCCAGTTTTTTAAAGGCCGTTTTTAATTGCAAAACAAAATTTGGGAGCATTACACGTTTATAGATGGCATCGAGAATTACTCTTGGAAATTAATATTAAGTTGTTAAAAGAAAATAATACTAAATAAACTGTAAAGACCTTAGAGAAAGTAACGTATTTCATACACGCAAAAGTCTTTTAAACATTTGAGATAATGATACTACAATTTTAATTCAAACTCTTTGATAATGCTGCACTATAATTTTAATTTCTTCCTTTAAAATTATAGATCATAAAATATTACTTTATTTAACTAATATTAATACAAGTGCAACTTTTAGATCCTATATATTCAATTCGATGTGTAACTGAATCGTTATTGTAAATAAATTACGTTATTTTGTTCAATTTAAATATACCTTGGCTAATGATGTTGTAATATAATATTGAATGTATTATTAAAGATTTACTAAATGACCTTAATTGTATTATTTAAAATTATATGCACATATTACTAAATCAGCTATTAAACACTGTTATATATAATTTTAATTCTTTTATTTAAAATTATATTCATATAATTTGCTACGTACAATGACGTAGCCGGACGAAACGTAAGTTCCAGGCTAGCTATCAAACGCGGAGATTGGGGGATTCACCTAAATACAAAAAAAATATAAAAATAAAGCACAAAAACATTAAGCACATTGTCCACAATTATCTATTAACAACTAAAAATGAATAAAAACAAAAAAAATTTTGATTTGCATGGACAAATAAAAGTATTAAATTTTAGTGATATTGGAAAAGAGAAATTTGATAGTGGATCCACGAAGTGCGCATTTCGCGGCTAACATGTAATAAAATTCATTGAACCAAAAAAAAAGATTAATGTTTCCATTTACTCAAAAGCAATAGCAATAGCAAGTTTTAAATGTAGATTTTCTCAATAGTGCGTGTGTTAAATTTAAGTATTAAATGTAAGTTTGCTCCAGAGCAAATATGTTAAAATTAAAAATAGAGAATGTTGATTTTCCCAATAGTACGGGTGTTAAATTTAAGCCTTAAATACAGGCCACGTTGTAGTAAAAACTAACGAAGTATAACCAGAAGCACCTGCGCAGCCAGCTGTTCAACAAGTATGTTGAACTGGTTTCACACCATCAACCGTTGATAAATAAAAATCCCTAACATGTATAAAAGAAAACAAGGCTCATACCCCTTTGCGTCATTATACTTATCTTGCCAACTGTGGGGGTTGAGTCAACACAGCGACGCAAAAGCCATCGTAACTACAGTAGTGATCCCCAAAGAAACAGCCGCTCCACGGCAACGAACAGTCGGGTCTACACAAAGAACGGATCCCTTTGGCCTCAGCTAAAAAAAGCTAAAAAATAAAATCGGATTAGAATGAGTAAGTGCGGGAAAACTCACCAATACACGCAAGCCATCTCTATCTTGTCGAACAAAAGCAAAACCTGCATTGCTTTCAAAGTACGGTAACGAATCATGCAACAAACATCTCGACGCACAAGCTGCAGGGTCAAGTTCAAAAATGAGTTCAAATAACACGAATTTGAAATGCAAACATTCGCGTTATTGAACGATTGAAACTGGAAAATACGGTTTCATCGGAATAGTTCAATACACTATTTAGACAAAGGTTTAAAATGAAACAACAGAGAAAGTAATCATATGTTATCGGAATGTTTAACAAATCAACTGATACCTCCAACAAGGTCTCGACTTATTAATTATAGCATAACGTTTCGATTTTAAAGCACAATGGGTTTGAGAAATTGTATTCATTGTAGAAAAATAAAATATACCGAATATAAACCATTTAACCATCGAACAAATTTTCGTTTTTAGCATGAATAGATTTGACTAGAAATGTTATGATTGCGCGTACTATTTTAACGAGATAAAAATACAGTATGGGGTTTTGAATAGAAACATAAGCTAGGCGAATGAAAAAAGAATTACCACAAAAGTACGCATCTGAATCCATCGTCGAAATTAAACGTAACAAATTTTAATTCTGGTATTTCGCATTATATTATGCATAATTTTAATTCTGCTTTTCAAAATTATATAGACATGATATCAATTCCGACAAATGATATCTGGCAACGCCGCAAATCACAAAGTAGTTCCACAGTATAATTGTGGTAGTTCATAGTAAAAAACAACCTTAGTTCCCTAAACTATAAAATAGAAGGTGCAAGCTTTAAGCTGATTTTAATTGCTGAATGCGGCATTGTCAAATTATAATTATTGGAACTAAAATTGTGTTATATAATTTTAAATAGATGAATTGAAATTATGTAACCTAATTTTAAATAACCGAATTAAAATTATATTCAACATCAATAGAATATCTGGAGTTAAAAATTCAAAATAGAGATGAAATTGTAATACGTAAACTAAAATTGTATTGCTATTAAAAAAATAATGTAAATGTCCATGGAAATATAGTTGGCTTAAAATTCAAATTCAAGGAAATTCAAGCGAAATCGCTGTAATTATTTTCAGTAGATTAACACAAAAATAAACGGTGTCTAATAACCTGTTTTAAGTATAAAAAGCAAGCTATAGTTAAATACTAAAGAACAATGCCATTATTAAAGATTAGGCAACATTTTGACTTTACCAGAAAGCAATTCTTATTTGAAACAATTAATATTTATTTATATTTCATATGTTGAATTGATATTTTATGACATCAATATTTTGTGCATTACAAAATGAATTAATGATTCAAACATTATCAGCCTGATATTATAAAATTTGAACAAATTTATTACATACAGAACCGAAAATATTTAAATAAAAATTATAGTGCCCTTAATTACTTGTAACACTGCACCCCCTTTCCTGATCTATCTAGTAGTCAAAGAAACAAGGACCGAGTTACCTAATACATATATCGTCAAATGCCAACTCTATATCACTTTTTATGGTTCAAAATTGCAATATAAGGGTCCACTTACCTATTCCAATAGTCTCTACTCTACTTTCTTCAAACGCCTCGGCTTCTCTACAGCGGAGAGTACATGGACATGTCCCATGGTGGATAGGCCTAGAATTCTGAAACCGATACTGGTGAGTTAACTTACCCAAAAGTTTACACAGTATCTGTACCTCAATGTTTTTCAACAAACCCCTTTTACTAATCTCAACATTCATATCAAGTAATGAATTTAATAACCTTTAATATGGTGGTATAACTATTTACATTTACTATACTGACATACTTGAATGCAATAAAATCAATATCTCTTACTTAACTAAAAGTTCCCTTAAGCCGGGTTGTTAAATATTATACTAAGCACTGCAAATTCTACAGTTAAAACAAATTCTTCTAACTGAAACATAGCCAATAACTCTTAATATTCTCTACAAAATTCATAATAATAAACGGTAACGTTAATAAAGTCCAAAAATTCCAACCTTAATCTAGCAACTAAACATATTCATGTAAAGTATATGTATTATTATATAAAAGTTCATACTTACAACACCACGTGTATGCATGCATATACACGTCCGTTCTCTCGAAACATTTATTCAAAGATTCACTCAATACCTGTTCGGGTATACAATACCCACTGTTGTTCCAAGCTCTACAATACCTCTGAGGTAATTTATACTCACCAGGGTTGATAATGCTCAACATGGGTGTTAATAAATTTTGTGTTCGAAATTCTTGAGTTCCCCCTACTGCTGTAACAACTTGGTTTGGAAACTAACTTCCAAAACCCAAACTTCCCCCAGTCAATCAATAATAAACCATATAAGTGTGGTTAGTTATTTTCTCTGCCGTTCATAAGCCGGCGCCTCCAATCATTAACCGCCCTACAACTTAACCATTTCGTCTTCTGATTATACTTAACTTCATCATTATTTAATTCTCCGTTAAGAGTGAACCATATCGGTGCTCTTTATCCACTATTTAAAGTCACTATTCTGCCCGTAATAACCCTATTAAGCTATTAGCTTTGTTCACTAACCATCGATTTAAGTTTTTACGACTCTATAACCTATACTGCTATCCGACATTGCCGCCTACCCACGCACTAGCTCCTAGCTAGTTAGTTTTCCTTCGTACTTTCTTTCATATCTTTTGTCTTTGTGTGCCTTGGTGAGGCTTTGTGTGTCGTGTGTCTGAATTTTTCCACTTTTCATGTTTATATTCCTTTGATCACGTGACTGTTTTAGCCAATCAAAAATCTTACATATTTCACAATGTACATCATCCCTGCATGTGGTTTTAAGTTAATGGTTTAAATCTATTTTTATTATTGCCATTTCTAATTGAAATTACCCTATAATTAAATTTAAGTTATTCTGCAATATTCTGAACTATTTCCTGTTAATATTTCTATAGATATCACGAAAAATTACATTTTATTACGTACTTCCGGTTTTGAACTTTCTAGAACAAATTAGCATTTCCTTTGGCGCCTAAATTTAAAATATTCTAAATTTCACGGGATGTTGGATCTCAGTTGATAGGTTATGTTCATTTAAGTGTCAATTGTCACCCCAAAATCAAACTAGGATTGGATAATTATCTTAATTCAGGTCAGTGATAGGTTACATTTGAGATAGAATTATTTGTGATTGGCCGAAAATATTATTTGAAGTTTGGATTAATTTAAAAATGTTCTTGGATGTTACATACTCAGTATTTTCATATACCTCCCATGTATTTTGGATTTAAGTTCAATGTAAAGGATTACTTTCCAACCATCAATAACTAGGGATTACTGTATCTAATTACTGGAACATTGTCTGATATTTTTCGTGGCATAAAATTAACTAACTCATGGTAGTACGAGCAACCATATTTTCAAACTAATACGATTAATACTTTCCAATCATCAATGATTAAGAATCACTAGATCTAATTATTGGGACATTGTCTGGTATTCTCAGTGGCCTAAAGATAATTAACTTATTACGCGAACTAAACCGTTCTAAACGCGATTCGGCAAGATCGCGCCCCGCGGGCCCCAACCGTCTTTATTTTTGTTCTTATCAACTCGACATTACACGTAAGAACCCTCCAACAATCCTCCTTGTATGTTTGTTGTGGTTTCTTTTGTATTTTTCTTGGGTATTAAACCACTCAGAATTTTTTTAATTGTTTTTATTTACGTTTCGATCCATGACCAGGATCGTTCCCAAAATAATAAAAAATTTTAATTTTGACATTTATGACACAAGTTGAAGGTGACTTTGATTTATTAATCTTTGCTTTGAATACATTTGGTGAAAATTTTAAAGTTTAGAAGAATGAGTACTTTCAATTTGTGTTGCGCCCTGGGAGCGGCTTTTTAAGGTAGCCAATACGCTTAACGTAAAATCAGCTGATTAATTGTTATATAGTTGAATTTTATATAAATTCAACAACTTGATGATTGGATTTTTTTTTAATGTTTCTATTTATACGGTTGAGGGGATGGTTATTAAAGAAGTGTGCGATTACGTTACCGTGTTGGCGATGGGAGGTCTACTACCACCAATTTTTAGTAATATATTCATGGAGGAATTCGGATAAGATGTAGTATTCACACAAGAATTGAAACCACTAATCTGGTGGAGATACGTAGAATATGTCTATGCTATTTGGCCTCATAATACAGAACTGATTAAAAACTTTGTAGATTCAATTAACAAAATAGGACCCACTATTAAATTCACTTAATTAGAGCAACATGGAAAACTTCTATGTTTAGATATTCTAGTTAGCAAAAAAAGTGTCAAACGAGGGATTATCAAAACAATGTATGATAGAGCAAAATTAATATCATTAAACAAAGAAATTTTAAAGAAAGAGAAAAACCTATTCAAATGTACACTAATAAAAAACAAGTATCCTAAAAGTAATGAATAAAGTCCCAAAAAATAGATATGAAGAAAAGAGAAACAATGATGCACATCAGAAAATGCTCTCAATATCATACATAAAAGGATTCACCAAAAAATCCAAAGAATAGGCAACAAATTTAAAATCAAAACAGTATTTAGAACCAACAATACACTAAGAACACAACTAACAAAAACAAAACCCAAAAACGGTATACAAAGTTCAAAAAACTGCTTCTACAAAATACCATGCGAATGTAACAAGTTTTACATAGGATATAGTTCCAGAGCATTTGAAGTTAGATTAAAAGAAGAAGAAATCATACATAAAAAATAGAAAGTTTGAAAAATCTATAATTTGCGAACATGCATGGGACTTCAGTCATAAAATAAATTGGGAGGACGCAAAAATTATTAACCAAGAAGAAAACCACCAAAAACGAAAAATCAAAGAAGCTGCTTATATAACCCTACATAAAAATAACTGTGTAGCAAGCGAATCTGTGACTTTTAGTAAACAATGGATTCCATTGGTAAAAGAAATAGCAAAAGAAATTACAAATGAAAATCAAATGCCCCCAATATCTAGCTAGCATTGCAAGGTTTTCCTGGGTTTTGCTTACGATATTAACCTGAAATACAGCCTACATACGTGATTACTATTTATTCATACAACAACTAATTACATAACAATAGGCATTTTAGCAACCCCCCGGCTACCTAAGCCTTATGGCAACGTAATCACACACTTTTTTAATGACCATTCCATCAACCGTATAAATAGAAACATCTTAAAAAACGTTCCAATCATCAAGTTTTTGAATTAATATGAAATTTAACTACTAGGTTATCATAAAGTAAGGGATATATTTTAAATCATTACAACTTTTTAATAAATTAAGTTAGTAACATAAAATAAACGAAATCTAGTTGCTTAATGAATGGGATTTTACCGTATCTATGAGAAACAAAAGCGTTGTCATAACAATTGTTGCACTAGTGTCAAAACGAAATTATTCAATTTGAAGTTTTATTTTGAAATTAAAACTCAAGTAAACGTTGAGTTCAAACGACTCAACTGTAATAACATGGATTTACAAACAAGAATTGGTTTAGTTCAGTGCTATTATGAATCCGGCAGAAATTACACCGCTGGATTACGAAGATTTCACACGAGAATGGGTTTGAGAGCGGGACCCTGTCAAATGAAAGCGTACCGCAATTTGATACAAAAATTTGAAAGAACAGGGTCTGTAACTGACTTACCAAGATCAGGAAGACCAATCATTAGTGATGTCCAAGTTGCAGAGGTTCTTCATGAAAATCAAGACATAGCCAGAAGCAATTCACTCGCAATCAGCAGTGCAAATGCGATATCCAAGCGATTGCAAATGCCGTATACCACGGTTTGGAAAATTTTACGCAAAATTCTAAACATGTATCCATATAAACTGAAAATGCTGTTTGAATTAAAGGACGCAGATTTGGCTACTAGGTACGATTTTTCTTTGCGAGTAATGGCTCAGATGGAAATTGAACCCGAATGGTTATCCCGTATTTTATGGACAGATGAGGCACATTTTACTCTGAATGGTGGAGTCAATACTCAAAACTGTAGAATCTGGTCTGCAGAAAATCCGCAACAATTCGTTCAAAAGGTCTTCATGACAAGAAAGTCACCGTTTGGTGCGGTTTTACAGCTGATTTTATTATTGGTCCGTATTTCTACGAGGAAATGCAGAATGGACAAGCCGTATCTGTAACTGTAAATGGTGAACGATACTTGCAAATGTTACAAAATTATGTTATTCCACAGCTCCAAAACGAGCACTACGGAATTGAAAACATCATTTTATGCAGGATGGAGCACCCCGCACATTTTCGACCAGTCAAAGAATTGTTAACCAACGTTTTTCAAGATCGCGTGTTAAGCAGACATTTCGTAAATTCATGGCCACCAAGATCACCTGATCTAAACCCAGCGGATTACTGGCTGTGGGGTTATTTAAAAGTTTAGTGTTTAGAAGACGACCAACTACGCTACAAGAATTAAAAGACAGTATTACGGAGCAAATTGGTACAATTCAACCAGAAATGTTACGAAATGCTGTGTACAATTTGGAGGTAAGGATGGTGAACTTACAACAACAAAATGGAGGTCATATTGAGCAATTGCCGTAACCTGTTTTGGGCATACTAAATCCCATTTCATAAGCAATTAGATTTCATTTATTTCTTGTTATTAACTTAATTTGTTAAAAAGTTATCATAATTTAAAATATATCCCTTACTTTATGATAACCTGATATATAAAAATTAATCAGCTGATTTCACGTTAAGCGTTTTGCCTATCTTAAAACGCGCTACCAGGACGCAACACAAATTGAAAGTACTCGTTCTTCTAAATTTTAAAATGTTCACCTAATGTATTCAAATCAAAGATTAATAAATCAAGGTCACCTTCAATTTGTATCATAAATGTCAAACTTAAACATTTTTATTATTTTGACAACGATCCTAGGTTATGGATCGAAACGCAAATAAAGACAATTTAAGAACTCCAACAAATCTGTCCAATTTCGTATAACAGCTTCTAATCTTATCTGCGCACGCGTTATACGTAATACTAACAGAGTAATCTGCATACATCAAGCTCAGATCCCAATTCTTTAGGAACGTCTACAAGGATTGAAGCTTAAATGTATATATCAACATTATCAATTATATTACACTTTCTGAAACAAAAATTTGGGCTTTCCTAATTAGCTGATAAGGAGATAATGGAACATTACATAGGATATATATACTAGAAATTACCTACAAATAAATCAGAAACTGAAATGTTACAACTCCCCATATTGGATTTTGCCATTGAATAGTATTTTTGAAGAACTTTCCAGTGATACAAAATTTTGTATGAGTTAGAAGAAAAAAATTCTGAAGGACTACAAAAACATGTTTTTTCTATAAGGTTTTCAGAGAGAAAGCTAAGTAGGATACTGTTATGAAATCTTACATATCCTGTCGATAATAATTCTATTGCAAATTTGCCGTTTAATTTGTTGTTAGCGCATCGAATTTTACATGACAAGAATTGATTAATATGGTGTACTGCATTGGTGAAACTAATCGAAACCCACTATTGGCAAGTCGAGTTTATCGTCAAAAATATGCGAACTTGGAAACGCCACAAGCCGTAACTTTTGAAAAGCTGCAAGACAATTTAAAGCTACGTGTTGCGTGGCATATTTCAAGGCTGAAATGACAGCAAAACGAATTGCGACGAATCAGAACTAAAAGTAATACTTATGATATAAAAAAATCTGAATTTGAGCCCCAAAGAAATTACTCTAGAAACTGATATTTCAAAAAGCAGGGTAAACAACCTCCTTTATCACATCGAAGTTTGTCAAGAATTATATGGAGATAATTTTAAAAATCGCGTACAACTTTCAAATCGAATGTGTGTTGGGTTGATGAAAAATATATTTCGAATATTTTTTTCAGTTACGAAGCATCGTTCAAAAGAAACGGTTGTCAATGGGCATACTATGCATTACTATACAACTAAAAATCATCATTGGTTAAGAACTGTCGATCAGCAAAATCGATGATCTCTTAATGTTTGGTAACCATGTTGTTGGTTCGTTCTTTCTCGGTGATATTTCAAATAGGAAACAATATCTGCGATTTCTTGAAGATCTTCCCATTTTGCTGGAGGATGTCGTTTTGAATATATGAAAGAACCGCATGGATACAACGCGATGGTGGTCTCGTACAAATTATAGAATTGTACGTAGACTGCCTAATGACAATTATCCTCATCATCGGATTGGTAGGGATACAGACATTGCTTTGGCAGCACTTTCTCCTGACTTAACACCGATGTATTTCTTTTTATAGTGTTTTGCTAAGGAAAAAATGTATGCAATTTGTACAACAACTCCTGATGATAAGTGTAACAATTCGTTTGATTGACGAAGCAGTGTTGACCCGAATACACAATTTTTTGTGAAGACAACAAAATGGTGATATTTTGGAATATTTGCTATAGTCAACTTGCTCCTTTTTGTTATTTTATAATATCGTTATTTGGCATTGAGTTATTGTTAAGACATGCTTTTTCATTGGAAAATTCTTAAAAAATGCTATTCAATATAACGGATGCCATTTGAAAAAAATTGACTTTTTGTATTTATTTGCGTTTTGATTCACTCTGTACAATAGTAAGCAAAAATTAATACTATACTAATACCATAGCACTTTAGTATGTGTAAAATCATGTGAAAGAATTAGCCTAGCAAGTTCACTATATAAACTTGTGTAATTTTTCATAGTTGGCGTGATATTGACATAAAATTACTCTTACTTAGGTAACTGTCTATTGTAGACGCATGGAACGCATGTCATTTTAATCTTTCTTTAAAGCGCATTTAAAATATGGAACCAAATATAGAGTGTTCCATTTAAAAAATGGTAACTTCGGGTTGGAGTTCAATATTGGAACACTAACAAAATTTGTTCGTCTCTGTGTCGTTTTCTAACTTTCAAGTATACACTAATCATTTTAGTAAAATTAAAATTAAAATGTACATAGATCGAAAGTGCAAGCAGGACCAAATGAAGAAAAAATTGACATTGGACCTTCTAGAACCAAATTCCAAAATTGTAGGCGTTGTTCACTAACTTATATTATTTTTATTCATTGAAACTCTTTCGTTTATAGTTGATACCAGGGCGGATGTCACACTACTGCAATATACACGAGTACAAACATATATTTACCGTACTGACAATTAATAACTAACATTATATATATATATATATATATATATATATATATATATATATTGCTATGTACTACTGGAATTATCGAGCCCCTACGTTGGGCTGTTATATTATTATTGCTATGCTCCCTAAATTATTCGCGCCCCATCGCTTGGGCGACCATATTAATATTGCTATGTATAAACAAGAATTGTAATTATCTCCGACGTTGGGCTGTCTTATTAATATTGCTATAAATTCCCTTCAGAAACTTAACTGGATTTTATCTTGAACTAACCTGGTCTACCAATAACAAAATTTGATACGTTACCGCCTTACTCTTTATCAATTTCGTATCCAACTTATAGCTCCTCCTTGAACTGTTTAAATTATCAAATCACTCCCATTAACATTATCTTATGACCTCGACTAACATTTATTTGGAATTATAAAATTCAGTTAATTCGATTCTATATAATGAAACAAATATTATGTACAGTTTTTGTAAATTATCTAAAATACACTTTTCAATTAATTAATGTTGTGAATCTCATTTATCAAAATTATATACTTTGTACTCAAAACCCAAAGTCACCAAAAAACCTATTATTTTTATAAAAGAAGAAGTGTAGAACGTTCGAAACCTCTTATCATATTACGCACTTTATACGTTTTTAAGTCCTTCTTTTGTTGAATTTTTCACATTTATATTATATTAAGCAAATTCAATATTCAAAATAAAAAAAATTAGAAAAATAATGTCTTATAACTAAAATCTAACCTGGTCTATTTTCTTCGCATTGACGCATCCATACTCAGCTAATATTTCCCATGCATTAAGCCATCCATTTGAATAAAAATTATTTTCCTCCAATTCAGGATTATTACATGCCCATTCAAAAATATTGTCTATCCACACGCTTGAACCATTGCATTTAAATTATTGCCATCACCCTCTGGACTACCATTATTAACTTATATTTATGCACCCCAATTTATTGTCATTCCTTCTTATCAATTTCCCCAAACTTAGAATTGGATTATCATCATTTATTTTCCATTGACTTAGAAATTGTATTATTCTCCTCCAGAACTCAGAAATCGTAGTTTATTTCCCCCGGACTTAGAATAGAATTCTTGTTATCATTCTCCTCTGTCTCGAAATTACATGTATTCTCCACCAACTCAGAGCCCTATTATTATTATGTTTTAGTTTAAAAATAAAATTCTAAAATCTACTTACGTTTAATCGGCAATCGTAATTTTCATCTTTGCACTTTTACAATTTTTCACTTTGAATTATTATTACGTATCACTTTATTTCATAGTGGCGCACCTCGGCCTTTGTTGAGTTCAAAACTGACTTCGTTATCACTGTACCTGTTAATATATCTTTTCTCTCCTACTCCGTCAGTGGGTATGGTCTACAAACTCGTCGCTCATTTTAACCAATCAAATATTTGCATTTAAAGTAGTTTCTGATGTAATTTTCTATGCTTTCCAATAATTGTGACCTGGTCGCAGCTGTCTTCGTTATCAAACATGAGGTGTTTTGATGAATCTAATTGCTTTTCCATAAACAACTGATGCAATTCGACTTTTAATTTTCATATCTGCATGTTATTTACGCAATTTTTAATCACCTCTCTTTATCAAAGTTGTTAACTACTTGTACGAATTTACATAATGCATCTCGAAGCTCTATTTCTTATCTCCGTAATTACCTAATTGTTTGGAACGCTTTTGAATGCGTGTCTAATTACACTTTATTATGTTTACTTATAAATACGCGTGCTTCCACTGAAAGATATTATCATCTGCCTTACCTAAATTAACTAAAACTTTATCTACAGGGTATTAAATATTTACTATTTACCTAATGCATGTGTTCCGGGTTTCTACGCTAGCTATGCGTCGTCCTGTGTGTATTTGCGTCGCTTAAAACTACTTATACTTTATATACAGGGTGTTGACTGCTTACTATTTACAAACTATCTCCATTTCTCAATTCTTTACTAAATAAATGCAGTTTTCTGCTGCCTATGGTAATTTCTCATTTCTAACGACCTTTACTATAAAGTACACCCTTAAACAACCCCTTATCACAGCAATATATATATATATATATATATATATATATATATATTGACGTGATAAGGGGTCTCAAGAGTTTATTGAAATCCAAATTCTACAAATAAAGCCCGCCAAAATATAAAAGAATCCAGAAGGAATGGAAATTTCCGTAAATTCATGGTTACGCCCTAAATAATCCAAGCGTACTTTTATTCATTAAAGTGCCATGCAAAAAAAACGCAAGTTCCGCGTGTATAAATTATCACCCGGTAAGATATAAGCGTATTGTAAATATATAACCAATAACGTAAGCTCTATATGTAAAAATAATTAATTTTAAGATACCTTAAAAACTTATTCAATGCGAACGCAAACCGTTCATTTTAAGATAAATACAAAGCCATTTATTTCACTTATTAATTAACCTTTATATAGCATAACAACAGTGTAAATAAAGAAAAATGTTCCCGTATTTTCGAGAGGAATTGAGGAAAATATATCAATTTTGTTCAACCCATTAATAAATAAATGTTATTCCAAGAAGCGGGCTGACCATTGAAAAACCCATAAAATCCATAGAGTAACCGATAAAAATTATTGACTACCTTTCACAATTACTAGATTAGAAGGCGATGCCACTATAACTTTAGGTATTAAATAAAGACGGAAAGCACACATAAATCAGTTCTAACGAGGTAATAAAACTCGGCATTTTGAATGCTAATGAGGATTTTCCAAATATTTCGTAAAATCGGCGTATATTATTGAAAATAGAATAGCGCAAATACTACTACATTCTAGAAATATCTAATTTTGTATATATAAGGAAGCATTTATTAAATAAATTCATTGATAGATTCAATCGCAAGCATGTTGTTTTGTGAAGATGATATTTTGAGTATGCAATATGCATACCATAATTTAATAATTAAGATGTTACAATGTAAAGAAGTGATGTTAAATGAAACCTGCATAAAAAAATTACTAAGTGAAGAACGAAAATTCATCAATATAATGCTACTTTAAAAAAATTTTATTAAATAATTGAAAGGAAGATATAAGCAAATGTGAAAATTGGTAACTGTTATTTCTAAATGGAGATTTGATGCATTATTTTGTAAGCGGATTTGGACGTAAATTGAAAATAAGAGGATATTTAATTACGAGTTGGATAAAAAACGCTTCGTGGATTTTTAGAAGTACAATTCTTTTGTAACTGATACTTGAATTGAGTTATTTACTTTAAGATAGTCCTCATAACTTTTTTGGTGAAGTGTATTTAACAGGAGGTTTGTGCTCAGAGTTCGAAACACTCTGATCTTTTAATAGATTATGTCAAGGATTTTTTTGGTTAAACAAACCTTACAAGCGTGGGAATAAATAACCAGGTAAACCATCCATACAACAGAAAATTTCGTTCTGTAAATTTAACATAATGTAAGGAACATTTTATAATTAAGTAAATAAGTATTAGAAATTATTTGATGCTTGAAAGAACGATATTGTAAATGTTCTATATTGTTTTGTACGAGACAAAATATTTCATACTGTATAAATGCTTTAATATTGCTGTGTTTGATTTCATTTTTGAAAACTCACACTTCCGTTGAGCTATCCAGACAAAGTTAAAAAAAAGATAAGTCAACAATTTCAAGTTTTACAATTTGCCGTATCTGTACTACAACTTTTTTAGCGGCGCATCAAAGCGTGTGCGTTGTCCCGGAACTTTTTAGTAACATCTCAACGAACGGCGTTGTGACAGCACTCTTTCAGTGGCACCTCAACGTGGGGCCATTTTCATATCACTCTCCTAGTTGCGCCTCAAAGCGGGGCATTGTCACAGCAAAATATATATATATATATATATATATATATATATATATTATAGTGGTTTTAAAGGGTTAAAAGTAAATATAAACGAAGCAATTTCAAAACACCCTGTGTAAAGGAAACAACCAAAATTTACTTGCGAAATTTATTCCAGTTAGTTCATTTTAAGTATCAGGTATTAACAAAACTTTACAAATAATGAACAAATTTAGTGAGGTTTGTAGAGAAAAGAATGTTAGAAGCCAATGCAATTAATTTATTAATTTAATGGAGTTTAATTGAACGGTTATTTACGTATCATATGCATAAAAGCGTGTAAAAATCCAATAATACCAAGGTGAAACGCGTTGCTAACGAACAAATATATCGGCGGGGTTGAAATACGTGGAAAATCCAACTCGTAGAAGTGTTATTTTAAAACGCTCGTTAGGATTAAACACCTGCAGAATTTTAAATGTCAAGTTCCATTTATTTTGTAGATAACAAACAAGGATTCTAAGGATTGTACAAACGGTCGGATGTTTTCGCATGAAACGCTAATGAGCGGTTATTTAAAGCACGTAAGTTTGGGGTCCACGTGGGTTAGATAGCAGATGGTCTGGAATATCGATTTCTACCACTCAAGCAAGGTGAGAAAGAGACGTAAAATATGCATAAGCAAGGGACAACGTTAGTATAGGCGGGATTTGTGAAACGTCAATGCACAGTCTATTGGTCGATATTGTTAGTCGCACATCAGACCAGACACGGGAATATTGAATATTAATTTTCAGAAAAGATCGTAACGACGCGCTGAATTTCGAGGATTTACAAATCGGTTAGAAACAAAATTTTAAGAACGTGTTATTTTAAATTACATTTTTCACGGTAAGAGGGTCTGGAGAGGTTACAGTGGAAGCATATAAATACTTGACGAATTAGCACGGTTCGCTCTCTTATTTTCATCGGCCTTAGTATTTTGAACGCGTCAGATTACGTACCAAAGTTACCACGAGTTTGTAAGTATACTAGAAATTATTTTAAAGTTATATTGCATAGTGTTAGCCTCATAATTTGTACGCGATTTGTGACGAGTTTACATTTTTTATATTTGAGGTAGCACATACATTTTTTTTAACAAACTCGTGTAGTGACGTTAAGTAACGTGGATCAAATTAAATAATTATAAAAGAAGTATAATTAATTTGGAGTTGGAAATTGAATACACCGTGGAGGCAACGCAAGCAGCTCTACTTGGATGGGGTTCTTCTACTAATAGCTAGAAGCAGCCTGCAGAGCAGAGAGAAGCAAATACACGGCATCGTCAACGGAGCATAGATCTTCCAGAAATTCCAGGTAACGCTTTGAAATTGTGTTGTTATAAACTATGAAACTATGAATATTGGGTGACGTATGAGAGTGATTTTGAAGGTAGTGTGCATTATTTTGCGTATTGAACATAATACGTATAACCAACTTTATTATAGTATTTAAATAGAAATCTGATGGTGTATATAAAGCTTATTAACGTTCCATCAGGAAGTTAAATTTTGTGAAGAGTACATGGGTTGTTTTTTTTAGTTTGTTGTAAGAGTATGCAAAGTATAAGGGCATACATTATTCATAATTAACTGGGTTATCATGAGCTCACCATACTCCAGAATTTACGTAGATTTAAAATAAATTGAAAAAAAAGGAATGAGAAGGAATGTATTATTCAGGGCCCAATTACTCCGAGTACATTCTATGTGTTTGATAATTTAAATTAAAAATACAGGACAGTACAAAATAGGATTTCTTGAGGTGTAACTTGATCACTGAAATGTGGATAATATTGAATTTTATTTGTAAATAGTGATAAATAAAAGATTGTATGTTTGTTGTATTTTGTGGTTTTATTGGGAGCGTGCGTGAACGATAGAGAATATGAGAGTGAATCTAGATATCCAAGAGGAGGTCCAACTGAGCTAGCCGGAAGCAGTTGAAGAAAGCAATTCAACCGAGGAAGAGAGGAATCTGGGTAAGAAATTATATTTTTTTGAATTATTTAAATTTTGAAAAATTTTCTATTATGTGCAATTTTCGCGTTTTGAAAATTTAAAACAAAAATTTTCGAATATATTTTTGTTGGTGAGACTATCCCGAGAACCACGGCAATATATATATATATATATATATATATATATATATATATATAATTAATATTCTTCAATTATGGGATTAAGGTCAGTTGGAGTTTACTTTTCTAAATGCCTGAATTTAGGCATTTAAAAAAAAGTATACTTTTAAATCCTGCCTGCTTACCTTAAACCCATAATTGAAGAATATTAATTATACTCATTGCGAGGTCATTATTCAAAGACATTAATATATATATATATATATATATATATATATATATATATATATATATATATCCACATCACTATAATGAATTATTATTTACAGTATTAAGACGAGTGCGCGTTAATGTGCACAAGTAGGAACAACACTTATATATTTCTATATATGAAAAAGCACAAATAACTATATGTTTAACAAAAATATTGACTCAGTTCAGTTGAATATTAACAGGATTAACACTATTGAGCGTTAATGAGCCCAAACAAGAACAAATGTTCATATACCCCTTATATCTATAATGAAAACTAATTGAGTTAATGCAAACAATAGGATTAATTAAACACAAGCAAAAACAAACGTTAAGTCAATTAATGCAAATACAATATAAATACAAGATTAAAAAGTGTGCGTGTTAATAATCAGAAACTAGAAGAAACTTTTGATAATGGTAGGAAAATCTACCAAAACGTCAAGTTTTGATTAAAACTTTTTATTTAATTGTTTTATTGTTAGACTATGTCCCAAAAACATTTTTGACATCCTTTATGTGTATTATTCCATAAGACTGACCAGTCTATTATAATTATATTGTACAATGAAATGAAATGATATTATGAATTAATAAATGATTATTATTAATTAAGGGAGACACAGACGTCGATCCGGTGACAAGACCTGGCTGACTGACGGCGTTGTCGAGATAGTGCTGTGCTATTGCTAGGTGTAGGCGAGTAATGGATGTTTTTGTCAAGATGTCAATCACTGACGCATGTAAAAAAAATAGAATACTTGCGTGCTGCTTGGATATCAATCGCTGATGTGTATAGTTCGAGTGTCAATGTGGTTAATTAGCGTTAACTTGTACCTAACGGAATACTAGACTCTTGGATACAAATCACAAGAGTGCTAGTTGTTACTGGTTCGCCGATAAAAATCGACATGGACTGAGTTTCTAATTGATTTGGAGCTGTTAATATACGTTTTCCCCGTTTTGATTGCAGGCGTAGCGATCTTGATCGGGGTAAAATGAATTATGTTTGTTGGAGGGATGTGGTCTGGCAACATAGTAAATACATTATAGAAGTACCCTCAACAACATAAAAGAAAGTTTACATATTTTTTTGACATAGCCTTTGCTTTTCATGCACCTCTTGATATTAAGCAAATTGCCTTAAATTATCGCAAGGAACATAAATCCTTGTAAAATCTTTAAATTAAAACAATGTCCAATTAGAAACACGAAATTTCTTATAAAAATTTCTAAAAATTTTTTTGTAGAAATAAAAGGGGAGGAAAATTGTAGGTTGTCGCATTTCCGCTCGAGATCAATTACAATGCATTACTACGATAAAAATGACTTACTGAATACGAAAAGAAATGTAAAATCTGAATGCATATGCAACCGCCTTTCACGAAGAAATATACTGAATAAGTTGAACAAATTGCACTTTATAAAAGTTATATAAAGCTTGCATGGCTGCGCTTACAATTTGAAATACACCCCGATAGAAAGTTTCTAGTCGCTATATTGTGAGCGCACTTGTGCTACAGCTAAATGCACTGAAGTACTTCATTGTCTGTACTTATAGAGCTGTTTCAGTCTTATTAAAAACATGCAAACTCCAAATTGGTTACGTTTATTGTGGTAAATAATTACAGCTAATACATGAATGGAGTTTTGCAATAACGGTTTAAATTGGTCTTCACGGGCACGAGCACGAGCACATGCATTTGTGATAAAATTGTCGTCGTCCATCACACGTGGTAAATCTCTCCTGGTGGATATAAAAGCTTGTGCTACGGTTGTACACGCTATATTAAAGTGTAGTCTGCATGTTCAGAGATGGTAACCTACGCCTTGACTAAATGACGCGATATGTCGTCTTTATTATAATCTAATATAGAATGATTAAACTCGAGAAATATGTATTAATGACGTTGAAGCTGGTTCTAAAATACATCTTAGTATTACTGTAAAATTTGTTTAATTATATCAATTTAGCTGATTTAAATTTATCAAGCAGCTTGAACAAAAAACCATTTCTAATGGATATTATCTACTACAAAAGGTCAACTTAAAACTTATACTTCGTATATCATTTCCATTATTCATGTGTAAGAATTTGTTCCAAGCAAATTGAGACATTTGTTCGAAAATTTATTTGTTACTTATTAGTTTGAAATTTTAGGCATCGTTGGTATGCTGACGATCTACTGAATTATTATCATTTTAGTACCACTGACGCAATTCAAACATTTAATAATGTAAATGAAAATGTAAAGTAGGCTATCATTATACTACACAACAGCTAACTTGTAAGAAACTTAAGACTACGGGGTTAAAACCAAATACAGTCGACCAAATAAGCATCATGGAATATTATTTTTTGTTACATCCGTATGTTTAAAAAAAAATTGTGAATTAATTTTGGTAGCAGCTAAAGTGCATTGAGTTATTTCGTTTGGCAGCTAAAATGCACGCTGTTTCACTAATTTAAATTTACAGGTCACAACTCGGTTGGTCGGCTTTAGAGGATGATGTAATTGTGTATTGGATTCGTAACCTAGCTAACATTTCAGTGGTTTTAAAACATTTTTGAGACTTTTTATGTGTGTCCATTTGTAGCTATTTGTTTTAGACCACAGGTTTATTAACAATTTTTGTTTGTCTTATCGGCCTGTAAGCTCCCTTTACTTTAATGATATAAAACTAATACCACCCTCTATACAAACCTATCGGCTACATTACAAAGCGAGCACAAAACGCATCCGTTTTATTTGTAATTTGAAATACTTGTATACGATATCACCTTGTAACTTACTTCTAGAATAGCTTTAGCTGCATACAAGGCGTAAGCTACGGTTAGTGTGTTTTTGATTTTTAAATTAAAAGTTCTGTTTTCATATTATCTGGCTTATCATTAGTTACCTCTATCAAACCGTCAATACGACACAAGGCACAGTGATCTATTATGAATACTTACTCATTGTACCCGAATACACCACTCGCCCTTCCTTGTTCAAGCATACGTTTAATTTCCCAGTGCTCCATCCAAAGATACTACATTGGCCAGGAACAGATTTTTTTTACCTGGAAATTTTGAATTTCGCCAAAACCATGCTGTTCCAAGCAAGGTAGGGATCTTAAACATGCGTGATAACCCTCACACACTGGAATTACGTTTTACCTCTCATCCGAACCAGGGCGTATTTTTGTAAAAAATGCTAGCCTAACATTTTTCAAGCGGACCGTGTCGAGATTCGAACCCGGGACCTTGGGAATAGTAGTCACACATATACCAACTGCGTCACGAAGCCGCCAGTGGTTAGCTACAGCGTACGTGTGCGAGGAAGACCTAAATATTCATACCTATAACGTGCGTGACAACGCACACACAGGAATTACATTTTAGCTCTCATCCGAACGAGAATGTATTTTTGTAAAAAAATGTTAGCCTAACATTTTTCAAGCAGTCCATGTCGGGATTCCAACCCGGGACCTTAGTAGTTACACGCATATCAACTATACCGAGGTGCGACGTGAGGATAGGGAAGAACCGGTAGTGGTTTATTTGGTTTCAGAACGAAAAACGACTGGGGAAATAGGCTAGTAGATTTTCGCCACAAAAATAATTTAACCAATACAAATATATTATTTGAACATCATGCTAGAAGACGATACACATGAAAGATTCCAGGAGACAGATATATCAAATATATTACATTCTTGTTAGGCAACGCTATAGGAAGCTATTCTAAAGCAGATATGGACACTGACCACAAAATGGTAATTATGAAACTCGCGCTTAAATTTAAAATTTTGAAAAAAAAGGGAACGAAAAAAAAGAACCGAGAAAATCCACCTCGTTCTTGAGAAACTAAAAGATAACTAATTGCTGAAAAGCATTGGTAAAATCTTTTATACGAGGAACTACAAGCAGAGTGGAATAACATTAAACCCCGTGCTAACTAACTAGTCGTAGAGTGGGCAGGTTCGTAGAATAGAAAAACATAAAAACCTCAAGACCGATTTGCCCCGGAAGAATTTGTATAGTTGCTCAAGCTGAAGTTTGTCATATTTTTCATCTCCAAATATTCACTTTAATGTTCGACCTTTTTAATTATAATATTTTGCGATTGATTCGGTGTTCAATGCAGTTTCCCGTTAAAATAAAATTTTATAAAATGCTACTCTTTTATTCGTTGTAATAAAATAAATGTCAGGTATGTAACCGTAAACAAAACAATCATTTTCTTACTGTAGTAATCCATCATTTTAAACGTTGTTTTTCACTTCATATTCCGTCTTTTATTGTAGGATAAAAACTACTTGGTGACACTGGCCATCATGTCATATCTCACTTGAAATTGTTTTTATGTTTAAAATCGCAAACAAACACTTGTTCATGAAAAGATCACTAAAACTGTCGGTGTCACATAAGATAAACAAAAACTGGAGAAAAATACAGCTTTTGTTTTGAAAAGTGAGCGACAACACTTATGAACGATAAATCTACTTCAAAGGTATGCATGTATAGATAAGAAACCAAAAAGTATAACCATAAACATCTACATTCAATAAAGGACCAGTAAAGTTGGTTGCCTATCTACGCGCTCTGACTTTAGAGAAATGTGGTAGACGTAAATTTAGATGAGTAGGAACTGAAATGGGTTCTTTTTACATTGAGGCATTATATTATTTTTAAGTATGAAATAGGACGAAACAAATTCTCCCCAGTAAAATTAAAAGGTCGGTGTAAGAAACAAAAGCAATAGACCAGCCAATACACTAGCATGAAAAATCATAACAAATTTCGTTTTAGAAAACAAAAGGGAAAATAAAAAACAAAGTTTTATCTGGTTCGAAGACCCAATACACCGGACAAAGCTAAAAAATGTAGAGAACCATAGGTATAGGAAAGGTATACGATAGCAATCAACGAGGACAAAGATCGAACGGCAACACTGCAAACGTCGAAGGACGGACATCTGTAAGAAAGGAACAGTAAAGTGTTGAAACCTCAGGAAAGAACTGATTTCTTGCGAAAAACCAAAAAGTAAGAAAGAAAGGAGGACAAAATCCAATAGTAAAACGTAGAACGCGACAATAACTTGTCGATCCTCAAAGTATGATAAGGAACGTCAAGAACGCTGGATACAAAATCGATGTACTTCAAGCTGTGGTAAAAAATAATCGCGTCAAAGAGACAATCGAAGAAAAACTAGCTGGATAGACCAAAAAATAGACTAAGTCGTAGTTCAGGAAGACGAGCGAAATTTAAACAAAATCAAATATTTATTTGTAAAATTCAAGGTATTTTGAACTTATTTTGCGTTAGCCGTACAATTTTCGATTGCTGTTATTAGTAACAAATTTAAATAGGTTGAATCTATTCTGTTAATAAAGAACTAGATCTCAGGTATTATTAGCACATGCAATTATAATTCTAAATATAGAAAATTAATCTTTCAATACAATCTTAAAAGATGGTATCTATTTTATTAAAATGTGTGCTTTGAAATATTATTATAGTATTTAAAATCTGGTATTTAATGTCAACACATTTGTTCTCAAAGATTGTAAGATGTTTTGAGAAGGTTAAATATATGCGTTTCTTCAATAGGTTTGTTTATCAAAACAGTTGTTTCCCACAAGTCTCAAGGTTGTAGCGTGTTTTCTACAAGTCTGTTACAAACATACTTTAAAAATAATAAATTCCTATGGTCTCCTACTGAATATAGGCAACCTATATTACATCTAATGCTATAAATCTGCAAAGCTGGCTGTAGACAGTCTTAGTTCTTTGGACACGAACTCTAGAGCGTTTATGCCAATAGTATAGCGGGATTTTCCTATAATCGATTTTAGTTTTGACTTGTTAGAACGTAGGAATTAGCATGGATTCGTTGTTCAACTTTTATTTCAGCTCGATCTAACAATGAAACGATCCAAAATTAAGAATTATTGCAACGATACTGCACTGATGAATTTATAATTGGGCACTCTGAAATTAGTTTGCATGAATTTGTTCTTTTAGAGATGGAACTTTTCCGTAACTAAGCTATTTACTGCAGTTGGTGCTAGTTTATTTCTGACTGATGCTTTACTGGAAGTGGTTCTTTGAGAAATAGATCTTCCAGCAATAAATTATATACCGCAATTGGTACAGATTTACTTTCGGCTGATTCTTTACTATGTAACGTTTTTAATCTCCTTACGCATAATAATCGTAATTAAATTTAGTTTCAAGTCGTTTTGGCTCGACACACCCAGTATTATGTTTGCTGCTTTCTATCAAGTCGAAATTATAAGCTAATACATATTGCAAAACAAATGTTTGGGTTTCATTGCTAAATGTATTAAAAACGAACTACATATACTTTTAACCTTGTAACGAACTTGATGTTTTTGTTCCATGAGAACGTGATAAATTTTCATAAATAGCATCTAGTGCATGTTTGTTCTATCTCAGCCTTGCGCTTCCAGGATTGTCGTTCCAATCCGGCAGCTGCTCGTTATCTTTTATCTAGTCAACATTGCAAAGAAATTAGTAACGAGCAACTTGAGGAACGCTCTAAATATATTTTGTGTGGGTATCTGAAGGAACAGGCACGAGATGTTGAAGACGTAATCAATTGGTTAGTAATTTTCATTCGGTTTAAATACATATAGTTTTTCAGTTTTACAGCGCAACTATATTTAAATAAGTACATTTTGATAATTACACTTCATAAATAACAATGTTTAAATAATCAAGCTTATATTGCTAGATTTCAACTTTCAATTATCTATTGGTTTTTATTCTACAATTTGTTGGTGCAAAATAAGAGGCAGTATGCAGAAATTTTTATTAAATCTGGTTTATGATGGTTTAATTTATGGCAAACCGCTGTTCGTTTGATGTAACTCGAAGAAATTCCATTACGAAATCGTGTATGAAAATTCAGTGGTATTTTCTGTCGGCGTTTGCAGATCTGAGGCCGACACAAGGACGACAGTGTTCATTTAAGGTTGTATAACTCTCCAAATACACTACACAAATTTTCTGATGAGTGTTGTTCTACAGTTTTAAACATTTTCTTCCTGTTTTTGTTCTTTCTAAAATATCTGGTTAAATAAACTCCACGTTCTCGTTCCATAAGAAATCTAAATTACATTATGATAAAAAAATCTAGTTTTATTTGATGCCATACTGAAGTGTAGTTATTGTAGTAAACAACGGATTCTAAAGATCTAATACAATTTTTATTGAAACTCTTCTTAATTAATAAATACAGTTAACGTTGCATGTAATCCCTGAAAGATACATAAATTTTCGCCAACAATGACTATAAATTTTTTTTAACTGTCAAGTCATTTTAAGTTGATAAAGCGTAACCTAATTTCATTCTAGTAAAAATACTTGATTTTTTTGTAAATATTCCAAAAGAAATGTTATTTTTCAGTATTTGAAAACAATTAGAAATATGATTTTCGTTATTCAATCTTACAATTTTAGTAAGTAATTATGTTAAAAGTATTATGAACACCTGTTCATAAGATTTCCAACAAAGGTTGAAAGGTTAATAATAAAAAGGTTTTACTAAAAGTGATGAGTAATTTAAATAGAGCGTCCAAGTGTGAGTTCAAGTATACATGGTCAGTATATTTACGTTTTATGTTCTTTCTCTTTTGTAGTAACATCTTGTTATTTAACATTTATAGAATAATATTTATAACCCGAACCTTTTTCTTTCAGATTTTTCAACGAAAATATTTCAACTTAAGCATTTGTGTTTATATCCGTTGCTTACCGTTTAGTTCCTACATTTTCTTGGCGGTATGCTTTGTAAACACTTGTTAAGTGCAGTGGCGCTTAAGGGCAATCTCTAAGGAACCCTTTGTTAGTCTCGTCAAACTCCGCTAAAGTTAGAGTTCAGAGTTAGCTTGGAAGTCTCCTCAACTTTATTACGGATTAAAATTTAATCTTCATTGGATTTTTAGGAGAGTATGTTTGTTGAACCCATCTTTAAATGCAATCGTACCCATACAGTTTCAAACTGACGTCCAGCTTGCCGCAAAGAAATATAGAAAAACATAAAATTTGTTACTAGAAGTTATTCTTTGAGAGATGCAGCTTTCCGGTAACTAAATTACTTACCGCAGTTGGTGCTGATTTGCTTTCGATTGATTCAACCCGTCGCTACGTTTTATGCATGTACTTACGTTCAAGGTCAGGTAATGAAGTGCTGCTGGTTACCAGACAAGGGAAGTAAAGAGCGCATTGTCGCTCCTGAATTAGTAAATATAGATTCAAGGTTACACCATTGTTGTGGTGTGTTGGGTGTTTTGTCTAGTATTATTTGATTCAGTGATGGTGAGAGGAGCGCTTATACTTATGACCAGCTTTTATTGATTACTGTAATTATGTAGGTAGTAATATTAAAGGTTTCGAAAGCAACTCACTATTATAATTTCTTTCAATTGCTGTTTTATGTAAATATTATTATTGAAGGTACAAATTAGTGTAAGGTTAGTCGAGAAGGTATTAATTATTTTTGCGTTGATTTTTGTTACTGTGTAAATCCTTTGAGATATTTTGTAAAAAATGTATTCTAAACGAGTTGATTTTCTTTTTCCTTTATACATGTCTTCTAATTAGAGGGACTGTAAATATTCTTGTTATATTATGGCTTTAATCAATTCATTTCTTGAGATTTTCAATTTTTCTTTATGTGTGACTCACCCCACTCTACGTTTTTAGCTAGTTCGATATAAATTTTTTCGATTCGCCTTTGTTTTGTTGCTGTACTCAGTGCGGGTGGCTTACTTTTATTTTGTTTACTGTGCTTTTCTTTTCTTTTGTCCGCACGGATTACCATAACAAATTGTTTTCGTCGTATTTCTTTTGGTGGCATGTGCTATTTTACAGCGGCTGGACATAGTTTTTTCCTCTGGGTTTCTACATCCTCTCGTAGAAATCGGTCCTTTTGATTGTCAATTATTAAGATGTAGCGGCACCCATGTTTATAACTTCTTTAGTTCTTTTACCTACGGTTCCGCTCAGTTCTTACACGAGTTGTTAGAAAATTATGTTTTTAGGAAGTTTCCTTTATCAGTTAGCCGTTGGATTTCTACTATTACCCTAAGCTATTATTCTTATCCACAAAAACCCCGTCGATATTACCAAGAGTGTCCGAAAAGTAGTTATGCACTAATGCGATGCGTCACTTATTGGAACAACTTTTGGGACGGGTTTTTCCCGATTTTGGAACAAAGGGTTGATTTCAAAATAAGAATTTCGTCGGAAATCAAAACATTAGGAAACTACTTTGGGCATCACTCTTAAAACTCGGAGAGATCTCAAAAAATATAAAGGTGTATATTTTACGAGGATGAAACTGATTGGCAAAAGTGCAAGGTTGGTATACTATGACGGCACTTCGTTGCACCTTAAGGGAAAAGTTTTTTAATAGGGTATTCTTATTAATGAACACCTAGTATACAAAACATATTGTAGTAAATATTGTAGGAATGGAATCTGACATTGTAATTTCCTCTGCCTATTGTATTGCATAATGACTATCGGGGGTTTGCCTGTTTATATGGAAAAGTATTGGTAAGATTAATAAATACAGAAAGTACTATAGTTTCTTTTCATAAGCTGTCCTTTAGGTAAATTATTACGATGAAATTTTAGCGTTCCGTTTGAGAATTACCTACAGCATTCCAATTTCTTCAAGCTAAGTGTATGCTTTACAATCGACCAATAACGCCACGTATACAAACTTCTTGCTAATGGAAGCTCGAACTACATAATTCTATACTTTTTAAAATGAGGTTCACACTGAAATACAATATATCTGTTTATATAGAATAAATTGCATAGTCTAATTCATGTTAGTTTTGGCACATTTCTACCATATCTCATACTATTAAAAACCCCTACCCATAAAACTAAAATTCTTATTGACTAACAACATGCATTAAAAGAAATTAAAACGGCACTAAAATATAAACAGTACTTTCGTAGATTGAATATTTAAGCAGTCAATTTCCTACCTCCAGGTGACAATTACTCAGCTTTTATGAACCCTGGAGCTAAATAGGTCTTAAATTGCACTTTAAAAATGCAAAGACTAGAGCAAACATAAAACAATCGCAGTTTTTATGAGTTATAAGCAGTAGAAGTTTACTGATAAGCAATCTCGTGTATTTATTACTAGGTATGTGAAGTCTTTCATTATCGCCGCCGTTTGTGAATTATATTTTTACCGCAAAAGCTATAAATCGGAGATTCTCTTGACTATGTTATAAATTGGCCTGATTACACGCGAGCTGAAGTAAAATTAATGGCTGTACACTAAGACTTAGCTAGCTTTGATAAAGCATAGTTATCACCTTTCCAATACCAAAGAAAAGATTAATTGTACTGCATTAAGAAACCAAACGGAATTATGGTATCTATTATATTTTACAAAGCACCATTTTATTTTTTCGAGATGTCTGATACCATGGTAAGAAATAAAGAAAATGATATATGCTACTAAACTGTTCTTGTTCATAATCCAATAATGCTGCATACGCTTCTAATTTTTATTTATAAAAAAGATTCCAGTCAAATTCGCATTATTAAATATTTTAATTATCGTAATTAGGTTTTTCAGAACCACCCTTTTTAATATAATACAATGTTTTTAATATTTAGAGTTTTATAACTTATGAAGAAGCATATTTCTATATTTTTGGATATCTAAATAACATGACTCAAATATTCACTTTAGGTTATGCTTTTATAAATTTACATTTGTTATGCTGTATCAAGATGTTAAGTAGTCTATTCTCGGAAGTGACGGTGTATTTAAAACAACCTACAATAATTGAATTACATGTATAAGGACGCACTTCTTAGGCGATTAGTCAGTATAGTATGAGTTATAAAGTCGTGATTATGCAATAAATTAAATTAAGTGTTAAAATAAATACTTTTATGTAATATATATTATTAGGACTAGTGGTCGACACAAATTAGAAACTAATAGTTAGTAATTAACTATATATATATATATATGTATATATATATATATATATATATATATATATATATATACATCCTACTATCATTTTTGCACCCGATAGACCGGAATTTGCATTCAAACTTGCGTCCCTTGTAAACTTACTACCGTATATCGGACGCAAGATAGAACTTTTCAGTTTTAGCATTATTGACATTGCGCTTCCTTGTCTAAGATGTTTAAATGGAAGAAGACCCAAATTGGTAAGATTTGGAATATGTCAAAGTCAATAGGTTTTGTACAGATTTTTATTTTAAATATTTAAGAAACACAAAATGGACTTAAAATTGATAGGAAAATGTACAGAAATCGTATAGTTTTAGTCTAGCGATTTTCCGCTGAGAGCGCCACAGAATATATTTTAATATACGGAATATTCTATTGTGTTATCATCTTTACAACCGCTAAATGGCAACACAGCGTGGCGCCAGTTAGTCTGCTTAGATGATAGTGCGACGAGCAGTTTCGTTGCGTCCATAGAGATTGCTGCAAACTTTTATTCGCTAATATATATTAAGTGTTTGAGTATTTAAAATTTTAGCTTACCGCTTAGGTCATGGACCTGTTTATATGATGTGATATCGCATTTATATATTTGTATGAAGTTATTCACTGTTTCCCAGCAAAATTTTTGTAAAGTCTAGAAAATATAATTTATATATTGATAAAAAATATTTCCAATTTTGCGAATTGTTTCTGAATACACCTACACTTATAATTCTGTAATTAGTTCTACCTTACCCTACTACTCAAGGGGTAGCTACGACTCCACACTAAATAAATTGTAGCTATTAAATGACGCAATAAAAATATTGAAAATGTTTGCATGCAAACAACCTCTAATTGTCTATAATAGAAACGCATAAGCAAAGGTGCACAAAAGCTAATGTTGAGGGTAGTAGCAACCCTTATTCAACAAAATTGTAGTTCGTAAACGGCTGAATAGAAAATTTTAAAATTTGCAAGTGCAATCCTCTAATCGCATACTACAAAATATTTTCAAGCAACGATACACAAAAGTCTATCTTTGAGGGCGGCAACACCCCTATACTAAATAAATTTTTAGCTCCTAAACGACTCGCTAGAAAAATTAAAAAATTTAACATGCAATGCTTAATAGTCTATAACAAAAGCATCCACTAGCAATGATGTGCCCAAGTCATTCTTGGAGGTGGTAGCAACCCCCCAAGCTAATTTAAGTGTTCCCCCTAAAAAGCTGGATAATTTTTTTTTTAAATTTGTACATGCAATCGTCTAATACTCTATTGCAAAAATAAACACCAGCAACGTTTTGGGGGTGGAATCAACCCCTATATTAAAAAAAAAGTAACATGTAAACGGTGCTACGCAAAATTTTCAAAATCATCACATGCAATATTCTAATAGTCTCCTCAAAATTATCATCACACCCTGCTGTGTCAGTCCGTCCTGGGGGGTAGCGGTAACCCTTATTCTGTAAAAAATTGTAGTCGTGAACGATGCGATACAAAATTTTCATAATATTCACACACAATTCTTTAATAGTATATTGCGCAAACATCCACTAGCAACAGTGCATTAAACTCACTCACGGGGATGGCAGCAACCTCAACACTTAAGGAATTTTAGGTGGTAAAAAACACGTTAGAAAATTTTCAAAATTTTTACATGCAATGCTTAATAATCTATAGCAAAAACATCCACTAGCAATGGTGCGCCAAGCCGTTCATGGAGGTGGCAGCAACCCCTAAACTAAATACATTGTACCTCGTAAAGCGTTGGACAAAAATTAAAAAAATTTAACATGCAATTTTTTAATACCCCATTAGAAAAATAAGCAACAACAACAACGGAGAGCGAAAACTAGTCTTGGGGGTAAAAGCAACCCCGATATTAGACAACAATATAGTTTGTAAACGGCTCAATCAAAAATATTTAAAATTTCACATGCAACCTCCTTCAAAACTGTTCGCAAGCAACGCTATGTCAACGTCAATCTTGGGGGTAGTAGTAACCTCTATACTGAAAAACTTGACTCCTGAACGATACGATACAAAATTTTCAAAATATATTCACATGCAATCCTATAATAACATATTACACAAATATCCACCGAAAACACTTCACCAAATTGTCTTAGGGGGTGGAAGCAACCCCTACACTAAGAAAAAATTCTGTTTGTAAACAACTCGTTAGAAAATTTTCAAACTTTTCACATGCAATCCTCTACTACTCTATTACAAAAATAAACTCAAGCGACGAGGCGCGAAAATCAGTTTGAGGGTGGAATCAACCCCTATTTAAAAAAATGGTAATAAAAAACCTAACCAAAAATATTTAAATTACTAGATCATTTCGACCATATGTGGTCATCATCAAGGAAAAAATAGCTGTATAATTTACTATATTGTTGCTTTAAACACTATCAGGATATTCTCCTCACCCGCAGGCTGGTGTTCTCAACAACAAACAAGTGAATTGCACTTGTTTGTTGTTGAGAACACCAGCCTGCGGGTGAGGAGAATATCCTCGATAGTGTTTAAAGCAACGATATAGTAAATTATACAGCTAATATTTTTTTTTTCCTACTGATGATGACCACATAGTGGTCGAAATATGTATCTAGTAATTTAAATATTTTTTGTGGTTAAGGGTTTTTATTTAATTTTATTTAAATCGTGCCACAGTGTTCCTATAGATTATTATTGGCTCGTAAGTGTTGCAATGTAAAGTTTTTTAATTTGCTACAAGCAATCTTCTAATAGTTTCCTTCAAAACTATCCTGAAGCAACGCCGTGCCCAGATCAGTCTTTATGGTAGTAGTAAACCCTATACTGTAAAAATTGTAGCTCGTCAACGATGCGATATAAATTTTTATAATATTCACATGCAATATGGTGTCCCAAAAGTAATGGTCCTAATTGAAGGGTTTGATAGCTGAGATTAATACCTATTCAAATAACTATATATGTTGTTATGGTTTCAAAGTTATAACAACTTTTGCGTTTTGTGTCAAAATCGTGCAGAACTTCGAATATTAATTTGCAATAAAAGAAATACTGACCTTTTGAAGGTAGTTCGTTTTCTGTTGTATGAGTGAATGTTGCGTGTTTAATAAATGAGGACTTCCTCAAACATTTACTTATTATCGCAAGAGAAAATCATAATTTTTCCTTAATTTTGGTTCTATGAAAAGAAAAGAAAAAGTTCTATTGTGCGTGCTTTTCAAACTAAAATTACTCAAAAAAAGTATTACCATCGAAGAGTGCACACCTATCCAAAAAAACTTCATTAATCTAATAACTGGTAGGTCTAAAATTAAATGCATAGAAAATTTTTGAGTAATTTGTAGGTACAATCCCAAGAACAGCACTTTTATTAAAGAATTCGTAAGTAATAGCTAGAGACGGGCTCGGACTCTCGGGCCGGCCCGGCCCAATTTCGGGCTCGAATCCGGGCCGGGCCGGGCCGTTAACTACTTTATTCGGGCCGGGCCCGGGCCACGCCTATATTTTTTCGGGCCGGGCCGGACCAAACGATTCGGGCCGGCCTGAATTTTTCGGGTCGAAAAACACATGAGTAGATATTCCACTGTCCTTCCACTTCTATCTCACATTGAGTAAGTAAACGTTCTTAATTATATTTTCACGTAGTGTTTTCATGCACCCATTAATAATCAGTTTTTCGTCTTGTTTAGTATAAAGGAGACGTGATATTATAACTCACTTCTTATTCCGAATATTTTTTTCTAGTGGTTTTTAATGTCGCTTATGTTGTACTTTAGGCAAGTTAAAATGCCCAGGAACATCGAACTAGGTGATTCATTCATAATTCAAGAGTTTAAACCATTTATATTATGTATATGTATATACTTCAAATTTCAATCATGCGGCAAACGTCGATATTATGAATCGCGTGTATAGTTTATGTCTACCGCCTAAAATACCAGAGAGTTATTGCAACGTTCATTTTACCAATTTTTTAATAAAGTTTTTTTTTAGGCAAGGAATGCTTTTATTTAAGGCGCCTTAATTTTGACATATACCAAATGCCTAACGTACAAACTTACATTTAATTGTCTGATTTCTGTATAGATATTGTGAAATTAAATGGCTTTTTGTAGTGTTGTTTCCGTAATTAAATTTAGAGATATAATGTCCAAGTTTATAACACGAAAAAGATATAAAACGTCAACGCTCTAAATAGGATGATGCTCTTTTTTAATGCTTTTCCTAGAAGTAAGGTGTAAACATCCTTTTGATAACAGATATGCTATAGGCTTGGGAAGAAGTAAAAACCAGTGTCTTGAAGTGAACTCGAAGAGTATTCCGTGAAAACACTTTGATAACACATACAAATGTTATCGAATCAGTGAGAAATGAAAGACTCGAATAATAAAAAAAGATTCATCTTTGTGTGAATAGAATTTTTTTGATCTTTTCAAATATAGTTGAACATGTTTTATAGGTCACCTAATCACAAAAGAGATTAATTCTTTATTTATTTTTAAAATATAACCTATAGATATAGTATACTAAACATATATGTCAAAATTAAGAGTAAAGGAAAAAACACTTGCTCTGAAATAGAGTAGGAAATTGAACTATGTAGTACTAACGCAGCCTGATATTTTTCAGGAATTTCTTTATGAATACTGTCGGTGTTTGAAATATATCATTTCCATAGCAACGTGTGATGTTAAGACACTATAAAAACATATAAATTCTAGATATAGCTTAATCAATTAAGTGAAAATTTTTTGTAATAAACCATGCACGGTTGCACCTAGACCACGAAATTATTTTAGCGACCTCGAGATTATATTGCCTCCGTCGCAAGCGATCTATGCGATAAACTTTCTTTCGGTACGCTAAAAAACAATTTCGCGGCCTTGATATACAAATAACTATTTAAACGCTACCATGTAGTATATATTAATTAGTGTTAGATTCTTTACTGCTGCATGTATTTTAAAATAACGATTTCAATAAAACTTTCGAAAACTATACGTTAATCGTCTATTCGTAGACTATAGGTATAGCAGACACTTCTAGGGTACATGAAATTTTGAATTTCATACTTTGATATTATCACCTTTTGTTTGGGGGGGACTGAACAGCCATTAATTATTTTCTAAATACAACTTTATTTTTAGCGTGTTCTGAACACCCTTCTTGGTGTGGGCTAGAATATTTAGGGTAGGGGGGTGCCTTCTAAGTACCCTACCCCCTAGCTACGTGCATGATTGTCACTTAGTTTAATGTTGAATAGTAGAATTTGGCTGCACATATAGTTTTCTATTTATTGTAGGAAAATGTATAATAATGCCATTATCTAACTCATGCCATAAAAAAAGGATAAAGTAAATAACATTTTATTGATATATAAAAGGATCTATGTACTGATTTATACCTTTTGGTAATCATTTTTTAAAAAACTTTTCAACCTTAAACAATTACTTCATTTTACTTCTATTCCATCAGATAATATGTATTTCTAAAGAATATGGTATCCTCTACATACCACAATTTGAAAATTTGACTTTTTTTAAGCAAACATTCGGTATATTATTTGACTTTCAGGTTGGTACCGTTTATACTATGACCTATCAACAATTTATTTAATTTTAGCATTCAGTAATTCACCAAAGTGTTAAATCTTGAACTTTGGTATGATTTGTCAGTCGGTCAAATAAAAGTTTAATAGAACTAGAACAAAGACAGTCAAATTATAGATCAAAGTTCAATTCCAAAAGTTTCAGTTTCTCAAAGTAAAAAAAGGCTATAAAAATCAGTCTGTAACAATTTCATAAACATTGAAAATTGCTAAAGATTTTGTACTTTTGTTACATATTTCTAGGATTTTTCAAAGAATCAAAAATCAAATGATATACTACGGTATGTTCCACAAGTATTTTGATTGTAACTCAAAATCATTATACTCTTAAATCAAACAAAAGAACGATAGTTACTTGTTGAACACAACTGAAAAAATATCTTCTCATTCACTGAATGAAAGTCTTCTGGCCGGCCCGGCCCGCCGGCGGGTCGGGCCGTCAGTTTTTATTTCGGGTCGGGCCTCGAGCCGGGCCGGTCACTTTTCTGCGTCGGGCCGGGCCGGGCTTATTAAAAGCCCGGCCCGGCCCGGCCCAGTCCATCCTAGAATAGCCAACTTATAATTTTGTTAAATATGAACTCAAAATAATCAATTGTATTTAAAATTCGTTTACAACGAATGATGGAATGTCCTGCCACCAGTTCTTATATATAAACGACACCGTCCCAAAAAATTTGGTTTTAAAAACCTGAAGGCGCGACCGATTCTCTCAGCCTTCCAACGGCTTCGCGTGTTTTTCTACGAAAATCTTTATTCCATAATTTAGCGCCAATTAGGCGCCATTTTGCGCCGTTGAAACGAAATTTTGCGCCCTCCTGTGTATCAAGTTATTCGCAATAAACTATTTTTCTGAACTCCAAAAACGTGAAGTTGGCCGCGCCTTTTTTGAATTTTGAATAAAATTTTGCACCACAATTAAGCGGTAATTAGGCGCCATTTTGCGCCGTTAAAACGAAATTTTGCACCCTTCTGTGTAACAAGTTATTCGAAAAAAACCATTTCTCCAAACTAGCCCAAAATCGTGAAGTTGGCCGCGACTTTTTTGAATTTTGAAAAAATTTTTGTACCACAATTAAGCGGTAATTATGCGCCATTTTGCGCCGTTGAAACGAAATTTTGCGCCCTTCTGTGTAACAAGTTATTTGAAAAACCTATTTCTCCAATACTAGCCCAAAAGTCGTGAAGTTGGCCGCGCCTTTTTCGAATTTTGAAAAATTTTGTACCACAATTTAAGCGGTAATTATGCGCCATTTTGCGCCGTTAAAACGAAATTTTGCGCCCTTCTGTGTAAGAAGTTATTTGAAAAACTATTTCTCCAATACTAGCCCAAAATCGTGAAGTTGGCCGCGCCTTTTTCGAATTTTGAAAAAATTTTGTACCACAATTTAAGCGGTAATTATGCGCCATTTTGCGCCGTTGAAACGAAATTTTGCGCCCTTCTGTGTAAGAAGTTATTCGAAAAAACTATTTCTGCAATACTAGCCCAAAATCGTGAAGTTGGCCGCGACTTTTTCGAATTTTGAAAAAATTTTGTACCACAATTTAAGCGGTAATTATGCGCCATTTTGCGCCGTTGAAACGAAATTTTGCGCCCTTCTGTGTAACAAGTTATTCGAAAAACTATTTCTCCAATACTAGCCCAAAATCGTGAAGTTGGCCGCGACTTTTTCGAATTTTGAAAAAGTTTTGTACCACAATTTAAGCGGTAATTATGCGCCATTTTGCGCCGTTGAAACGAAATTTTGCGCCCTTCTGTGTAACAAGTTATTTGAAAAGCTATTTCTCCAATACTAGCCCAAAATCGTGAAGTTGGCCGCGACTTTTTCGAATTTTGAAAAAGTTTTGTACCACAATTAACGCGGTAATTATGCGCCATTTTGCGCCGTTGAAACGAAATTTTGCGCCCTTCTGTGTAACAAGTTATTTGAAAAACTATTTCTCCATACTACCCAAAATCGTGAAGTTGGCCGCGACTTTTCGAATTTTGAAAAAGTTTTGTACCACAATTTAGCGGTAATTAGCGCCATTTTGCGCCGTTAAAACGAAATTTTGCGCCCTTCTGTGTAACAAGTTATTTGAAAAAACTATTTCTCCATACTACCCAAAATCGTGAAGTTGGCCGCGACTTTTCGAATTTTGAAAAATTTTGTACCACAATTTAAGCGGTATTATTAGGCGCCATTTTGCGCCCTCTGTAACAAGTTATTTGAAAACATTCTCATACTACCCAAAATCGTGAAGTTGCGCGACTTTCGAATTTTGAAATTTGTACATTTGCAAGTTATTCAAAATAAACTATTTTTCTAAGCGAACTAAAATCGTGGAGTTGGCCGCGAATATTTTGAATTTCGAAATAATTTTTGTACCAAATTTAAGCGGTAATTAGGCGCCATTTTGCGCCGTTTTCAAAAACTTCATGCTTTTGGGCAGTTCGGATAAATATATTTTTCAAATAACTTGTTACACCGGAGGGCGCAAAATTCGTTTCAACGGCGCAAAATGGCGCCTAATTAACGCTTAAACTTGGTACAAAAATTTTTTCAAAATTCGAAAAAGTCGCGGCCAACTTCACGATTTTGGGTAGTATGGAGAAATAGTTTTTCAAATAACTTGTTACACAGGAGGGCGCAAAATTTCGTTTCAATGGCGCAAAATGGCGCCTAATTACCGCTTAAATTTGGTACAAAATTTTTTCAAAATTCCAAGAAGTCGCGGCCAACTTCACGCTTTTAAGTAGTTCAGAAAAATAGTTGTTTTTCGTATAACTTCTTACACAGAAGGGCGCAAAATTTCGTTTCAACGGCGCAAAATGGCGCCTAATTACCGCTTAAGTTTGGTACAAAAATTTTTTCAAAATTCGAAAAAGTCGCGGCCAACTTCACGTCAATGTAGTAAGCGTAAGACTACGGATCCCAAGGTCCCGGGTTCAAATCCCGACACGGCCGACTGCTTGAAAAATGGCAGGTGAGCATTTTTCACAAATATTACGCCCTCGTTCGGATGAGAGGTTAAATGGAGGTCCCGTGTGTGAGTGTTGTCACGACGTTAAAAATCCCTACCTTGCCTGGAACGGCAAGGGTTCGGCAAAATTTCAAATTTTCAGGCAACAAAAAACTCGCCTCCTGGCCAATGTAGTACCTTCGGGTGGAGCATTGGAAATGTAAATGAACGGCCAACTTCACGATTTTGGGTAGTATGGAGAAATAGTTTTTTTCAAATAACTTGTTACACAGGAGGGCGCAAAATTTCGTTTTAATGGCGCATAATTACCGCTTAATTGTGATACAAAAATTTTTTCAAAATTCAAAAAAGTCGCGGCCAACTTCACGATTTTGGGCTAGTTTGGAGAAATGGTTTTTTTCGAATAACTTGTTACACAGAAGAGCGCAAAATTTCGTTTTAACGGCGCAAAATGGCGCCTAATTACCGCTTAATTGTGGTGCAAAATTTTGTTCAAAATTCAAAAAGGCGCGGCCAACTTCACGTTTTGGAGTTCAGAAAATAGTTTATTTCAAATAACTTGATACACAGGAGGGCGCAAAATTTCGTTTTAACGGCGCAAAATGGCGCCTAAGTGGCGCTAAATTATGGAATAAAGATTTTCTGAAAATTGAAAAAAAGTGCGGCTTCGTGAACTTGGCCGGAAAAATCTTATTTTATCAATAACTTGTTTGCCAAGACGGCGCAAAATTTAGTTTTAGCGGCGCAAAATGGCGCCTAATTGGCGCCTAATATGACATAAATATTTTTAAAAAATTCAAAAATGTTGCGGCTAACTTCACGCACCAGCAATCGTCTATAGTTTAATACAAAAATAAACACCACCAACGGTGCGCGAAAGCCAGTCTTCGGGGTGGTAGTAACCTCTATACTAGAAAACATTACAGCTTGTAAACGACTCAATAGAAAATTTTTAGAATTTTCATAGGCAATCGTCCAATAGTCTCCTACAAAAATATGTTGCACTTTTGACGTTAAACCCATATTTTACGTTTATTAGAATTCATTTCTATCGATATTTTTCGAACCAAAACGAATATTTAAAGATTTTACGAACAGGAACAGCTGTATTGTCGACGGTTAAACGATTTAAATTACGCAGTAATTCCAATTAAATAACTGTATAACCATCACACCAATAAAACCAAATAGTGTATGAAAAAGCAAAATTTTTGAATAAAACTGTTCTGAGGGTAAAATTAGACGCTTACAGTATATTTAGCAAGCGCCCACACAATAAATATCAAGTTTTAACGTACGATTTATATTAATAAGATAAAAAAGCACCAACCTTTGTAGAATTAATAGAATTAAATTTTCTATTTAAAAAATAATATCATATTAAAATACATCTGAAATTTAAGCTGCTTCATGACGATAACAACGCTATGATAAATGATTTAGCATGACATAATTACTTCTATACATTACATACTGCTATTTATAGAACATAAGGATGCATACATTGTTTTAATTTAGCGGCGTATCGGATACACAAAGTACAGCGATATAATATATAGTATTAAAACGGACGCAGCATTTTTAGAATGATTCACGTTCGAATTCGCCAGCCTGTAAAAACCAAACGATTAAATGTAGAAGTAGAATGTCTCATTAATCATATCTCAGTCTCTCTTAAGGTATTATTTCTAAGTTTCATCTTTGTTTCTTGGAAGAGTTACTGACAACAATGCTGGAAGTTAAACTGATAGTAATCTTATTGTAAAATGAAAGGAAATATACAACGGACGCGACAATAAATGCCTTTGAAAGGGTTCTAGAATGATAGGGATATATAAAATAGTGTATATCGATATATTTCACTATTTTAAAATTTTTTTGTGATTTTGGGCTTCTTCAACAAGCAAGTAACAATATATTCTATATATGTAAATATCTATTTCCGCTATTTCTGGGGGACGCCAAAATGTATCAATTTTGTAAGGATGCAAAATTGCTAGTAGGATGTATATATATATATATATATATATATATATATATATATATATATAGTTATTAAGATGAAATGAAAACCCAACTTTGTATTTAAAGTTGAATTACCATTTCAAATCGAACTAGTAATTGAAAACCACTAAAAGAACGGCTACAGCAGGATTTGAACCTGCAACCTCTGATTTTCCGGATCAGTGCTCTAACCAATTGAGCTATCTAGCCTAATTGTTTAGATGATGTTATACTTAATACTACTGAAACTTGGCCCTTGTTAATGATTTTCAATTACGTCTTGCATTTAATTTCATCTTAATAACTATTAATATATATCAAGCATTCATTTGCATTCCAAATGTGGATTATTCTTCTGTATTAATATATATATATATATATATATATATATATATTATATAGATATATATATTGCTATGATCCTACAGGATTATTCCTGGAACTGTCATGCCCCGACGTTGGGCTGTCATTTTAATTTATGCTATAAATAAACAGGAATTTATGGTGGACCGACCTTGTGTCAGCCAATAACAAAGCTTGATATGATAACGCCTTACTCGATATCAATGGCGTATTCAACCTATAACTCCTCTCTTTTTAAATTATCAAATTATACTCCCATAAATTTTATCATTCGGCCTCGACTAGCTTTTATTTTGAATTATAAAATGAAGTTAGTTAATTCCATATAATAAAAACAAACATTATGTACAGGTTTGGAAAATTATTAAACACACTTTTCAATCAATAAATATTGTACATCGTATTTATCTCAAAAAACATATGCTCTTCAAGCAATCTAAAGTCACCAAAAAAACCTATTGTTTTTATAAAAAGAAGCCTGGAACGTTCAAAACCCCTTTATCATATTACGTACTTTCTACGTACGCAATATAGTTGTTGACCCAGTTACATTAATTTATATTAATTAAGCAAATTCAGTATTCAATATTTAAATTCAAATAGAAAAAAAATATCTTAAAACTAAAAAATCTAACCTGGTCTGTTTTCTTCGTTATTTCCTTCTTGCAACCAAAATTATCGACGCATCCATTATCAACTAGAATTTATCATGCATTATGCCATCCATTTGGATCAAAATTATTTTCCACCAATTCAGAATTATTATATACCCATTTAAAATTTTATCTATCCACACTTAGATTTATTATATTTGAATTATTGTCGTCACCCTCTGGATTATTGTTATCACCAGCCTTAGAATTGGAATTTATTCTCACCAGACTCAGAATATCATTTAAATTACTATATTACTTGAACTATTATCGTCAAACTTAGAATCATTATCTCCCTCGAATTATTGTCGTCGCACTTAGAACATTTTCATCCGTTTATAACTTACATTTATTTTGCTTACTTATAAATACGCGTGCTTCCTCTGAACAATATCGTTATTTGCTTTACTTAAAACTACTAAAATTCTATATACTGGGTGTTAAATATTTGTTTTCTACTTAATGCATGTATTACTTATTTCTATGCTAACTATGCGTCTTATTATTACTATTTGCGTCGCTTAAAACTACTTATACCCTATATACAGGGTGTTAACTGCTTACTATTTACAAACTATCCTAGTTACTCAATTTTCTCATAAATAAATGCAGTTTTCTGCTTCCTATTATGATTTCTAATTCCTGCACGACCTTTGCTATAAAATACACCCTTAAACAACCCCTTATCACAGCAATATATATATATATATATATATATATATTACTCATATTTAGACCAGGGTAGAAAATTAACTAATTAATTTTCTATAAATTTAATCACCGTGTATAAGGACGCTTTCTATAAAAAGAAGCAGAATTAAAATGCTCAACGTGTATTTAATTTAATTGTTCCAAGAAACAAATAGAAATTACGTGCAAAATTTATATTAATTAATTCAATTTTTAAGTAATGGGTATTAAACAAAGTGTACAAATAATAAATTAATATTTAGTGCGTATTCGCTAAAAATAAAAGGGTAGAAGTCAATGCCATTCATTATTATTTTAGTTGGAGTTAATTGAACCATTATTAATAATATAATAAGCATAAAAGCCTGTGAAAATCCAAGGTTAAAATACCATGAAATAAAAGCTCTGAGAATTATAATAAAACGTTAATTAGGAGCACACACCTGCGTATTTTTAAAAGTCAATTTCAGTTTAATTTGTTTGGATAAACATGAAAATTCTGCTTATATTGGAAACGGTCGGATAAACCGTAGCTTATATTAACGGGAAGGCTAGATACGGGGTTATTTAACTCAAATAAGAATACACGTGGACTGAAATAGCCCATAATACAGAGTATTGATTTGTACCACTCAGGCCAAGGTAGAAAAGGAAGGATAAAATGCTTCAAGCAGAGACACTAATAATTAAGGGCGTGATTTGTGTAGCGTCACGAGGGCTACGATTGGTTGTAATAAGTTGCAGATATGAGAGGTGTAAACGTAACGATTTCTATACAAAATTAATTAGTGTTCTCGGACGTGTTTGCGAGCCGTGTGAAAATTCTTAGATTTTCAACTGGCGCGTGTGCAAATTTTGTAGAACCGCGTGCCGGACTGTCGAAAAGGGAACAGAGTATGCGAAATTCTGGAAATTGTCCGTTATGAGACAAAACCGACGCACGGGCGGGCTATTATATAAACCCGGACTTTAAACAGTTTCGCTCTCTTAGATTTTCGATTTTGATTCAATACTTTAAACAGTTTGCTCTTATATTTTGGTGATTATTGAATACTTTAAAACAGTTTGCTCTTTACGTGCTACGATACAAGTTATTATGCATTAGTGCACTTAGAAAAGAAGATACAAGGTAATAAAGTCTAGTTATATTTGCGAGTATTACTGTACCAATTATCCAAATTTGTAACGATAAATGAATAAACTAAAGTAGGCAGCTTTGGGGTATAGCGTGAAAGAATTAGGAATTTCTTTGCTATTTTTCGGGGGTGTTAATAATCAAATGTTATTAGTAAACGTGATTGGATCTACAAACAAGATTTAGATATACATAGATGCGTTCCTGAGAAGCCCTGAAACAACTTTAGATGAATGGTGGTGTAGAAAATTTTAAAAGCGTTCAGAATCAGAAGCCGTAAACATAACCCAGTTGGAATGGTGTGATTAACTAAGGACGATGTACATTGGAGCCACGAGTGCATTAACCTTCAGGTAACTTATGCTTTGTTGTTCGATTTTTGACGTTTTGGTGTGTGTTGAATAACTTTATAATTTGTTTGCTAAAAAATGGACAATAGTGAATTTGTACAAACAACAAATTTTTAATTTTAAGGTGAAATTTTCTTGTTTAAGTAGAAAGGAGTATTTAGCAGTTTATGTTCTTGATTATGATGAAAATTTGGGTCTGTCTTTGAGCTCAATTAGACTAACCTGTTTGATTAACGTAAAGGGGTGGGAGATGCTCCCTTTGTACTCAGACTCAGGTCTGCAAATATTGTTAAATTAATTAGTAGGCATCCTACAAGGACTTTAATTCTGCATGCAAATTAAAATGATGACAAAATTTAATCTTGAAATTTTATGATACTGAAATTTATGCTACAATTTAATTTTGAAATTTCAATGTATTATGAATATTGATGTAAATAGAGTTAACGTTGAGGTTTGTGGTAGGAATGTGTTTGTTTTTTTTATGAATGAGGATGAAAGTTTTAACTAGGTGAGCAGCCGAGGCGGAAAGAGTAAAGAGACGATTATCAGAAGAGATTCAACAGGGCGAGAATCACAGCAAATCTTGGTGCCAAGTTCGAGAGGCACGAATATCTTTTTTTACTCTGGTGAGGCTTTTTGTAGGTTTCACAGCAATATATATATATATATATATATATATATATATATATATTGCTGTGAAACCTCCAAAATCCGTGAACTACGCTTTTCGCCTCGGCCGCTCACCTAATTTTATAAACCTCCTCATTCATAAAATTTAAACAACACATTCCTACCACAAACATCAACGTTAACTCTATTTACATCAATATTCAGAATACATTAAATTTTCAAATTAAATTTCAGCATAAAATTCAGTTTTAAAAAGAATTTCCGGATTAATTTTATTATCATTTTACTGTGCATCCAAAATTAAAGTCCTTGTTGGATGCCTACTAATTAATATAACAATATAAGCAGACCGGAGTCTGAGTATAAAGGAGCATCTACCACCCTTTACGTTAATTAACCAGGTTTGTCTAATTGAGCTCAAAGACCTACCCAAAGTTTCATCATATTCCCGAACATCAAAACAAAATACCCCTTTTTACTTAAACAAGCAAATTTCATCTTAAAATTAAACTTTTATGGTTAGAAAAATTCCACTAATGTCCATTTAAAGTAAATCAATTATAAAGTCATTCAATACACACAAAATGTCAAACAAAATAGTATAATTTACCTGAAGGTTACTGTCCTCGTAGCTTCAAAGTATCGTTTCTTTTAGTTAATCACACCATTCAACAGGATTATATTTACGGCTTCTGATTCTCTACGCTTTTAAATTTTCTCCATCACCATCCATTCAAAGTCGTTTCTGGGCCTTTCCGGAACTCATCTGTGTTTATCTGACCCTTGTTTCATGGATCCAGACACGTATTTGAACCATTTAATTATTAACACCCCCGAAAAATAGCAAAGAAATTCATGCTTCTGTCACCAATATACGCCAAAACTGCCTACTTTTGTGTATACATTCGTCGTTGTAAATTTTGCTAATTGGTACAGTGAAACTAAATTTTATTACCTTGTATCTAAGTGCACTGAAGTACATTCATGTTAGCACGTCAATAACAAGCTATTTTGAATCACTAAAATATACTAGCAAACTTTACATTATTTAATCAAACTAAAATGCACGGTTTAATATCTTCAATCAAGTCGCGTATGTACGAGCTTTTAACGCATCGAATCGTCAAAAGTCTAAGAGAGCTTGTTTATATTCATCTCGGTATATATAGCAAAAGCCTGTCTGTCGGTCGGTTCCCCAAAACGGGTAATTCTAAAGAATTTCTCATGCCATGTTCCCAGTCTGCCGCTCGCGCGTCGATTTTACGAATTTTCACTCGCCCCATTTAAATCTCAGAAAATTTCCACACGGCACGCAAGTATGTCCGAGAAAACTAATTGATTTTGTACAGAAATTGTTGTTCTACCTCTGATATTTGCATCCTATTTTTAACCAATTGTGACCCCGTGACGTTGCTTAAATCCGCCTTTTACAATATGTGTCTTTGCTTGACGCATTTCTCTTTCCTTCTCTACCGTGTTCTTATTGGTGCAACTTGATATTCTTTATTATCGATTATTTTAGTCCACATGGAGTATGAAATACCCAGCTTTAGCAATTCTCGTAACTATTATGCGACGTTTTCCCAAGATTCTTTGAAACATTAATTATCTGCAAAATTTACGCCGAATGTGTTATTTAAACTACGCAGGTGTTCAACATAATATTAATTCTCAGAGCTTTAATCCGTGGTATTTTAATCTTGGGTTTTTACAAGTTTCTATAGGTATTATATGTTATTAACGGTTTAATTAACTCCAATTAAAATTGATTTCTATCCTTTTCATTTTAGCGAATACAACTTAAATATTAATTATTATAGGTACACTTTGTTTTACTACCGGTTACTTAAATAGAGTTAATTAAGATAAATTTTGCACGTAATTTCTCTTTGTTTAGGAATAATTACATTACACGCAGAGCTTTTCAATACTGCTTCTTTTGATATAAAGCGTCTTATAAATAATTTAAATTTCTTATTTTACTGAAACAACCGAGTTTATTTATGCTTCATGGTTTTAATAACGCGTATTATTTAATGAAATTCCTTATACACGGTGATTAAAATTATTTGATGTGATTATTTAATTTTCTACCCTGGTCTAAATATGAGTAATATATATATATATATATATATATATATATATATATATATATAGTTACGTGGCGCCACCAAAGGCGTAATCGATTGGACAGTACTTTATTCAAGTATCTATTTCGCTCTTTATATTCAAATACTACCTCGTATATGATACGTTACTATAGAGATAGTGTACTTTAACAAGTTATTCAAACCAGCTTCGCGGCGCCTTCATTCTAGTGATACTTGCTAAGTTTGCGGTTATCTTCTTGGTTCAACTTTCCCTTAGTACTGGTAAAATATTACTAATAGAGATATTAGATTTTAAATAAAAATTTCATGTATTTATCCTAGAAATTCGTACTCCTATATGTACATAGTATTAGTTTTAACTTTGAATTACGGCTCGTTGGCGCATGGGGAGAACGATTTCTTTGGTGACCAAAAATTGCCATATATTTTGATTACTTTAATTTAACTATTCTCCTAAATAGTATATAGCGCACTTCAAATAAAATACATGAGGGCTTAGAAAACTAGACAGTTTTCTGAAGAAAACAAGAAATACGATGATTAGACTGGAAAGTAAATTACAACGCCCTGTATATATATCATAATCATAATTAATTTAGTTAATGAAAAATATATTGAAAATTTATTTGAATAAACCAATTCGCAAGTTGTTAAACACCATAATTGCAGGCTGAAACGCGAAACGCATAAATAACGCATCATTATTACGTCAAGGATCCCAATTAAAACAAGCAGGTTTAATAATGCGTAAGATAGCAAACGCATATAATTTAATTCATAAGTTGTATTAAGTCTACATGACTAGAAAATTAAAATCGACACCTGATTTATTGAAAACAAGCAAGGCATGGTAATTAAAATCAAAGTTTGCCAAATTTATTTGAACAAACAATGCTTTACTTATCTAGAAGTATGAAAATCTAAGCGAATCAATGCTATTAACTGAAAATGGTACGTTCCAAAAGCAGCGCGTTGATGTTAACATACAATATAGTACGATGGAATATCCGAAAACCTGGTATGAAAGTTTTATACACAATAACGAACTTTGCGCTTGTCAATAGATAGACGATGCATTTAAATATGACCGGATTTGTAAACAAAACATTTCGCCCATGAGGTAAGCCTTAGTTCACGTCTCTTAAAACAAAGATATTTACGTAAAGTGATTAATTGTGAAGTGTGAAATAATACCATTGTAATTATGGAAAATTAATGGGTTTGTTGTTTTATCCTTTAAAAGGCGTAAGTAACTAAAAACTGCTTTAGTTTAAATTCTAATATTAACCTTAATAAAAAGGACTCTAAATAATTACTGGGGAACAAGTCTAAATAAATAGTGGAAGACAATTCTAAATAATTACTGGAGAAATAGTCCAGATAATTACTGGAGAAGAATTCTTAACAATTAATGAATAAGCGATTATAAATGATTACTGGAACGAATGAGGAAATGCAACAAGCATTTACTTTAACTATGAATTGTCAAGGAGTTTAACGGAGGACACTAGAGTGATTTAAGGCTATGCTATGAGGAATGCAGACAATATCGAAAACAGTTGGACCAGGGACTAATTCGAGCTGAAAACAACAGGTTAACCAATCTGAATGTTTTATTATTTTATTTGTGAATATTTCGTTGTGCATTTCTAAACTGAATGATTTAAAAATAGCATTGCATTGAATATTTCTAAATTAAACACTTTAAAAATTGTTTTCATGATAATTTATGTGAGGATTCGGCAAGGATTTTTTTGAGTACACGTTTGCGTTAAATATATCATCGTACACGCAATCTAAATTATTCATTATTGGAAAATCGTACGTGACAGAAAAAATCACATTTGTTCAAAAATCCAATAGTATGTAGAAATAAACATGCACCAGGCTATTCAGTTTAGATAATAATAAATAACAAACATTTGAATACGTGAGTTAATAAATGGCGAAAGTTAAAAATTACAACGATATGCGGAAGGAGTACGTGACTGGCAAGGCATGCATTCCAATATTTGATCTAAATAATTGGTGAAAATTCCAAGATATGCGAGATAAAGCCGAGGTGTCGTCCCAGAACGTAAATAAGCCAATGAAAAGCAGGTGGAGGTACGGCTTTATATACGTAATGATAAAGCGACAAGTTAGTGTACATTCAAACTGGGCTACGACTATGTTCAAAAGTACTAAGAATTTACGTAACCAGTTAAGTAAAATTAAAGTGAAATTAGATTTGAAAAGTGTGCGAATTTATGCAACAAAAATAAGCCAATCTATTAATACACGTAAATAAAACGACTTAATTAAAAATCCATTTCTAATATTAATAAAACAGGGCTTCTAATACTTACATGAAATTGTTTTAATACCTACATTTAAAATGGATTCTAATACTTACATGAAATTGTTTTAATACCTACATGTAATGAAATTGTTTTAATATCTACATTTAAATTGGATTCTAATACCTACTTTGAAATTGTTCTAATACCTACATGTAGTTTGGATTTCAATGTCAATCTAGACTTTAATTTTGGTTTTGATTTCGACTTTCAATTGAAGACAGTTTCAAAATCAAAGTACTCTAATTTGGACATATTCGGACTTGGTACGAAACAATTCATGGGGATGCAGATCACAGACTAGGAAGAAACTACAGAACCCATTCCAGGTTAGCAATCGTAATACACTTTTTTATTGAAAACTGTTTTTAATTCAATATTTATCATTTTGTATTTGTAAGAGTCAACAAAATATAAAAGAGTCATTTAACAATTTATGACAAAGGGAATAGGCATCTTGGAACGTTCGAAGGTCGCTAAATAAGTAAAAAGATAGTTTTGCTGGCTTTCAAAAACCATAAATCTGGTATATGTAGATATTCTGTAAAGAGGGAAAAATTTTGAGAGTTGTAAATATTCCATCATTATATTGTGTATTGTAGAATTGCTTTATTTAATTAAATAAGCTAGTCGGGCAAAAACCCTAATTTAACATTCCACATCATAAGGGCTCAATGAGAATATTAGGGGTAAATTTCACAACAAAATTTATGACGGCCCAACGCTGGGATTAATATCACAGCATTTTATAGTACGCCCAATCGTGGGGCGAATAACACAGCAATATTTATATATATATATATATATATATATATATATATATATATTGCTGTGATATTCACCAGCCCCTACGATGAGCGTCATAAAATGTTGTGATATACCCCTATATTAGGCCCCGCAACTTGGTCGATCATAAAATGCTGTGTTATTTATCTTTTTATTAATCAAGCACTTGTAAAAATGTTAAGTTGTAGATCTCTTTGCCTCAACTAGCTGATTCTATTAAATAAAGCATTTCTACAATACACAGTATAATGATTAAATATTTACAACTTTTTTAAATATCTTCCCCTTATTCAGAATATTTATATATGCCAGATTTTGAGAAATTGAAGTTAGCAAAACGAGCTTTTTGTTGTATTTAGAGACCTTTTGAAACGTTTCAAAATGCCTATTACCTTTCATAAATTTATTAAAGAAACCCCGATTTTGGTGACTCTTACATTATTTGAATTAAACAGTTTACAGAAATAAATCATATCAAAATATCTAACCTAGAGTGGTTCAGTAGCTTCTCTACATCCCCAAGAGTTTTCGTGTCCAGTCTGAATCTTTTGAGTCGAATTTGAAAGTCGACATCCAATCAAAATACTATCCAAATCGTTATTGATAAGTTTAATCCAATAAAAGGTTTTCCATCTCTCCGTAATTAACAAAACAGTAATAGAATATTTACCATGTCAGTGATTACCAAATTAATTCAACAGGCAGTAATCTCCAGAGTCGTGTCCTAACTCGTATCCAGACTCGTATCCAGAGTCGTGTCCAAAATCCTATCTACACTCGGATCCGAAAGTCGTATCCAAAAGCCCTGTTTTATTTATTTTTAGAAATTGTATGATTTCACTAAATCCGGTTTACTTACGTCTATAATAAAACGGCTTGCTTACACAATTTTTACACTCTTATAAAAATGTTTTTCACTTTACTTTTATTTAACTGGTTGCGTGAATAATTTAGCACTTTTGAGTATAGTCACTGCCCAGTTTCAAATCTATACTAACTCATCGCTCAATTGTTATCGTATTTTTAGGCCTTGCCCTTTGTTTGCCATTTGTTGATTCCACGTGTTGGGCGACACCTATTGTCTTATCTCTTGTGTATTTCGGAAACTTTACTAATTGTGTAGTTTAATTGCTTGGAAGAACGCTCAAGTTCTCACTGATTCATTTATATGACATTACATTTACTTTAGGTATCCCAGAAATGTTCGTTCACGAAATCACGTATCATTGTTATTTGCTTATTCTAATCTAAATAGAAATAAATTTGGTGTTTGTTTATTTCCTAGTTAAATTGGATTTTTGAACAAATGTAATACTTTTCTATCACGTACGCTTTTCAAATAATGCATAATTTATATTGCGTATACGATGATATATTTAACGCACTTGTTGAATATTTATCTAGCCAATTCATATAGGTTTTCCGTTGGTTTAATTTTTATGCATTTCATTACATTTTTAAATCTTATATTTGCTCCTAACTACTCTTGAATATGAGTTTAATCGCTTGTACTGTTATATACAGTGTGCTCTCAACCAACAATATGTATAGTGACCTATTTACTCTTCTAATATCTGTAATTATGTGCTTGTGTTACTTGGGAGTTTCTTTTGTTTATTCAACGACTCCTATGACTTAACCTACCCCTAAATTAACCCTATAATTACAGCAATATATATATATATATATATTTCTGTAAAATTTAAATGTTAAAAAACGTTAGATGGGTCATTTCAAAATTTGCAAGCGTGTATAGTATAGCATTTAAAGGATAGCGTATGGTAAACTAGAAACATATTTAATCATAGTTCATAAGTGAAGAGGTTAATTATAGAAAAGGGAAAGTTATTTTCAAAAGCTGGATTATTTTAAACTATTGTAGTTCATAAGTGCGAAGTTTGATGTTTATTCTTAAAAGCTTTTCAGATTCTTTTAGCGTAGATATAAGTAATTCCACGGATATAATCGAGGAAACTAAAATAGTAATTTTCAAATCCGAAAGATGTAAATATTCTAAACGTGTATATTTAATCATGGTATGTAATAAGTATAAATAGTCACAAGCTTTTTAACTTCATTTCTAAACGTTTAGTTCTAAATATTGTTCAAAGAAACAAGTTGCCATTACAACATTTGATTTCAACATTTTGTGGTAGGAGATATTTTCCCAGTATATTTAAAGATCAACAAGTTTCACCGTCGCTGGAGTTCTGCGTATTCAAAACCGAGAACTTGCACAGGTAACATTCAGGTTCTACGAAGGGTAGCAGGTGCTATTATATTAAAAGGGGTCGATTGTAGAAGTGGTATGAGTGAGGTTAGTTGGCGGCTAAACATACAGAGACCAATATAAAATAAAGAGGAGTTGTGTATAGCATGCATGGAAACAGAATAAAGATATCATGTGATAGATGTTCGTTGTACTTGCGGGAAGTGCAGGGGAACAAGGAACGATTAAATTAAATAGGTACAAGTGAGATGCCGCATGTTTGTATAGACATAATTGGAAGGTTGTAATATGTTGAGTGGGTAATAAGGTAGAAAGGCTACAAATACAAGTTGCCAAACAATAAACAGAGAAAAATGATCAGATAGGATATGTGTGTAAGTCAGACAGGCTTATTTTGAATATTACTTGGAGAGCATCGTTGCATCAATGACAGAAGCAACTTGAAAATAAAGTAAGGGATAGGAAATTACGTGAATAGGTTAAAAGGAGACAGAGATTTTAGTAGGGGGTGCTTGCCATAATGGTTGGCAGTAAGGGTTAAGATTCGACGAAGTAAGTATCCGATACGAGACGAAACTTGTGTGTTCATAGAAAATATTTTGTTTGGGACGTCAAAATTCTAAGATTTCGATGGCAGTTGAAATTGGGTTTGTGAGAATTGTGTAGACGGTAGGCAATTTACTAAGAAGGCTGTTTTGTTTGTATCGACAGAGTTGCGAGAATCTACACGTTCAGAGAGATAGCAAGTGTATATACACACATAGAGGTGGTGGTAAGGTTTCTTTTGCCTTTCGTCGACGCGTCTCCTAATAGTGGTAAATAAGTGATTTTATAGTATTTAAAATAAAGTTTATAATAACCTACACACGTTGGTGTAGAGTTTTACAAGCAGTCCTAAATTAATGAGAAGTTTTTTTTAATCTGCGAAGAATGCTTGATTTAAAGTAGGTACAGACTGCTAGATATTTTGTTGTGGGTGCAAGGTTTGCCCGAAAATGGTGTAAAGATTGAGGGTGGATAGATTTGGTGGATTATCAATGGTAGATGAAACAGTAGCAGAATTGGGGGAGTTTTGACATACATCCAATTGATTTTAAAGAGAATAGAGTGGCAGCTTGTTATTACAGATGGTGTATTTCAACTTGGGGAGGTTTCAGAACGTGCAGTCATTGATGAGAGCTACAGTCGTCTATGGTGTGGTTGCAGATCCATGTGCGGTGAATTTTTGTGTACCATTGCTTTTGTGTGGTATTTGGTGTGTAATGACATTATTGTGCTATACGGGTATTTTCCTCTAAATTTAATGGACAAAAGAATTACGGATGGAATTTTTATGATTTTATTTTACCAGATTTTTATATAAGAATTTATGTTTGTAAAAATAATTTGTGTACTGTTGGATTATGTGCAAAATAAGAGTGACTTTTGGTAATTTGCTGTGCACTAATTAGTGTTTAAAGGTTCTACTATGAGCTCGTAATAAACCAGAGAGTAAGGTAAGGTTTATGGTGAAGACCTGTTACTTTATAAATATCTAGTAATTTTTGAAAGAGTATGTATTATTTCAAAAGGATGATGTATGTAATTTAAATGATGTGTGCAGTAAGAATTGAGGAGGATTTTGGTGTAGAATTTGTTTTCTCTGAATAAATCGAGGTGTATGATCGTAGGCGCATTTTCTTAGTGTACAGTAGTATGGTAGTATTTTTCAGATAGCAGCAGAGCAGCCGTGGAGAACTTTACTGATGAAGCTGAGTTTTTTTTTGGTATAAGTAACAAAAAGCTTGAAAAATTTATGGTGACCCAAATTGTGAGACCCGAGAAGTAGCATTTAGAACTTCAGCAGCGAAACTTCGTAACATTATGACGCCCAAAGGTGTGGGACTCGAATTGATTTGAGTACCAGGTAAACCTGGCAACAATATATTATTTGAGTTGATATTTTTTATTACTTTACTGAGTAGTAGGAGTAATATCCTACATGATTATTATGTTGTTTTACTATTTATTTTACCACAATACGACTTTTCTTACACTCGCGCACCGGAGGCTGTCGCTCGTCTCCTACGACCCACTCCTACTCTCCAACTGAGCCCGGTACCTGTTGTTTCTGCCGATTGCATTATGATTTACGTAACAATATATATATATATATATATATATATATATATATATATATATATTGTCGTAGAAATTATAGGTTAAGAGGCATAAATAGGTCAAGAAAATAAATTTGTAACGACTGGGTATATAGGAAATAGGGATAATTTATCTACGCGCCAAATTAATTAGTGTTGACATTGAAAACGGACGGATAATAGTATATTTTTGTATTTCTAAATCGGAATGTTAAATTTGCATAACGTGTAGAAGCTTTGGAGTACGTGAAAACTTAAGGATACGCATAATTAGTTTTAATATTTTAAATAAAGCGCATTGGATAATAAACAGAGCTTTTGGGTATATAAAATCAATAATGTAAACGCATATTTTTCATTTAACTAAACTAAACGTTCGTTAAATACAAATCTTAAGAAACTCTAAAACTTGGAAATACGATTTTAAACGGACAGTTACAAGGTTTAAGTTCAAGGAACCTTAAATGAACGTTGCAACAGAATTCTGTAGAATTGTATTTAGCGGTAGATGCAAAAACTACTAAAACAACAGATGGTTTGGAAGAAAGGAAACGGAATATCCGTAGTGTAAAGCAGACAGAGAGCACGTATAATAAATGTCGGTTAAAACACTCGTTTAAAGTACGCGTCAGATTTGGAGGTCAACCACAATATCGAATTCCTGTTGCTTGAGTGGGATTCTAAAAGAGACAGCAAATATGGGTTAAACAAGGAAAGATAGCTAAAGGTTAGACATGAAAATGGGAGAAAGGTGTCTAATTGAACCGAATGCTGGAAATTTTCAAGAAGTTCGCGACAGTTATATTTTGTTGAGCAGTTTTTAAGCTAAAACACGGTGCAATGAGAATTCTCGATTGTACAACTTCGTTACGTGCAAAATTTTTAGAATCAGTTATGATGCAATGAGTTTTTCGACTGAAATAGGGTACAAAGAGGGGTGTATTGAAGAATATAAATACACTTGGAGACGCAGTAAAGTTCTCTTACTCTCTCTTACTTTCTCTTACTTCGCTTACCTTGTAATGCAACATCCTAATTTAAAAGTGTATAAAGCGGTGTCAGTGCAGTACGTCAATAGTTTATTAAACGTGTGCATTGCACAAGTGGATGCTAGTTAATAGACGGTGCTGTTACTACACTCAACAAACAAATGGAAGGATGGTACTAGGGTAAGCAAGATTAGAAGTGTTTGGAACGAGAATGCTTGAGGTTGAGTAATTACGGAAGATTAAGCTTGGTCTAGACAATTATCGGGGTGGAAGCACTGAAGGCAACTGCAGAGGTTTGGATAGCGAGTGGAAATGGGTTTGATTTACGTATAACAGTGAAGTGTATGGATGCAACGACGAGGTTTTTGGACAACATCTTCAGAGGTGATGACGGAAAGAGCTTACCACAGGTAACGGAATTAATGTCTATTGCTTATGCTTGAACATTTTGTGCTGATATATTGTGCTTGAGTGATTTGGCACATTGGGGGTGTTTTTTATGACCATAAAACCTCATTTGAAGGGGTATATGTAAAGGACAATTGGTACTTATTACTTAAAGTGTTAATAAATGACTTAAAAATTTTGATGTAAGGAGTAAACGGGTCTTTAAGGTTGTTTTAAACAAAGATGCGATGTATTTAGGCATTCAGAGTAACTGGGTTTATACTGAGCTCACCATATACCAGAATAAAAGTCAATTTAGGGTTTTCGGACGGGCCCCATCTACTCGTATAAAATAAAACTGTTGAAATAAATAGAAATCATGAAATTTTAAAAAGTTTAGGGATTGAAATTGTAACATTTTATGAAGCTGTATATACGAATGTGTAAATATTTTCTTGGTAATGGAAACTTTTTAATATGCATGAATAAAAAGGTTGTATGTCTCGTTGCATTATTTGAGTGGTAATTTTATTTGACTGTATATGTAAGAAAGAGTGAACTTAGGATGGTAAGTATCTAGGAAGAAGCAGATTTTAGCGCTAGCCGGGTGTGCAGAAATAAGGAGGCGTTCCAGAAGTATTGGAAGGTATTTGAAGGCGATCCCGAATATTTAGAGACATCTACAGCAACTTTTATGTTGGCCCAAGCGTGGGGCGCGATTTTTTATCAATAACCACAGAAATATATTTATTTATATATATATATATATATATATATATATATATATATATATTACTCATATTTAGACCAGGGTAGAAAATTAAATAATCACATCAAATAATTTTAATCACCGTGTAGAAGCTTTGGGAAAAGGTACGCGTTATTAAATAAAAGCGTGAAGCATAAAAATTCATTCGTTTTATTAAAAAAAAGAGATTTAAATTATTTAAAAGACGCTTTATATAAAAGGAAGCAGTATTAGAAAACTCTACATGTAATTTAATTATTCCTAGTAAAGAAACAAAGAGAAATTATGTGCAAAATTTATATTAATTAACTCTATTTTAAGTAACCGGTATTAAACAAAAATGTACTGATAATAATTGAATATTTAATTAGGATTCACTAAAAACTAAAGGGTATTATTTTAATTGGAGTTAATTGAATCGTTAGTAACAGACAATATCTATAAAAACTTGTAAAAACCCAATAAAATGCAAATCGTAGAAGTGGTAGTTAGAAGTAGGATGTTTAAACACCTGCGTATTTTTAAAAAGCTCATTCTGCGTAAATTTTGCAGATAATTAATGGTTACAAAGAATCTTGGAGAAACCGTGGCTTAATATTCACGGGAAGGCGCGATACGGGGTTATTTAACCCAGATAGTCCACATGGACTGAAATAATCGATAATAAGGAATATCAATTTGCACTAATAAGAACAGGGTAGATAGAGACAGATAATATGCGCAAGACCGAGGCACATATAGTAAAAGGCGTGAGTAGAGCAACGTCATAGGGTTGCGATTGGTTGAAAGTAAAAGGCAAAATTTGAGAGGTAAAAATAACATTTCTGTATAAAATGCAATTAGTTATTTCCAGACGTTGCGTGCCGTGTTGAAATTTCTGAGATTTAACTGGGGCGAGTGCAAAATTCGTAAAAATCGCATGCCGGGCTGCGGAATGGGAACATAGCAGGCGAAATTCTGTAGAATTGTCCGTTTTGGAGACTCGACCGACAGACAGGCTAACCTCTATATATACCCAGGTGAATATGAACAAGCTCTCTTAGATCTTCGACTTGATTCAACGCGTTAAACAGTGCTTTTTAGTTTTCCGGTTTTGATTAAATAATTTAAACAGTTTGCTCGAATATTTTTGTGATAAAAACAGTTTGTTCTTTACGTGCTACAATGAATGTACGTTAGTGCACTTAGAAAAGAAGATACAAGGTAATAAAGTTTAGTATCACTGTACCAATTGGTAAAATTTACTACGACAAATAAATACACAAAAGTAGGCAGTTTTGGCGTATATTGGTGAAAGAAGTATGAATTTCTTTGTTATTTTTCGGGGGTATTAATAATTAAATGGTGCATAAACGTGTCTGGATCCACAAGACAAGGTTCAGATATACACAGATGAGTTCCGGAAAAGCCCAGAAACAACTTTAAATAAATGGTGATGGAGAAAATTTTAAAAGCGTTGAGAATCAGAAGCCGTAAATATAACCCAGTTGGAATGGTGTAATTAACAAAGGGACGATGTACATTGAAGCTACGAGTGCAGTAACCTTCAGGTAAATTATACTATTTTGTTCGAACTTTGATATTTTGGTGTGTGTTGAATAACTTTATAATTTGTTTATTTAAAATGGACAGTAGTGAAATTGTACTAACAATAATATTTTAATTTTAAGGTGAAATTTGCTTGTTTAAGTAGAAAGGGTATTTAGTATTGATGTTCTGGATTATGATGAAAATATGGGTATGTCTTTGAGCTCAATTAGACGAACCTGGTTAATTAACGTAAAGGGTGGTAGATGCTCCTTTGTACTCAGACCCCGGTCTGCATATATTGTTATAGTAATTAGTAGGCATCCTACAAGGACTTTAATTCTGGATGCACTTTAAAATGATAATAAATTTAATCTTGAAATTTTCTGATACTGAAATTTATGCTGAATTTTAATTTTGAAATTTTAACGTATTGTGAATATTGATGTAAATAGAGTTAACGTTGTTGTTTGTGGTAGGAATGTGTTTGTTTTTTTTTATGAATGAGGATGAAAGTTATCTAGAGGAGCAGCCGAGGCGAATAACAGAAGAAAATCAACAGACCAGGTAATTCAAGAGGTTTCACAGCAATATATATATATATATATATATATATATATATATGTATATGAAACTATGAAATTACCTTACGTTCTATTTTTTTTTTGCTTTACCTGGATAGCTCAACGGAAATTATACTGTGGAATTTACAAAATGAAATGAAACGCAGAAATCTCAAAAAACATCTATACATTCAAAACATTTTTCTAAGGTACAAAAGAATTTATAAAACAGTTTAGAGCTAAAGGTTCATACAGAAAATAGTTTCTACGAGTTACTTGATTATTAAAATATTCTTTATCTAATCTTTGTTAAAAGGTGCAAAATCCTCTTTAATTAATAGCTGGTTAATTCGCCTATCTCTTATTACCACGCTTGTGAGAGTGACTGGACGAAGAATGCTTTACAGATAGTTTATTAAAGGTCAAAATACTTCGAACTTCAACCTCAAAATTTCTGCAAACTATCCACTTCACAAATAGAAAAAAATATGAACTTATTCTAATTTAAAATATTCAATATTCTTATCAGTTAACAAACAAAGAAATTCAAAATTGTATACTTCTGAATATTGTGAAAGATCGCTTTTCCAAATCTGCTTTCTATTTCCATCAACGTATTAAATCTTTCCGACTTCTATCTTTAAATTGACGTTGAAATTGTAGTGTACAAAATTATCCATATTATTTTATATCTCCATTTGCAAGGTACATCTTTATTGGTAATTTTAGAACGCCGATGATATTGATTACAAATCATTCAAAGCGTAGTTGCTTCATTTTGTACAGTAATTTAAATTGTTCTAGCTTACACCTTCGTAGAATTAATTCTTTACTCAAAGTTACATGCTAAATATCAAATACTGTTTGCATGCTAAAATTAATCTTTACTCAGACTTACATGGTCGATCTCGTAAATTAAACGAATCGCGAATGTTACATATTGTTTGGCGTAGGAAAGAATGAATTGCCCTTCTGATACAGTTTCGGTTTATATTCAGAAATTATTATCTCTATACGTCATTTTTCAGATCCTTCGCGATTTATGTAGAAGCAATCGTCACTCTCCGTGAATAAGGATTTTAATGGGTTAATTAGTGTATGAAGCTATGATTTATTGTATGATAAATGTGGGATTTATCCTTTTCTAACGTACGGAGTTAATGTTCGCTGCCCACTGCATCTAGATATACAGGTCATCGCTTACGCAGAAGTTTTGCGACCCTTCACGTTAATTATAGTAGTGATATACTAGCATCGAAACAACATGGTGAATAAAACTCTACTACAGTAGCAGAATATGAAATAAAGGAGCTGATGTGTACTAGAATTTAAAATGCTTTGAGGATTCTTGATAAAAAAAAACGATCTACAGAATAAAAACTGTTTCATGTTACCCCACACTACGTGAACTAGCGTTGATGACTTCAAAACTGTGATGAATATATATGTGGTAAGTTCACAAAACTGAGTTCTATAAATTACGCGATAAGTTAATATTTTTTAAATTCCATTCCTAATGTAATGAACCGTTCGTCTTGTACATTTCAATGTCAGAAAGTAAATTTGCTTAAATTATTCAAAGTATCTTTTTACATTGACACTAGTGCGAATTTTACAACTTCAAGCTTTCTGCACCCGTTTCCACCGACATAAGTGCAAAATAGATAACTTTCCATCGTATGTAGTATAAATAATTGATTCTGTGTCAAACTAAAGCCTGGTCTTGATCTTAATGCAGAAGTCTCCAGAACGTTATTAGTTTAAATTATTAAGAAATATGTAGATATTGGTAGTAAAGCATTTTGGAAAGTGTACCTAAAAGATAAGTTGGGATTTAACTGTTTTTTGTATCTTGTGAACGACATTTACAATAATTGGAGATTTATGAATGTCATAATTAAATGTGAAAGCAGGGAAAGTTTGAAGTGGCGAATAGTTTTGTCGATTGTTTAGATTTAATTTTTTTTCTTTAGTATATTTATTTTAGCAATACCTGGCCAGATTTAAAATTAAGGAATTGTTTTTTCCTAATTTATATTGAAATTATTTTTGTTAATAGAATTTAAGTTAAGGTTGATTTTTTTTCAATTTATTTAAGAAATAGGTCAAGTCAGTGATTTGTAAAGGATAGCCAGCTACTCCATTGATGATAACTTATTTGGAACAGAATTTTGGTTTACAATTTTAGTTCGTTATAACCAAAGCAAGGGTTTTTTAGGAAAGTTCGTTTTCCGTATAGAAATGACATAATAAGAAATTGCTGCGGCATACGGTTTGGTGTCCCTCGATTTTGACAAAAGTAGGAAAACCTTTCAGGATGAGTGTTAATGTAATGTAGAATTTTTGTATTTTACCCTTCTCATTTAGTATTTTGTATTTCTTTATTTTATTTTCTCGTCTACCCATAGAAACCCGCTTTTGCATCACTTTAATAAACCAATGTACCCTTATTTTTGCAGGGTCCGCCCATTAAGGTCAAATCAAAATTCATTATCTTCACGCTTATTTTACTCGTTACATATCATTCCTAGGACGGCAAATTCATCTGTAATCCGAACGTGCGGGTTTTTAAATATTTTTATAATACTTAAGTCTAATCAAATAAAATCAAACAATTATAAATTAAATATAACTGCTCCCGCACACACGCATCAATGTCTTGGAAAACCAATACAAGCAATGCAAGGTCGACAAACAATATTGTAAAAAGTAAATAAAATTATATTTTGATTGCTTTGGTTTCAGTATTACCTACCAACAGACGAATTACATACAGTGCATAGTGTATGGTTATTGCTATAGTATGTTGTTAGAAGAAATTAAGAATGTATATGAACTTCCATTTTCCGTTTGTTTTCCGATTGTTATTTTTGCATGACAGATGTGAATGGAATAAATAAATTGAATAATTAAAAAATTTCATGCACTGATTCTTCTATAGTTTCTCAACCTGTATGTTTGTGTGTGAGTGTGTGTGTTGTGTGTCTGTTTTGTGTGTGTGTGTGTGTGTGTGTGTGTGTGTGTGTGTGTGTGTGTGTGTGTGTGTGTGTGTGTGTGTGTGTGTGTGTGTGGGTGTGAAGGTGTGTTCGTGTGTGCGTGGGTGCGTGAAACAAGTTCACCTTTTGATTATTCTATATACAAGTATACCTGTATATAGAAAAATCAAAAGGCGAACTTGTTCCAGAAGATAAAAAAATGGGAATTGATGAAGATCAGAAAAACGATACGAAAATGACAAAGATAACCATGGAATAGCAAGATTATGGAAGCGAAGATGAGCATTTTGACGATGATATTGTATAGTTTCTAGTACATACACAAAAAGATTCTAGAACCTTTACGCAAATGCAACTCAATGACCTGATGAGAAACTTGTGAATACCTAAAGATGGAGCTGATATTTAGCTTCGGAATTGAAAGCAAATGGAGTGTTATCAAATGGAACTAAGACTACATATTATTGGGACGGAGGCACAGATTCGAATTTAATATAGGTACTCATCTAGTATCGAGGCATAAATGCATGCACTGAAACCGAATACAGAGCTGGCGATTAAAAATTTTATATTAGTTCCTCAAAACGGAGTTTGAAGACTCCGTTACTTCATAACAGTGATGGATATGCATCTATATCAGTAGCGCATTCAAACCTACTCCGGGAAGAGTATAGTAATATAGAAAAGGGTTTTAAAGAAATCTAATATGATGGCCAGAAACTGCTTATTTTCGGAGATCTCAAGATTTTTACCTATGGTACTAGGAAAACGATATGGCTTCACCAAGTACGCATGCTTCGTATGTATTTAGGTAGCAGGAACAAGAAACATCATAACAAAAATATATGCAAGCCACCGAGATCATGATTCAATCCTTATTAAATGAACATTAAAAGCAAATCCCTGGTTTAACTATTGAAAATTTTTGTCTTTCCGTCATTTATCAGGTTAGGTTTAACGAAACAGTTTGTTAAAACTGTTCAATATCCGGATCATGTATTCAGCATCATGTGGGATGCAAAGTTAGTGGAAGGAATTTTTAATAGACCATAGACTTGTAGACTTCTAAGAGACAAACCTTTTCATACTAAAAGAACCGGGGCAGAAAAAATATCTAGCTCAGCTTCAAAAAAGTGTTGAAAAATTTGTAGGTAACTACCAAAGTGATAACCACTAAAACATAATCAATAATATGATTGATAAATTTCATAATCTAGGGTGAATTTAAAACACATTTTCTCCTTTCACTTCTTGAAAAGTTTCCAAAGAATCTTTGGAATTTTAGTGACGAATAAGGGGAAAAATTTCATAAAGGTTCAAGGAAATGGAGTGACGTTATTAAGGAATATGGGATACGAACATGATGTCTGATTTTTGTTGGACATTGAAGAGAGAGAATACAGTAAAAGTTAAATGGAGAAATGTGTTGTACAGGTCATTTAAATAAAAAAGAATTCTTAAGCGTCGAAAAACATAAAAGAAGCAGCATTAAACAAATAAATTTTTGGAGATAGTTTGTCATTTTTTCCATGTTTTTTGCATCTAGAAAAAGCAAGTGCGGGACACGAATTTGTTTTTAGAACAAATTCGTATTTAGCATCTTAGAATACTTGATAATAGTTATGTTCAAACAATGTTGAACTAGTGTCTAGAGATAGATCAACGAGAAAGTGCGATATTCGGCGAATTCTAACGGATCTTCATCATATAGAAAATTTGAACTAGAAAAGATCTTATTTTGGCTAAAAATTTGTGTTCAGCACATCAAAATACTTATGAAAACTACCTCCCGTAGCTGGTTCAGACGTTTCTTTGTAGTCCTGTTGTATAATTTATTAAATTTACAATTTTCATAACTCTAATGTAAAGGTAAAGGTGTATCATGTACTGATACGAACACTCAAAATAATCTTTGTATCTCCATTTTATTTATGCAAAGCCCTCATATTCAGGCGAATGTAGTTACTTTTTGCATATATTAATTGGAAAGTTTGTCAGTAGTTTTGAATAAAGCTCCTGTGCTACAATAAGCTACTTCACAGTGTATTCATTACTTGTCACTGCTGTACTGTCGAACATCGGAAACGCGAGAAACAAAACCTCGCACAGTCATTCTACAGAAATGAATAGCGCTTTTGCCACATACAGAGGTGGTGAATGGTAATGAACAATTTAGCAGTCGTACGTGTACTGTATGTCTGGTTATTGCAATATACATAATAAACACAACTAAATTACTACTGAATTGTAACTAACGTCAAATTAAGCTCATTCGTTATGCAAATATTTATGTAACTGCTCAACCTTTGTGAGTTGCAAATAATGATACTATTTAGCTCCTACTAAAAAGTGTACATATCTTAGCTGAATGTTTTCAACATTGTGACTAGTTTCAGTTTAACCCCAAATTTATAGGTTGTTGGTTTTATCGACCTTTAACTGGAAAGCGCAAGCTGATGATAATATGATTATTCTGCAATAACGAGCAAAAGCCACTATGGAGTTGCCACTTGCGCTTGGTAGAATCACAACTGCTCAAATTATTAGAGTATATCATCTATGGCGCGGATTGTTATTATAATAGTCTCCTACTTTTCTATAAACTAACTTATTATGCGTATGAAAATATAAGTGCAAGCTATTATTTTTTAAAAGGACTGTCGATAATTAGATACTTTAGAATTTTGCATAACTTGAGTCAGTCAATGAAACGGACAATTTTAAAAATTTACAAAGCACAGAACATATATTTCTAAATTTGTTTATAAAAATATCATATACATGAGTGGAGATCTATAAAATTTATCGTTCATTGTTAGAAAAGATTATTCCAAAGGTCGCCTCCATTGCGTTGCATACGTTCTGGACGTTGCAAAACTGCAGTTAAAACGGAGCGGAAATTCCGGCAGTTATAGAAACCACTTTAACCTTAATTAATTCTTATAACGTCTCATAGAAGATAGGGGGTTTTCGAAACGCTTGTTGTTGGATAACTCCAAAGGAAATATCCCGTGTAATCAATTCAGAAAAAGCGCTTGCATGAGAAATAACCATGGATGCTAATAAGGCGACCGGGAAAGTACGTGGTCTACAAAACGTCTCCGCAGTCTACTTCATCAATAGTTTTTAATCATACACGAAACTGTTTGCCTTACATTTCTAATAACGTTATACTAAGACACATAGAGAAATCTTAATCAATAAGACTAGTTTTACTTTTCACTGTACTTTGGTTTGATGTTTGGTACTAGTTTTTTTTTTCATATTTTTCATGTTACACAACATAATATGAATTATAATGTGCGCCTGCTAGCTGAGACCGATATTTCGTTTCTATTGCAGTTATAGTGGCGAACGTTGATTCACTGAGAAGGTGGATCCAAAACGTAGTCAAATATAGAGTTACTTTTTGTAGGCGCGGAAGTTTTTCTTGGTGCATTGTTACGTGCCGAAATCGGCACTCGACATACTCAATTAAGTTTTAATTTGTAAGAATTTCGCGCCATAAATTTAAAAGGACGTGTGCGTATGTCCGTCACTTCAGATAGTGCGTTGCGCGACATTTGAGCTGACGCGGTGGGCCAAGAGGGCAAGTGGTGGATTTCCGGATACGGGTCGGAACTAGCCTCGGAGACGTGAACAAGGTAGTTCTCTTGTATCTTAACGTGTCTTTTCTTTGTTATGTAGGTCCCTTTTGAACTTATCTTTGATTATCGTTCCCTAAACCAGTTTCCTGTCGTTCCCTACATATAGGAAGAAAACAATCGAATTTGGTTTCAACCGGGTTCAAGAATTCCCACTCCCAAAAGACTAGCGAAGCCGCCGCCGACATCATGGAGTAATTCTGCAAAAAGCCCTGCAAATTATGTGAGTAGCATTTTCGTTCTTCTTTTATGTGATGGAGTAATTTTATATAATTGTGTGACGTCGTTTATAATTTGCGCGTCAATTTTTACATTATCTAATATTGCTACCAACTGACGTAGTGGCTCGCGTACCCGCGCGGCGGGGCTGTAATAGCATTAGTTCACAAATTTCTATATTTCGGAATGCTCTTACAAAGATATGCACATAAAGTTTGACAATTTTCTCCTAGACCGCAACAGATTCGGCATCAATTAAATGGTCTATTTTAATAGACATAACCAATATTAATGTCTTCGTCAAAAGAAAAACTGCGAAACTGAACACTTCCTCTGGTGGTTGGAAACTGCATTTTTTTTTAAAGTACTCGTATAAATTATCCAACTGTTCAGCGAAGTTTTGCAACTTGCAGTTTGAGTTGTACGTACATTTTTCCTTCACGTTTTTGTAGTTCTTTAATTCGCCTCTCCAAGTACTAGGCCGTGCATCTGAATCTTTGCTTTGAATTAATTGAAGTTGCCACATCAATTTAAATTTTGTCCTTTTCTTGCGGGTTTAGATTGTATTTATTTAGCATTTTATTCATATCGCAAAGAAAAGCTAGCCTCATAAACCATTCGTTATCTTTAAACACAGGTACATTTTCCCCATCTGATTGCAAGAAATCTTTACCTTTGGAAGTAAATGATGAAATTTTTTAATACAGGTACCACGGCTTAACTACCTTACATCTTGTATGCATAAAAAAATATCCGTGTTCACTCGTCAGTTTCCTTAAATAAAGCTTGAAATTGGCGCCTTTGTATATTCCTGGTTGGAATTAACTATTTTAAAAGCAATATGGATTATATCACCTGTCTCCAGGGTTTTAGATCACACAACTTGCTGGTGTATGATGCAGTAATAGCTTTTAAAATCTGAATTTTTATCATCAATTTTACACAAAGTTGCATTTTTTGTCCCAGCATATTTATAGCTTCATCTATCGGAATAGCCATGAATTATTGAATTAGTGATTCAGTTTTGCCTATCAAATTTTTGAAACACCTGTAGATATATCCCCACCTATAGTTTATCATTTCATTTAAATTTGATTTGTCATACCAGTTACGCTTTGATTTATTAAGTCATAAAAATTGTTTCTCCTGATTTCTACATAGCTGTCTTGACCATTTTTCTATCTTTAAAGTTGTTTTTTTATTTTGTCTACGGTTCTGTAACTGGGAATGACATCAATATCTTAGCTTTAGATTTTGTGTCTGACTACGTAAAAAAAGGTTGTTACGCACATAAGCCACTTCTTAATTCAGATGCTTTTATTTTTAATTTTATTCCAAAATGGACGATTGGTTATCTATTGTGTGTGTGTTTAGTTTTAAAATGTTTTTTGACATTTTTTTTCAATGTTATAATTGAAGTACAAGTAAGACAAACATATTTAGCATTGACAATAACAAAAAAGTACCTCTTTTCTTGAACGATGTAGACCATGAGAATTTGAGGGAAACATATAGGTTAGCTCAGAATAGGAAATAACGGAGTATGCGTATAACCAGTTCCAGGACTGAAGACCTAATGATAATGATCTCTTTCTTGTTCACTGACGTAATAATAAGCCTTTCTTTCATACTGGCAGAAGCCTGCTTCATTTAAATCACAATTGTTGTCACCACGTCGCATAGAAAATTATTGTTCCGTTTTTCTCTATAGTAGACCCAGAATGCAGACAACAAGCGAAACATGCGCGAGTATTAACTGTGTTTATTCATTAACTAGAGTACAGACAAAAAGAAATTAAGGACGCCTCACTTTTATATTATTTGTTAAGGTAAACAAAGTCCTAAAGTAATTCTATAAAAATCAAGAATCAAATTGCGTGCCGTTTTTCGATTTATTTTATAACTTTATAGCATGTTCATTTTCAGAACCCCTATAACCGGATACTTTTGAGTCAGAAACATTTTTAGTTTCATAAATATTCGTTTTGATAAAACATTTAATGCTATATAATTATAAAGTTACCGGTATATTTTGTCCCTCATAAACAAAGTTTCGCTTTTGTAAAATTTTCAATTTACGATTAGTTTTGTTCAAGTTAAAATAAGATTACTCCAGAAATCGTGCAGTTTCGATACAGCGTCACGCCTAATGTTGTTTGTTTCGCTATGCGACATCCATCTACAACGTTCAAAAACTAGTCAGTCACTTCTTACCTGTCGTAGAGCAAAGATGTCTTTCCCGGCTTCTAGCTCTAGCGACTAGAGAATCGCTTTGAATTAGCGCTCTCCATAATTACAGTTATGATAGTAATCAACGGTTCATATATTTTTATTTAAATATTCTGTCTAATCTCCTTGTTTTCTTGCAGCGCAATTATATTAAATTAAACTACATTAAATTCTATAATGTAATGACAAAAGTTACGTTTAAATCGTTCATATTCGCATTGTTAGCGATACAGCTAATAATGTAGTAAAGTTTTAAAACTGGAAGGCACATTTAAAATATGTTTCAACTGTAACTGATCGTTTATCGTATGAAGATTTCTGTTGTGGCATTTATGTGAAAGCGTATCCTGGTGGTGAATTGAATGGAAAATTCCTAACCCCATATTCTGCGAACTGCTCGTCAATGTCACTGGTCAGCATTGGTCTGAAAACTCGTTCCATCCCTTTCGTTAAAATTCAAGGTTGATGCTAAAAAGCCCTAATGGGTATCGGCCGTTATATGGTGTGCGTCGCCGTGGATCAATATAGTAAGCGTAAGACTACGGATCCCAAGGTCCTGGGTTCGAATCCCGACACGGCCGACTGCTTGAAAAATGGCAGGTGAGCATTTTTCACAAAAATTACGCCCTCGTTCGGATGAGAGGTTAAATGGAGGTCCCGTGTGTGAGTGTTGTCACGCACGTTAAGGATCCCTACCTTACCTGGAACGGCAGGGGTTCGGCAAAACTCTAAATTTCCAGGCAACAAAAATTTGCGTCCTGGCCAATGTAGTACCTTCGGGTGGAGCATTGGAAATGTAAATGCACTGTTATATGGTGTGTCCGTACTTCAAGTGTTTATCACATTCCGTGACGTAGGACAACAGATGGTGAGTGGTGATAATTAAATTCTTTCCTGACGTCCAATTCCAGCGATTTTGTTTTTGAAAATTATTTGAGTATCAAAATTTCATTAAACTAAAAGAATAGTCTACATAGGGATTCAAACTTGCTAGAACTTGCTTTGTTAAAAAATTCTAAATAGAAATTAAATAAACAGCTAACTTGACTAACTATTGCGTACGTAAATTTTATGTACCATATTAGTATAAAATCCTGTACTAGTGTAAATCGAAGATATCAGATATGCTCTCTACGATATGAGGAATGTTTTTAAAATTTATAAAATGCCCAAAAATTAATTAAGGGCGACTCTGAAATTTAAAAGTCAACTTATAAGATTTAGTTCAAATAGCACGAAGTTTAAACTTAGTAAATATCAACTAAAAATTTTTACGATAATTTTTCAGGTATAATAAATGTAAATATTCTTGTATTAACACTTATTATTGGTGTCTTAAATGACACAAGGTATTCATGATTGAGGTATTATCAGTCATAAAATTTTATCTAAAAGGTATTGAATCTAGCATGAAAACGTCATTTCAGTTTTAGCCGTGTTTACAGAACAAGAAGGTGTATATAATTTAGGTCCCCAACAGCTAAGGGAAGAGGTGATTTAAATATTTAACCTTTTCTTGCAGGTACAAGGTTAGAGGTGTGACAACAGAGATTTTGTGCTCAGATGCGCTTGTACACTAAATGGTTTCTACTTTTTCCTATTAGTACTTTTTCGTTAGAAATAATAATTAACAAAGTAGTAGCACCTTGGCATTACGCGTTAATACATACCCCCTTTCTTTATGACCGCGGAAGTTAGAGTTCCAAGTTAGTCCGGAAGATTCCAAAGGTCGTCATTTTAAACGGATTAATTTACAGCTTTTTCGTGGCCTTTGTGAATGTAGAGGTGAGTTGTATTTTCTTTGGCAACCACCACAGATTCAGTATTTCAATTTGTAGTTTTTAGTCCGTCTTAGTTCAAAATAATTATAATTACAGTCAAACAGTTTATGGTATCGTTAAACGCTTACAACTTATTAGTGTTCTTTAGCGGTTGATACTGTATGAGATACGCGGATTGATGCAGATAAATAATGCTAACTCAAAAAGAATCAAGATATCAAATTAGCATTAGCACAAAATGAAAAATCGACAAAAATAGGGCGAAAATGACCACACTTTTATGTCGCTTTTACGACTTACACGCGCGCGCGCGCACACGCACACGCACATGCACACGCACACGCACACATACGCACACACACAGACACACATACACACACACACACACCCTCACCAATTCGTCTTGACATGCTGCCACTCGTTAGGCATTAAATTGACCTAAATTCCCTAATCAAGCACCTAATTTCAAGATAGTTCTGACAGGCTGCGAGATTAATTTCCTGTTTATCGTATACCGGAACGCTTCGATTCAAGAATAGATCTAGCATAAGGTTGTCGATTTTAGAAACAACCCAATTCTACAAATTCAAACTTTTACCTTCTTGGCCTTAGGTCAAGCAGCACTATCTTGTTGAAAACTATATTCAACATTAATCAAACGTACTTCTACGGATGGTTTCAAATCGTTTTATTTGATGTTCAACATTCCTTCTATAAGTATACGTTATCCACTATTCTTGCAGACATGCTTTTCCAAATCATCATAGAAGCAAGAATCTTGACTTTATTTTCAGGCAATTATTATGATATACTTGTTGTTTGGTTTTAATAACTTGGCTTTACAATACCAACGCAAACCTCAAATCTGACCTCATCACTTCACACAATTGAGTTCCACTGATGTTGAAACCAAATTCTATTTCTTACTGCGTTAAAACGCCCGTTCCTTTTTTGTTTTTGAAAGTGAAGTATTTTCTTTTGTCTATGAATTTTAAAATTTATAACCAAACTTACCTGGTAAGTTTTAAATTTTAGTTTTTGAGCAATTGTATTGGAAATTGCTCTTAGAATACTTTTAGCCATTCAAAATACCTATCGCTTTGTAGTTGAGTGTGGATTTTGGGGTATACTCCTTTTTAAACTCTTGAGTTCGTACCGGATCAAACAAACAAATTTCCATTTCTTTGTTCTCGAGCCACAGGACCAGTAGTAATAATGTATTGGATTGAATATCATGACAAATTAGGCGATCCATTCGAATGCAAGTGATACATTATTTTTCTTATTTTTTCTGCAACTATTTTATCTCGAGACTTTTTAATTATAGACGACAGTAAATACCCAAATATTCCATAAAACGCTACTGTTAGCTTGCTTCTGTTATCAAAGTGTAGAATCTTGGCATTTATTTTGAAACCGTACTGTTGATTTTAATAAGAAGTAACTCCATGTCACGTTTTTTGTAATGGCATTATTCAAACGCATGTCTTCTATGTATGGTATCAAATCGTTTGATACGGCGTACAATATTCCTTCTACAAAGTATAGTTTACACACCCTTTTAGCAGACAAGCTTTCCCAAATCATTATAGAAGATAGAATTTTGACTTCTTTTCCTGGCAACAATTATGATAAACTTTTTGTTTGGCTTTTATAACTTGGTTTCATAATTTACCAATGCAAATCTCAAATGTTAACTAATCACTCCACACAATTGAGTCCTAATGATGCTGGGATTAAAATCTATGCTCTACTGTCCCAAAAAATAAGTTGCTCTTTTGTTTTTTTTTAAACAAAATCTATTCTTTTGCCTGTGAATTTGAAAATTTAAACTAAACTTGCCTGGTAAGTTTTAAATTTTAGTTTTGAGCAACTATATGGGAAGTTGCTTTTGGAAAACTTTTAGACATTGAAAATACCTCTCTGTAGTTGAATGTGAATTTTTGGTGTAATCCTTCTTGAGATCAATAAGACTTATTTCCAATTCTCTGTTCTTGAGCAACAAGACCAGTAATCTAATAATATTTCGAACTGTATATCATGAGAAAGCAACACATCCATTCGAATGCAAGTGAATTAATACTTTTCGCTAACCGCCTAACCTAGAGACATTTTTAACTATAAACAACAATATTCAAATATTCTATAAAATGTTACTGTCAGCTTGTTTCCTGTTATTAAATTGTGGATTCTTGGCATTTTGAAACCGTACTTTTGATTTTAATAAAAAGTAACTCCATGTCTCTTTCGTTGTACTGACATTGTTTACTAAATAGGCTACCTGAAATTTTAAATATCAGATTATTTTTAAAGAATGTTTTTTACAATATTAAGAAGTAAACCAAAAATCATTTATCTGAAGTTAGTTTTACTTTTGCAACACATATTCTTAATTTTAATATTTTTATAGTTGGACCAGCTTGAGACTTTACCCTCAAGCAAGGTTCTTTTTACGTAAATGAAATAGAGTGAATAATAACAGCTATGTTTCTGTATAAACTTTTAATGCAATAATTCTTAGTAAACATTTAAGAGAAATAATGAAGTCAACTGGTATAACTAATTATTAACTCGACCCTACACTACTTAAGAAACTAATTATAGTTCATCGCGAAGTGATAGATATTAATTGTCATTATCCTTAAATATACTAATTCCAAATATCTAACCGTGACACCAATAACCTGTTCTAAACTATATTCGGTCCGCAACCGGTTCGACCACTTCCTCGTAGACGATGAACTCCCTGGAATGTTGACCGCTTCCCTATTCAAACGACCCAGAGCGCTGAATGACTACTCTACACAAACCTCAGGTATAACAATGAAAATATTTATTAGGATTGATCCTACCTTAGATCGTAGACAAACTGTCCCGGTGAAGTGATTTCAGCGAGCTTCATCACTAGGCTGCATTGTTTGACACACTTTCGCTATGCACAAAGCAATTTCTTTGTGTTTGGTTATGCTTCCTCATTGCACTGCAAACCCAAACGACACGTTCCGGCATCCTTTTATAACTAAACTTCACAACACTCGCCGAGCTTTTGGGACTCGATTAAAAACAGGTTATTTTTCTGACCTCCACTTCTTATAATAATACTCTTTTATACTACTAAACAAGAATGGTTAAACCTATTGCTAAAAAGACTATTGTATATAACTACTGGCGCGACACTAGTTTTACTGAGGCAGGGTTCGTAGTCACACCTATTGCTAAAAAGACTATTGTATATAACTACTGGCGCGACACTAGTTTTACTGAGGCAGGGTTCGTAGTCCAACGTGGAGAAGCCTTTTGGTTAAACTGCATTCCACAATTATCAACCTGCCGTGCTCTTTTCGCCTTGATTGGCGCCATTTTGTTTATAATTAATCCTATGACTGTATGACCGTTATTTGATCTGGCGTTGATGCAATTCCGCAGCATTTACCACCTAACTTTATTATTTCCTACTGAGTTTAATAATATTATAGTCATTTCTAACTTCGAAACCTTCACGAAGGCATTCGTTAAAGTTTTACACTACTCCTATTGTTAATTCCTTCTTTTTTCTACTTGTATATTTTTTACCTATTTCCAATTGACAGCAGCAATGTTAGATTCCCACGCAATACCAATATATTTCCAAAGTACATTTGTATTAAAATTCAATACGCATATCGGCTACTTGCATTGGAACGGTTACTTGAATAGCTCTGTCTGATGGGATCAGAAATATATCATAGTTTCGGTTCTGTAATTCAATAACATATAGTCGATATGTTGGCATTTTTACGAGAATGCTCCATTCCACTAAATGCTGTTATTCGCCTTGTAACTAGTTGTGAAAGAGCTACAGAAATGTAAAACTAGCCATAATGAGTGTATAATAGCATTATTTTAAAGACTTAATTTTAGTGGTGGTGACCGTGAGTGCAATTTACACAAGAGATGAAGACGCGTGCCGTCTCTTGCACACTTTTTAGCAATTAAGTCACTACATTTAGGAACTTCTGTATAAGTAGACCTACCAAGCGTAATGTTTTTCATACCTGTTGACTATTCTAACAAAAAGATTTTGAAAAACATTCAGATTTTTCAAACCAATTCCATATTTTCATAACATTTTGAATGAAGACGTACAAGTATTACATAACGGCATGTAAGTATTAGATTAACGACACAAATATACTTAGTATTTTAAACTATAAATGATCTTCTAATAAACTCGAGGTTTTTACGGTAAACGTGAAAGCTACTAATGAAATAGGTCACGCGTTATTGCATCAAAACTCGAATAAATTTGGGGTATCAGTAAGATTTTCTTAAATTTTAATGCAGGTATTTCACGGAGGTTGCTCGTATTTCAAAGCTAGTAAATTGCCCATATCCCAAGAGTTTTCAGTTTCTCTAGTTTCTCTGAATTGGAAGCAATAAAAGTAATGCTAAAGCACCAACTGTAGTAAAGTCTCTAAGGAGTACATCTGGAAGGTATTTATAATAAATAAGTTTGTTACTTTTTATAAACAGTTTTTGTTAACAAGAATTAGGTGAAAATTATATTAATACGGAAGTAATTACAAAATGTTGTTTCTTTCTAAAACTTAAGCTGTAAGTTGCATTTATAAGCGTTATTTATATCTGTGTGTAAGTAGATTCCTAGATAAAACGTGCAGAAGAAAGATGCTTTTGAATGTATTGAGGACTGTTTATAAATGTTTCCTGAGGTTTCTTTGTTTTTGTAAAGTCTGCAGCATATTCGTAGCTGAGCTAACTAGAGAAAACAGGCATGGGCACGGGAAGTTCAGAATCCACAACATATCATTTTTACCTTTTCAATTAATAGTCATTGCATCTTTATTGGTCAGGGCGGCTGTACCCGAATATTCACAGTGTTGATATGATAACGCTGCACGCCGATGTAATAAACGTCCAGTTTCCTGCTGTCCACCACCGCTCTGTCTCTCTCTTTCGCTCTCTCTAATATTCTAATTTTAATTATGCCACGGCTAGCTCAGTTTAACTCACACAGAGTGCACAACGTTACGATAATCAAATAAATTAACCCCTTTTCCCTAAAACTTTTCCCGTTTAGAATGATAAAACAAAGTCGATCAATATTTGTATAATGGGAAGAAAATAATAGCTACAGTTCACAGTTTTACTATATGAAAAATAAACTCTTGAATCAATTTATAATATTTAGATTATTTATCTCCAAAATTGTATCTCTCTTTCTTTAATTTAAAGCCACCAAAAATGATACTATTACTGGAAAATCTAAAACGTACAAGACCTTTCTTCTTTTTACGTATGAAATATTTTTGTTGACTCCTTACAAAATATAGAAAATATAGTCAATGTTCAAATAAAAAAAAATGAAATAATACCTTATTTTAGGTAGCCCTGACCTGTATTTTTCCCGGTGTGTCCTTCTTTGTTTTCCCCTTTTATCTGCTGCTACGTGTTGTGCATCAACACCCCTTGATTACCTTCAATTGAGTAGCTTCTTTTAAAATAATGCTCTGCCTTGTGATTCCTCCTGTGAATTTGAACCAATAATTTTCACTAATTTGTTTCCAAAATTTACTGGGTGCTTTATTTAGATTTGCTTGTCGTAACTTAGAGTTGTAATAGCTTGCTTAGTGCAACTTAGAATTTTCCTTGTCTTGACTTAGAGGTAACTTAGACGTAACTTAGAATGTTCTTTGTCTTGACTTAGAGGTAACTTAGACGTAACATAAAGTCGTTTTCCAGCAAACGGCTACACCTTTTTCATCTATTTTCACTATAATTTGTTTTAAAATATTGTATAACCCACTTTTCACAAATTTTAATTATTTAATTTAAATATTAATTCGACGCGTAAATTTTTGGGTAACAGTGACGAAGCTTTTACGTGGTTCTAATTGAGACTGACCCTTATCAAACTCTGGGCGTTATATAGTCTATCCCTATCTAAAATTCATTGGTTTATCTGAACTGTCGTTCAAAGATTGCAGCCAACCACAGGTTGTTTTGGTATTTTTGTGGATTTTACAAGTTTATTTCTGATGGAGAGAATCAGTGATCCCATATTCTCTTAATATTTCTATTATTTGTCGATCTTTGACCGCTTGCTTTGGTATTATTACTGGAAATTTAAACTTACCTTGGTCTTTAATTTTTCTTATGGCTCTTGTTTGTGTAGATTAAGCTTTTTGGGAATCGAACGAATTTCATGAATAAAGTCACGTAGCATAAATGACGTACATCAACATATTTTCGTTTATATCTTGCGTTTAAAACTCATATCTTTTGAAATATGCGTTTCTTTATCAGAGCGCTTTACTATCTTCTTTCATTATCGCATGCTTAATTTTAATAGATATTGCGTGATGATTTACTAGCTTTTACCTTATTTCTTGCGTATCTATTTATGAATACTTCTTGATTTAGAACTATTTTAATTGCATGTATAACTATTTCTTTGCTGAATATGTCTATATTATTGAAGGGCATGCTTACTGGCATTGATTAAAGTTAATTGCGGTCCGTATACAGGGTGTTAAATGTTTTTTCTTCGCATAATATGCAAATTACGCGTTTTTCATGCTAATTAAATGCAGTTTTCTAATTTCTAGTACTATTTTCTTGTATTGCGCGACCACCACGACTCAGTATACCCCTAAATAAACCCATTATTATAGCAATATATTTATATATATATATATATATATATATATATATATATATATGTATATTGCTGTGGATCCTGTAAAGAAATTCTCGCCTCACGGATTGGGCGTCATAAGATTGCTGTGGTCTCACCAAAATTCGAGCCCCATCGTTGGGCCGTCCATAAGATTGTTGTGGATCTGGGATTCAAGTTTTAATAATCGAGAGTGTCATTAAATACTTTTCAAAAAAAAATTAAAAGTTCACAACAAAAAAAATCTTCTTACCCTGATTTCTGCTTCAAAATATCTTCAGCAGCTTCCCTGGCTAGCTCAGCTGTGTCTCTTCTCGGATACCTAAATTTACAATCATTCTTCCTTTCCACTCACACATCATTCAATAAAATCACCAAATAATATAACAATCATACAATCTTTATTTACCGCTATTTACAAACAATTATTCACAGATATATACAGTTTGGTACAGTAATTACAACTCAATAAGTAATATTTTTGTAAAGTCCGTGTTTTAAAATTTTTAATTGCAAGCACATTTAATACAACAGGAGTAAATGGGCCCCAAATAATACCCTATATTTATTGCACACTAAACTATGGTAAGCTCATAATAACCCAGTTTATTAATGTATGCCTTTTACCTTGCATAAAATTACTACAAAACTAATACCCATGTATCCAATTTAAATTCATAATGAAATTTAGTAAGCTTTAGATACACCTTTTTTTCAATATTTAAAATACCCTAATAATTGTCAAATCTTTTCCAATACGTTAAATAACCATTAATAACTCCCAAAGTTTACTCACACATCACAAATAATTCCAACAGTTTATCAAATAACAGCAAATTTACATGAGTTACCTGGAAAATGCCTCAAGTTTCTATCTTCTTCGATGATGATTTATCCTCCAGAACCCCTTGGCTTCGTGACTATGCGCTCTGATCCATCAAATATTTATAGATGATAACCTCAGTATACGCCGAGCTCCGTGCTACCAATTACCATTCCATCCCAGCATCCAAATTCACGTATATTATACTTTTGTTTATTGCTTTATTAGCTTGTCATGGTATTAGTTGGACCTCGGTTAATTTAATTCACTCGACACTACACACGTTAATAACTACAAGGCCTCAACTTACCATGTTATAAGTGCTAATACTATTTTTACTGATTATACAATTTTTCAATAATCACAAGCCTCTACTATCACGTCGGTTGATTATTATACGTAGTCTAAAGCGATGAAAATACAAAGAGAGCCCTATTAATTCTCTTAGAGTATTTATACAATTTAAAATGCCACCTCTCGGCCACTCTTCACGCGAAATACTTAATTTAAAATAATACTTCTGCAAATTTTAATCTAACTGACTTAAAGCTTTCAGAAATTTATCTCGTGGACGCGCTATATATTCCGAAAATTTGCTTTCACCTGTCGCGTGTTCGTCCGTTGTAAAACTATCTATTTCAACCAATGATACAGTCCTGTGTCGTCATAAAACTCCGCCTGTAATTTTTTATCCTTGTTTTATGCATATTAGATGTCGCGTTCCAACCCCACTTGAGTTATATAAAATCGATATTGCTGACGGCGTCCCCATGACTCCACGTGTATTGAATATGTGCCTTTTGAAGCTAATGCTTTTATATCCGTCTTTATCTGTAGCATGTTACTGATCGTGCATCTCCTCCGCTCTTTAAGAAACTTTGTTAACTTGTTTATTCGAAGCAACTGACGGTTGGAAATATTTTTTTTGAAGTCCACTTTATTATGCATATAAATTTGACGAAGGTAACCTTTTCAAACATGCAGGTGTTCTTAATTATTGACCGATTAAAACAACAATTCTAGGAGCTTATATTTTACGGTATTCGATACAATTGACGTCCTTGTTTGATACCACGAACCCTTTTGCCTTCGGATTATTGATTTTCTATACCCCGGTGTGTTTTCTAATGCTATTACACGTAGAATTAAAATAAATTAAATTCATTATGCGTTTCTATTTGTTTTTAAAAACTGTTTTTTTATGAACCTATTACTTTTTAATCATTAATTATAAAAATACGTCAATACTTGTTCGTTTAAATTAAATAAATGAAATAAATTTTGCGCGTAAATTAATTGTTCCTTTCTCTATACAGGGTGTTTGAAATTGCATTGCTTACCCCAAATTTAACCCTTTGAATCCATAACATAATCCCCCTATTTCAATTCAAAGAAAACTCCCCAATGTTTTCTAGAATTTAAATATTTAGCTATCTACCATCTAGTCTTACATGCTATTTCTATACACCTATTTACTCATCTGACACTACCTATACCTATTTATCCAACCTATCACTACTTATCTACCTATTTTTATCTATTTCTACCTATCTCTACTTATTTCTATCTATCTACACCTATCCTTATTTATAACTAACTATTCACACCTATCACTACCTTTTACCTAACTATTTCTATCTATTTCTAACTCTTCACTTTCTTATTTCAGTCTATATATATATATATATATATAATATATATGTATATATATTATATATATATATATATGTATATATATATTATATATATATATATATATATATATATATGTATATATGTATTTGGCTAAGTTCTTGGGGTTGGATTGGCTTTGCATCTTATTTTTTTACGCTTAAGGAATAGTAACAGCTAGTTTATGTATTACATTATCATAGTTGTAGTTACATAGGTGCTAATTGAGGACTAAAATTATTATATAAATGTACCAATCATAAGCATAAGGTCCATTTTCCTTATTCGTTAATCGCCAATATTTGAACCATTAGTTCTTGACGTCGTTAGTGTTCGATTGGTCAATTTGTTCGCAGCGCAATTAATTCCGCGCTCGTAAACTACCATTATCCATAACTTTACATGCGTCGTGTGTTTATAGTTGCCTCATGCTTGGGTTGTTAGTGCATTATAGGGGTATTGATATTTAAAGTAATTGAATCCTTGTTATTTATCAGAAGTTTGTTTTAACATTAAATAAAATTTATACCACGCGAACTTACTGCCATCATTATAGTTTGTGTTAGAAGCTAGAATAATTTCATTGTTACTTACGAGTTCCGCGGGTAGTAATTCCAGATTTAGAGGATTTGCAGATTCGTCGTTCTTATCGTTCCCTTGCCTCAATAAATTTCTGGTGCCCGTTTCGTTGTGGACAACTTTTGTTTTCCGAAGTCCACAATTAGAACCGAACGTCCTAACCTTGAGATTAATTCGACTGCGCATCGGCAGCAAATTTGGTCAGGGGAACCTTATCTTTTATCAAGTGATCATTGTGATCTCGACAAGAACTGTGCTAACTCAAATAAATAAAAGTCTCAGTTTCTGGTTTTAGTTTAGCTATCAGTAATTTAAGTACACATGAAGATTAAATAGAAAAAAACGACACGAGATATTTTCATTTTGCAGTCTTACTTCATTTGTCCAAAGATTGCCGAAGATGTCTCGAATTATTTCGGCAGAAAGGATTCATTTTTTTAGAGCACTTGACACAACATCAAAGCATTTAACATCCTAGTTTAGTAGGTTAGTTGCCTTTGACAGAAAGGTTATCGAAAAACACTGAAAATAGTCCAACTATGTTCAGATAATACCCTACCAAGGTAGTTATTTTTTATTTTAGCAGATGATTGGTGCCCAGATCGACAATTTTATGTTACAGATAAGCGTGTTGAAAATCTCAAAGTCAACCTTGAAAAACGTTTAATGGTGTCCGCTACAGTACAATCACTCTTGATGTATTTATGAAATCATATGAAACTATACCCGCAAAAAAATTTTTTAAATACTAAGCAGTTTCATTCCCGCATGAACTGATAAAACGTACTTATAGCACGTCGGTGTGATTAGGATAAAAAGTTAGTTAAATAAATTTGTGATATATTTGATTTTTAATATTTGTCTAAGAATGTCTGTTGTGTATATATAGTGATCACGTGCGTGTAATACCGTTGAAAGCACAATCGCGTTTAATTAATATGAACGTATAGTTACAGTTGTAATAAATTATTTTGCAATTACCAGGAAACGTGATTGAATATTTAGGTCATTTAACATTTGGTTTCACAAACCATCTTTTAAGCCATCAGTTTTTAATAAGTGTGTGTGTTTTTAGGGTTTATGATTGTTTTCTGATTAAGCAATAGTATCCTTAACGATTTCTTAGGCAAATTTTAAGCTAGAATCACTCACCTGATCGGAGGTTTTCATACCCTATTATTAATGTTTTTAGGGCTTTTTGTTAGAAACCCTGTGAGATTAGGTGGCGTCCAAGATACACCCCGATCAAGACATATTTCATATCCGATAGCATTCTGGACCCATTTTCAAACACTTATATCACCCGTCCGTCCATGTTAGTCAGCAACCATTTGTTAGTACAGTCGCGGTTTTCAGTGTTTTACTGAAACAGAAGTTTTATTGGAGTACTGAGTTTTACCGGCCAGGTTTTTTGGGACCAAAACTGTGCGTAACGAAAGATACAATACAGTTAGCGCTCGAAACACTAGTAATATATATTTATTGTTAATTACTAACTGTTAACTTGTAATTTATGTCGAACACTAGCTCTAATAATTTATATCACATCAACGTATTTATTTTAACACTTAATCTAATTAATAACTTAAACCGAACTGATTAATTTCCCGAGAAGTGAGTCTTCATTTACTTAATTTAATTGTTCCATATTGTTCAAAATACACGGTCGCTTTCGATAGTAGACTACTCGACGCCTTGTTGCAACAAAACAAATGTTAATTTATAAAAAATTCTGCATATTGTTAATATTTGAGGCATGTTATTTTAGATAACCAAAAATATAGAAATGTTTTCTTTTAAATTGTAGAACTTTAAATATTTGAAATACTACATTATATTAAAAAATGGATGTTCTGAAAAACTTTTTGACGTAACTGAAAATGTTTATAAAGCAAATTCTTAAAACAAAAACTTCACTGGAATGTTCTCTATAAATAAAAATTAGAAGCGTATGCAGCATTATTGGATTATGAAAAAGAACGGTTTAGTCGTATGTATTATTTTATTTATTTCATACCATGATATCAGAGATATAGAAAAAATAAAGTGGCGTTTCATAAAATATAATAAACACAATAATTCCATTTGGTTTCATCATGCAGTACAATTAATCTTCTCGTTAATATTTGGAAAGTGATAACTATGCTTTATCAAAGCTAGCTAAGTTTTAGTGTACAGCCATTAATTTTACTTCATCTCGCGAGTAATCAGGTCAATTTCCAACATAGCCAACAGAATCTCCGATTTATAACCTTTGCGGAAAAACATAACCCACAAACGGCGGAGATAATGAAAGATTTTGCACACCTAGTAATAAATACACGGAATCGATTATCAGTAAACTTCTACTTCTTGTATAACTCATAAAAGCTGATTGTCTTAAGTTTTCTCTAGTATTCGCATTTTTTAAAGAGCAATTTAAGAACTATTTGCTCCAAGGTTCATAAAAGCTGAGTAATTGTCACCTGGGGGGTAGGAGATTAATTGCTTAAATATTCTACTTACGAAAGTATTGTACATATTTTAGTGCCATTTTAATTTCTTTTGACGCATATTGTTAGCGAATAAGTGCTTAGTTTTATGAGTAGGATTTATTAATGGTATGAGAAATGGTATAAATGTGCCAAAACCAATATGAGTTAAAGCTATGCAATTTATTCTGTGTAAACAGACATATTGTATTCCAGTATGAAACTCATTTTAAAAAGTATACGCTTATGTAATTCAAGCTTCCATTAGCAGGAAGTTTGTATACGCGGCGCTTGGTCGATTGCAAAGCATGCGTTTAGCTTGAAGAAATTGGAATGGTGCCACAAACTACAAAGGTAAATCTCTACCGCAAAGCTAAAATTTCATCGCAATAATTTACATACAGGACAAACTATAAGAAAAAAACCTTAGTATTTCTATATTTATTGATGTTACCACTGTACTTGTAATACCAATATTTTCCAAATCAAAAAATAAACCTCCGAAGATCATTATGCAGCACAATACGCCGCAGAAACTGCAATGTCAGATCTTCTACTCATTAGATACGATAAAATATCTTTTGTATACTAAGGTGCTCATGAATCGGTCTGTATGTCCAATCAAAATCTTTCTCTTTAGAAAATGCGAGTAGAGTAGGAAGAAGCAATGAAGCGCACTATCTACTTTTGTCCAGCATTTCCAACCTCCTACAATATCCTCTTTATAATTTTTTGAGATCTCCCGGAGGTTTAAAGTTTATGCCCAAAGTAGTTTCCTCTGATAATTTTATTTCTAGCAGAATTCTTAACCTGAACTCAAATCTTCGGCCCAAAATCCGGAAAAAGCCCTTCCCGAAAATTATTCCAACATGTGGCGCATCATATTGATCCATAACTATACTTTTCTAGAAACGATTTTTTTTTATTACAAAAGGAACTCTTGGCAATATCGACAAGGTACTGTAGATAAAAATAATAGTTCCGGGTAAGATCAGATCCCGAACGGTTAATGATAAAGGAAACTCCCTAAAAGTTTGATTTTCTAACTGGATTTGAACTGGTGGAACAACTCAGCAGGGCCGTTGGTATAAAAACTAAATAAATTATAAACTAACCGACTGAAACAAAGATCAGGTGCTGCTTACCTGATGCTGCCACGTTGACACTTTAAAGACTCGAAGCTGTACATGGAACTGGAATACAACATATCAAAATCTAGTAACCAAACAATTTTGTGTTCGAGTACTGACAAGAAAAATATACATGGTTTAACAATTTTAATATTTAACGCTATGACTCTTTAATTTAACAATAAATTTACAGTTTTGTCGCTGTCATTAGATATAACCATTTAAAAAAAATACAACGTAATCTTGGTAGGTAAAATAAATTGTTCTCTCTTAAAGTCCTATTGTTTCTCTTTTTTTAAGTATCAAGAATTCAACAGAACAAATCCTTGTTACAGTATTCCGTGCGAATATGAAAGAGAGCAACGGAAGCAGCGTAAGTAGTTTGCACCGATTAACAAAAGGAGCGCAAAAATGCCGTGCTAGCTGAAGAGTCGTAAAGTGCGGGAGGGGATCGTAAAAAGGGAAAGAAAAAAGAAAACCCCAAAACCGATTTGTCCTGGAAAATTATACGTAGTAGTTCAGGCTGAAGTTTGGCATATATTTATTTCCAAATAATCGCTATAATGCTCAAAACTTTTTTAATTGTAGTATTTTTAAGTATAAAATAAAAAAGTATAATTTGCAACAATTTATTTGTGGTTAGTAAATAAATGTCATATATCTAAACGTAAACAAATCAATCTTCATATCGTAGCAGTCCATTTTTAAACGTTGTCCTTCACGAACACATTTAAGAAACCCTACTATACCGTGTGGAGCCGTAATAGCACAGTACATAATTTGTGCCCCAGCACATACAACCCGTTCAAACACTACATATTAAAATGAATGCTTCTTAATTGTCTTTTAACCTGAGTTATTTATAAAATTGTGCTACGCTTTTGGCTTAAAACAATCTAACAAAATACTTGCCGGTTTTCTTTGTAGTATCATCCATTTCCTCCGGATTATTCCAATTAAGAAAATATGGTAGAAATCAATACCAACTCTACTGGAAATTTACGCTAGGTTTCCAATTAAAGTAGCCGGGTTATCACAACGACATTGATGCAACGGCAAAATTGAATACCATGCTCTGAGAATAAGTAGGATTTCAATTATAACCACTTCAATCGTTATCAGCATCACTATTTGTTTGACCAACAGTACATTTTTTCTCTCTCCTTACGTATATAAAGAAAAACCCCAGATTTCTTGCTTCTTGTTTAAATAACTATAAAACTAGCACCTAGGTATTAATTTTGGAACACGTCAGTTTTGTTTTCAACGTAAAATCCCGCATTTTCAACTGATTGTTAATTGTTTTTAATCATCACCAGTAGGTACTCGCATATTTAACCTTAATTGAAATCTAGACGAACGCGTAAACAAGCTATCGATAACAGCTCATCTCGAAACGTAGCCATCTTCTACGCTTATCTGTGACATAATTATTTCTCAAATAATTTTGTAATTCAACAATTTCTTCCTATATTTCATTTTTAATTATTTACGAAATTAGCCAAATATTAGACATTTTAAATTACATCCAAATACCGAATCCATACAACTCCACGAATTGTTTGTCCAATTTTTAAACTACATCATCCCAAGAAACCCTATTTCACTCATCGGCAGACCCCATTCATCAAGTTTATGTGTAAGATAAGGGACTACAGTATCAATATGTGGGATTATATAGGTAAGAGATACGAATATAGACAACCCGTTCTCGTAGATTTAATAAAAACGCGTACAGTTGGTTGCATATTCACGCGGTTTGGATTTATAGAAATGTAAACTAATGGATTTTTAAATTAAAGTAGCAAGGCAGGAAATGATTTTAATTGTGAAATAGAACGTATCAACCTCGAAATTTTGATTAACCAAAGAATGAACTTTTAAAGTATAAGTAAAATGAAATAAAGAACGCTGCCCATAGTAGATAAATAATTTGGTTCTGCTATTTTTTTTTAGGTTCGATCGCAAAAATTATGCAGTTCACGATAGAATTTAAATGTGTAATATTAGAATCTTTATGAAAAATTATCTAAATATGCGGTGTGTTGAAAATGACATCATTAATTTAAAATTAGTTTTCACTTGAATTACTTTGAATGAGAGTATTAAAAGTTATATACATATGATATAAAGAATGTCACTTAACGACCACAGACCTGGTTAGAATCTACCTAAGCTAATTCTAATTAATCCTTGAACTTATGAATCCTCAAAAAGTCAATGCGGACAAGTTGGTTAACATTCAGCTGTATAGGTACGAGACGTTCAAGTGGTCTAACGATAATTTGATCACTAATACTCGGCAATGTTGCCTCTGATCTCTTAAAAAGTGTTTGCAATCCTCTAAACTTTGACGAATAATATCTGATTCGGCGGAAATATCCAAAACATAGGGAGGGTAAGTCAAAAAAACTCCTTAATATGCATACTTAAGGAGTGAATGAAGGTTTGTTCATATACTCCGCGGTATCAGTGGGAGACACTTGGGCACATCTAGCTGATGGCTTAAGGCTTAGCTCATCTTTATGTAAGCGGCCAATGTTTAACTCATACTCAACCATAACGTATAGACGAAAAAGCTTCTATAATGGAAAAAAAACGGTAATTTAAACCAATACACTAAACTGTATCTAAATAGCTACAAAGTAGGTATTCCCAGAAAAAAATTTAAATACCATTATCTAAAATAAAGCAACAAGTTTTCTAACTTATGTCTACAAGTTATTCTATAACTTATAATTACACAACAAATCCACCACAACCAACGGTTGTTATAAACTGCAGAAACGAATACAAAAATAGTGTTGCGCTTGATTTGTTTACGGAAAACAATAACGGAAACTAAAGGAAAAAAAGGGTACGTTACCTTGCATGAATAAACTCACAAAATAAAACCTGAAACGAAAGGTCGAGTGAAAGGGCGAATTAAACTAGAAATATAGGACAAAAAAAGGGAATCTCTCGGCCATGTTGAGCGCCAATTTAATTGTCAGGGAACAAAGGAATTTGTTGCGATGAAGTGTTTCTCTCAGGCCGGTGACGTAGTTAAGTGTTAAGGCAACTGAGTCGGCGTGAGACGGTCGGGATGGGGTACTAATATTCTACACTAGGCAGGTACCTAACGGATTTAGTGTACAAAAACACTTTCAATCTATAGAACTATATAGCTGTATATCAATTTGTAACTACATTTTGAGAACTAGCGATGCCACAATTCTTCCAAAATATTTAGAAAATAAACGCACTGTTTTACTTAATTGTAGCGTCAGAGGATACTTTATGTGTTGTATTTTTAAAATTACATTTGTATAGCTTATATTAACGCAATGTTGCGCAGTAATTAAATTTTGAGCAAGCAAGAGTAAATCAAAAACTAAACGAACACATTTTACGTTTGCGCATCAATTATAAGAAGATATATATCAATTTCAGCTTGCTTAGGTACCGTAATAAGAAAAATACACTTAAATTTTTAAAGGTTCGGATAATTTATAGTTAAGAAAAGGACATTTTTAATAAAAGGTTAAATCAGGGACATTACTGTCCACAATAATATTGTTTCGATCCACATGGAGTTCAAGAAATCTCAATAACCACAAACTCATAAAATGCCATAAAGCTAATGATTATTCTCAAAGGAGCTGCAGGCATTGAACTGACCTTACTAAAGCTTGGACGTTCATTGTGAGTGAATGGAATGAAAAATTTTAACATCAGGGAGCGAGATCAAAAACATAGCGATTGTTTGGAAGTAAGCTGAATAAATACAAGATTATGCATAAATAACAATGGAATTGTATATGCGAAGACCGGTGGCCTTTCGACCAGAAGAACGACATACGTTTTAAGAGTAACGGGGGTGTTTTTAAAGGCCAAGGTCCTCAAACCGGTTGCAACTTGTATTGAGCTTCACTGAATGAATTGGTCAGAAGGTTCGTACACGCGTGCTTTGTGTAGATTTAAAATCGCATCTCGGTGGTGAATTATAGGGCGAAAGGTAAAGTTTCACTCACCAATTTGTGTTGGATAAATTACAGGAATGAGCTGTCCTAATGTGCCGATGCAATACTTAGTCCATCAGTGGAGTTAATCTGGAAACCTTTGAATTATAAGTTGCGAGTACTGTTATGAGTTTCTTTTTATTGTATTTTGAATGACGCTTGAAATTTATTTATATACGAACTGGTAAATATAATTATGATTGGTTTATACAGCGACGCAATTAGTTATTTACACTAAAAGGTAAAATTATTTTAAAAAAAGATTTTGTAACTTTTAAAATGGGAAACGTGCGTATTAAGTGAAACGTAAACTTTAATTTTAATAAGTATTGTTTGTAAACTTTTGTGTGTAAATTTCATATTTGTAATGAGCCTCAGAGTAGTGAAAACAGATGTCAGGAATGTGTTACGTATTTCTAAGTCAGTTGTTTGTCATTTCCAAGTATAGAGCAATTTAGGCATCTAGTGCAATGAAACTGTAGGACTATTTTTAGTTTAAGGCTTCTTTAGAACTTCTGTTAATAATATCTGGCCAGGGAGGTTAGATTAGTTTGTTTTTCTTTATAGTTAATGGATGTGTAATGATATGTTTTGAAATTCACTATTAATAGTGTACAAGTTAAATGAAATTTTATTTACAGTTATTTGTAAGATAGGTAAGCCGATCAGCGTGAGAGGATATCCAGTTACCCCAATGATAAAGTTACAATTGGGAGAGTCCGTTATTTCGAGAATATGTGTAATTGGATAAAACGTCAGAAGGTGTTTTTAAGCAGGGTACAAAAAGTAATAGCTGAGAGGACGAGTTTGAATCGGAAGCAAGGAGAGCTATCCGGAATAACCATCTCCTGGTTAGTAGATATATCGACTAAGTTGTTAGGATGTGACGGTTTGCGGCCTTTAATTTGAACAGTCAGTAAAGCCTTTCAAGATAAGAAGTACTTGCAAAGCAGCTTTATATTTCGGTCATTGTACATTTTAGATTTTTATTATTTTTTATCATTTTGTAATAGAAACCTACTCTCCGCCTCTGAAAGTTAACTGTGTACCTCTAAAATTGTTACGGAGCTCCCCCTCTTCTGACCAATTTAAAATTAATGACGTAATGTCATTTTAACCCGTAACAATTTAGATATAGACGATGCAGACAATAAAACTGTTCGATAAAAAGCATACAGTAATTATTTATGGTCGTAATCTGCGCTGCGCACAAGTACTATAACCTCAAAGTAGCGAGGTTTTGATCTATTTCAAATTCTGTGGCCACACCTTCTGTGGAAGGGATCGAGGGGAAATAAAAGGCGAACCAAAAGAAAAAGTTTTAATGTTTAGGTCCTCCACGCAGCACTGTTCGCTGTAGCTATCCACTTCAACGAACCAGTTACAAGGGAAACTACACTATATCCCACGCTCGGTCAAAAGTAAAATTCCAATGGCTTAAGAAGGTTACGCGGTCGCTGAAAGTTTATCATAACCTTCTTAGCAGAAAGTCATATGCAAATTTAAAATAACGTTTTTTTTAAACATAAAACTATAAGGAAAATACATACAATAAATTACGAACTAAAAAGGACTTGAAATGATTCAGACTACCACAACAAATTCAGAAATGTTGATGATTTTAAATCATATGGTACTAATAAATCATGCCCCTTCCGCAAAAGCGAACAAAAGAAGTTTGGAAATGAACCGCTCAAACATTGACTTTTGAAAAATTAATTTTGGTTTTTATAACTTTGTATTACTCGTTCTTCATGTGAAGTTTAGAAAAGTCTATTTTAGTTGTAGTGATATCAATTATATGTTTGTAAATATGAGTAACTAAATTAACAAATCTACTTTAATCATGACCTCACTTGAACTTATACAAAAAAAACTTATCCACTAGCGTTCAACATAGAATACACTGTTCGTTATTTGAAATTCGCCCTCGATAAAGTATCGTATAGCTCATTATACCGCAGAATAACACAAAATACTTGTTAGTAGAACAAGTATATATTTTACAGAAAATAACCATCTTGCTATAAGTTGTATTTCATCTTCGTAATCTTGAGTGTTATAGAAATCTTTTACAAGAGCAGAAATAACGTGTTAGCACAGAAACTGTAATATAATTTTCCAAACAGCATTTTGAGCTTATTTAAATTTTGTTGTGAACTTTTCGTGTTATAAAAAAGCCTACAGCAGCTTGTTTTGCTTATAAATCAGGAATATCATTACAGTGCAACTTTCTTATTCCAGGTTGAATTGGAAAACTGGGTGAATAGTATCCATAGCGCCTGTGCAGCTGCCTTCGCTAGACATAGAGGAAAAACAGGAACTCTGCATCTTTTACAGGAAGAAATATTTCGATTAGAAAAAGCAATAGAAACGGTAAGTAGTTTTTCACGTTCTTTGTACTAAAAATACATTTGTTTGTAAAACGACTGTGACAGTTATAGTATTTTCCTATTATGCGCACCAACAGCATTTTATGAAGAGTGTGAATGCAATCCACCGCGAATGTGTCACGCTGATAAAGTCCATCATATAATTGCGGAGTTCTTCCGGGATCTTTTGAAAGTTTTAAAGTATTGTTTTGTAGCTTGTGGGTGTCAATATGAAAAGCTTTGCATATAATGCTAAAAGTTTTAACGTTAGCGCACTTGTGGACGTTTTAATTTTTGCTGCTGCATGTCATTCGGTTTCAACGTGCAACTATCTTATACTACACTTATTAAAATTGTGCTGTTTTATGCCATGGCTTGAATATCAATAACAGCACACTTTATCTGTTAGTGAAAACAAAAACATTTGTACCTGGAAGTTAACAGACCATAAGAAGTCACTTCTTTGTCTGAAGTATTGAACGAGCTTTCTTTAAGTTATATTTACATTTAGTAATCACAAGAATACGTTGACATAATGTTTGCTTAATATCTTAACGGTGTTTGATGAATATCCGCTGCTAAAATTTTTTAAAATGAATCAGTTATTGTTCAAAACTTTAACATACGTAAACAAGTTTTAACGTTTTATAGCGAAAGCAAAAAAGTTTTAACTTGAAAGGTCTCATCTTATTGTTATGGGCATAAGCGTTCGAGACCAGGCGATAACTAATACTTCATTTTCCAGATTTTTGAACTTATTAGAGCGTATCCTTTATCTAATTTTATGTAGAGCATTTAACCGTGGTCAGTCCGTCCAATTAAGTCCAGTGGTGTCTAGTAGCAAAGCAATGTAGGTTCGCGGTTTGCAATGTTGTTGCAAAATTACTATACTGTAAAACTTTTCCTTAGCTTAATTGAGTGAGAGAATCTGTTTGTTAATGCAATTTCTCTTTCATACTTACTATTTTCCCCAAAACAGCTTCTAGCTTAATCGAGTCTGTAGGCAAATGCATTCGGATATAATAATAGCATGGTGATTATGTGACTTACAAAACTAGGCTCATTGTATTCTCCATCTGAGACGGTAATTACTTTTTCCGCAAATCGTTCAGAAATTTTCACATTTCTGATAAAATTTCTTAAAGACAAGTTGAATATTTCCAAGTGTTTAGTCGCTGTCAAGCAACGACAAATCGCTGTAAGGACATATTCATTACTGTACTGTACAGAAATGATATGTGTATACATTTGGATTACAAAAATGACTGAGAACATGTTTCATGGTAAGTTCTATTTAAAGAATCTTAACACATTATGTAAATATAACACACAACTTACTTCAGAACGTATTTGTAAGGCGTGGAAACTTGACATGTGGGTACTTACTTTAACGTAATTGAAATTAACCCAAATTTCTTGTATAATTGTAAATATATACATCAAAGGTATTTCTAAGTTAACCGTACCTGTTTATTAACCAAATCTGCAGTCACGCAGGGGGCTCTGTTAGAATGTATTCTTATCGGCAACCAACGTCAATTCTAGAAATAATAAAGTCACGATGAGTGCTGACCTCTCAGTCATTCTAATAAGGAATAGATAAAACTACATTTTATATAACTATATAAATATGGTATCAACTATCACTGGCATACACAACCAATGTAACCTACAATTGATTCAATCTCTAGCTTCACATCAGCACCATTCAAACCATCATTATCATACCTATAAGGCTCTAGACAACTAGCGTGGCGTATCCTCCACCAGTACGCCCTATTCTGTGTGTTGAATGGTTTGCTATGTAACAGCAGAATTCTTCACACCCTAACCTGTGTGTCGAATGGTTTGCTATGTAACAGCAGAATTCTTCACACCCCAACCTGTGTGTCGAATGGTTTGCTATGTAACAGCAGAATTCTTCACACCCTGACCTCGTGTGTCGAATGGTTTGCTATGTAACAGCAGAATTCTTCACACCCTAACCTGTGTGTCGAATGGTTTGCTATGTAACAGCAGAATTCTTCACACCCTGACCTCGTGTGTCGAATAGTTTGCTATGTAACAGCAGAATTCTTCACACCGTACGCCATTAACTACTATCTTATCTTTATATCATTAAATGTACAAGATGCTTGGTAGCATCCCTAACTATATACTCTAATAAACATTATATTGCACTCAGCACATAATAGCTATAGCTCTCAGTGATCATACGATAGTCAGAACAATCTATGCAAAAGTATAAAATACAGTCTTTCAATGTAGTATACTACATAGCTTCATTTACTCATGAATGAATAATTAATATAAAAGAATACACATCAATGCATACAAGTCAACACCCGTGAGAATATATATAATAAACTCACCTCTGGAATTGAAGAATTCTGGTCCAACTATTCAATACAAGTAGAACTGGTGGCAATCATGACAGTATTTAATTTGACATTTTATTTTTATCATTTCAAAGGTAACTATTTTATTATTAAAATTAGAAACTAAAATGGCTTCTTACATTTTTGATTCTGAAGTAAGTTGTGTGTGATATTTTCAGATATTTTACAATTATTACTATTATAGAATTTTTATTGTTACTTTCAAAAATACCAGCAATCATATTTCAATGTATCAGGTTTGACAATTCAATATCTTGATAGGAACATTTCCATGGTTACGCAAAATTTTTTACTAAGAATTTGACAGCACCATTTGTTTATAAATAAAATTAATCAAGTTTTTTTAAAATTCGTATTTTAATTTCTGTCATTTTTTAACGATTTGCGAAAAAACAGTATGTATACCACGTAGGAAAAAGCAACCTTCCCGAACTCCGTATTGCTTGTCTCGGCTTTCGCCTCGACAAGCAATTTTCACGTCGTCCGGGTGTAACATACTGTTTTAATACGCTCTAATCAGTTCTAAGATTTCTAAGAATAGTTATTTTCTAGTTTAATTTTAGCATTCTAATTATTAGAATGAAGGTCTTGTAGCATAAATAGGTCTGCAATTGTAACGGCTGCAAGACTACCCAAGTAGCGTCCTAGCGAAGTTTCCATGAAGATCTAATCCAAGAGTTAATCAATTTTTCTAAAGGCACTTTACTTCAAAGGCACTAAACACGTCAGATTAGTTGCTATCTATGATTAGATGTCAATCATGTTTTAGGATCCTATTTATGTCAGGGTGGTCGGAAGCAATTTTTCAATTAGCGGAGTACTCAACTAAAATTAGTTCCGAGATCTACTTGTGTGGCTATCTTAGGGCAATTGGCAGTTTAATTAATCTTAAAGATTTACAATCGGCGTATCCTAAGCCGAGTATGAGAGCCAAGAAAGGGGTTATTTTTCAATTAACTTAAATGTATATAAGGATGCCAACCGGTGGTAATCGGGGTTGTTGTTTATTTCCAGACGCGCTAGAGTCTAAAGCTCGCGAACTTGCAAGATTGAGTAAGTGTTTTATTTCTCTGAATTCAAGTGCGTGCCGTTATGTGCAAAGTTAGTTTATTTCTCTGAGTAAGTAATTATTATATATGGTATTACCATGAACTCAAGGCTGTGTTATGCATCATAAGTCATTTATTTGTTTAAATACAATATCTGTCGGCTTCCATAACATACAACTTCGGGTTAAAGCTCCGTTCAAGTAATTTAATCCCGTTAGGTTTTTGTTTAAAGACAGCATCTTTAGAAGGGTTTCCTATTTTATTGTGTTTCGACGTTGTCCGAGGCTTGTAATAACTAAGCCACGAATTCCGTTACTGTACTATTTGACCCGTATGAAGGTCGTGTTTTTCCTGTTATTGATGACCCCGTGATTAAAGGAAGGTCGTTTCAGTATGCATGTTAAGTAGACTACGGTAGCGTTAATTAACTATAGGTATTGGGGTGTTTGCACCCAGAACTGTTGTTAATATTCCTAAAATAAGGACTTTAGAATTGTTTAGTTAAGTTGTGTTTGTGCTAGCCGGAGACTTTAAAAGATTTGCCCCTGTGAAGTGAAGTATTTTCTGTCCTGCAATCTTGGTTCATCGCCACGAACAAAGTGCGACGAGAGGTATTACCGCGATCGGTCCATGGGCCGTTTAATTCCCATGGTGGCGCCCTATTGTAAATAATGTTAATTACTGTATAATTTTGTATGCATATGTAATTAGGTTAAGTTAATTAGTAGCCCATTTAATAAAACAATTGGAATTTTGTCTTAGTGTATTGTTGTTTAATGAACCTCCCCTTCTCACCGACTGCAGCAGCTGCGAGGCAATGTCCCGAAACGTGAGGGTACAATAGTGTTAGAGGTCCTTCCCATTTATTTTTTATTGTTAATTGGATACCCTCACGCGGTAGGTAAATATTCAAATTACACGGGAATGTTGAGCTTTTCCTACTGGGTATACAATATACTATTAAAGCGGGCTCATCTCATATTTTTGGTATAAGCAAATAAAATTGTAGTAACGAGAAATAATGAACAAAAAGTAATATACCCAATAATTTCACTAACTACATCGATTTAATTTTTGTGTTTATTTGTGTCATTTTAAACAATTTCTTAAATAGCATATTATATATTAATTTTTCTAAATTAACTATTCTTCACGCATTAATTTTTGCTGTAATCAAACCTTTATGCCACCCTATACACAATAATATATTACGTTAAATAAATCGTTTTTCATTGCTTTAAAGATGCATACAAGAACAATAATTCACTATGTACTTGAATTTGTTATAATATTGGCTTCGGTAAAAAAAAACAGTTTATCAATTTGCATTATATCCGTATATTATTTCACCGAATAATTTGTGCTAAGCCAAATACACCTTAACATTTTACCTAATTCGTTGTGACTGTCAAAGTTAGGAAAACAGAAATACAAAGCCATAAAATGGGAAATTATTCACAAATGCAGGAAAGTTAAACAACAATGGATTGATGAAAAGTGCAAAGAAGTACAAACTAAGATGGAAATATTAAAAGCAGATGAAGCATGCAAACTAATTATAATCAATTTAAGGGATATAAAACCGTATAGCAAAAATATAAAGGACGCGGGAGGAAACGACATTATAGAAAGTGGGAAGATGGCAAGAATATATAGGTAAACTAACAGCATTAGTACAAGAATCAGACATTGAAAATGATGACTTGGGATATTCTGTATTTAGAGACGAGTTTGAATTAGCATTAAAGGGTCTGAAAAATGGTAAAGCGCTGGTACAGATAAGGTGCAAGCAGAAACTCTAAAAGCCGCTGGACAAGCAGTAACAGAACGACTCTTCCAACTTGTAGGCTATATGTATGAGACAGGCGAGATACCCAAAGATTTCAAACGTAACATCATAGTAACTATACCAAAAAAGAAATGCACAGATAGATGTGACAACTTTCAAACTACAAGTTTAACTGCGCACGTGTCAAAAATATTAACTAGAATTGTACGCAGACGAATGAAAAAACGAGCTGAAAAAATACTAGCAAAAGATCAATTTGGGCTTAGGAGAAACAGGGGAACCCGGGAGGCTATTTTAGGGCTGAAAGTGATAATGGAGAAAACAATAGTAAAAGGGAAAAGCGTATATATATGGTTTGTAGATCTGGAAAAAATATTCGACAATGTAAAATGGAAAGAAATGTTTGAAATACTCAAAAAGATTGCAATGAGTTATAGAGATAGACGAATAAATACAAAGAGCAAACAGCAGTAATATAATTAGAGCAGGAACGTAGAGACATAAACATTAGGAAAGAGATGAGACAGGGATGAATTTTTAACTTATAGATTAAAAAGGCAATGAATACTGTCAAATGCAGGAAGATATTTGGAATTACCATGCAGGGATAAAAAAATTGATATGCTTAGATTTGCAGATGATATAGCGGTATTAGCATCTAGCAATAAAGAGTTAAAGACTGCTCTTAATGAAATGGAAACAGTTCTAACAGAGAGATACGGTATGCAAAGGATGGGAAAATACATCAAAAACAAGAATACAAATAGGTATCAAGAACTTACAAGAGGTTAAGGATTTTTGCTACCTAGGAAGCCAAATAACGCAAGATGGGAAAAGCGCAAAAGATATAAAACAATAAAACAAAGATTAGCACAAGGTCGTGCTAAATTTAACAGGAAAAAGCAACTACTGTGTTCAAAGACAACAAACATAGAAACAAGGAAAAGATTGCTTTAAACATATGTGTGTAGCACATCACTGTACGGCTGTGAAGTTTGGACAGTAAGAGAAGCGGACAAGAAAAAGGTCGAAGCCTTTGAAATATGGTGATATAGGCGTATGATGAAGATATCATGGACAGACAAAGTTAAGAACGAAGAGGTACTAAAAATGGTAGGAAAAGAAAGAAATATGTGGAAAACGGTAAAAATAGGAAAGATATGATGATAGGTCATATACTACGGTATGAGGGAATAAAGCGGAATATATTAGAAGCAGAGATAGGAAAAAAAAGAAGTAAAGGTAGACCTATGTTAGACTATTGCACACAGATAGTGCAAGATGTAGGCTGTAGGAATATCAGGAAAATGTGTAAGCTAGTTCAGAATAGAAATCAATGGGGGTACGCATCCAACCACTCCTAAGATGGATAAACTAATGACGAAAAAAATAACGGTTCTTAAACATGATGATTATTATAAGCAACTACAGGTTTTGGTTGTGCAATATTCTAGATTAATGTTAATTATGTGAAAGGATTTACTGGAAAACTATTAATTCGGCAAACGTCTAAGTGTTCGGGAATCTTGGCAGCCACAGACTGCTTAACCCCCTTCACATACCCTACATTTGATTTTCCAATTTTCACCCAAAGGTACCGCATAGGCCAGGAAGCGAGTTTTTTACATGGAAATTTTTTTATTTTGCCGTTGCAAGCTAGGTAGGGGTCTTTAACGTGCGTGACAACACTGACACACGTGACTTCCATTTTACCTCTAATCCGAACGAGGGCGTATTATTGTGAAAAATGTTCGCCTAACATTTTTCAAGCGGACCGTGTGTAGGCTAGCTCAGAATATAAATAAGTGCAGGTACGTTGTAACTATTTTTTTTCTCTCTAATTGGCTCCGCTAGCCTCACGCATGTGTGCTAGTGAAACAAACTTACTAGAACTACTAAAACACCAGCCCCACATTTGGTGTCAGTAAAACGAAGTCTTCCGACGTAACTAGGGGTCTATTCCTTGGGTAGAGCTATGAGCAATGGGGGGGTAAGTCGAAATCTGTTGGGGGGTCACACTCAAACTAAAACAAATAGGCGCCACCAAGTCCAGATTGATTCATGTTAAAAGCATAGCATATTTCTAAGGGCGGACGTGGAGACCCAAAGAAAAAGATCGCCTTCGGTGACAAAACCTGTCTTAACAGAATAAGACGCTGTTCCTGTAAGAAAGAATAATAATTAAGTCGACACAGAAAATGGGAACACTGTTTGTGTCCCTCAAATATGCCTAAAAAAAAATAAAAAGAATATTTTCTACATAAGGGTGGCATCAAAATTCAACTCTTATTGCCTTTTGGGTTGCTAGGTTTGATCACACTTGATCAAAATAAAAACTTTAAACTTAGGTTAATAATTTACTAGAAAGAATTCCTTTAGCTTTAAATAAAATTGAATGCAACAAAATTAAATAATTACTTGTAGTAGTTTGGAAATTTAAGATAAGGTTTATCAATCTGTTTCTAGATCAAGAATATTACAATAAAGTGTACTTGTTACATTAATAGTTTTAACCCATTCAGATCTGATTAGGTCTATTACATTGTCAAAATTAAAATACAAAATATTCTCGTTAAGTTACATGTGCTAATTTCAGTTTAAAATGAAAATGTTCATAAAGATATTCTCGTTTTCAAAGTTGGTAGTAATAAAATACTAAGCATCTGCTTTCATAAATACAAGTGTCAGCAGTATATCTCAAACAAACAAATGACGTAATTACACATGTTATTTTATAGTGAAGCAACGTGTTGTTCTGACTAAATAAACAGTGAATTTTAAGTTTGGCGCTGGGAAATCCAGCTTAGCAACAGATAAAGTGAATAACAAAATCGTATTTATACGTATCAAAATAAAATAGCGTGTTTCCTGAGTGGAACACAATTGAATTTCTTAAAATTACTACGAACCAAACAAAACTGCTTTCATAGGCTGAAATAGGATGTACATCGTCATGCGGAATTAACTGCTTACATCCTAACAAAGTAGTATCTTGGCTCGGACCAACAAACGATCTCCTGTTAATTAGGTCTGCTTTCCATCCTCTAAAAGCATGTGTTAAATTGAAGTGGTTTCTAAACGTTGATTCACAGTTCTAAGTTATTATTGTTTAACTTCTCATCGCCTAAGTGTTGTAGTGTTTCGTCGTCTAATCTTGGTTTGCGCGTTATTCAGAAAATGTTTCACTTAATCAAACCGACCCGCAGGTCACTCGCCATTGTTCTCTTAAATATGCTGCTGCCTCTTTTACCTATGGCCGAGTGCCTATCTCGTGCTCTCGTACGATGGGAGGATCCCAAAGGGGGGGTTGTCATTCCTCTCTACGCGCTTGCGACTAGGTGTGAAATACACCGCCATCCAAAACAACTAGACTAACGAGTCAAGATGCTGTTACAATGTAATATTTTAATTGTAAAATGTATTATGACTTTACTTAATAAAGGTGTTTAACTATTGTCGTACCTTAAATGAAGCGAATTATGAATTCGAAAATAAAATTGTTACACTACCCCTTTCCTAAAAGAAAAAAAAATTTTTCAAGGAATTTAGTATAACAAATACAAAAAAATTTTTTTTTTTTAAATATACTAGCCTTTTCTACCTTCCTAACTATCAAAACAATTTTTACGAATTTATTCAAACGAGGGAGACAAATATTTACAATTCGAGTGTGTTGGTAACTACGTGTACCTGACGTCCATCGGGAGACAAAATCGGGAGTCGCAATCGGTATTAGTCAAAATTGGGAGGGTCAAATTAGAAAGTCTAACACTCCACGGAAAAATTAATCAAAATCAAACTCAGAATAATCCTTCAACTAGAGGTTCTTATTCTTACCAAGGCTAGTATCTACTAACTGTAACCAAACATTTCACAATTTATCACAACTTCCACAAAAAAAACTTCACTTCCTGGAGCTCTATTAGCTCTATCTACAAAAAAAAGAATGCTACTACTTCAAAACAGCATAACCATTCAAAATATTATCACTATAAAGTGACAATCAAAAGGAAGACCCTACTAATAGGCCTAAATTTCAAACACTATTATCACAAAGTGATAATCAAAACAAAATTAACCCAACCAAAAGGTTGCGCACAAATTTCAAATACAAAAAATCATCACTATATCGCAAAGAGACAATAAAACTAAGGTAACCTAACCATAAGGTCACTTAACAAATTCATATACAAAATATTATCACTTTATCGCAAAGAGATAATCAAAACTAAGGTAACCTAACCATAAGGTCACTTAACAAATTCAAATACAAAATATTATCACTTTATCGCAAAGAGATAATCAAAACTAAGGTAACCTAACCATAAGGTAACTTAACAAATTCAAAAACAAAATATTATCACTTTATCGCAAAGAGATAATCAAAACTAAGGTAACCTAACCATAAGGTCACTTAACAAATTCAAATACAAAATTGAACCAGATAGGGCTGTAATCTCCTGCACCCTACTGATTATCCTATCACTAATTTCCAAACAACAGGTCCCATCAGTGATGGACCAAATGGTGAGGCTCACCATTTTGACCTACTCAAACAAAAATATTTCGAACGGTCAAAACAAGGAAAGAATAAATCAATATTCTCTCTACCTTGATATGTAGAAATCAGGACCAACAACTTAAATAGCCCACCTACTTCTACATTAAAAAGATATCTGTCAACGACATCTTCTAAACACATTTCCGAATAACGCGCGAACAAAACGACCAGCGTGCACATCAATGCACACCTCAACCCTACAAAACCTACAAAATCCTTAACCACTTGTTCCACTTATCAAACAAAATACTCAAAATTAGTGAAACGACACTAAATCAAAAAATCGGAACAAAACAAAGCAAACCACTACTGTATTACATAACATCAAAGAGATGACCAGACCGGAACTAATCGTCAGGATCATCATTTTCACTTGGACACGCTACATCAACGGGTTTCAAGTCTTTACGTGCCATTTCCGGCTCTTGTTCCATTTTCGTTCTCTAACTCATACACTAAATTGGAATGTTTTTCCGAACTTTACTCATAACGAACTTTGGAGCTAACTTAGCGGAGAATTTATCACCAGCACTCGAGAGTACCTTATTAGCTCTCCAAACACTTTCTCCGACTTGGAACGAAATGTCTCTTCTTCTAAGATTGTGGCGTTTACTCGAACGTTGATAAGCTACATGCAAATTTTCACGGACATTTCCAAAATATCAAACAAAAGTTGACGATCCAAAACATAAGAAGGTCTACTACTGGAGACGACATCAACATCCTCACCAGGTTTAAAATTCTCACTATAAGCTTTTCCACTTAAGGGTACCTGACGACCAAAGACTAAAAAATTTGGAGAATAGTTGGTGGACTCATGTTTTGCTGAATTAATTGCGTACTGAATTTTTGATATTTCATTATCCCACGTATCATGTTCTTCTACGTATGAACGAATTGCACTACCAACTGTCTTATTGATTCTTTCCACAAAATTGCATTGGGGAGCATAAACAGCATTATACCAAATCTTTTGAATTTCGTACCTTGCACACAAAGCTTTAAAAATACGTCCAATTAATTGTGGACCATTATCACAAATAACAAACTGTGGCACTCCGTAGACAAGAAATACTTTTTCCTCCAAAAACTTCACAATCAAATGTGCCGTAGCACTACGCAAAGGTTGCAAAATCGAACACTTCGAGAACCAGTCACCAACAACTAAAAGTCATTTACCTGCTTATGAATCATCAATAAAAAAACTAATCATGACAATAGCTAACAAAAAAATCAGTGTTCAGGTACACTCTCATCTTACTACCAATCGAACTGTCGAAACAACTACAATGCTTCACAACGCCTAAATATGCTAGAGTGACAAACCCTCTACGAGTCTCACCTAGACTAACAATACAAAAATTTACATCAACTCAAAAAAATATGATGCAAAAAAAATTTCTAGAGCGCCTAACTCACCTCGAGTCTCGTCTAGACTTACGCAATGCCGAGCGACCAACTCTTCCTGAGTCTCGTCTGGACTGACATACTGCTGAGCGACCAACCACGACGACAAGTTTCGCCTAGTCTCAATTGCGTTGCAATTCTGATCTAAACAAAATCTGCTAACAAAATCAAAAACGTGCTTATGCACAAAGAGCAATTTTCAAATGACACGACGACAGCTCACTCCAATGTACCCTCAAATAAAATCTCTAGCCTTATCATCAAATTTGGACAAAAATGTTCTTTATTGACTCAAACAAATCAAACTCCAGGCTTATCAGCTTCTTTAACTGACAGTCTTCCTAAAAATTTTCCTTTTCTCCAAAACTGGCCTCTCACTCACTACTCCAGTTCCTCTTTAAGTAGACAAACAATTTGGAATTTCTCCGACATGACCACAAAAGCCTAATGGAATCAAACTGAAAGATCTAAATGATTTAAACCTTACAAATATTATCAAAACAAATTTGGGCAACCAAAGGTAAAAGTCAAAAGGTGTTTTTGGTAAAATAATTTTTGCCAAAACAATATCAAAAAAAATTATATTGGGTCAAAACAGAACGAAAGTTAAAAATAAATTTAACTAAGTTAATTAATTGACTGACTGTGGTTTAACGTTACAACCAATCTTTTAAACAACCAAACCTAATTATCACCTAAACTTTGAGCAAACAAATTTCGATGCAAAACTATTTTTGAACAAACAAATCTCGAAGCAAAATACTTTTCGAACAAACTAATTTCGAAGCAAAATAATTTTTGAATAAACAAATTTCGAAGCAAAATAAATTTTGAACAAACAAATTCGAAGCTAAATAAATCCCGAATAAACAAATTTCGAAGCAAAAATAAATTTTGAACAGACAATTTCAAAGTAAAATTATTTTGAACAAACAAGTTTCAGAGTAAAATAATTTTGAACGAACGAATCTCGAAGTAAAATTAATTTTGAACAAACAAATTTCGAGGTAAATCAAATTATGAACAAACAAATTTCGAAATTAAACAAATTATGAACAAACAAATTTCGAAGCCCCAAACGTTGCCGGCGCCAGTGTAACTATTTTTTCTCTCTAATTGGCTCCGCTAGCCTCACGCATGTGTGCTAGTGAAACAAACTTACTAGAACTACTAAAACACCAGCCCCACATTTGGTGTCAGTAAAACGAAGTCTTCCGACGTAACTAGGGTCTATTCCTTGGGTAGAGCTATGAGCAATGGGGGTAAGTCGAAATCTGTTGGGGGTCACACTCAAACTAAAACAAATAGGCGCCACCAAGTCCAGATTGATTCATGTTAAAAGCATAGCATATTTCTAAGGGCGGACGTGGAGACCCAAAGAAAAAAAGATCGCCTTCGGTGACAAAAACCTGTCTTAACAGAATAAGACGCTGTTCCTGTAAGAAAGAATAATAATTAAGTCAACATAGAAAATGGGAACACTGTTTGTGTCCCTCAAATATGCCTAAAAAATAAAAGAATATTTTCTACATAAGGGTGGCATCAAAATTCAACTCTTATTGCATTTTTGGGTTGCTAGGTTTGATCACACTTGATCAAAATAAAAACTTTAAACTTAGGTTAATAATTTACTAGAAAGAATTCCTTTAGCTTTAAATAAAATTGAATGCAACAAAATTAAATAATTACTTGTAGTAGTTTGGAAATTTAAGATAAGGTTTATCAATCTGTTTCTAGATCAAGAATATTACAACAAAGTGTACTTGTTACATTAATAGTTTTAACCCATTCAGATCTGATTAGGTCTATTACATTGTCAAAATTAAAATACAAAATATTCTCGTTAAGTTACATGTGCTAATTTCAGTTTAAAATGAAAATGTTCATAAAGATATTCTCGTTTTCAAAGTTGGTAGTAATAAAATACTAAGCATCTGCTTTCATAAATACAAGTGTCAGCAGTATATCTCAAACAAACAAATGACGTAATTACACATATTATTTTATAGTGAAGCAACGTGTTGTTCTGACTAAATAAACAGTGAATTTTAAGTTTGGCGCTGGGAAATCCAGCTTAGCAACAGATAAAGTGAATAACAAAATCGTATTTATACGTATCAAAATAAAATAGCGTGTTTCCTGAGTGGAACACAATTGAATTTCTTAAAATTACTACAAACCAAACAAAACTGCTTTCATAGGCTGAAATAGGATGTGCATCGTCATGCGGAATTAACTGCTTACATCCTAACAAAGTAGTATCTTGGCTCGGACCAACAAACGATCTCCTGTTAATTAGGTCTGCTTTCCATCCTCTAAAAGCATGTGTTAAATTGAAGTGGTTTCTAAACGTTGATTCACAGTTCTAAGTTATTATTGTTTAACTTCTCATCGCCTAAGTGTTGTAGTGTTTCGTCGTCTAATCTTGGTTTGCGCGTTATTCAGAAAATGTTTCACTTAATCAAACCGACCCGCAGGTCACTCGCCATTGTTCTCTTAAACATGCTGCTGCCTCTTTTACCTATGGCCGAGTGCCTATCTCGTGCTCTCGTACGATGGGAGGATCCCAAAGGGGGGGTTGTCATTCCTCTCTACGCTCTTGCGACTGGGTGTGAAATACACCGCCATCCAAAACAACTAGACTAACGAGTCAAGACGCTGTTACAATGTAATATTTTAATTGTAAAATGTATTATGACTTTACTTAATAAAGGTGTTTAACTATTGTCGTACCTTAAATGAAGCGAATTATGAATTCGAAAATAAAATTGTTACAACGTGTCCAACCAGTTTTGAGGCGGAAAACGTAATGACGAAAAAATAAGCGCAGCTAAATCTGATGATTACTATAAACAACGACAGGTGTTGGTTGTGAAATATCTGCAGCTAATGTTGACTGTGCGAAAAAAATATATTGGAAAACATATTGAATCGGCAAATGTTCAAGTACTGTGCGAAGTTGGCAGCCACAGGTCACTTACCCCCCCCCCCCACTGAATGTCGGAGAAATAGGGTATTTAATTGTAAAACAATAGAAGGGGACTGAACTGCGTCTAACAAAAAAGAACAGCGCCTATGATCAAAGACAACAAACATAGAAACAAGAAGAAAATTTTGGAAAGCATATATGGGGAGCACAGCACAGTGTGCCTATGAAATACGGATAGTAGGAAAAGCAGATAGAAAAACGGTAGCAGCCTTTTGGAATGTTGTGCTTCAGAAGTATGAGGATGATAACATGTACAGACAAAGTTGATAACAAATAGGTTATAGAAATAGTAGGGGAATAAAGATGTCTGTAAGAAAAAATAAGAGAAATAGAAGGGCATTTTTGGGGAAAAGTATAGGATATATTACAGCAGAGATAGGAAGAAGGAGGCAGATGTAGACTTAATTTCGGATAGTGATAGATACAGACTGCAAATTTCAGGGAATTGTGTAGGTTAGTTCAGAATGGAAAACAGTGTCTAACTAGTTTCAGGACTGAAGACCTAATGATGATATATGCACAGGGTGTATCTGAAATAAGGGTTGAGATCTTAAGAAGTGATTCCACCTGATAAATTAAGTAACTTTTGTTCTTCGAAGTTTATCGAAAAGGTGTTTAGTTTGGGAGATATTGCAATTGAAATTTAGGGGCTCTTTCTTCTAAATAAAGGTTGACTTCATAAGGGAACAGTAGTAGAACGTGTACATTCTAATAATTTAAAAGAAAATCGCCAGCACGCAAAAAAGGAGTCCAAAAATTTTAGTACAAGGAAAATTTAAATACGGTTAAATGTACTTTTGCGAAGCATAACTGCATAAGTTGTTTATGTTTAATGTAATAAGTGCATCACGGTACGCGAAACCTTTAATGTCGTCAACCTGATTTTGTTGACGGTTGCACTTATGATTTAACATGGGTTATAATCATTTGCAAATAAACTTTGCAGAGAACGAGTACGAATTATTCTGCATATTACATTTTGTTAATTTTAAAGGTAACATAGCGCACACAGTTTTATGTAGCTCCAGAGGTTGATCATCCAATTCCTGGTCAAGTACAGCTCTAAAGAAATTTATATACATTATACTTGTAAGACGTTGAGGCAAAATAAACGCCTCAATAAACATGTTCCCCAGAATTCATGGCCAAACATTTACGCAAAAGTGATGTTAAAACCGGCCTTCTTGTATCATATGGGGATTCTCATATCTCCATTTATGCTGCACTCCGAGTAAAACAACATTCGTCGGTAAATAATATCTTGGCACCAAAAACGAAATGAGCAATTTTCTGCTGCCTGAACCATTCACAAAATTCAAGTCTTATCCCGAAATCGTTGTCTCTGAGACATTGCACTCTTCTCACATGATACGGGTAGACAATGTTATCGTATAGGATCCTATCCACTGAGAAATGAGAAATATTTACAACGCGGCTTATATCTCGAGTACTGGTGCGGGGATCATCGGATCCTCGCACCACATCATGTTATTGAACTGAGACATGGGAAATATTGACAACGCGGCTTATCTCACGAGTACCGGTGCGGGGATCCAATGAACACCGCACCAGTACTCATGAGGTAAGCCGCGTTGTCAAGATTTCTCATTTCAATAACATGACGTGGTCGTTCTTTTCCTCGATCATCATACGATGACCTCACATTTCCTGTATCCCGAAGTCTATGTACACACTGTAAAGTACACTAATAGGATGTCACAGTATTCTGCATTGCTAACATTTTTAACGACGAATTGCAGCAAATTAATATCAAAGACTAAATAACAGCGGTAAACAATACGTATCAATTAATGCGGTTAGCTTCACTGAAATACACGTAATGTTAATCATTTACGTATAGACGTTGTTTAATCAGAAAATGCTGATGAAAGCAATTCCCTTTTTTAATATAGGGAAACGCCATAACCGAACCCTAAACTTCAATAGCGAATAACTTGAAATCGGGATGCTTTTCTGAAAAACTTCTAAGAACAGAAGTTACTTAATTTAACGTGAGGGATCGCTTATTAAGTGCTCAACCTATATTTCGATTACACCCTGTATACACGATACATACAATATATTTTAAGTAATGTCAAACCTGAGAAAAGCATTTTTCGCTTATAACCTTAAGTGTTCGTTGCAAATTTAAATTGGACCATATTTCTTTTTAAAGGTTTAAAAACAAATGGTGTACTTGAGAATTAGAGAAGAACACTTAAATACAAATCTAAATTTCTTTAAATTCAGTTAATGTTTTTAGAAAACTCTAAATATTTGACCCATAAGAATTCCTCACAAGAAAGTAAGTTTATTTGAATGGTTCCAATATGAACTATTACTTGGATATTGATTTATGTTTTTTATTGGGCACAAACAGTGACCTCAGTTATTGATTGTTCTTGTATATATTTTTATGTTTCGGATTTAACTAAGATACTTATTGCTGTTGAAGTTCATCATAACCTAAAGGTTTCTGCACCTTATCATTTAGGTTTATCTTGTAGATATTCTTTGATGCAATGGCGCTCCCCTCCCCTCTCCTTGCTTTGATAGTCTCATTTCACGACCACTCTTATGCTCTCGCGTAATTTAAAATCAAGTTAGTCCGGAAGTATAGTCAACGATTCCGTTACTTTCAAAGCCGCCCTTCCACCCTGCATAAATGCAAGGCTTATCTCAATTTATAAGGGATCCGCTGAACCCTACCTGTATCTATATGTGTGACACTCTTTAACCTTAGAAGGTTAAATGTTACAAACTTAATTTGAGTTTTATTCCACAACTGTTATCATAGCTGTAAAATGTAGATGTTAACGCTTTTATTCTAACGTTTGAACATAATAATCTCCGTGCCATTTCGTACAAACATTTTTTACCGGATTTTATGTTGATAGAAACGTCTTATTTTTTTACTGACAATGTGCTTAATGCCGCCGACTGTCTGATGTTGAATTCAGAAAGGGATGGCAACACAATTGTTTGAATGTTTGAAGGATTATAATAATATTAAAAATATGGTAGAGCTTTAAGAGGGATTACTAGAAATCTGTACATAATCTCTTTAACAAAGCATCAAAGCTTGAGATAAAGTCTTACTTCAATTGTAAGTTTAAAAAATATGAATATAAACAACTGTAGCGAATACAGAAATCTCTTTCTGTTAGTTCTAATAGAAGAAATAAAATTCTTGAGCGATTGCTGATGAAATTAATTTCTATCTCATTGGTTGTATATCGTCGTCCCTGTCTTAAAACAATGAATGCGTAAATTTGTCACTTTTGACCTATGTACAAGTTGGATATGCATTTTTAACGAACTGTTCAATGCCAAACCTGTGAATGAGACCAGCCCACGGGTTTAGTCTAAAACCGCGAGTGCATTTTCACGCACGTACCAAAATTTTATGTTCTACAATGTCAAATTGATGAATATGTCTCATTTGATGTTTTCGCTTAGGAAGAACTACAAGATTCCGTGATTCGTAGAGCGAATGTGCCACATTCGTTGTTTTGGCTTATGCCAATCGTGGTTTAAAATTGTGCGAATAACAAACAACGATGTATACGTCGTGACTGCTGCTGTGTGGTGTGGTTTGTGGTGCTTCATGTTTTGAAAAAGAAAAACACGTGTACCACAGAGGTTGAAGGATATCATGGATAAACTATTTATGCTGAATACCGTAATGTTTCCTGTTATAATAAACAACGTCAATGCGTCCTAAATAATGTTATGCAAAATTTAAAGTAAAGAACTATGAAAAATATTGAAAACTGTAGGAAAACCTACACGAATCATTCCATTTTCACTGTAAATAATAAGAAAAAGAAGAGATGTCGCGACTTTTTTATGGCTACACTAAATATTACAAACGCATTTATAAGTAGCTGTTTAAAAAATGTGCTAGTGGAAAGATCAACAAGGAAAAGATACTCCTCACAATAAATTGGATTAGGACAGCGATGATTTTCTTACAAAACACGCTAATTCGTTTCCAGCTGTGGAATCGCACTATTGCAGATAATATACAACTAAAAAATATTTAGATTCTGATAATGAAAAGAAGTGACACGAATGTCAGTACTTTATACAGGAAGCTGTGAGATGAAGACAAGGAAACTGCTAGAATATATCCAACAGTTGTTTCTTTTAACTTCGATTTGGAAGCAGTTCCAAACTGCACTAAAGGATCAACAGGACAAATTTTGTATCTGCATAAATTAAAGTTTTACAATTTTCAGTTTACAATATGGGTAATCAAGAAGTAAAATGGTTAACGCTAGCGCTTTACTTAAGCAAACATTAGGTAGTAGAAATGACTTTATTAATTTCAGTTAGTAAAGGAACTTTTAATACAAAAGCAATCTGTAAAATTTAAAAACCTTGGTATTTTATATTTATTAACGTTACTATTATAATATGATATTAAAATACGATAAAGAGTTAAAATAGTAAAGCACCTAGTGCATTATATACAGACAGTAATAGTTGTCGGAGACCTTACACTCCGTATTAAATTCATAAATTTAGCAAAATTACAGATAGACAAACGGAAAATAGCCGGCATGTTGATGTTATTTGTACAAATTTAGACAGGTTCAAAAGATCATTAACCGTAGGATCGGACCAATACACTCCAACAACCATGTACTCATAAGTTAGAGCCACGTATTTGTAACACAACAAGTGCCGCAGCTTTCCGCATCAAATGTAAAAAGCGTATGAATAAGATGACCGTTCACACGAACAGAGCAAACCGTAAAAATGGAGCAGTTTACTCGCAGCATTCCACAAGAACGAGAGATTATGCAATAAACCTGAAGTGTTAAAACTTGCAAAATTCAAAGATAATGATAAGAGGGGATCAGTTCTGATCAGATTATCAAACACCCGCCAGCAATATTTTAAAACTCGATCGCCAGCCACAAGTACGATAAGGTACGGGACGGTAATGCAAATATCGAGACTCTCAGTGATTGGATAGGTCCTTATAGGCGATTAACGCTCACATCAGATATCGGTTTCGTAGGGAAAATGACCAGTGTTGAGCACAGCAGGTTAGAATTTTACCTGCAACGAGGTCTGCCCGAAAGGTGAATGAAGTTTTGAAGCATTGAAACCAGTAAGTTAATTGAATTATAGCGTTAACACGCTGTGTTGTGTCTTAGAATTGAAATTGATTGTTAATATCCATACTTGTGTGGAGCTTATTTTTACAAAGAACAATTCATTTTGATGCTCACTTCCGCACATTTAGAAATTATTGTGTATATGAAAACGCGTTAGTGTAGAAAGAAGTTAGTCAATAAAAATTATATTATTAACTTTCGACAAAGTTGTGTTATTAATAATTCTACGTTTCGCACCTTAACGTGAATTTGGCCATATTTGGGTAGATTATTACTCTGGTTTGTTTTTGTTGTTGTTATTTACTGTTTTGAAAATCATGTGTTGTAATATATGTTAGAACACACGTAGTCGAGCCTTTTTCTTTGTTTATTTTAAAATTAGTAGGGGGGTAAGAAAGTTGTAATCGAAGCTCCAACCTCTAAGAACAGTAAGAACCGCTCAAATAGGCATACGAGACACCCACATTTTGAGTGGTTTTATTACAATGTAGGGTTTTATCCAGGTGGGTTGGCGCTCAAAGGCTTTATATAGACAAGGAGTTTAACGACTTTTTGTGGTATGCGTATATATATATATATATATATATATATATATATATACTTTAGTGGTATAAAGACCTTGCAGTTATAAAATATAATATATACAATAACAGGCTTTTAGGTCTGCTGGTTAATTAAGTGTACTCTTTATTATAAATCTAAGCTTTCGGTTTTATTTTAAACTATTATCAAAGATACTAAAAATTAGAAACATTATATATATATATTTTTACGTCTTGGCACTTACATTTTGACTAATATTTCAAATACTTTAACGTTTGTAAAGTACGGCAAACATAAATTTCTCAGTTACGGGATCTGATATTTGGCTTTCTTTATTTGGCATACACTACCTTCAACAAAACAACCCTTAGAACCCTTTTAGCCCCTACTAACATTTCATTGGCCCCACTGGTTTTGAATAAAAGTGGAAATTTCGTCCGTCTTTATAACTCTTATCTTGGTGTGCACAATTTCTAGTTTTATTTAAAACCACTCCACGCATTTCTACATATTAATTATTACTCAACCCCTAATTTCATTTCTCTCACGTCTGTCTAACTACGCTATATAATAACTTACACTATAAAATAAAACAAATTTAAACTTTCCGTCGCATGAACTCTCATCATGCTAAACCCTCTTCTTGTACAATTTTATATGGATATAAATTTTCTAAGTGAAAACGCCCACGACGTTCCCCTGTCATAGTATCTAATTCAAACGTATTTCCTTCAGCAAAAATACGCGTGATTTTGTACGGCCCTTCGTAAGGAAACAACAACTTCGCGCAAATGTTTCTTTCGCGGTTTGAAACCCTTAATCTTTTTACTACCACAATATCTCCTATTTCAAAAATCGTCCTTTTTTAATCCTACTACGCCTTCGCTCGATGTCCCTACGCTGCATCCTTTCAATTCTACGCCTAACACTACCCAACAACTCTGTGATGTGTTGCACCTCGACTTCTTCCCTCCAAGGCCTAGCTGGTATAATCTTTCTAATCAATGTTATCGGACATGTTTTTGTAACAGATCTCGGTACGCAATTTATAAAATTTTCTATCTGTGGCAGGTATCTAACCCATCTATCGTGGTGCTCTTGCGTTGCCAACCGTAGATATTTTATGACCTCTCGTATATAACGTTCGCATGGATTTGCTTTCGGATGCCGTATGCTGCTAAATGATACCTTAATATGTTCTCTATTTAACCCGTTTCTGAATCTTTGGTTATTGAAATATGTCGCGTTGTCTACCAAAATCCTATCCATTTTCCCAACCTGGCTTCCAAATTCTCTAATTTACTGTAAAGCATGAACCGTGTTACTTCGTCTTGCCGGAAATAATTTAACAAATTTCGAAAAAACGTCCACAATTACCAATATGTGCCGATACCCCTGTTCACTAGTAATTAGGTTGCTCAAGTAATCAATAGCTACCAATTCTAACGGTCCACTCACGCTCACATTCATCGGTACGTTCTGCAACACCACGTTTTTGTCTTTCCCTAAAATACAAATCTTACAACGATTAATCCGTTCTTTAACCACCGTGATATCGTTTCTTGTATAAAACGCCTCTCTAAATACCAAAAATGTTTTTCTAATGCCTATATGTCCAAATTTTAAATGAATTTCGTCTATAATTTCCACAGCCGTGTCTCTGGATGTGTAAAATATTACAGGCTTTCTGCGTGCGTCTATAGACCTAAGGGTAGTAGAGGGAGTAAGTAAGGGGTTACTGTAACTTGTTGTTTAGAACGTAAGAAGTTCTCAAGATGTGTAGTCGCTTAGCTTGATTTATATTTAAATAAACCTTTCTTTAAACTTGATGTTGTTTATTGCATTATATCAAACTTTGGTGCCGAAACACGGGAACGATCTGGTGATAAATATAAACGAGCTTTAACGTAAATATTCGAAATAACGGAACGGAAACGCGAATATTTAACAAACGGCTATACTATCGAGGCTTCATGATGGAACAAGTAAAACGGACAATTTGTAGAACGCACTTAACTAAAACAGTTAATAATATAAATTCTATGCTAGAAGGTAGTTTCAGTGTTGAAGACATTTATACAGCTATGTCAAAGTTAAAGCTTGCGAGTGACAATCTGAAAGAAATTGATAAGCAAATTGAACCTCTGCTTAAAGAAAATCTAGAGGACGAGTTTATGAAAAGGTATGAATATGAAGAGGTTGCTGTAACTACGATGTCTAAGTTGGAATTTAGATTAAAATGTCCAGAAAAATAGCAGATAGAGGTTGACTCGAATTTAACGAATACGGTACCAGTAAGTAACGAAACAAGTAGGCCGTCCTTTACGTCAGTGAAGCTTCAACGTGTACAGTTAGCGAAGTATGATGGTACTGCAAAGGGCTGGCTTCCTTTCTGGGAACAATTCAGAAGTATGATCCACGACAATCAACAATTAACGAACGGAGATCGATTCAACTACCTGCGAATGTATGTCACGGGAAGGGCCGCTGAAGCAATTGAGGATTTCTCCATCTGGAGCATTCTATGAAGAAGCTTTAAATATATTAAAAGATCAATTTGGAAATGGGGAACGGCTAATTGAACAATATATTGATAGCATTATGAAAATCGAACCTGTAAAATCTAAAAATGACGTAAGCACTTTGAGGAAGAATTACAATCTAATCACTTCAGCTATGCGTGCTCTTGAAATATTGGAAGTATCTAGTTCTCAGTATAACATAATCGTAAAGTCGACTCTCATTAAGTCGTTGCCAACGGAATTGCGTTTAGGATTTTATCAACAAATGAAAATGAAATCATCCAATCATCTAGAAATTATTGCGAATAATTTAGAAAGTTCATCATCAAGGTCAGAGGAAGATGTAGATCGCCAGGCAAAAGATTTATTGCAGTTTCTTAAAAACGAAATTGAGTCCTTAGAACAAGCTTTAAATCCGGATGCAGGTTGTAAAGAAAAGATGCTCCCAACAGAAAAGAGAACGCCTTACAAAGGAACTGCGGCTAGTTTATTAGTCACGCCGAACAAACGTCTTGAATGCTGTGCTTTCTGCAAGAAAGACCATAAAACCGAAATGTGTGACTCAGATGTACCTTTGGCAAGAAAGAAAGAAATTCTAAAGGCAGCAGGAAATTGTTACCGTTGTACGAGAAATAACCATAGTGCTAAATATTGTAAAAATAGATTCTTAAAATGTAAGGAATGCACAGTAGGCATGCTACAACAATATGCGACCCAAGCTTTAAGCCAGGTAAAGATAGACACAACGCTGAGAAGACAGGTATTGCAATGAAATTAACGAAAGGCGAGAGTTCAATGAACACTTCGGCGCCGTCGGTGTCCAGTTTGATGACAAACGTAAACAAAAATGTGCTATTGCAAACGGCTTGTGTTTATGCCTTTGGCGAAAATTCAAAGAAGTTAATCAGCTTAGTTATGGACGGCGGCAGTCAGCTTTCATTTATTAAGGAGAATCTATCAAGGGTATTAAATTTACCTGTAGTTGGACAACATAGGGTTCGTATTGCCGCGTTTGGAAATAATGCATCGATTCCCTCTAAGCTTTACAACCGCGTTTTAATTACTTTAAAGGGACAATATACAGATGAAATTTCAACGATTGAGGCTGTGGAAGTTCCAGAAATTTGCATGGATGATTTACATATACCTAAAGAAAGCGTGGTAGAGTATCAAAACTTGCAGCTTGCTGACAATATCCCGTTTAATATAGATCGAGCGTTAATTGTTGATGGAATTAGTATCCTTATTGGGGCAGACAATTACTGGACAGTAGTGACAGGAAACAATATTCGTCTAAATAAAGGTTTAGTAGCGGTGGACACGAAATTTGGTTATGCTTTGCATTGCCCCATACCAGTTGATGCTACAACCATAGGAGTAAATCTGCAAACAGTGTTACATGCGACAGTTATAAAAACAGAAGCCGCGATTGAAAGTATGTGGGATTTGGAAACAATAGGTATAACCAAAGAAGCAGACGACGATAAGAAATTTTTTGATAATTATTTGAAAAATAAAGTTCATAAATGTGATGATCGATATTTAGTAGCGTTACCGTGGAGGAATGAGGATGCAGTGATTGAAAATGATAATTTAATTAGTGCCCGAATTCGTGCTCAAAGGTTAAAGTTTAAATTGACCAATATTAACAAAATATGTGAATATAACGCTGCTATCAAAGGAATGTTGGATAATAATTATGCCGAGTTAATTTCCCGCGGTGATGCTGAAAAAACAAATGGCGATCGTGTTTACTACATGCCACACAGGCCGGTTTTTAGAGAAGATAAACAAACAACGCGTTTACGAGTGGTTTTCGATGCGTCTTCACATGCCCCGGGACAAAAATCGTTGAATGACTTATTAGAAAAAGGGCCTAATTTAAGTCCAGATTTAATTAAGATTTTGCTTAATTTTCGTGTAGGCGAGATCGGAATTACGGCTGACATTGAGAAAGCATTTCTACAAATTTATTTACATTCCGACGATAAAGACGCACATCGATTTTTATGGTACAATAACGACAATGAACTGGAAACGTATCGTATGAATAGAGTAACATTCGGAGCTACATGTAGCCCGTTTCTTTTAAATTCGGTGATACGAACACATTTAATCAATAATCGAAAACAAAACCCGGAATTTATTGAAATCTTAGAAAGTGAACAAACGTGGCCAGATAATACAATAGAGACAGCTACGTCAACGATAGATATAGTATCGAAAATGTCTTTACTAATTAACGACACTATAAAAGGTAGCAATCAATTTATAGATTCCTCCAGATACAGTGATTTTGATCGTTTAGTGCGGATAACGGCATATGTTTTACGATTTATAGGAAATTTAAGAACCAGAAATAATAAAGAAATAAAGAGCTTAACCGTAAACGAATTTGAAAGGGCCGAAATAACTCAGCGGAAGGTTTATTATTCGGAGATTAACAGCTTACAAAAGGGTCAGGGCATTGAACGGAAATCGAGTATTTCAACTTTAAGCCCTTTCTTAGATAAACATGAATTGCTGCATTTGGGTGGACGTCTTCATAATTTAAGAGAAGATTTCGACCTCAAGCATCCCGTTATTCTATCGAAAAATGCACATATAAGTAAACTACTAATAATGAAGTTTCATAAAACTCTTCATCATAGTGGTGTTAATGCGACACTTTACGAATTACGTAAACGATTTTGGATTGTACGAGGACTGCAATTAATAAAGTCCGTTTTAGCAAGGTGTGTCATCTGTAAACGACTTCGTGGAAAGTCAGGGTCGCATCCTTTCGCGCCGTTACCTAGAGATCGAATACAGCAATCAAAGCCCTTTGAAGTGACAGGTTTAGACTTCGCCGGACCGTTGTATTTTAAAAACAGTTATCATTCAAAGCCATGCTATGTGATTTTATGTACCTGCGCTGTTATACGAGCACTTCATCTAGAGATTGTTTTGAAAATGGATGTTGCGTCTACAATCAGTGCATGTAAACGGTTCTTTGCCCGTAGAGGGATTCCTAAGGTCATTTACTCAGATAACGCTAAAACATTTAAAAGAATATCACGTGAAATATCGACTTTAAACGAAGTGATGGCGAGTACAGAATTGATCGAGTTTGTAAGCAGTCACCAAATTAAGTGGAAATTTATAATAGAGCGAGAGGCTTGGCACGGAGGATTTTACGAGCGGCTTGTAAAAAGTGGTAAAGACGCCCTTAGGGCTACGATAGGACGTTCTTTACTAAATTTAGATCAACTAAATACACTCAGTACCGAGGTTGAAGCAACAATAAACGCCCGCCCGCTCACATACTTAGGTAGTGAACCTATGGATTTAATGCCGTTAACCCCTTCGCATTTTTTATTGGGACCCGCTTTGGCTACTATTCCTTTTGTTGACCGTGTTATTAATGGAGATAAGATTCGTAGGCTATGGAAGCAGAGAACAAACGTTATCGACTACTTTTGGAAAAGATGGAGCGCAGAATATTTACAATTATTAAAAGGAGCTCATCATAACGTGAATGTGCGTGAGTGTGCGATTAAGCAAGGGGATGTCGTATTAATACATGGAAATGATAAACGACGGTTATTGTGGAAATTAGGGTTGGTGAACGACGTTATAAACGGCCGTGATGGCAAAGTGCGTGCCTGTTACGTTAAGATTGCGAATGGTACCGTAATTAGGCGCCCAATACAATTATTGTATCCTTTAGAAATAAGAAGTGATAAGTTAAGTTGTACCGCCGCGCCGGAGGATGTGTAAAATATTACAGGCCTTCTGCGTGCGTCTATAGACTTAAGGGTAGTAGAGGGAGTAAGTAAGGGGTTACTGTAACTTGTTGTTTAGAACGTAAGAAGCTCTCAAGATGTGTAGTCGCTTAGCTTGATTTATATTTAAATAAATCTTTCTTTAAACTTGATGTTGTTTATTGCATTATACTGGATAACACCAACAGTTCTGCATCCCCTATCCTTTTTACCACAAACTGGCCTACAATTGTAAATCCACGGTACTCCTCCACATTTTCCCTCGTTAATTTCTCGCGTATCGAGCTCACCTCACTGTGCCTCTGCGTCTCCATAAGCTTGGCGTTTGTCCACCGACCAACATCCCTGAACTCCTGCAAAGCAACTAAACAATCCTTTACGTCCTCCTTATTCGCCTCTACCTGCTGTCTGCTTAGAAAATTCGCCGTCACATTTTCCTTTCCTGGTTTATGTTTAATTTCGAAATCGTGCTCTTGCAATACTAGTGCCTACCTATACAACCTACTGTTCAAAAACTCCTTTTTCTTCATGAATGTTACAACCGTGTTGTCGGATTCTATCAAAAATTTCTTTCCTAGCAGATAAAATCGTAACTTTTTTACTGCATACACTATTGCCAACATCTCCTTCTCTGCCGTCGCATATCTGGTTTCGCAGTCTTTTAACACTCTTGAAATAAATACAATTGGTACCTCAGCTCCGTCCTGGATTTGCACCAACTCAGCCCCAATCGCATATTTCGACGCATCCGTCCTCAAAATAAATTCGTCCTTGAAATTTGGATACTTTAACGACAACTCATCATAAAACGCACGTTTTAAATCTTGAAACGCCTTCTCCCGTTCAGCTGTCCATTTCTTCAACAAATTCCATGGAGAAGCGTATGTTGGGCGCATTGTGAAATACGTCCCCTTTGTAAAATTTTTATAAAACTAACTTCAAGCAAGAAAATTTTATAGAGTTCGAAATAAAACAAAATAGACAGACCAACGGATGCAACAGTAATTATTCAGAAAACCTACAAAATACATTTATTTAATTAAATACAGATATACTCTGTAATTTTTATGGAAGAAAAACTACGCAGTTTGGTAATGTAATCAAAGAGCTATTGCTTTTGAATTTTATAATTTGATTTTAAGAGTAACAATAGACTTAAAACAACACTTGCAAAATTATATTGGATTAATCTTAATATTGCATTTCTTTGGAGGGTTAGGAGCATAACTTTAGCCCCGCTGTAAGAATTAGAAACACCATTGCTTGTATATTTTGTCTTAATATACATTTTTACGCGTGAAATTGACTTTAGCTACCTGAATGAAATTTACTCTATCATGGAAACGCAACAGTAATTATGCACCCGCTAACTTGTAGGGGCGAGGGGTAAATTCTGTGAAAACAACTAAAAATATTTTAGAGGTATACAAACTTTAACACTTTCGCTTATCTGGAAAGGTCTCTGAACTTTCTATTTAATATAAAATGTTGAGCACCAACCCATCTAGATCTTTCAGTCTCGTTAGACGATATTAAATCGCTTTTAATTTCTGCAGTACAACTTGACAGAGCCATGTGTACACTTAATTATCTTAACACATATTGACATATAAATATCATAGTATTTAACATCAGAACAATCTGATTAAATTAACTATACTTAATTTGACCAAATATGAATGTAAAAGAGTAAACTTATTAATTATAAATATCTAAGCAAACTAAATGGATATCTATAAGTTTATGTAATTTCTGGTTACATTTTGCTCTTAATCAAGTGTGCACCAACCTACCGGTTCTCTTAGGAAAAAATAGTGTATGCAATTAAATACAAAATAACGGTTTGAAATATGTAGCAGATGAAAGAGTTCAACGACTTATAGCTCATTTATACTAAATAAAATTAAATAAAAACCCTTAACCACAAAAAATATTTAAATTACTAGATACGTATTTCGACCACTATGTGGTCATCATCAGTAGAAAAAAAAAAAATTAGCTGTATAATTTACTATATTGTTGCTTTAAACACTATCGAGGATATTCTCCTCACTCGCAGGCTGGTGTTCTCAACAACAAACAAGTGAATTGTGACATTATAACTTAAATCTACCTAATTTATACTAATTCTAAATTTACTGAAGCGGAACCAGTTTAATCTTGCTTTCTCATTGGTTGTTGACCAATAGGGAAAGCAAAGCAGATGACTCTATTGGCCCATTATCGGTGTTTAAGAGGGGTCCTTTATGTTTAACAATTTTAATTGATTCATAGGCATTTAAGGAGGAAAACGTTGGTACCGCTTTTAACAATTTAACATTTTCTAGTTTAACGGGGTGGCTGGTTTCAAATATATGTTTGGCGACCTGAGACCTTTCATATTTACCATATTTGAAGTGAGGCTCACTTCAAATTTTTTTTTTTTTTTTCTACTGATGATGACCACATAGTGGTCGAAATACGTATCTAGTAATTTAAATATTTTTTGTGGTTAAGGGTTTTTATTTAATTTTATTTAAATCGTGCCACAGTGTTCCTATAGATTATTATCATTTATACTAGGCTCGACCGACCGACCTTGTCGTGCAAGACCAAAAATTGTGTTGTCCGTAAATTTCTCAATTCAAAAGGTGTTGAAGAAAGCATTTACCACCGGACTACTTTCATTGGTAACAGCCATTTATTTAATTCTACGGTTACGTTCGCGTTCAGCAAGTAGAAATTTATAAATTTACCGTCACTTCGAAATACTTACACCTGGTGCTCTTTCGGCGCTAGTTGGTTGTAAATTGAATTACAACCTTACCTTTGATTTTGCAACGCTTGGCCCGACGATACTACATTGGCCAAAAAGCAAATTTCTTTCCTGAAAGTTTTGAATTTTGCCCAACCCTTGCTATTCTAAACAAGATAAGGACCTTTAGCGTGCGCGACAACACTCACACGCCGGACCTACATTTTATTTCTAATCCGAATGAGACCGTATTTTTGTGAAAAAGGCTTGGCTAACGTTTTTCAAGCGGTCGATGTCGGAAGGCAACCCCGAGACCTATGGCTTATTAGTCACACGCGAACCAACTAAGCCACGGAGTTTCCCAATTGAATTACAACCTCTTTAAATGCATGAATAAGAGACTGATTTGATCTTCTCCCCTCTATTATGATTCAGCGTTATTTGGAAATTAGTATTACCGGGAGTTTACGCGATTTTGTGGTTCACAGGGTTTGTACGGCTTGCACTGTTTTAAAGTGGAGGTCAATGAATTTTCGGTGCATGAGAATAATTATTGGTGTTTTCACAGTGTCTAATTAATACATCTGCGTTATTGGTTAGGTCAGTACGTCTTAAATTTTGTACTATTTTGTGGGTTTCAATTGGTTTGAGTGATTTACAAATATATCCGTGTTTTGCATCGATGAAGGATGTTTAAGAATACACGTTCATAGAATGATTATTCATGGAAAAATATGTCTGTGTTTTTCTAATTTGATATTCAACATTTAAGGTCTCTGTTATTACTGGTTAGAAAAAAATACACCAGGTACTTTGCGGTGTTTATTTTGATGTTTTACTTTAATATTATATTTGAATAGCTCCTTTGTTAACTATAAGCCACCCAGGCTTCTATAAAATTTTAAGGGTATTTTCGAGAGTTCATTTTGACTAACTTAAATTAATATTTTCCAATATTCAAATGTAAACTTAATTAACGCATTAGCGTTACAACACATATAATGATAACCTATTTCAATGCGCCCAAAAATGTTTTCTGCTTCTTAATTGTTTTTTTGCGTGATTATAACGTACGACAAAACTCGCGTGTCAGGCAAAAACCGAAAGGAAAGTAAAGGCCCGCACGAATCACGATAACGTATAAACAGATAAAATAAACTTTGACGCGCCGTTTTGACTACAAAAGCGGTGAGTGGGATGGTTCGAATGGACAAAGAAAGGTCATTGCCATCAAATTTTTATTGACAATAAACACAAAAAATTCTTTTTAAAGAAAGAATTACATTCTATCGACAATTTTAATAATTGATGCAAATTTCGTATTATGTAAAAATGGATCGGCGATGAACAAAAAAGATAATGCTTATGATTTCGTTTAAACAAACGTTTTCCGTTAAACACAGTACATTTAGAACAATTTTCAATAAGTAATTTAAAGTAACAAGATACACTTGTGAAGCTGGTTTCGAAGCGGATTTTTGGATACTTGCTCTGACCGTCGAAGTAATATGATTTGAGTTTTTTAAACAAAATAGTTAGTAATCTTAATAATACGAATATTTAAAACACATAACCGCGAACGTTGCGAGACGACTTTATTCGATGGTGGTCAAACCCGCACTCACGTCTTCACAAAGTGCACTCTAAGAGTTCGCAAAACAGTCAGGGGCGTAACTGCTGCATAGCCCCCCAGCACAAACGATTAAAATAATAGGATTAATAGGTTTAGAGTTTTTGTTACATGCACAAAAAAAAGAAAATCACTTTAACCATTAAGTACAAGCTATATCACTACGGTACTATAGCCAGAAAATTGTTATCTATTTTGTTCATCAATCGGAAACTTGTAGGGTTTAAGTTTATAAATGTTCTGAACACCCAAAAATGTTCCATAAGCATCTTACACAATTCGGTAAGCATTATGACTAATTACGCGTTGAACGGTACAAGAGTCTCTAGAGCAGAAAAATGTACGAATAAGATTATTTTCGGCAGAGGACAGATCATGACGTTTTACCAATACTTTGTCGCCAACTTTGAACGACGTCACTTTACAATTACGGCCGCGTTGCTACTTACGTTTCTCCGTGGGAGACCTTAATCTTGCTTGGACCAATACTACAACATCTGTAGAACCCTTCGGTTTTTCTGGAAACGGAACGGCTTCTAATTCATTTAGGTTTCGCATTTTATTAATATGAGCCTCTTCTGGTGTACATCCAATATTCGAATGAACTACGTTATTCAAAAACTGTTCAACCATCATTAAACAATGCCCCCACTTTTGATGCTGCGAGTGGCAATAAGTGAGAAGCAAACGCCCGATCTCTCTGTTTGCTCTTTCTACCATATTTCCTTACGGGTAGTACAGGGAAGTATGAGAAACAAAAACATTCTTCAACTTCAGAAAATTCCTATAAGCCTTACTGTAAATTTGTGTCGCTTTGGCGAACAAAACAACCTTAGACGTCCCTATTAGTTCGAAATACGCACTTAAGCATTTGAGGATAGCCGCCGCCGTAGCTCTCTTTAAAGAATATAACGCCACTCGTTTGCTAAAAATATCAAGGACGACAAAAATTTGCGAAACAACCCCCCTTGGCCTCGGCCAAAGCCCCGTAAGTCTATACTGATCGAATGATTTGGTATTTTTTACATAGATCACATTATTGATAAGTTTAGTGTGCCTTGAATTATTATTCAAATTCAAATTCAAATTCAAATTCAAATTCAAATTCAAATTCAAATTCAAATTCAAATTCAAATTCAAATTCAAATTCAAATTCAAATTCAAATTCAAATTCAAATTCAAATTCAAATTCAAATTCAAATTCAAATTCAAATTCAAATTCAAATTCAAATTCAAATTCAAGTTCAAGTTCAAATTCAACAATTCAAATTCAAATTCAAATTCAAATTCAAATTCAAATTCAAATTCAAATTCAAATTCAAATTCAAATTCAAATTCAAATTCAAATTCAAATTCAAATTCAAATTAACAAATCAAATTCAAATTCAAATTCAAATTCAAATTCAAATTCAAATTCAAATTCAAATTCAAATTCAAATCAATTCAAATTCAAATCAATTCAAATCAAATTCAAATTCAAATTCAAATTCAAATTCAAATTCAAATTCAAATTCAAATTCAAATTCAAATTCAAATTCAAATTCAAATTCAAATTCAAATTCAAATTAACATAAATTCAAATTCAAATTCAAACAAATTCAAATCAAATTCAAATTCAAATTCAAATTCAAATTCAAATTCAAGTTCAAGTTCAAGTTCAAGTTCAAGTTCAAGTTCAAGTTCAAGTTCAAGTTCAAGTTCAAGTTCAAGTTCAAGTTCAAGTTCAAGTTCAAGTTCAAGTTCAAGTTCAAGTTCAAGTTCAAGTTCAAGTTCAAGTTCAAGTTCAAGTTCAAGTTCAAGTTCAAGTTCAAGTTCAAATTCAAATTCAAATTCAAATTCAAATTCAAGTTCAAATTCAAATTCAAATTCAAATTCAAATTCAAATTCAAATTCAAATTCAAATTCAAATTCAAATTCAAATTCAAATTCAAATTCAAATTCAAATTCAAATTCAAATTCAAATTCAAATTCAAATTCAAATTCGAATTCGAATTCGAATTCGAATTCGAATTCGAATTCGAATTCGAATTCGAATTTCCGATTCCGATTCCGATTCCGATTCCGATTCCGATTCCGATTCCGTTTCCGATTCCGATTCCGATTCCGATTCCGATCCCGATCCCGATCCCAATTCAGATCCATATCCAGATCCAGATCCAGATCCAGAGCCAGATCCAGATCCAGATTCAGATTCAGATTTAAATTCATAATTCTTTATTGATTAAAATTAGAAAAATGTCACCTTAAGCAAACTTTTGTTGCTTGTCAAGGCGAACCAATTAAATATAGCAATATTTGAATAAACATAAATACTAAAAACAACATTTCTTACTACATATATTATGTTGTCTTATTCTCATCATATTTAAACATTAAAACATAAAAAATCTGTCAGCAACTTCATGTATTTAATATTACATTTTAAGCTTGACTTGACCCTCATAATTTAATACATACTAATTATCAATCCCCGGTTTTGAAGAATTTAAAACTGGACAGTTGCAAACCTTTATAAACACATTCAAACACAGGTGGCCATCTGTAATTAACTCATGTTAGATGTTTGACAAATTACTGTTGGTTATATAAACCCCATCTACTTTAACGCATATCTGAAATTAAGATCAAGAGCACTTTTTAAGTCTTTTTTTAATTGCTTCAGAAATACAAAAATTGCACATTCTTTAGGTAATTGGTTAAATATAGTTGGAATTAAATAGTTTAGACATCATTGCCCATATCTTTTAGAAATTCTTGGAACAGCTTAACTATTTAATCTTACGTTGTTTAAATTCTGTTTTAACTGCAAGTGAGTTTTTTTAAAATAATGTTCCAATATTAAGTTGTAATATAAGATTCCTTTAACGCTTAGCACATTATTTCTCTGAAGTAATTCATTCAAACTGGTATGTACATGTTCGTTACTTAGTATTTTTAATAATCTCCTTTGTATTACGTCTATCCGCTGCAAATGTGATACACTGGCATGTCTCCACGCCCCAAGACCATATCTCATCACCGATTCTGCCAACGTACAGTATATTACTTTTCTAATAGTTTCGGGAATCATATTTCTGGCATAGTAAAGTTTACTCAACACTACTTTTAACTTGTTGCAAACTACCTCTATTTGATGGTCCCATCTGAAGTGATTGTCGACAGTAATACCAAGATATTGATATGCATTACAGCAGATGAGAACTTTGCACGTGTTAGAATAGACAATAGGATCTATGCTTTGCATTTGAAAGCACCGACATGAGTGTAACTTTATAGTTGTATTATACCTTACAACATAGAGGGTTGTTATATGCATTAATTTAGTTTTATCCTTGTTCACAATCAAATCATTATCGTGGGACCACTTAGTTAAAATATTATTGTCCATTTGCAAGTTATTTTCAGCAAGTTTTAGGATTTTATGAACCGATACTAACAAAATGTCATCAGCAAACATGTAAATTTCACATGCATGTATGAAAGTCGGCTGGTCGTTAACGTATAACACAAATAAAAGTGGTCTTAAAACGGACCACTGTGGGACACCACCATTTAGCGGCTGATTTTTACTGAACGTGTTGCCTATTTTAACTACAAAGTACCTACCCTGTAAGTAATTTCTTATTAAGTCTAAAAACCTTCCCCCAAAGCCCATTCCTATTAGTTTTCATTAATTTTCATGTGATATCGCCTCGAATGCTTTGGAATAATCCACAAAAAGACAAAGCACATTCATATTTTTATGAAGCTTTCCATACACAAAATTTGCAAAATCGACAAATAATTTCCCTGTACTTAGCCTTTTTATAAAGGCGTATTGTGAACAGCTAATAGTATTATTATCTTTTAAAAAATATTCATTTGTTTCAGCAATGTGTTTTTCAAAAAAAATTTCCATCACCGGCATCAATGAGACTGGCCGGTAATTACAAATATCCGAGATGCTACCTTTTTTGTGCACGGGTTTAACGATAGCAGTTTTCCAATAACTCGGTACTTTCGAAGTTTTGATTATTGAATTTATTATACGCACAATAAATTCATACATTTATTCCTTGAAAAATACTAAATCTCTTAATCTTATATTATCAAATCTAGGGGATGTTTGTGTTTTAAGTTTACTCAGTTCTGTTTCAACAAATTTAAAGTCCACTAACTGCATATAGAAGCTGCAGTTTAGTACTTCTCGTGTAACTGGATTTTGCAAAAAGATTTTGTTACATGTATGTAATACCCTCTGTAGGCTATCATAAAAAAATCTGCAAAGTTATTGATAACTAAAGTATCCGCTATATCAGGGATTCCCTTTTTAATAGTTGTATCTACACCGGCTCTTGTTTTACGATTGGAAGCCTCATTCGAATCATCCCACATTTTTTTATATTATTTTTTGCATTGTTAAATTTTATATAACAGTACTAACTAATAGCCTTACGAATTCTAAAATTTACATGATTTCTAAATTGTGCATACCGTTTCCGATCAAATTCCAATTTTGTGATTTTCCATTTTTAAATAATTTATCTCTGCGTTCTATAAGATTTAATAATACCTCAGACATCCATCCTTTTCTGTATTTTACAGAATTAACGCAATTTGTACTTTGTGTTCGATATCTCGGCAATTATTGTACATGCTATCAAAAAAGTTGTACAATGCTCCGTAGAGTTCTTCGGGACATTGACAATCTTCCCTGAGTTGAAAATCTTTTATTACTTAAGATATATCTTATTTTATTCTTATCAAATCTGTAAAAAACAAATTTTTTGTTACTGAAGCTATATTATAAAAACTTTAATAGTTATTAAATAATGATCTGAAAATTTTGATTTTATTACCCCTGCAAAAACCATTTATGTTGTCTGCCTTTATAAAGATTTGATCAATACATGATGACACAAGATGTCCAGCATAAATTGCTTCGCGCGTATTATCTAGAATAACTTTATGGAAACCATCTTCAACATCATCACTTCAAATTCATTCCGGATGCGTGTAGCATTGCCTAAATTCATATTAAAATCCACACCCAAGATAACATTTTTATATTTACTACTATTTAAAAGCTGGGTAGTAAATTCTACAATAAAATCTTTAACATTCATATTTGGTAGTTATTACTAACTGAGATAGTGCCTTCTAAATTTTCATAATAGTTAGTGATATTAATAATTCCCTAGAAAGTAATATTCTTTTTAACATAAAGTATAATATCACCTCCTTTAGTATTCATACATAGTTTAGCATATGAATTATATCCTTCAATTACAAAGTTGCAAAGTTCGTCCTCTCTTATCGAAACTTCAATTAACGTAATCAGATCGAAACAGGTATTCGATAAGTACGATAGAAACTCATTGAAGTGACTCCTAATACCATTAATATTCAAACATATCACTGATAACTCAAAACAATTGGAGTGGCTATTACTAAGGGTATTGGTAAAATTAAAAAGTTCATTACTCCATTGAGATTTGCTTGCAAAGGTTTGATAATGTACAATGCTATTTTCATACTTAATGTTAGTTATCATTATGTTATCACAAAAATGTTATTCTTTAAATAAACAAAACTTAAATCTGTATATAAATTATAACTTTGCACACAATCAAAACAATTCGTTAATATCATTTATATTCATTATCCTTATGGCTTGCTGCATATCGCTATTCTTTTTAGCCAATACCTTACGTATCTAAACCACTCAAATTTCCATCCCACTTTGTTTTAAATAATACATTTTTATTGTAATGCGACAAGTTTTCGTACATGATTAGTTTTCGGTCACTGTAATTCCCCAGGATATTATTATTTGTAATAACTGTTTTACGTTTCGTTAAAATTCTATCACGAATTGCCTCAGACGAACAACGAACAATTACCGATGGAATTACGTTAGGACGCCTCTTCGGTGATCTATGAACCACTTGAATATCGGACTCGTGAATGTCCTTATCCAAATAGTGCACCAACTTACAGACAGCAGATCCTAAAGTCTCGTCGTTCTCAGCAGTTATCTTTTCTAAACCATGGATTTCAAAAACCACACTTCTACTTCGTTGTTCCATAACATTTAACCTGGATTCCAGTTCAATTATTTTTATATCCTTCTTTCTATTATTCTCTAGTAAGTGTTCAATTTTTTTATTTAATGCAACATTAGCTTCCTTAAGAGCTGTCATTTCATCTTTCATGTCATCATATAAACTAGATAAGTCTTTTACATCTTGCACTAACTAGTAATACATTTTTGTATTGATCCAAACTTTTTGTAATATGGTTAAGACCTTTAGCAAAATCTAGAGGTTCTTCTTTCTTACTTACATGGATACTACTTTTATCATCAGATCGGCACTCTTGACATCTCCATTCCTTCCCCTAGTGGATGATAGCGATCTGTAAGTGGATTCAGCCACAGTTGAACATCCAAAATGATATGAACCATTTCATTCAGAGCAAGTAAGTAGAGTATAATTGGGGCATCCACCGCCACATTTGCTCCCAAAACCCACATTTGCTCCCACATTTACATGTAAATCCCCATAAGGAGGAAATGAGGATGAGGGATCCCACATTTGCTCTGTCCTTGCTCTACTCCTTGCTCGGACACCCCCACAACCATTTTGATTACATCACACCCGCATTCTTTCCACCCGCGAAATAAATCTTTCTCCACATTTCCACCCACGAGATAAACCTATCTTGTTTGATATCAATTAATATTAGAATTTTCTCAGCTACCCGAATTTCTAGGAATTTTTCAGATAGCATCATCCCCCAGGGAGCTACCCCAATTTTAAGATTTCTTACCTGTTGCGACTTTTGACCGTTCTTATAAACTTTTTTAGTCATGCAATACATCTTGTTAGTCTAAAATTTTACGCAGAATTCGAATCTGTAAACAGATTTGAAATCGGACCACGCCCTGTAAAGTTATACCCCCTTTAAAGTCCTGATCTTCTAAATTTTGCTATTTGCTCTATAAGCAAACCTAACAAATAGTTTTCTTCGTCTATCCATTGCATCTTTCGAGGTAAACCTATCTTGTTTGGTATCAATTAATATTAGAATTTTCTCAGCTACCCGAATCTCTAAGAATTTTTTAGATTGCATCATCCCCCAGGGAGCTACCCTGATTTTAAGATTTCTTACCTGTAGCGACTTTTGATCGTTCTTATAAATTTTTTATACATGCAATACATCTTGTTAGGCTAGAATTTTATGTAGAATCCGAATCTGTAAACAGATTTAAAACAGGACCACCCCTTACCATTTTACACACACCCTCTAAATTATAACTTTCCTGCAGCTTATACCTAAAAGAAAATCTAAAAACCATTCTTAAAACTTTTTATTACAGACAATTTTTACTAATACAGTTTAAATTTTGTAAACCACATTTCTAAATACATATTCACAATTTTTTATTTTGAACCTAGAACTTCTCATATCGGCTTATACTTATTAATATTTATTTCTAAATAGAGCACCTTTTCCAAAGACCAACCGGACCCGCATGTTTCAAACTCCTCTGATTTTGTTCTTATGGTTTCGCTTAAGACCTCGTACATATTTTCCAGATTACTAGAAGACGTTATAACCACATTTTTTGTGTTAAAGGATTTCACATCGGACTTCTCTTCCCCCATTTTGGTGTAAACGCCGTAGAGTTCGCAATAGACTTTTATTGCTGTATGTTGTATTCTTTTTTCATTTATTAATCGAATAAATCGCTCTTTCTGCTTCCAAAGAAACTCGGACACTCCATCGTCGAGACTGGCGTTCTTTATGCGATAGCTAGCCATACGGTTGTTAAACGCTGTACTAACCATTTCTACACCATCGTCGTTAGTAGCGGTAACTGATGCATTTTTATGTTTGTTGCTCCTTAAAGTGTGCGGCATGGTAGTTTTTCCATTTCGAAATCGCATACTTTACACATAATTCGTGGTTGTTTCGTACAAGGCCCTTTAACAGCTGGCGGAGCTGAACGTTTACGGCTTAATGACATACCGTGCTGTTTTCCTTGTGTCGCTGTAAGTTGCCCATTCTCGTAAAAGCGATACCGCAAGTCTCACAGTTTAAGTACTTTGCTGCGGACGGATGTATAAGCAACCTTGGACGATGTTACACCACAACATTTGTTCTGGTGCCGTTTGAGAGCATCCTCCTGGTAAAGTAGACGTGACACAGCTCGCATTTAAAAACGTTTGCAGATACCATTTTAGTACAAAACAAAATCCGCACTATAGCACTTGACTTGTAAGCGAACTAACTTATAACTAAAGAGTTTACTCTTGCGCACCTGCTTTATGTACCCTATAGAATGCAAACCGAAGGTTTCCGAAGACACCGAACGAAGTTGAGGATTCATCGGGGAACTAAATGACGTCATAATCCTTGCTGCTCGTCCAATACATTTAGCGTCAATGCACGCACCTGGTTCGCATCGTCGATGGTGCGAATACCGTTAGTAGAAACATCGGAAAACGTCTTCCATGTTATACGGATCGCGTGCATATTAAAAATCCAAAAGGGTGATAGCACACGCACACAAATTGTGTGCAAGTCGTGTTGTAGAAGATGCAGTGCTACTATAACCAAAAACACTTTAAACCATTACTAAGAAATACCAACTTGTTGTCTACAGAATACTTACTAATAAAGCAATTTAATTTTAAATAACTTCTACGTCATATTTTCGGAAATGGCAGGTTGAATATTTTCCAAATGAATCACCAAGCGAAAGTATATGCTTAGCAGTATTAAAATTAGCCATTAATTTCCCCATTTTTACGACCATAGTTAATTATAGATTAAAATTTAATTTGTGCACGTTCGAGCTTCTCGTAAACTAACATATTTTATAGCAACAATGCGCTGTATAATACATGCATACCCTTCTCTGCGCTACTGCTATTCTTGTAATTGCTAGAAAAGTCACTCTCCTTTTACTGTTAGGACTGGGTAAAGCACCATTTTTGTATACTTTCTATAGCACATCGCGCACTTTTCGTCTGATAATTATGCTTCTGTAGGCTTTTACACTTTCGCATAGCGGTCGGCCGCATGTAATGATTTCTAGAACCGGTAAGTACTCGATATCGTCCAAATAGAGAATTAGATGCTCGATGTCTGTCAACTTCCAATTCCCTCGTAAAAGGTAGAAAAAACTCAGTCAATCATCCATCTAACATACTTCGACCCGCTCCTGTTCTGATAATTTACAAACATTTTCAAACGACAATAGGCCGAGAATTTTTAAACCTCCGAGAGATCTATAAGTCGTGATCAATTACACATCCGAGCTACCCGTAAACTAACATATTTTGCAGCAACTGTATAATACATGCATACCCCTCCTCTGCGCTACTGCTATTCTTGTAGTTGCTTAAAAAAGTCAGTCGCCCTTTTTACTGCTAGGGCAGCTAAAAAGCGCCATTCCATACTTTCTTTATAAGTGTAGCACATCGCGCACTTTTTGTCGGATAATTAAATTTTGTTTATGTAGACCTTTACACTTTCGCTTATTTAAACATCTAATACAATTGATTAACCACTTTCGATTATTCTAACGGAGCCACCATACACCCGCCGCACCGTTCTTTTGAATCCAACGATCCTATGGGCTTCCGCACTAACACCTGACGTATCTTTCCTACTATTTGTTAAACAAAACTACCGGTATCGCCATTGTGGACGTAAACAGATGTTTGTGGATGTGTACGAGTATGTATCCATATACATTAACCAGTCTAAGCTATTTTATTTAGTCCACGAAAACTACTATTTTCTAAACTACAATTAATAATCGTCTTTATAGGTTTAACATTTCTACCATTACCCAATGACTGGTGCTACGTACATGGAAACTTTAATTTCTTATTGGAGAATTCTTATTCTCCACCACTGCTGCGTAGTTGCATACCTACCCCTTTTGAGGTATATGCTCGTTATAGGTTGTAAGACCCTCGGTTTTACTTAACTACAATTCGTGAGACCCCTTTAATCTTTTAATCGTATCTTTCTCGCCTACAATACAGTAGGACTTAACATTACTACCAACAAATTCTAATACTGGACCCCATTAAATACGTCTTTAAATTTCCTACAAGTTTTTATCGACAAGTGTTATATTGTATTTATTATACGCGGGTAGTCACTCTTTTAAGATAAATATATTTTGCTAGGTATCAACTAATATTAAATTTTCTAGGGACCCCAAATCTGTAAACAGATTTTAAATAGGACCACCCCATACAAAGTTATGCGTTTTAAAGACTAATTTTTACCCATCTTTATTTAACTCCATCTTTAAAACCTTTTTCGCTAACCAAGACATATGCCTTAGCCAACCATCGCCCGAGAAATCTAAAACCGCCGTGTCCCGCGAATACCACGTGGAGATAACACGTATACTCTGTCAACCAGGATAGAAGCCGGAAGGATTTGGAAGGTGGGAGAAGAACTTAAAAATTATGGAATCTTAAAACTAATATATACAAATATAAACAACTATCTTATATCTTTACGCCCCCATGCGTAGATTGTTGTACTATTAGGAATGATGTACCTTTTGTCATCTTCCCTCGATAAACTAATTTTATTAATAAGCTGCGTATGCAAATCGTATTTTTTACTCCGGATACATACGCAGGCAAATACTCGATACCATCCAAATAAAGGTTTGGATGCTTGGTGACTGTTAACATCCGCCCCCCCCCTCGTGTACGCCCAGACACATCCCAGCCCATGAGCACCCCTGCGCATGCACACCCCCGCCCATGCGCACCCCTTCGCGTACGCACCCCTGCCCATGCGAGCTGCCCATGCGCCCCCTCTCTGTGCGACTGCTATTTCGTGGTAACGTCACAGCCTTTTATAAATAAAGAACAATGTTATATACTATTATAAAATGTTTATTCCGACATTATACATAACAAATTTAAAAATATTTAATGCCAAGCATGGGGTCATTTAAACTTAATTTTAATACAAAGTTATACACAGAAGACAGTCCTTTCTTTATGTTTGTTTGGGTGGCTTTAATTTTATCTAATTTTATTCGCAGCTTAAAATTTAAATCGATACCCAAGTCCTCTATCTCCTTTTCTAACCAATAGTTTGATACATAGAGACCGTCTAGGTTTTCGAATTGTAAAATGTACCGAAGTTTGCCTCTATATTTAAAGTCTTTGATTCCGCCGACAACTAGATCCATTCCTTCGTGTAATTCTTGCAGCTTGTGACAATCTTTTAATCGCAGCTTTCCCACTATATCCTGCATACGTATCTTGTTAGCTTGATCTACTTCTTCTTGTCGGTATTGGAGAAATCCTTTTCTCCACACACCGTTGTGTAGTTGCATATCCACCACTTTTGGGAATATATGGTTGTTATAGGTTGTAAGACCCTCGGTTTTAAATGATCCGAAAGGTTCTTTACTAGGCATATATACAATGTTTAACGGACTCCCTTTGCGTGTGGTTTACGCAAAGATTACGAAACCCGCATTCCTTAGTTTGTCTTTGTTATCTGCCATTTTGATAAATACGTTTAGAATAACCTTTTAAAAAGTATACGGATTTAGTACCATCCTTTTCTGCAAGAACGCCTACATAACTAAAGAGTCTTTCTTACTAACCGCAAATGCATACAACTTGAAACCAGATGTATCTAAGTCAGTCCATCGGCACATAAAATAATCTTTTAATTCTTCCTCATTTTCTTTAATAAGATGTTCTTTGTCTAACACATCTTTGTATTGATCGCGATTGTCGCAGTGTTTTCCATGTAGTCAATTTTCACCTTTTGCATCCATTTCCTCTAATTCCAGTTGTCTTTTCCTTCCACTTACAGCGTATGGTATACATAATGGGACAATTTCCTTTAGCGTAAACGGATAGAGTTTACTACCAATATTTACGCGTTGTCGTACAACCTCTGGACGAATGTTAGGCGTATCTATCAATCCCAAGTCCGAAATTACTATTTCTTTTGGAATTGTAGAATATGGTGTGCAGATTGTGTAAAATATGTACTACCTGCTTTAATGTAGCACTTTGTAAGATTTTTATTTTATCTTGGACATCTTCCTCTACTATCTCCAAATAATTTACAGGTAAATAGTTAAAACTAAAAGCCAAGCACATACTTTATCAATTTTCCTTTTCCTCTGGTTTTTGGACAACTTAATTTGCAAGCCCGTCAATTTCTTTGTATTGCCATTCCCCAATACACGTACTGTAGCAGGTTATTATACACTAAACAGCAGCTATTTTGTAGCTTGTCCGATAGCTTACTCCACATTTTGGTAAGTGGTACCGAGTACATTGGCGCCTTTAGGAAGTATAACACTATCTTCCAATAAGGTTAAACAGTCTTTTAAGGGTTTATACACCCGTTCCCACTGACATAGCTTCCAATTGCACAGTTGTATATTGTCGCTTCCAATCGCGTAATACCATGTTCTTTGGCCAAAGTAGACGCAAATGTTTCCCTTAAACGTACATCTGGACAACGTAAAAATCTAGTATATGATTGCCAAGTTGTTTATTAACACCAGGACTTGTTATCTGGTACACAAATTTGTTGTAAATCTTAATTCTTGCATTGGTTGTTAGCCATGTTAAACAATCAATCCCCAGTTTTATCGTTGTCAACTATAATATTACACTTTTCTTCGTATTCGCCCTTATAGCAAAAGTTATGGTTTGTAGTTAAATAATTACACATCTCCATCTTGCTAAATATGCCTGCAAAATCTTGGGTTACATCCATGTCAAAAGATAGAAATAATCTTTTCGACTTCGTCTAATATATCTGGTAGTTCCTCCAATAAAGTTTCCAACTTAACATCTGCTAGTTCCACTTTGTATGGAACACATATAGGATTTTGGAATTTTTATTAATGCATTCGATGTCTTCTTTTCCGATAATTTCTTTTACTCTCTGGCCTATCTTGTTACTGCTTTCCAGAAAACGGAAGCTTAGCTTTAACACCATGCCTAGCGAAACAAATCGATTGAACTTTCTTCGTAGATAGCTGTTAAATGCACCACAAATTTCTTTTTAGGATAAACATCCGTTTGTTTGCAGATGCTTGTTCGGTGTCAGAAAGGTCGCAAATTTTAACCAACATTATATTGTCACAAAATGGTTCTGTAATTGGTGTGTGTAGTCCACCAGTCAGCATCTTTTCGCCTTCGACATAACAAATATTACCAATATCTGTCAACTTGGCAATCATATACTAGATTTTTACGTTGTCCAGATGTACGTTTAAGGGAAACATTTGCGTCTACTTTGGCCAAAGAACATGGTATTACGCGATTGGAAGCGACAATATACAACTGTGCAATTGGAAGCTATGTCAGTGCGGAACGGGTGTATAAACCCTTAAAAGACTGTTTAACCTTATTGGAAGATAGTAAGTTATACTTCCTAAAGGCGCCAATGTACTCGGTACCACTTACCAAAATGTGGAGTAAGCTATCGGACAAGCTACAAAATAGCTGCTGTTTAGTGTATAATAACCTGCTACAGTACGTGTATTGGGGAATGGCAATACAAAGAAATTGACGGGCTTGCAAATTAAGTTGTCCAAAAACCAGAGGAAAGGAAAATTGATAAAGTATGTGCTGGCTTTTAGTTTTAACTATTTACCTGTAAATTATTTGGAGATAGTAGAGGAAGATGTCCAAGATAAAATAAAAATCTTACACAAGTGCTACATTAAAGCAGGTAGTACATATTTTACACAATCTGCACACCATATTCTACAATTCCAAAAGAAATAGTAATTTCGGACTTGGGATTGATAGATACGCCTAACATTCGTCCAGAGGTTGTACGACAACGCGTAAATATTGGTAGTAAACTCTATCCGTTTACGCTAAAGGAAATTGTCCCATTATGTATACCATACGCTGTAAGTGGAAGGAAAAGACAACTGGAATTAGAGGAAATGGATGCAAAAGGTGAAAATTGACTACATGGAAAACACTGCGACAATGCGCGATCAATACAAAGATGTGTTAGACAAAGAACATCTTATTAGAGAAAATGAGGAAGAATTAAAAGATTATTTTATGTGCCGATGGACTGACTTAGATACATCTGGTTTCTACAAGTTGTATGCATTTGCGGTTAGTAAGAAAGACTCTTTAGTTATGTAGGCGTTCTTGCAGAAAAGGATGGTACTAAATCCGTATACTTTTTAAAAGGTTATTCTAAAACGTATTTATCAAAATGGCAGATAACAAAGACGAACTAAGGAATGCGGGTTTCGTAATCTTTGCGTACACCACACGCAAAGGGGTCCGTTAAACATTGTATATTTGCCTAGTAAAGAACCTTTCGGATCATTTAAAACCGAGGGTCTTACAACCTATAACAACCATATATTCCCAAAAGTGGTGGATATGCAACTACACAACGGTGTGTGGGAGAAAAGGATTTCTCCAATACCGACAAGAAGAAGTCGATCAAGCTAACAAGATACGTATGCAGGATATAGTGGAAAGCTGCGATTAAAAGATTGTCACAAGCTGCAAGAATTACACGAAGGAATGGATCTAGTTGTCGGCGGAATCAAAGACTTTAAATATAGAGGCAAACTTCGGTACATTTTACAATTCGAAAACCTAGACGGTCTCTATGTATCAAACTATTGGTTAGAAAAGGAGATAGAGGACTTGGGTATCGATTTAAATTTTAAGCTGCGAATAAAATTAGATAAAATTAAAGCCACTCCAAACAAACATAAAGAAAGGACTGTCTTCTGTGTATAACTTTGTATTAAAATTAAGTTTAAATGACCCCATGCTTGGCATTAAATATTTTTAAATTTGTTATGTATAATGTCGGAATAAACATTTTATAATAGTATATAACATTGTTCTTTATTTATAAAAGGCTGTGACGTTACCACGAAATAGCAGTCGCACAGAGAGGGGGCGCATGGGCAGCTCGCATGGGCAGGGGTGCGTACGCGCAGGGGTGCGCATGGGCGGGGGTGTGCATGCGCAGGGTGCTCATGGGCTGGGATGTGTCTGGGCGTACACGAGGGGGGCGGATGTTAACAGTCACCAAGCATCCAAACCTTTATTTGGATGGTATCGAGTACTTGCCTGCATATGTATCCGGAGTAAAAAATACGATTTGCATACGCAGCTTATTAATAAAATTAGTTTATCGAGGGAAGATGACAAAAGGTACATCATTCCTAATAGTACAACAATCTACGAATGGGGTCGTAAAGATATAAGATAGTTGTTTATATTTGTATATATTAGTTTTAAGATTCCATAATTTTTAAGTTCTTCTCCCACCTTCCAAATCCTTCCGGCTTCTATCCTGGTTGACAGAGTATACGTGTTATCTCCACGTGGTATTTGCGTGACACGGCGGTTTTAGATTTCTCGGGCGATGGTTGGCTAAGGCATATGTCTTGGTTAGCGAAAAAGGTTTTAAAGATGGAGTTAAAGATGGGTAAAAATTAGTCTTTAAAACGCATAACTTTGTATGGGGTGGTCCTATTTAAAATCTGTTTACAGATTTGGGGTCCCTAGAAAAATTTAATATTAGTTGATACCTAGCAAAATATATTTATCTTAAAAGAGTGACTACCCGCGTATAATAAATACAATATAACACTTGTCGATAAAAACTTGTAGGGAAATTTAAAGACGTATTTAATGGGGTCCAGTATTAGAATTTGGTGGTAGTAATGTTAAGTCCTACTGTATTGTAGGCGAGAAAGATACGATTAAAAAGATTAAAGGGGTCTCACGAATTGTAGTTAAGTAAAACCGAGGGTCTTACAACCTATAACGAGCATATACCTCCAAAAGGGGTAGGTATGCAACTACGCTGCAGTGTGTGGGAGAATAAGAATTCTCTCCAATAAGAAATTAAAGTTTCCATGTACGTAGCACCAGTCATTGGGTAATGGTAGAAATGTTAAACTTATAAAGACGATTATTAATTGTAGTTTAGAAAAATAGTAGTTTTCGTGGACTAAATAAAATAGCTTAGACTGGTTAATGTATATGGATACATACTCTCGTACACATCCACAAACATCTGTTTACGTCCACAATGGCGATACCGGTAGTTTTTGTTTAACAAATAGTAGGAAAGATACGTCAGGTGTTAGTGTGCGGAAGCCCATAGGATCGTTGGATTCAAAAAGAACGGTGCGGCGGGGTGTATGGTGGGCTCCGTTAGAATAATCGAAAGTGGTTAATCAATTGTATTAGATGTTTAAATAAGCGAAAGTGTATAGGTCTACATAAACAAAATTTAATTATCCAACAAAAAGTGCGCGATGTGCTACACTTATAAAGAAAGTATGGAATGGCGCTTTTTAGCGGCCCTAGCAGTAAAAAGGGCGACTGACTTTTTTAAGCAACTACAAGAATAGCAGTAGCGCAGAGGAGGGGTATGCATGTATTATACAGTTGCTGCAAAATATGTTAGTTTACGGGTAGCTCGGATGTGTAATTGATCACGACTTATAGATCTCTCGGAGGTTTAAAAATTCTCGGCCTATTGTCGTTTGAAAAATGTTTGTAAATTATCAGAACAGGAGCGGGTCGAAGTATAAGTTAGATGGATGATTGACTGAGTTTTTTCTACCTTTACGAGGGAATTGGAAGTTGACAGACATCGAGCATCTAATTTCTATTTGGACGATATCGAGTACTTACCGGTTCTAGAAATCATTACATGCGGCCGACCGCTATGCGAAAGTGTAAAAGCCTACAGAAGCATAATTATCAGACGAAAAGTGCGCGATGTGCTATAGAAAGTATACAAAAAATGGTGCTTTACCCAGTCCTAACAGTAAAAAGGAGAGTGACTTTTCTAGCAATTACAAGAATAGCAGTAGCGCAGAGAAGGGTATGCATGTATTATACAGCGCATTGTTGCTATAAAATATGTTAGTTTACGAGAAGCTCGAACGTGCACAAATTAAATTTCAATCTATAATTAACTATGGTCGTAAAAATGGGGAAATTAATGGCTAATTTTAATACTGCTAAGCATATACTTTCGCTTGGTGATTCATTTGGAAAATATTCAACCTGCCATTTCCGAAAATATGACGTAGAAGTTATTTAAAATTAAATTGCTTTATTAGTAAGTATTCTGTAGACAACAAGTTGGTATTTCCTTAGTAATGGTTTAAAGTGTTTTTGGTTATAGTAGCACTGCATCTTCTACAACACGACTTGCACACAATTTGTGTGCGTGTGCTATCACCCTTTTGGATTTTTAATATGCACGCGATCCGTATAACATGGAAGACGTTTTCCGATGTTTCTACTAACGGTATTCGAACCATCGACGATGCGAACCAGGTGCGTGCATTGACGCTAAATGTATTGGACGAGCAGCAAGGATTATGACGTCATTTAGTTCCCCGATGAATCCTCAACTTCGTTCGGGTGTCTTCGGAAACCTTCGGTTTGCATTCTATAAGGTACATAAAGCAGGTGCGCAAGAGTAAACTCTTTAGTTATAAGTTAGTTCGCTTACAAGTCAAGTGCTATAGTGCGGATTTTGTTTTGTACTAAAATGGTATCTGCAAACGTTTTTAAATGCGAGCTGTGTCACGTCTACTTTACCAGGAGGGATGCTCTCAAACGGCACCAGAACAAATGTTGTGGTGTAACATCGTCCAAGGTTGCTTATACATCCGTCCGCAGCAAAGTACTTAAACTGTGAGACTTGCGGTATCGCTTTTACGAGAATGGGCAACTTACAGCGACACAAGGAAAAACAGCACGGTATGTCATTAAGCCGTAAACGTTCAGCTCCGCTAGCTGTTAAAGGGCCTTGTACGAAACAACCACGAATTATGTGTAAAGTATGCGATTTCGAAATGGAAAAAACTACCTATGCCGCACACTTAAGGAGCAACAAACATAAAAATGCATCAGTTACCGCTACTAGCGACGATTGTGTAGAAATGGTTAGCACAGCGTTTAACAACCGTATGGCTAGCTATCGCATAAAGAACGCCAGTCTCGACGTTGGAGTGCCCGAGTTTCTTTGGAAGCAGAGAAAATTCTAATCTTAATTGATACCAAACAAGGTAGGTTTATCTCGTGGATGGAAATGTGGAGAAAGATTTATCTCGCAGAGGGTATATGTGTAACTTTGCAGGGTGTGGTTCGATTTCAAATCTGTTTGCAGATTCGGGTTGTGTGTAAAATTCTAAGCTAATTTAATGTATCGCATGTATAAAAAAATTTATAAGAACGCTCAAAAGTCGCAACAGGTAAGAAATCTTAAAATCAGGGTAGCTCCCTTGGGGGTGATGCAATCGAAAAAATTCCTAGAGATTCGGGTAGCTGAGAAAATTCTAATGTTAATTAATACCAAACAAGATAGGTTTATCTCAAAAGATGCATTGGCTAGACAAAGAAAACTATTTGGTTCAGATGAAAGATAAAAAAATGGCTAGTCGAAGAAAACTTTTTGGTTCAGATGAAAGATAAAAAAATGGCTAGTCGAAGAAAACTATTTGGTTTAGATGTGGGAGTAAATGTGGGATCACTCCTCCACATTTGCTCCTTATGGGGATTTACATGTAAATGTGGGAGCAAATGTGGGTTTTGGGAGCAAATGTGGCGGTGGATGCCCCAATTATACTCTACTCAAGTAATATAATTTCCATCCCTATGAAGTTTTTCCCTACATTTTTTGCAACTCATAACTAATGATTATTACGGATTATACTACACAAGGGACACGTAATCTATCATGGATAAATTATCAACCAAAATAGGTTGTTTTAGCACTTGTAAAATTTATAATTGGTCACGTTATATCTGAAGCAAACTGAACACGTCCGTCCCGTACGAAAGTCAGAGGTTGTTGAACATGGTTCAGTCATTGGATTGGTTTGACCATTTGGATACCTCGATACTTGCTATGTGCATCGACGTAGCCTGACAAAAAAATAATCTACGGAAGGAAATGGCCGGACTCAGTCGGTCAGTAGACGGGGTATTTTAATTACCAAAAAGGAAGGAAGGCCTGAAATAAAAAAAAAACCTTGCTCGCACTCATTAAATAAATCCACACGCAACATAAAAAAATTATAGTTAAACAAACAAAAAAAAACATGTTATATCAGCACAGTAGTGTCCAAACAAATGTATACAAGAATAGCGCATAAGCGTAACATACATTTAACAGGAAGAACAAAAAAAATTCTTCTTAAAATGGCGAGCTGTAGTTTTTAGGTTCTGATCCTAAGTTGATTACCCAAAAGAAAAAAAAGAAAAGAACAAAATTTCCCACCTAAAAACCACAGCTCTAAAAATTTATCGTAAATACAGCAGTAACTATCGAAAATTATTACAGGACATAATCAGTACGCATTCTACTCGGGACCATACATAACTCCTCACAGAAATACAGTGATTTACGTGGAACAAGGTCAATCATTTGTAGCACCATGTGCATAGGTAGTATCAAAACTATCTAACCCCCTATAATAAAATGGTGGCTAAACATTCACCTTTGACTTTACAACATAGAACTGTCTCCTATCGTCTCTAATGACGTAGCGAAACAGGGGGCGCATGATCCCGCCTTGGAATTGTCTTCTCATTACAAAAAGGGGCGGCAATCCATCGGGTGAAGCTGGAATAATTATAGGTACAATTACTTTATTGTCGCCGCAAAGTACACTTTTCTTAAAACCAGAAAAACTTGCCACACAATATTGTAGCGCGAAATCCCATACAAGAATAGAAACGAAAAATACAATGATAACGACGAGTACTTTTGTCGTGTTCAGAAAAGAAAATGCACATATACTCGTTTTGAAATAACGAGAGTTCAAAGTAATACCAGTGTTGTCAACGCAGGTGATTAGAAACTTGAAAAGACGGTTTTATCGGATAATTCAATACCTCATTTCAACAAGTTTTAAATTGAAAATCACAAACGAATGAATTATACGCGGTCGTAATGTATAACAAGTTAACGGATGCCTAAAACAAGGTATTGACTATTAAATTTATAGAATAAGCTTTTCAAATTCGCATCAAATTAGTTTAAATGAAAATCGTAAGGAAGTGTACTTATTATAAACAGGATGTTGTCGACGTATGAAAGAGTGAAAACGGAATCGATGTAAATGAAATAACCAAATACCGCCGAAAATGAACGTAACATAACGTATCCGCAATAATATTATCAGGTCCCGAGCAACATTCAATTTTCAAGAAAAACTGCTATAGGAATAAACTGCACCTTAGCAGCCGTGCGTTTAATAGCCTGCACGCATTTAATAATAATAATGCCTTGTGTTACGTCACAATAATAATGTCATTGTCCAGCAACAATATATACCAATGCTTTAAAGACAACACAATGTTCAGAGCCTCCTTTTTGGTCACCGAGTAGTTCCGGCAGTTCGGAGCAATCGAGAGTAATATGCAATTACATGAACTTCGCCTTGTTCATTTACCTGACGTAAACAAGAACCAACTGCGTACGACGATGCATCTAAACTAATATAAAAGTTTAATTAAGAATCGGGGTGACTGAGCATTATTACTTCCCGAAGGCATCATTTATTCTAAAAAATACCTCGTCTTCCCCCGAAGACCCAATCCACTTTGACGTTTTTTCAATGAATGATTTAATCTGTAAGCTAAATCTGAAAAATTCTTCACATAACGAGAATCGTAAGTAACTAAGCCGAGAAATGCCTTGAGCAATTGAATATTGTGAGGACGTTTAAAGTTTAAAATCGTTTCGATTCTGTCGGATTTCATTCTAATACCCTGTGGAGAAATGATATGTTCGACAAATTCAACCTATTCCTGGCAAAAGTACAGTTGTGCAATTCAACGTAATACCTGCCAGCTTTAATTTTTCGAAAACTATGCGGGTATGTTTAAAATGAGCACTGGGATTTGGAGATATCACCAGTGTCGTCTGCATATGGAATTACATAATCCTCCGTTTCATCTCCCAAAACCGTTTTCAGTGCCCATATAAAACTCGCTACCGACGTTGGCAACACTGTAAACACATATGTTGTACCATTCATTTACATTTCCAATGCTCCACCATAAGGTACTACATTGACCAGGAGGCGAGTTTTTGTTGCCTGGAAATTTAGAATTTTGCCCAACCCTTGCCGTTCCAAGCAAGGTAGGGATCTTTAACGTGCGTGACAACACTCACATACGGGACCTCCATTTAACCTCTCATCCGAACGAGGGCGTAATTTTTGTGAAAAATGCTCACCTGCCATTTTTCAAGCAGTCGGCCGTGTCGGGATTTGAACCCAGGACCTTGGGATCCGTAGTCTTCCGCTGACTACATTGATCCACGCGACGCACATATGTTGTACCCAAAAACATAAAACCTGTATATTTTTGGTGCACTTCATAGAAGGGAATTTGCAGATACGACATGGATAAATTTAAAGTGCAAAGGACGGCATCTGGAGTAATAAAATACAATAATTCCGCAGCATTTGGGGGTATTGCATAGTCTCTCTCCATTTGGCGATTCAAATGACGGATATCAACATACACGCGTATACTATCACATTTTTTTCTTACAACACTTAAGGGCTGACATATTCAGTTTGTTGTTCCTATATAACCCCCACTTTTTCATTTCGTCAATTTATCTTCGTCACGATAGATACATGGGATAGGGTAGGGCTTAATAAAAAATGGCGTTTCATGCTTCAATTTAATTTCCTGATAAAAACCTTTCAATCTTTCTGGTTTGTCAAAAAATATGCTGAAAAATTGCGTTATCAGCTCCGTTAGTTTTCCTTTATCGTGTGCCTCCACATCTACTATACTTTCCTGAATACTGTTTTTATTTTCTATTACTTCCATCTCAATTCCTTATTCTGAGGCCCTAATTTCGCATACCATTAATCCCGCCGTTTGGATTTCCTAACTATTAAGTTTGAAATTAGCTAGCTTAACCAGTCGCACCCCAAAATAACACTAGGAACTAAAGACGGAATAACTATAAACACAAAATCGAAAAGAATTTCTCCTATTTTACACTCTACGAGAACCTTTTGTTTGATCTTTTTGATTTATTACGAAACGCGCTCACTATAACAGTATTTATTTACCGGCAACATCAAAATTTTTTATTTTCTGTTACGAATGCAACTGAAAAACTCTTCCGACATGCAAATCAACTGGCTTCCACTGTCTATCAGAATTCCTGTACTGACCCCTTCTATTGTTCCTTTCACTACCGGCATCGCGTCAATTTCTTTCCCCGTCTTCCCACTTTTGTCTTCCTCCAATAAACTGTCATTATTTTATTCAAACAGCATTGTTAGTGGCAGTTTCGCTTCCGATGCTCCACTTACAATTTCGTTTCCTCTCACTTCATATAAACAATTAATTTCCGTTCACTGGTTTCTGGGGTCATTTTCAGCATTATGCTCTTCGTCCACCCTTTAGTTACCTTCTTGTTGCGTATTTTGCCACCGATTTCTACTGGATGACTATGGTCTGTCATTTTCTCTTCGGAATGCGTTTTTCCAATTAAAACCACTTCTACGACTTTGAGAATTCCCCATTTTGTCCAAATTCCGCAAATATCTACTACTTCATGGACGGTTCCGTAACCTTCGTTAGAAATGCTTCTTTTTATTTCAAATTCAAAGTGAGCAGCTACTAATTTTATGATCTCGTACTCATAAAAAGTTTCATCCAATTAACCGCATTCTTTAACAATTTTAATAAAATAATTGGCTTTCGATCCTAATCTGTACTCCTCAAACCTTATATTACAAAACGTTTCGCGCCGCTTTTCAATGCTCCAAAACCGTTCTAAAAACAATGTTTTAAAGTCGCGGAAATTTCTAAAATAATCTTTTTTAGTAAAAGTCCAATCAGTAGCAGAACCTTTTAACTTCTTTATTGCAAAAATAACCTGCTCACCTTCCGGAACGCTCGCTTCGGTAAGAATATCATGCAACTCATTAATAAATGCAACAGGGTGTCGAGACTATCCTGGTCTGAAAACCAAATTAGAACCTCCTAATTCTTTAAACAACATAATATATGTAAGGTCTCTTTTATTTGGACCAACATCGTGATTACTATGGCGCGTTTCTGCTTTACAAACCGTATTATGACCCGTGACATTCTCAGGTTGAATAGTGTTGCTATAATTACTATGTTTGACACTTCTTATACCAATTAAAACTTGTTCTCCTATCTGAGAAACGCTTTCGCGCATATTTGTCGTGATATGATTTAAATTATCATTAACAATTTTAAAAGACAAATCTAGTTTCTCTACTAAACTATTATTATTAGCTTTCATGCAATTAATATTTTCAATAACGCCTTATTGCTTTCTAATAATTGTTTAATGGAATCCGCAACTGGATCCGTATCTGATTCCAAACGACTTCTATTCTTTTTCGGTGGCATCCTCTATATACAGTTCTCCATATACAATTAAAAAATTTCAAGCAAACATACTTTTTAGACGATCTATCTATAACAAATCTGCATCTATAAACGATCTTTGCGTAAACAATAATATTTACCGTCGTCGCTGCAAAGCAAATTCCCTACTTAAATTTATAGTTTTCTCAGAAACATTACTGCACAATATACTGAACTACTTCAGCAACCTTACTCCATACAGTAATCGTTCATCATTTGACTGGACGGTTGTATTAGTGATTTGCACTTTTTAGCCACTCCAAAACATCCACAAACCGTCGAATAAAAGGTTGCTGTAAGTATTATATCCTCCTTACGCTCGCATCTACTAAATATGCTATTCTAATTCTGCCTTATTTGTGCAGCAGACTTTCTTTCACCGTTATTCTGGTTTCACTTGGAATATTCAGTGTAATTTATGTCTCACGTGCTATTTTCAAGTTCCATTGTATGGGCTCTAAATGTCACAGATGGTTCCTTGTTTGCTTCGATAGAAAATACGCGAACTACCTAATAACTAACGAAAAACTCTCACTTACACTATAGGGCTTTAATGACATTAATTATTAATAAACTTGTACAATATTGAAATCAGAACTCAACAAACAATTAACTAGAGTCACAGAAGGTGGCCCTTTTAACAAACAAAATAGTTAGTAATCTTAATAATACTAAAATTTGAAACATAGAACCTCGAATGTTGTGAAACGACGTCATTCTATGGTGGTCAAACCCGCACTGCCGTCTTAACAACGTGTATTCTAAGGGTTTGCAGCACAGTTAGGGGCGTACCTGCTACAAACTCGCAATCTAGTGACGGTTGTGGTCCAACGTAAAACGGAAGTATTTATTTTACTACAACACTCACCAAATGGAAGATTAATGTCAGACGCGTACTCTCATTGTTTCGTATTCCGAACTAACCTTCATATTCCCTGAAATTTGCACAGTCTGCATCTATCACTATCTACGTGCAAAAGTCTGATCTCGGTCTACCTTTACTTTTGTTTCCTATTTCTGCTTGTAATATATCCAGGTATATTTCCCAAAAATGCCTTAGAACATATTCTATCCTTTTATTTCTCCACTTTCTTTTTTGTTTTCCACAGATAGCTATCTTTCTCTACTATTTCTATAACCTATTTGTTATTAACCTTGTCTGTCCATGCTATCATCCTTATACATCTGAAAACAACATTCCAGAAGACTTCTATCTCTTTCTATCTGCTTTTCCTACTGTCCCTATTTCATAGTCGTACTATGCTGTACACCCACATACGCTTTGAACAATTTTCTTCTTATCTCTATGTTTGTGGCCCTTGAACATATCTGCCATTCTTTATTGTTAGATGTAGTTCGGTCACCTTCTATTGTTTTACAGTTATACACACTATTTCCCCAATATTCAGTGGTATATGAAGGAGGGCGACCAAGGTCCCGGGTACGAAACCCGATACGGTCCGCTTGAAAAATGTTAGACAAGCATTTTTCACAAAAATACACCCTCGTTCGGATGAGAAGTAAAATGGAGGTCCCGTGTGTGAGTGTTGTCATGCACGTTAGAGATCCTCACCTTGCTTGGAACAGCAAGGGTTCGACAAAATTCCAAGTTTTCCAGGTAAAAAACTTGCTTCCTGGCCAATGTAGTACTTTCGGGTGGAGCATTGGAAAATCGCATGTAAGGTATGTGAAGGGAGGTAAGCAGTCTGTAGCTGCCAAGTGCCCCCAGCACTTGAACCCACACCTGTAGTTGTTTATAGTAATGATCAGATTTAAGTGCACTTATTTTTTCGCCATTAGATTTTCCGTCTTGAAACTAGTTGGACGGGTAACTCATTTATGTTCTGATCTAACTTACACAGTTCCCTAAAATTACCATAACAGCCTATATACATCTCGGTTCCCCTTCTAAAATTTTCTAATTATATTCCCTATTTCACCGATTTTTAGTGGTATTTGAAGGGGGCTAAGAAGCCTGTGGCTGCCAGGGATCCCCAACAGTTAGACATTTGTCGAATTAATAGTTTACCAGTGAATACTTTCGTACACTTAACATTAGTTCAGAATATTGCAAAACATTAATTTTTTTCGTCTTTACTTTTTCCATCCTGGGACTGGTTGAATGCGTACCTCCATCGATTTCTATTTTAAGCTAGTCTGCACATTCACTGTAATTCCCACATCCTGCATCTTTTACTATCCGTGTGCAACAGTCTAACCTAGGTCTACTTCTACTTCTCTTTTTTCCTATCTCTGCTTTTAATATGTTCTACACTATTCCCTCATGTCTTAGTATGTGACCTATCATCCTAACTCTTCTATTTCTTATTATTTTCCACATATTTCTTTCTTCCTCTACTATTTCTAGTACCTCTTTGTTCTTAACTTTGTCTGTCCATGATATCTTGATCATACTTCTGTAGCACCACATTTCAAAGGCTTCTACCTTTTTCTTGTTCGCCTCTCCTACTGTCCAGCTTGGACAGCCGTACAGTGCCGTGTTTTACACATATGTTTTAAACAATCTTTTTCTTGCTACTATGTTTGTTGTCTTTAAACACAGTAGTTTCTTTTTCCTGATAAATGTAGCACGACCTTCTGCTAATCTTTGTTTTATATCTTTTGTGCTTTTTCCATTTTGCGTTATTTGGCTTCCTAGGTAGCAGAAATCCTTAACTTCTTGTAAGTTTTCGTTACCTATTTGTATTCTTGTTTTTGGTTTATTTTCCCCTCCTTTGCATACTAGTGCTTTAGTTTTGTTTTTATTAATTTTCATACCATATCTCTCCGTTAGAACTGTTTCCATTTCATTAAGAGCAGCTTCTCACTCTTCTTTGCTAGATGCTAATACCGCTATATCATCTGCAAATCTAAGCATATCAATCGATTGTCCCTGCACAGTAATCCCAAATGTCTTCCTACATTTGACAGTATTCATTGCCTCTTCGATGTACCGGTTAAAAATTAATGGGGATAAGGCACATTCCTGTCTCACCCCTTTCCTAATATTTACTTTTCTACGTTCCTGCTATAATTCTATTACCGCCGTTTGCTCTTTGTATAAGCTATGTACTATCCATCTATCCCTAAAACGCATCTTAATCTTTTTTTCGAATATTTTTTTCCATTTTACATTGTCGAATGCCTTTTCCAGATCTACAAATCCTATATACATGCTTTCCCCCTTTTCTATTGTTTTCCTCATTATCACCCTCAGAACTAAAATAGTCTCCTGTTTTGCGTAAACCCAAATTGATATTCTCTTAGTATTTCTTCAGCTCGTCTTTCCATTCGTCTTTGTACAATTCTAGTTAATATTTTTAACATGTGTGCTTACAAATTGGAAGAGACGTTCTGTTACTGCTTATTCACGGCTTTTAGAGTTTCTTCTTGCACCTTACCTGTACCTGGAGCATTACTATTTTTCAGATCCTTTAATGCTAATTCAAACTCATCTTGCAATATAGGATATCCCATGTCAACATTTTCAATGTCTGATTCCTGTTCTAATGCTGTTAGTCCCTCTCCTACATATAAGTTTCCCATATATTCCTGCCATCTAACCACTTTCTCTACATTTTCAATAATGACGTCTCCTCTCGCGTCCATTATATTTCTGCTATACGGTTTTATATCCCTAAAATTCATTCTAATTAGTTTATATGCTCCGTCTGTCTTTTCTATTTTCATCTTAGTTTGTACCTCTTTGCACTTTTCATCAATCCATTGTTCTTTAGCTTTCCTGCATTTGCAAATAATTTCCCATTTTATAGCTTTGTATCTGTTTTCCTGTTTTGTCTGATCTATTTTTGAATTTTCGTCTTTCTTCTACTAAATTCAGGATATCCTTTGTTATCCATGGTTTCTTATTTTCTTTTTGTGTATACCCCAGAATATCTTTGGCCGCCATGTCTAAGCTGGATTTAATATTATTCAATTCTGTTTCTGCTTCCTTAGTATCAGAAATTTTTTCGATATCTTTCAGCAATTCATTTGACTTTTTTCTAAATGTTTCATGGGTATCTTTATCTTTTGGCTTGCTAAAGTCAAAGTGCATTTTTCCATTCCTTGTTTTTTTCAAATTTTTAAATTTAAGAGCGGCCTTCATAATTACGATGTTATGGTCAGTGTCTATATCTGCTTCTGTATAGCTTCTACATTCCTTTACTTGATTCCTAAACCGTTGTCTAATAAGAATGTAATCTATTTGATATCTTCCTATATCTCCTAGCATCTTCCACATGTATCGTCTTCTAGCATGATGTTGAATTAATGTGTTTGTGATGGCTAAATTAATTTTGTTGCAAAATTCTACCAACCTATTTCCCCTATCGTTTCTCGTGCCTAAGTTAAATAAACCCACTACCGCTCCTTCCCAACCCTCAATTACCACTGCATTAAAATCCCCCGTAATTATTAAATTTTCATGTCCTTTTACGTATCTTAGTATGTCGTCGATAACTAGGTAGTTCGCTTCTACCTCTTCCTCACTGTGGCTTGAGGTAAACATGTATACTTGTATTATTACTGTATTTACTGGGACTAGATTTTAATCTAACCATGATAGTGCCCTATCTTTTTTCGCATAACTATGAATTACCCTAAAGTCTCCACTTCAAAAATCCCCCGTCTCTGGCCACCGAACTTCGCTGATCCCTACTAAGTTTAGTGCTAACCTATCCATTTCAATTTTTAAGTTCTCTAGCTTACCTACTTGCTTCATACTTCTGACATTTTACGCTCCGACTCGCAGAATGTTCCCAATTCTTTTTCTAAGTTTTCCAATCACATTCTCTGAAGTATTCCCCTTTCGGAGATCCGAATGGAGGACTATTTTACCTCCGGAATTTTTTACCTCACAGGATGCCATCATTTTAAATGTGATTTAAGTACGCTTTGTACTTGGGAGGTAATGTGATGGTTTCCCGTTGTCTTCCACATCGCAGTAGTGTGTTTTAAAATGCCATACCGATCCCTATGGTTTCTGCCAATCTAAGTATCGAAAGAACCGCTGCTCTCTTTCGGGGATTTGTCTTAGTCAGATTCCTCATTAAAGACCCTACTAATTTGGTGTGAAGCCATTCCACCTGTTCTTGTAATCTAGAGATTCGTCAAGATACAGGTCCATTCAGAATGGCCATTAAAAATAGAATTCAGAAAATAATATGTTATATTCTCGGAAGGGCATTTTTCCAATTTTTTGAGGATGAACAATAAATTGGTCCTCGATCAAAAATTGTACCAGAAATTAAATTTTCAGAAAAAAATTGTCAAACCTATTTCTTGCTCAAGGTTTTCGTAATAAAAGTTTCTAAAGTTTTCCCCAGGAAGATCAAATATTATAACATGACTTTTGTAGTTCGTTATTTCTAAGAGCTGCTATAAATTATTGTTACTTTATATTTTTACACAACATAGAATGCTAATATTTTATAGGAAGACCACAGAGTACGTAGGGTATGTGTCTGAAGAAATATTACAGCTATTATTTTCTTTTATATTTAAAGCTGCTTCGTGCCTTATTTGAATTTTTTGCAAAGCGCCGTAAAAGGGAATGTTTTTCTTGGATTAACTCTGCTGTTTTGTAATATTAGTATACTTAATTTTCGTTTCGACTACGGTTTCGTCGAAGAGTATAGGCGTGTAAAAGAAAATTCAATTTTAAACAATTTAGTAACTCATCGAATTCAGCCTTTTGCGGTTGTAAGTGGCTTAATCTCTAATATCCGCCGTTCAAGTTTATTGACACATAAATATGTTAGAGCAAAACGAAACGCGCATTTTGTTATTAGTTTCCTCTTAAACAAGTTTATAATGTTAAAATGATTGGACTAAAGACAAGCTTTTCAAATACAAGAAGCACTTTTGATGACTTACTTGATTTAACTAAATTGCCATTTCATCAAAAGAATTCGAGCTACAGGTTTGAGTAAACTGTAAAAATTAATCTTTACAAGCAAACACTATCAAGGAAAAGATCTTTAATAATGGAGGAACAAGTAAAGGTCAGCAAATATATAATAGGTTTTTTATATTTAGAAAGTAAATACGGGAAGATTATGCTGAAAGCAGTATACCTTTTTCTCAGTACGTATACACAATTAAATTTGTGCAAATAGATAAAGCATTGGGGAAAATTGGGGGCCGTTCACCGTTGTAATGCGAATTTTATTTCATAAAAGATACAAACATGCTTGTTGCTTGTATGTAGACATTTATTTGAAGCTCCATCCAATTATTCAGTTTCTTAATAATCACTACGTTAAATTTAAAATTTTTTACATCTACTCATGTTTTTAGGGTTCCGTACCAGAAACATGATATCATGTCTCTGTTCCGTACCTTATAAGGTATAACGGAACCTTTATAAGATCACTCTCGTGTACGTCCGTCCGTCTATCACAGCGATCTTTCTCGAATTCCATGTAACGTAGGAATCTGAAATTTCGCACAATGCTAGGTCTTTATGGTGCGCATATATTTTGACAGTCAGTAAATGGAAAAAAATATTTTTAGATTAAAATTGCGCGAGTTAATTCGCTCAAAAGAAAAAAAAAATGAATTAATATATTGTGTGAGGATATCATTTGAAAGAGGATTCTAAAAGGCTTCTAAAAATTTTTTTATATAATTTTTGGTCCAGTAGTTTTCATGATTTAGCTCAAAATGTGAATGACCCCCTCCTCCTGTTCTCCAACATTTACAAAGCTAAAATTTTGATTTTAATAGGGACAGTAGCTATTGAGTCCTAGATTATCGGAAAACTGCAGGTTTTTTACCAGTGTAATAGTTGCTGGGAAAAAAATTTTTAAGCAGAAATAGACAACGTATTTACTAATAATGTACCAGTACAATGTGGGACAATATATTCATTTTTCAGTTATCACAATCAAATTTGGATAAAATTTAAATAAACATAAAAAATAAAAACAGCTTAATTTGGTTTATTGATTGCTCACTGTAGTATTGGTATGGAACCCTAATAATGCGAGCTCGACTCGCTCTTGGCTAACTAATTTTAATTAGCGCAGGACTTTAGGCTTTACGTACAAAAAAAATGTTCTAGTTATAATTAATGTTTGACAGAATGTGTCAAATTCTGTGTCCTAAAATTCATGTTATTTTCCTTTGGGACAAAATGATCTTGCATATTTGGGCAGCAGATGGTTAGTACTCAGAAACAAAGACATCTACTATCATTTGCGTTATCTTTAATAACGCCTTCACTTAAATATTTTTAGAAGCGTTAAATTGCTGAAGCCTTACATCTTATCAGCAAGGATTAATCCTATAGGGTCAACATAGTGAATTAGGCGAATATTTGTGTACGTCGCTAACATTGAACAAATATGTCTTAAAATGAATTCTTGTGGTACGTTAGGAAGAACTTTTACCCTAATTGAAACGTATGGGTCTATATTACAACTTCTTATTCCTTATTTAACAAAAACAAGCCAGATAAGCAAGTGTGGGGGGTGTTTATCCTGAAAGCCTCGAGTTAAGGTACTTATATAGCAACAAGGCGTCGAAGACGATTTTGTCTTTATTAATTGAATAACACCCATCCGCTACAGTCTATGCTTTATTATGGAATGTGTAAAATGCATATTGCTTATTGTTATATGCAAAACACCAAAAGGAATCCAGGTGCTTCAATTATTAGAATTCTTGGGACAGAGGATCAGGGGCGGACTGGCCTACCGGGATACCGGGATAAATTCCGGTGGGTCGATGCATTTTGGGCCGAAGAGAAAATGATGATTAAAATAATATGAATAGTATTAAGAACCCAGCCAGAGTTTTCATATACTCAACCAGTGCTCTCGTGAAACGCGGATCATTTCAATTGCGTCTTTGCAATGAAAAAAGAAAAACAGTAAAAGGCCATTTAGGTCTTACTGTTCTAATGTAATTTAAAGGCGTGCGTCTAATAAATAACTCAGATCATTGGTTTGCGTAACTGAAAATAAAACGAGAACTTGATTTGTACAAGACAGATGAATGTGGCGTTATTCGACCCCAAACTATTTCCAATATATCCATTTTCACATTATTTTGCATATCAGTCAGTCAGTAAATGCTAAACGCGTTTCCGCTACTTAATACATTCCGTTGTTGACATTGTTTTGTTTGTCCACATTTACATGTAAATTCTCATAAGGCTCTCAGGTCCGTTCTGGTCATTTTGTACCAAGCATTGAAATCCCATAAGGAGGTGGAGGCTATACAAGGAGGATCAATTCAGGTTACTTAACCAACACCACGACGTCTATTACATTCAGTTTTTGAATAGGATAACACTAAACTATATAAAAATTTTATTGAGGATGATATATTTACAATCTATATTCTACATTAGCAATAAGTATTACATTTCACCCTATGGGGCAATTTCACCCTATGGGGCAATTTCACTCTATGGGGCAATTTCACCCTATGGGTGAAATATAATACTTATTGCTAATGTAGAATATAGATTGTAAATATATTATCCTCAATAAAATTTTATATAGTTTAGTGTTATCCTATTCTTAAAAACTGAATGTAATGACGTCGTGGTGTTAAAAGTAACCTGAATTGATCCTCCTTGTATAGCCTCCACCTCCTTATGGGGATTTCAATGTTGTCAATAAATGACCAGAACGGACACTTTAGAGCCTCCTATGGGAATACAATGTAAAAATGGTGGTTTAATAGAACGAAGGTAGTTATCTACTCTTACATATTTATTTTCAATATACAATGTGTACAAACTATAAATAAGATAAAAGGAATACAATTTTAAAAAGATTCCAAAGCTTTCAATGGGGAGCAAAGAAGGTTTAGAGTTAATTGTTCTTTACCGAGAAAAGGCTGTAGCACCTGTACCTTCATAAGTAAGACATTTTACAAAAAATTCTATACAATAAGGTCAATACGGGGTTTAATTTGTGGGGCGCAGGTATTTCTGATTCTGTGATTATGTTGCCGTCTCTTCGAGAGTTATATGTTACTTGTTTATTTACAGATTACCGGAAATAAAACTACCGTTATTCATAAAATCCTAAGAGTTCCCTCTCTTTATCTTCTACGCTTTTTTGAGTTTTTGGTTGAGTATTCAGTCCCTTTTCGGAATGCGTTGTAAATTATATCGGAATCGAGAAATAAACATAAATGTTTTGTTTTAAGATTGTTGATTTTTAGATTTAGTGCTGCCGTGCTAGTTTTGTGCATATAAAAGTTGGCGACCATTCTGTATACACTAGTTTATAAAATGCAAAAATACTCATAATTATAGTTAATATTGCTGTTGGTTTAAACAATTCAACAGACAATAACTGTATAAGTATATATGAAGCCACATACAAAAGCTATAGGGGGTGGGGAGAAACTTCGCGTTAAGAAAAAGAAATTATTGGCGGAAAAATAAAAAAAATGCGCGAAAATTACAAAGTATTTTCAACAAACGACCGAAAAGGCAAGCTTGGCAGAGATAAAGACGTCTACTTTCTTGCAATCATTACAACCATAGACCTCCACTTCCTTGCAATTGGCAGAAGAACCACAAACATTAGCATTAGAAGTTACAAATACAGTAGCAGTTAAACGTCCAATTTCGTCAAAATTATGCTAGCAGAAAAAGACTCAAATGAGGATGAAGCAGCCACTGAATCGTCGTTAGATGTATTGTTAGACTTTCTATGTCCGATATGTCTCTATTTTTCAAATTACATGCCCTAGCAACCTTCCTCATTTAGTAATTTATTTTTTTCAAAAAACTATTTCATAAGGAAAAGCCACAAAGCCATTATCGGCTCAGTTATAATGAATTAAATAATAAATTATATTGCTCTGTTTGCCTAGCGTTTGCAAAAACAACCAAAAGTAATTCGTTTATCGAAGGAATGAACGATTGAATGCATTTTCATCAAAGAATTAAAAAACACGAAGGTAGTAAAATGCTTAGTCATTGTACATTATCTTATTTTTTCACTTGCATCTAAAAAATATTAACACCCTGTTGTTCTCAAGCCAGAAGACTATTAGAAAAGACCAAATTAAAATGAAGCGACAATTTCTAGAAAGAATTGTAGAAGTAGTAAAACTTATAGGAAAACGTGGTTTAAGTTTCAGGGGCACTAAATTTGAGACTGCATACACACTAGATGATCCCACACTTCACCATGGCAATTTCTTAGAACTTATTTTGTTAATAAACAAGTATGATGTTGTTTTAAAAGAATATTTAAATATTATAATAAATAAAAGCAAGATTGTTCGTGAACAGCAGTCTGGTATAAGTTGAAAAGAACGAGGAAGTTTATTAACTTTGCTATTAAAGAATACGGTAGTTGTAGTAATACAGTCTATTGCGTCATTGATTAAAAAAGAAATTTCCAACCAAATTCTAAACGCAGGTTTGTATTCAGTACAACTTGATACAGCCCAGGATGTTTCAGTAAAAGATCAATGCAGTGGTGTTATAAGATATGTTTTTGGAGAAAAAATCAATGAAAAACTAATTGTTGTAATAAGCTGCGAAAGTTCTACTAGTCAGAGTTTCATAGAGATTTTAAAAAATATATTACTTGTAAATAATTTAAATATTTAGCAGTGCATAGCAAATGCTACTGATGGTGCGGCAAATATGTCGGGTCAGTTTAATGGCTTTCCTGCTTGGTTAAGTGTTTACCTCTACAAATTCACGTATTTTTCACAGCCATATTCTCAATTTAGTACTTTGTGACTCCACAAAGGATCCGATTGTAGCTGCGTCATTTTTTTCTTTATTAAATGCGTTAGCTGTTTTTTGAAAAAATCTTATAAACGGATGAATATTTGGTTTGATGTTCAAAGAAGGAAAATATTACAAACTATAAGCGAAACAAAATGCTGGGCTAAGGAAGTGGCTTTACGGAACATATTTGATTCATTTGGAAATTACAGTAATTCCGATTGCTTATTTGTTGATATAGTTGTTGTACTCACCACAATTATAAATAAAAAGGAAATGAATTTTGAAGTTCAGACCAAAGCGCAAAATTTTAGGGATTCTCTCATAAAATACGAATCAATATTGGTGAGAATTTTAAGTCACACTACACCATTATCAAATTATTTACAAACAAACGGACTAGATCTATTTAAATGTCATTAATGGGTGTCAGAAACTTTAAAACAATTAAGGAATATACAAAGGGATGCCGGCGCAATAACAACGGTTTTAAAGTCCTTTATAAAGCAGGTTTTCAATGAGTTGCAACAAAGAGATATACATGACATACAAATTGGAGATGCGTTTCCAATTAAAAGAATTCCTTTTAAAAAAAAGAATGGCTTCAAAGACAACAAGAAATACCCCGATTACTAATGCAAATGACAATTTTACAATAACTGTCTATAACGTGATTTTGAATAAAATAATTCAAGGTATGGTAACTATGTTTGAAAAGAATAGGCAACTATATATGGATACAAGTTTTCTTTCACCTGTTTACTTTAAAAAAATTACTAAAAATAGAATTCCTGAAAACTCCAATGTTTAAGTAAAACATCCACACTTCGTCTGCGTAAATTTCTTGAAACGTATTCACTAACATAACACTCTGTACCTCTGCATTCCACAACAATCCGACTGTATCCATTATTAGTTGCATTTTTTTGCATGAAGCAAAATCCTCGTATTTTCTTCTTCGTGGTTTGCAAATAATGTATCTGACAGAATTCCAGAAGTAGCCTTGTCACACTGTTCATAACCTGCTGTCACTACAACTTGGTTTAGGTTTGATATCTTAGAGGATACATTTATCAACTGATTTGAAATGAACTGGGTTAGATCTTTTTATTCTCAAAAAGACTAATAAATCCATTCCAATTCTGTGGCAAGTGAACCTTTCTATCTTGGATGTCCCCTTTTACAGGGGGGAGGGGGTTGCTCTGGCTTTTGCGTTTGGCTCTAGTTACTGATTTAATAGAATTATTTTTGTACCTATCAGAACTAACATAAATTCTCATCGTGTGTTCAGAGAAATACTGCAATACTAACTTCACAAATGAGTCTACTAGATCACCAAAAGCTTTTGCTTTACTTGAATTTGCCAGTACCTGTACTACGCTCATGCCATCAATTATGTTGCGTGTACGCACACCAAATTCTTCTACAGAAAGAAAATCTCCACCATTGTCCCTTACCAAAATTGTATCAAGCTTAGCTTTATTTGATGTAAGACAAAGACTTCTGTCATATATTGCTAGTGACAATGGGACATCATGCAATTCATATTGAAGTAACTTCTACAATTCAGAATTTCGGCCACTATCGGCAGCATAAACAAATCTTCGTAATAGTAAAGCATTAGGCACATTACTTTGACGTTTTATTTCTTTTGCGGGAACAACTTTACCTAAACTTTTGAATGCTTTTGAGGTGAGTCTTGTTATTATGTCGAATACTGTTGCATTAGAATCAGTTTGCATTCGATCATTAATAAAAGTTTTGGTAGCCACTTTTTCTCTCCCAGACGGTGTGAGCAAATCTTTCTGAATGTGTTCTGAAGCAACTTCCTTAGTTGAAATACTTAGTAAATAAAGAGTATCAGAAAATACATCACAGAATTGAAACTGATCCTTAAGAGATATCCCATCGCGTAATCCTTTGCTTTCTTCCTTCAATGGGTGGTTGCTCAGCCAAGTCTTTGACATCTGCCAAACCTACCATCATTATCGTGTCTTCAGAAAGTTTACTACAGCCATTGTATGTCAAGCACCATTTATCACGTGCTAACTCAACTTTTGTTAAATGTTTTGTGTTTTTTATTTACATGTTCTAGAGCTTGGTCTACGATATCTGGTTGAAGCGTGCTATATTAGATTTAATAACAAAATTACCAGATTCGAACTCATTGTACACATCAGGCGCAGTTGTGAAAAGCTGTTTTATATCTGACGGATAAATGGGTCCATATCTAGCATAATTGGTGTGGTCATACATTAGCGTCCATGGAATCATTTTGCTAAGCGAACTCCAGTGCAGTTGCCATATGCTTCTCTTTCTATTCTAACAAGGTCAAAAGTGTATACACCATATTTTTATATCCCAACTGGTACTTGGAAGTGGGACTAATTTTTGTTTCTTCAAATTCAATGAACATTTTTGTGGTGTCCTTGCTTTAAATTCGTTTTTCACTGTTTTTTGGTTACCGCTGAAGTTGTTAAGTTTGAATATACTCATTATTAAATCACACACTTGTTCAATGTCGCTAACAACAGTTCTATCAGTTTCCTGAACCCAGTGCAAAAATTTGATCTAATGGATTCTCCACCAAGCTTCATATGTGGGAGACTGTGTATGAAATGATCTGTTCCAGCTTTTTTCATCCAGAATTTTCTGAGACGTAGTTTCAGTAAATAGACCAGATTCTGTACTAGCGTTTGTGAGTCCACTATGTGATAAATGTTGCTCAATAACAATTAGAAAGTCCATTGCAATGTGAAAAGACTAAAGACGCCGCAGTACCAAACCTTGGCGCTCTTCAGGCCGGTGCCCCGTCTGTTCTATCACTTTTCTGTACAGAGGTTTATCAAATGTAAAAACTGTATGTTTTAAGCCAATTATTCCTGCAATTTATTGACAACGGTTTATTACTGTTTACAATGTGTCATAATCAGTAGCTGGCGCCGGTATGATAGGAAGATATGCAACAGTTGTTACCTTAGCATTTGTCTTAGATACCACTTGATTAAACCCTCTCCATGCTGCTATTGGATGTACGAGATAGTAACCAAGCAAAGTCCAAGGCGTGTACTTCTCCTTCAACAATTTCATTAGTTTGTAGAAGTTGAACTGCGTTTTGTGTATTTGAAAATTTTGGAAGAATACCTCAGCATTTTGAAGTCAAAATTTTATTCAACTCGTAGGGAATGTCCTTAATAACCCGCTGTAGTCCAATTGTTTCTAGTAGATATAGGGTGCATCATTTGAAAAAGAACATCGCTGAAACGCAACCATTTGCATTTCATAAAAAGTTTATTTTCTACCTAACGTCTTTTCATTGATATCTAAATTATCAGCTGCAAATTTGCAAAGTGACCGAACAAACATTTTTCTGGAATAAATGTTTTTATTTGTTGTAAACCTTTACAACTGATTTTTATAAATGCTAGCATGAATATGTCGCACTTGTTGATAACTGATACTTTCTTGCAAGAGTTGTACAAGTTCTTTTGACCGTATTGCTCGATGCATTGATAGTCTCATTCTAATTTGCTTCGGTGTTACTTTTCGCCCTTTAGATGCTTATAATACAGTGTCCAAACGTTTTTTTCAAAATAAAAAATTAGTATTTAAGTAACGTATTAATTTAATAAAAAGAAACCTTTTAAATTAAACTACAGTTCCCGGAATTTATTTCTTGAAAATAATGTCGTCTAAATGTGCCCCGTTATTTTGCTGGCACACTTCTAAAAGCAAAATCTTGGAGAACCGTTCTGCACATGTTCGCCATGATTGCTGTTATTTCTTCTCGGATATTTTGTTCCAAATGATCTAGGGTGGTAGGATTGTATTTGTATACCTTTGATATAAAACAGACCCTTATTGGTGTCAAATCAGGGCTACGTGGAGGATAGTTTATGTCACCTGGTTTGGATATCCACTTTTCCAGGGAAAGTTTACAAACTATCGGTATAGACACATTAGATGTGTTTAATGCTGCTCCATCCTGGCAAAACAACGTGTTTTTATTCAGATCAACAGAGTCTTGTAAAGCTGGAGTGAAAAAGTTGATAATCATCTCCACATATCGCTCTGAATTAACAGTTACCGTGCAACCTCTTTGATCAGCGAGAAGGTACGGATCAATTAATTTTCGTGCCGACATCGCGTCTCAAAGAGTAACTTTTGGTGAAATGAAATGGTCTTTCATGTTTAGGTCTTGGATTCATTAAACTCCAATCACGGCGATTTTGCTTATTAACGTAGTCGTTTAGGTGGAAATGTTCCTCATTCGAGAACAAAATGTTAAAAACGAAAATCGATCAACCATTTGGTTACCGAAGTCAAGCCTCACAGCGCCAACTGTGAACTTTAACCCTTGAACAAGCTGTATCTTGTAGCAGTAGAGTCTTTCATGTTTATGTCTTGGATTCATTAAACTCCAATCACGGCAATTTTACTTATTAACGTAGTCGTTTAGGTGGAAATGTTCCTCATTCGAGAACAAAATGTTAAAAACGAAAATCGATCAACCATTTGGTTACCGAAGTCAAGCCTCACAGCGCCAACTGTGAACTTTAACCCTTGAACAAGCTGTATCTTGTAGCAGTAGAGTCTTTCATGTTTATGTCTTGGATTCATTAAACTCCAATCACGGCAATTTTACTTATTAACGTAGTCGTTTAGGTGGAAATGTTCCTCATTCGAGAACAAAATGTTAAAAACGAAAATCGATCAACCATTTGGTTACCGAAGTCAAGCCTCACAGCGCCAACTGTGAACTTTAACTCTTGAACAAGCTGTATCTTGTAGCAGTAGAGGCACGAGTCTTTACGCATTATATGATGTAGGGAACTTTTAGGAACATTTAAAACACTTGCCTTTTTGTGAACAGAGAGAGCGGAATTCGCTCGAACTGACTTACGTACGCTGTCCACATTTTCCTAGTTTTTCGATAACCTTCGTCGACCCGTTCGTGGTTTGCTCATCGTAGACCGAGTCTCTTTAAATTTGTGTATCCATGTTTTAATAAGTTGGGTACTCGGTGCTTCATTTACGTGACGTAATCAATAAACATGGCAAAATTTTCGCCGCGCTATTATGGCAGAATCATTGTTTTTGTAATATTCACGCACACAGCGCGTACGCTCCGCTCGTGTGTAACGCTCCAGAACGACTGATTTCCCAAAGACGCGGCTAGCGATGGGCAGAACTGCCGCGCCCCTCCCGTCGTTTGCGTTCACGCATTGGGTAAACAAAATTGAAAAAGAGTTTTGCTACACCCAGTACAATATCTTAAAGATTGCTTAATAATTTTATTTTCCCTATATTGTCTTCTTCATTAGTTTTGTTGATTAACATCTTCCGAGGCATAAGCAAACTGTCAGGAATGGTCTTTTTGCATGATCAATATTGAGATTACCATACGATGTATGTCCTTCGGTTGAATTTAAATCTGCACGAATCTTGGTTGTAATAAATTGTAGAGCTTGAAGAAATACGTCTTTCTCGCTTGGACAGTCAGCAATTGTTAGTTCAAATTCTACATGTATATTATGAATTCTGTCTGTCTCGAACTTCAGTACTTGAATTGCAACGGAAACTGGAACGCGAGGGAATATTATAATTGATTGAGATCGCCGAAGTGGTTGCACAAAATCAATTCTGTTCCCACAGTATGACTGTATCCTTCCTTTCAGTTTATGTATACTATTAAAGCAGTCGCATCCTTGAATTGCAGCCACCATTTCACGATTATGTACAGTAACTTGTTCTAAAGAATACACAAGGTCTGTCTTACAACCCTTATCTAATTCCTCCTAGCGGATTGTCATTGCAATTTCAAAAGAACCGATATCATGGATAGATATATATTTTTTTATCAGCAGTGTTATTCTGGAATCGATTAGCGTAGATGCTATAAGACATTATCCTGCAATTCGACATCGTAGTTCTTCATCGCTTTAGTAGTTTCGCGAATACTGTTTTTGCCATCGTTAGCTATTACTTGCGACGCTTTGATAGAACCTCTACTTTTTTTTAGTTGGCAAAATACATAAAGACCGTTGATAGTTCGTATTCGCCTACTTGTTGGAGAGACGATGAGCAGTGTTGTGTATTATCAGCATCACTGCTACAACTAATATTTTTGATAGGATCTTCTGCAACCTTTTCAACTGTTTTTTAAGTTCGTCAATGTTGCCTTTATTGCAAAAACAGGCTTAACAACTTGCGTTATGCCATTTCGGATTTCTTAGCTCTAGCGTTTCTATGTTTGATTCGAGACGCTTCACTACATACCAGTTTTTTACTTCACTATACGATATACGTTTATAAAAGCATACATTAGTACTATTTCCTTCTTTGCCACCACTTGTCGGATTTCCACTGAATACAACTTGATAAAATATGCATAAATACATCTTTATCATTACCAAGTAGTTACGCTTCACTGGCAATGTTGTAACAAGTATCAATGCTTGATCCATTTCAAATGTTTCACAGTTATAATAACTCAAAAGTTCCGTCATTATTACTTTGCAATCTGAAAATAACATTGTAAGTATTGTTAAATATACTTTTAACGATTGTTAAATATACTTTTGGGGTTATGGCGTAGCTATGGTAATGTGATGGTAGAGTTTATTATAGATGGTAAGCTGCAAGAGGTGGTATTTAACTCAGCTCCTAGGAGCCTAGGGATATATTGAGAAGTGTTAGTGAAAGTAACAATTACCTGAATAGAAGTAATGAAACGATGAAATCAAACAACATAATTTAATAATGAATCAACTTAAAACTAAACAACATGTTAATAAAATACGAAGCAGTAAAAGAGTTAAACAGTTATAATAATGAAGAGTTAATTTACGGTTGAGATTCTAAGTGACCATCTTAATTAGGGTTTCTTCAGCATCTATAAAAGGTTAAGTCACCATTTTGATGACAGCCAACTTGCTCTTCAGCAGGCGACCAATGACTTGGCTAGCTGTTTAGCTGCCCACAAACTACCGATGAGTGGAAGCGTGTCTTGGCCTTTTATACATGCTGACTCAAGGATACTGGTTTCTACGGAAGGCTTTGGCATGTGATAATCAGTATAGAGGTTAGCCAAAACTTTCTAGTATGTAATAATCTTACAAGAAAACTGATTATGTAAAATACAAAGTAACTAACCAATGTGGTATAAATTAAGAGGAAATAACATGAAACATTAAGGTTTGGTTTGAACAACATAATGACAAAGTAAATTGTAAAGTTTCCTAAAATACAGGATGTGAATTGTATTGATTGTTACAATGTTGCATTTCTATAAGTAATCTATAATAACGGCTTTGCTATATACAACACATGCCTCGGTTTTGTAAAATTTGGACTCCAAATAAATTAAAAGAAAGGTGAAAAAATTGAAAAAAGAAAAATATGAGGCAAGGAAGGAATTGTATATAAGACGGCATTCACATCCAAATAAATCAAATTAAATCAAATCAATTCAAAGCAAATGGTCACTGCAAAAAGCAAAAGTTAAAAAGTAAAATTGTAAAAAGATAAAATTGCAAAAAATTAAAAGTTTAAAAATTTTAAACATAAAAAGTTTAAAAGTACATAAACAAAATTTAAAGAAAACTTCTGGAAGTAGGAAATCAAAAATAAATGCATGTTGGTAAAATATTAACTTAACATAATCGTAGGTATAATGCACTTAAAAGTAAATTGACATAAGGGAAAAATAAAAATAATAAAATTAAATAACAAAAATAAAAAATAAAAATAATGTCTTTATGAGCATACACACTTACATGACTAGAAGGCACTTGAAAAATGAACGCATGAAACATATCACTTGCACTCGGTTGAACCACTGTTATAAAAAAAAACTGGAACAATGTTTTGAAAATTATATCATATATGTTGAAATGTTGAGAGTCAATATTAGTAAAGACTAGAAGATGTTGAAAGGATTTGGACCGTGCGTGCTTGACTTCATAACTCCTTAGTGTTGATACTGTGTTGTTGATCTTTGTTGTACTATAAGTGCTTCAGTTCTTGTCCATTGGAAAACCAAAGAGTAAACCATTTTGATTAATATTCCATCATAGGAAAACTTTATATATTCCATTTAATATTCCATTTATTACTTCCATAATAAAGTCCATAATATTTTGTGAATGTCGAGACTTTGACATTCATTTTTAGTTCAAAAAGTTAAATATTTTTGTACGATTTTTAGTTAATCAAGCATTGTGTTTGTGTTGGGATATGTACCAAGTCCATAATTAAAATCAAACATATGTGCCATTATATTTGTGCCGTAAGTGTTTGTTCATGGGAAGGGGTTTGTAAATCTATGAATAGAAGAAGTTTTCAGAAAAAGTATTGACAATGTTTTATACTAATAGGCAAATAAAGTTAAAGTTAACATTACAAAAAAAAAGTTGGAACTTAATCGGAAAAAAAGGGGAAAGTGTTAACACCTCGTTGTCCCACTAAGTCTTACAAAAAAATCGATAAAAATAAAGGTAAAAATTTATATTTGTGTTCGTTTGTAATATTTATATATGCAAAAAATGCAAAATGCAGAAAAAATTGCAATAATGTTTTAATATTTTATGAAATTTAATTAATCTTAAAGTCAGAAAAATAATTCAAAAAGTAATAACTTTAGAAACTAAGGAAAAGGGCTTTCCTTAAAAAAAAGTTTGTTTAGATGTGGTATCCATCCATCATAGTGTTTTCAGTTAAAGGCAAAATGTCTTTTATAATTAATAGTATTTGTTTCCAACAAAAGAAAATTAATATTACTATTTCGGTTTTGCATGTTTTGACCTATGGTTTCCAAAAGTCTGAAAAGGGTGGCTAGGCTTCGTCAGCAGCTGTGGGTTGAGTTTGGAAAGGGTGGCTAAATCTCTCCAGTCATAGAACATGACCGATTAGAGTAACACTATATTTTATGTGAAAAAATGTAGTTTTGACTTTCAAACCTGCATAACTGTCTGTATGAATGTGGCTTTGGCTCAGACCAGTAAAGCAAGAATTATGAAAATTGTCAAAATATATTGATATATCATGTGTATCAAAAAGTTCAAAGTCTGAAATTGACAGAAATGTTTAGAAAATCGACTAGAATGTTTAAGAATGTCGAAAATGTCTAAAATTATTTAACATGTTTACAATTATTGTCCGTTGATGCCTTAATATTTTACATTCTTCATATTATTTCAAAATTCTTCATATAATTCATAACAAGAAAATTTAAAGGGTGTATCGACTCTATTACAAAAATATTACTTTAGCAAACATCTTAGTACTGGTAGTTTAGAAAAGTCTATTGAGTCTACGTTAGTTTGTGCACAAAAGGAAAAAAGTATGAGGGTCTACTGTCCGAAGATGCTAGCTCGATACAGATGTAAGCGCCTCTTTGTGAACTTGTTTCTAGATTCACAGTAATCATAATACAATATTTTTAATATAATAACTCACTGTATAGCATGCCTCAATATTTTATAATCATATAATAATAAAGTTGCAGTACGCTACATGATTCCGGTTATTTATTTTTATTTATTTATTACACATCATTTGCACGTCTTTGTTTGTCTATTGCGACACCTGTTATGCAAGAAACAATATATCATTTGTACGTCTTCGAATACCTTTTGGCACCTGTTATGCAAGAAAAAATAATACATATATACATTCATCAATAACTCATCATCATCATTGGGTCTTCAGTCCTGAAACTGGTTAGACGCGTACCATCATTGTTTCCTATTCTGAACTAACCTACAGATTTCCCCGAAATTTGCACAGTCTGCATCTATCACTATCTGATCTAGGTCTACATCCGCCTCTTTTTTCCTATCTCTGCTTGTCATATATCACATACTATTCCCCAAAAATGCCTTAGAACGTATTATGCCCTTCTACTTCTCATATTTTTTCCCAAAGATATCCTTGTTCCCTTACTGTTTCTATAACCTATTTGTTATTAACTTTGTCTGTCCATCCTCGAACATCTGAAGCACGGCATTTCAAAGGCCGCTACTGTTCTTCTGTCTGCTTTTCAGACTGCTCGTATTTTGTAAGCATATTGTCTGTGCTGTGCTCCACACATACGCTTTCAACAACTTTTTGTTCTATGTTTGTTGTCTTTCATCATAGGTGCCGTTCTTACTTGTTAGATGCAGTTCGGTCACCTTCTATTGTTTTACAATTATATACCCTATTTCTCCGACATTCAGTGGTTGCAAAGGGGGGTAAGCAGCCTGTGGCTGCCAAGTTCCCCCAGCACTTGAATATTTACTGATTTAATATTTTTTCCAGTATGTCTTTTCGCATAGCCAACATTAGTTGCAGATATTTCACAACAAACAACTAGTTGTTTATAATAATCATCAGATTTATCTGCAATTATTTTTTCGTCATTGGGTTTCCCGTCTCAAAACTGGTTGGACATGTACTTGCACTTATTTCTTTTCTAAACTAACCTACATGGTTCCCTGAAATTCTCACACAGTAATGTAGCTCGGTTCCTCTTATATTGTTTTCTAATATTATGCCCTATTTCACAGAGATTTATTGAAGGGGGTTAAGCAACCTGTGGCTGCCAAGATCCCCCAACACTTAGACATTTGCCGAAATAATAGTTTTCCAGTAAATGCTTTCACGCAATTACCATTATTCGAGAATATTGCCCCTCCAATGCTTGTAGTTGCTTATAATAAATATCATGTTTAAGTGCAGCTACTTTCTTCGTCATTAATTTATCCATCTTGGGACTGGTTGGATGCGTACCTCGATTGATTTCTCTTCTGAGCTAGCCTACACATTTCCCTGAAATACCTACAGCCTACATCTTTCACTATCTGTATGCAGTAGTCTAACCTAGGTCTACCTCTTCCTCTCTTTTTTTCCTATCTCTGCTTCTAGTATATTCCGCACTATTCCTTCATGCCGTAGTATATGGCCTATCATCCTATCTCTCCTATTTTTTTACCGTTTTCCACATATTTCTTTCTTCCCCTACCATTTTTAGTACCTCTTCGTTCTTAACTTTGTCTGTCCATGATATCTTCATCATACGTCTGTAGCACCACATTTCAAAGGCTTCTACCTTTTTCTGGTCCGCTTCTCCCACTGTCCAGGCTTCACAGCCATACAGTGCTGTGCTCCACACATATGTTTTAAGCAATCTTTTCCTTGTTTCTATGTTTGTGGTCTTGGAGCACAGTAGTTGCTTTTTCTTGTTAAATGTAGCACGACCTTGTGCTAATCTTTGTTTTATATCTTTTGTGCTTTTCCCATCTTGCGTTATTTGGCTTCCTAGGTAGCAGAAATCCTTAATCTCTTGTAAGTTCGTGTTACATATTTGTATTCTTGTTTTTGATTTATTTTTCCCTCCTTTGCATACTAGTACTTTAGTTTTACTTTTGTTAATTTTCATACCGTATCTCTCTGTTAGAACCGTTTCCATTTCATTGAGAGCAGCTTCTAACTCTTCCTTGCTAGATGCTAATACCGCTATATCATTTGCAAATCTAAGCATATCTATTTTTTGTCCCTGCATAGTAATTCCAATAACTCATATAAATAATCATTTGTAATCATGGTACTGTAATGTAGTACTGATAGTTACATTTTAAGTATCGTAATAGCATCATTATCATGTAGGTAAGATTGTTGAACGTAAACATATCTTTATCTCAGCGTTTTTATAATACGCCATATTTAAGATAACTGCACCGGAAAAATTAATAAATATTTTCAATAGTTCAACTATAAGTTGTATACGGACATAATAGTTTAAAATCATATTAATCAATTCGTTTTCATAATGTAAAAAATAACAATTGGATATCTCAAGTTTTGATCAATAATGTGATCATTTGTCTGTACAAAATTGTGTCATGTATCTGGCAATATGCTACTAACATACTTAATTCAAAATTGGATGCCATAAATAATTGGTTTCTAGATGGAAACACTGTGGAAATGTGTGGCAAAAAATAATTATAATTAATAGTGTTCAGTACAGGAAAAAAGTTTGAAGAATTTTAATGTTCTTTGTGTAAAAGTTTTGTAATATTTTATTGACTTACACTACTTAAAGTAATCTCATTTGTAATATTGAGAGTGTGGCCCATATTGTGCAGATTGTGGCAAAAGTAGTTAAAGGTATTTACTCAACGAATGGGATATTTTTATAAATGTTTTTATGTGTGCGCCCAAAATGCTCCCAAAATGCGCCCAAATATTAAAAAATAGTTATTTATTATACAAGGGAAAAAAGTACTAGATTTTAGCTCGAGGTGTGTGTTTGTCTCCCGACGCGAAGCGGAGGGAGACAAAACACCGAGAGCTAAAATCTTACATTTTTACCCGCGTATAATACACTATTTTTTTCTGTGACTGGCAAAACAATGATTTAATATTTAAAAAAATATTACCAATTATATTAAAGTCAAAAAATCAATCTATGTCAAATTTGAAGTTTCAAACAGGTAGGCTGATGTACTTATAGGGACAGTTAGATCTGCGTTGCTAAGGAAACCTTTAAAGTAATCAAATATCTGTCAATTTAATTTTGCGAGTGGTTACAAAATTGCGAACTTAAGTTGTTTATATCGATTGTTTTGAATATTCAAAATTCAAAAATGGACAGTACTGATTCAGAAGTTTCTCTTACTCCACCGGAATTGGTAGAGGCAGCGAAAGTAGCATCAATAAAATTATTGCCAGCTAAATCACGAAAATTTACGAAACTGCGTATTCAAGATTCATGGAATGGAAGGCGAAAAGACATGTAGTTCTTACTCGGAGACGGTGTTATTGGTTTATTTTTCGGAACTAGCGCAACAACAAAAGCCATCAACAGTGTGGTCGAATTATTCAATGATAAAAAGTATGTTACAAGTCAATAATAACGTAGACATTTCAAAATATTGCAAACTAATTACGTTTCTGAAACAAAATGGGAAAGGCTACATGCCCAAAAATCTGCAATATTTACGAGTACACATATTAGTGATTTTTAAATAATGCTCCTGATGAAGTTTATTTATTGGTCAAGGTTGTTGTTGTATTTGGGATTGCAGGAGCCTGTCGAATATGTGAAATTAGCCAGGTAACATTAGATGATATTGAAGACGTGGGAACGTCATTAATTGTGAAACTTAAGCAAACAAAGAATGATGTAAATAGGAGATTTATAGTTACTGAAGAATATATTAAATTTTACAGAATGTACATGGCACTTCGTCCAGCAGCAGCAAAGGATCGCCGCCTGTTTTATGCATATCGCAATGGGAAATGCGTCAATCAAGTTGTGGGTAGAAATCAGTTTTATAAGGTACCTGAAATAGTAGCCAATTTTCTTCGACTTAAAAATGCTAAGTCATATACAGGTCATGCATTTCGAAGATCGTCTGCTACACTTTTAGTTGAATCTGGGGGAGACTTGATGACACTAAAGAACATGGTGGTTGGAAGTCATCAATGGTCGCTGAAGGGTATGTTGATGAATCGATAGTGCACAAGACAGAAATAGCTAAGAAACTGTTTAGTTTGTGTGGCAGTGCATCAGCTGAAACAGAATCCAATTTGCGAACAAGTACATCAACGGCAGTTGTGTCAGTGGCACAAAATATTATTTCAAATCAAGAAAATTCCACTGTAGCAGACATTCCTAATTGTTCAAAAAACATGTCTTTCAGGCAATGTACATTTAATAACTGTACTTTTAACATTAAGGAAACGTAACTTATACATAATAAAATATTCTAAAATTAAATATCTTCGTGTTCTTACTTATTTGCACTTACCAGGGAAAAAAGTACTCATTTTTTTCCCGGGGAAAAAAGTAATTTTATATAAAGTGACATTTTGTTACCTGTCAAGAAATATTAAATGTCACATTTTTTTCCCGTCGCAGAAAAAAGTAACTTATTTTGTGTTCTGTGACAAATATAATGATGTTTTCAGTATGTCCAGTGTGTGAAACTCAAATGTAACAATAAGTTTCAATTTGTTCCTGGTAAATTGTGTAGAGTGTATGCATGTGTAGAACCGTTTTAGTCGCCTTTAAAAAAAATTTAAATCATTGTAGTTAAGTCATTTACATTAATGTTTTAAGATTTTTATATACCTTAAAAAAATGGAAAATTCGAATTCATTTCAAAGTTCAGAGTATTAATATGTCATACTATGTCTTACTTGGAAGTACTTACATTGGTTTCTTGTAAATAGTTGTAAAATGCAGTTCTTCTTTTTGTAAGTTCTGACAATCCATATTTGGCATCGTATATTACTAAAATGTCCCTGGAGTAGTTTTCCATGAAGCCAAATATCTAGAAGGTTTGTTAAACAAAAACAATGCAATGTCCATTAGGACATATCTAGAAAGTTATGCCATTATTGTCTACACCAAATTTTTTGTATTTTTCTTAAAATAAGTTTTTTTGTATCTGGGTAAAAAAATCATACGCGTTTTTATAAAACGTTTCTTTTTGCAGAATAAATCTATATGTAAAAATACTTAAATCATTTTGTCCCAAATAAAAGAATAAAAAAAGTTAGTTTCCTGCTTTCTACATTTATGTTTCCTCTGTAGCAAAATTACTTAAAAAATATGAGGTTCGCAGAGTGTATAATAACTATGTAAACATATATTAATCCTATATTTCATAGGATTATTTAAAATATGGCCACTACGCGGTAACTACATAAGCCTGGTATTTTCAGCCTGCTGATAAATATAGGGTGCTTAGCTTAGAAAGTCAATCGAGGGGACGGGCAGTTAGTTGATGTTTAAATGCGCGTGGATACAGGTCGCTTGCCAGCTGTTTATGCCGAGGGTGTATCAGGTACCTGTAGGATGAAAGCTTTGATATTTACTTTGTAAATATCAATTGCAGATATTTGCTAGTTGTGTTTTAGAAAATTAGCGAAGTATTATGTAATTCGTTACGGATAATAAAGATGCTTTTGTAGCGTAATTTAATGTGTTGACGATTGTGTTAATGCAAATTCCGTCTGAGGATAACGCGGTGAAGCCGCCCGGCACACCGGCAGGTATTTATACGCTTGAACCTGCAAGGACTTCTAGAAAGTAAGTTGTTGACCTTTATTTTAATCTGAGAATTTGTATAAATCTGTGCGCTAGCACGTGCTGTAATCGGTTCGCATAAAGGGGTGTTTAATTGCGTGTATTATAAAATATTATAAACATTGTGAAGTTGGCTTTTTATTACCAGCGGTACGTGTGAAGTAATTTCTGTATATATTTCAACAGTTAATAATAAATGTTATATTACCCTCGGCCTGTTGTATATATGCTAACCTGAACCCCTGAGAACAATTAAAAGTATCACGTCTTTCTTCGTGCTCGACACGGATTGACATCTACACGCTTAAAAATAAAACCTTAAAAATTTTCTAAATTTTAGTTACGTTTAAAGCAATATTTAAAAAACTGATATAACCTAACTTATTTCTTACGGTGTTACATTTAATAATTAGTTGCAAACTATATGTATATGGTTTTTGGCTTTTTCTCTTTTTTGTGTTTTTTAAATAATGTGTATAAAACATAAGAAATTTGTAATATTGTGTCAAGTTTGCTATGAGCTTGAGAATGAATGCATAGAATAAATTTAAATTACAGGATTATGAATAATACATGACTGCATGCTGTTATCAACTTAAGCTTCTGGTATATTTTAACCAGAAAGTGTAAGATCAGTGTTATATATTTAATAGTTCTGTGAGTTGATTTTTAGTGCTAACGAAAAGGAAGTCTAAGTTTACAAAAATGCTTTCAGTTTTTAAGTGTATATCTGAAAAAAATATTAATAAAAGTTTAATTGTGTAAATGTGTACGTTAAGTGATTCAGTTGTGTTTTGTCCTGCATTTTCAGTAACGTTAAAGGATGATACAGAATTGAGGTAAGCAAAAGCTGAAATTTTTTAGGAATGATGTTCAATTGCATTCTCTTACAAATAGAATTAGTTTTTACCAAGTGCTAATAAATTAAAAATAATTTCTGAAGAATAAAAGTTTGAAAAATGCAATTTAACACATGCTAAACTTGAGGATGTAGAAAACCTCAGATAACAAGTTTTTGTTTAGTAACCGTTGATAACTAATTTTCCTTAAAGACTTTGATGTGGTTTAAAATTGATTAAGAATGAAAGTTCACATTTTGGTTTTCAAGTAATTATCAACCTAGAGAAAAAAGATCATGCGGTAGGATAAGCGAAATGATTCGTTTTGTAAATGCGTAAATAGAATTGCTGTATTAACATTATCTTAACCTGACATTGAAATTGCTTCATAAATAAAATATTTAAAATAGTTTTCTTTTTCCCTATAATAAAATAGAAACTAAATCGTTTTAAATTAAATATCTGTTCTTAGGGGTAGCTTGATTTGTGTCAATGGTTTGCTGTTTTTCTTTTGTAAACAAGTATTTGTAATTGAAATCTTGAATAAAAATTTAAAAGTTGGATTTGAGGAGATATACTAAAAAATACAAAGTGTAAAATTGTAAAATTATTAATGTGAGATTGATTTTAATCAAATGTAAAATAAAAATGTGATTGGAATTCAAAAGTATACCGTTGAACTAACTTCACAAAAAGATATGGAATGTTAGTGTGACTCTAAAAAAAATTTATAAAAGCTGAGAGTCCGACATCAAGTAGACCTAAAAAATTATAAGCCGAGCGCCTGCATAAAATGTTAAAAACGGCGTCTCTACCATTTGTTAAATTAAGGAACCGGTGTCTCCACCACGTGTTAAACACGGTGCTTCTACCATTTGTTGGACCCGGAGCTTCTACCAAATGTTAAATACGGTACCTCTACCAAATGTTGAATACGGCGTCATACGGCGGATATTAATCACAGCGCCTCCACCAAATGTTAAATACAGGGAGTCGGCGTCTCCACCAAATGTTAGATACACTTTTAGTGATTGTTAAATATACTTTTGGGGTTATGGCGTAGCTATGGTAATGTGATGGTAGAGTTTGTTATAGATGGTAAGTTGCAAGAGACGGTATTTAACTCAGGTCCTAGGAACCTAGGGATCTATTGAGTGTTTGTGAAAGTAACAATTACCTGAATAGAAGTAATGAACGGATGAAATCAAACAACATAATTTAATAATGAATCAACTTAAAACTAAACAACATGTTAATAAAATACGAAGCAGTAAAAGAGCTAAACAGTTATAATAATGAAGAGTTAACTTACGGTTGAGATTCTAAGTGACCATCTTGATTAGGGTTTCTTCAGCATCTATAAAGGGTTAAGTCACAATTTCGGTGACAGCCAACTTGCTCTTCAGCAGATGACCAATGACTTGGCTATCTGTTTAGCTGCCCACAAACTACCGATGAGTGGAAGGGTGTCTTAGCCTTTTATACATGCTGACTTAAGGATACTGGTTTCTACGAAAGGTTTTGGCATCTGATAATATAGAGGTTAGCCAAAACTTCGTAGTTTGTAATAATCTTCAGGAAAACTGATTATAAAAAATACAAAGTAACTAACCAATGTGGTATAGATTAAGAGGAAACAACAAGAAACTTAAAGGTTTGGTTTGAACAAGATAATGACAAAGTAAATTGTAAAGTTTCCTATAATACAGGATGTGAAATGTATTGATTGTTACAATGTTGCATTTCTAAAAGTAATCTACAATAATGTGTGGCGTTAATTCGTGGCAGCCACGTTGGGCGCTAAATTTATGTTACGTTGGCTCGTAGCCGTGCGTAACACAAAGAAAATCAAAGAAATGACCGGTCTCAATTGGAGAGTAGAGGGGGGGGGGAGTTGTAGAAAGCAGACCAACGTATAAGGTACGCGGCTGTATGAAATTAGTGACAGTACCTGTAATAAAAAAAAATTAGAATAGCAAACCTGAAAAAAATGATTAAGCATAAATTATTCAGTACTTTGTAGAATGTTAAAAAAAAGAAACTGTTTGAATAAGCTATATAATATAACAACGGTAAAAGCAATACAGAAAAATGTTTAGTACAAAGTGAGGTAATATTGGGGAGTAGCAGAAACGTTTCCTCACACACCAATTAAACATAAATCAGACAAAATGTTAAAAAGATAAATAGATAAGACACAATTGGTATGAGTAATTCAGTAGTATTGATTTTTCTTTCTTTCTCTTTTTTTTTCTATGTTTTAAAATAGCATGCAAGTCTATTGTAAAAGGTATCAGAACGACAAAGATATTGTAAAGCAGCGGATAGATATTTACAGTAATAACCAGTAGGAAATAGTTCAACTTACAAAAGTCCTTCAGCAACGCTTCCTTGCAACGGAAGGGTAGGATTCAACGATGTCCTGCACTAACGTAGCACTTCACCCTTGACTGTGAGGGTGTTGATGGAACTTATCACACGTTACACTAATCACACCTACGTATTTCACTGGTGTTAGCAGCAGACATTCTCACGCGTCGGAACTAGGTAGCCTTGATAAATTTCTTGGTAATTCTATTTCCTAAGACAATAAGTTCGAAATATTCTGTAGCACTAGTTTAATTTCAACTGGGACCACATGGATATTATTTTCATAAACATCCCAAAAAAAGCAGTGAGAAACTTCAACCAATACCTTTGTAAGCCGATGATCTGTTATACTTCGCAAATAACGAAATTTGCGCAAGCAATGATCTATTTTAGATTCTTTGCTGTTCGAAAATTCAGAAACTACAGTATCACTGTATTTAAATAATCCAAAGTGTGCGCTACTTTGAAAAGAAAAAGGACCGCGAAACTAGATTGCACACACACAGTTTAAAAAAAATCAAAAAGACAAAGCAACTAGGAAAACCACAATGAGTAAAGCACGTGTATCACTAAAGTACGTCCGTCAAAATGTTCCGTAAAACATTTATCTCCCAAGACAAACAACTAAAAACACCATTAGTAAAGCGACGCGTAATCACTAAGTCAATGTTCCGTAAAAACTTTTATTTTACCAGAAAAACAACTAAAAACAATTAGTAAGACATGCGTAAGCAATAAAAACCGTCCGTCACATGTTCCGTAATTTTAACGTACTTAATACATCGGAACACAGAACAGAACTCCACAACTCGTCGCTATTATAACCGCTTATCGACTATTATCTACTCGCTAATAACATAAGGAACATCTAAAACATGAATGTAACAATCGTATTTAATAATTAATTACAGGCTGTTTATCGTTTTTGATAAGTTGGAATTTATTTATTAATGAGAATCAAGCTTCAATTTATCTATCTTTTTAAAATTAATACACGCGAGTTAAATTGCATACAATATGAAAACTATTCGGACGTATTTACTTGATACAAACAGCGATTTAAAGGAAACGATGCAATCCACTCATTACAATACGACACATTCGCCTAAGGAGTTAATAAATATAAAAGATAGAAATAGTAATTGCAGAAAGGTATTTACTAATTTGAGAAAAAGCGTAAAAAGGTTAAACTATTAAAAATGCACGTTACAAATTGCTTCGCTATATACAATAGTATTATCATAATGGTTGTGTCGTATGCTAAATAGTGGTTAGGCGCATCGAGTAATTTGCGTAAAAATAAATGAAGCCATTTTGAAAAATAGAATATGACTATAAAAACATACAATTTGACACCAAGGTCAAGTTTTTAGGTTGAGTGATTTCCAAAGTATGAACAATCAAATATTTGCATACACCATTTTCTAAAATGGCGTCCAGAAGAGAGAACCCCACTCATATACAGTAACCACCGGTCAAAATATCATCTGTTCTACCGCAATATACAATCCAGTTTGGTGGTTGCTAGTTAGGTTTTAGGGTGAGCCAACTTTGTAATTTTACTAAATACGCCTCTCCACTATTGGTATTTTATGTTAAGCGGGCTGAACATTATGTCAATCATTATTTAGAGCTACTTCTAAAAGCACTGTTACTGTATTTGTTTTTAATCTCGTACACAAAAAGGCTTTTCCATAGGCATTTTAAAATACGTATAACATGTAGTTTGATATTCAAAATATCCGAATTCAATCAATGTGTTTATCAATTGTAATTCTGCACGCATTTTACGAGATCCGTTATGGCACTCTAGAGCAAACCTGCCGTATAATTTACTCATCTGCGTATAGATATTCAGGAAAGAATTATATAGTCTGAAAGGTTTTCATGACAGGCCTAAAATACACTTTTCCAAGTTTCATAACAATCCCGATCAGGCAATGAATACAAATATTTAGGTTACGTTATATTCACACAGAGGACGCTAATAATATCAAAGCCACTTCTTCTGCATAAATATTATTTATGAGATCTTTATTTAGAGATTTAGATTTATGGTTTTATTCTTCAAGGAAAGCGCTTCACTGAACATGGAACCGCCTACTGCCAACAAAAGGGTTTCTTTTGTTAAATATATTGTTTTGGCGGAAACGCGAAATACAAATTCGCCCTCAGGAAATATTTCTGTTTTAAATCTTTCTCTTTGTACATGTACCCTACTATAGCAAGTTCGAGGTATAAAATTATTGTATTAAACTTATATATATTCAAGCTCTAAATGAATTTGTTTTTGCAGTGCCGAAATAGCACTAAATTGATATGTACACTTTGGTCTCTAATATTTACATTCTACAGTTAATAATATGTTATATTTTAACAGCTGGCTGCGCTATTTACGTTATATATGACCCCGTCAAAGCAATGGGGTTCTGAACGTTTCTAAATGGACATATTAACTGTACGGCTAACGGAACTTCGGCTTTCCAAAGCATTTACAAAATACTCTACATTTTGATGCTTTTGATGAGGTTGCTTTTGAAATATTGCAGCTTCAGAGCGTTTGACCCGAAGAATTTGTATAACATTCAGCTAGTATGCCTTCAACCCGAATGATATCCTTTTAGACATTGAACATGCATGCTTGTTGTAGATTAAATAAGCCGTGAAAAAGTTTACTTTAATTTAGGAAAATTTCGCTTTAAAGCAAGCACACACGCACTATTAAGTTAATGAACTTTGTAAGAGTCATCCAGCACTGCTTTTAAGACGACTCTTAGCATTATGTTCGCATTTAAATTAATTGTGATTTTTAATCTTAGTTAGTGTAACAAATATAAATACTAAGGTATTAACTTTCGAAGTCGCTTCTGTTTGTTACAGTTCTGTGGCATCTGATTTCATTGCTGTGCATTATAATATTAGAAGGAACAATTTCTTAATAGAAATAAACGTTATTACCATTTAATCCGCTTTGAATTTATCTTAAGAATATATTCAATCGTAACAATACGTTATAAACAAGTCACTTGTGTTGCCTATTCCGTAGGTGATCTGTATCCATTTTTAAGAATTATTAAGTTAATATAGCGCTTGTGGAAAGTGTCACGAGTTGACGCTTCAGACAGCTCACCTGTTCCATATATTGATAGGAGCAAGGATAACTCGACCATTTTCTTGAATGCAACGAACAGAGTAATTGAAAGAAAATGTGTGCATATTTATGTGCCAGCTGGAGTTTGAGGATCGCTATTTAGGTAAACGTAAGGTTGATGGTCGTTTTAGAAGGGACCGGGATGTTAAAGGTGCCCCGGGCTTTGGTAAAGCGGCCTAAATGTTAAATAAACCTAACAACGTGGTTATTTAGCCTCGGTATTCATTAATGGTAAGATAAAAATATTTTAGGTAACTCTTACGTTAAAAGAAACTTTAATCTTTAGCGCATTTTTTTATTATGAATAAATTTTTGTAACAGGAAGCATGTGAGATCGCTCACATAGTGTTTGCTTAATAGAGGAGCGTGACGTCATGATGTCAGCCGTTTACTTCGGAACTCACATAAACGAGATTTTGTTGCCAGGATGTAGTCCGGTGCTTTTGATTTGGAAATCTTCTTCTGAAGCTGGAGTTTTTACGTGTATGAACGTCAGGTATTTAGAACCCTCATAGGTGCTGGAGCCGATTTCTGGTGAGTGATTAATTTTTTTTTATATTGGCTACGGTTGAAGCTTTATTATCACGTTTATAAACTTTTGTAAATGTTCGTACAATTACTAAAGATATTAAATTTAAGGAGAGTATAAATTTTGCATTTAGGATTTTATATAAACAATCCTAAAAATTATAATGTTCAGAAAAAAACTGTGGGTAAGATATTTTTTTTGTTAAGTGTCGGAATTAAAAATTCTATAAGAGAAAGGGTAGCCTTGTTTTTTTTTCTAAAGCCAATTAAAATATGTTGTGGAACACGTGAAATAAGTATGTGGTCTTATAATAGGATTGTAAAATCCAATTTTCAACTAAATATGTTTATTTATTGTAAGCTTGATCATTAGTAGATTAACTGTGTTATTCCTATGCCATGTCAACCTGAATAATTTTAATTTATTTAATCTATATGCTTTTTGAATACCTTTTTGTAACAAACCTATGTGTGAGTTTTTTGAAACTTGTGAAGCAATCTGCAGATCTTTCAATTGGGATTATTAAAATTTTGTTTGTGAAAATATTATGAAGTGTCAAAATTTCATTATCTAAAGGGAAAATTTATGAATTTTTATTACATAGAAAAATTTAATTTTACTCTTGAAAATCAACCTTGTGGTTTTATTTACATGTATAAAAAAAATTTAAGAAAAGGAAGAAAAGAATTACTTTACATTATATTTTTGGTTCAAAAGAATAAGTCTTTTATTTATGAGTATTGAAATTTAACGGCAGTACAATTTAAGAAAATTAATTTTGTGTAATGAAACTTGAGGGACACTCAAGCAGAGTAATGTTGTAGAAGGAAGTAAACGACTTTTTCTAATATTTATTTTTAGGGATAACACTTTTAGTGTTATAGTTTCAAGGTGATTAATTGATGAGTATTGCTAAATTTCTTTTTGTTGTAAGGCGCAAACTGTGTATTTTGATTAAAAATTTATTGTGTGACACTTTCTTTAAGAATCTTCGCAGCAGGAAGTGAAGTAGATACATTTTAGAGTTTTCTAGAGATGTTGTTTTGTATAACTTGGATGTTCTTGATAGTTACTATAACCTGTAAATTTCTGCATCTTCTCATAGAATTCTTTTGTTGTTTGTTGCCCATATAGACGTAGTGGCGCTCAATTCCCCTCCCCCTTTTTCATTCCTGTATATAGTTGAGTTTAATTTGCATCCATGCCCATTCTCATTGTTCACCCTTGGGGTAATTCCCAGATTAAGCCGTGAATATCGTGAAGTTCGTGAGTCTATTGAAAGCAACAACGAAATTGTTTCACTGACGCCCAACGTCAAAATAGTTGTACTGGTGTGCTTGATTCACATAGACACCAGAAAGTATGTTACAATGTTTAGAATTTATATTCAGAAATGCTTTTCGGTGTTATATTACTTTAACCTACCAAAGGCTCATATTTCGAAATGAATAAGTAGTAATTGAAGAAATTGGCGACTTTTTATTAACTAGTGATAAATATCACTGAATCTTGGTGAAGTATGTGAACCGAGCTGTATCTAGGCTGTAAGAATTTCAAGGAACGGTGTAGGCTACCTTAAAATAGAAATAAGTGAAGGTACGCGTCCATCCAGTTTCAGGACGGAAAACCTAATGAAGAAAATATAAGTGCACTTAAATTTGATGATTATTATAACCAACTACAGCTGTTGTTTTGAAATATTTTCAAATAATGTTGATTGTGCGAAAGGGTATATTGGAAAACTATTAATTCGGCAAATGTTCAAGTGTTGAGATCTTGGTAGCCGTAGGTTGCTTAACTCCCTTCACATACTACTGAATATCGTGGAAATAGGGTATATATTTGTAAACAATAGAAAGTCAACCGAACGGCATCTAACCAGAAAGAGTACGTCTATGAAATAGGGGCAGTAGGTGAAACAGACAGAAGAACGGTAGAAACCTTTTGGAATGTTGTGCTTCAGATGTTCGAGAATGATAGTATGGACAAACAAAGTTAATAACAAAGAGATTATAGAAATAGTAGGGGAATAAAGATATATGTAGAAAACAAAAAAATAGGAGAAATAGAAGTGCAGGATACGTTCTAAGGCATTTTTGGGGATAGCGCGGAATATATTACAAGCACAGATGAGTTAGAGGTTGACCTAGATCAGACTATTGCACGGAGATAGTGAAAGATGCAAGGTGTGAAAATTTCAGGGAAATGTGCAAGTTGGTTCAGAATAGGAAACAATGAGGGTACGTGTCTACCTGTTCCAGAACTGAAGATCTAATCATAATGAGTGTAAAACCGTTTTTTAGCTTGGATTTGGGTCTCAGTAAATATGAAGCTCAGAAGATGGGTTAAATGGAAATATTATAGAATTGGATGACTAAACAAGATCCTGCTACAGAGCTTTTAAATTTCTGCCCATCTCTAGGAAATTGCAAAAAATAGAAGGATCGATGAAACTAAACAAACTTTTTCATAGTAAGTTCTCTTATTTTAAAAAATGCTGTTTTGATTATTGATTCCAAGATTTCGTACTTTGAGGTTCATCATCGACGTTACTTTTATAATATGGAGCGTTTCTTAGCAATTTCGATATAACAAATGGCCCTGAGTACAAGTGTAACACACTTGATCAATATCCATTCTGGTGTTGTGAGAAGACATCCGTCCTGTTAAAAACAGAGCTAATGAGACTTCGTTTTGTCAAATAAGTTCGCTTAGATCCAGTACAATCTTGCAGCATATCAACAAGCATTTAAATTATCATGAAAAGAGGAATGCGCAGATGATATACTTATCTAATGAGAATAACGTAATAAGAAATGCTTTGAATTTGAGTAAAAAAGTTTCCAATACGTAAATTACATGTTGGGACTTTGCTAATTGATTTTCTAAAAATTAATATTCGTTTAATCTCTAAAAAAATAATACAATTAACAAACACTGTACTTTATTTATTTATCAAATCACAAGAATGAACATTGTACTCGGCAGAAAAATAATGTTAAAACTTCAACAGTTTGTACACTTCTACACATCTATCACATCCCCCGTCCATTAATCATGGCTTGGTTTATACAAACCAGGACCCTCCTATCTTACCTTCGTTAAGTAACTAATGAATTCTCAACAAATACTTTTACGATTCTCCGGAGTCTTTAGGATACATAAATATTCCATAATCTATTCTTGACACCATTGTGTAGTTTAGTTGGGTTGACAAGTTACAATTATTATCAGTCTCGTACCATATGTTGTCCTGAGAGGATCGACATCAATCAGTCGTTTCTTTGTTCCTTTTGCTTACACTTACAGTCTATGAAGGTACTGAAGTTTAAATTTGTATTTACTTTCGCGTTAACATCATCATCGTCATTAGATCTTCAGTTCTGGAACTGGTTAAACGCATACCACTATTGTTTCCTATTCTGAGCTAATGTACACATTTCCCTGAAATGTTCGCAGTCTGCATCTTTCACTACTTGCGTTCAATAATCTGATCTAGGTCTACATCTCCCTCGTTTTTGATTATATCTGCTTGCAATATATCTCGTAGTATTCTCCAAAAATGCTTTAGAACGTATCCTGCCCTTCTATTTCACCTACTTTTTTGTTTTTCACAGATATTTTTATTCCCTTACTATTTCTATAACCTCTTTGTTATTAACTTTGTCTGTCCATCCTATCATCATTATACATCTCAAGCACAACATTCCAAAAGGCTTCTGCCATTTTTCTGTCTGCTTTTCTTACTGTCCCTATTTCATAGACGTACTGTGCTGTGCTCCACACATACACTTTTAACAATTTTCTCATTGTTTCTATCATTAGTGTCTTCGAACATAGCCGTTATTCTCTCTTGTTTGGTGCAATTCGGCTACCCTTCTTTTGTTTTACAAATTTATACCCCATTTCCTCGATATTTAGTGGTATACGAATGGAGTTAAGTACCCTGCTGCTACCAAGGTCCCCAACACTTCAACATTTGCCGAATTAATAGTTTTCCAATATATTTTTTTACACAATCAACAGTTGAAAATATCTCAAAACCAACACCTGTAGATGTTTATAATTATTATCAGATATAAGTGCAATTATTTTTTTTCGTAATTAGTTTTTCCATGTTGAAACTGATTGGATTCGTACCTCCACTTGTTTTTATTCTGAGCTAGCTTTCACAGTTCCCTGTAATTCCCACAGCCTAGATACAGTTCGGTTCCCCTTCTATTGTTTTCTAATTATATGCCCTATTTCAACGAGATTCAGTAGTATATGAAAAGGTGGTTAAGCAGCCTGTGGGGCGGCCCGTGGCGTAGTTGGTATGCGTGTGACTACTACTCCCAAGGTCCTGGGTTCGAATCCCGACACGGCCGACTGCTTGAAAAATATTAGGCGAACATTTTTCACAAAAATACGCCCTTGTACGGATGAGAAATGAAATGGAGGTCCCGTGTGTAAGTGTTGTCACGCACGTTAAAGATCCCTACCTTGCTTGGAACAGCAAGGGTTCGGCAAAATTCAAAATTTTTCAGGTAAAAAAAACTCTCTTCCTGGCCAATGTGGTACCTTCGGGTGGAGCATTGGAAACACAGCTTATTAAAAGAATGACTAAAAGATAGCAAGAAATATGTACACCTAGGTAAAGATAAGATGAGACTAGGGCGACAAAACATGAAGGCTAGTAGCAACTAGTTTACCCTTAAATAAAGGTAAAGATTTATTTAAATTCATTTTGATATTTAGACACAGATAGTTGCTCACTAATTCTTTTTATATTTAGAGATCTTAAATAAATCCTATTTCTGGAAAGTGGTGGCTCAGTGGCGTAGTTGGTATGCGTGTGACTACTATGCCCAAGGACCCGGGTTCGAATCTCGACACGGTCCGCTTGAAAAATGTTAAGCGAGCATTTTTCACAGCTTAAAAAATGTTAGGGCAGTATTTTTCACAAAAATACGTCCTCGTTCAGATGAAAAATAAAATGTAGGTCTCATGTGTGAGTTTTGTCACGCACGTTAAAGATTTTTTGGAATAGCAAGGGTTCCGCAAAAAGTCAAAATTTCCAGGTGAAGAAACTCGCTTCCTTGCCAATGTAGTACCTTCGTGTGGAGCATTGGAAAAAAATCAATTGTAGGGTGTTCCTGGAAGGACCGAACATGTGTTTGTTGAATTTTAAAGGGTGTCCAAAAGCTGATTGTTGTAGTTTACTACAGAGTTTGAAGATTCCTTGTTTTAAGGGATCTGTAATGACATGAACTACAGGACAACTTGTATATGCCACAATTTTAGAGTTTATATATTTTGTTTTTGTTGTTAACAATATATTTGAAAAGCGAGTTGTTGTCCCTATAAACTAATTTTATATTACAAATGTTTGTAAAAATTTTTAACTTTATTAATTATAAACTGATTGACATAAGGTAAAAATATATAGTTGCATTTAAAATTAGTTTGACTAGTTAATTGGATCGTATTACGTAGTTCAACTGTTTTGCTTTTACAATAGACTTGCCATCCTCTTGTGGATACAGAATGTACTTGTACCTGTCATCAGGATAGTGTTGAAAAAGCGAAATCCGACGAGGTGGTCATTCAGGTATGACTATTTTTGTTCTGCGGATATTTTAAAGGCATTAACTGATATAAATGTGAGAAGTAAGAATAGGGAAGAAAGTGCGGAAGCAGGCGGTTTGTTTATACAGGACGGCTTCGTGGCGTAATTGCTATGTGTGTAACTACCATAGCTAAAGTTCCGAGTTTGAATCCCGACACGCCCCCTTGAAAAATGATAAGCAGGTAATTTTTCGTAAAAATACGCCTTCGTTCAGAAAGTTCAGATGAGAGGTAAAATGGAGCTCCCGTGTTTGCGTATTGTCACGCACGTTAAAACTTCCTACCTTGGTCGGAACAACAAAGGTTTGGCAAAAAGTTTTCAAGGTGAAAAAAAATCACTTTTTGGGCAATGTACTACCTTCGGGTGGAGCATTGAAAAATCGCATGTAAGATTAAGCAACCTGTGGCTATCAAGATCCCCCAAAACATAGACATTTGCTGAATTAATAGTTTTCCTGTAAATTCTTTCGCACAATTAATATTAGTTGAGAACATTACAAAAACTAATACCTGTAATTGTTAATAATAAACCTCCTGGTTTAAGAACATTTATTTTTTCGTCATTAGGTTTTTCTTCTTAGAACTGGTTGGACGCGTACCTCCATTGATTTCTATTCTGAACTAGCCTACACATTTCCCTGTAATTCCCACTGCTTATATCTTTCACTATCTGTGTGCAATAGTCTAACCTAGGTCTACCTCTATCTCTCCTTTCTTTTATATCTGCTTCTAATATATCCCCCACTATTCCCTCGTTTCTTAGTATGTGATCTATCATCCTCTCTATCCTATTTTTTACTATTTTCCACGTATTCCTTTCTATCACTACCATTTCTAGTACCTCTTTGTTCTTAACTTTGTCTGTCTATGATATCTTGATCATACGTCTGTAGCACCACATTTCAAATGCTTCTATCTTTTTCCTGTCCGCTTCTTCTACTGTCTAAGTTTCACAGCCGTGCAGTGCTATACTCTACATATATGTTTTAAGCAATGTTTTCCTAGTTTCTATGTTTGTTGTCTTTGAACACAGTAGTTGCTTTTTCTTGTTAAAGGTAGCACGACCTTGCGATAATCTTTGTTTTGTCTTTTGCGATCTTCCATCTTACGTTATTTGGCGTCCTAGGTAGCAGAAATCCTCAACCTCTTGTAAATTCTCGTTACGTAGGTGTTTTTTAGTTTTTAATTTATTTTCCCCTCTTCTACATACTAGTACTTTAGTTTCATTTTTGTTAATTTTCATACCGTTTCTCTATGTTAGAACTGTTTCCATTTCATTAAGAGCAGCTTTTAATTCTTCCTTGCTAATAATATCATCTGCAAATCTAAGCATATCAATCTTTTGTCCCTACGAAATAATTCCAAGTGTCTTCTTGCATTTGACAGTATTGATTGCCTCTTCGATGTACAAGTTAAAAATTAATGGAGATAGGGCACATCCCTGTGTTACCCCTTTCTCCATTTTTACTTTTTTACGTTCCTGCTCTAATTCTATTGCCACGGTTTGCTTTGTATAATCCATGTACTAACCGTCTATTCCTAAAACTCATTCCAATCTTTTTGAATATTTCGAACAATTTTTTCTATTTTACATTGTCGAATGCTTTTTCCAGATCTACAAACCCTATATACACGCTTTCCCTTTTTCCTATTGTTTTCTCCATTATCACCCTCAAAGCTGAAATAATCTCCCTTAGTCTCCTGTTTCACCTAAACCCAAATTGATCTTCTAGTATATCTTCAGCTCGTTTTTCCATCCGTCTTTGTACACTTTTAGTCAATATTTTTGACACGTGTGCTGTCAAACTTATTGATTGAAAATTTTCACATCTATCCGCACCTTTCTTTTTTGGTATAGTGACCATGATGTTACGTTTGAAAGCTGTGGGTATCTCGCCTGTCTCATACATATAGCTTACAAGTTGGAAGTGACGTTCTGATACTGCTTGTCCAGCGGCCTTTAGAGTTTCTGTTGCATCTTATCTATACCAGGTGTCTTACCATTTTTCAGGCTTTTTAATGCTCATTCAAACTCATCTCTAAGTACAGAATCAATGTCTGATTCCTGTTCTAGTACCGTTTCTTCCTCTTCTGCATATAAATTCCCTATATATTCTTGCCATCTAACCACTTTCTCTACATTTTGAATAATGAGGTTTCCTCCCGCGTCCCTTATATTTTTGCTATATTATTTAATATCCCTAAAATTCATTCCAATTAGTTTGTATGCTTTGTCTGTCTTTTCTATTTGCATCTTAGTTTATAGTTCTTTACACTTTTTATCAATCCATTGTTTTTTAGCTTTCCGGCATTTGCGAATAAGTTTTCACTTTATGGCTTTGTATATGTTTTCCTGTTTTGTCTGATCTGTTTTTGTATTTTCGTCTTCTATTAAATTCGGGATATCCTTTGTTATTTATGGTTTCTTATTTGATTTTTGTGTATCCACAGAATATCTCTGGACGACATATCTACGCTGGATTTAATGTTATTCCATGCTTTTTCTACTCTTTTAAAATAAGAAATTTTCCCGCTATCTTTTAGCAATTCATTTGACTTTCTTCAAATCTTTCGACGAAGTCTGGGTACAGGAACTGCACTACAAACTAGCAACCATAGCCAACACACCGATATCATTCACACAACATTTACCCAGCTACTTAACAGATAGACGCCTACAAGTACGAGTTGAAAATCAAGTGTCAAACGAAACACACATCGCCGCCGGCATACCGCAAGAGGGATACCTCTTGCCTGTACTATTCAACGTCTACATCCATGACATGCAATTCGGAGTGGACATCACATACGCTATGGATGCCGAAGACATCATCTTTATCGCAGGAGGAAAAATATCAAAATACGCAACCACGAACTTGCAGCGACACCTAGACACGCTACCAAAATGGTTTAGACGATGGAACATCACATTAAACAAAAATCAGAGGCTATCCTCTTGTATAAACACACACCGTCACTACACCAGCTACCGACTCTAGAAAGATGCCAACTGCCATGGAAAACATTTATAAACTACCCAGTGCTCATTATAGACAGGCCACTCGTATTTAAACAACACGTAGCCACAGCAATGCAAAAAGCAAGAAATGCTAGAGGTTACCTCTACGGAGCGATCACCACACGAAACAAGCTACCAACCGAGATTAGATTACGAATCTACAAGACATGCCTGAGACCAGTCCTGAGCTACACATCACAAGCATGGCTTAGTAGCTTCCAGAACACAATGACATCGACTGGAAGCCTTTCAATACCAGACACTACGCACAATAACTGGAGCACCTTGGTTCGTAAGAAACTAGGTAATTAGAAATGATCTATAAATAGATACCTTCGTCAACCACTGCAAATGCCTTGGCATCAACACTTTCAGTACCATCGACACCACTCACATTCCTTCCATTCAAGCCGCAGCACCTAGAGAGGGCACGCAGCAGCAGAAGAAAAAACGATCAAGACTGCATCATGACTAATTTACAAGATTAGAACACCACAAAAACACAAGCACAACAGACATCGACAAGGCAGTAAAAATCAATAGATTAACACTGCTTAAGTACAATGGCTTTGAGAGAGCCAGGTCAGACAGACTGTAGCTTTATGAATATTTAAAGTGTGATAAAACCTGGAATCTAACACTATAATTAGGTTTTTTATTTCCTATTACTTACTTAAATGTAAAATATCATATTTTAGTAAAAATCTTCAACATTGCTTTTAAGTAAATAAAATCACAATTTATATGCTGTAATAGAACGAAAAGATAAGGATATATCATCAATTTTCTTTAGTAAAGCTGTTATAAACAGTCGACCAAAAATTCTTTACTAGAAAGATGCCTGTCAAGTTCAAAAGTAAAATATGTTATATGCCTTCTTAGGAAGTTTTAGAGCTTCTTTATATTCTTTCCAAGATGTAATCAAAAGATGCAGTGTTCGCTACATTAAACACGTTTATAAGTTTTATACGAACTTCTACAGGAAACTGTAAGTAATAGTGAAAATGAATCCAATGATAAAACCGTTTCTGCTAAAAATACTTTTATAAAAAAATCAGCGTTAAATAGAGGTTTAATACCAATGAAACTATAATTTATAAAGCAAATTGCCAGGGGCTTATGTACACGGTTAGTTAATCCTTGGGGATCGACTAAAGATTAACTATTTTCAGAACTTTCGTCCTTCTTTTGTATTCGAACAACCATTTAAGTATTCTAGAAAATGAAAGAGGAAAATGCCAGTCTCCCGGATAATTTTGAATTAAAAGAAATTTACTGTCGTAAAGTAGCAGCTTGAAAAATGATTAGAAGGCGATACGAAATAAGCCTTACATTAGTTATACATTGTCTATAATTTTCAAAATTATAATTGAACTCGTTTTAGTTCAATGTCCAATGTCCAGTGGCGTAACTACACCCCTGCCAGCCCCCGCTATGCGGGGGGGCCCCAAGTGCAAGAAGGCCCAAACGATAATAAACTCAACTTATTCATCTTCAACGTATTTGGCAGGTAAGAAACGGTCAAGAAAATATTGCAGATAATTCAGAAACCGCAGGTTAACGAACGTTTTCTTGATGTTACTACTAGGAACTGCTGAAATACAAGAAATAATAATTAAGATAAATACTGAACACCACCTGCAGCCTGCATCCTTTCTTCTTTCTATCCGTTCTGTCCTATTTTGTAAGGGTTAATAAACAGATGAAAGAGACTGTAAACTTTAATAACAAAGATGTCTATATTATTCTTAAGTGATAAGTTGTATAAAGTGGTAAAGCATTATTAAACGACGTATAGTAGGGTTAGTTTGGTTTGTGGGATTTTAAATAGGAATAAAAGGGCTATTGTCTGTACAGTACAGATTCACAGGATGGCAGGTAGCTTAGTAACCTTCGCTTTCTAGAAATATAATACTAGAAAGAAATTCATTTTGTGGTTTCTAGTCAGCTGGTTGCAACGTATTTGCATTAGCTGCATTATATATAACGGAAAGGAAGTAAAAAGCATTCCAGTACGTTTTACTCAATAGTGTTGTGTTCGTATTACAGGAGGTCTTTCATATTTAAACGTAAGTATTTATATCTATTTTTATTAAACTACTATTGATTTGATCATAGTTGAAGTCGCGCTGAGAAATACATATAAATAAATCTTTAAGCATTCAATAAAATCATTTATATTTTGTTAATTAAAGCATTTAAAGCAAAGTATGTATGTGTTATTTGTAATTTCAAAAGGCTTTTAAATAATTATTACTTATCTAATTACATTATAATTAATTTCATTCAAAATTGCAGGAAATAATATACAATGAGCACTACAAGCGGCGCTGCAAAAACGAAAAAGGAAACTATTGGAAGAATCAAAGAGCCAGATTCCAAAAATAAGTTCCTTTTTTACTTCTAAAGAGTCCGAAAAACAAGAACAATCTATGAAAGAAATTGGGCTTTCGACAGTAGCATCTACTAGTTCCGCTACAGACGAACAGCAGTCGTCAACAATTTTAAAAACTCTCACCCAGGGCGCAAGTACATCACATAATGACGGCCGCGATAGAAATTTGGAACTAGATACCACTACAATTACAGAGGTAAATGTGAGTAGTACTTTTCACTTAATGAACTATCTATGGATCTGACGAAAGAATATCCAACCGATTTTGCACATTTTTAAAAATCAATGTTTTACAACATGACAATTTAAGAAAAGAAATAATTAATTACGGATTGTGTAGACCAGATGGTGCGTTTCCTAAAGATAATAAAAATAGAAGTTTTTCAGTTCACTATTATTACTTAATAACTGCAAGCGAAAATAAAAGCAATACGTTAAACTTACCACACAATTCAAATGGGTGGTTGTGTTATTCTAAATTAAAAATTGTGTTTATTGTCAACCATGTTGGCTGTTTGCTTCAGTAAGGTCAAGTTGGACGACCGGAATTAATGATTGGCAGGGTTTATCAAAAAATTAAAGAGCATTTGCTTGCTCAATCTCATTTAACTTGTTGTTTTATTTACGATATGTGGAAAAAAATTATACCATAGATAAGAAAGATACTCTACTATTAAAACAAGAAACTGAATTTTGGAAAAATGTTTTACACAGACTTTTCAATGTTACTTTAACACTATCCCAGCGCATGCTGTCATTTCGAGGACATAGAGAAAGTTTTTCTGATTCAAAAGACAGTTACAACGGTAATTTCTTAAGTTTAGTTCATTTAATTAGTAACTATGATCCTATATTACAAAAAGTGCTTGAACGACCCAAAGGTTCAATTAAATATCTTTCCCAAAAATTCAAAACGATATTATTAATACTTTAAGCGCACACTTAAAAATATTTTATTAAATAAAATTAGATCCGCTCCTTTTTCTCAATCATAATAGACACTACACAGGATATAACTAAGATTGATCAATTAAGTAAAATTGTAAGATATATTGATTTTAAAAAGACAGCTTGGGAGAGGTAACCAAAATAGATATTTGTGAAACTTTTGTGGGTTTTACAAAAGTAGAGTCCCAATCTGCTGAAGGACTATGTAATACTATATTAAGCAATTTAACCAACATGCAATTAGATATAAATAAATGTAGAGGGCAGGGCTACGATGGAGCTAACGTTATGAGCGGTACGTATTCTGGCGTGCAAAAGAGAATTTTAAACATAGAGCCTGCAGCCTTATATATGCACTGTAGTGCCCATAACTTAAATCTAGTCATAAATGATGCCGTTAAAGGTATAAAAGAAATAGAATCGTTTTTCTACTTTTAGAAAACATATATACATTTTTGCTAATAGTATAGTAAGATGGAATTGGCTTTCTGTTTTAAAGAAAATTTCACACAATTGAAACGCTTAAATCCGACACGTTGGGCGGATCGAGTAAAATCTTTAGCTGCCATAAGAATTCGGTATAAAGATATAGTAATGTCTCTTAATAAAATTATTATGATATCAAAAAACAGATGAACGAAATGACGCAAAGCAAATATTAACTAGCATGGATAATTTTAATTTTATTTTTTAAGTGTTTTTAAGTCAAATTCTAGAAGAGCTTAACAAGCTCTCACAAACTGCTCAGAGTGAAAAGGCGAATATTAATCAGATAACTCTCTTATTACAAAAACTTTAAAATTTTTCAAGGAAACAAGAAATAACTATTCCAACATCAAGGAGGAAGCAGCGAAAGTTGCAGGGCAATGGAATATTAAACCGGAATTTATAAAAAAAGGCAACCAAAATAAAAAGCATTACGATGAATTATCCAATGATTATCGATTTAATGATGAAGAATTTAAATTTAAAATAAATGTATTTTATCGCGTAATGGATATTATAATTTCACAGCTGTCGAATCGTTTTAAATCGCTTTTTCATGTAAACGAAAAGTTTAATTTCTTAGAACCTAATGTATTTTTGAATTTAACTGCAGACGATATTTTATCTAAGGCAAAACAATTGCAAAAATTTTACTACAAAGATTTAAATGATGCTATAGGTATAGAACTTACTACACTCAAAATAATAGACTTATTTGTGATGAATTAAAAATGTTAACGGTATCTTACAATTTTAGAATATCTAGTACTTTCCAAATCTACAGGTTCTAGCAGTTTTCCAAACACCATAACAGCCTTAATGTTATACCTAACTTTACCCGTTAGCGTTGCAAGTGCGGAGAGATCTTTCTCAAAATTAAAATTATTAAAATTATCTTAGGAACCGCACTTCACAAGATAGATTAGACGATTTATCCCTCTTAGCAGTAGAACATGACACTGCCAAAAATATGAATATAGAGGATACAATAAACGCGTTTGCAGCAAAACATGCAAGAAAAACAAAATTTTGAATTTGATTTGGAATGTCTGCTAGCTCATAGGTTTTTTACTGTATCAAATTTTAGGTGTAAATAATTTTGTGCGGCGTATAAATATGTAGATTTAATATTAATTAACTTATAAGTTTGAATTTATGTAATTTGGTTTTATAATTAATAAAGCACTTGATTAATATAGTATATGTTTTTAATTCTATACTGCTTCCTTCTCTACATGTACTATAATTTAAAAATATGGCTAAATATAAGCCAGTAAAAGTAATACATTTTAAAGAGAGCCCACTTTAAAATTTTTGCGGGGGGGCCCAAAAATCGTAGTTACGCCACTGCCAATGTCCTTGGATGTTACCGTAAATATTTTATATAAGGATAGAGAATATTGTTGGACGAAATTGCGGTTGACGTTTTTCCTCAATTCGCAAGAATTTTTAATTTTTTTTTCAATATTAATACCCTTCTTTCGTAACGTCTAGAACAATGCTGGTTAGTGTGAAGATGTTTTCTATTTGAACGAACTCGCCATCCTATGTCCGCAGTGCTCCATGCCGTTTCGGCAAAGTACCATAGTTAGGGCCGTCCCGAGTGGGGGGAGGGGGTCCGCGGTGCGACACCCCCCCATTATGAATTGGTCAGTCGGAAAATGTTTCCCTGAGTCGGAAATTTTGCAGGAAATTTACAGCTCGATATAAGTTGATGACTACGCTATTTTGAAATATTGGTTTAGTAAACAGAGAACTGTCTATTCAAAAACACAAACGTTTACTTTCTTTTAAATTAAATAAGTCAATTTTCAAAATAGAGTTCGTTTAGTAAGCTACTAAGAACTTCATATTATACAACCTAAATGTAGAAATACTATACTTAATCGTGAACCTAAAGCCTCTATATTGTTGTTCTTCGGTCGCAGACTGTCGAAGACAGTCTCTTGGCATCAGTCGTTGACTTACATTCTCCACAATTGAACCCTTTCGGATTGGTATGCCGAAGGTCGGCACTAAGCCACAGATTATCCACCTCTTACAGATGCGCAGGCTTTGTCGGGTCGTTTGAAGTTTGTAGGACAAAATTCTATAACCTTGAACGAAATCCGCCATTACATAAGAGGTTTTTTGCGGGAAATATTCCTAAGCCAACGTATAACACAACATAAAAGCGACATTAAAGTCAGGCCAAATTCCTGTGTTTTATTGCCACATTTAATTACTTCTAATCACAAAATGGATTTTGAAAATCCTCAAATTTTAGAATTTGCAAAAGATAAACAGATAAGATTGTTCTTAGAAATGTGTCATATCTTTCGAAATCAAAATGCAATAAATAAAAGAACTGATATTAATGGCTTAAGTTCGATTTATACCTATCTTCTTAATTTTAGAGCAATAGTTGATAAATAGTTAATGCAAGAATTGTTAGTACATAAACACATAACTCAAGTAACACTAACATGTATATGCACACTCATTCTCTCTCTTCTTTCTCTTTCTCTCTCTCTCTCTCTAACACACACATACACACACACTCACTCACGCACGCACTCACGCATGCACGCACGCACACACACACGAACGCATACCCACGCACTCACACACACGCATACATGCGCACAAACACTCCTACAAACAGAAATTCGCAGGCACACATACAAAATCATACAATCCATCAATTTAGAAACAAAATTTTTTTTGACATTTTAATACTTTTACAAATTATACAATTTTACAACTTCAAAAAGCAATGAAATCTAAAACTTTTATATAGAAAATCCATTCATTTAGATGTCAATTTTATTTTCTCAATTTGTAAGTTATATTTATTTTATGTAAACTTTAGCCTAGTTAACATTATTTTAGAAAAGCCTGTGATCAAGGATAAAGTAAAGATCTGAAAATTTAGACATTTAAAAAGAGTTTACTTTTAAATCCTACCAGCTGACCTTAAACCCATAATTAAAAAATATTAATTATATATATATATATTATAGTGGTTTTAAAAAATAAAAATAAATGAAGCAATTTCAAAACACCCTGTATAAAGGAACAACCAGAAATTACGTGCAAAAGTTTTATTAGTTGATTCATTTTTAAGTATCAGGTATTAACGAAATTTCACAAATAATGATAAATATTTAGTAGGTTTGCAAAGAAATTAAATGGTAGAAGCCAATGCCATTAATTTATTAATTAAATTGAATTTAATTAAACGATTATTGATGTATAATATGCATAAAAGCGTTGCTAACAAACAAATATATCAGTAGGGTTGAAATACGTGAAAAATCCAACTCGAAGAAGTGTTATTTAAAACGTTACGATTGAACACCTGCGTATTTTCTAAATGTCAAGTTCTACTTAAAATTTTGTAGATAATAAACGGTTACAGAGAATATCGGATAAATCGTCGCTTATATTCGCGGGAAATGCTAATGAGGGGTTAGTTAAATCACGTAAGAAGTCCACGTGTGGTAGACAGCGCACAAACAAGAATATTGATTTTCTACCACTTAAGCAAGGTTAGAAGGAGACGTAGAAAACGCATAAGCATGAGACAACGGTAGTATAGGAGGGATTTGAGAAACGTCAGTGGGTCTACGATTGCTCGATATGTTAGTTTGACTTGATATTAACACGAGGATAGTGTAGCGTAAATTTCTTAAAATATTATAACGATTTACTGAAATTCGCGGACTTGAAAATCGGGTTGAGTGCAAAATTGTGGGAATGTGTTGTTGTGAGCAGGAGATTTCGAATAATCGTGGCCAGGAAGTGACAAACTAAAGATATAAATAGTTTACGAGAACATTATTGAAGCCCTTATTATTTCGATCGTCCCAAACGACGTATGAAAGTCAACACGAGTTGTAAGTATTATAAAATCGTTTAAATTATATTGCATAGTGGTAGCCTCTTAATTAGTACGCGGTTAGTGTGCCGAGATCATAATTTTAATTGAGGTATCATCTATAATTTTTAACCAACTCGTGTCGGGACTTTAAGTAACGTAGATTACTGTAAATATTTGTGAAAGACGTATAATTGAAATGGAATTTGAAATGTGGTTGCACCGTGAAGGCAGCGTTAGCAGTTCAATTTAGATGGAGTTCGTCTAGTAATAGCTAGAAACGGCCTGCAGACCAGATAGAAGAAATACCTACCATCATCTACAGTGCGGGGATCTTCTAGAAATTTCCAGGTAACGATTTGAAATTGTGATTGTTATAAACTGTAAATATTGGGTGACATATGAGAGTGTTTTACTTATTTTTTAAATAGAAACCGCAACCATCAACTAACTTCAAGTCTGGGATCAGAATCATTAAAAATTGCAACGGATAAAGAGCACTGGTGCCCGAATAACAGAGTCCAATATAGAGACAAGAACGTAAATGAAGAATCATCTAAAATTCTTAAACACCGTGTAAATGAAGATAACTCAAGAAACGAAAATGATTTACTCGAAAGCGTTGAATTAGTTGCGGCTACGAGTCCTGAGAACCATAGTTCTTTACCAACAACTGAACAAATAAATGATAGTGTGCTTCAATCAAATATGACCGATTTTGAGGAAACTTTCGAGAATATCTCTTATTTGGAACGTGCTGGACAACTGGAGGCCTTTGTCAAACAAATGGATGCATGTAGAATACCACTTGAGAAAATTAAAGGCGCAGATGCCACGTAGTCTGTAACATTTCTAACAGAAACAATTGATATTTTAAGATCTATTAAAGACTCTAGCACAACTATTTTTCTAAATAGTAAAAAAGCATTAGAAGGAATTATGAATAGAAATGAAAACGTTCCAGTTCGTAGATCATGATCCAGGTAAACGCAAAATTCCTTTATTGGACTTTCAAAGAGAATTAGTAAAACTAAGTACGTTTCCGGTACATGAAAGTATTCCTAAGGAAAAACAGTGTAAATTCTCTGCAAAATGGTACGACACTTATCACAATTTAGAATACAGCATAGAAAAGGATGCTGCATTTTGTTTTGCGTGTTGTCTATTCCCTAATAGACCTGGAAGAGAAAAATGGGATAACTCGTGGATTACTAAGTGCATAAGAACTTGGCATAAAATGAGAAGTTGTGGCAAAAATGAAAGTGGGAAGTTGGAAAAATCCGAATCTCACAAGGCAGCATTACAAGACTTAGGTCATTTTATATTAAACGCTCGGCATGTTGATACGCTCATTAATAAGACAGGACATAAAGTCCAAATTGAAGAACAGGCAGAATTAGAATTTAATACGCATGCGATCAAAATTTTAGCAGATATTGTACGCACAATAGCAAGACAAGGAATAGCATTTATAGGTGATAATGAAAAGGATAGCAACTATATACAGACTGTGAATCTTGTCGCAAACATAATCCCATCTTACAAAAATGGATTAACTCATTACATATGAGAACATTACCACGAATCGTATTTAAGTCATAGAGCTCAAAATGAATTTATATCTATTCTAGGAGAGGAATTAAAATTACATATTACTAATGAAATTAAAAACGCAGGTTTATTTTCAATTATGGTAGATACAACACCGCATTTAAGCCATAATGATAGGTTGTCAATTGTTTATCGTTATGCAAACAAAGAAGGACTCCCAATTGAGAGGCTTTTAAACGTGGTTGAAACACAAGATAAAACTGGCCAAGAATTGACCATGGTCATAGTAAAATGCATACAATTGAATGGTTTATCGACGGATGAATTGGCATTTCAGTCATACGATTATGCATCTTCTATGTCAAGTCGATATAACGGAGCACAAAAATTTGTTTCTGATCTCATAGATCAGAATGTTCCTTACATCCCATACCAAGCGCACCGGATGAACACATTTATGCAACACAGTTGCAAGGCAAGTCCCATAATATGTAACCTGTTCGACTTACTAGAAAACTTATATGTATTTTTTACTTCAAGTACCAAAAGATTTTTGTACTTAAGCAAAGAGCTGACAAATGTAGAATGTGCTCTTCATTTACGAAATTTGTCATAAACCAGATGGACTGCTAGAGCAGAATCTGTAAATGCGGTTCATGCATCGTTTGAAGCTATCATTTCTGTGTTAAATATTATTCTTAACTCTTCTAATTTTAATATAAATACAAAAACTCTTGCTTTCGGAATTGAAAAATGACTGCTCTCCTTTGATACTTAATTTCTTTATTTTTTATGAAAAATATAATGAACAAAACCAAGATTCTTACAGAATTACTAGAAAGTGAAAATTTGACTATTGTCGATGCGATAGAATTAATAGCAGCTACTGCAAATACAGTGGAAAAAATCAATTTAAACGAAATAGAAATGCACAACATTATTGATGCTTCATTACAAATATCAAAAACATTTAAGGTCTACGCAGTATTGGAATGTAAAAAACACCATAGAAGACGCTTGGTTCCAAAACGATTTGATGATGCTGCTGAAAATCAAATTGAATATGACATATTCTTTGTATAATAAAGAGTTTAAAACGGTCTTAGGCATGTTAATAACTCTAATGCGTGACAATATAAAAGTAACGATTGAAACAATAAAACCGTTCTTCGAAAATATTTATAAACCTAATTCAATAAGAACGGTAGATAGTGTTGTGTGCATTTTTCGCAAAAATACACCCTCGTTCGGATGAGAGGTAAAATGGAGGTCCCGTGTGTGAGTGTTGTCACGCACGTTAAAGATCCCTCCTTGCTTGGAACAGCAAGGATTCGGCAAAATCCAAAATTTTCCAGGTAAAAACTCGCTTCCTGGCCAATGTAGTACGTTCGGGTGGAGCATTGGAAAATCACATGTAATGATGCTTCTTTTATGCGAGAAAGGCATTACTGACAAAATAGATTTACAAGCCGTGCTTAGTAAATGGGCAAAAATTAAAATAAGACGTTCCAAAGTAGTAGTGTGCGCTTATTTTGTGTATTGTTTTTATTTGATTTTATTTGTATAACTAGGTCTCGAAGAGAATTCTGTTTCTGTTATACCTACATACCTACATTCCAAAAATATGATTGTTCCTAGTTTGAAAATATATATTGGTTAGTCGGAAAATGCTAGGAATGCACGCACACCCCTCTAATAGAATAACCTTTGGGGTGGCCCTGACCATAGTTTGTTAGGCACACTTCTTAGATTTTTTAAGAGTATGTGCGCGGAAAGTTTAAATTTCACATCATCCTATTCAATCGGACATTTCACATTTAGGAAAACTGACATGTGTGAAATAACGGTTGATACCTGGTATGGTCAATGCGTGCCAAGAAGACATCGTTTTCGTTAGTGATGTTTTCTGAGAAAGCCGATCAGTGCAGTTCTAGCTCGCGAAAGAGGCAGATGTCAAGCGAGTCGGTACTGTAGGTGAGATAGTGCCTTTATTTTACTCTGTAGCTTATCCTAATTTATTGTCTTCTTATCTAAATTACTGAAAAAAACTAAAAATCGGCTTTCTATTTGATGTAATAATAACATTGCTACGCCTGCCCGGGTTAACTTTAAGCGGTAGAGTTAATTAGTTGAACAAAGATCCGTACTTTACATAAACTTAACTAACCAATAATATTTCAATCTACGATTACATAGAGGCGCAATAGAGGGTGTTCAAACAATCCAGGGATCGATTATTCCTTGTAACAGAAATTAATTTGATATAACCAAAAATTAATAATTTTGTTAATTTAGCGAAAGATTAATCGTGTAAAATTTAAATTCCGCATTTTGAAGTATCTAGTGTTCATCTTACACGATCAATTTTTTTTAATCTCTTTTCTATTTGCATTATTTAATCGTTTGAAAATTGACCACGCTGACAGAAATGTATGTCAATTTTCTATGTTAATGAGAAGATAAAGCATGTAGATATATAATAGCTTATGTTTACAATATCAAGTATATTCATTACATTTCATTTGTTACGTTCCATTTCGTACTTGACTGCTTTCTTAATTAGACAATTTCAGTTTCTACTTATTTAAATATACGCCCTCCCTAGGCCGTTCATTGTTTTAAGTTTGTAATAGCCAGTTAGACAACCAACTTTGCCAGCCCTTTTATTTGATATATCATACTTTCTGGTTCTTTATGTTTGATAGTCAAGAATTTTCTAAATGTTGCTATTTTAAAATAAAATTATAAATTGTTTTTTGGTTCTGCTGTCAATATATTTTCAAGCATTGATTTTGCAATGAAGCTTACTACGAACACACTATTAAAAGTTCTCGTTATAAAGTGTGTTTCACGATTGTCATATATGGCCCGACCCGTACACGATCAATACTATGGACAATATTATTGACTCAATAATATTCTCAAACCAGATAAACTGAGCAATATTTTGGAACGCACCGTACACGGTCAATATTATTGTAAATATTCTTACGCCAATCTGGGTTTTGCTCGGTACCAAAATGGATACCAGAAAGAATGCGTGCATCGCTATTATTATACATTGTGCTTTGAAAAGGAGAGTAAAACGTTAAAAGTGGGTAAAGGAATGGTTGTTGAAACGTAAAGAGTACACACACTTAAGGTTATTACAAGAAGTATCGCTAAGTGATCCTGGTGACTACTACAATTACTTGAGAATGAGTGAAGAAAAGCTCCAGTTGTTACTTTCAATGGTAGAGCCATATTTAGTAAAACAAAGTACTAATATGCGAGCATGTATTGCTGGTGAGGAAAAACTTGTTGTGGCCCTTCGGTACCTAGCAACTGGAAGAAGCTTTGAAGATTTCAAGTTCTCTGCTATAATGTCACCTAGAATAATCAGTAAAGCTATCTTGGAGACAAGTGAAGTGCTAGTAAATGTCCTACAGAAGTATATATAGAAATGGTTTTTATGTATTATCGTAATGAGACCGTATGCTGTTGTTATGAATATGTTTATGACCTTATTTTATTACACTAGAAACACATTACTTGAAAAATGGCTCAAATTCTATTACTAAAGTTGACTTTGTCATAAGTGGTATTACCAGTTATTTCACAAACGTTACTTAAATCATCTTTTGCCAAATGTGCATAAAGTTCAGTTCGAGTAGGTTTGGGAGTAGACTGTCTAATTGAATGTGATGAATCAGAAGGGGCATGCATTGCCACAGTATTGTACGCATTTATGGTAACAAAGTCCTTATGTAGAGACCCAAGTTGGCCTTCCATCAACGCATTCGTTACAGCTTTTTCAGCAAATAGACGCTGTTTCTTTAATTTTCTAGCCCAAACCTTTTCTACTACAAGGCATTCATCATTAGTTTGTTCTGACTTAGACAAAGATAGATAGTTGCAGGCCAAGCTGAGTAGTTTGTTTTGTTTAGCTATAGGACCTACTACTTTTTTTTACGTTGGTGCTGGTAATCAAGTCCTGTGATGGAGGATGCCGAAGCGTTGCCCTTAGGTTGCCTTCCTGAAACCTCTTCATCTCGTAAACCTGGAACATCTTCTGTTGAATCCTGGAAAGTGAGAACTCCGTTATAAATAAAGTAAAAGTATTGTTCCGTGTAATGAACACCATAATTTTTTTTAAGTTTCCTACCACCTCTGAAGAATGGACTGAAATCTCCTCACAGTTTGGAAACAAGCTTAAATTTTGGAACTGCGTAGACGCGATCGATGGCAAACATATTGCCATAAAGAAACCCATCAACTCAGGATCATTATATTTTAACTACAAGGGCTTCTACAGTATTGTGTTGTTGGCTGTTGTGGATGCTAATAACCAGTTTATAATGGTCGACGCATGTGTAAACGGTAGAATATCTGACGGAGGAGTGTTGTTTTATTCCAAGTTTGGTAAGTTACTGGAATGAAACAGTTTTCAACTGCCTGATCCCTCACCTCTTCCTAACACGGGAAAGTATTTCCCGTGTGTGTTTGTGGTTGATGATGCGTTCGTTTTAGGCAAACACGCCATGAAAGCGTACTCTATAAAAACACAACTGATAAAGGAACAAATAACATTCAACAAACGGTTATCTGGAGCGCGAGTGGTTGTTGAAAATGCATTCGGGATATTAGCAAGTATGTTTTGAATTTTTCAGAAAACTATGTCTTTAGAGCCACAAAAAGCTACAGTGATAACAATGGCTTGTTGCTACCTCCACGACTTCTTGTCCAAACAAAGTAGAAATAATTATCTTCTATTACTTGGAAAGGACATTGAGTAGTGTCCCTTACTACCCTTTGCGCGTACCAACAGGAACAGCAAAAACGTTGCAAAAAAGTCAGTCTATGTTTTGTGAGTACTTTAATGCACCAGTTTGATTATAGTGATGCAGTGTCAAATCATTATCTGTCAATGAACAGTATGTAAAATGTATAGTAAAACTCATTGTTTGCAATATTGTTTTTATTTGTATTCATTGCCCTTTATAACCTACTACTCAATTAAAGTTTAAAAAAGGCATTAACAAAGAATAATTTGAAATTATCGCCATACAAAGTAGACAAAGACATTTAGCATCACTGATATTTAGTTTTATCATTATAAATTCTATTGGCTAACTGCGAATGCTTTTTATTTGCTACATTTTAGGGCGGTAACATAAAAGCATTCTTTTCTTAAATAATTTTACTAAACTTACCTCTGTTAAGGATGTTTCAGATAATTTCATGTTCGCAGGTAATTCACAAGATCCCAAAAATTGTAAAGCATGGAATAACCAAGATGTTGGTTTGTATACTTTGTCTGTTCCGGCACCCGAACGCTTGGAAGATTTAATCTTTTTTAGCTCCTTGCAATAATTTGTTCTTAACGAGTTTATCTTCTTACGTACATCTTTATTTGTTGCATTTGGCTTATTTCTTTATAACAAACCAATAACTTGTCCAATGCCAATTTGCGTTTAACTTTGTTTTTATAGTCAACCCTCTGTGAATCATACATTTCTGAGAGTGTTTTATATAACTCAATAAAACTTATTAATTGCTGCTTCTCGGTATCACTACAGTAGCTGTTAGTTGATCTTCTTAATAATGTTGGTCTGGATTACTCGAGGCCTGCTCTTGGAATCCCTATGTTTTGATGCAGTGAGCAGTTTCCCGGATCTTCCCCTTGGTTGCCCTCCAACTACACGATATCCGGATCCTGAGTCCACTGGCCTGTGGTTTTCGACCGACAGGATGGCTATTCGCCACATGCCGCTCTATCGTCAGATAGCTCGTCTAACATGACTGACTGATGTGCATCCCCAACGACTTCACTTGTGTACCCATTCCTTGGCGCACCGCATAGCTGGAGATCTCACTCAAGTCGTCACCGTTCCGCTGCTCACCTTTGTTCGCGCGGAGGCGGTGGTAGATAGATATTGCTACTTTGAAATCTAGGCAGCAACTTTCTCGGTATCGTCAACGCTACCACTGATAACTACATGGTCACTGGTGTCAGACATATTTTTCCGGTCAACAATAACACATTAACTGAACTTAAACAAACATAAACAAACGACTACACCCCTACCACTTTTTCCTTGTATTGACAATAATATTGACGCCCACGCATGGACTTCAACATTATTGTCAATATCCTCTACGAACTTCCGGTATTGAAGGCTAGATTTCAAGATTTCTAGATTTACTTCGATATCGTTCGTCAAACCATCAATTCCGAGGTGTTATTCTCAATAATGTTGTCATTATTCTAGACTATTGTTCATAATATTGATCGCGTACGGGCCGCTATAAAAAACGTATAATTTAAATTATAAATTGTGGCTGTTATTTTTCACGGTAGCACTATTTATTAACTGCAAACCCAACCAGGCAGTTATAAAGAAATGCTATCGTGAAGTGGATACACAAGTTGTGTTACGATACCGTTAAAGTGTGCATGTGGTTGCTATCAATCTTTTTTATATTATTCTTAAAAATGTTATAAAATATACTATTATATAATTGAAATACAGTTGTCAACCGATTTCAAAAATATGCTTTAGACTTTATTCTTTGTGTTTCCTGTTCGTTACTACCTAAAGAATTACCAACCCTTCAAAGTTCGCTTGAAGAAAAGATTGCGGCCAACAGCTATCGCTTGCTGGCTTCTGTACGGTATGTAGATAGCTTGCATTCTAAAACTGTTAAGAGTTAAGAATTGTGTTGACTATTTAATGCGGTAAATTTTATGCAATTATCGATGAATGGTGATTGTATCTATAGGTACTACTGTAAATGTGTATTTTTTGTTTTTATTATTTAGTAGCGTCTATTTAGTGTGAGCTCGTCAACACCAAACAAGTAAACTATTAGGGAAGATTCTGGCGATATTTATACTTACGTTTATGCCCTGTGTATAGTTAGTTTAGTAGTTATTTAGGCGTATTGGTGAATTTAAAATTTGAAATTTCTTTCCCTTATCGTCATGTTTTCCGTGTATTATTGAGTTCAATATATGCACTCAGAATGCGTCATGTTATTGTGTTTTATTCGTATAATTCTAATTTATTAGTTGTTTGATGTGCCAATGCAAAATGTTATAAATTACGGTTGTTAAATGCTACTCAGTGTTATTACTCTAAAGTATTCAGCAATACTTAAGGGGTATATAATAGCGCAGTTTTTATATTTACAAAACACCATTTAGTTTGAATGAGACTTAAATATATTTAATGATTCGTATCAGTACGTTAGGAGTGAAGAATTAGGACATTCGTTTTACACCAGCAGTTTAATATTATTTCTATTTAAATTCGTAGTAGTTACTTATTAGAGTTGCATTTTACATGTAAAATTATCATTTCAAGTATAGGGGAATTGGGTCGTGTGTCTTGTTGCTTCGTTGTTTAGAACCCCCCCTCACCAATCTCCAAATGTGGTAGCGTGCCATTCTTTTTCTTCCTCTATCTTCCTTTGTTACCGTAATTCAGGCGAGCATTGTGTTACTGATTTTGTTTTTTCTTACTAGCCCGCTCGACTTGCGGGTAACACAAATGACGGAGTAAAAATTACTTTAGCCGTATTACACGGTTTTTGTGGTTGTTTTGCTGGTTTGGTGTATATATCGTGTATAATTATTTTCTATATCAACTACTATTCATATTTGTGAATACAGTGTTATGGTCGGACGAACAAAGTGCGCTTACGTAACAAATAAGGAATTGCAAGGTTCATTCTGCAGATTTTATGTTCAATTTTGTATGTAGTTAAAACCTTTACTTCATTTTTTGCAGTTGCGAAAATTGATCCTGTAGTGTAGGTTTTAGTCTACTCACTAAGAAGACCACTATTATGAACGTAATTCACGAAATTTAACATGTTTCGGCAGAAATTGGGTACTTACAATGATTTGTTTACAACGCGAGTGAATACAAATCAATGCTAGTTGCTTCGGGCTGGCTTTCAAATCCGTAAATACCAGTGGTGTTAGTAATAAATTTTATTTTTTGTGTGCTTTACCAACAATTACCAGTTGAAAGTATGTTATGCGAAGTGTAAATTAAATCTTAGTGTGTTAATATTGCTTTAAATTTAAATTATCTGGTATCTAACTTTAAGATGAAATCTCGACAGTCTAATGTTGTTTTTTCAATGTTATTTCATCTCGATCCTCCACTACATTCAACCATTTTTTACGCGGCCTGCCTCTTACAGCTCGACCACTCATCTTGCTTGCATATATACGTTTGGTAGGTTCTCGTTCATTCTTTCCATATGTCCATACCATCTAAGCGTACTTCGCTCTAACTCTTTTTGGGTCACTTGCATCCCACACTCTGTTCTAATTCATTCGTTTAGCACTTTGTCTCTCAACGTTTTTCCCCACAGATATAAATAGATTTTCGGTAGGATAAACCGTGTATGAGAGAAATTTTAAAGGTAATAGACACAAAACGGCCCCAGAAATTTAGATCCGTTTAAAATCAAAAAATATCAGATAAAAATGTAGCCGTAGTAGATAACGGAAAAATTGTAAAATACATTCACTTATAGAATTTAAAACACCCTGTAATTTCAGATGGACAGCCATCACCCTTGCCGTCAACCTCCACCCAGGTAGAATGGACGACAACGACATAGTAGCCAAAGACATTAAAAACAATCCCGGTATACTACCTGTAAAATTGGGAAGTATGCAAAACACAATAGATTATTGGATATTCGCACAAAAATTTGATTTAACTGAATTAAAACAAAAATTTTATATAATTAGAGACAATTGCTACAGACTGAAACAATCAATGGACACAACCAAATCCGGAAAAGAATACGTGATGGAAATGCTTAACTACAACAGTATAAAGGAAAATATTTTAAAGAACACAGACGACAAATTCAATAAATTAATACCAACAGACCAAATCACAAGACTAAAAAGAGGATTCATTAACAGATTAGGTAATATTATAAAAGCTATCACAGGAAATTTAAAACCAAGATGCAGAACAATACGACAACGCAATACAACACTTAATCGAAAACCAAAATGACATAAAACCATTGTTAGAAATCAGATTTCTTTTACTCAATCAACCATAATAAAATTTAATGATACACTAAGAAAGCTAGTAAAGAACCAAGACAGTATAACAAACAGAATATTAACTTTTGAAAGTAACGTGCAAACCACAATGCTAGGAATGCGAAATTTAATAAGATTTAACAAGATCTTCGATCAAATGATATCAACCCTTACTGTAATTCAACAAATTTTAGCCACATTAAAAAACGCTGTAACGTTTGCTAAACTAAACACATTACTTGCTAGTATTATAGAACCAATTGATTTATTAAATGAATTATTAAAAATTAGATCACCCATAACTAACAGTAAACTACCCTTTGAAGTAACAGAATCTGACATAGTTATATTTGAAAAAATGGCCATAGTAAAAGGTTATGTAAAGAATCATGAAATTACGTTTTTAATACAAATCCCCATTGTAGAGGTTAACACTTATAATTATTATCAATTATTTGCATTCCCCATGAAAGTTACTAGCACGTATCAAGTTATTATCCCTAAAACCAAATTCCTTTCCCTGAATAAACTTAGGTATGGCTTCACGAATGAAAAATGCAAAGAAATAACACCCAGGCAATATTTAAGTCAATTGTTAACAACAACTAATCAAACAGATAGCCCTTGTAAAGTACAATTATTAAGATTCTTTAACACTATGAGAATTGTGATTCAAAACCAGTACAAATTACGAGTATGACAATTCAAAAAGTTACGAACAACAAATGGATTGCTGTATTTCTGCAAGAAGTAATAGCACCCACTTATTGCAACCAAAATGAAGACAATTTAGCCTTAATTGGAAGTAAAGTAATCACCATAAAAGAAGATTGCTATTTAAAATTCAAAAACGAAATTTTTCGAGTATATCAAAACCCAACAGTAACGAAGAAATTAGCAAACTTACCTGAACTATAGTTCAAGATTACACAGACCGAAGAAGACAAAATCATCAAGAAACCAATGCAACTAGAACATCTAGACCTAGACGACCTCAACCAAGCCGTAAAGTTAATGGACAGTTATAAAGAACACTAAAGTGAATTAAAAGTGCCAAAATTACATTACGACAATACAAGTGTTTGGAAAATTTTATTAATTATTGTAATAATTTTATTAACTGTCTATGTATTGTACAAAATGTATCTTAGATATAGAAACAAGGAAACAAATTTTAGTCATATGAAACAAGAAACAAAGGTAAATAAAGAAATAATAAATGAACCCTTTGGGACAATGAGTTTTAAAAATTAAGTTCAACCCCTTAATTTTCATCTACGTCGAGAGGAGTTACATATTCCCCAAATCAATATATATATATGAATAATTAAATGCAATTATTAAGACTTAAGAATTATTGTTACATTGTATAATAGAAGGACATAATAAAAGGTTAATGAAAGTTCACAAACCAGACATGAGAACGAAAACAGTTACTTTGTACTCCATACGTAATATGGCACTGCAGGTGCAGGTCACAGTAGACAATAAGACATCAATTATTAGAATTAAGATTATTAAAATGTAATACTTTGTATTGTGTCAAGAAATAGCAGACATGAGATATGCATTTCCCACAAAGTGATATAATAGCAGGGATAGCGTAAATACCCTCAGGAACCCAAGATGGTCAGTCAGTCTCGAGCTTCACAACTTTAACATTGTTGGTTGTTCAAGCTATTCATTTTAGTTTTTATTAATTTAATTAGTGAAAGTAACTTTAATTATTTTTATTTCTAAGCATTAATCAACATAGCGTAACCATTTGTTGAAATCATTTGTAATTTCTGTATAAATTAAAATACACTTGCTAGGAATGTAAATTTGGAAATAAAGTCTTTTTAAAAAGAAGTCCCAAAGGCCCAAAAAACTTATCTCGCGTATAAGAAAACAGAATACCTACAACACAGGATCGTGTTGTCATTCGCACAATTTACCATAATAACAATTAATATGCTACTCTATTAACTAACGATTCCAGGACGGAGCCACTTAGCATCTAGCCTCGCACACGTCCATTCCCCGACTGAATCTCTCAGTCTACCCCACTCATTGTCTTCGAGGCTGGAACCACCTCTCATTGAAGAGGTGTTACGAAACATTGGTCTTGCAGAGTCAACGGTAGTCCAAAAGGTTCAAAGCTATATACAATATCTGAGCATTATTACTGACCTAATTAACTAGAACCTATAGCATAATAGCATCCTGTAAGTTGTACCATCCACTGTTAGGACTTGTACATCAGTTTATAGAATTTTTGTGGTCTTGATTTGGACGACATGCCATTGAAAACACAGCTTGCAAAATAAAATATGATGGATTTAAACCTGACGGCGGTACATGATGGATGTATTTTTATTCTCGTAAAATATGACACATGTAATTCAAGTAGTTTATGGTTATCGAACGTGTCGCGCACAATTTATGATTGACAAGTGTGACCAATGTAATTACCATCGCTATTGTTGTAGTGCCTTATGTGCAGCGAGATATAAAACCGTTAATTCCATTTACGTTTTACATGTCCAGTTTTAGTGCCCTACGTTTGAAATTGCTATACATTATAAATTCCATTACTGCATAATTTTGAACCCTACAATTACAGTGATCTTTTGTAGAGTAACATTCAAAATAACCTGTTATCATGTTATACGCACTTATAAGTACATTCTTTGTAATCAATAATGTATGCAAGTACTAACCTTTGAACCTGTGTAGTTTCAGCCTTTCCTTAGTACTTCAATGTATAAATTACCATCGGGAGATGTTTTCTTTTCCTGCGTCAAAACTCGGACTTCTGAACTAACTTTCAACACAGGGCTTGAACCATTGGAAATCAATATGCTCCTAAAAATAAACTGAGTCGCTTGGTAAGGTATTATCCGAACATAAAAGGTCACTAGGCCTAGCTACCAACCTTCTAATGAAGGTATTATCCTACCGAAGCGACCTGTTGAGCGTCTTGATGTTAACAACGGAGTCTTACTTTTAACAAAGAAACTGCTCTTTTTAAACTACACGAGGCTTTCTCAGCAAATTTCGGACAGGTAAATCAAAATTAGATTTCCGTTAGTGTTGCTTTCTTTATTATTCTTAATATGTTTAAACTTACATAAATCGAATTTTGGATAAAATCTAACCTAGCACAAAACTATATATGACTAGTTTTATTCTTAGACGGATGAAGTCATCGGCGCCATTTTATATTCTGTAGACAAAACAAATCAAACTATATTAATTACCAAGATGACATCACCCCTAACGGTTTTAAAAACTGGCATATGAATTTTTATAACTTTTGACTATGGATTGAATATGATGCCAAATAATTCTTTCTTAAATTAGAATATATAGAAGCCTAAGACTTATATTTCCTTAAGGGAATAACCCAATTCTATTGGTGGACATTACTTATACAGAAACTCCTAAAATGAAATTTGATTATAATTGTTTCTAAGGAATGTCACAAACTTCCTTAATTGTGCAGAGATTTGAAATATTTTTCGTATATTTAGAATTACTCAGTATAAATGTTCGTCAACTAGAGTTGGACGTATGTAGGAGAACGTATAAAATTACAAACAACGATTTTGAAGCTGTATTTTTATCAAAGAGAAAATGTCTGTTAGATGTTTTATATCAAAGTTTATTTTAGAAAGTAGTTCACTTCACAATTCACATTTTTCTATAGCATATAGATTGAGATATTATTTACCGACAGTTTCAATTGGAACGTAAAATTGCGAAACTAATGAGAGCCCAATTTAACGTTAATTCTAGGCTTAATCCTAAGCTAATGTTGTATTTATCCGGGGAGTTTGATTAGTAAAAACACTCACTGTTTATTTCATTCACTTGATGTAACCCGAAACCAAACGCACGTTAAAAACCCCTCTGGAATTAATGTTGAAAGTAATTTAGTCGTATAGCGCAATAAGGCACCTTTCTCATGATCTACAACAGAGAACTTTACCACGAGCATAGCGATCGAAACTTGGAAAATATCCAAATCCCCGAACAGCTTGAAATTAATGGCAGACATTTTAAAGAATGTTTAACCTGCAGTTAAATGTTTTTATCTAAAATGGGTTAATGCAGCATGTGTTTTAGGTCACTCGACTGCAATAGAGTAATGCTTTTCGATACTAAAAGATTTTGATTTTTTGCAGAGATACTAAATAGATGACAACGAGGAAAGAATTAAACTGAGTTTTCATATTTATAACTCTTTTGGATATACAAGAGGTAACATCTGAGTGATTATTCTTTAATTTGGAAAATTTTGTCCTGATTAAAACTACAATATAAGTATATTAGGTTACGTTTAAATGAATAATACAAACGGAACTTTGGATTCTAACACAAAATGTGTTATAATCTCTCAAATCTGAGCTTTCTACTATTTTTATACGATGGTTTTCAATTTCATTTACTTTCAGTATGAAAATATTTTATGGTCGTTGTGCGTTCGGCGTCACTTCCTTTGGATCGTTATTTTTGGAACTCTTGCCATAAAATAATGAAGACAGTAGAAGCTCGGGTTTCCTATTCTAATATAAGACCCAGGGTTAAAAGTATTAGGAAATGGCCTGAGGAAATAAGAAAATCTAATTTGGCAAAATGGCTAACTGACTTTCTATAGTTTCGTGCAGAGCATAACTTTAGAAGTGGGGATGACGATTTGTAAACAAGGTGAAATTTAGTTAAAGATGAACTGTAGACGAAGTAATGGGCGCGACTATACACTGTCATCTGATGGAGATCTGAATAATACACTTGAAAGTGGATATAGAAATCCTCAAGAACAACTAATCTCTATGGGCATAAAATTCACGAGAAAAATTATTAAGCTATACATATAACTGATCGTCACCTGCATAAGAGTTCTTCTGCATCTTGAGTCGATCCTGTAATATAACACTAGCGATTTGAAATATAAACCATACTCTTCAGAATCTGTTTTGTTCAAACCTGTGTTAATCAAAATGTAGATAATGTACTAAACCACTCAATTTCATTTTAGACAATCATATAATGTATAACAGATTTACAAATGAGTGTGATCTCATACCAATAGTTTAGATTTAGTAATTGTTAATAAAAGATAACTTCAAAAAGATAAAGGTTTTCCATTAATTTAGTTTCTCTTCCATTCAATACGTGGTATTTGTATTTACATTTAAAATACAAGAATTTAGGAAATATTGCGTATGTAAAACAAAATATTATTGTTTCATAAATTTTTGGACACAGCTCTGATAACTCTATCAAGTTGTGTAACAATCAAGTGCTTTAGACGTAATTTTAAAAAAATGAGCACTGAAGCATAATCAAAATGTATCAGTTTCTAAAATACACTACATAACATAAAATGAAAACTTTTATGTAAGATAAGATAAACCTTAAGCACCGACGGCTTCTCAAATAGATTTACTAATTTACTAATTTGCACCTCGCGTTCAAAACATTAAACATCAGCTGTGAGCTTGGAGGCCATTACACGTAGCACTATGCAAACGGGCAATTAAAGGCAATGGTCGCCACCTGTTGCAGTTATATACCATCAAACGATTCTACATTTGAAGACACAAAAAATTAGCCATCGTTTATTGGACTCTGTTTTCTTCGAGACGATGTTCGATCTACATATAATGTGAAGATAAGAATTCCCAGTAATTTGATCTAACATAAGATAAATGCTTCGTTTGTATATTCTAAAACTCTGCTACGAAAATGCTTTATCAAAAACTTATTTTATCGCCGTTTGGTCTGTTTCAGACAGAGCAGTTACATTAGAATGTAAACGAAACATCTGTACACCAAAGATAGTTGGTTGGCACCCTGTGACGTGTCATCTTCAAATAGAGTTGATTGACAGATACAAAGGTTTCAACTTTAAGAATTATTTAGATCATAGTAGTAAATCTCGACGACGATATTTGCCCAATTTCTAGTATATTCTTGAACGATTAAAATGTATATGAATTGCCGTCCTAAATATTAGAAATTTAGTTCTGATTGAAGATTTGATTACAATATGTGCTAGTTTAAAGTTTTGAAAGATGTGATATAAATGACTGTCCTATAAATTACTCTATGTGATTTTTTACTGTAGTGATAATATACATTAATAAATGCTGCTTAAGTATTTAGTTATAATGCATCGGTAGTAATTTAAAAGACAGCACTACAGTGTTAAAAATCAATACTAGCACTGTCAGCAATTAGCTGAAAATAAATTGTTGGAAGGGTTTTATCAAATACCATTGTAATTACGAGTTGTTGAAAAAGCTTGTATTATCAGTTTGAAAATAAAGAACCGTTGTTAGAGCAAATAGGGTTTTCGTTACACTGGTCTCAAATAGTGGGTTTAAAGACTTTTAAACAATTTCTGTTTGCGCGTCTGTCACTCATGCCCAAAGAAAAAAAGAAAATGGACAACTTCTTTTATTTTTAAAGGAGTTGAAGTTAAGCGTTGCGGAAAGTTTAGCTGAAAGTTTCGTAAAATTGCAGAAAAAATTTTATTGCAAAACTGCAGGAAAATGCTGAGAAACAGGACCAAAACGCTGCAAGCCTGGCAGCAAAATTAGAAGAAAGTAATGCGAGTTTTTAAAAAAATTACATGAATACGCAGAGTAATAAGACCGAAACTGTACGAGCTTGCGAAATTAGAGAAAACTAGCACGAGATTTACCGAAAGAGTACAGGAAAATGCCACAAACTTTTTAGAAAGACTGAACGAGACCACAGTAAATTTACAGGAAAACTTTACAGCGCAATTAGACCAAAATGTAAAAACTGTTGAACAAAAATTAATTGAAAATTAGATCCAACTGAGAGAGGGGTTTATGCAAGAAACTACAAAATACGGGAAAACCTGAGTACCAAATTTTCCGTCAGTTTACAGAAACTCGAAGCGGAATTTTCAGAAAAAGTGTTAGAAACTCGCCTAAAATAGAAAACGAAGTGCCGAGAATGAAAGAATTAATTCCATAACAGTGCAAACACCAGAGCGCTCAGTGTCGGTGATACAACAGTACGTCACAGAATTTAAAAATGTCGGGGAACGCACACTGACGACAAGATTTAGAGTAAAACCACCCACATTTGATAGAAAGTCACCCTGGCGAATATATTTCATGCAATTCGAGACTGTCGCAAGAGCTGACGGCTGGTACGATAGTGAAAGGGCAACCGCAGTGATTACCGCGTTACGAAGTGAGGCGAGGCCTTAAATATTCCGCAAACCATACCAGAGAAGCTACGAGGCTTTAACATCAAGGCTGAAAATGAGGAACGGCGACTTTCATCTGCAACAAGTATACCACGCTCAAGTGAAAACTTTACCAAAAGGTTAATGGTTAATAAAAATTTGCAAGAGTTTGAAGCATATATTGCTCGCTTGATGAAACTAGCTTACCCAACAGCATCGGATAGCTTCCTAGAACAGCTAGCAGTACAGACCTTTGTTAACGGCAACCGGATGGAGAAATTCAGCAAGCACTACGGCTGGTTAGACCAACAACCCCAAATGATGCGCCAACTAATACTTTGGAATTTGAAGCGGCCAAGCAAACTTCGCATCGTAGTAACGGCCAAGCAAGCTTTGCATCGTAATAACGGCAGAGTAAAATGCCCGTAGACAGGCAGGGCCAAGAAATCATAGAGAAGTGATTCGACGAGTACTTCGTGAACAACAACCAAACAGGAAAGGACCCAGATGCTGGAATTATGGCGAATTTGAATATATACAGTTCAAATGTAAGTAACCCAAGAAAGAAGCTGAGAAGCCGGAAAACTAAAAGGGGGCCAACCTGCACGGATTCTGCCCCGGTGACCATTATCCGCATCTCACAATCTAAGTATGCAGACAACGTTTACGTATATGGACAGTTTAACGGCAAGACTATTAAGTTCTTAATTGATACCGGTGACCTTAGAACAATTGTTAATCCGGATGTAGTGCACGATGCTGGTAAAGTGTCACCCGTAAGGGTGCGTTTTCGATCCATGGCTAATTAGATAATCAAACGCACGTAACGCTAGATGTAAAAATCGAAGAAAAAGTAGTAGTGGCAAAAATCGCCGAAGAAATTACTTTGGGAATGGATATGTTAAAGAAGTATTGATTCTCTGTAGATATGAAACAGGATGTATTGACAGTAGAGAACACGAAAGAGCCGTTTTGCGAAGCAAACGACGTGTCTGTGCGAGTTTATTTGACAGATAACGTTATCCTACCTGGAAGGACAGAATGTGTGGTGATGAGACGCTTGGATGGTGTTCTCTGGAATGGCTTTGTGCGCGCTATTAAATAGAATCTCTCAGCAAAGGTGTGCTTGTCGGAAAGGTTTTGATCAAAATGATGGATGGCGTACGTGTTAGGACTTTAAACGCCAATAACTACGACATACCGCTGAAAAAGAATCCAGCAATTGGGTAGTATTCTTATGTTGTCCACGTGGTGGAATGTGTCGGTGTTGAGAAGGAACCGCCTAACAAAAAATGTCCCAAAAAGTTATTGAGCCAGTTGATAAACCGTGTCAGCATCTTCAACAATAACAACTTAAGAACTTGATCCGCCTGCACCTGGACGTGCTCGCGGTCGGCGGCTGTCGATTAAGAAAAACCTCAGTAGCCAAGCATAGAATCGATAAAGGAGATGTCCAGCCAATTAAATAGCAGCCGCGGAGACTCCCATTGACTAAACCCGTGGAAGCCGAAGAAATGATTGAAGATATGGGGGACTGGAAGTGATTGAGCACTCTGATAGTCCTTGGGCATCCCGTGTTGTGCTTGTTCAGAGGAAGGACGGGTCGACAAGATTTTGTGTAAACTACAGGCGATTGAATGACGTTACCAAAAGGATAGCTATCCTCTTCCAGTGATTGACGACACCTTAGCTACAATTTCAGGGTCGCAATAGTTCTGAATCTTGGATTTGCAGAGTGGCTACTGGCAAGTGGATATGGAACCCAAAGATCGGGAAAAGACTGCATTCACTATTGGTACTGGCCTATGGCAATTTACGGTTATTCTATTTGTGCTCTGCAACGCTCCTACCACCGTCGAGCATTTAATGAATAATATATTGCGCGGACTGTCGTAGAAAATGCGTTTTGTATATTTGGATGACGTGATCGTGATTAGAAAGTCGTTTGGAAAACACTTGGGAAATTTAGAAGAAGTGTTTCAAAGACTCAGAGAAGTCAATCAGAGCTAAGTCCAAAGAAGCGTCACCTACTAGGCAAAGAGGTGAAATATCTAGGGCACGTAGTTTCACGCAACGGAGTCGGGTAAGACCTAGATGAGATTAAGGCTATACAGGAGTAGCCGACGCCGAAAGGCAAACAACCGTTACGCAGCTTTCTGAGGTTGTATACTTACTATAGAAGGTTTGTTACCGGCTTGCGAATACTGCCAAGCCCTTGATCAAGCTGACTGAAGATGGGCGTAATTAAGTTTTGGAGGAATATTGCCAGAATGCGTTCCAACTTCTAAGGCATTTACAGACGACTGCTTTGATTTTAAGTTATCCTCGGTAGGAAAGCACAATCATCTTGGATACAGACCGACTCCGGGAATAAGTACATCTTAGTAACTATGAATTATTTTACAAAATGGACCGGAGCGTATGTTATACTAAACCAAGAAACTGCATCCGTCGTTAACCTGCTAGTAAGGGTACTGTTCCGCCATTGTGAAGTTTCTATGGAGTTGCAGGCAGATTAGGGCAGAAATTTTGAGGCAGTATTATTCTATGGAGTTTGCCGGTTGCTGGAAATGAGAAATACCCGCACAACACCATTGCATCCGTAATCGGTAGGTATGGTGGAACTCATGAACTGCACCTTGGGTAAGTAACTTATCAGGGTGGTGTCCTAACATCAGAGAGAGTGGGACCAATATTTACATCTATCCTTATTGGCCTGTCGGTCTTCGATTTATGAAAGCACTCGACGGACACCTACATGTGCTGTGATAGGACGCAAAATACGCATACCATGCGATCTAGAGTTTGGTTGTAAGCCCGGAGATGACACCGTAGGCGAGAGCTACCTCAAGAAGCTCAAATGCAAGATTATCGACATACATGGTGATTAGGAAAAATATCGAAATCGCAAGCGATCGGATGAAGACCAGATATGACATCAAGGCGCAGGCGTCTTGTTTTCAGGAGTGCGACCGCGTCTGGCTATACAACCCAAGACGGAGGCGTGGACTCTCGCCAAAGTTGCAAAGACATTGGGAAAATCGGTGAGAAATTGTAAAAAGGACTTGTAAGCTCCCAAAAGGAAGAACAATAATAGTGCACGTTAACACTCTATGATAGTGATGACGGCGGTAATGCCGAGGAACGGAGCAGCAGTAAAAATAACAAACATGAGGTTGAATGTAAATGTAGACCGAGTTATGATTGGTTCATGTCTCTGTACAGCGGCACGGGCAAAGCGAGTTTTGGAAACACAGAAAAGATTTGAGGTAATCTATTCAATGTGCCATCGAAATACTTCATGGCACGTTGCGTAGCAGCTGACCTTGATGTGTCCCGTGAACTTGCTCGAGTACTTAAAATAAATTTGATGGTCTGGATCAACTTCGCCGACAACAACTAGACGTTGGAAAAATCATACGGCTAAAGGATCGACATCGGGCATCTACTGCTTGATGAGTAAGCAACAGCCTTCTCATAAATTGCATTACAAGGATCAGTAAAAGGCGATATTGAACTTTAAATACAAGAAGTTGACCATACACAAGATCGGTTGTGGGTGCGATGGGTTGGACTGGAGAGTAGTACTAAATATGCTAGAGGTACTGTTCCAGAAACCTGGGGACCAGATTTAGGTGTGGGGTTACGATAGAAATAGTGCCTTGCGTGCTATGGAAAGTGCTATTTGCTACTTTGAGCAATATGGAAACTTGTGATATGGGTTTGATTTTCTTTACTGCTACAGAAACTTCTAACGTCCGGATCGCAGAGTATTCTGGGACGCAACAGCTTTAAGAGGGGAGCAGTGTAGCGTCGATAAGTCTGCCTGCAACCAGGATGATTACATTAGAACGTAAACAAAGCATCTGTGCACAAAAGATAATTAGTAGGCTTCCTGTGGCGTGATATCTTCAAATAGAGTTAAATGACAGGTAGAAGAGTTTCGAATTTAAGACTATTTAGATTACAATAGTAAATATCGTGAATGTTATTTGCCTAATTTATGGTGTGTTCTCAAATGATTGAAATGTATATAAACTGCCGTCGTCAATATTGGAACTTCAGTTCTGATTGAAGCTTTGGTTACAATATATTGTAGTTTAAAGTTTTGAAAGATTTGCTATAAATGACTGTCGATATAAATTACTTTATGTGTTACGAATTACTGTAGTAATTATATAAATTAATAATTAGTGCTTGAATAGTTAATTATAGTGCTTCGATAGTAATTTAGAATATGGCGTTGTAGTGCTAAGAAGATAATATTTGTAGTGTTAGCTATTAGCTGAAAATAAAGCTGTTTAACAAATTCCATTATAACTGTGAGTTTAAAAGGTTTGTATAATCAGTTTGAACACAAAGAACCATTGTTATTGCAAATACAGTTTTTGTTACAGTATTCTCAGGAGAAACTCAATTAAATTTTTAATATAATCTTAAGTACAATCCTTAGTACTTTCCTGTTATATTTTTAGTATATTTTTAGTGCATCCTTAGTGCTTTCCCTGGAATGAAGGAAATAATTTTCGATTAATTAAAACAAATAACAGTTTGAAGTTGAATAGAAAAAAAATTTCGTAGGCAAAACACATTAAACTATTTAAAACCTAATAACTTATAAACCAACGAAGTTGCATAAATTAAACAAGGTTAGCTTTTTTATGTAAAATAGAAAAACCTTTCATGTTTTTGATTTATTTTAACCGCAATTCATTAGAAAAAAGTTATGTTTTGATTTATTGCAAAAACATGCTGCAACCAGCACCCTCTATGAATAATGCCAAGGTCATAATTCTGATGCCAAGAAACATAAAAGTACAAATTTTCAATTAGATCTTATCAAAACTTTCAAAATTATTTAGACATTTCAAAATAAATTTTCAACTTTGGACATACTGTATTTTTTAAACCAGCGACATTGATATATTGCATGTTGGGCTAAATCGTAATATTTTGGTGTCTAGTATATCTACTTTAGAGATTACCCCATTCTTAATGAATCACCCTCTAGTTATGTTTGTACACACCGAGTGATTTTTTTAACCTAAAACTATCAAATATGTCGATTAATAAGCACTCTACGCAAAAATTGCCCATAATCAAAATTTAATCAGTCCACGGAAGAAATACAGTATTATAAAAATTACTCCCTCTTCTTTTGTCCTTGTAGGTAGAACAGGAGAGTAACTTTGAAATCTTAAATTGAAACTTTTATTTGTTATTTTAGGTGTGTATTCTATGGCTAAAAATGTTTGGGATCTTTCGGAAACATTTTTTTCACTCCTGATTTATGGCGCTGAAAAGCATGAAATTTTATTTTTAGGATTTCTCCTACTAAGAACCTATGCATGCAATTCTGCAATACATTTGCAATAAAAATACCACATTTTCATTGTAAATATTCCAAATCAGTCACAAATTTTATATCTCACATTTTCGATTATCCAGAAAATACTACTATCATAACCCAGGAACAGGCGTCCCTTCTAAGATAGTTATCGAAGTGTTTGATTAAATTTGCTTTCAAACTAAAGTATCTTTTTGTAGTTTATTATTAAAACTGTCATTTCTTATGTCAATATACTTTTTATGAAGATGTTTCGTTATATCTCTATTTGCGTTATTCCTTGTCTTCGTGTTTGCTATGGTTTTGTTTTGTTTTCTTTTTCCTACAAGAGAAGCAAATAATTTTAAGCAAGTTCATTTTACTTGGTTCAAAGTTTATTTCGCAAACAATAGGACCAGTTTCCGTGAGGCTGTTTATAGTACTTCAAAATAGAGTATTTAACTGTTCGAGAAAAAAATTGAAATAATTCTGGTTTATGGAGAAGCTGTTAATCTCTATGCTCAGCGTTTTCGACATAAAATTTGGTCACGCGATTCATTTTATTGGTCTGTCAAATAATTTACTGCGTTCAATCAAAAAAGAAACCTATTAAACAATAGTCACTGGAGAAAATAATGAAATTTCTAAATTAGCTGAAGTGACTGCTAATCTTTGTGTAGGTACACGGTACACGAGAAATACCTCGCGATTCCGGATTGTCCCAAAGCAGTATCTGGAAAATTTTAAAACGTAAGAAATATTATCCGCATCATATGTCTTAAGACCAAGATCTTCATGGCGTTGATTTCTAAAATCGGACAATTTTTTGCCAGTGAGCACGTGAGAAAGTACAACCGAACCCCAATTTTTAGTTACACATTGTTCTCCGACGAGTCGTCTCTTACAAACCACGCAACGGTTAATCGACACAACATATATTACTGGAGCGCTAGAAATCCACACTGACTTCGCCCAGTTGAACATCAGCGTCCTTAGACTGTCAACATATGGTGTGAAATAATTGGGAACAAACTCGTTAGCCCATATTATCGAAGGCACCTTGAATGGTCAATTGTACCGAATCACTTTAGAAAATGAATTGTCAACACTACTTGAAGGCTTGAGCTTAGAAGTACGACAGATCATGTGATTTCAACATGATGGTTATCCAGCATACCATTCGGCGGTACCATGTGAAGTACTTGATCATTATTTCAGTGGTCGTTGGATCGCTAGAGATGATCCGGTAAATTGACCAGCTCGATCACCAAATCTTACTTCGTCCGATTTCTTTTTCTGGGACTATCTCAAATACAAATACAACAACACGTAAAAATATGATTGAGCGAATTAGATATGCTTGTTCAAAATTCAAGCAGACACACTTCTCAGTTATGTGCAGTCATTTAAAATGGGGATAATATATAGTTAATCTGTACATTTTACGTTGCATGAAATGGGGTAGTTGTGATTTTTTTGTAGGTTTTATATGGTTGAAAACTAATGATGAATTTAAGTTTTCAATCTCCCCTGATTTTAGCCGATTTTTTTTTGCAAAAATCAACCAAATGTTAGACAGTCTAAGACGAAATCGGCCTCTACGGGCTTAAAACTTTCTATTGTATAACACTTCAGACTTACATAACTTTTTGACACTTTACTATTAGACATTTTATCCAATTAGTCAATTTTGCATGTTCTAATTCATATTTGGTAAACTTTTATACATTTTTTCAATATATTACATTATTGTATTTCATATTATCTATAATTGTGTACACGGTTGGACCTTGGACAAATGAAAAGTGGTTATATGCAAATGGAGCGAGAGAAAAATTGCAGATTTGCATCAGTTAAACTGCAATTTTTCTCTTGTTCTATTTGTATATAACCACTTTCTATTTGTCCAACGCTGTACCTACAATAATAAATACATAAGAAATAATTTCTGTATGAATATAAGCAGTTACTTATAGAAACGATAGCAAAAAATGTTACAAAAATATATCTTTATCAAACCTGTGTCATCGAAGAAACGGTTGCATGCTAAAGGATTGTGAAATGCGGGTTGTAGAGGTGGGGTGTTTGTTTCTACCTAGTTTATTCATAAGTTATTCAGTTCGTCTACCGATAGCAGTATGTTATGCAGTTTTTCGCATTTAGACCTTGAACATCGGATTTCGAATCCTCGGTGTGATTATGTTTCATATGTTATAACAGTTTAAGCTACGAGGAAGTCTTGTTAGTAAAAGAATGAGGAATAAAAACCTTCATTAATCCAGCATAAAATTGAACGATAGGGTACATGAACAATTATCAAGAAAATTGAGTGCAATTTCAGTGCATAATACTTACCAAAAAATACAACACCCCCAAGACATTGCAGAAGCTACTCGCCGAAGTAATTTGTAAGTCAGTCAAAGCTACAAGAACTTCTTCTGAGAATTTCAACTTCAATAATTCTTTCCAATGTGGACACAAAAGAACTGAAAATCTATTAACGCTCAAAAAAGAAACATGCCAAATAAAACAAATAATTTGATTACTGTGGAAAATCTGACTTTGAATGAGTCATCTTAAAAGCAGCTAAATAACGTGGTAAATAATGGATACTCAAAATAATAGAACGTGTTACTGATACACATATTTGGTTGGAGATGCAAGATACAACCTGTTTTGTCAGAGGAAGCTGTACAAAGTGCCAACTAAAGGACTACAAAGAAGTGAACGTGTCAATCAGACCATCTAGCAAATTTCCACGTACCTTAAGGAGAACTTTGAAGAGTGCCAATTTTCATTCGATGAACTCATTCACCAAATAAAAGCAGACTACTGCCCCGATATTTGAACGGACAAAACTCGCATCTTTCAGAAGTATGGCAAAGATATAGTTATAGCTAAAACTGCAAACAATACATGTGTTGTTTGTTTCAAAAACACTTGTTATAAAATAGTAACGAGTACAGTAACAAAAAAGCTGATCCTTCGAAAGAAAGACAACGTGTGGTCAAAGCTGCTGCTGAGATTATTCGAGAAGATATTCGTGGACAAGTGTATGACAACTCAATACACACACTTCGATAGCTTCTGGCATAACATGAAACAATTATCAAAGAGAAGAACAAACATATATTGGCAGTGAGTTGGAGCCATAGCCCAAGGCAAAAAAATGGTGTGAATAATAAAATACTTCATTATTTTTATTATATTGAGCACGTATACGACCATATTAATTAATATTATTGGAATAAATAAATCATTGTTAGTGGTATTGAGTAATTTTTAAAAATTACATAACGAACAAAGCTTGACACTTAGCGTTTATTACTTTTTAAAACTTTTGCCTCAGGACCATTTTGTTTCGTGTTTTTATAATTTGTATACAGATTGATTTGCGTATTAATTTTGGGTCTATTAACTTTTTAGTTTCACCGTAGAAAGGACTAAATTCGATAAAAAAAGCAAAATAGCAGTGTCCAAAAATTGTACAACTTTGAAGAGCTGTATAGCATATAAATTTTCAGGCGGATAGAAACCGTTTTAGTCTTAAACCGTCAGAAATTTTGACCTTAAAGGTTAATCTAACCACTTTTACTGAAAACGGTTAAAATCGACGGAAACCGAACAAATGTTGCAAATTTCGCGCTTTCTTGTGTATTTCAGATACTTTTGGCACTCGGTCGAAGTCGAAAACTTATGTTCATCATGTCCTCAAACATACAAAACATAAAAACACAACTACCCCATTTGATGCAGTATAAAATGTGCATAGGTATTGACTGGACTATCTAGTATACAGATTGCGATTTCATTCATTCTATGAAAATGAGAATCGTTTCCAATAAAACACCAAACTGCAAAATTAATAGTAGGTTAATTTAATGCTCACTCTGGACTTATTCCAAAGCTAATATCTAAACTTAGCCGGACAGTTTGATTAGTAAAAATACTCCCTTGTTTATTTTCCTCGGTGGTATGTGACCTGAAATAGAATGTGCCTTGAAAACCGTAAGTGAATTAATATCTAAGATAATTTAGCGTACAGCGCAATATAGAGCGTTTCTCGAGTCCTACAACAGAACATTTTACCATGAATATACAGATCGAAACTTGGAAAAAGTCCAAATAGCCAAGGAGTTTAGAATTAATGGATGAATTTTTAAAAATGGTTAACCTACAATTAAGTGTTTTTATGTGAAACTCGGGTTTAATGCAGCATTTGTATTGCGTCAAGCAGTTGCTATCCAGTAAATTGCTTTTCAAAACCGAACAAATCTAATGTTTCACGAAGTAAAAGTAAATTTATACCAATGAGAGGTGAAGCTTACAACGTGTTATTTAACATCTACGAGAGATAGCAACTGAGTGATTATTCACTGATTACTGCAATTGTGTTCTGATTGAAATTGCTCTAGGTTGGAACACAATTAAGAAACGAATCTTTTACTAAACTTAAGTGTAAATTACTCAAAGATGATGCGGTTGCGGTAGTTCTTAACCGGCTATGTGTCTTCGTGAACTCACACAAAGTGTTCTGCCAAAATTTGAAAATCAGTAAAAAATTAAGGCGGTTATAAAGAGAAAAATATCAAAAAGCAGGTCATTGTTTTATCGTGTTTGCTTGCACTTATGTAAATAGTTTTTCATTGTACGTTCCGTAACTATCGATGCCACAAAAAATTTCAAGTAAAGGTATTAGTACCTTACTTGTACCGACAAAGAACGTGATAATCAGCTGAATTGCATATGCAGGTGCATTCAACAAAGTTACATTCAATTTATTTCATGGAACACTGTATATTTCTATAATTTTAAATAACTTTGCATTTTTTATTACAAATTTATAATAAAGGTGTAATAAGTGCTGGGAATAGTTGAAAACCATACATAAACCAAATGACTAACAAGTAATACATTACTGCATTTAAGAGCTCATCACAGTAGCGGCCATCTTGAAATTTCAAAAGATCTAAATTTCTTTCCTATTAGACACCCAAATTAAAGACGGTTTTAATAAAAGTTACTTATAAAATAAATGTCTATGTGGGAAAGTCATTTAATTTTTTTTAACTGGAAAAAAATATTTTTTTGCTGAAATAAGCAATTTAAACAAAACCAGCAACTTTCCCAAATGTATGAATAATTTTTATGAATTTTCATCAAAATTGCACACTACAATTCACTTTATTTATCGAAATAAATCAAATATTAGTATTTTTTAGTAAAATGCACCAGAAATGTGCTGCCGTGGAAAAATTAGGAACTTCCATGCCATACACAATTGTAAAACAGAAATGATTTGGATAAATGCTATACAAAACAAACCTCAACAAACATACAGGAAATGCTATACTATTGAGATCAAACTATCCTTAAAATAATTTTCTACTATAATCGTAATTCCTCCCAAATCTATTTACAACTATCAATAAGGATATTATTTAGCGTCTCAGCAATTACAGAAATGACTTGTTTTTCATAACCTTAGATTTGTATAAATTTTGTTGGACTTCCTATTTAGTGAAATAAGTAATTGGTATTCCCCCAGTTTTCAGGTAAATGTTAATGAAAGACTGCATTGCTATAGTGTCCTATATGTTTTTAAAAAACTGAAATAAAATACCATATAGTTGACGAAAAACTGACTTGTAGTGTGGTGAAAGAATGAGTGTAGTGTAAGACTTGTAAAAACGAATAAACACAGAATTGTTTAATTTTTATGCTCAAGTTCAATTAATGTGTTGGAATAAATTTTAAAAAGCCACCAGTAACATTTCGCTCATATTTAGGCTTGTGTAATAATAAGAAATAATGTGATAAAAATCCTTACGGTTAATTAGAATTTACAAACCATGTTTAGTTGAGTTATTTTACCCTCAAACTTCTCTAATACACGTAAAATGTACTAAGTATGTATTTCGTTTATCATGGTACAAATTCACAATTCACAAACTCCCATACGCAATTGTGATGGAACAAAATTTGACAAGCTGCATGCAAAACGTAAATAAATAAAAACAAAACAAACTTTGGACTACTTAAAAAAGCAAAACATACATTTTTATTCTACTAGAGGAATGTTTACTGTGTCCGATCTGGTACAAATTCAAATATGTAGTAGCAATGTACGAGGCTTGTTCAATTGAAACCCATCTTTGGTTCAGGAAAAATTATTGACAACTAAATTTACAAATAATTACCACTACGATTAAGGCACATATCCCATTGTTTCGTCAACCTATGTATACCCTGTCTAAAGAAATCTTGGGGCTGCTGCTCGAAGAATTCTTTCACGGCGTTTTGTACTTCTTCGTCCGACTGAAAACGGTTACTTTTTAACGCTTTTTTCAGTGGCCCCAAGATGTAAAAAACCGCAAGGCGATAAATCAGGACTATAGAGTGGATGCTCTAATATCCTCCATTTTTTCGCTGTAGATTTTCTTTCACTACGTTAGCAACATGAGGTCGAGCATTGTCGTAAAGTAGAATGACACCACGTGAAAGCTTTCCTGGACGTTTTTACCTTATTACTTGATGAGCTTGTTCAAAGTTTTATTATACAGGTTTGCGTTGATATGCACCCGAGGTTCTGTAAGTTCTATCAAAAAGGGTATTTCATGGTCGAAAAAAAATGTCAACATGGCCTTACCGGCAGAAGGTTAAACTTTAAACTTCTTTGGTGGTAGAGAATATTTGCGTGTTTCCATTGCATCGATGACAGCTTACTGGTTGGTTCAAAATAATGACACCAAGATCCGTCGCCAGCAATTATTAAAAAGAGAAAATCGTTGCTATTTTGTTTGTATTCCGTGAGGTGTTGCAAAGATAAGCCCATTTCACATCTTTTTTGGTTCTTTGACAAAAGGCGAGGAACCCATTGCGCACAAACTTTGCTGTAGCCTAGTTTGTGTACGATGCTATGAACAGATCCGATACTCACACCAACATTTTCTGAAATTATTCTGATTGAAACTCGACGATTTTCTCTAATCAGGCCTTCCACACATGGCATATTTCTCTCTGTTGACGCAGTACACATTGCACCTGGTCGCGGCTTATCATTCGACCCTTCGCGTCCATTTTAAATTTTCGATACCATTCCTTGACAGTTGCAAACGCAAAACATGCTTGCATTCGTGTATGAATTTCCAATGGTTGCAAACCTTCAGCACACAGAAATTGAATGACCGCACGCTGTTAACATTTGGTCGAATTAATAACAACAAACGTCATTTCAAAGTCACAATACTTAAAATCGATGTCAAATATATACGAGAGAAACTGACCTGTGGGAAACACCACTAACGTTGCAAAACGTCAGTTGAGTGATTGCAATTGTTTCCAAGGCTAAACTGACCAAAGATGGGTTTCAATTTAACAAGCCTTGTAAATATATTGAAAATTTGCATTTTATATTTATATCTATCTTTAATTGTAAAAAAATGACTGAAATAAAACATACTTTGCCGTTGCAGCTACATTGTTTATTATTTCGTCGTTAGAAAATGATAAAAAAAAACGAAGGTGTGATAAGAAAAGAAAACAACATTTGTAGCTTTTCACAAACTGTAATCAAAACCCACTTAACACTTTACCTAATCATTTTTTATGTATTAGAGATACGTTTAAACTATTATTCTGTTTTTCCATTTATTGGTCAATTAATTAATGTAACAGCTTTATCAATTGCATATTAGAAATTGTAAAATAACTATGCGATGCAAATGTGGGAATATTAAATTTTATAATTTCTTGTTCCCTATTAATTATTTTTACATTAGATATCGGAATTTCAAAAGCTTTCACTGAATATAAATGTTACAGAATATGTATAATTAAAATATCTGTGAGGTTTTTAACTGGACTAATAAGTTCCACAGCACTGCCAGTTATATGTGGTCCCTGGTACTTCATAAACCAAGTAGGCAGAGTACTAAACTTCATATCCTTTTCTAATGAATATCTGCATATCAACATTTCGTCCCGCCCTACGCTACCACACCCCAACCCGCGCTTTTACCGCAGGAACTGCTAAAAGTGGCCTCCATTGTTACAATACACAACCGGCATTTCTTTCTCAAATTTTGTAATGCATCCGGTATGTAATTATTATATTGTTCGTTTAAATTAAGGTGCACCGAATATCAAAAAATAAAATTTTCCTTCTAGATGATGCACAACGACTTTTGTCTTAGCATTACGTAAGTGAAATAGTACGGTATATTTTAAACAAGAGTCAATAATTACCAACAACCATTTATGTCTCATAGAATCTAGTGTCATAACTTGAAATGGGATGTGAACACCTTTCTCTCTTCCCATGAAACCATAAGGACCAAAATTTGAAGATTTCTGTGCCAAACACGTCCGTCGCACATTTACGACAAAATCTAAGAACATCTGCTTTCATTTTAGGTCGATAATTATTTCCTTGCACACATAAGATGGTTTTAGAACATCCAAAGTGCCCTGCCAATGGAGGATCATGACAGGACCGAATAACATCGTCTCTTTGCAATTTGGGTACTAAATATTTCCAATCTCGAATATTTGATGAAAAAGGCAAATTAGAAGGAATTTCTATTGCGGATATTTTGCGTTGAAGCAGATATTCTTCACGCAAAGAATTTTACCACTTCTCCAAGTCACTTCGTTTTAACCATATTGAATTAATTACTGGACTTTCTTTCAATAACTTGAATATGACTAAGAAAATCAGGAACTACGTTAAATTATTTTTGCGGTGCACAAGACCGAAAGTGTTATGTCGTAGACCAACAGCCTAACGAACCAATTTTCCAGTGGGGGGGGTTTTAAGTTATTAAGCGACAAAAGGGAATAACTCTCCATTACAACAGTGAATTTTGTGCATTCTACCCATGGTTGAAATTTCTTAATGGCAAAGATGACCGGCAGGTATACTTTTTCGGTGACCCACTAGTTTCTTTCGGTGCGACTAAAGGTCATACTTGCATAAGATATAACATGTTCTTCGATATTTATATTTTGAATTAAAACACTTTCCAGACCAGTATCATTAGCGTCACATTCCACTATAAAGAGTAAGAAATCATCAAATTGTGATAGTAAAGGGGCTAAAACTAAAGCATGTTTAATTTTTATAAAAGATGACTCTGCTGGTTGTCTCTCTTTTGCCTTTGAATAACGCATTTATAGGAGATACTAACGAAGAACAATTTTTTATAAAGCGGCAGTACCACCTGCACATGCCGATAATTCGCTTGACTTCTTGAGGTTCTTAGGGCAAAGAAAATTTACCATAGCCCATAACTTCAAGGGATTAGTTCGCAAGGAACTAGAACCTACTACAGCTTACAAAAGCATACATCAGACCGGAAAAATATGCGAACTAAAACGAGTCATGAACATATGTAGCAAATCAAGAACCCGATAGGATTGAATGTACATTACGTGACACGTTAATTTTTCTTTTTTTCCGGTGGCGAATAAATTAATAATCGAAACGATGGTTAACATTCTCAAGATTTGTAATTGGCAGTATTGTATTTTCTGCGCGTATTATGTCATATTTTGTTCATAACCACAAATTTAGACACTGTTTGTTTACATTCGACTCTGGCTGTACTTTAAAACAACCAGAGCTATCATACCACGCTGTTCCAGGTCTCATGTTTGTTTCAGCTGACTATAAATAATCAAGGAATTTCAAAAAAATTTTAAAAATTCTTAAATTCTTATTGTTAAGTTAGCTTTTTCGATACGGATTTTAACTTCATTCAAAAGGTAAATATGTTCCTCAAACTTGGGAAAACATAGGATTACGTCGCGCCGTCCAAATAACAGAAAACGAAACAGTTCGAATTTCGGATCAAAGATGACATAGATCAAACGCTACTGAGTCTGTGCAGCATGTCGGAGTTCAAATGTGACAACGACAAACCTACTGCCCTTTTCCTATCACGTTAAAAGCAGTTGTATCCTAAGCATCAGATGAAGAAGGTATTTGCTAAAAAATTTTACGTAAGTCTTAGAGATATAGTTTGCATTTCGTATCATATTTAATATACTATCAATGTTATTTAACGGATAACTATCTCCACTAGATTTATTTTTAACTAACAACAGCGAAGAACTCCAAGGGCTCATGCAGGACTCTATTATACCAAACCGTATTCACAGTTTGGGCTTGAAAGTTTTGAATATCTGTAAAGTCGTTTAAGTTAAATAAATAGTTGTCAGGTGAAATTGGTATTGAAGAACCACCAACATACTTATCGTCAACGTCCTTATTGACTTGTACATGCCAAGAACCATTTCCAAATTTTCGACAATATCAAACAATTCTGCAAAATCATTTCCAAGTATAAAAGAATGTGGCAATGAAGGTAAGAAGTTTTTCATTAAGAGCTATACATTTTGTTTTTTTAATAAAAGGCTAACCATTGAAGATATCGAAAAAATCTTTATTTCCCATTGAAGTACATCTCATACCATTACGAACAGAACTAGATTTCGGTCATTTGTCCGCCACGGCTGCATTTGCAGCGGTCGATTCGTTGAAGCCAATTTTCAACACTCCTACGCACGTATCAATCGGCATTGCAGCAATCTCGCGTTAAATATTGACTTGAAGCTCCTCCAATGTCTCCGGCATGTTTGCGTACACGATAGACCAATGGCTTGATATATACCCAAAGAAAAAGTCACATTAATCAGAAATACGCCTTGTCGCTAAAGATGATTTTGCGATGAAAATCGAGATCGGCATCCAACTTCATCAGAACCCACTCTAAGAACGTACGACGCTTCGAATGGTCAGGTGGCTTCAGTTCTTGATTTAACTTTATTTCATACGGGTGTAGGTTGACATTTTTGTGCAAAATGCGCCCCAATGTTGTTTGAGCGATACTTAATTCCTACGAACGACGTGGAATCGATTGCTTTGCGTCGTTCTGGACAGACGCTCTTACGGCCTCAATATTTTCAGCACTTTACTCGAGACATTGTCTCATTGGCACGGGAACATTGTGTAACGAAAATGTGGATTTAAATGTTTGCACCAAATTAACAATCACGGCACAAGTGGGCCGATTATAACGGCCAACAATTGGAGTTAGTGCTCTTAAAGTTGCGGTGTCCGATTCAGAATTTTGGTAATATGTTTTAATGATTTGTATACGTTGCTCGTTCGTATAACACACCATGATAAAATGTTTAACCTTAGCAAACAAACTTACATTGACAGTTCGCCTAAAAGTCTAAAGATGCCTTTATAATCAATAAACAAAAACAAAATATATATCTCTTAATGAAAAACCCGTTATTACTACAACACTAAAGACGTGACGTTTCTGTCCTATAGTGATAGGCAAATCAACTAAATCTACTAATTTGTTCAATGAACCATCGGCGGTCAACACATTTTGCCTTTCCTAGTCTAAAATTCTTAATTTCAATTCATGTAGCAGAGGTATAGCTAGGAAACCTACTACGAAAGTAGTGGAACCAGAGTCTAATAGACCTTTCATCTGTCATCTAAAATATTATGCTGGAGTACTTCATCTTGGTGCCGAATCACGCCGTTTATTTCTTGAGTAACTCTTAAGTAACTCATCAATTTACGTCGTAATTGTTTCCAAATATGTTTCCCATGTTAAACTAAAAGTATATCAAACTGGCGCAACTACTTTTCTAAAATTTCACACCACACGTTTGTTGACTTTCTTCCTAATTTTTTTATCTGTATTACCTTTTTCTTTCTATAACATTTCTTGTTAAAGCAGGATTCCAATTTTCGGAGCAGTTTGTCCGCCAGATGCAAACACAGGTTTCTAGCGAACGTATCGCTTTAAAAAATTTGGTTTCCCTTTTTTCTCGTCAATACACAGCTTAATTCTAAATAAATTCAAGTAATAAGCAATAACAATTCTTTGACATTTAAATCATTCAGTTTTCAAGGCACCCTCTCTTTAGTTCATTCCGTTACCGGGACGACAACAATTTCAGCGGCGTGAGTAGCACAAGTGTTGCCAACATTTCTGTTCCCGCGAAAGTATATTATTTCCATCAAACGTTTTTGAGGTTAAACGGTTTGACTGATCGGTCCATCAAATTTTGTTAAAAAAAATAGTGATCATTATATAAATTTGCAATCTTTTATTAGGAAATTTGTAAACTATTCCTCGTATAAACCTCTGTATGCGCTTCTTCCTAATTTTTCTTTTCTTTCTATAACATTTCTGTTCCTACGAGTGTATATTATTTCCATCAAACGTTTTTGAGGTTAAACGGTTTGACTGATCGGTCCATCAAATTTTGTTAAAAAAAATAGTAATCATTATATAAATTTGCAATCTTTTATTGGGAAACTTGTAATCAATTCCTCGTATAAACTTCTGTAAGTTCCAGCACTGGTAAATATTTTGTACGACCTATATCGTGTCTTCTTAGAGTTCAATGTAAAGTTATAACGCTTCTGTCTAACGCCCAAGCAGCATTAAACAGTTTTCAAAATTTTTTACAATAAAGTTAAAATTCATTTATTTATACATGCATTTACGTATTTCATTTTTACCTTAAAATAAAACAAGGTTTAATGCATTATTTTGACAGTGCTTTTTCTTCATTAAAGTTTGATTATTTGTTACATAATGATTGACATTTAAATATGTATTTGCAAAAGGGAGCTTTTGATTCGGATAAATCTCTATTTACCTTCTTCCTACAGCATACCTTTTAACTCTTTTTTACGAAAACTGAGAATATCTCTACTACTTCAATTACAGAATAACCTATTTTATCAACAAATTGACAGCTTGCACTAAACCGCTGCTTCATTTTGAAACACTATTTTCATAGCCAACTATGTATTACCCCTTATTAAAGCAATAAGTTAATAAACAGTTAAAATGCTTTTATACAACGTAATAATTATATTTTTTAATACAGAGCTACTAAAAAATCATAAAATATCCAATCCCTGTCATTAAGTAAATTAAAAATATATTTGGTTGCCTGTCTTCTGTGTCGCAATTCACAGAATTTCTTGGTACAAGTAAAATACTAAAACTTGTAGGTACAAGAAACTTTTTTATCTTCCACAGCAACCACAATAAATAGCCTTCAAAGTATATTGAAATGCCGTATACCTTTATCAATTTCTTTAAGACATTTCTGTTAGAATTAGAGATTGCGGATCAACGACTTTTCCTAATGCCGATAATTCGGTATATTTTTCAAATAAACCCGGGTATACCGCTAATTTTATGAACCGTGAATAAAAACCAAAGATTTATAAGACGCAAAAGTTATACCAAGCGCTGCAAAATCTATTAAAAGTACAGCTATAACACATGGAACATCTAAGTCGCTTTTAGCATGATTGGTAAAATGGGCCAGAGGGATGATGTGCCATTTGTTTACACATCCAATATTGGGAATATAAGAGTATGTAATGAAGCGAAGGAGTTAGCTCTTGTGGAGTACTGCAAAATTGCGTCACAAGTGGTTTACGGCTTAACTCTCAAACATTTATGCCAATTGGTGTATGCTTATGCACTAACTCTACAAAATGATATTCCTAAAAATTGGAAAAAATACTGCAGGTGGTATGAAACGACATTCAGAGTTATCCTTAAGGTCTCCTTAAAAGACTAGTTTAGCTCGATTGACCGTGTTCAACAAAAATTCGGTCGATCTGTTTTATAAAAACTTGCAAGGAATATTAAGCAAACATAATTTTACTCCCGAAGGTATTTATAATACCTGACGAAACAGGTGTGTTGACAGTAACCGACCTACCAAAGGTAATTGCACTATGAACTATCAAACAAGTAGACCAGATCACATCTGCCGATAGAGGCCAACTTGCTACAATGCGGTCTTTTGTGTTGGCAATTGGTAAGTCAATTCCTCCAACATTTATATTGCGCAGGGTAAATTTCAAGTCATTAATGACCAAAGATTGTACTACAGGAAGTCTGGGGTTAACCAATAAGACAGGTTGAATGACTTCCGACAATTTTATTTTTGCTTTTAAACGTTTTGTAAGTCATGCAAATTCCAATCACGCAAAGTCTGTGTTGTTGCTAATAGACAATCAAAAGAGTCATACGTTTTGGATGCCATTATGCATGGGAAAAAGGTAGGGGTTTCTTTGCTAACGTTCCCTTCTCATTATAGCCATCGCGCTGCAACCCCTAAATATGGCGGTCTATGATCTATTTACATTAATTTACAAGGTTACAATGAATGATTGGAAGGTAGCAGTTAATGGTTTTTAGCAAGGTTAGATAATTTCTCACTCATCCTAATATGTTTGGAGTCAATTTCGCACGTTTAGTTACCTATTCACTAAATTCAGCAATCGAACTATTTAACTGCGTTAGAACGTCTGGCAATGTCAGTATATGTCGTCCATGTTTTACGGCGAACCAATAGAATATCTAACGTTTCTAGTCTAATTATTCAACCCTTTCTGTAATTGCCACTTAAATCAAGTAACTTCGTCGTAATTATGACACAATTGTAATAATTGCACGTTATTCCACCATAGATACCATCCTCGCCTCTATCTAGGTTTAATAGCTGCTAGTGATGCGAGCTCGTCGTTGTTATCGTCAGCGTACATCTAGCAAGTAGGTAGACAAATATTTGTTACCCATAAGATGAGTGTACCGATGAAATAGGGAGGAAATTAGTAACGGGATGTTCGCCCGCATTACGTGTAACAATGGAAGGGAAGAAAGAAAAAAGAAACGAATGACGCGGTAAACACAGTCGGAAATTGGGGGAGTCTAATGGACGATGCAACAGTACCCGAAAGGGTAATTAGACACAAAAGACATGCAACATATAAATAACACTAATAAGTAACTTCTATGAATTTGGATAGCAAACAATATTAAATTGCTGATTTAAATACATACATTTGAATTCTTCACTCTGCACGTACTAATATTAAATATTAATTATATCCAAGTAGCCATCACACCGAGGAATATTTTGTAAATAAAAGCTACTCCGTTATACACTCCTTAAATTTGCCGCATAATTTAGAATAACAAAACTAAATGGCATTTAACCACTGTAATTAATAACAATAAAAAATATCACATACAAAATATAACAAGAATCTTACCTACTTTGCTTCGTACCAAATAAACCTGCTACTACCTAAGAAACAAAGTACATATTTACAATAATGTATTTAGGCCAATCAACATTAACAGCTACTCAAATACCACAACTACTGGATAATTACCAGGTCTATATATAATTTCTAAACCAATTCACCCGGTCACCCAACGATAAAAAACCAACATCACACAAACTCTACACTAATACCCTTATTCTAGAATATAACAGTGTCAAATAAATAAAAGTAAAGAAGCAGTAAAATTACAAATACGAAATGGAACGTAACAAGCACGACTGTTTTTTGTGGACACAATACGGCCACTATGCGAAGAGATGGTGGCAGTTGTAAATATTGCAACGATTCAGCAGTCAACTTCACTTCATTCGACGTTAAATCACACTTATGTTTCGTTCTCCAAATTTTGTATTAAGCGTGTAATATAACCACTTTTCGTTTCCGAATCTACATACAAACGTGCGCGCGCACTCCCGCTTGCACACAAGCACGCACGCATGCATGCGCGGAAGCTCGCACGCATGCACACGCACGCACGCACTGACCTACGCACACACCCATACACGCACGCCCACACGCACGCAAGCACCCACATATGCATTTACGCACGCATCCACTCACATACAGGCGCGCGTGCACACACATTCGAGGAAACACACCTACTTGGTAGATGTTTTTATTGATAAGCTCAAAAATATTTTAATTCTTTTCGTTTTTTTACGAGGGAATGCCAATTTACATTTTGTGCAGAATTCGTTTGAGAAATAGTTACCGCGCCTTCTATTACTATTAAACCTCGCCATTATTTTTAATTTCTACGTCGTATTCTCCATTGAAAGTGTTAGAATACTTACAACCGTTTGCAACTGATTCAGCGGATGTTGATTTTTCATCTTTAGTTTTATATAATACTATATAACTGTTATTACACAGAACTTTGACCACAGACAAATGCATTCCATGCTCTAAACGTCATTGGTGATTAACAATAATAGAAGTAATTGCTTTGTTCATTACTGAAGCTGCATCTATAAATGCAGACATCATATTGATTAAGAACGGGTCAAATTCTATCAATTTACTACCAATTATTTCTTCCAGCAGACAAGAATCCATTAATACGGCGCAGTTCGGGGTCTCAAAAGTTATAACTATTATTATACATTGGTGTTCATAATATCGATAGTCTTTTATATAGATGTCTATTCGTCTAATGTTAGTCAAAGCACTTTATTAACTAGTTTATTTTGTAGTATTAACTAATAACTTTTTGTTTAATTTTACATTATTGCATTCTAATTTTTCGAATTGTGTTTGAAAATTTAGGAATAGCTTTGTAGTCTTTTGTGCTTAATATAGCTTCTGCAAATCTTAAGAACTACAAAATTTTATAAATGGGATTCCATCCCTTGCTGTCATTGTGACTACCACAGCAGGAAAGCCATCTACTTTCTTCTTAAAAAATGAACTTAACTTTCAGCTAAAAATTGCAATAACATATATGACACGAAAACCGCAGCCTTTTACCGCAAGTTTTTTTATGACCGACTTATAAGTTTCATTGTAAGCCACCTAAAAGTTCGATTATAGACTATTTTGTATCGTCTTACTGAAAAAATAGTTTACACAACACAACTGTAAATAATTAGCAACAACTCTAACAAGGAATTTTGAAGAGCATGACACCAGAAATATTGCAAAATGGTTTTGACACCCTGAGAAACTGAAAAGTGAGCTTGGCGAGTTAGATCGCCAACGTATACGTTATTTGTTAATAAAAACTTGATTAATCTTTTTGAGTATTTTCCCACCCCTTAATCTGATTATGGCAACCGAATGAACAACGTCATAACGTTAAAATTTTAAGAGCTAGTACAAACGTTTTATATTCCACGGCTAATTTTTATTATTTCGGCGTTTTAGCGCTTTCCAATGTATTGAAATTTACTAACAGCGACTTATAATTTTTATTCTTTTGAAATCTGTTGAATATAGATCTAACCTAAACTTACAAACCCAGATCTTTTTCGCTACGTTGGAGAAAGCAATTCTCTCATTCGAAGACAGAATGTCAATTCATTCCTCAATTTGTTTCAGGCTTTAAATACCATTACATCGATTTACGGATATAAAAGAGATGTAATAAAAATTTATGTCTAATGCAAAATACGTTTGTGCGATAATGGCAAATTGTAGCGCAATTTTAAATTCTAATTTCTTTGCAGGACCACAAACTGAAACATATGGCTGAACTACAACAATCCGTTGTTAGCGATCCAGAAACGCGCCAACAGCTTGCTAATCAAGTAGTGCAGTGGGATGAAAATCTCGAACGTCTGCATTGCGAACAATTTCGACTTCGATGTTACATGGCTAGTTTACAAAATGGAGAATTACCTAATCCTAAGGTAAGGATTTTTTAATGTAAACATTATGAAATTGGTGTCTATAAATGCTACACGCGTAGCGAAATTTTGGTGGTATCTCATATTATTACCCTGTTTTAATTAATTTTTTGTATCTCATAACTAGAATGTTTACGTGCTACGCGCACACAATACACCAACGATTGAAAGCGTACTTTTGTTATGTGCATTATTTCATATTATCAAAAGGATTCTGAATTTTTTATACGATACACATAAAGTATTGACTCATTTAATATTATTATTCAAGTTAGTTGTTAGCTAATTTTCTTTTTATTCTACAAATGTTTAGCCAACTTGTTTAAACAATTCCTAGTAAATACAACATTACCTCTTTATACCAACATTATTCTGTTCCTGTTGCTAGGATGTTTATCGTAGCAGCTGTCTACTTCGAATATATATATATATATATATATATATATATATATATATATTGCCGTGGAAGTCGGGACAGTCCCGGGATTCTCTATTAAAATTCGTGCCCCACCAGGGTCAACATTAAAGTTTTCGAAAATTCAAAAATTTCAAAAAAAATTCCTTACCCTTTTATTTCGCCTTCAAATTCCTTCAACTTCCCTGGCTAGCTCAGCTGTGCCTCTTCTCGAAGACCTAAATTTACAGACATATCTCTTTCACACTCGCACACCATTCAATAAAACTACCAAATAATACCACAACCATACAACCTTTTATTTACACCTATTAACAGATAAATTATATTCACATGTGTTAAAACAGTTTGATACAATAATTATGGTATGTTTTAAAGTCCTTGATTTTTCTAATGATTTTTAAACAAATTCAATGAGATATGAGTAGATGGGCCCCACATGTTACCCTAAATTGACTTCACACTGGAGTATGGTGAGCTCATTATAACTCAGTTCTAGTTTGTATATGCCTTTTAAACCTTGCATAAATTAAAACAAAATTTACAAACCCGTTTACCCTTTACACTTCAATTTTTATCCTGAATAAAATTTTGGATGTTCTAAATACACCCTTTTTCAATGTTCAATCATCAATAAATTGTCCAGTACATGTATGTTTTACCATAAATTTCTACAACCATAAATATGTCACCAAAGAAAGTCAACCACATAGCACAAAATTTCACAAATGTTTATAAAGCAACAGAAATTTCAAATAAATTACCTGGAGAATTCTTTAGGCTTCCATGTCGTCGGGGAAGATTGCCAGAACACCCCTTTGCGTTGTTTCGATTTAATGTGCTGCTCAGGGGTTCCACAGGCCTCTACCATTCTACAACCGCAAGCTATGCGCCTCGTCTTACAGTACCATTCCATATCATGCATACAAACTTAATTACTTGTGGTGCTTACCCCCATATAACATGCTTCCATTTATTGATTTTTGTGTTGTAGTAGCCGGACCTGTATTAATTTAATACGCACTACTCGTAATTTACGTCAATAATTTAGAGGTCCGCTACTACTGTTCTATCCTCGCAACCACTATATTTACGGTAACATAATCACATACATAAAACACTCATAAACTAAAAACTTTATTGTATGCTGGTCTCAATCACTTTATCGAAGTAAAGGAACATAGAAGCGAAGAGAAGAGAGCGTTAATAACCTAGGTTGGGTATTTATATCCTTTTAAAACCCCCTAGTGGACGCACTTCATCAGAAAAGCTTATTTTCAAACACAGTTTATACAAATTTTGAGCATAACTGTCGGTTGATTTCTAAAATTTTGTAGCGTGCTACGTGCTATATACCCCGATTTGCTTTAACCTCCGCGTGTGTCTACGTTCGGAACACTCTCCACTTTCAACCAATGACAAAATTTTCTGCCGTTATAAAATCCGCATAAGTTCTATTTATTTTTGTTTGATACATGTTTGCTGCCTCGTTTAAAACCCCACTTGCGTTACAAAAAATCGATATTGATGACATCCAATCTCAACTCCACGTGTAATTGGTACGTGCATTTTAATTCCTTGCTTGCTTTATATCTGTCTCTATCTGTTGTATATAACCGATTGTGCATTTCCCTCGCTCCTTAAGATGTTTTTTCCCTAGTTGTTTATACAAAACTGACGGTTGAAAATATTTTCTATGAAATCCTATCTTAACATTTGCTCGACTTCGTCGAACGTAACCTTTTAAAACGCAGGTGTTTCTGTTTATTATCGATCGTTTTGAACATAACAACTTCTTGGACTTGCTGCTTCTTCGTGTCTGATAAAACTAACATTGGCTTTTACAACGAATACAATTGCCTTGGGATTATTCATTTTCTTACACAGCAGTTTTTTTTTGCTTATATGTGTTGAATTAAAATAACTTATGGTTAATTATGCGTATCCTTGAACTTCTATTTGCTTTAAGGCTTTCTTCCTTCATCTGATCCTAACATTTCAATTAATAAATCTAAAAATACTCTAATATTCGTCCGTTCTCCCTAAATGAATTAAATTAATTTTTCGCGTAAATAATTTGCTCTTTTCTATATACAGGGTTGTTGAAATTTTATTGTATCACAATGATTTACCCCTTTGAATCCACAACAATATATATTACTCATATTTAGACCAGGGTAGAAAATTAAATAATCACATCAAATAATTTTAATCACCGTGTAGAAGCTTTGGGAAAAAGTACGCGTTATTAAAACCGTGAAGCATAAAAATTCCTTCGTTTCATTAAAAATAAAAAGAAGAGATTTCAATTATTTACAAGACGCTTTCTATAAAAAGAAGCAGTATTAAAATGCTCTACGTGTAATTTAATTATTCCGAGTAAAGAAACAAATGGAAATTATGTGCAAAATTTATATTAATTAACTCAATTTTAAGTAACCGGTATTAAACAAAATGTACAGATAATAATTAATATTTGATTAGGAGTCACTAAAAATTAAAGGGTATTAGTTTTAATTGGAGTTAATTGAACCATTAGTAACATATAATATGTATAAAAGCTAGTAAAAACCCAATAATATTCAGATCGTAGAAGTATTATGTTTGAGCACCTGCGTATTTTTAAATGTTTTATGTTCTGCGTAAAATTTGCAGATAACAAATGGTTACAGAGAATGTTGGAGAAACCGTTGCTTAATATTTACGGGAAATGCTAATAAGGTGGGTTATTTCACAAGTCCACATGGATTGAAAATAACCGATACTAAAGAATATAGATTTGTACCACTCGGAACAGGGTAGATATAGACAGATAATATGCGCAAGACAGAGACACATATAGTAAAAGGCGTGAGTTGAGCAACGTCACTGGGTTGCGATTGGTTGAAAATAAGAGGCAAACTGGAGAGGTAAAATAACATTTCTGTATAAAAATTAATTAGTTATTCCCAGACGTTGCGAGCCGTGTCGAAATTTCTGAGATTTAACTGGTGCGAGTGCAAATTTAATAAGAACCGATACACAGGCGGTCGAGATGGGAACATAGTATACGAAATTCTAGAAACTGGCCGTTTTGAGGACAAAACCGACAGACAGACTAACCACTATATATACCCGGGTTAATATGAGTTTCTCTCTTAGATTTTGATTTGATTCAATGCGTTAAACAGTGCTTTTAGTTTTCCGATTTTGATAGAATAATTTAAACAGTTTGCTCGTATATTTTGGTGATTTAAAACAGTTTGTTCTTTACGTGCTACAATGAATGTAATTTAGTGCACTTAGAAAAGAAGATACAAGGTAATAAAGTCTAGTATCACTGTACCAATTAGTCAAATTTGCAACGACAAATGAATACACAAAAGTAGGCAGTTTTGGCGTATATTTGTGAAAGAAGTATGAATTTCTTTGCTATTTTTCGGGGGTGTTAATAATTAAATGATTCGTAAACGTGTCTGGATCCACAAAACAAGCTTCAGATATACACAAATGAGTTCCGGAAAAGCACTGAAACAACTTTAGATGAATGGTGGTGTAGAAAATTTTAAAGGCGACCAGCAATACGAGGACCTAAACATAACCCAGTTGGATTGGTGTGATTAACAGAGGACGATATACATTGGGGCCACGAGTGCATTAACCTTCAGGTAACTTATGCTTTGTTGTTCGATTTTTGATGTTTTGGTGTGTGTTGAATAACTTTATAATTGATTTACTTAAAATGGACAGTAGTGAAATTGTACTAACAACAAATTTTTAATTTTAAGGTGAAATTTTCTTGTTTAAGTAGAAAGGGTATTTAGTATTTATGTTCTGGATTATGATGAAAATTTGGGTATGTCTTTGAGCTCAATTAGACGAACCTGGTTAATTAACGTAAAGGGGTGGGAGATGCTCCCTTTGTACTCAGACTCAGGTCTGCATATATTGTTATATTAATTAGTAGGCATCCTACAAGGACTTTAAGTCTGGATGCACATTAAAATGATAACAAATTTAATCTTGAAATTTTCTGATACTGAAATTTATGCTGAATTTTAATTTTGAAATTTTAATGTATTGTGAATATTGATGTAAATAGAGTTAACGTTGATGTTTGTGGTAGGAATGTATTTGTTTTTTTTAATGAGGATGAAAGTTTTAACTAGGTGAGCAGCCGAGGCGGAAAAGAGTAAAGAGGCGATTAACAGAAGAAGGTCAACGGACCAGTTAATTAAAAAGGTTTCACAGCATTCTTGACGCCCAATCTGTGGGTCACGATTCGAAAACCGTAGTTCCCGGATTTTGGTGGAATCACAGCATTCTTGGCGCCCAATTCGTGAGGCTCGATTAGAATACATGAAAACACAGCATTCTTGGCGACCCACAAGTGAGGCTCGAGTTCCAAATAAAATTTTTGTGATTTTATTCCAGGAAACTGGCGATCTGAGAGAGAGAGTTTCTGTTTGTGTATAAATTTAAGAGTATTTTAGAGTGTGTGTGAGTGAGGAGAACGTATGCAGAGAAAGGAGTGGTTAAGGAGTCAAGGAGTGGAAATTGGAAGTGACGATAGTGCATTGTGTGGGAAAAATTCGAAAATGGAAGAAGCTGGAGGCAGTAGAGATCAGTCGAGGACGGAATCAGGGGATCAAGGAAATGAGTTAATGATGAGAATGTTAGAGGAAATGCGATTAGCTAGGGAGGAGTCCAACAGAAAATTAGAACTGCTAAGCGAAGAATCGAATAGAGCGAGGGAGGAGTCCAACTAAAAATTAGAGCAGATAAGCGGGAAAATTGAACAAAATACTAAAGAATTTACAGAATTTAAAGATAGTCTTACCGTGAAACTGGGGGAAGTAGAAAATAGGGTTGAAAAAAATGAGCGTGATATTACAGGTCTTCGACAGGAAATGGGACATTTAAGGTCCAAAGTACGCATTTTTTGTGAAGAAGAAATTAATATAAAAAGACTGAAGTGACGGACTCATGTAGGGATCAGTTAGGCAGGGTAGAACGCGAAGTTAGTAGTATCAAATACAACATGTCAAATGTAACGGGGGATGGTCCCAGATTTTATACAGGTGGAGGAACATTGGACCAACACATGAAGTTTTATGGCGATAACAGGGTAAATCCACAAATTTTTATTAATAGTGTAAGAAATCTAGTGGGAAATTTATTTGACGAACAGACTAAACTGAATACGATGAAGGCTTTATTGAAAGACAACGCGGAAGCATGGTACAATTTAGTAGGACAGGACATAGACACCTACACGGACTTTGAAGACAGATTTTTAAAGCACTACTGGAGTGACCACAGACAAGACCAGGTACGAGACGACTTAATCACAGGGAAATTTAAGGGAGAATTTTCAGGAAGTAGGAGCAATATGCTATACGCAAGTATAGCATAGCAAAGCAACTGAACCCACCACTGACGGACCGACAAATTATCAAGTATTTATCACGACACTTCGAGGTAGAAGTAAGACAACACGTAGCACTACAGAACATAGTGGATAGAGAAATGTTTTTAGAATACCTGCAGAGGTACGACGACGTAAGTAGTGGACGACCTCGGGATAATAGGGAAAGACAGATCAACACAGTTAGGTTTGACAATAGACGGGACAACTATGCTAGAAGGGGGAATAGTTACGGATACCAGCGACAGAATTGGGAACAGCGACGACCATACTTTAGAATTAATAGTTTAGGAAGGGGACCTGCACCGAGACCGGAACCTACCAGAAGGAATAGTTCATCGGACATGAGGGGGACTGCTAATACAGACACGGAACGAGTGGAAACGCCTAGGACATACGCTGAGGTGACGGCTAGACCAGGACCAAGTAGGGAAAACAGACCTGGACAGGATTTTTAGAACGCGACAGACCACTAGATTTCAGTGTAAATGTATATGAACATCCACGTGAATTTTTCAAAATTGAGGAGGAAGTAGAGCCAGAAACTGAGGAAAAATTATGTTTGCCAATTATTAATATAGGAATTTTTGAGAATAATGTAGAAGTATTACTTGATACAGGGGCAAAGGCGAGTTTAATATCGGAGGAATTCGTCAGCAAAATTAGGGATAAGGTTTGTGATAGAATTATGCCTATAAAGCGTAGACATTTAGTAGCTCCAAATAAAAAGAAGTTTGCTGTAGTGAATAGTGTTGTGGTGCTGAGGATAGATATAAGAGGTTTAAGCTGTGAACAGGAGTTTGTAATTGTACCTGGACTGAAGTTTCAGTGCATTTTAGGTGTTGACTGTATGATGCAGTTAGGAATTTTGATAGATATGGAACGGAAGGTAATAAGGATTAAGGATAGGGTAGTGCCATGGAAGGGCAGTTATGAAGTCACAGAGGATGACACAGGGTTGAGTATTAATGTAGTAGAGGTAGAAGATGATGAAAGTAAACAGATCAACACGATAAGATGTCCAGAGGATAGGAGAGTAGAGGTTCAAGCTTTAGTACAAAAACATGCAGAATTAGTGGGGGTAGAAGCAACAGCAGCAGATCGGGAGCAGGTGAAGGCAGAATTAAGTAAAGATGCACGTAAAATTAACCAATGGACCAAACCGCAATTCCATTGTCCACCATCCATGGACACATTTTTGACGAGGTTAAATGGCAAGTTTGTTTTTAATAAAGTAGATTTAAGGAATGTATTCTGGCTGATTCCATTACACAAGAATTCTAGAAGGTACACAGGATTTTCCGTAGAAGAAAAAATCGATAATTTTAAGGTAGTATCGTTTGGTTTGTCGGCAGAAAGGAAAATAAGAATAAATAAGAAACAGACAAGTGTAGGGACTGAAGAAGATGTAATATTTAAGAGTCAGGATAATAGGGATGATAAGTTTATTTTATGTGAGATAATAGGGATGATAAGTATAGATATAGAAGGGGAGAAATAGGGATGAAGAGTATTAGGATGGTGAGAAGAAAGACTTGGAGGGTCAAGAAGAGAGTTAGATTTAAATAACTTGATGAACAAAGGATAGAGATAGGTGAATTTTAGTATAGATATAGAATAAAGAGTAGAAGTAGGTGTTTATAGAAAATAAAGCTAGGTATAGAATAAATATGGGAGATAGTTAGAAATAGGTGTTTAGGATAAGAATTAAGATTAAATGTAGGAAGAAAATAAGATAGGTTAAGTATAGATATTTCTTATAAGATTAGTGGAGAGTTAGGAATAGAATAAGAATAGGATAGGTATATATGATTAGGTAGGGGGAAGTGAGTATAGTTAAAAGTTAAGAATAGGATAGGGAGAAGGATGTATAAAGATGTTTATAAAATTAGGTGAGAGTTAGGAATAGGATAGGGATATAGGATAGGTGTAAATATTTTTTTTGGATTGGATATAAGTTAGGTAAGATAGATAGATAAGGGTAGAGAGAGATAGGCAATTTTTTTTGTAAATTTTGTTTGCGGTTTAAATGTTTTATATTTGAATTCAAATAAGTAGGATTATTTGTATTCAAATAGGGGGAAAATACTCATATTTAGACCAGGGTAGAAAATTAAATAATCACATCAAATAATTTTAATCGCCGTGTAGAAGCTTTGGGAAAAGGTACGCGTTATTAAAACCGTGAAGCATAAAAATTCATTCGTTTCATTAAAAATAAAAAGAAGAGATTTCAATTATTTACAAGACGCCTTCTATAGAAAGAAGCAGTATTAAAATGCTCTACGTGTAATTTAATTATTCCGAGTAAAGAAACAAATGGAAATTATGTGCAAAATTTATATTAATTAACTCAATTTTAAGTAACCGGTATTAAACAAAATGTACAGATAATAATTAATATTTGATTAGGAGTCACTAAAAATTAAAGGGTATTATTTTAATTGAAGTTAATTGAACCATTAGTAACATTTAATATGTATAAAAGCTAGTAAAAACCCAATAATATTCAGATCGTAGAAGTATTATGTTTGAACACCTGCGTATTTTTAAATGTTTTATGTTCTGCGTAAAATTTGCAGATAACAAATGGTTACATAGAATGTTGGAGAAACCGTTGCTTAATATTTACGGGAAATGCTAATAAGGTGGGTTATTTCACAAGTCCACATGGATTGAAAATAACCGATACTAAAGAATATAGATTTGTACCACTCGGAACAGGGTAGATAGAGACAGATAATATGCGCAAGACAGAGACACATATAGTAAAAGGCGTGAGTTGAGCAACGTCACTGGGTTGCGATTGGTTGAAAATAAGAGGCAAACTGGAGAGGTAAAAATAGCATTTCTGTATAAAAATTAATTAGTTATTCCCAGACGTTGCGAGCCGTGTCGAAATTTCTGAGATTTAACTGGTGCGAGTGCAAATTTAATAAGAACCGACGCACAGGCGGTCGAGATGGGAACATAGTATACGAAATTCTAGAAACTGGCCGTTTTGAGGACAAAACCGACAGACAGGCTAACCACTATATATACCCGGATTAATATGAGTTTCTCTCTCTTATATTTTCGATTTGATTCAATGCGTTAAACAGTGCTTTTTAGTTTTCCGATTTTGATAGAATAATTTAAACGGTTTGCTCGTATATTTTGGTGATTTAAAACAGTTTGTTCTTTACGTGCTACAATGAATGTAATTTAGTGCACTTAGAAAAGAAGATACAAGGTAATAAAGTCTAGTATCACTGTACCAATTAGTCAAATTTGCAACGACAAATGAATACACAAAAGTAGGCAGTTTTGGCGTATATTTGTGAAAGAAGTATGAATTTCTTTGCTATTTTTCGGGGGGGTGTTAATAATTAAATGATTCGTAAACGTGTCTGGATCCACAAAACAAGCTTCAGATATACACAAATGAGTTCCGGAAAAGCACTGAAACAACTTTAGATGAATGGTGGTGTAGAAAATTTTAAAGGCGACCAGCAATACGAGGACCTAAACATAACCCAGTTGGATTGGCGTGATTAACAGAGGACGATATACATTGGGGCCACGAGTGCATTAACCTTCAGGTAACTTATGCTTTGTTGTTCGATTTTTGATGTTTTGGTGTGTGTTGAATAACTTTATAATTGATTTACTTAAAATGGACAGTAGTGAAATTGTACTAACAACAAATTTTTAATTTTAAGGTGAAATTTTCTTGTTTAAGTAGAAAGGGGTATTTAGTATTTATGTTCTGGATTATGATGAAAATTTGGGTATGTCTTTGAGCTCAATTAGACGAACCTGGTTAATTAACGTAAAGGGGTGGGAGATGCTCCCTTTGGACTCAGACTCAGGTCTGCATATATTGTTATATTAATTAGTAGGCATCCTACAAGGACTTTAAGTCTGGATGCACATTAAAATGATAACAAATTTAATCTTGAAATTTTCTGATACTGAAATTTATGCTGAATTTTAATTTTGAAATTTTAATGTATTGTGAATATTGATGTAAATAGAGTTAACGTTGATGTTTGTGGTAGGAATGTATTTGTTTTTTTTTGAATGAGGATGAAAGTTTTAACTAGGTGAGCAGCCGAGGCGGAAAAGAGTAAAGAGGCGATTAACAGAAGAAAGTCAACGGACCAGTTAATTAAAAAGGTTTCACAGCATTCTTGACGCCCAATCTGTGGGTCACGATTCGAAAACCGTAGTTCCCGGATTTTGGTGGAATCACTGCAATATATATATATATATATATATATATATATATATATATACATCGTTTATACCTCTTTACATGTGTTAGTGTTTGTTTTCCATCAAAATATAAAAATGTTCATACATTATCTCTTATTAAATTTCATGTATTTAAAAAAACAACTTTTATTGTTACCGAAATAGGATCCTTTTTGGTTTATAAGTGAATAAATAAGTGTATTGATTTTTTTTAATATATTGTTAAACTTATATTCTTAGAAAAATTTATTCTATGTATGAAAGGTCAAATTCCCTTATGGCATAAAATAATCTGTATAATAATTATACTTCAATAAAAAAACTGGTTCTTAAAATGTGACAAACAACTTCAAAGATGTCACTTGTTTTGTTACAAACAACTTGTGCAGCATATTAATTTCTTAGAAAGCTATCTTTAAATTTTGTTGTGTTCTACGAACATTTATACTCAGCAAATTAATTAATCTTAAACCAAAAATTACGATCACCAATTTAAACTACTATATAAACATTTACGAAAAGTTCACTACATTTTCATTATGGTGTGGAATTAAATACAGAAAACACTCACCATTGGATTTTGTCAAATACATGAATACTTTCAACAAGAAATAGTTACCCATTCAAGTAAACTTAAGCGTTGTGTTTTCGTCCATTAAACTTCGTGTACCATTGTAACGACAAATGTGCGATCTTCGCCTGTTCTTGAGATTACAAACTGAGTTTTAGCTTACAAAGAGTGTGCATTAATCGTTCACGATAAGGATACTTTTAAAATATTTTTACTCAGAATAAATAATAATCGAAAGTTTTGCAATGCTCCAAAACCAATAACTAAAACTTCCAATATGCCATAACTAAAAATTTTTTGAAATTTCGTAACACATAACTAAACTATAAAAACCACGGAATTAATTAAAATACAAAAATGAAAATAGTTACCTACCGTTGATGATGTTCTTCAAACCCACTATATTTGTATCTTCTTAGAGGCCGACTGCTCTGACGATGATTTCTATTTTTGAAAAAGCCAGGCAATCCTCCGGGACCAAGCCACCTACTGACCGGACAACATCTTGAGACAACCTCTCGGCGCAATGGTTTAAAGACTCGCATCAACACGGATATCGAAGTAACTGAAATCTTATTTTAAAACCATGAACACAGATAAAGTTCTATGTGACGAATAAATATTATTTTAATGAAGTACAAATAAAAACTTCCAATACTATAAAGAATCCTTGTGAATTAAATAATTATAACGAAGGTATATATTAATGACGGGCGAAATCGTATTTTTTACAAGACACACAGCTCCGGAGATTAATCGCTTTTTAATCAGTGTCAGTTGAAGTATGAAGTCATGATTATGAAATGAATTAAACGTCCTGAAAGAAATTTTTAATTTACGATATAAATTAATAAAGCTCGTGGTTGAAATATGCTGTTTTAAGATAGTAGGAGATATAGAAATCTCCTAATAAAGACTCTATTGTTAATATTATTGAAAGTTATAACGTCTTGCGGGAATGAAATTTTTAGGAAGTTGTGATGTTTTGCCTTAAGAAAATTTTAATGATAAACAAAAATACGTGAAAATAAAATGTTGAATTAGGCTATGTACAAAATATAACATAAAGCCTCTTTACTCACTGATTAAATGATATATTTATAGCCAATCGAGTATTTCCTGTAATAATAATCATACATGTTTGTTTTCCGTATAAATTAATTACCCTATTTTCTCCCTTGTTCATTCATTACTCGTTTGAATAAACTCTGTTTCAATCCTTAAATTCTTCAACAATCCCCTATATAGTGTACCTGTTCAGTATAAGTCCGCTTAACATAATTAATAATAAACACGCTCTCGAATAAATTCCTTAACTCAAATCCCTTTTTCTTTTACAACGAAAATTTATTCGATGAATTAAATAGTCTATGCTTTGTTTTAGGTATCCCATAATCTCTTAAATTCTTCGACAACATCCTGTTTACAAGTTTTTGCTACAAGTAAATCGTTATATCCTGTTTTAGGTACCCGTTATCTTGGTATACCTTGCGACCGCCGTATAATGGTTTTCTCTATTGTTTCAATGTAACGACTTGTTGAAATAAGATCGCGCACTAATCTGATATAAGCCGGGTTTTTCAGTTTTACCGCGCTTCGATAAACTAGGATTTGCAGTTCGACTCCGTGTTGTTTGAACCATTATTGAATTTGATTCTACAGCTTGTACGTCGAAGTGTTTTCAACATTTATTCGTCACCGTATTTAAAAAACGACGCACGTGTTTTTGTTCGACAACTAGGAGGTGTCTTGCGTGTATTCGCTTTTTAACTGGAGGCCAAACGGGTTCTTTCTTTATGTAGAACAACTGCTTTTGTTTGTAGACCGTAGACCGCTGCTGCAATTATGGTAGCAGAGTAAATGTATGTTGACGACCGTGGCGTTCCTGTGTTGACTCACCCTCGACTGAATGCAAGCTAAGTATCTGGACACTTACAGGTATGCAACTCGTTTTCTTTTGTGTGTGTCAAGAGCATATTCCGTATCAACGTTTGGTGTAGAAACGTGATATCGTAGAACTATTGTTTGTGGCTGCTAATCGATACTATCGCTCTACAGGTGCGGTGTACTATTTTTTAAACATACTTGTCAAAAGAACGCATACGTTTATTTGCTTTACTAATTAGTTATTTTACAAAAATTATTAGGTGAAATTTTAAAAACGTTCGACAAAAGCTCTCACACGTTAACTCTTTCCTACTAATTAGTTATTTTATAAAAAGTATTAGGTGAAATTTTAAAAACACTTGACAAAAACTCTCACAGCTTTTATTTGCTACTGATTAATTTTATTTTGTGTAAATACGAGATGCGCCTTCCGTATCTAGTTTTCTAAATTGTCCGTATAATATAAATGTTTGCTGTAAAATAGTAACGCTTAATTTATTTTCTGTTTGCTTGTTTGTACAGAATCCTTTATTTATTTTTTGTGTTAATAGATCATCGTGGGCGATGTGTTTTTTTTGGTCTCTTGTTGGTAAGTAGACGAATCCCCCCACTCTCCACATTTGATAGTTAGCCTAGTATTTTCTTTTCTTCCGCCTACGTCTTGGTACGTAGCACGGTTGCTAAAATAATGTTCTAACTAGATTGTAGTGCTTTTACAAATCAATTTGTAGCTAAACCATAGAATCGCAAGCTAAATTTTTAGCTATGAACTGAAAATCAAGTAAAATTACAGAGCCTATCTTTATGGAAATATATGTCTCCCATTTCTGCAAATGTCGCATGAATTCTTAAACTTTATGCAAAAATATCAGCCTACGATGAAGTATTAGAGTGGAGTTTTAGCTTAAAATTTCATTAGCGTAAATGTGCGAAGACGAGAATGCAAAACTTGCGGGTTGTAACGGTCTTCATGTAAATGAACATGAGAAAAATGGAAATTCTGTAACAGTATTTTATATAGCTGCGACCAAATTATTTATGGACTTTGATTTCAGTTAGTTAAAATCAATTGTAAGTAGAGAGCTTTTATTACTGCAGAAATAAAACTAACCCCTTAAATAGTTGCAAAAATGTATCAAAATGTTATAGTCTACATTGGGCGTCCTGTGTTTTAGACTTCGGTGTTTGCTGCATTATTATTATCAATATATTATTAACCCATTACCTCCCGAATTTTTAGCATTATGAATTCAAGTCTGTTATTGATATATTAATTTTAGGAATGACTATCTAATAAGGAATAAGAAACAAATATTGCAACCGTTTTTGACATAGGGTCGTTGCCATATGGCAAGACTAGGTGTCTGAACTTTCAAATAGCAAAATATGTTAAAAATAAGAAAATACACAATATAACGCATTAACTGGAGTGAAACGTTAAAAGCACCCAATACATAAGGCTGCATTGCATTGGCGACACATTGTCCGCACAACCGCTTTACAGTTTTTTAGAACACTTTTTCTATTTTTATTTTCATCTGTATGCTGTACGAAGTGATAAATTGTATCAAATAGAATTTCGTTGGAAATTCGACTGTTGGAGATTATACTGGAGATACTGATGGTCTTTCAGCTGTTTTGGAAGAAACGCCATATTCTGCTAAATGTGTTTGAACAACTTCTCTTTTGAAATCCAACTAAGCTAATTTACTTTTATTTGTTTTGTTGTATAAGATCCAACTGTTTTGTAGGGCAATATCGGACAACTAAGTTACGATTGGCTAGAACCACATTTTTGCCGCATTTCTATGTGATAACATACCACGTTCTGATCCATAAGATCAGTTCCACCCGTCGAAATATTATAATTTTTAGTTACATTTGGTCGGGTAATTTGTCTATTTCGCTTGTTTTTAGGAATATTTTTAACATTAGTAACCTTGTTGGTATTACAGGAAGACGAAATCATGGTTATTACGGTGTTGTCCGTCCATCGCACATGCAAGCTTATCATGTCACTCAATAGCACATTCAAACTAACCGCGTTCTTTCTGTGCAAACAATTTTTCTTCAATAAGCGCGCATGCTGCAGGAATACCATTTTTACGAATACTTCCTATAGCGGTGCAGTCACGAAATCTCAAAAAGGGAAATAGAAGTGTGTACGTAAAGAAGGTTGTCCATGTAAAACTTATATTTCAAATGTCATTTACCGACAGGCAATTCTTCTAGGAATACCAATAGTGAGCTGACAGCGTTTCAAACAATTTCTCAGAGTCATCGTTCAATTTAAAAATATCCATCCTTGTTATTCAGTCACCACATTTTAAAACCTACTCTGATTGGTTTCCCTGGAATTAATTATTTACGTGTATTTTAAATTGAAAAATGTATTTATTTCTTGGAGAAAAATCTAGATTTTTCATAATAGCAGATTACAAATTGGAGCGTTCAATCACTCATTAGCAAAACAATAAATCAATTAGATAACAATTGTAAGATAAGCGAGTTACAACCATTAATCTTAAATATAACAGAAAAGCAATTGAGACGTTGATTCAACAAGGTAATAAATCAATAAATAACGATCAAGTGACGGTTATTAATCTTAAACATAACAATAACACGTATAAAATGCACTAATTAGCGGTAGCCGCGAGTAGTAAAGTGTAACTTCTCGAGAAAGTTATTTCAATTAAAAACGTAAGGAAGCACCTAGACGGTTCCAGATTTTATGATGTAGTAAAATTTTATACTATATAAACGTTTGAAGAAGACAGGTCAGTTCAGTTCGGCTCAGTGTTTTGCTACTGTTCGTTTAAGACGTTAGTAAATAGATAAATATGAGTCGGGTTAATGACCAGCGTTAAATGCTTGTTTGAAATGTATCGCGTAATTTATAAACGACGTTGCAAGTTGATTTTTAATTGAGAATATAAAGAAGACCATTGAAGTAAAAGGGGAACAGCTTTTTGAAATAAAAACGATAAATTCTTTCAAGAGGAGTTTTTAATTTTAATGGAAGAATATGGTATATGCATTTTTAAAGCATTAAATGGTGAATTAATCTTAAAAGAATTGAACGGTGCTGATATTGGATTTTGAACGGATGCCTAAAATATAATTACATTTAACAATTTTGGACCTAAATCAACATAATTTAGCGGTAAATAATTGTTTTTAAAATCTTTGAAAAGACATTCCTTTTATAAGTTAAGTAGGTTAGATTAAGTAAGATTTTGGTATAGAACTTTTTGTGAGTGGATAATTTAAAATTGAATGACGTTGAATTTCGAAAAGTTTGACCATTATAAAAAGATTTATTGAACATAACTGATCAGCTACGCATGAAATCCATTTATAAGGGCGTTATTCAAAATTATTCATCTTTATTTCTAAAAGTTTCAACATAATATACTTTAAATAAAAAAGGATTTGTGAATGAAATTCTTAATTAGAAAGAGAGATTTTTGAACTCTAGCTTAATTTAAGCGAGTGATTATCTGGTGGTTATAAAATTTTGATCTTAGATTTAAGATATTGTGATAAGATTGGATTCTATATTTATATTTTAATGCTTGTAGAAAAGTAATTTTTGTGAAGCTACATGTAAGATACTATCTGTAAAGAAAAGTTGTATGTGGATACGGCAGTTGTTATTTGAAAGGTTGTTTGTTAAAGAATATTTGATGTCATTATAAGTTTAATGTTTAGTTCTTGTCGTTTCATTTAAATTGAGCTAACAAGATAATTAGGGCATCTACAGGTTGCAATCCATTGCAGTTTTATCCACACCCAACCTGGAGCCCATTTTTATCGCTACAATCCACACGCAGACGCACGCACGCACGCACACACACGCATGGTTAATAAAGTCGATTTTCGCGTTACTGCGTGCGCGAAACCAATCAGACACTTTGTTGTAAACGAAAAACACTATTATTGGACTAGGGCTACGTGATGTTTAGCAGAACTAAATACTCTTTGAGTATGGAAAATCTCCTAAGCAATGTTATGGTTTTCAATCTGGAAATTACGTTATAAATAGGATGAGTATAATTTTAAGGGATTATTTACTGTTATTGTGCTGACAAAAGGAGTTATTGAAAGTAATACGACGATTAATAAGATTGAATGAAAGGTTGAAGTACCTACGATTTTTATGGAGTTCTCTGAATTAGTTAATTTTTTGCTAATTTTGGTAAATGGTAAATAAACCTACATTTTTTTAATTAGTTTAAGTAATGGGCGATTTTTAGTATTTAAATTCAATTTAATTCGATTCAATACGACTTACTTGATTTTATTATCTTATATTCCTTGATTAACTTTCTTGGCTTAGTGCCGAAGAAGGTCTTGTATAGTTTAATTCAAGCTAAACAATTGCAATACAAAGCATGTTTGGTAGTAACTTATATTAGGAGGAAGGCCTTATTTTTGCAGGATTGATATTTGTATTGTTTGGAATTTAAAGTATTGGACAGCCGACGAATCTGGAATTATTTTAAGGCACCTATGAATAAAAGTTAGAATAGCTTTTAAGCTTTGTGATTTATTATAAGAGACTTTAAGAAGATATTTAGACCTGCAATTTGTAGTGTTTTAGAATTTAAATAATTTTTATTGCGAGACGTAGTAACTTCTGTGTTTGATCAATTTAAACGTGAATCTCATGATTTTCATTTAGGAAATTTGTTATTTGTACAAGAAATGGCAATTTACACGTATGGCGGAGAGAGGGGATAACTTTAAAAAAGTAGAAACGTTTGTGTGAATATACTCAAGACGCTGTAAGTGAACCTAAAATTATTTCTGGTTTAAGTTAAAACTTTGGCCTTTTATTTGATCTAATACTGTAAATATTTTCATTTATTTATATTATTTGTGAATACTTGTATTTTAAAGTCATATTAAAGGTTTAATACACTAATCTATCACAGCTAATGAATCTCTTTTTAATGTTCTACTAACTGAGATAGTCTAGGAAGTATATTTTTAAATTTAGGTTCATTCGAGAATCTGTGTCTATTGTGTTGAGTGGCGGTATTCTCTGAAATTCAGTCAGGAATTTCAGTAGGTAAACGAAGCAAACTACATAACTTCACTGCATTTGGCTTGTAATCAAATAAAGTTGATTTTTTTTATAGAAGGAACATGAACAGGTTTTATTTACGTACTATATTATTTCTATTTAGAATTGTTTCAAAGGGTATTTCGTATACCATTTTAAGATACTATTGTGCAATATAAATAAAAACTCTTTTGAAAGTACAATATACAGAGTGTTCTACACTGAAGATAGGTTTTTAAAATATTAGAAAAGTTTCTTTCTTGGGTTCTAAATTGTTGTATGTGCATGCTAGGGTGCACAATGACCTTTATTTAACCCCTTATCACATCAATATATATGTGTGTGTGATAATGAGTCACAAGAGGTCATTGAACACCCAAATTCTTTGGAAAAACCCACCCAAAAGAGAGGAAATCCGAGAAATGTAAAGTTTTCCTATATTTAATTTTTCCACTCTGTATAAGCATAAATATTTAACAATATTTTGGGCAAGTTTAAATTTAATAAATTAATGTTTCAAACACTCAAAACAATATATATATATATATATATATATATATATATATATATATATATATATATAAAGACAAGATATTTGTAGTCCGCAATCTGAATTTGTGTACAACAAAAGTGTATAGATGCAAGGCTTTGTGTGACAGTTTACGTACAAGTTGATAATTTTATTTGAAAGATGGCAATCATCGGTGAGGTTTTGCCAGCGTATAAAAAAATTACTAAACCTCACTGATCAAATACGTTTAAATACGATTTAGCAGAGGTGGATATTGAGTTATCTGACTTATCTCGACAAATTTTGTATATAATTCTTAATTGAGGAGTTATTTGTAAATCAAATTAAGATTAGAGTGTGTTTATTCTAATTGGAAAAGAGATTTCGGACTTTATTTTTAGTATAAGTAAATAATATATTTTTTTTGTTAGATTTAAGATATTGTTTGTACGGCAAAACCGTTGTGGAAATTTTGGACTCTACTTTTAGATTTTATTATTTGTATGAAAATTTTTTTAAAGGTTATATGTAACATGTTGTTTGCTGAGAAAAGCTGTTGTGAATGAACTAATTGTTATTTGAAAAATTCTTTGTTAAGGAATATTTGTTATTATTCTAAATTTCATGTTCGATCCTAGTGGTCTTATTTAACTTGAGCCAGCAAAAATAATTAGGTCAACACTTTTATTAACCACTTCACATCAAGGCATCTTTTATTGGCTCCCAAAGTTGGTCATCTTCAGACCACAGCACTTTTATCTACTCCCAACTTGTGGCTCATTTAGAATCATCTACAGACTACAGCAAATTACTCTCTTACCGCGTCCTTTTCCTTGCCTGGCTATCTCAGAAATTATGCTGTGGAATTTACTAAAATGAAATGAGACACAGAAATCTCAAGAAATATAAATGCATGCAAAAACATTTTTCTTTTATACTCACTTTCTAAAGAATCTCTTATATTCAACAAATCTAGATAGAGCTTATAAATCAGTTTACAGCATAAGCTTATACAGAAAATTATTCGTAATGAAAATAATCTTCACCTGTAACCTTATCAACAATTACAGAACACAAAACTTTTCTCTATGAGTTACAAAAATTCTCTTTAAAATTTCTCGGGATAATTTCTCATCCTTTTTATTTCCCCGGCTCTCAGTGTAATTAGCCTACGACGCTGCACATATAATTTATTAATGGTCAAATGCTTCGCACTCTGACTCAAAATTTGCTGGATATTATCCACTTAACAAATAATTTTTATAAAATTAAGAACTTATTCTAACTAAAGTGCTAATATCTAAATATTGTTAAAAGTTACAAAGAAAACCAAAATTTATACTTGCTGTTATGATTGTCAAATAGCGCTTAGCAAAATTTCATCTCCATCATAATTAACGGCATTAAATATTTTCGTGTTCTATTTCAAATCTCCAGTTGACGTTAAAATATCAGCTTACAAAATGCATCTATTTTTAATCGATTACAGTCAGCAGTTGCTTTTGTATCAGTATTACTTATATCGAAGATCGTTTGATTTTTGTAGCATTTTAACAATGATTATACTTCATAATTAAAAGTTTTATGTTACTAATTGCATGTCGTAAAATGCATTATAAATTACTCGAACTTACACGTTCGATGTCTTAAAGAATTAATCTATATTCAAAACTTACACATTTGATGTCTTAAAGATTTAATCTTTACTCAAAACTTACATGTTCGATGTCGTAAAATGAATAAACCAAATCTGAAAGAAGTCTTCCTTTGTAACTACCTCCGTTTATATACAAAAAAATTTTATTTTGAAGCATTGGTTTTACTGAATGACGTAATAATTATGAGGATGTCGCGTTTATTATAGCTAATTAAGTGCGGTCGGTATGATTTATGGTTCTCGTAAAGCGTCGTCTATTCTTTGCTAATAAACGAACCGACCGCGACTATCTCTTTCTTTCTTATTGTAAAACGTCGAGCTATTAAACATTCTTTTGTTATTTTTTATAGCGTTTATTAATATTCTAGTATTCTTGAACTAATTTCTTTGGAATAAAGATAAAAATTCATAAAGTGGTATTTGTAGCGTTTTTTTGCTTTGTAAATACAATAAGATTTGTTTACGGGATATGAAGCGCGTTCTATCAAATATGAAAATTATGCATTATGAAATTGATATTATTTTATGCAATTTATCCTTCAGTAAATCCAGCGTATTACGTTGTCAATAAATAACGCTTGTTGTTATTGATTTTTATTCCAGCAAAGTATGGATTTTCGTTTCGCATATTGTTATGTATATTTTAGAATACCGCTTTAAGGGCCTTCGCGAGGGGTATGCATAACAATAGTATCTGAATCAGATACAACGGGATTAGATAATTAATTGTACAAACTACACGTGACTGTGGCCGAAAGGATTACGAAGTATAATGAAATATAGATCAACACCTCTAACTCACAGCTGCGTTATGTTTATTTAAAAAGTATTCAAGCACAATATATAAAAGAGGTTACTTACAATAATGGTATATTCGCAGATGGGTTGCTACTGGCCATACTGGATGATGCGGTGTTTTTTAGTATCGACTTGTCGGATTACCGGTCGAACCACTAATGCTCTTATTCCGTTTCGCATCTAAGCGACAAGTTGAGCTCACTGTTGCAGGTATTGGTTATCCATGTATCCGGTGTGTGCCTGTAACAAAACCTCTGGTGATCTCATACGCATGAAATCATTTCATGTCTATGAATTTATTGTAACATAATTATTGCTAACTGTAATTAATTAGAAACTGCAAGCAAATATAACACAATCTTAAAGACGATAACTTAAAATCAAAGTTATTTTTAGTATTTACAGAATAACTATTTATACATACGGCTGAAGTGAATTAATTTAACAATTGCCGTTTTATTCTGTGTACTAATGAAATACGCTTATATTTATACGGGGTAGAAAATTAAATATAGAGAAATTTTATTTTTCTCCGTTTTCTTTTCTTTGGGTGGGACTTTTCTCATAGAATTTGGGCGTTTAATGACCTCTCGTGATTTCAGTATATATATATATATATATATATATATTGACGTGATAATGGGTTACGAGAGGTTATTGAAACCCAAATTCTACAAATAAATCCCACCAAAATATAATAGAATCCGGAAAAAACGAAAATTTTCGTAAATTTATGGTTACGCCCTGTATAATACAAGCGTACTTTTATTCATTGAGGTACAAGCGGAAAATCAAATTCCCGTGTATAAATAATCACCCTGTATGATATAAGCGTATTGTAAATATTTAGCAAACAACGTAAGTTGTATATGTAAAAATAATTAATTTTAAGATACCGTAAAACGCATTAAATGCGAACGCAAATCGATCATTCGTTTGTAATAAATAAAATGCTCTTTCCGTGTGTAAAAATAAATAATCTGGTGTATTTAGAACCCCAAGTTTAATATTAATTTTGTGTACTGAAACACGTTTTGCTGTGAAAACAAATATGTTCTATAAAATGTAACCCCTTTTGCATTAAAAAGCAATTAAAGTTTAAATTAATTGCGGATTACATCAATTTATTTTAAATAAGGAATTTTCTTGAATGGACGAGATTAAGAAGGGAGAATACCTCAATTTCGTAAGAACTCATTAATAAAGAAACGTTTATTCCAATTAGCGTTCGGAACAATTAGAAAGGCCCAGAAAATGTAACAAAAATTAATAAAAGTTATTTATTATCTTTCGCAATTATTGGACTAGTATGCGACGCTATAATAACCTTGGGTGTTAAACAAAGACGAGCAACGCACATCAATAATAACTTGAACAAGATAACCAGAAAATAAAATTTGACGATTTTAAACGATAATAAGGATTTCCAAGAATATTACCTAAGATCGGTGTATACTATTTAAAATGGAATCACGCAAATACTACTACATTCTAGAAATAGATAATTTTGTATATATAAGGAAGCGTTTATTATATAAATTCACTCATAAACTTAATCGCGAAATGTTTATTTAAGTCGCGAGCTGTTGCTTTGCCAAGATGATGTTTAAAATATGCTGTACGCATATCTTAATTTAATAATTACGATGTTACAATGACTAAAGAAATGATATTTTAAACGTAACCTACAAAAATATGAAAATGGATAAATGCAATTATTTAATCTTGTAATATATATAAAAAGCTATTTAAAATTCTATTGATTAATCAAACCGAGTATGCACATTGGTTTCTAAATGAAGACATAAATGATTTGAAAATCTGGTAAGCTAATTTGGACATCGATTTAAAATAAGAAGATATTTAATTACAAGCTAAATAAAAAAGCGTTTCGTGGACTTTTGCAATTATTAATTATTTGTAACTGATACTCGAATTTTGTCATTTAGTTAAGTTAGAATGCGTCCTAAACATTTTGCTTTTGTAAGGATTTTTACCAGGAAAGTTTGTGTTCAGAGTTCGAAATATTCTGATTTTTTAATAGATTATCTGTCAAGGATTTTTTTGCCAAACAAACCTTACAAGCATGAGAATAAATAAAATCAGGTAAAATATCCATAAGAAAGGAAATTTAGATCTGTAAATTTAACATTCGATAAGGAACATTTTTAAAGTTAAGTAAAAAGTATTTGTTTGAAATATTTTTATGTTTGAAAGAGACAATGTTATAAATGTTATATATGCTTTTGTACGAGAGAAAATATTTTATACTGTATAAATACTTTGTGATATTGCTGCTTGATTTCATTTTTGAAAACTTTCACATTTCCATTAAGCTGGCCAGGCAAAGTTAGAAAGGAAGTTAGGTGAATAATTTCAAGTTTTACAATTTGCTGTATCTGTGTCACAGCACTCTTTTAGCGGCGCATCAAAGCGAAGCGTTGCCACAGCACTCTTTTAGTGACGCTCTCAACGCGGTTTTATTACAGCACTCTTTTAATGGCGCTCCAACGCAGGGCGTATATACGTAGTATATATATATATATATATATATATATATATATATATATAAAATAAGATGTATCTGTAAACAAACTCTATGAAAATAATAGAGTCTATTGAGGAATACAAATCAGGCTGGTAGTTATATAGCCATTAACAAAACATTAGCTTATTACTTCATAGGGAGGAAACATCCACTGACCGACGGTTTCGGCTTTATTAAGCCTCCTTAGAGTGAAATAGTCTCCCTATGAAGTAATAAGCTAATGTTTTGTTAATGGCTATATAACTACCAGCCCGATTTGTATTCGTCAATAGACTCTATTATTTTCATAGAGTTTGTTTACAGATACATCTTATTTTATATATTGTTCTACACAATTTCTTATTGCGGACTGCAAATAACCTGTCTTTTATTATATATATATATATATATATATATATATATATATATATATATATATATATATATATATAAATTACAATTGTAATTTATTTTATTTATATTAAAATTTTATTTGTTTATTGATATCAATTATTTACAATCTTAGTTTAAATCTTTGATAAAGATTTGAAAAATAAAACTGAAATCTTAGATTATAAAAAAGGTATTCATTATCAACCAGCTTACCTGCCTTGAACATTAAAGAATTTTTATGCGCAACCATAAAGGTTGCGCTAGGGTTATTCTAAACCTAAATTTTCAGTAAATATTAGATACTTGTACAAGGCCGGTTGTTTATAATACTATAATATTAGTTAGTAAAATGAAATAATACCTACACCTTTATGCCCAAATGATCATTTCAAATCGAGTTAGCGAGTGAAAGACGAAAAATACAACGTCTCGGACAGGATTCGAACCTGTACCCGCCGATACCCTAACCAGTTGCGCCATTCCGACTTGTGATCACAATTGAAAGAATATGCAAATCTAAATCATGTTCACAACTATACATCAACTTAAGTTTTAATTACGATGGAAATTTCTGACAGTCATAATTGAAGATTAGATTGATAAATAGATGCGTACATGATTTAGATTTGTGTATCTCCCAAATTGTAATCACCTGTTAGGGAGACGCAAATGGTTAGCGAATCGGCGGTCAAAACCTGAGGTTACAGGTTCGTATCCTGTATGGAACATTAACTTTTCCATGCAATTACTAGCTGCATTTGATACGATCGTTTAGGCTTTGCATAAAAATGCTGGTTGTTATTCGTCTGATTAACTAATATATATATATATATATATATATATATATATATATATATATATATAAACTAATACATTTTCTTTAATTTTCAGTCATTATTGACCCACGTATCTAGAGCAACGAAAAACACCCTCAACAAATTAGGAGTTTTCACGGTCTCTTCGTTTCATGCCTTTATTTGCGCAAGAAGTCCTTCACTACTTAATAATCTACTAGCTGGAAGAGGAGCTACAAAAAGAAGACCACCGATGCTTTCGAGATCTAATAGTGCTTCCAATAGAAGATCGCTTCAGGTTTGTATTTTTACTCTGTTTCTTATTCAGAATCATTCAATAAGTTTTTACGTTTAGGATTATGTGCTTATTTCTTTTATAGTCCAATAATGTTCAGGCGCTGCACCTATTCGAACCGTAATTCCATAAAAATGTCTCTTTGTCTTTTCCCTCGTTCGATAACGAGCATAACAATGTGGAACGATTTCCTGTATCCGGAACATAAAAATAAATCTTATCGATTTTTGGTAAAAACAGATATATTAAGACACTAAGCAAACAAGAGAACAAGATAAATCGGATTACCATATCGCAGATGGGTTTTCTAAAACGAATTGAATGTCCTGGGAATTTACACCAATTCCTAGAAATGGTCGAGAAATCATTTAAAAAATGTGTAATCGTTATAAAACAATTTAGATTTTGTACTGAATGCCGTAATGGAAAATTTTATTTCCTGGCAATAAAAAACAGTTCCATTATGTAAATTGACCCAGACGCACGAAACGATTTATAATTTCACTCTCTACATGCGAATGTTTTTGGCCTAAATTATACTGCGGTTGAAGTGCTTCGGTTTAATAAATTAGTACCTAAATCTCAAGAGACCCTTAAAATTTATATGCTCCTAAGATGTTTAACTTTCTTTTGCGGTTTATAGGCCAACGAGCGGCCCATAAATTTCTGTTTACATTATATATTTTTGCTGATCATTCCCCGATTACACTTTAACTATACTTTGTCCACTTGGTATTGAAAAAGGTGTTGTTAATTTCAAAGATTGAAACTCTGTCAACATTTGAATTCGTATTTACCATCTGCAGATAATTACTATAGTTGGAGCTGGCGTAAAGTTCCTAAGCACTAGCCTGCAATTCAAATCAAACGCCCTTCTTTACACTCTTTGCCTCATAATTATTAGTTAGGTTCCATTTCGTAGGTTGAATATTTTAAGCCATTTTACGCGCTATACCTTTTTTGAATAAATGGTTGCTTTCAATTTGGAAATTGCTTAATTATACCAACCGCTTATGATACATTGGTACTGGATATTTATTGTAATTAAATGACCTAATTTAATTGTGATTAGATAGGGCTGAAAATATGCTTAAAAAGTTGTTGCTGTCTAAATAAATTAAAAGCATTTTTTGTATTTTTATCACTTTTTTTTTGTTCTTTGCGGCATTTGTATAAACAATTTTATAAATACTTTCGTTAAGCGAGTTCAATATATTTCGAGTGTTGGTTTGCAGGGTTTCTCTTGTGATAAATTTTATAAAGCCAACTGGGTAATTACAAAATCTAATGTGGAAAATTTACTTTCTTTTTATATGACTGCCCGGATATTTTATCACTCATTCTAAGCCCGGATTTTAATCCACATTCTTAGGTTTTTTGAACGAGTGATTGCTTGACCTTAACACATGAACCTTTTTTTGTCGTTACAACACATTTCACTTTTTCGTCATCAAAAACAACAGGTATTAAATAGCATCAATTTGTGGTATGTGGATTTCTGCTTGCATATAAATATTAAGATGAGCAGGTCATTTTGCTTATTTAATACTGTTATCTATTAGAATAAGGATATTAGCGTACTTTTTGTTTGATAATGTTTTTATATTGATGGATAACTGAGTTAATTGGTTTCGAAAGTATATACAGGTCTAATAATTGGTGTTGATTGCGCCTAAGGACGCTATTATAAATATGCGTTTTGTGTGTTACGTTTAGTAGATTTTATTTAGGTCGAGTTCGTCATCGCCAACATAGTAATTAATTAGGTAAGATCCCTGTTCTGTTTATATTTACAGTGGGTATTTCTATTTACATTTATGTGTGACATTTTTTATTTCCATGTGTTACTGAGTATTAAGATATACAAAAATGCTGTAATAAACCCCATAATTATTCTGCTTATTCTTCTGTGTTAGTAATTGGGTGTTGTATTTTACTGTATTGAGCAGACTAGTGTTCTGTCCGCATGTATATGTTTTATGTATACTAATAATCTTTTTTAAGGCGAATTGGCTTGTGTGTTATTTTGTTTCGTTCTTTAACTTCCTTCTCCGTGTCTGATTGTAATAGCGCGGTATCCATTTTTTTCTTCCCCTTCCTTTGTAACAGTGATTTGGGCAAGCAATCCATTACTGATTTTGCTCATTTCTTACTGACCCGCTCATTTTACGTGTAACAAATCCTGTGTCCAACGTGGCTTCATTTTCTCAATAAAATTTGACGCTGTTGAGTGATACCCTTTCTGTTTCTTGCAAATTTCTTCCTTCTCTAGTATTTTTAATTTTGCATATCTCTTCCTTATCTGTTCTTCAAAAATTCTCCAAGTTGTAGTTCCATCCTGAGTTACTAGACTTTTGTTTTCTCTGGTAATTTTAGTTCCTCCACTAGAGAAACTTGAAAACACTGACGCTCTATTTCTAATTATATCCTTATCCTTACTTCTTGGCTACTTCGTTACGGATTTGAATCGTATTATTTTGGTATACTTCACGTATACTGAAGTTTATTTTGTTGATTTCTATGGGTTACTGAATTTGATTTTGGTTTAGTTGTTTTAGTTTCGAGTCAGTCCTGTTGTTTTGCTACTCATGATGTTTACATGAAGGCTAGATGTAAATAAATTGCTAAAATACAAACTTCAACATGAATTATCTATTCGGGGATTTGACACCAACATTAGGGTAGAGGGGTTGCGTAAAACCATCCGCAGCGCGATTGAAATAGAAACGAATGGATCCTTTACCCAGACTGCATATACTATTGCTTTTGAATAAATTTATAATGCTATTTAAAACGCATCTGTTGAACTGGGAGCCTGACGAAATTATTGGAGATATCACAGATAAAAAGTTTGGTCGGATCCTTATGGCTACATACTCAGCAACGTTGTGGCCTTCAAGAAAAATAAATCCGTTCTGATGTATTGAGACGACGGTTAGAAAATTAAAGCGTGTCACCTGTTCTGATTTTACTCAGCAGCCTTTGTCTGGCCCACAGATTTTTTGTGCGTCGACCATCACTGCTGAGGAAATCCCTTGTCTTTCTTCCCATTTCAAACCAGAGATGGATAATTCCGATACTACTCATACTATGACTTCTACTAAATGGTTCCCGCCACTAAATTAAATAACTCGTTCTCCGATGAAAGTTGCCTCCTTGAATTCCTGAATCATTTACATGAACTCAGTGTCTTGCGTAATATTTCTGCACATTTTCTTTACTTCTGAATTACTTAGAGAGAATGCCCTACTTTTTTTAGCGCACACCAGTGTTCCCTCAAATGTGAGGAAAACGTGGTCAATTTATTAAAAACTGAATTCATACCTGTTGATTATAATAAGTGGCTTCTAGATTAAATAAACTCTAGAACTATGAGTCTTGCTGAAACCATTGGCCTATACGTAGCGATCATGCAAACTTTAAGCATTACGTTCAACTACTCCTTTATCGGAAATTCATCAATTGGAACGTATACGACACAATTTTTCCCTGTACTAACAGTTTGCTTTAGCATTAGTAGAAATTACTGCTATTTTACAATTACTATTTTTAGGAAAGTTTAGAATTTAGTAAACTTGCTATAGACACTCTTCTACCAGTGCTTTTTAATACTGATTTTAATGTGTTGTAACCTTCTCTAGCTTACATTGAGCCTAAGCTTACTAGGAATTCTAAAATCGCCCCTTACATTCCATCATTCGGCACTGCCAGTTCTGGAACTACTTCTACTATGATCTGTTTCACTAAACGCGTTCTTGCTGCCACTACTCCGGTAGTTACTTTTGCCAGAACATATCTCTCCACATTGCACACACCCACAAGTACTACACTGTTATAATTGCTGGCGAAAATAGGTTACTCGACGCAACTGTCTTAACTGTAAAAATTCGTTAAACCGGCGGTAGGGTTTTCGGTAGGCGGCTCCGTGGCGTAGTGGTATGTATGTGACTACTATACCTAAGGTCTAGGGTTCGAATCCCGACACGGTCCGCTTGAAAAATGTTAGGCGAGCATTTTTCACAAAAATACACCCTCGTTCGGATGAGAGGTAAAATGGAGGTCCCGTGTGTGAGTGTTGTCACGCACGTTAAAGATCCCTACCTTGCTTGTAACAGCAAGGGTTCGGCAAAATTCCAAATTTTCTAGGTAAAAAAAACTCGCTTCCTGGCCAATGTAGTACCTTCGGGTGGAGCATTGGAAAATCACATGTAAGGTAAGGTTTCCGGACCGACACGCACACTCTATTCTTTGTTTAGTCTGAGGTGCTCTTCTTTCAGGTCTTGATGATCGTTCTCGATTTTTCTTAGATTTGGTGTGTGCTAGTGTTCGTAATGAGAAACGCCCTTACATCTTTCGATATGCTTGTTAGTAGATATAATTAGTATTTAAGAAAGAGTTGAAGTAACAGATTTTTGTCCTTACTATATAATTTTGTTTTGCTATCTAAGTTCCTAGAAATTATTTATTAGTTATATATTATGTGCATTTTGTTTTTAATTATTCTTGCAGATACAGATGTTCTAACAAAAAGGTGAATTGGTTGGTGTGTATTGACATTTCATCTTTTAGACACTCCCCCAATCACCACTTTAACGCGGCATTCATTTTCTTAATCTTTTTCTCTCCTTTCTTTATTATCCCGTAATACGGGCGAGCATTTCGTTACTGATTTCGTCCTTTTCTTACTAGTTCGCTCGTATTGCGGGTAACAACCAATACCTAAACAGATTCAGAAGCGCTAGTCGGCCGGCGCTAGTTAATTAGTACTAGTGAACTAGCATAATGTCAACCAGTCTTAACCCCCCTTCATCTGATTTTCCAATACTCCTCCAGAAGGTACTATATTGGACAGGAAAGGAGTTTCTTTTTACCTGGAAATTTTGAATTGTGCCGAACCGCGGCTATTCCAAGCAAGGTAGGGATTTTTTATGTGCGTAACAACACTCTCACGCAAAACCTACATTTTACCTTTTATTCGAACGAGAGTGTATTTTTGTGAAAATTGTTAGCCTAACATTTTTCAGGCGGTTCGTGTGGGGAATCGATCCGGGGACCTTAGGCTTAGTAGTCACACGCGAATCAACTAAGTCACGGTGTCGCCTGAAACACTAACTCGCGCCATTTTTGTTGTTAATTATTCTAATAAAATATTAATAAAGATTCTATCATGATTTAATTATTAGTACCAATAAATTTTTGCTTTCGATGAAATTGGTGAAACTACCTTAGTACCTTTGGGGATCCTATACCTAGCTAGATACTCCTAACAACGTACAAAATACCACCCCGTACAGTTCCTCCCATTTAACTGTCGCCAAACGCGATTAATCAACACCAACGAAAAAGACGATCATAGCGTCTTCAAAATCTCATATTTTTGAAATTTTGCACACGTGACTACAAGCATTGATGATGTTTTGAACTGATTATTTCAACTTAGTGTATAAAACCAACGTAGTCGTCCAGTTCCATTGAGTACAGCACCTAAAAATTACAAAATTTTCCAAAATTACAATGCCTAAATCGAAAAAGATGGTTGACGTGCCAGAGTATGTAAATTAAAACTCATCCTATGCAACGTGACATAAAATACATAACCAGCGTCATCATCAAATTCTGCTCCGTTGACTATCTACATCAAACAGGACCAAAGTACAAACGAGGATAATGGAAATGCCAATGTGTTTGCGCAACAGCTCTACACACACATAATGATCATGCCATTTCTTGCCCCAACTTAACCTACCCCAACAAATTTAAAAATATACGGTAACTGCGCCAAATGTGCATCAATATTTTCTGGTACGGGTAGTAAATCTGTTAACGCTTTATCGATGTGATAACTGTATAAATTGTGCGATAAAAATGCTATTAAGGGCCTTCCACGTCCTTACTCGGCAAAGCCGCAATATGGTAGCAAGGAGCCAACCTTAACATCTCAATATGACGAGACGCATTATAGCAAGCCGTCTGTTCGCAAAAAAAAACGAGATCTGATCATGAACTAGTAGAAAAAGTGAACACCCCAAAGCCATAGAGTGTTACGTTTAATCCTTGTATCTAGATCATTTTGCCCATACGTAGTTTACATTTCATATTTCCTATTGTTCCCACTTTTATTTTGCATGCTTAATAGGGGATTTGTCCCCCTGTCAATTTTAAACGATAATTCATCTAAACATCCTGAAGAATTTTATTAAATATTCAGTTACAAAGTTAAATATTTTGAATCTATTCTATTTTGATAACGGGTAAACCTAGGAGCTTATTATTACATAGTGCGGAAGTCTGTTTTGGTTATCAAAGGTTAAAATTTTTTGCAATATGGGTTCGCTTAAATACGTTTAGAAAGTGTTGTTTGTCAAAATATTAGCTTCAGAAACATTCTAGTAAGGTGGAAATTAGTTTTAAGCTATGAACATATTCCTTAGAAATACGTTTGGAATTAACAAAGGTTAAACTCCTTGCAATATGTGTTTGCTTTAATATTGGGAAGTGTTGTTTATCAGAAGCATTTACTTCGGAAATACAGTATTGCCCGAAATAAACAGTACTGAAATTGTAATTGTTTTGTATATTTAAAAAATACATATTATTGACACTTTATTATATGTTCTAAATGTGCACCTCCTCGTTCGAGACAGACTTCATAACGATGTTCTAAGTTTCTGGTCATGTTATTGAATAAGGGTTGTCTCAGGGCTGCGAAGAAGACTCTAACGGCATCCTTTAATTCATCGATGGTTTGTGGTGCCCGTTTGAAAACGGCATTTTTAGCCATGCCCCAAATGTATGCGTCTGGAGGTGTGAGGTCTGGAGAATGTGAAGGATAAGGAAGTCAGTAAATCGTGATATGAATTTGCTTGGAAAATGTTCTTGAAGAAATTGACGAATTGCGGCAGCAGTATGGCAAGTTGCCCCGTCCTGCTGAAAAAATTGGTTTCGAAATGCCAAGTTACGTGCACGACAGAATTGACGTAGATCAGGGATAAATCGTGTTAAAATTTGTCTGTACCTCTGTTGATTAAGTGTGACTTGCCTACCATTCTCTTCGATAAAGTACGGACCAATGATTCCGTGTCCGGAAACAGCATACCAGACACTCACTTTTCACTATGTAAAGGAACCTCTTGAACCTCATCGGGTCTGGCAAAGCCCAGAAATCGATTTGTGCGACGATTCACATAGCCTGACAAGTGAAAATGTGCTTCGTCTGAAAACCAAACATTTTTCAAAAATTCAGGATTTTCATACTGTAACGCGAGAATTCTGGCGCAATATTCCACTCTACTGCGATAATCCCGAGGATGTAGTTGTTGATGTACCTGAATCACATACGAAAATGTACCCAGCTCCTTCAGGATTCTTTGAAAGGAAGTTTTTTTTAAATCAAGTTGTAACGCTGTCCTTGCCTGGCTGACTTTCGGATTTTCTAAGATTTGCTCAAAAACACGTTCATGGTTATTGTTGTTGTTAACTGTCCTGGGACGCCCTGAGTTTCCTTTTCGTTGGCACAATACACTACCTGTATTTCTAAACTTTTCAATAACCTTCAAAATTACAGCATTACTTGGAGAACGTTTATTAAACCTTTGTGTGAATTGATCAGACACGTATAGCAAACTTGCACCATTACGTCGGCCGATTCCGTATGAACGAAAATAATGCTCTACCAGAAACACTTTCTCCTCTGTACTTAATACCATTTTTAACAATTAGGCCCTACTAATTACTTGTTTGAGGTTTACTTGACAGGTCTATACTAGCTAACTTGAGTGTGACAGCGCACGCATAAAAACACCGCCAACTTAGTTTCAGTACTGTTTATTTCGGGCAATACTGTACTATTATCACGTTTAAACGTGATATCCCGTTACTAAACATTTGTTTACGAACACAGATTTTGAACAATGGAAACTTTCCATCTTGTTATCCTTTCAACCCGGCTCTTTCAAAACGTGTTCAATTGGATATGGTGTACGGACTTCTAAACGCAAATATCCGCGAGTGCGTTGCTCGTAAAGATATTTCTACCTTCGAAAAACTATTAGAAAAACCAAGATCAGTCAAAGTAACTTGTTGCAAAATAAACGTAGAACTTCCAGTCAACAGTGGTTTGGACTTTAGAAAAATTTCAAAAGTACCTCTAGGGAGCCCGAATCAAAGTTGCCAGTGACCAGCAAACCCTCCGGTGGATGTCATTAAAATCGTCGTCAACAAGACTGGCTCGATGGGCACTGATTTTACAGGTCTAAGATCTTGAAGTTGTTTATATACCAAGTACCATGAACGTGACAGCACATTCTCTTTCGCAACCGCCGTGTACCGACGAAAATGGATGCACGTGTGACCTGTGTGATGTTTTTATTCAAATATCGACTCGTAGTGCCAAGGAAAATTCGAAGCTAACAATTAAACGACCCAGAGGTTGAGAAATCAAACGCCTACAAAATCCTAAAGTTATGCAAGACTAAAATAAATATAGCAACCGTAGCATTCTTTATCGATGCGTTTCTGTAGAATATTCTGATGAAGCACAGATGATTGTTCTCAATTCAGATCGGAAGCGGATAATAGTGGCAGACAACGACGCGCCGATGATTGAACACTATGGGATAGATCGGGCCATGTCCCATTTGTTATTGTTAGCCAAGTGCGCCGATGCATAGCAGATTACGTAAAAATTATGTTGGATGCCAGCGCTATAAATCTTCAAATTTAAAATTTGCTGGTCTATTGCAAATACCAGCACAAAGTTAACTACTCGAAATTGTGTCCATTAGATTTGTTAAGTGCGCTACCAGAAACTGAGAGTAGCGATCGATAGATTCCAAACATTAGCAATACGTGTACGAAATGGTTAGAATTATTTTCGCCAAGAAAAGCTACTAGTGAAGCTTGTGCTACTACGGCATGGAATGACGCGTAAAGTTATTGCCGACAACTGAACGCAGTTTATTGCAAGTGCAATGCAATAAAGATTTTATTTTGCTTAGGAATTAAACACCCATTCTTTTCCTGGGATTAGAGAAGCTCCTTACAGCCTACCCTCGACTGGCATTTACCAGCATCAATTGCCGAGGGCAATGTGGGACTAACGCTAATAATTGCGAATAGCCACTAAGCCCCTTGCCCCTTCTGTGACAAAGTACCTTGGAACCACCGTAAGGTATTACTTCTGGGTACTTAAAGGGCGTAGATCTTGTTAAAATATTTCCTCCTTGGTCTCAAAATGATCTTATTTTTTATTTTGGATCTGTCTCTCATGATCTTTTTTCTTGGAAATGACGTATATAATGTATTTCTCGATCTCCGTCCAATGCGACGGAGAATTAATCATCATTTTTACCATGCTTGTAGCTGTAAATGTATATCCAAGATGCAACTCAAGCGTTGATCTTTGTCTGTGCCATCCCTGGCACAGAAATAATGTGTGTGTGTGTGAGTGTGTATGTCACATCATCGCTCTCTTCGCACGCAATGCAGCTGTCATCCCTATACTTTCCGATTTTTTCTAAATAATTGGAGAAACAGCCTTGGCTGCTGAAGGCCCGGGGTCAGGTAGTATCCTACTTCCACATGTCCTCTTGTAAGCTAATACCGAATCTCTGGTATCATCCCGTGTATCCACCTGCTTTTTTCGAAGTTGTCCTATCTTACCTGCCAGACCTTCAACGTAATAGCTCTCATCGATTGGGACCACTCCAGCAATAACCATTATTGCATCGCAGACACGGTTGTATATGCACTTGCTACCCTTATCGCCATCCGTCGTTGTACCCTCATGATTAGGCTTCTCTTGTTGGCAGCAAGCATACTATTGGCCCAGATCGGTGCCCCATACAACATAATGGAATCAGCATCAGCAGCCATAACCTGTCTTTTACTGGCTCTTGGTCCATCTATATTCGCGATCAGCCGGCCAATCCCATCTGGGCTTTGTTAGCCTGGATCTCTAGATGTTTTTATATGATAGGCTTCTGTCGAGAATTACCCCTAAGTACCTCACGTACTCCTGTGGTTTGATTTCCAGTCCTCCCACCTCTATCGAGAAGGGTTTGGTTTTCCTTCCATCCGACATTGAGATGACCTCCGTTTTATTTGGTGCTAGCTTCAACCTATTTTCTGACATCCACGTTTCCACCATTGCTAGCGCCTGTATAGTTACACCGCGAAGCTCTTGCTCGCTATTCGCTGCGGTCACCAGCGCTAAGTTGTCAGCAAATCCGACCAGCTTAACATTCTCTGGAAGCACCAGCCTCAACACGCCATCATACATGATGTTCCAGAGAATGGGTCTTAACACCGATTCATGTGGTACGCCAGATACAACGGCAATGTAAAGGAAGCCCCATTTCTCCCGATGAAGGTCACCGATCTATCTTGTAGATAGCTACTGATGACCCTCGCCAAGTACGGCAATATCCCCAGTTGTTTAATCGCCTTCAAAATGGTTCCCCACTTAGCAGTGTTGAACGCATTTTGCACGTCTAGCGCCATTATTAAACAAAATTGCCGGGTGCGTTAAGTACCTCCCATAGCTAGCGCTCTTGGCAAATGGCAAACCTCACCACCTTCTCTAGTGCGTCGAGAGTCGACCGGCCTTCTTTGAACCCACGCTGCATACAGAAAATGCCGCACCTCTCATCCGTTTCCTCCTTAAGCCTGCTATTGATCATATGCTCAGCTAGCTTAGTAGCCGTATCTACTAGGCATATAGGTCTGTACGAGGATGGGATCCCTTGCGGTTTCCCTGGCTTAAATTAAACACCAATTACGTTTACTTTACTATCGATCTAAAAACGGTGCTTTCAATTTGTGTTGGAAAAAAACCATCGCGATTACCATCACAAATTTTGCGCGATTAGGTCCGCGATGAACCGGTGATGTGTGCTTCAACAAAACACACTACACCTTTTTTAATGTTTCCACGCGAGTTCCGCACTTCAGGCGGTATGCATTACGATTTACGCGCAGTAGTACAAAAGAATATTAATTTGCGGAGATAACGCGGTAATTATTATATTTAGCCTTAACTCTGAAGAAAATGCTGAACACGCTCAAGATATTAGAACGGAAGCCGAAAATAAACGTAAGCGCCAAGCACTACCATTCAATGTGGGTGACCTAGTTTTAGTTAACACTGTGTTGTGATGCCGTAAAAGCTTTAAACTTGAGTTGGTACCTAAATGAAACGGTCCTTATGTAATTAATAAAGTGATATGCCCGTTTCAGACGAAATTGTAAACTCTAGAAGAAAATATTAAGAAAACATTACATAGGTTACCTAACTTCGTTTCGTGGGGCATCGCATCTCTTAAGTCCAGTAAATCCTATACAAGGCAGAGGTCGGCCTTTCCATAATCAAGAAAAAACGCAAACGCCGGCTCGCAGACGGTAAGCGCCAGATCTAGCACGCTTACGGGGAGGTCGCCCTGCAATTGATTTTCCAATGCTGCACTCGAAGATACTACATTTTGATTAGGAAGCGGGTTTTTTGTACCTGAAAATTTTGAATTTTGCCGAACCCTTGCTATTCCAAGTAAGGCAGGGATTTTTAACGTGCGTGACATCACTCACACACGGTACCTACATTTTACCTCTCAGCCGAACAAGGACGTATTTTTATGAAAAATGCTCGCGCGTGTCGGGATTCGAACCCGAAGCCTTGGACTAAGTATTCACAAACCAACAAACTAAGCCCCTAAACATCTCTAACAACGTGTGCAATACCACCCCGTACAATTTTATTAAAAAATATTTTTAACGAGTCAAATCCAGAGTTTTCAGTTCTTTAAAGGCTTTAGCAGATTAAGTATACACAGAATCTACAACTTATGCGTAAATTTGTACCTGCTTGTTACTGGCACTATACGACAAAGTATCGCAGTATGGAACGTCACATTTTGACACGCTGAGCGCGGCTGCAAAACTGAAGCTGGTTTCAATTTAATTCAGTATCATTTGATGTGTGAAATATGCTACACTCACATTCTAGTGTATATCTCTATCATCTGTGCCATGCCTCCCCAATATCTATTTTTAGCATTTAAATCTTCTGTAATGATGATGACCCTTTTATTCGTGATCGACATACATAGTTCGTCCAGTGCTGTTTGGATACTTGTTTACTGGACTTATATGCACTGAGTACAGGAAAAAGAACCCTATTTTCGAGTTTGACAAAGCAGTTCCTAGCTATATATCTGCGGGGTTCAGGCGTTTGCTATTATTAAGAATCTCCGCCGATCTATTTTTATTGGTGTATACATGCCCTTTATTATTCAGGTTTTTGTTGGGGTCGCTTATAGCCACGGAGTCTCATATTTCTCGGGGCGCCATTGCTATTGCCAGACCGTATGCTGTTTGGCTGCGATTTAAGTTTATTGCAGAATTTTTACGTTTACTAGATAGCTCATTTAATTTATTTAAATACGTACACAGAACGGGCAAAGATAAAATTGAATAAATACATTAAAAACGAATAAATTAAAGATCAAATTTAAGAATAGAATTACAGGTACCTTCTATCACAGTTTAATCACAGTCTTATTTCACATGTCTCAGGCTAGCTGAAGATCTCGCTGTGACCAGAGCTCTCTTAAATGCTCCACATTCTCCCTTTTATCTGTAAGCCTTTTTTCTATACACAGTATGCACTAGTCTGTTCCTATACATACTTTTGCTGCATGACCGTCTGTACTGCATTTATGTTATGCGGCCGATTGATCTGGTCCTTTGCATGCAGCCGCAGTATGACCACGTGCCCAATATCTATAACATCTCGGTAGTGACATACACTTTTCATCGCTACACGATACCAGCCTTATTCTGAGCTCGCCTTTCCTAAGCTCAGTTACATCTTCTTTGCTGAGTGTCAGCGTTATAGTCATCGTGCCGTTATTGCTCTGTTGCATTTCTCGTAGTCTAATTATCTTGTCCTTCACATACTTTATTTTTCTTTCGAAGGCGAAGACTACTTCCTGCCTATCGCTAGCGGACTCGATGTTCTCTTTTGTGCATAAGCTTGGTTTCATTCCTCTGGCCAACCCTCCTTGTTAGTATTTTTTATTACTTCTTCAATCTTGCTTATGGAATCGTCCTTTTTATCAATTTTTATAAAACGTTTAACGTCTTTGGTTTTTCTTATACCTTTGATTGACGTCTCGGCCGTGTCGTTTTTTTAGATTAAATATAACTTCTTTAAACACCTACGTGTAATTGGTTTTTTCGACCACCAGAGTGTGATGGATATCTCTATATGCCTTTTTGTTTCCCTCTGTCCTATGCGGTCTCTTAGACGAAATGGTGTAAACTACTACATTTGTTTTACTACTCGTAGACTCATTCCGCCATTTTCTTTATGCTTTCCATGCTCTATTTATTTGCGGATCTATGGGTTCCACTATTACCACTTTAGTCACATCCTCACTTGTTTCTAGGGGATTTCCAAATACTAATCTCCCGGTTGCTAGTTTCTATTTTTAATTATACCCTTGGAATCTTAGTATATTTTGAATGGTACGCGTTATTCATCTTGTTTTTCTGTTACTTACTGGTTGATCTGCACGGATAATATCCCTTGTTTGAAATTTCGTCATTTTGGCATCCTCTATAGTGGTATTTTTACTACAGTTTAGGTGAAGTTTTTTTGTATTTTGCAAAACATTTGAACTGCTTTTTAGTTTCATACAGGTATTCCGTTTCCACTTTAGTTATTATGCTGTTTGCTTCGTCTAAGCCATTTTTTAGAACGCAGTGTACAGACCTATTTTCATACTTAAATACAACTTTGGCATTGACCAGTTTCTTTAACTTTGCAAGGTAGGTATTTGAATCTCTCTCAGGCTCCCTTTGAGGCACGATAATGTTTTCTTAAGTCTTTCGTATTTCTTGCCTTTATGCCCTCCGTACTTTAACCTGCTTCTATGTCTCTATCGGTTTGTTCGTCCATCCCGGTCTCTGGATTGCTATACCGACTCTTGATGGAGATATAGGAACGGAGTCACGCCGTGTAAAGAGATTTTTGATATTCTTTAGACTTACGTTTTCGGTAATTTTCAACTAAGATAATTGGACAATCAGCCAGTCTTTTCTCAATTTTTTTTCTTAGTTGCGTTTTCTCTACTGCCTTAACTATATACAGTTTTACCCTCCTCGATTGCCTGTGTCATTTCGTTACCATCCCCATTTCAAAAAATATTTAAAAACATCATAGTTTAATTTCTTGACCTGAAAACTATGACGGTAGGGAGTACACAGTAGAGGAGAAACCCTTCTGTCTAGTAAGATCACCTTCGTACCGTGCATCTACCCAAGCCCTAGCTCTTATTTTCCCCAAGGAGGGCGGGGGTACCTTGTCTCCAAACCACGGGCGCTCTTCAGGCTGCCGCCATGACGGAGGGTTCACGAACACTTTGTGCCTCCATCTAACGAAAGCCGTAGAGGTCTCGACTTTTTGTCTCGTTTCTCCAGCTTTAGTCTAATCTAATTAGTGTCCATAAACTATTTCTTGTTCTGGACAGTCGTTTTTATTAATAGAAAGAACAGAAGTGGCCCTTTCGCGCTGCTTGATACCAAGGTCTCGGGGTCGAATCCCGACACGAACCGCTTGAAAAATGTTAGGAGAGCATTTTTTACAAAAATACGCTCTCGCTCGAATGAGAGGCAGAATGTAAATCTCGTATTGTCATACACGTTAAAGATCCGTACCTTGTTAGGAATAGCAAAGCTTCGGCAAAATTTAAAATTTCTAGATGAAAAGGACTCTTTTCTTAGACAATGTAGTACCTTCGAGTGAAGCATTGGAAAAAATGTAGGTCCCTTCCGCCCTCGGACCCACTAATAACCAATCAGTGCCAGAAAAATTGGAGACGAAACCGATAGCTAAAGGGTAAAAAGTTAACCCCTTATAGGGAAGATTAAAAAGAGTTCTACCCATAGATTGGTAGAAGAGGCACCAAGTATGCAAAGTGGAATCAGAAAAAGTCTCTTCTTTCTCCGGGTTTGGTACAGGCATTTGATCCACCACTGGAAGAGACCTGCGGGCAAAACTTCATGCATTGATGAAGCACGGGAAGCTAAGGTTTACTAATTGGTTAAAGAGATGTAACGATGTAGGAAAAGGAGGTAGGAAACGGAAATCATCACAGTGAGTATGCGATTTAATTATTTACACAGTTATAGAGGTTATATTCAAACACTCATTTGTCACATAACGATCTTAAACAAACTAATTGAAAACAATATTAACATAGAAAAAGAAACTTAGGGACCGTGAAAAAGATGAAGAAGAACATGACCGCACTGAGTAGAGACTCCGTTAGAAATTGTTTCGAACACAATAGGTATCAAAGAATCGAAATCCAGAAATACGACGTGGATGTTCTAAATGAGGCAATAAATAACAAAATATAGCAAAGTGTACAAAAAATAGTGGTATCAAAAAGGCCATGGGTAGAAATCGCACAAGATAAAAAACTCATAAAAAGTTACAAGTGGTCGTCACCAAAAACATATGATAGAGTATTGTAATGGGACCAACAATGGATAAAAGTATCCAGATAGATATCCTAAAATTCGTAGTATTACATAAAACTAAAATGTTAAGTAAGGAGCATGATTAAAATAATATGCAGATGCCACCTAGTTAAAACTGAAATTTTAAAGGCCCTACACGAGTGTACAAAGTCTGTACTTCTCAACTCTATTATTAACGATTTCCAATGATACAACGACGACAACTGGCTACAAGCATTGTGACATTCGATCTGTTCATCTTGTCTTCAAGTAACTTCAAAATCATAAAAGCAATTGCAAACAGCTGAATTCTTGTTAGACTTCAAATCTTCATCTGAACGTCGCAACCTAATGACTCACAAAGTAAACCCACAATTTTCGACTTTCCAGATTTATGACGCCAGTTAATATGTATCTCTGAGACTAATAATCTTATCAGAGTCGACCAAGTGTTTTGAAGAAGTATATGTGTTAAAACCTTTCCTGAGCTTCAAGTCCGTATCTTGAAAACTCAAAACGATACAACGCTATGAGTTATAAAGTTTGAAAATTTACAGATTTTCTTAAAAAGGCCGAGATATGTAAAGATAAAGTGTAACCAAAATACAAAAATCGGACAAAAACGCGCGAACCTGAAACTCCTCGAATTCCATAAATGTAAGTTGCAAATAAATTAACCGATTTAAAAAATTATTTCCGTTTTATTATCCACGATAGACGTTTTCACGAAATTAACTGCGGAGTGTCCGATACCGCCTAAATTTCCTTTTGTGCAAGTAATTAATGTGTAATTTTCAATACAGAATTTAATGCTAATAGTGAATATTCCAGAAATGTTCACAACATTCTGTGACCTCCAGGTGTAATTTCGGTACTTTGCAGGAATTTCAGGTATAAAATTATATTCCTTAACCGTTCCTTGTTTTTCAGTATGGCTCCGAACCCCGGAAAGTGCGCAATAATTTTATCAGGGGTAATTGCATCTAGATGGCGCCAGTAATGGCAGTAAAAATTTATTCCTCTATCTCATAGGTTCCCAACGGGGGCGGTACCGCCCCCCAGTGGGCGCTGTAGCTTTCAAAGGGGGCGGTAGCGAGTACAGGGGCAAAAGGGGGGCGTTAGGAGGATCAAGGGGGACGTTCGTGACGTACTTACCTTTTTAGAAAATAAATATATTAAAATACTTTGAAAATACCTAGTTGGCATGAATAGACAGTTTATTTAGCTATCTAAAATGTCTATGTTATTGTTATCGAGAAAATATACTTTAAAACATTTAATTCAGCATTAGGTCTATGAATACCTAATTCCGTTTAATATTGTCCGCAACAAGTCTTTGCAAGTTGATAAGCAAAGACGCGATATGACTTGCTTACAAAGTGCACCGGCATCGCAAACAAGATAAAACATACAAGTTGATGCTTGTATGAAATCAAACGTATAAAAGGCAGGGATAGCTCTAGGAATGTGTTATTATTTTTGTGTGCTTTGATAGTCGTTTTAATTAAGGTTTACTTTTGCGATTTTTAATATATATACCTTGTCCAACGCTTTAGTGAACGCTTGCAATAGCAGTCAAAAGTGCAACGTTCGTATATGAGTATCTATGTATATATATATATATATATATATATATATATATATATATATATATATATATATATATAGATAGATACTATGCAACAATATTTTAATATTCGTTATAATGCACTATGATGAGGAGGGGGGCGTTGGAAGTTTTTTTTTCCAGTAGAGGGGGCGGTGGTTCAGAAAAGGTTGGGAACCTATGCTCTATCTGAAGAATGACATCCACGCTGGTCATCTTTCCCCGATTTCTCTACATCAATAATGTGTTGGTATTTTACTAACTAAAACTTCCACCACGTATTTACAACTTATTTCAACGTTTCGAATTTTATTGCTCGTATTTTATTTTTATTGGCAGGCGCTTACTTTTACTAATCGACAAAATAAAATTCCTCGATACTTATTTGCTATGTCGTTTCCCGACACTAAGTGTATTGAAAATCCAATTTTCAATAGAAACACTTTCCGACCCTAAAACTAGTTTTCGCATACCGTACTATAGATTATATAATCGTAATGCAAATTACTTTTCAGATGAACTCTCGAGAGGAATCGGAAAAAACCATTAAAGTATCATTACCTGATTCAGCAACAGTAACTGTATTTGTCAGGGAAACTATGTCTGTTGAGGAGTTTTTAACTAGTGCCTGCACACGCAAAAACCTTAATCCTTCGGAACATTTTGTACGAGTAAAGAAGAGGAGAGAAATGGAAGATCATAATTATTTTGTCCCTCATCGCAGTGATCTGATTGAAACCTACGTAAGTAAAGCTAATTTTCAACGTAAAAGTGGAAACTTAATTTAATTTTAGTTTTAAAGGGAAACCTTTGCACATTTCCTTGTTCCTCAGAGCTATAAACTTTGCTCCAAATTGGGTTAGAGGTTTATCTGGGTTTCGAATAATATAACTTAAATTATTCCAATACTAAAAAAATCCTTTTTTACAGCTCCATACGCACGAAGTTGTTGAAGTATGTGCCAAAATTTTATATCAAGTTGAATTATCCAGAAATACATTGGAACAGATGTGGGGTTTCAGTGTAGAAGCTGAACTCGTAGAAAATGCAGACCGTCAAGATGAGCTGTGTTGCTACGTCAGTAGGGTAGAAGACCGAAGCGTCGCAATGCAAAACGGTATTTCTTTGCTAAATAAAAATACATACATGCTTTTACTAACAACCAATTTTTCTTTCTCCAACAGGTATTATAAAAAGCGACGAAATTATGGTTATAAATGGAGCTATTGTATCTGACTTGGATATGATGTATTTAGAAAGCGTCCTTCAGGAAGAACTAGCTTTATGTATGATGATGCGTTCATCAAGAACTGAACCGCCAGAATTAGTAGGAGTTCTGAGAACGACGGATGATACGATAGAAAGCTTGGTTTGTCCACCGCCGCCTTCAGAACCCCAAGTTATTAGTGAGGAAATGATTTCTGGTCTCATCGTACCCGCCCCAGGTTGGAGTGAGTAATTATAAAGCCCACGTCTTGTGCTTATTCCTAGTTAATAGCATTATTTAGATGGGATTTTTGCACGATCGATGCGATTGCATTCCTGTACTAACACTAAGAATAAGACTACGTGCAATTTTTTATACATTTTTGATTTATGAATTGAACATAATTTTCAAATAGTTATGCCGATATAATTACTATTTTTATACAAGCGTTTAAGATGTCAGAACAAACTTAGTAAACCGTCTTAGAGGTGATCATATCGTTGCCATGACCCGGTGCTCCCCTTTTTATCTCAAACAAATTAATTTTTATTGTAATGCCTCGGCTAACTTAGTTTTAACTACACACAGAGCTTGCGACGATACGACAACAAAAAATTCTTAATCTGCCTTTTTATCTCTACTTCCTATGTATTTGAGCTAAACACAATTAACCACAATTTATATAATATTCTTAATATATACAATGTACGAAGCGTCTATAATATTGTTGAGTAGAACCTCTTTTATATATTTAAATTAATTTCTCCCAAAAATTATAATCCCCTTTAATTGATCAAAAATCCAGCAAAAACTGCCCTTTTTACTATTACTTGAAGGCCTATAAACGTTCATCAGTCTTCCTTAAATTTTTACGTAGATTATGACGCATGCCAAAACGATTTTTCTTGACCCTCGCATAAATTTTCCTAAATGTAATATTTTTAAATATTCATAAATAAAATCACCAATGCAACAAAATATTTATAATGGCTAATCTGTTGTCTCTGTTTTCTTGAGTGTCTCGTTCTCCCATTCAGACCAGTTTCTGCTCCAATTATTTGCTGGTTTAGCTTCAGTTTATAGTTACTCCTTGAGTTACCCAAATAGGATTTAGAAATTCTGCGCCAGGTAGATTCTTCAGATATTTATTTAAATACTCCCGGTTAGATTCAGAAATTATTGGATATACTTATTGAACTTCTTCCGGTTGGATATTTGGTTCCTTATTGAACTTTTCCCGATTGAATCCAGAAATTGTTTAGATGTACTTGTTCGACTTTTCCAGGTCGGATCTAGAACTTACTTGGAGTCCTTCGATCGAGTTCTCTATGTCGGATCCATAAATTACTTGGAGTCCTTTGTTAATATAAATCTTAAAACCTATTTTAAAACAACCTTTTATAACTTACGTTTTTGAGGATTAATTGACGAACCTTGTTTAATTATTTACTATCACTACATTTAAATTATTAATTATAAAGTTGCTTGCAATTATTTTACGTAAATATTTTATATCAGGTGATGTGGATCGTACCTTCATTAGAGTCAACCTGATTTTTTAAGAAATCCTGTGGTATTTAAAGAAAACGCCTATCTGTTTGTAATTCTTCCATGGTCTTTTAAATCACGTACGCTTTGTTTGTACAGCAAATTTGTTGAACTTTGCTTTAGCCTCATGCTATTATTATTTCCTAATTATCAAGGTGTTGGATTTTTATACTTTTTAGTCACAGCTTTATATTTATATGCGTTTATCTGTTTTACGCATTAACAAACCTGCTCGTTTAAATGCAATTCCTTGTATAATAATGATGCACTACTCACGCGTATCGTTTTATAGCTTCTGTCCATGTGGTTTTATGACTTGCAAGGTTGTTTATTCAGTTGAATCTTTACAAATACTCTTCCTTTCTCTGAATATAATTATAATTATAGTTTATATACAGGGCGTTGGTATTTGCCTAATCGTCGAATTTTCCATTTTTCTTGATAAAATGTCTAGTTTTCTGGACTCTCACGATGTTTATATAAAGCGCACTATCCTAGTGATCCTATATACCCCTAAATGACCCTATTATAATAGCAATATATATATATATATATATATATATATATATATATAGTGCTGTAGATTGAAGAGGCCCGGCGTTGGGCGTCAATATAGGTGCTGTAAAATGTATGGTTTAATAATAGAGCCTAAAGGTGGACGTCGATAAAGGTGAATGTCGTGCCCGACATTTAATTATTTCTGCTAGCTCTCTTCAAATAAAACTACTGTAATCATACGCAGATTTATAATAATATGCAATATTCTTTAGAAACAATTTTTCAAATACTAACCATTACATCCACAACAGCTTTCTCTTACAAACAATATCTTAAAAAAAAACAACTTCCTCTTAACACAAACCCTATGTAATATGTGCTTATTCTACAAATCTTAATCTCATAACCATCATTCATAAACAACTCCCTAATTAAATCATTCTCATTATGTACAAAATTTATCAAAATAAGTCGTTTATTATCCTCACCCTTAAAAATTGTATTTGAATATATTTGATATCAGTTAGGTAAAATTTTTCATTTATATTGGCGAATACGTGTGATGTAGGCTTTCCAACCCTTTTTAATTAAATTATTCACTTTTGCATACAACTCTAACTCTAAGACCTGCACACTAAAGAATCTTAATTAATCAATAGATCTAAATCCTTTTAGTAATTCAAACAAGGTATAAATAATTTTTGCGTTACAGCTCTGCTTGTTGTTGTTTTTTCCAGAGCGTAATTATCAATTTATGCTCCAAAAATCGTTAAAATCGTATTACAAAGTAAGTCTTTTCATGTAAATTGATCCATATATCACATAACAAACTACTCCAATTATATATGCTTTATTCTATTTAAGAACATTTTCTTATGGTAGTTTCAACTATTTTTAATTATTTATTTTCCATTTTCAAAACCATTGTAAGTACGTCAAATATTCTACTCACGTTTATTTATCAATTCACACTAAATTCAGTACGTTTTTGATAAAATTTTAACTACGTAAGGTATTATCTGATTAGCATGGTGACGTTTGAATCACGATTCTCCCTTATTCAACATCAATTGGCGCATGCAACGGCGAGCTTCTCTTACGTAAGCATCCAGAAATTTTACAGTAAATCTAGTTGTTCCCATGTTCGAAATGGCTCTAGAAGTAGGTGTGTTGTTGTAGAAGGCGTTTCGTATTCGCGTCTGTTATCAACATTCGAAAATTTATTGTTGCAACTAATGTATCGAACTATATATTAATTGATATCGTTCACCTAAATTATCAATATTCAAGATTTTATTGATTCAACTAGTATTATGTTATATTATAATTAGACGCTGTGGTTTATCTATCTTATCTATCTTCTATAGTTCTTAAGTTTATCGATTCTCTTGCTATTATTATCGCTTACGGCTATTTACGTCGCTTACATTATGTTTTATTTTATCATGTGATTGTTCTTAAACATGGGTCAATTAACTATGCTGCTAACTATAATCATCGTGGCTTTTAATGCATTTGTTATACAAGCACTTTACGAATAGTAATAAATATCTACATAATTATTTTTTTTTAATTTTCTCGAATTTGCAAGAGTGTAAGATATCGGATGTTTATCCTACGATGCACTATAACCTCTCTATGACTTTTAATCAATCAAAATATATATATATATATATTAATGTGATTAGAGGTCTAGAGGTCGCTGAGAGGTTATACCGCACCATCTACGATTGTAAACCCGAGGAAATTCAAGAAAATTTGAAGAGTCTAATTATGTAAATATTTATTTGTGTAGCAAAAACACAGTTTGGAAAACGTCCGGTGTAGGTACTATAAATGCATAGGGACCGTAATTGACAAGAATTTACAATCTTAATACGTTTGTTTGGCAAAAAAAGTCCTTGACAGATAATCTGTTTAAAAAATCTGACCACACTTTTTTTGGTAAATACCCTTACAAAAGAAATTATTATATGATTAACACTTATTATTCTACCTTAAATTAAATGAAAAGTACTCCAATAGCAGTTAAAATAAATCTAAAAGTAATACTTACAGAATCCACAAAAGCGCTCTTCAATTCGTAATTAACAATATTAAATATCTTTTGCTCCTATTTTTTTAAATTGAAGTCAAATCAGCTTTCAAGATTTTCCACATTAAAATCTTCGTTTCAAACAGCAGTTACCAAAGTACATATTTGCTGAAATCTTCCTTTCAATTATTTAATAAAATTTTTAAGGTAGCATTATATTGAAGAACTACCGTCTTCATTGTATATAATTACATTTATTAATTTTCATTGTTATGCCGGTTACGTTTATAACATCGCTTTTTTATTCATTGTAACATCGTAATTATTAAATTAAGGTATTCGTACTGTATACTTGAAATAGCGTCTTCGCAACGCAACATGCTCGCGCCTTAATCAAAATTACACTTCGCGATCGAGTTTATAAATGAATATCTTAAATAAAATTTCTCGTTTAAATACAAAAATTATCTATTTTTTAAAATATACTAGTGTTTACGCCCTTCCATTCCAAATAATACACGCCTATCTCGTGTAATTTTCTGGGAATTTCTCATTAGCGTTCAAAATCGCCGAGTTTTATTACCTCGTTTAATACCTAAAGTTAATGCTCGCGGTCTCCTTTTATCCTACAGTGATTGCGAAAGATCATAAGTAATTCTTATCAATTTCTGTTACATGTTTTTTTTATGTTCCGGTCGCTTCTCCAAATAAACATTTCTTTATTAATTAGTTCATACGAAACTGTAGTATTCTCCCAAAACTTCTTTCTTAATCTGCATTTTTATAGAGAATATATGCCTTCACGGTAAAACGCGTTTTTAATACACATAATCGAGATTAGAATTGGGGTTTTAAATACACGAAATTATTTATTTTTATGCACGGAAAGGGCATTTTTATTACAAACGAATAACTTTTGTATTTATCTTAAAACGATCGATTTGCATTCGCATTTAATGAGTTTTATACATATGTATCATACACTATTTGCTATATATTTACAGTTCGCTTATACCATACAGAGTGATTATTTCTACACGCGGAATTTGCGTTTTTGCTTAGCAGTTTAATGAATAAAAGTACGTTTGTATTATACAGGGCATAACCGTAAATTTACGGAAATTTCTATTTTTTCCTGATTCTTTTATATTTTAGTGGGCTTATTTGTAGAATTTGGGTTTCAATGACCTCTCGTGACCCCTTATCACGTCTATATATATATATATATATATATATATATATACATACATACATAAATATATATAAAATAAGATGTATCTGTAAACAAACTCTTATGAAAATAATACGAGCTTATTAGAGTTTGTTTACAAATACATCTTGTTTTATATATTGTTCTACACAATTTCTTATTGCGGACTGCAATATATCTCTTAGTGCTGAACCAATCGTGCTTGAATTTTTTCTAGGCCTTATTCTAAGGGTTTTATTTCAGGTAGGAATTTTTGCCCTAGGACCAGCCTATCACCCTCTTAAAAGAAAATAGTTCACCGTAAAATTTAATGCAGCAGCTGACAACTACTTTACAAAAACCAATGGCCTATATTTAATTTTTCATAAAACTTTTAGCCTGGTATAAAGCATATCGTCAATTTCTTTTACTCTAGCACCAACGCGATACACGTCAAAAGTTGAAAATACCACTTTCTCGGAATTATGTGTGAAACGCCATTTCTGAAAATTCAAATTCATAGATTTCATTTGTAATTGGATTTTTAAACTTACAAGCAAAACGTTTGTCCAAAAAGCATACTTTTAATTCTAGCCACGGTTTGTTTCATTTTCAAAGACTTTTGCAACCGAAAGTTAGTGCTTCGTTGGTGCTCGTTAGTGCTTCGTATTTCAGTGGCGTACGACCACTTACATTTTTACAACTGGCCGCAGTTTGTTTCAGTTTTAAAAATTTTGTACCGCCGTAAGATAGCGCTTCATTAATGCTCTTTAGTACTTCATATCAAAGTGGCATACGACTACTAATAAATCAACTGCGCCACTGCAGCTGACCACAGTTTGTTTCAACTATAAAAATTATTTTACTGCCAAAAGCTAGTGTTCTGCACTGTGCTCTTCTATATTTCAGTGGCATGCAAATATAGATACCAGAGAAATGGGAAAATTTTGAGGATACAAATTAATCTCATTAATTTTATACGAAAATAATGCCCCTAGACTTCAGACGAATATTATGTACTAAATTAGAATTGGAACAGAATATTGTGATTGTATTTTTCTAGGCGTTCTTATACAGCTGCGATTTAATAAAAAAATCTCGATGTTAGAGCAACACCTTCTAAAGGTATATATAAAAGGTATATATAAGATATATATAATAAATTCCAAATTATTAATAATTTGTTTTAATCAAGTGAATAAAGTTTTCGAGAAAATTCTTTGCTATCCGTGAAAAATATTATTTATACAAGTATATTAAGAAATTGCGAAATATGTAAGTTTACACACTAGTCGTAATTATAGGGTAAATCCTAACCTAAACTCTTCAACTAATACATTTTCTGGAAGTTAAAATTAACATATCACTTACTGAAATAAATTCATACTTGCAACTTAATAAGCTGTGATGCTAGAAATAACGGTATATTCGAAATTAAGCTTTGGAAATAATTAAACTGGCATTGAGTAAAATGAATGGAAATATACAACTTCAAATTCAGAAGGTGGCTAAAAATTTTTGTTATAGAAATACTAACGATCATAGCATAATTAGCAGTGCCTCATTGTGCCTTAACCCCAAAGCACCGCACTTCCGATATCTGAAATATTCGACTTCAAAGGTCAGATTCGAAAATGGGCTATAATTTTTCGTTGTAAAAGCACTAACGACAATATGTAGCGGACTCTTTAGTGCTTCTTTAGTGTTTTATTGTGCTTCAAACCGCAAAACAGGCGCCCTTCCGGTTTCGAAAATATTCGACTTCAAAAATCAGATGCGAAAATGGGCTACAACTTTTTTATTGTAGAAACACTAACAACAATATGCATCAGACTCTTTAGTGCTTTTTAGTGCTTTATTGTGCTTCAAACCGCAAAGCAGGTGCACTTCCAGTTTCAAAAATATTCTACTTCAAAAATCAGATGCGGGAATGGGCTACAACTTTTTTATTTTAGAAGCACTAAAGACAATATGTAGCATAATCTTTAGTGATTCGTTAGTGTTTTATTGTGCTTCATTCAAAAGTTGGCTATAACTTTTTGTTATAGTCATATGTAGCATAATATGCGGTGCTCATTATGAATTAACCCAAAGCACCGCACTTCCGATTTCTAAAATATTCGACTTCAAAGGTCAGATCCGAAAATGGTCTATAATTTTTTTGTTGTAGAAGTACTAACGACAATATGTAGCATACTTTTAGTGTTTTGTTCGTGTTTTATTGTGCTTCAAACAGCAAAGCAGCTGCACTTCCGATTTCAAAAATATTCGACTTAAGAAATCAGAAGCGAAAATGGGCTGCAACTTTTTTATTATAGAAGCACTAACGACGATATGCAGGATAATCTTTAGTGATTTGTTAGTACTGTCTGTGCTTCAAACCGCAACGTAGCCGCTGAATATTGGTGAAAAAAGGGAATATATTTAGAAAACAATAGAAAGCCAACAGAACTGTATCTAACAAGAAACAGCGGTAGCTATGTTCGAAGACAACAAACATAGAAACATGAAAAAAGTGTTGGAAGCATATGTGTGGAGCACAGCACTGTACACATACGAAATAGGTACAGTAGGAGAAGAAAACGGGAAAAGGAAGAAGTTTTTTGGAATGCTATGCTTCAGATGTATGATGATGATAGCATGGGCAGATAATAAAGTTAACAACAAAGAAGTTATGGAAATAGTAGGGGAATACAGATATCTATCTGAAACAAAATAGTAGGAGAAATAGATGATGAATAGTGAGGGCTATATTACAAGCAGATATAAGAAAAAGAGAGGTATGTAGACATAGATTAGAATATTGCAGGCAGATAGTGAAACATGCAGATTGTTGGAATTTCAGGGAAATGTGTAACTTAGCTCAGAATAGGAAACAATAGAGGTACGCGTCTAACCAGTTCCAAGACTGAAAATTTAATGATAATGATGGAACAAATGCGGTTTTCGATTTTATCATCAATACAACTTCCACTGCAGGAGATTAAAACGTTGTTGGAGGCTTTCACGGCCGGAGTCATTATAAATATTTATGGTTCCAGGTTGGGACCGTGTCATTTTATAAATTAAGGTCGACGTTTCACCCACTTTTGTAAAAGGCTTCATCAGGACAAGCAAAGAAATAAATAATAAAATAAAAATAATAAAAATATAGAAAAGATAATATTAAGTAGACAAGTTAAAGTGTAAGGAGAAGAGTTACTCCTGAACCAGCAGATTCACTAGCCCATTTAAAGCCAAAAGGTGTCTTGTGGCGAAGTAACTTCGTTATAAAATGACACGGTCCCAACCAGGAACCATAAATATTCTGAAACGATTTTTGTTTTACAGAAGGCACCACGTAGTGAGCGCCACTTAAACGTTATTTCTTCTACGTTGAGGCGCTAGTGTAACTTATTTTTCTTAATGGGCGCCAGTGAACAAAAATCTTCCGACATAGCTAGGGGTCTATTCCTGGTAGAGCAATAAGAAGTGGCGGGGGGGGGGAGTCGAATTCTGTTTGCAAACTAAAGCTAAGCTAAATTAAATAGGCGCCACCATGTCCTGAGATAATTACGATAATAGCAGAGCACAGTTCTAAGGGCGGACGTAGAAACCCAAAGATAAAACGATCGCCTTCGTTAACAAAAACCTGTCTTATCAAAATAAGACGCAGCTCTTGTAAGAAATTGCAAAAATTAAATAAATAAAAAAGTAGAACACCATTTGTGCCCTATAAAAGTATAAAAAAAAATTTAAAAAATGTATATCCAATATGATATTGGCACCAAATTATTACTCAAAAATTTTACCTTTGTGTAATTAGATTTGATCGCATTTGATCAAAATAAAAGCCTCAAAGTTAAACTAATTGTTTACTAAAGAAACTCTCTTTTAAAATTTCGGAACTTTTTAACAAGTAACAAAAATGTATCATTAACATCTATATCAAAGTCAAGGTTTTGACTTTTTAAAACAACCTACTACACTTTAAATATGAACCTGCTTTAAACATTTGAGTGAAAATAATTTGTAAGCATAATACACTGAATTACGTTCTAACCTGGGCAGATCTTTTCAGATAGATTACAATTTCTAGAATCTTATACAGTGTCTTTAAATTTTCAGATTTAAATTTTATGATTTACATGTAGATAAATGCTAATCACAAAAATAGGAATGTTTGGTTTAAACTCAATGACAACTGCACGAAGCATTTGTTTTCATGACAACATCTGTCAATTGTTCAACACAAAAAAAATATGACGTCGAAAACATACGTTGAAATTATCTAAGGTTCAGATGGAACAAAGCTTGTAATTAAAAAAACCTAATGTGACAAAATTTTGTTCTACGGCTTATAAAACCAGTTCAACAATAGTTGAGAATTACACAGATTACATGTTGAAAACATAATAGCAACTTTACGTGCTTTATATGATAGTCTGTTTATCAAATTTTTATGACTTTCAAAACACATGCATGAAATATCTTATATCTAATAACGAACCAAACTGCTTTTGTTGCTCCACAATAAATCGAGATGGAAATTTATATTCTTCAAACAAAGTTACCAGCCATTTCTAACTAGAGACGACTGCAATCCAAACTAACATCCATAATTCCTGGTTAACAAATTTCTTAGTAGACAAATTTCATATCGACAAATCCTAAGTGACGAATTTTAAATGATAAATCCTACATGACGCGCTAAATAAATTAAACCAAATTAAATTAGTTCGTAAAATATATACTTTACCAACCGTTAGTAGAAGGTATCTTAATAGTTTCAGGTCGAGCACGACCTGACCTGCTTGCTTTAGTAATTGATGCGAAGGTCGCCTGCCTCTAGCCGAGAATACATGTTGATAAAGCTGTTGCTAGCGGGCGACTAACTTAACGAAACAAGAACCGAATCGTCGCGACGTTAGAGGCGTGGAATACGAAAGAAACAACTAGAGATGCGCGTGGAAATAACTTTATGTGACACAGATATTTTAATATAAGAAGATTAATAAGGAATAATGCACGTTTAGCGCATTATCCTCGTAATTCAATGCGAATAATTATTACTGAAATTAAACATGTTACAATTTATGATTAAAACGTTTGCAGATCAATATATTTATTGACAAAACTAAGATGCCTTTGTATTAAAAAAATGTAATGCATGCCACGCCAGTTGTCAATAGAATCTAGTAGCGTCCAATGTAATTTTCATGCACTCTCACGATTCCAATCTATCTAGTATTCATTAGCAAATGCTTTCAAGCCTCAGTCAAACTAAATTGGGTTTTCAACCCTATTCCGGAAACATGCAATGTAATTAGACGGTATTATGCAGTATCTAGTATTAATTACAAATTGGAGTATTGCCGCGTGCACGTTGACATATGTGTATTCGTGCAGTTAAGTAAAATATATTTATACAAAGTTCTTTCGATATATTTAAGTATGTCATCTTCAGTCATCTACAATATTATTAAATTAAAAGATAGATTGAAAGTTGTATAAATACCTTAGACTAATGGCAGGTGTCATTAGTATAAATATACTTTACTTAAACTGCACAGATTCACACCTTAAAAAACTAATATATGTCAAGCTGCACGTGGCAATACTTCTTCGATTTAACATTTCTACGATGAAAAAATATGACCACTTTCCCAAGCTACAAGATCATCATAAAAAAGCCGCCAATAAAATAGACATACAGTTCCTCTATTAATGCATCAAGAACAACCTTACTCCAAAATTCGTTCAAACTAAAACTTTCAATAATGTCACACCCAAACTAAAAAACAACTGGAAAGGAAAATTGTGCGACAAGAATTAAGAACACACCACGTAAGTCTAGCAATATTAAACATATAACTTAAAATTATCTACAGTCAACTAGTCTCATTCGCCTCCCCCCCCCCCAATAATTTTTTGGGATGGATTTACCAACGCCGAAGAAAATGTTTTACAACTAGGACTCGAACACAACATTAATCAACCCCTCACACTCAACAACCTCAAAATTTACTCGATCGAATAGACCACAAAACAAAAACGCCTTAGGCAACAAAATTTGTTGTTTCTTTTTCTATGAAAGTCAAAAGCAAAAGAAAAAAATAATCCAAGAAAATTCTACATACAATCAAAAAAATTCGCCAAAACATTCTAAATTACAATCTAATCATATCAAAACTTTAGAGCTGACTTTCACATTTTCAGCAACCAAAATCTAGACATTTTATGTGTAGAAACTGCTTTGTTGTTAGAGCACCAAATTCTTACTCACTATTCTTTCACGTTGACATCAATTATTACGATAACCCCAGGCGTAATTTACTACGCCTCAAATTTGGTTGCAATTATTGCCATCAAATGGGTACACCTAACAATTAAAAACCAGCAAGGCTTACCTGCTTAATGGCTGAAACGAAAGGTATCCTCAGGCGGATCCGTGTGGCGTGGATTCAGTTTCGTATGTTTAACACAGATACTGCCGGCAAAGTGCGATCAACCTACACTGTTGACTAACACAAAATATTTGTTAAGATAATCGGACAGGATGTAAAAGAAACACTTCGCCGGGAATTAACGCGCATCCGCGTTTTATACCTCCATATTTTTTGATAGACGGTAATCAAGCCGCTTATTTTAATGTAACATGCTTTTTGGCTGAGGCCTAATCATGTTACAACGTGCTTCGCACTATATACAATACTCTTGCTTTTCTTATCCTAAATATGCATTTTATTACCATTTGGAATTATATTAGATTTTGAATATATGTTCACTCTTATACTAGAAAATAAAAGTAGACACAGAGATTATTAAATTTATTCACAATTTTCTCCTTTATTTACCTTATACAAATAAATACGTTTGTAACTAATTATCTTAATGGTCGAGTCCTTGAAGCATGTCTTTCAAATTACAAATAATCTGAATCTGAATCTATATCATTAAGGAGTGTCATTTATTTCACTGCTCGCCCCTTTCTCTATATCAATAGCGTTTTTAGTGGCGTTAATCCTTTTTGATATCTGAATATCTTATTGTGCAGAAGTCGCTATTGTTAATATACCTATCAATTAACACGAGGTCACTTATGACGTCTTATCTGACATGCAAGATGAAGTCTTACATATTCATGCTCGTCCCATAAACCACGAATGGTAAGATATTGAAGGATAATCTTTGATTGTTTCATAGAACCATGTGTATTACACTTTGGTAACAATTGATTTTGCAGGGACCAACACCAATATCTATATCTGTACCAATTTCTACTATTCCTATCTACGATCATGTTTTTGGTTTTATATTTTACGTTGAACATCGTCGCATTCATCATAAATTTTTCTCAATGTTTTATATACCCTTGAGAAGTACTACAATAAAATGCAACAATAGTACCTACATTGTGTAAAATATTTGGATGTCAAGGTTTTTCTTTGATGGAACCTAATACTCTGCAACTGCAAATATTCGGTGGACAGGGTGTTTGTCTAAGAAAGTAGGAACTTCGTCAGCTGTTACTATTAGCAAGAGGTGTTGACATCGCCAGATGTTTCTACAGAATGTCATGTGGAACTCAAAGGAACCTAAAATACGAGTAACAATCTATTAAATAGTTACTTTTTCACCAGGTAAAGTTGTAATTTAATTTCTCTTAGTGTAAAAGGTAGTGCATAAATGTTATAACCTAACTTTTTACACATATCTAAATTATTTATGTGAGTGTTCATAACAGTCATTTTGCCATCTGCTTAGTTACACTTAGCTAAAATGTGCTCTTAAATATTTATTGCTGCATATAACCTAACTGTGTGAACATGAGAAATTTTATGAAAGTTTCTGTGATTTAAAGGTTAACAAAGGTTAAAAAATTTAAACAGAATTATTTTATAGTGTTTGCAAAAATTTGTTTAAACGTTTATAAGAACATTGTATTAAGGTCTTGTGATTTCCACAGAGTGAATATTGATCATCATTACATTTTATAGAAATAACTATTAATATACAGTAGGATCTCGTTCATCTGGCCCTAAATGGGGATTAGTAGGACCCAATTGTTGAAAATGCCGGATTACTGGAGGTGAATTAAAAAAAAATTAACAATAAACTGAACTTTTATTTACTTACGAAAACTATGACAATAATCGTTTTAACTATGTACTGTATAATTAAATTTTGTTAATTACTGTAAGTACATATGTATGTATGTATTCAAAAATAAACTGTGATATGAAACAGCAAGGTACAGTAAAGTATTTTAATCAACGAACAAAGTCAATCACTAAATACGCAAAATGAAAATTTAATACACTTTAGATTTACTTAAACAAAAGCAAAATGGTTCGTAATACTTTTCTGCTTCTTTGCATTAAAGGAAAGTTTTAAAATATTTTCCTGAAGTCTCTTAAGTGTCAATATGTCGGAAACCGAAGCACCATTTCCTTTTGCCCAAGTTATTGCAGTTGCATTGGCACAGAGCTGCCACGTACGTACTGCCCTCTTCAACCCCCCCCCCCCCCCGTCAATGCTGTCTAGTACGACCTTGATGATCTCATGATTTGGTACTGCTCGTCGTCTGTTCCTTCTAACCAGCCGTTAACATCAGCTGATGTCAGATCATCAGGCTGGACTACTAGTTGTTGGATCATTGCTTTTCTCAAGTCATTAAGATCAACATCTGCGACAATTTGAGGTTGTGAATTTCTTTGTAATCCTGTAATAAATCCAGAGAAGACCACAACTTTGCCCATGAACAAACAATTGTTTTTGTTGAAAGTTTTTCCCATGCGCTTGCAACATTAAAAACAACATCTTTCAGATTGGTTTCCTTCAAAGCTGTAACAACGCTTTCCTCTTTTAATAAAACACTGTACAACATGGTTTTTTTTGTAACTTGTTTTTATAGTTTGGATCACGTTTTGGTCCATAGGTTGGAGTAACGGTGTTACATTGGGAGACAAAGATAAAGCGACGATTTTGTCATCCTTAAATTTTAACTCGTCCTCATCTGTATATCCAGGACAATTGTCACGAGCTAAAAGGGCTTTTTGCGGCAATTTTTGTGTTTTCAAAAACTTTTTTACCAATGGAACAAAAGTTTTATGAAACCATTCCGAGAAAAGAGTTTTCGTCATCCATTCGCTGATTTGATTTGTGTATGAAACTGGCAACTGTACGTTTTTGAAAGCCCTTGACTTTTTGGCCTTCCCAATGATCAGCAATTCTAATTTATGCGTGCCACTAGCATTACAACATGGCATAAAAGTTATTTTATCTTTTGCCAACTTGCGAGCTGGGGCACTAGCTTCCTCCCTATAAACAAAGATTTTTTTCGGCAAAAGACGCCAGGACAGATCGTTCTCGTCTGCATTGTATATTTTATCTGGGCTTAAATTCATTTCTTTGACAGTTTCTTTAAATTTGTTAACAAAAGTCTCTACAGCCTCTACATCACATGAAAGCTTTTCTCCAGTTAAAGTTAGCAATCGAATTCCAAAGCGCCGTTTGAATTTATCTAACCACCCGACACTTGCACGGAAGTCGTCCTTTTTCGTAATTTTGTTATAAAATATGTTTGCCCTTTCCATGATAATATCGCCTGAAATAGGTGTGCAAGAACCAAGCATAAAGTGCGTCTTCTACTTGGGGAAATTTACCTGCTTTCAATGTCTTTCTTACCTGGGAAGATGATTCACTACCCCTCTTGAAGAATGATGCAATTTGCTTCTTTTTCTTCTTTATGTCGTGTATAGTTGCACTCCCAATATTGTATTCCTTAGACAAATGAACCAATTTCTCATCCTTTTCCAAACGTTTTAAAATTGCATACTTTTTGCCTAGAATCGGCGTATCATGCTTACGTTTTCCCGACATCGCACTGCACTTGTAGATTGTATTGTACAGTATGTATGTACTCACAACACGGCCTTCACTTAACTCACTCGCGACAATCGCACTGTATGCAACTACCCGTAGCAGACGCCGATGTACTACTATTGTTGTGGAGACTCGCACTTTTAATGTTTTACTAGTCTAGACATGAAAATTTACTGACTCTTGGCGGAATTACTGTACGTGCCGGAGTATTGAACGGCTGGATTATAGAGACTGTACTGTATTAAGAACCAAAATTTCAATATGCCAAATTTAGTATTTTTCTTGCTCCAACTTGTTTGATTTTTAATTTTTTTATTGCCAGATAAAAAAGAAAATGAAGGTAATCAAATCAAGAGCCTCGAATTCCTCCCCCCAATATTAGTCTTTTGTATACTACGCAGCCACTAAAGACCGCTGCTAGCTCCGCCAGAGTATATTTACTTTATACTTTGTAGTACACCTACCCTTTATATCTCGTCGAAAATGGAGACGGTGCATTTAAAACGCGTGATTCTCACAAACTTGTCGACGTCCCCTCCATGCAATGCCTCTAATTGGCTAAGCGCGCTGATCACACATTCTTTCTGCTTGAGAAATGCGCGCTTAGCATGAATATATGCAATAAATTAAGGGTTCTTCACATCTAGGTCTTCAGAGATTACAACCACAAACTTTTCACGTAATTATTTAATTAATTTAAGGATGTATAAAAAGATTTCCTAATATTAAAACGAAAACTTTGTGCGTCGCAGACGTAATATATCTTAAAAACGACCTACCTACTGGTCTAGTTGTATGTATGCTATTCTCATGCACATTACGATAGCAACATCCTCTCTGAAGAAATCAAATCTATCCGTTCTTATACGTTTATCAACCGTCGTACTCTAAATATAAATATGTTAACTAAAATAAATCACAGTTCCCCGGCAATGACAATCCTACACAATCTTTGACGATAATAGAAAACTTTTATAAACTTCTTTACACACACTCATGCTTATTACACGAATTTTTACTATTCACGTTACAAATCGTATATTTTACTTCCGACAAAGCGCAATGTTAGTAATCTAAATAAAATAGGTGGCAACAGAGAGAGGTCGAATTTAGAAAAAGTCAATTAAAATGACTCTCTTTGCTGTTCAAGCATTTCTCCCGTCGCCATCGAAAAACCAAACTTCCCACTCGTGTAATGGCTTTATACGCTCTCTCAAACATGGTCTCTTTCTCACAATTCTCAACCATTAATTATCCAACTCTAGAAGGAATTGCACAGAAACATTCGCTGCTTAAGCGTGTAAACTGAAACTAGAATCTTGAGTGGTAGCTGATAAAACCACGATCAGGTAGATGAGATTACGTTTAAAGCGTGGGTGTCATATAACCATGAATAAAGTGTACAATTTTATGTATAGTAAATAAAAAATGCCACAGTAGCAATGACAAACATACATAAAAAAACTTTTCTATACAAAATTAACTTTGTCAGTATAATTCGAACTAAAGAAATGCTCAGCAATATCATACGACACCCAATTTGATTATACAAAGCTTGAATTACGTGCTGACTTCGCCTTTCCAGCTATTGACATTAATACTTTGACAATTTATGAGAAATAATTGAAACACTTCACACATTGAAGTCCAAATAAGTTTGTTATCATTATGGCCCTTTTTGCTTTTATAATAAATATTTGTCCAAACAAATACAATTCGGCCGCCAGACAAAGCATCAGCTTTGTATTGCACGGGAGTGCATGTGTTAGACACTTCTATTGACGTGGATTATTTAATATTAAAAACAAAATAGTAACTTACAAATAACAAAAACGTTAATATTAATTCAATTTAATACTATTTTATAATAGCCATTCATTTTATTGATATATTTCTACCTGACTATTCAATCAATGCATGCATAATTATAATTCATATTAATCCATAATGATTTTCAATTATTTTTCAATATAATTAAAAAGCTCTTTTTTATACTTGATTGCACTAAGATTAATTACATAACAAATATGTTTGAAATTGTTACGTATTAAGTGAAGTAGCTGCTAATGTGCCTTTTTAATTATTGAATAACCAGTTTCCATGTCTTATATTTAATGAATCTAATGTTTTTTGTATAAAGGTATAGCAATTTCCTTTATTTCTGAATCCGATCTTGTTTATTCTATAAATTATTAGTCACATTACAGGATTAAAATAATCTTAATATGTATAAATACGTTAAGATACTTTTGGGATTTGGCACGCGGAAATGCTGCAAACGCGCATTATTGAAATGTAAAAGTCCTCTATTCCAATTGGTTGTAGGACATCAACCACTTTGAATAAGCCAATCCCGCGGAGTAACGAATAAATGTTAAAACGATAATAGTAATTTACATGGACATAAATTGATCACTTCAGTAACGGAATTCGGATGGGCAGCTGTGTTTCCGGGGTGTTATTGGCGTGTGCTGTGATGTAGCGCTTGTTTATTGCTCTAACCGTATTACGTACCTAGACATAGCCGGAAGAAAAGTAAATATCAAGAGTAACTACTAAACGCGGAGAGTGGGTGTATTTGCCTACATACCAAAAATAAACAACAAAAACACATCGCCCACGATTATTAACACATAAAAATAAATAAAGGATTCTGTACAAACAAGCAAGAAGAAAATAAATTAAGTGTTATTATTTCACAGCAAACAACTATATTGTACAGACAATTTAGGAATTTAGATACTAAGTGCGCATCTCGTATTTCACAGCAAATAAAACTAATCAGTAATGAAAATAAACATGTGAGAGCTTTTGTAAAACGTCTTTAAATTGTACATAATACCTTTTGTAAAATAACCTAACGAGTAGAAGCGTGAGAGCTTTTGTCAGACATCTTTTAAATCGTACATAGTACCGTTTGTAAAATAAACCGATAACGAATTCGAACTGTAAACTCTTACTTATCGAAGCACGATTGAAACTGGAAAGCCCGGGTTTTATCGAATAGTGCGCGACCTTATTTCAACAAGTCTTTACATCCGAACAATATAGAAAACCATTATACGCGGCTGTAATGCATACCAAGATAACACGTACCTAAAACAGGATTTAAACTATTTAATTGTAGCATAAACTTGTCGTTTCCAAATAAATAAGTTCAAAATAAAATTTTGTAGCAAGCGTAGTTATTGTAAACAGGATGTTGTTGAAGAATTTAAGAGATTACGGGATACCTAAAACAAGGTATAGACTATTTAATTTATCAAATAAATTTTTGTTTTAAAAGCAAAAGGGATTTGAGTTGAGGAATTTATTTGAGAGTGTGTTTATTATTAATTATGTTGAAGGATTTAACAGTATAAACGGAATTTATTCGAGCGGGTATTGAAATAACAAGGGTGAAAAATCGATCCCGCTGCAAGAGGACATAATCTGTTATAGCTCTCATATGGAAATTTGTATGCTCAAACTATATAATTTTCTAAGTAAGCATTTAGAGATTGTAGCAAAATGTAAAATAATATTTCTTAAATATAATTAGTTTTAAAGCAGGTCTAAGCCAAATCAGCAATCGAGCATAAATAACTTATAACCAATTAAACAAATGATTCTTTTTTAGACGGTCGGCATTTTATAGAAAATTGCTAAATAATTAGAAATAATGATGTCTAAAAAGGACGTTAAAATCTTTGTAGTATATCAGATGATTTTCTACCACGAGAGAGCTTTTTTATTGTCCGTACTGTGTTTTTAAATTAAGGATAGTGGTTAGTGCAGGTCAAATATGCATACCTATTATTGGCTTTTAGCAAATCGTATTTACATCGTGCAAAATTTATACACGTGTTTCGTTGGAAGCTCACTGGCACTGCAATGTACGTTATTCATGCTAGTTGTTAATCTAGATTTATAGTTCAACGATAATTTTAATTGCATTCAAAGGTTATTACAAACCGTTGTTACATGTTAAGTGAATTAAACCTAACATGCCTTTTCAATTATTGGATAACCAGTTTTCATTTCTTATATTTAATAAATCTATTCGTTTTGTATTAAACGTTAAGTAATTCCTCTTGTTTCCTGAATCAGGTGCTGTTTAATTTATGAATTAGTAGTTACATTGTAGCTTTAAGATAATTTGAATAGGAATAAATACGCTAAGATACGGTCTCGAGAATTTTTTATCGCTTTTGGGGAAATGATGTAAAACTTATATTGTATCTTAAACTATTTCTGCCCAAAATACGTAGACACTTCGGTACCGGAATTCTGAGGAGTAATGGCGTTGTTCGGGTTGTGTTACTGTGTGTCGATGCAATGCTCAAGTTCTTGTGCTTTAGCTTTTTCGTGCCTTTATCCTAGGGCGATGCAGCTACTATCAATCAGCACCACGTCAAAAATCTACAGACGAACGAACAACTGAAAACCTTAAGATGAGTTCGCCGCCTAAGACCAAACTGTTAAATGTTATAATTTAAAATTTTATATCAAGAAATTAGCATTATCCGAACGTTAGTATTTAATTAAGTAAAGGTCGGGGTACGTAATTACTGGCGCCTCAGCCTATGAGGCGGTTTTCTATGACATAATATTGTTTATTAATTAGAAAATGTTAAAAGTTGACTTCTTTCTTGCTCTGTATTAATCGAAAATTTACCGATTGCATCATGTAATGTTATCCCGTTGCTTTGTTTTGGGATAACATCGACTTTACTACCAAACTGCAAAATATCTTTCAATTTTGCAACTAAATAATTCTATAAAGTATTAACCTAAAAGTGCAAACTTTTAAGTGTTTCCTTAAGTTTTTAGAAATATAAATTTCATAATAATTCCATTCCTTATTGTAAAGTTAGTAAGCTTTAGTACTTCGGAATACATTACACGTGACCTCTGATTGATTTGCTGTTTAATTATTTCAAGTAATTTATTGCGTAATATGTTAAAATAATACAGAAAATGTAATTTTTCGTATCTAGACAGGTTTTTGAAGTAAAAATTAATATTAAAGCTTCAATAAAGATAATGAATTAAATCGTGGTTTTTGCGAATAATTTAACATACATTAGAATTATTTGAATGCTAAATTTTTAAATATTGTACCTAGTCACGCTTTTAGATCTCGTATTTTAGACATAACCTAAAAATAATTTATTTTTGTATTTAGTCTTGTATAGATTAACTTATTTTGAAATACAATGGTATTTTTCTAAACATTTTTTAATAAATGACTTGGACCTATCTGTAATTTGCCTTTGTCGAATCTAAACTTTTTTTATAATAAAGTATACTTTTCAATTGTGTAAGTTTCCGTAGTATAAGTACTCGTAATTTTTAACGATTCTTTAAAATATGTACTTTACAGTGATATCTACCTATTTATTTAAGATTTTAACGTTCAACAAATATTCTTTTCCTGTTTAAATTTTAAGATCTTTTTATTTAGATAGACTTTAGTAAAAATTTCCTTTTTAAATATTTCATCTGCCTGCTTATTGAGTTATCCTATCTTTTCGTAATTTTTATTTGCCGAGTTACTAATAAAAACTTGTAAGTCGACTTTTTAGAGACTTTTTTCGAAAATTATATTTAAACGTTTAAAATTAATTATTTACATTTAAAAACGCAAGGAGTTTGTTATAAACCTAACAAATTTCTGCTAAATTACCATCAAAGTTTATCTTATGTTTAGTGACACATGTTGTTAATCCACTTATTTATGAACTTGAAGATCTTGATAGCGAATCACTAAGGAAGTGGAATATGAAAAACCTAAAACCTTTTACCGATAATATTTTTCATCCACCTTTTAAATATATCTTGTATTATAAAATATTTTGTACCTCATAATGTCTGCTGTCGTTTTCCCTTGCTTGCTTTTTCTCCTTATCTCACGTTGAAAACCTATTCTATCTTTTATATTTAAATAGGCGAAATACTTTAGCTTTTCTAAATTTCTTTATTTTTTTTTTATAAATTGCGTTTAATTTGTATTTCTTTCTTAAGGCTTTGATTTTTCATCTATACAATATAGCTTTAATTTTATATTTTTCGACTTCTTAATATTAAAAGCATCTTTACTAATTTCTTTCATAATTTCTTTGTTACCATTTCTCTACCCTTTCCTCCCTCCATCCATTTATGATTGATATATCTTTGGCATGAATAGCGCGATAAATTTTTAGGACTTGTCGGGGCTGATGTTGAGTTGATGATTTTCAAACAAGATAAACTTGATGTTCGACACCATGTCTATGTTGGAAAAAGTCAATGTTAGCAGTTGAAAAAACATGAAATTTCTATTTGTTGTGTTTTCATTCTGGAGTTTTCTTTTATTATCGTTTTCCGTTCCCTCCCACTTTAACTTTTATTTATAACCTAGAAATTCTATTGCATGTGTGTGAAACGCTGTCGCTTTTTTACATCTTCGTTAATTATTGTGGTGTGAATTTACCGTCTATATCGTATCGTTTTTTGATATCTTTGGGTTGAATATATCTACTTTTAAAAATAATAAGGCGTGGTTGTGTTTTTGTTTCTTTTGCTAGACAGTGGGTCCTTCAGACTTCCTGCTTTTTTTATTTGGGGACATTTTTCTTCTATAGGACGCTTGTTTAAAACTTAACTTTTTATATCATGCTGTCTCCTTTTACGCTTTATTTTTTCTTTGACGGGCCTGTCTTTAGTCCCAAAGGCTACCACCTGTCACATAAAGGAAGTACTCCCCCACTCCGAATTACTGACTCCGGTTTGGTAAGTTAAGTAGCGCTTTTCTATTCGCCTCGTGTTTTTATAATTGGACAAAAATTTTAGGAACAGTTAATTAACTGGTATTTTGAAACCTAGATTTATATAACTCGAGTGAAAAGTAAAAGTTTAAAAAAGAAACCTAACTGTCATTAGCTTTATAATTTGTTAGGGCAGTTGAGAAAATTATTGAGAAATTTATTTAAATCAGATGTCAAATAGGCAGGGTGAGATTTGAATACTTACCTGCTTTTTAGTAAATAATTTTGGAGAATGTTTTATATATGAAAATAATTATATAAAAAAAATTGAAAACGTAGTTAGTTAAATTAAGATATATTTTAAGGTTAAGAAACATTTCTTGCTGTCCAACAAAATGTATTGCTAGCGGAAACTGCGGCAAAAAGATAATTGTGCACGCAAAATTGAAGTAGTCGATCAATTAGTGGCTACTTCTCCTTTTTCGTTTCCAGATTTAGTGCGGGTTACTTTAAAAAAATCAGATGGTGCCTAAAAGCTTTAGTTATTAACGGCTTTAAGGTATACGTAGTTTTCCGGACAAGGAAGAACAACAGAAGTTTTTCTTTTTTATAGTTTTGCCGCAATCATTATGTGTTAAGTGAATCAACCCGTGACATGTCTTGTTCTATTATTGGATAACCCCTTTCCATTTCTTATATTCATTACATCTATTACTTTTTATTAAAAGTAAAATAATTACGCTTGTTTGCTGAATTCGATCGTGTGGATTGTGATAAATTATTAATTTTATTGTAGGTTTAGGATGACTTGATTAGGCAGAAATTCGCACAGATACAGTCTCGGGGAATTTTTATCGCTCTCAGGAAAATTATGTGAAACTTTTATTGTACTTCGAACTATTTCTAGCGGAAATTACGTAGACACTTTAGTACCGGAGTTCGGAGAGGTAACTGCGTTGTTTGGGGTGTTACCGTGTGTCGATGTAGTGCTCTAGTTCCTCGTCCTTTATCTTTTTCGTATCTTTCCCGTAGGGCGTTGCATACAGCACCACGTCAAAAATCTTTAGAAAACCGAACCATTGAAAACCCCAAGATGAACTCTTTGGGAGTGTTATAATTTTAAAATCTGAATATAGAAATATGCATTAACAATCCTTAATATTTAATTAAGTAAGGGTCAGAGTACGTAATAACTTTTACATTATTTGAACATCGCAGGGGTGCTGATTGCATTTATGAAAACATTTTAATTATTTAGTTTTTCCGTAATACGATAAATCGTCGGTAGACGATCCACGTAGCACACCTTTTGAGTTATTTCATATTTATGCAGGATAGCCCAATAGTGCTAGGAGGTCCCTAATATGTCATTTAATATCATATACAATAAAGAATTTAAAAAAAAATTGTAGGATGCGCACTGTTATATACTTTTAAGATATTGATAAACGCACAGGGTGCTTTTATTAATTGTGGCTCTACGCTGATCTGTTTTTTAATTAAATATCCTATACTTTAGTAACACATTTCGATTACTCTCTTAAAAGCTCTTTCAGCATATTTCGGTTTTTGTTTTACATGCAGCGTTGCCAAATTATGAAATTTTGAAAAACCTAGTCTGATTTAAAATTGCGTACGATCGCCCAATTTTAAAATTTTGAGCAAATATTTGGTACGCAGATAAACACTGGTCGTTTCTTGCTTAATATTAAAATATTTGGCGATTTATTATACAGGGTGTTTGCAATCATTCCTAAACTTTTGCAAATTTCGAATAGCAAAGACCTTGTTATTTTTAATGAAATATTCTGTATATTATTCTTCAAGTTGATAAAGCTATTAAATCCCTTCAATTCATGTCTATAATACAGCAATCTCAAGGAAACATTTATACATTAAAAACGTTTTTCTTTCATACAAAACAGTTTATAAAACAAATTCACAGTTCCAGTTTATACCGAAAATAATTAAAATTCTTACCTAATCTTTGCTAACAGATACACAATCTATTTTAATTAATAAACGGATAATCTACACATCTTTATTCCCACGCTTGTAAGGGCGATTGGCCAATAATCCTTGACAGATAGCCTATTTAGTAAAGGTCAAAATACCTTGAACTTCGACCTCAAAATTTGCAGTAAATTGTCCTCTTCACAAATACTAAAATGAGAACTTATTCTAAATCTAAATTACAAAATATTCAATTATTTTTATCAATTAACAAAGAACCAAAGTTTTATACTTGCAAGAAATAGCGCTTATCAAAATTTCATTTCCATCGTAACTAATGGTATTAAGTACCTCCTGATTCCATTTTTGAATTGACGTTAAAATTCCAGTGTGCAAGATTATCAATATTAGCTTAAATCTCCATTTGAATATTAATTTTCAAAGTACATCTTCTATTTTGAATTAATTAACTTTAGGGTAGCTCTTGTATCAAAGAACAATTAATCTCTATTGTATTTATACAAAACATATGACGCTTCATCCAGTAATTACATTTAATAACTTCTATATTTCAAACTTATTTAAACATATACGTTTCATTGCAACTCCGGATGATGGATTTCGTAAATTAAATTCATTGCATATTGCTTGGTTTAGGACCGAATTAAAACGCGAATTAAGAGTGAATAAATCTTGAATGTAACATAATCGATTTTGTAAATCGAAATGAATGAATCAAATGTGGATACTTCCGCTTATATACAAAATTATTTAACTACGTCCTCGTTCTCCAGATCCGCTTAGAACATAATACATCCATGTGATGTAATATTTCCGAAAATACCACGGTTTTAACGATCCAATTAGTGTCAAAACACCGCGTCCGATTTGATATACGAGCATCGCAAGGCGTTGTCAATCCTTGTCTAATGCATCGTGTTCATGTGCTGTTGCCTTTTATCCTATTGTTGCACGGAAAACTATCAAATAATTGTTATCTATTTTTATTGATTTTTTAATGTTCTCGCGAGTTCAAACCGGCGTTTATTCATAATTGGTTTATACAATATTTGTTAGTATTTAATGATGAATTTGTCTTTATGTCACGAAACTTCTAGAATTTAGTTTTATTTAAAACTTTTAAAGTGTTATTTTGAAATGAATATTTTATTTTTGATATTATACATACACCGAAAAATAATTAGAATACGCGTTTGATTTCTATATGGTTGATTTGTACACTAATAAAGTACAAATTTTAGTATAATTACATACCTAATTAAAACTTCGATTGCTTTCTTAATGGTTTTGCAAATGCAAAAAGATGTTATCATAATAATTGTAAAAAAAATTTGTTTGTACGGTAATAAAACGTATTCTAACGCATATTTTACATACTTAAAATTTATTTAGTATTGTAATTAATGAGGGCTTCGTTGATAAATGCATTAGCTTTGTATATATTTAAAACTCTTACAATGAAGTTAAAAGTTATCTATACACGAAAATAGCGTTTGTTTTGAACACGGATGAATTTAAATGGTTTTTTATTTTATATCTTCAAATGAAACTCGTTTTTATTAAGAAAACCTTATTTACACAGATGAAAAAATATGTTTTTAACAATACAAATGAATATAATGGTTTTGTACATGCCATACGTTTATTATTATACAGCGTGGAACAACCAATACTCGGAATTTTCAATTTTTTCGTTTTCCTTCTGTAAATTATTATATTTTTGAAATTCCTATAACGCGAGCTGTAATTTGGTTCCAATCGATGTGGATCTATTGCTTTTAGTTTTCAAGTTATTCAATTGTTTTATGAAAAATTACCATAAGTAGATATATACACAATTTATGTTAATTTTAAGAATGTAGAGATTTTACTATATGCTGTGGTATTTTTGTAAATTCTATTCTATTAAAATTTCGAAGTGTATACAGGATGTGTCGTTTTTTATAAAATGTTTTTCTTTATTTTTACATGATAGTCCACCAATCTGACTTAGACACGGGATGGTCAATTAATTGTTTATTTTTATTTTTGTTTAGCATTTCCTACACCTAAATTCATTACTTTTAGAGATATCAGTGATCTTTAAATTTTAGAAATACTTTTGATATATGTAACTAAAAATAATTATTATTGGAGAATATTAAAAAAAAATATTATTATTCAATAAACAATTAATTAAATGTGCTATAGCCTAAAATAATTTTAAAATAAATATTTGAAATGTCCGCCTAGAATGTACTTGTATATGCAAGTTTCCATTTGATCTTCAAATAACAAGACTGCATTTTTTAACATTTCACTTCAATACTGTTGAACGCTTCTTTAACTCTGTTTTTCTAACAACTGGTTTTGTCGTAGATTTGTTTTTCAATATTTAGGCCCCTTTTTGTCTATTTCTGATTTTCTTTACAGACAATTATTTAATTTTATCTACACAGTTTATAGTTATTAATTATAAATATTTTTCTCACTTACTTAGTGCATCTTTAACTTAATCTTCTTACTTGTTCTTCCCCGCTTGCTTTCTATCTTCTCTTTTAGAATATGTCCTTAATTATTTATTTCAAATGTCATTTTTTTCAGTTAGAATATATTTGTTATATATTTGTTTAATAGAATCGTTTAGATTTATATGTGGTAGTTTTTACTAGGTATTAAAATTCAGCAATGGAACTTTTTAAAAGTGTACAGTGTGTATACATCCACTTCAAACATCGTTTCTGAACAATCCATCACTAAACTAAGTTAATAGGTGTACCATTTGTTAGGGTGTTTGAAACATTGTTTTAAATTTGCAATTACTCAAAAGTGACGGGAATCCCCTAACAAAATCAAGATGCACTAGCCACTACAGTGATGCGGGAGTGGATCCCTATAGCAATAAGTAGCAGCAAATTGAACAAAATTGAGTAAATATCATAATTTTGCCTAAGTGCGATATTAAGCTACGTTATTCTAGTACTTACCCTGTTAGGTTTTCAATCCGTCAAGTTTAAAAGGCGCCAACTACATTTAGTTTTAATAGCATTTCTTCTGGACCACGTGTGACCCAGGGGAATGTTAATTACGTGGTAATTCTCTTGGTGAAATGGATTTCCTTACAAACGATCAGCTGTCCGTTTGAATAAATAAAACAACTTTCAATTCACCTTGCTTAAATATATTCTAAAGCAACGTTATTTGAGCATTTCTGTAAAAAAAATAGGCATAAAACAATTTTTAAATGTATTTGCATTAATATTTGTATCGGTATCCTAAATATATTCCTACAGAAAAGTACATGCAATAAACAAAAATGATAAAACTCATTTTCCGTTCATTCTTAATACATCTAACCGTTATGGTTAAATGTCATTTAAACTCGCAACGTCCAAACCTTATATTCCTAATAATGTAACATTACACATTGGGCAATACATTATATATGCCATTCCATAAATAGAGTCCAAATTACACAGTTAACTCTACAAAAAAATTTACCTTACAGTTTCATCTGAAAGTTGCCATGAATTCCATTGAATCCAAGAAATATCATTTCATACTTCGGAGTATTGAATTCTAAACTGATTTGTTAGGAAGAAAGCCGTCCCAATGTACTTGTTTGTAAGTTATGTAGAAAATCTGTGATCAATCGCATGGACCCTCATTTGTTATTCCATAATCAACAGGGTGTTTATGACAAACCAAATTTTTATTTTTCTGTTTAACCCAATATCTCTGTGTTGACGACTTCTAAGGCATTGAGTTTTTTGTTATAGTGGCTGTCTAGCGATGTCATTATCCCCACTTTTCTCTCCCAGAGGGGTATGTTATTAATATATACCTAACACGTGTAAGATGCTTGACTGTCATGGTTTCTTTTTGCTAACGCCACGTAACTGTGATACAAATGAATACATTGTCCTATATAATAATTTCTGTGGGTAATTCAATCTATGTGGGTTCATTAACTTCTGGTTTTTTCTTTTGTATTTAACTGCATTAGAGAAGCTCAATTTTTATTGCGTCTTGCATACATTGTAACTGATCCGTAATTTTGTTAATGTATTATTAAACGAAAACTTTTTCATAAACGATATACGCAAGGTTTCTTAATATTTTATAAGAAATGCATTGCAATCTCTTTTATTTTTTGGTGGCGTTTAAAACAATTTAATGAATCGGAGTTTCACTTCAAATATATTCTACACAGCTAAAATGTTGCTTTGGTACTGTCTAAATTTATAATTTTTATAAGAACTATTCATTTCAATTGCTTATTAAACATTATGATACTGAAATTAAAATTATACTTGGTGCTTCCATAATAAGTTGTCCTGTTTAAATTAGTATTACCCTCTTTTTCGTCTGATTTTTATTTCCCGTAACGCCCAAACGTTAAACATTGCTTTTCGCAGTTATTAAGAATTGATTAATTGCCCCTTCTAATACTTAATACGGATAATATCAATCTCGGCAAGACATCTCTAATTATATTATAAATATTTACAGAATCTGATACTACACCACTTCCAACTTGTGAAAACAACATTAAATTTACCTCAAGAACAAACTCATTTGAAATTGAAAACTTGCTCAAAACAGCAGAACAAGTGACTGGATTCTGTAGATCGCCTGCTGAAACTAGAAAATCAAGTCCTACTGGTAGTATTATAAGTACAACCTCTCAAACGCCTTCTAGACAACTTAGCGATGCCGAAAAGTTGCGAAAAGTAATTTTAGAATTAATTGACACCGAAAGGACGTACGTAAAGGTTAGTAATTGACGTCAAATTTACTCTATAAACTGACAAGTTATTATAGAACCTCAACAATTTGTTAGAAAATTATTTAGAACCCCTTAAAAAAGAAACTTTCCTATCAAATGACGAAATCAATTCCTTATTTGGAAACATTCAAGAAATTGTCGCATTTCAGAGACTTTTTCTACAGAATCTTGATGAAGCGTTGGAATTGGAACCTGCTTTTCATAAATTCGAATATCCCTCTCAGTTTAAGGTAATTCTAAGCTTTAATAATTCAATCAATTTTAATTAAATAATTTCAGAATATTTTATTTTCAATTGGAAGCGCTTTTCTATATTACGTTAATCACTTTAAGCTTTATAGCTCGTTTTGTGCTAGTCACAGTAAAGCGCAGAAGGTTTTGCATCCAAGTGAGTTGACATTAACCTATAAAAAATACAAGAACAAAATAAACTGTTTGATTTTGTAGATGAAGGAAATCAAGCACTTCAGGAATTTTTATCTGCTAGAAACCCTAAGCAACAGCATTCCTCAACTTTAGAATCATATCTTATTAAACCAATTCAAAGGATATTAAAATACCCATTACTGCTACAACAACTTCGTAACTTAACGGATTCTTCAACAGATGAACATCAACACCTAGTGGGTAAGTGTTATATAAAAGTATATTTAATTTCCCTTGCCCTTAGTAATATCAAAGAAACTTACCTTAAATCACATTTTGATCCGGTCTAATCAGTAATTTGGTCAAATTAATCTATTTATTTATAAATTTATGTTTTTTCTATACCGCTCAACTCTTAAAGCTTTTCCTTTAAGGCCATTAATAAGTTATAACTTTAGTTGATGTTGTGCATAAACAGAAACGTGTTGCATAGATGCATGCGAGCAATTTCCCCGCACACGTGTAAGAGTTCACAGGGACGCACAAGCCCAAATACATTAGCAGCAAACGTTTGCGCACGTATGTTATGTGGCATTTGAATCACGCGTATGTCTTTTGCGTCACTTTGACAGTCCGCCATTTTTTTATTACATCACTTTGACAATCCACCATTTTTCTTACAGCACGGTTTTTGACTTACTCTGTATATATCTACTTTCACTCCATGCTGTATATATATATATATATATATATATATATATATATATATTGATATGATAACGCCGCACGCCCATGTAATAAACGTCGTTTCCTGCTGAACGCCACCGCTCTGTGTTTTCTCTAATCTACTAATTTTATTATTATGCCACAGCTAGCCCAGTTTAATTTACACAAAGTGCACAGCGTTACGATTATCAATTTAATTTACCTCTTTAATTCTTACTTGTTTGAATTGATAAAACGAAGTCAATCAATATTCGTATAATGAAAGGAAATAATATTTACACTTCACAATTTTTGTAATCCTTTAAATAAACCCTTCAATCAATTAATATTATTTGAATCATTTATCCCAAAATTTATATCCTTTTAATTTAATTTTAAAGTTACCAAAAACGACACCTTTTACTGAAACAATCTGGAACGTTCAAGACCCTTTTATGATTATCACGTAAAATTCAACGTATTCAATATTCTTGTTGACTCCTTACAAATTTGAGAGATAATATATTCAGTGTTAAAATTTAAATTTGAAAAGATTTCTTAAACTAGTTACCCTTACCTGTGATATTCGATGAGTTGTTGCGTGTTGTGGATCAACACCCCCTTCTTAGCTTCAATCGAAAACCAATGCTCTGTTTTGTACTCCTTCACGTGCTTTGAACCAATAGTTTTGTTACTCCTTATTTCCAGAATTTACCTCTTGCTTTATTCCATATTTTTCTAGATACGCCTTGGACCTCTTCACTTAATTAAAACTTAAATTTCTTATAGTCGTGAATTAGAATTATCCCACTTAAAATTCGTAGGTTTCTTAGGATCGTGAATTAGAAGTGGATTTCTTATGGTCGTGAATTAGAATCATTCCACTTGGAATTCATACGTTTCTTAGAATCATGAATTAGAATTATCCCACTAAGAATTTGTAGGTATTTTGGGATCATGAATTAGAAGCCGTTTTCTGCAAAACGGCAAAAACTTTTTCATATATTTTCAACGCAATTCGTCATCAACTATTATTATTACACAACACTATTTTTCACAATAATATAATATAAAATTTATTTATTTGACGCGTAAATATTTGATTAAGAGTATTGCAGGTTTGACGTGCTTCAAATTGAGACTTCCATTTCTTATCAACTCTGGGCGTTATATAGCTTTTGCTATCTACATTTGGATTGGTTTTCCAAACAGCCTTACAAAGTGTTGCAACCGACCATATTTGTTTTGGACATTCCTAGTATTTGTCCAGCTAATTTCTGACGAAACTATTCTGAAGTTTCGTATCATGCTGTTATTTAGTATTGTTTTCCGATCTTTGATCGCATGTTTTGGTTATCGTTGTTAAACTTTACTTTAACTTATGTCTGTTGTTTGGTGTAGATAAAACTTTTGGAGAATTTAACAAAATAACTGATGTAACATGAGTGATGTTTTCGTTTATGTATCTATTTAAAATTTATCTTTGAAAGTGCGTTTCTTATCAAAGCGCTTTATTATTGTTCATTCTTTATTACAAGCGTAATAGCATGAAGATTTACTTGGTTTTATCTTATCTTATGCGTATCTATTATATAACTTATTGAACGCTTCTTGATGTATTTTAATTACATGTATAATTATTTCTCTGCTGAATACGCGTTCTATTATTGGAAGATCTGCTTACTGGCATTGATTAAAGTTAGTTGCGGTCCATATACAGGATGTTAAATGTTTGCTATTTACATAATGTGCGAATTATTTATTTTCCCGCTAAATAAATGCAGTTTTCTGATTCCTATTGCTATTTACACTTACTACGCGGCCCTTACGACTCAATAGACCCCTGAACAACCCCGTATCACAACAATATATATATATATATATATATATATATAATACTCTGAAGTTTAGCCTCACTGTTGGGCGGCAAAATTCTCTGAAGTTTATCTGGAAACTCGCACCATCGTTGGGCCGCCATAATTCTGCAAGGTTTAGCCCCACTGTTGGGTCGACATAATACTCTGAAGTTGCCCTCTGCTGATCTGCTGAACCGCTAACGAATTTGAGCCTCACCTTTTAAGTGACATAATACTCTGAAGTTGAACTGGTTCTTGAAGATGACCTTCCTTAATGGACGCCATACAACTGCCAGCTTTTTGCTATAAATCCCCAAATCACAGTTTTATCAGGGAAGTTTGTCACGGCTGCTCAGCTGCTATCTGAAATATACTACCGTAGTAAAAAGCAAACTGTCTCCTTCCATCTAACACACACAATCTTCCATCCCTTATTTTATTTGCAACTTGCTTTTGCCCTTGACGAAATAGCCCTCTCCAAGCAATCTTCCAAATAATCCTGTCTCATTTACACATATATTCTATCTGATATTCTATCTCTATTTATTTGTAGCAGCTTGTACTTGTACGTTATCTCTTTTATTCTCCACTAAAATTACCATCTTCCAATGATGTTTATAGAACATGCGGCATCTCACTCGTACATATTAAATACATTCTTTCCTTGTCTCCTTGCATTTCCCCCAAGTATGCACGTTCCCTGTTCAAATACGTAGAAATTTAACGACGGTTGAACATTTTTACAACAATATTCAGAAATCATTGACCAAAACTACTTTCAAACTCGTATACAAATACTAAGAACGTTATGTTTTATCTGCCCCTCTGTAACCGTTAAGCTTGTTTAAAACAATTTCACGCCTGTTACAAACAATACTAAGAAAATATTTCCTTCTACCCTCTGTTATAATTATGCTTTTGAAGGTTATACAAATGCTAACGTTTTACCAATTACACTTTATACAATGATTAAATATGTTTTTAATTTATCCTACGCAATCTCTTAAATGCCACACTATACACGCTTGCAATATTTACATCATAATACATGAAGCGAATTTACTCATTTAAAATTACTGAAAAATTTTCACTAAATTGTACATTTCCATGCTAGGGCTACGGACATCGTTTCAACTTTTTAATCAGTTGTAATTATATGTGACAACTTGTAATAAATTATACAATGACCTATTTAACCCCTTTTAACCTATAAATTTTACAATAATGTATATATTGTTGTGATAAGGGGTTGTTTAGGGATGTATTGAGTAGTAAGGGTCGAGTAGTAACCGTAAATAACAATGGGAATCAGAAAACTGCATTTATTTAGCAGAAAAATAAGTAATTCGTACATTATGTCAATAGCAAGCATTTAACACCCTGCATATGAACCGTAATTAACTTTAAGCAATACCAGTAAGCATATCTTTCAACAATAAAACGCGTATTTAGCAGAGAAATAATCGTTTATGTAATTAAACATACGTTGAGAAGTGTTATACAAGTTTATAAAATAAAGACGCAGAAAATAAGACAAAACCTAATAAATCCTTATGCAATTACGCTTTGAAAAGAAAACGCACTTTCAAACAAATAAATTAATACGAAAACAGCATTCATGTTACATCATTTAATTTGTACAATTCTCCAAAAGCTTTATCTATACAAAACAACAGACGTAAGTAAAAGTCCGGCCACGATAACAATAGCAAATAACAAGCATGATATGAGAATCCAAAAGAGTTTCATCAGAAAACAGCTTAAAAATACATGGAATATTAAAGATAAACCTGGTTGGTTGAAACAATCTGTAAAACTGCTTGGAAACCCAATTCAAAGGTAGTGGGAAAAGCTATTTAACACCCACCGGTGATAAGGCAGCTCAGTTTCGACTTGAATCAGGTTGAATCCACATCACTTTTAATTAGAAATCTACGCGAGTTATGTATCCCCCAATTACCTATATATATTGATATATTGAATCTAATAGGAATTATTAGAAATTGTTAAGAAAAGTATAAGTTCAATGCAACATTGTAACACAAGGATAACCCAGAGAGGTTATCGACAGTTCATGAGAACGGACATGCAACTTTGCATCCGTGAGGGCAGTGATACTGCAGGTGGCAGGTCACAGGCGGTCAACAGACCGCAATTACTTAGAATTAAGTTGTTACATTGTAATAAAGTGTACAATTAAGAAAAACGCAGACATGAGATCTGCAAGTTTCCACAAGCCGTGTGAGGGGCAGGTTATTATAAAAAGCCCGGGAGCTCTATGCCCGGCAGTCAGTCTTCGAACTCTATACTTCGTTGTTCAAGCTACTCACTAGTACAATAATTATTTTTTAGTATTATGTACAAGTTATCTAAATTTCATAAATAAATGTTGTTAAGAGTCGAAGTTGTTTTTTAAAAACACAGCTCCAAAGGCCCGAACCTTAACTGGCGCAGTCGTAACGGATGTCAAAAGGGCACTGAGAATCCAAAAATCGGAAGATTGGTGACCAAGAATTTTAATTCTAAATTTTGGCAGAACCCAAACCAAGTTGGACGCAGAACAAGAATCGTCTAAATCCAACAAACAAACCAAGGTGGACAAGATACAGCATCGATCGAGCCCACCAAAGAAACAGATGAAATTAATGTAAGTTCATTTCCATACCTTTTTTTAAAAATCAGAAACTACAATTGATATATGCTAGTATTATTATTATTTATCATTGTTTTATGAATTTTATTTTTATGAATATTGGTTTGAAAATAGTTACAAAGAGAAGTATTTTCAAAAAAAAAAAACAAGACTATAACATTCTATGAGACTTGAATTTTAAAAAGAGACTTTCTTAAAAAAACAAATAAGAATTGAATTTAAAAGAGATTCTTACCACAATTATTAAAAACAAACTCAAAATAATCCAAAAATAAACAGGCGCACATTCACTAACACCAAATAACTACCGCGATTCAAACCACGTTATAAACCGGTAAACTAACGCAAAAGCTAAAGCTAAATTTTCAAAGCAGTCACGGAACGATTATTTAAAACCATTGACCTTATAAATTATAGCAAAACACTCTGCTACGGTAACCTAAAACCACTGTAATCTAAAACGCCATCCGAAGAAAGCAAGAAGCATCCTTTATTACACATTTAAAACCTCAGAGAAAATCGCTTTCAGAACCTTGCATAGTATAAAGCAACGCAATTTGCATTATTAAATCAATCATAAAAGCGCATGAAAATTACACCACAACGAGTTATAAATAAATTGCAGAACAAACACGGTATAAAATCTAAACGTTTTTCAATTAAAAATTATTCAGCATTTATAAAGTGCATTATTTCAGTACAAATACAGAATAACGCTAAACGTTGTCATATAAAGATATAAAACGCTCATAATTGTAATCTGAAAACCTACATTACGGAGAGATTCAATTACCAAGCATTATAATACCAAAAGATCTAAGAATAAAACTAGACGTAACACTTTATGCAAAGCATTAGCAAGTAAATTAGTAATTCCTATAAATTGAAAATTAACACCTGTAAGTATAGTCATATGTTATTAAGCACGTACGCAATTATTACTAACACTACATCTTTTAGTAGTTCATGCAAACAATAAAGTACAGAAGTAATTAACCTCAAGTTATAATTAGAATACAAGACAGACGAACTGTACGTTTATGCAACTCAAAACCCACGGAAAGAGTATTAATTACGAATTAACAGAACTGAACTAACGCAAAACAGAGTAAATACCGAGAGAAACTATTCTTCAGAAAGATAAAAACCGGCAAATCCAAGACTACGGTAATTAATTCAACATTACTGAATATAAATCTCACGAGTACATCATCGCACTGTGTAAATTTTTATTTACCCAATCCAAACTTAAAATTAACAAATTCAAACCAAAAATAACGCTGAAAAATAGCAAAATAAATCTCAATCTTACCAAATTTTTATTTCCACAATCTAAACTTAAAATTAACAAATCCTAACCAAAAATAACGCTGAAAAATAACAAAATAAACCTCAACCTTTACCAAATTTTTATTTACCCAATCTAAACTGAAAATTAACAAATCCAAACCAAAACTAAAGCTGAAAATAGCAAAATAAATCTCAATCTTTACAAAATTTGAAATTACCTAACTTAATTGAAAAATTAATAGACCCAAACCGAAATTACGCTACAAATAGCAAAACCAACCCAAATTTTTACAAAATTCGAAATTATTCAATCCAAAAGGAAAATTAATACATCCAAAACATAATTAACGCTATAAATAGCAAAAACAACCCCAATTTCTACAAAATTTGAAATTTTACAACTCAAACGGAAAATTAGTAAATCCGAAGCGAAAATAACAATACAAATAGCAAAATAAAGCTTAATTCAAAATAAAAAAAAAAAATTTTTCCAAAATCTAAAACAACCCATAACCAACATGAGTAACACAGACATGCGACTCTATTTGGAGACAATACAGATATTTGATGGCACGGAAGCCCATCTCTCAAATTTCATTGGAGCATCTGAAATGTTCCTAAAAACCTTCTACAAACCCGGAGATGACCAAAGAAATTCATTGCTTATACGCTTGGTAATAAGTAAACTAACCGGAAGGGCACTAACCTTAATCGCCAGTAGGGACGATTTACAAGAATGGGAACAATTTAAACAACTACTAATTGCATATTTTGGAAACCAACGTAACATAAAATGCCTGGTACGAGACTTAATAAACCTTAGAATGGAACACAATCAATCCCCCTACCAATTCGGAATGAAATGCCAAGACGTGAGAAGTTTAATTTTAACCAAATTAAAAATCAAAGAACCCGATCAAAACGTTAGACATTTAAAAACAAAAATGTATGACGAAATGGCACTAGACACATACATAAACGCTTTACCAGAACGACTATCGGATAAAATCAGATTCCAACGACCCCAAAATCTAGAGGAAGCTATGAGCCTAGTAATAGAAGAAGAAAATGTAATGTATTACCGCAACAGACTATACAACCCCAACGCGAATAAAAGTTATTCACCAATAAAAACCATACAAGCCACAAGACAAACAATCCCTCAACAAAAATTCACACCCTTTAACGCACAAACAAATCAACCGCGAATTAATAACCCAAGTTTCAACAATACAAATTTTAATAATCAATATAAACATTTTTCAAAACCAACATTCAACCCAACTTTTACGAAACCCGCATTCCAACCAAAACTTAAACCAACAAAGACCAGCATTCAACGCAAACCCCAATAGAAATACACCAATGACTAATAATCCTAACAACCCTAATAATTATTATAAACCAACACCAATGGATACCTCATCTGGTAACACCAGACAACATACAAAGATAACACATATCCGACCAAACCCTCATCAGAAACGCAATTTTACATCGGAAGAACTATTCCATCAAGAAATAGAAAAATTTGACACTGACCAGAATAATTACATTGAGACACCTACGAACAATGAATCAAATCATGCAGAAACTTATGAACGTGACGAACAATACGAGACTTACGAGGAGTACGACGAAGAAAACTCGAACTCAAATTTTCAAATGGACCAATTCATAACCGACCAAACTTAATAAACTTAAATAACATAAATCACTTAGTATTATCATACATAGAAATACCCCACGCCAAATTCAAACTATTAATCGACACTGGATCATCAAAAACATTAATTAGCCCCAGAACCGTACAAAAACATTATTTAGATTATGTAGAGAGAGAACCATTTAAAATTAAAACAGCCCATCAAACGACAATACACCAATTTATAGCCAATATACCCTTACCGAGAACATTTAATGTTAAAATGAAACATAAATTTTGTGTATTCGAATTTAACGACAAATATGACGGATTAATCGGAATGGACCTTCTAAGAAAATTAGGAGCCAACATTGACATTAAAAATCGCTTATTAAGGACAAAATACGGAAAAATCCCAATTAAATTTCGAAACACACAAGTTGAACAAAAATACACTATAGAACCCCGAACGGAAAGAAAAATAAAAATCCCAGTAAAATCTAACAAAAATTTAGGAATCATAAATCATATGACATTTCAACAAGGAGTAGAAACCCCAACTGCCTTAGTTCAAATAGAAGATAATTTTGCAACCACAACAATATTAAATTCAAACGACTATCCCGTAGAATTATCACTGACAGACCCAATTAACGTAGAAGAACTAAACTTTAACAAAATGAAAATAGACGAAAATTTAGAAAACGATTACAACCCAATAGAACATGATGAAATGTTAAGAGAAAATTTAACTAACACTCGCTTTAATACCGATATCAATCAAGAAGAAGAAAGAGCAATTAAAAACTTATGTTTTGAATACCGAGACATATTCCATTGCGAAGGAATACCATTAACATTCACCAACACAGTAAAACATAATATCGAGTTAACAGACAATAAACCAATCTTTACAAAAGCATATAGACTACCTCATGCAAGCCAAGAAGAAGCTGACAGACAAGTAGCAGACTTATTAGACCAAGACATAATCCAGCACTCCAATTCACCATGGAGCAGCCCCGTGTTAATAGTACCTAAGAAATTAGACGCAACCGGAAAGAGAAAGTACAGAATGGTAATAGATTATAGAAAGTTAAATGAAAAAACGGTAGATGACAAATATCCACTACCAAATATAACCGAAATTTTAGACAAATTAGGCAAATGCCAATATTTTACAACATTAGACCTAGCATCAGGATACCATCAGGTAGAGATGGAAGAAAAAGACATATCAAAAACAGCCTTCAGCACACCTAGAGGACATTACGAATACAAACGAATGCCATTTGGACTGACAGACCCAATTAACGTAGAAGAACTAAACTTTAACAAAATGAAAATAGACGAAAATTTAGAAAACGATTACAACCCAATAGAACATGATGAAATGTTAAGAGAAAATTTAACTAACACTCGCTTTAATACCGATATCAATCAAGAAGAAGAAAGAGCAATTAAAAACTTATGTTTTGAATACCGAGACATATTCCATTGCGAAGGAATACCATTAACATTCACCAACACAGTAAAACATAATATCGAGTTAACAGACAATAAACCAATCTTTACAAAAGCATATAGACTACCTCATGCAAGCCAAGAAGAAGCTGACAGACAAGTAGCAGACTTATTAGACCAAGACATAATCCAGCACTCCAATTCACCATGGAGCAGCCCCGTGTTAATAGTACCTAAGAAATTAGACGCAACCGGAAAGAGAAAGTACAGAATGGTAATAGATTATAGAAAGTTAAATGAAAAAACGGTAGATGACAAATATCCACTACCAAATATAACCGAAATTTTAGACAAATTAGGCAAATGCCAATATTTTACAACATTAGACCTAGCATCAGGATACCATCAGGTAGAGATGGAAGAAAAAGACATATCAAAAACAGCCTTCAGCACACCTAGAGGACATTACGAATACAAACGAATGCCATTTGGACTAAAGAACGCACCCGCTACTTTCCAGAGAGTCATGGACAATATACTACGAGGAATACACAATGAAAAATGTCTTGTATACCTTGACGACATCATAGTTTATTCCACATCATTAGTAGAACACATAGAAAGATTGAAAGAAGTATTCGAAAGACTTAGACAAGCACATTTCAAAGTACAATTAGACAAAAGTGAATTTTTACAAAAAGAAGTATCATTTTTAGGACATGTAATAACACCCCAAGGAGTAATGCCAAATCCAGACAAAACAAATGCAGTTCTAAATTACCCATTACCAAAGACAACCAAAGAAATTAAAGGATTTCTAGGACTTAGTGGTTACTACCGCAAATTCATTAAAGGTTACGCTTAGATAACCAAACCCTGACAAATTGTTTAAAAAGGAAACAAAATTGAACACACCCGGAATTTATTAAAGCCGTAGACAAAATTAAAACATATTAACGAATCACCCTGTATTAGAATACCCAGACTTTACAAAACCATTTATACTGACGACAGACGCATCGAATGTAGCATTAGGCGCAGTATTGAGCCAAGGAAAAGTAGGTAGCGATAAACCCATCAGCTACGCATCCAGAACCCTAAATGAAACCGAACAGAAATATAGTACCATAGAAAAAGAATTATTAGCCATAATTTGGGCAACAAAATATTTTAGACCTTATTTATACGGAAGAAAATTTTACATATACACCGATCATAGACCACTAGTATGGCTATGCAAACTGAAAGAACCGAATTCAAAATTACAAAGATGGAGAATCAGACTCGAAGAGTATGATTACGAAATTATATATAAAAAAGGAATTTATAACAACAACGCAGACGCTTTAAGCAGAATCCAACTCAATGCATTAGAAACGGAATCCATTATAGGAAACGTAGACGAAGCAGAAATAAGGGAAGATCCAGACGAGATCGACACAATACATTCGACACAAAACGAAGAACCAAAAAACGCGATTAAAATCTTGAACGAAGCAATCGATATGAAACCTAACCAATTTATAATAACAGAAGTTTTAAATAACCCCAATCCAGTAAAATATACAAAAGTAGATAACAAAAAAATATATCAAATTCAAATAACTAAAGATGACAACGAGGAACAAATAATTAAAATTCTAAAAGAATACACCCTCGAGAAAAAACGATTTTATTTTTATTTCAACACCGAACATTTATACCAAAGATTTTCAGAATTATACATTAAACTATTCAATAACTCTGGACCTGAACTCATCAGATGTACTAGAAAATTAATAACATTAGACGACCACAGATTTTATTAACCAATGCGAACTATGTGACAGAGCGAAATACGATAGGAAACCCCCAAAGATACCCTTAATGTTAACCAAAACACCCGACAAACCATTTCAAAAACTACATGCCGATACTCTAGTAGTAGAAGCGCAAAACTATCTAACAATTGTAGACGCATTTACAAAAATAGGCCAAGCAATACCAATCACATCCAAAAATAGCATCGACGTGACCCAAGGATTTTTACAATATTTCACATTTTACGGAACACCCGAATCAATAACCCTAGACAATGGTAGCGAATTTAAAAATGAGACCATACAAAACACTTTAGAACTCCACAAAATAAAAATTCATTTCATAACGGAAAACCACCCTGAATCAAACGGACTAATTGAACGATTACATTTAACCCTGTTAGAACAAATTCGATTATTAAGAATAAACTATAAAAAGGAACATTTAACCAATTTAATGTCATACGCACTAATCGCCTATAATAACACAATTCACTCATCAACAAATTTTACACCCTTAGAATTAACATTAGGACATTCAGATTCACGAAATCCCTATGACATACACTACAACAAGGAAGTATATCAACAATATGCGAAAGACCACAAACAGAAACTAAAAATAACTTATGACAAGGTAAAAGACAAATTAGAGAACGATAAAGAACGTATCACCACAACCCGAAATAAAAATACCGACTCAAATAAATTTTCAATAGGACAAACCGTGTATGAGAAAAACTTTCAAAGCAAGCGACATAAAACAGCACCCAGAAATTTAGGACCATTCAAAATTAAGAAAATATCAGATAAAAACATAACAGTAGTAGACAACGGTAAAATAACAAAGTACATTCATTTGAAAAACCTAAGACACCCTGTAATTTCAGATGGACAGTCATCACCCTTACCGTCAACTTCTACCCAGGTAGAACGGACAACCAAGTAATAATAAATAAAGAACAACCCCGGTATACTACCAATAAACTAGGAAGTATACAAAATACAATATTTACTCAAATAATATCCACCCTTACTTTAACGCAACAAATTTTAGCAACATTAAGAAAAACGAAATAATATTTTTAATAGAAATCCCGATAGTAGAAAGTAACAATTATCATTATTATCATTTATTTGCTTTTCCAACAAAAGTTACTAGCACATACCAAGTAATCATACCCAAAACCAAATTCCTATCCCTAAATGCACTGAGATATGGTTATACAAACGAAAAATGTACTGAAGTCACACCAAACCAATATTTATGTCAATCGATGACGACAACAACCATTCAAGAAGACAGCCCTTGTGAAGTACAACTATTAAAATTCTCAAATCATTACGAAAACTGTGAATCCAAACAAGTGCAAATAACTAACATGAAAATTCAAAAAGTTACAGATAACAAATGGATAGCCATTTTCCCAACAGATGTAATAGCAACCATCCACTGCAACCAAGATGAAAATAACCAAGCATTAATCGGAAGCAAACTAATCACCCTCAAAGAAGATTGTTATGTGAAATTGAAAGATGAAGTAATCAGAGTTTATCAAGATCCCATAGCAACAAAGAAACTTGCAAACCTACCGGAACTACAGTTCAAGATACAACAAGAAGACGAAGAAATAAACAAGAAACCTATGAAGCTAGAGCATCTAGACTTAGACGATCTCAACCACGCCGTGAAGTTAGTTGAAAGTTATAAAGAACAATTAAGTGAACTCAAAACGCCAAAGTGACATTATAATAATATAAGTGTTTGGACAATTGTATTGATCATTTTAATAATTTTTGTAATTATATATGTATTTTACAAAATGTACCTTAGATATAAGAATGAAGGAAACAGTTCTAGATTTAAGGAAACAAAGAGAAAAAAGGAAACAATAAGTATACCCTTAGAAACAATGAATTTTAAATGAATTTGAATAATGAATTTTATGTATTTAAAAATTAAGAAAAACCTTAATTTTTCATTTACGGTGGGAGGAGTTATGTATCCCCCAATTACCTATATATATTGATATATTGAATCTAATAGGAATTATTAGAAATTGTTAAGAAAAGTATAAGTTCAATGCAACATTGTAACACAAGGATAACCCAGAGAGGTTATCGACAGTTCATGAGAACGGACATGCAACTTTGCATCCGTGAGGGCAGTGATACTGCAGGTGGCAGGTCACAGGCGGTCAACAGACCGCAATTACTTAGAATTAAGTTGTTACATTGTAATAAAGTGTACAATTAAGAATAACGCAGACATGAGATCTGCAAGTTCCCACAAGCCGTGTGAGGGGCAGGTTATTATAAAAAGCCCGGGAGCTCAATGCCGGGCAGTCAGTCTTCGAACTCCATACTTCGTTGTTCAAGCTACTCACTAGTACAATAATTATTTTTTAGTATTATGTACAAGTTATCTAAATTTCATAAATAAATGTTGTTAAGAGTCGAAGTTGTTTTTTAAAAACACAGCTCCAAAGGCCCGAACCTTAACTCGCGTCAGATAAATAAAATTTATGTTATACTGAAAATAATGCTGTGCAACAATTACGTTAAGAATACATGAAGAGCTTTTGCCGTTTTTTAGAAAACGTGAATAGAATTTGGGTAATTAATTTAAACTCAATATTTATAATGATATAGGACTTCTACTCAGCTTCAAGTCAAATCCTGGTTCTTATAAAACAATTCTAATCGGCTTCTAGTCAAATTCTGGACTATTTCTGGTTCAATTCTAATCTGCGTCGGAAACAATATTTATGGTCCAATTCTAATAGACTTCTGGTCTAATTCTAATACACTGCTAATTTATGATCCGAAGTCTGGAATTTCAAGTAATATTTAAGGCGTATACAGAGAAATATAGTAGAATAAAGCACAAGGTGATTTTGGAAACGAAGGGATAACAGTACTGAAATATTGGTTTAACGTATGTTACGGAGTACAAAGCAGGACCTTGGTTTCAATTGAAGATAATGAAGGGGTGTTAATCCACAACACGAAACAAATCAGGTCAGACCTACCTAGTTTTAAGGAATCTTTTCTAACTTAAATTTTAACATTGAATATATTAATTTTCTCACTAATTTGTAAAGAGTCAACAAGGACATTGAGTACGTTAAAATTTACGAAATAATCATAAAAAGGTCTAGAACGTTCCAGATTATACATATAGAATGTGTATATTGCTTGTTAAAATTTTCCAACTCTTCTATTCAATAACCTAGATGTTTTAGATTTTACGTCATGTCTAGCCAGTACAAATTGTGGAAAACTTCTGCACAGACTACTAATAAAGATCCTAAACATCTCTTTTTAAACAAAAAGTTTACCATTTTTGTAATAATTTATCTCTATACTATCCACATCTCGATGATTTTAACAATCCTTTTTCCAAGTTGTTTTGCATATTTTTGAACGTAATTATACATTGTTAGGTGTTTAGTTTCTGCAGAACAATTTCGTACCACTACTAAAGCCAACTTACCCCATTTTTAAAAAATCCAAACATAATACAATAGAAATGTGTAAGAACTGCAATGACATTTATCTCGGTTTCCCGAAATTAAACAACTCTCTGTGTTCGGTCAGGCAACTTCTCTGCCATCTCGCATAAATGGGTTTATCGTAAATCTACCTTCCACCTCCCAACTTCCACGTTTTCCTTCCACATTTTTTTCCACGCTTTTCCTTCCCTTATCTTTCACATTATTCTTCCACCTTCCACATCTTTCTACCCACATATTTCTCTAAACATATTTCTTTCCACATTTTCTCTTTTACATTTTTCCTTTCACATACTAATTTGCACAATGGCGGATGTGACGTCAGAGGTTAGATAATACCTCTCTAAATAATTGACATAAATCTTAACAAATTACATTTTAAAATCTGTGTTTATTTTAAACTGGTTATAAAACTTTAACGGTTTAAACTCGTACCGCTACTAAAGTGAACTTACCCAATTTTTAAAAAAATTATATTTAATACAATAAAAATATGTAGGAATTGCACTTGCTTACTAATTTGATCACCTCGATTTGCAGGTGCAGGTTCTAGAATAGCATGGGATCTGCCATGTCCTCGTGGCTTCTACAAATACATAGATACATTTCAAAAGTATAATTTCCCATATTCTAACAAAAGAATATAAGTGTATGAGAAATTGGGCTTATGCCGGGCATAAGCTCAAGGTTTGTAACCTAGGGTCCGGTTTTGGGATCATTTAAAGTGCATTTTTTGCTCATTCTGTATAGGGATACCTATTAAGATTAATGTTTTTAGGAAAATCCTGTTACAAACAATATGTATCGTTATTAGCATTCTCGACTTCAACGAGTCGAAACAAGTAACACACACCTGCAATTACTTCATGTTTACTGCTGGTTATTGTAACTTAACCACTTTAATTCTTGATTTTAAATTTACGTCTACGAGTTCGTCTTCTCTAGCCAGTAAATGAATATGTTGTTAGATGATTTTTTTTCTAGTCAACAAACCTAAGTTAGACATCCCACCGCATTCTCTGCCTTTATAATTAAATATCCAGGTCATCTAAATTTCGACATGTCGAAGTACTATGATGAACTTATATGGCATGTAGAAGTACTTTAACATTAATTTTGTAGTGTAACAAATGATATGTATTTGTATTTCCATTCTCCATTTCAGTGAGTCGAAACATGGCAACCCACGCATGCAAATCCTTTATATTTACTGTCGGTTGTTGTAATTTCACCACTTTAATCTTACCATTAAATTTACCTCACGATATATTCTTCTACATCCTTTCCTACCCAGTAATTGAATACTTGCAGTATGTCAATATTTTTGTTCTGCAAATATAACCGACTAAGTTAGATCAGACGACTTCTCTCTCATCTTGCATAAATGGGTTTATCATAAATTTACCTGCCACAATCCACCTTTCACATGTTTACTTCCACATTTTTCCTTCCACATCTTTTCTTCCATATCTTTCCTCCCACATATTTCCTACCACATTTTCCTTCGGCATATTTCCTTCCCAATTTTTTTTCCACGTTCTACCTTATACATTATACCTTCCATAATGGCGGATGTGACGTTAGAGGTTAGACGACATCTCTCTAAATAATTGACCGAAATCTTAATAAATTATGTTTTAAAATCTATGTTTAATTAGAAATGGTTACAATATTTTAATAACTTATACTCCTACCACTACTAAAGTAAACCCACCTCATTTTTAAAAACCCGTTCTTAATACAACAAAAAAATATTAAGAACCACACTTGCTTACTAAGTCGATAACCTCGATTTATTGAAGTTGTCACTACAATAGAAGGGATCAGCTATATTCTTGCTGCTGCTCTGAATACATAAACGCATTTCCAAAGCATAATTTTTCCGTCTTCCAAAAAAGAATTTAAGTGTATAAGAAATTATGTTTATACCCGATAATAGGACCGAGGTTTAGAGTGTAGGTTTGGCTTTGGGGTCATTGTTGGGTAATTTAGGACACATTTTGTGCTTACTCTGTATTTTTAGGAAAACCTGTAACAAATAATATGCGTATTTATTTCCATTCTTCATTCCGAGTCAAAATATAGCAATACACCCGTAAATTGTTTATGTTTGCTACCGGTTGTTGTAAATATCAGGCCATGTCGGGCCATTTCGCATCATTTCAAGCTATATCGGGTCATGCCAGGTCACGTATCTTAACCAAACTAGATCTAAATGTAGTATATAATCGAACCCCTGGAAATATATCTTCCAAATTTACAAAAAATACATTTCAAAAATAGAAGTCCTGCAATATCTGCTTTGATTTAAAGAAAAATTTAGAGCCCTAATATTTGTGGTTCCTGAGATAATTTTGGCTTTTGTTTTTACTAAAATTTTCAACTCAAAATAATTTAAACTGGAAAATGTTATCTCTAGGGTATATCTTACTTAACTAATAAGGTATTCAGAAAAATTCAGCGTCCCTAAAATCACTATAAATCCATAAATAGATAAAAGAAAATGATCAAATTGAAATTACCTTTTTAGTGTTTAAATCATCACAAATATCCAATTTTTAGAACTTAGTCAATTTAAAGAAATATATTAATTCATATGTTTTGCAGAGGCCTTAAAAGGAATGGAAAAGGTAGCTGAACATATTAATGAAATGCAAAGGATACATGAAGAATACGGTGCTATTTTTGATCACCTATTTAGACAACACCAAAAATCTTGCAAACAGGTACAACATAAAGTGCAAGCATGTAACAGGAAGTAATTTTTTTATTTCAGACAATCGATTTAAGTCCTGGAGATCTCCTGTACTACGGTGGAGTTGAATGGTTAAACATTTCAGATTTCTTGGGGAAAATCAAAAAAGGATTAGAATTACATGCAATGTGTTTTGTTTTCAAATCAGCAGTAGTTTTTCTATGTAAGGAACGTTTACGTCAAAAGAAAAAGTTAATGGTATAATTACTAAGTTTGCCAACTTTTATCATGCTTTATGAATATTAAATATTGTAGGGTGTTTCAAGTAAAAGCAACGCCTCTGAAGTAGAAATTATAAGATATCAAGTTCTAATACCAGTGACAGAAGTGCAAGTGCGGGCATCATCAGCGAAGGACATGGATTCTCATTTCCTATGGGAGCTTATACACTTAAGAAGTCAATTACAAAGAAGATCAGAGAAGGTTTATGTACTTTCAAATAGGTAATTTATAGCATCATATTTTACGTTTCTACTTATTTTATCCTACAGCACTGCAGATTTTCGAAATGCATTTCTAAAGACTATTAGGCAGATTATAAGAGAATCAGTTAGAAACATGTCAATACCAGCAACAAAACCTGGAACAGGGCCTGGAATCCTCTTGGTGTCTACACACAAAGGTGAAATGATTGGTAGTCAAACATTAGAAAGACCGTCTAAGCAACCGATTATAGTTCAAGGGTCACATACTTTAGGAAAAACTAAGAAATCAAAAACATCTCAGAGGTACTCAGCAGGAAATATAGACTTTGATAATGTTAACAATCATGATGGTGAAGATGTACACATAAGCACATTTAGAAGCAGAAGCAAGACTGTAGGAGATGCTGCAGGTAGGTATTAATAAAAAAATGATAAAGCAGATTTTCAACTGTCAATGTGCAATATAAAAGTACTTAAACGCATTTAAAATGAAGTCAAAGTGTAATGTACTTTGCATCTACATCCAACTTTATTTAAAAATTCTTTAAAATAGAATGAGCCGAGAAGATTAGGTATGAGAATCTAATCACATATTAACAAACTGCATCGTTATTCATTAAGTGATTATAGTGCATATACTTAATTTTCTTAACTGCATAATTAAACGAGGCTAATCTGTCTTTAAAAGTAGAAAAGTTAGAAAAACCGTAGTGTAGAAAATATAGCTAATCTAGAACTAACTGCTGGTGATAATGGTACACGAAACACATTTTGATAATGTAGATCAGTTCACAGGCATGAATGCTGTCCTATTTAGTACCATAGTTATTACTTTCTAGATAAACAAAAACTGTTTATAGTTTGTTAATAGTTTAAACTTCCAGAGAATGAAAATTATGCATACATGCATAAGGGTTCAAGAATTTTCTGTTCAGCATCATTTTTATCAGTAGTAAATATGAACGTGAAATTATCTTGTCTATTTTTGTGGACTGTTCTATTTTTTGGTTATTCACCTTGACATCTTCAATAGTCTTGCCAAAAATAGCTCCCTTTAGGAATTCGTATTCTTCTCTATATGCATCAAATTACATAAATATAACAATATTTTAAATTAGTTATTGCAAATAACGCTATAGAAAAATACTTATTATTAGTAAAAAAAATACAAATGTACTATTATGTGGTTTTGAACCAAGAAGTTTTCAATCAATAGTTAAAAGGCAATACAGAAATGTTAAATAACAAGATGACACCCTAGCTTAGTCCTCTATGTAAAACCTATATAATTATTTCAAATCGGGCTAGTAATTGAAAGAAAGAGAAGATGATGTCTAGGACAGAATTCGAAACTGTGGTCTTCCAATTTGTACTTGAGTATGCTAACAAATTGAGCTACGAATACTGTTAATCTAATTTGTTCATATCTACAGTTAATTTGCCAGTTTTGGTGGTTCAGTTGGTTAGAGTATTCAAGTACAAATTGAAACAGTATAGGTTTGAATAATGTTGAGACTGTATATTTCTATTTTTTCAATTATTCAGTTACTAGCAAAATTTGAAATAGCCAATAAGGCTTTGCATAAAGATGTAAGTTATCATTTTATCTTATTAAACAATATCATAGTATTAAAAATCGAGATTGCCTTTTTGTAAGTTAATGACGTTGCTGTAGAAAGTTTTTTTATTTAAAATGATATCTGGGTTTCAGGTCTGGTGGATTAAAGAATACTCTTGTCTATCACCTAAATTTTCAGATATATTTCTATCCTTTTTCAAAGGTGCTACAATAAGAAAACGCTATTACAATATTTATTACTGAGGTTAAGATTTTCTTGCTAAAATATAAATGGTCTGCACTCTTATCTTAGGAACTGCAGTGGGTTTTTTGAATTGGTTTCAGTCACAGTGCTTGGGGCTTCATTTATGAAAGACCAGACCTTCGACAAATTGTACTCCCACAATCTATGATTTCTATGGTATGCTAGACGTAAGAACTTCGTTTCTTGGATGTACCTCTTCGCTGGATTCGCCTGCGGATGTCGTATGCTGTAAAACACAACCTTAATGTCTTGTTGCTCCCAATAATTTATAAATCTTTGATTATTGAAATAAGTCGCATTATCAGCCAACACACGATTAAATCGACCAACCTCTCTACAATACTGTTCTAATTTCTTGTTGGTTTCGACAGTTATTAGACTCTCTCGTAGGGTACAATTTTGTAAATTTAGAGAAGATATATGACAATCAATATATGTTTGTGTCCTTTCCTACTTTTAACTAAATTACTCAAATAATCAATAGCAATCAAATCAAGTGAGTCCTGTACCTGAATGCTCTGTACTACATCCTGATTCGTGTGATTTTTGTATTTACCCAGAGTACATAAATGAAATGGATTAATTACCGATTTTACTATACTGATGTCCTTAACCGCAAAGAACTCTCTCTAAAAATCCACCACGATTTCCTTATGCCTATGTGCCCATATCTCACATAAAGATCCTGAACAATCGACCTAGCCTACACCCGATCAACTACATATACCTCCTGAGTTTGAATCTGCTTGCACAAAAAGTCATTTATCATCCTGTAATTTTGATCTCAGACTCACTCTCTAACCTCTTTTTAATGATGTGCAATTCTTCACTCTGCTCCTGATTCCTCAAGATCTTCTCCTGCTCGTATACCAATCCATCCTGCAGCAGATTATTAATTGCTATTGTAGGTTTAAAATTGTACCTTTAGGTTATGTATATTTTAAATTTACCTCCAAATGTAGTATTTGTATTTCCCGCAACCGAAGCATTACCTATTTGCATTAGTATTGGTTATAGAGAGCAATCATGTGTGTTGGAGAAACAATGGGAAAATTTACACTAAGCGTGAAACCCCAGATTATTTCCTTAGAGCAAGTGGACTGTGACTTGGGGGTAGTGTTGCGATAAAATACTCTTAGCGGTAAATCAAACAATGATCATGCACTTACCTTAATGTTCATACTGTTGGATTCTACGGAAGTGGTTGACAGCATCCAAACCAGAACAAATCTCCGCTGACGGAATTATGTAGAAGCGCAGTAACACACACACACACACACACACACACACACACACACACACACACACACACACACACCAAAAATGTATATTGTTTTAATACATGACCGCACGGGCCGAATGCTTCGAAACGAGTGTACAAAACCAGTGCTAGATAAGACCGCCTGGTTTATCGCAAAACAAAACCTTGACTATTTAAAATAAACAACATTGAAATTAAAAGTGGAGTTCTAACCCAATTTTGAACATACCCCAACCCAAAATAATTAAATTTTGATAGCTAAAAGGGGTGAAGAAAAGAAAAAAAACAAAAAAAGGGGAGAAATTTAAAAAATGCAAATAAGCTCTATTGGTGTAGTTGTGTAGAGATAAAACGAGAAAATAAATGAAACTCTAAAGATTGATCAATTAATGTGATTGTTGATCATGTCATATTAATTTTAAGGAGGTGGAAGCGGTACCACCTTATTTATTGGTCGTACCGTTTCACCTGAGGGTGTCTTCAACCGAACAACACGTACTATGCCGTCACTTCCAGGTATCAGCTTTGTTACCCTTGCTAAAGGCCAACACGCAGGGAGTGTACTTGGGGTCAAGTACAACATTACATTTGATTTTCCAATGCTCCACCCGAAGGTACTACATTGGCCAGGAAGCGAGTTTTTTTTTACCTGGAAAATTTTGAATTTTGCCGAACCCTTGCTGTTCCAAGCAAGGTAGGGATCTTTAACGTGCGTGACAACACTCACACACGGGACCTCCATTTTACCTCTCATCCGAACGAGGGTGTATTTTTGCGAAAAATGCTCGCCTAACATTTTTCAAGCGGACCGTGTCGGGATTCGAACCCGGGACCTTGGGCGTAGTAGTCACACACATACCACTACGCCACGGAGCCGCCTGGTCAAGTACAACACCAGATCGCCTTCCTCCAACTGTTTAGCCGGGGTAGTCCATTTGGGCCTATGCTGAAGGGTGTGGAGGTAAGGAGCAAAACGGGCGAGAGTTTAAAATGCCCTCAATTCTAATAACGATTGTGTTAAATTCTTCTGCAGTAAATTGGTTGTGACCAATTATTCTCTTTAAATGGAATTTAACACTTTTGATTCCTACCTCCCACAATCCACCGAAATGGGGTGCGTAGGGAGGATTAAAGGACCATTAAATACCCCGAATAGCTAAATAATGTGCAAGCTCGGGCTTAGACGAGTCAAAAACCTAGACCTATATCCGTTTGTAGTTTAGGACCCGGCATTAGAATATCATTAAGGCATTTATTATTACAGTCTTTATCAGTCGGGTTGAAAACTACACGAATCTGGGTATGTGATGCGAGATTCCTTAAGACCCCGTGATGAGTCATCACATACGGGGATACGTCAACCGCAAGTTCAAGGTGCTTCTGTGATAAATAATCACTAATGTTTTCCGCATACAATTTATGAAAATTTTCATCGCGGTTGAAACGCGCTTCAAGCTTTAAGAACCTATTGATTGCATGTTCTCTAGTCGAACCTAGAGCTTGGGAAACATTGTCTTTAAACGGTAATCTGACCATATATTGACCTGAGGTCGTACGCGTAGTACTAGATTTGAAATGCTCTTCACAAGCATTCTCCTCCGGGGAGGGCAAAGGTGGAGAAAATATTTCTTCGGATTCCCAAAATAAACGTAAAGTTTCATTTAGAGATTGCGTTTCTACCATATTAGTAAATAAAGCGACGTTCGTAGGTAAAAGTATCATTTTAGGTACTTCACCCATGATTACCCATCCAAAAGAAGTAAGAAATGCCGCGGGTTTGCCTTTCAAGTATGAAGGCTCACTTGGCGTGATATCTAAAACAGCCGACACCCCTAATAAAATATCAACTGGTGCGGATACGTGGAAATCGGGATCAGCTAACTTAAGAGAGGAAAATTGTTGTTTTAACTGTATGAGTAATGTAACTGTAGGGAGATTCGTGGTAATCTTTGGTACAATTACAGCTTCACAATTTAAATAAAAATTGCTGTCGTATAAGGAGCCAATTTTACAGTCGACTAGACCCTGAACTTTTGTTAAATGCGACTGTCCTACACCATGTATTTCAAATGGGTACTTTCTTCGTTTGAGGCCTAACCTATCAGCTAAATCGATAGTGATAAAATTCGACTGAGATCCTGTATCTAAGATTAGGCGACAGCGCTGCCAACTACCATCAGTCGAGAGGACTTGTACTTGTGCTGTTGCTAAGAGCGCAACTGGTCCGTTTTCGACAGCGCAAGAATGTACAAAATTCACTGGCATAGAAACTTTTCCTATTACATTGGTATTGGCAACAATCTGTACATCGGCGTCTGTACATAAAGGGCGTAGTATTAGAGGGGCTCTGTACAGGGCTAGGATTATCAAAATGTAGTAAAGAATTGTGCTTTTTACTACCGCAATGTAGACATCGAAATTTGGATTGACAAGAAGAAAGCGGATGCGGATTTAAACAAGCAAAACATCTACGGTTATTCTTGACTAATTCATGTCTATCTTTTGGTGACAATGCTAATAGTTTCGGGCATCTATTAAATTTATGCGCTTGATTGCATGCCGGACAAGAAACGGAAGCCACTGTGTGTACAGTAGGACCCTTAGACGCGACTTCTTGCGAAGTCATAGAAATGCGTTTGTTACTAGCATTATTGTAGCGATCGCCAGATTTTGCGGCACATGACGTTGGTATGCTCTTTGAACCAGAGGTACTTCCAACTAACGCTGAAATGGAGCATTTACTACGTAAAAACTTTATAAAATTTTTAAACGTAGGATATTCGTGTTCTAGGTAATGCTCTTTTTCAAATTCTTGTTTTGTTTTGGAAATAACAATCCAAGAGAAAAATGTAAAAATATATAATCGGCTAAATCGGGAAGTTTCATATCGGTTAATGCTGTAACATTAGCTTGCAGTGTTTCGCACAAATCATTAAGAGCTTGAAAAGAATCTGTCTTTAGTTGAGACAGTGTAAAGATTTTAGATAGATAATGATGAGCAATTAAGCGTTTATTTGTGTAGCGTTGGACCAGCAGGTCGTACACTATCGAATAATTTTCTGGTGAAAACCGCACGCTTTGTGCTAACTTTAAAGCGGAATTTTCCAGGTAGGAAAGCAAGTATGAAAACTTTTCAATGTCACTCAACGTATTGTTTGTGTGAATCAAGGTGTCGTACAAAGATCTAAATGCGTCAAATTTTTCAGGATTACCTTCGAACTTATACAATTTTAATTCAGGTAGGCGAACATTCGAATCGCTGTTCGATGTTGTATTACCGTTAGAACTAACGTTCGTGGTTGTGGTGTATCGACCAGCAACGCTTAAAATCTCGAAGTACAAACCGTCAAAACTAGATTCTAATGATACTGTATCTGTTGTAAAGTTTGCATGTACATTCGATAAATCCGACAATGCATCTAAAGTTTGTAGAAATTCATTTCTAACTGGTATTAAATAACCAACACGACTTTTAAAATGATCTAATTTAGCAGGTAAATCTTTGATCAAATCAAAACAGTCCTGTAATCGCCTAAATAACCTTTCTTTACGATTGTGTAATCTCTTAAATTCAGCAATACTTTGCTGATCGGGTTCCATATTAAAGCTGATAACCAGAGTTGAATGAAATTACCGCTAAATTATTTACTGTTTACAATAACAATAACGCGAGCCGTAATTTATAATTTCGAACAATGAACCTGGCAACAACCACAATTAGCGATTAGGTGAACTATATTATTTTTCAAGTTCAAGAACAAACTTTGAGCTTTGATTAGAGTTAAGCACATGTATCAATGCAATTAGTGAAATTGAATATAATATTATTTTTTCTCTACACAAAATTTACATATGGATCCGTTCTCAGAAGTGACCACAAATGTTTATGTTGGAGAAACAATGGGAAAATTTACACTAAGCGTGAAACCCCAGATTATTTCCTTAGAGCAAGTGGACTGTGACTTGGGGGTAGTGTTGCGATAAAATACTCTTAGCGGTAAATCAAACAATGATCATACACTTACCTTAATGTTCATACTGTTGGCTTCTACGGAAGTGGTTGACAGTATCCAAACCAGAACAAATGTCGCTGACGGAATTATGTAGAAGCGCAGTAACACACACACACACACACACCAAAAAATGTATATTGTTTTAATACATGACCGGACGGGCCGAATGCTTCGAAACGAGTGTACAAAACCAGTGCTAGATAAGACCGCCTGGTTTATCGCAAAACAAAACTTTGACTATTTAAAATAAACAACATTGAAATTAAGAGTGGAGTTCTAACCCAATTTTGAACAATGTGATTGGTCGAGGGATTCGCAATATAGTTTTCCGTTTAAGAAAGTGAACCTGACTATTATGTTTGTGAAAATAAGAAAATTCTTATGTTAAATAAAATATATTTAGGAAATATGTCCGTTATTCTGCTAACCCATGATTAGATTACACTATTAATATGTCACACGGCTTCTTATGCTCATTATCCCTATTACGACTAAAGGCATCAGCTATAACATTTTCCCCCCTTGATGTATCTAATTTCGAAGTCAAATTCTTGCAATAATAAACCCCATATATTACACTTTATTATTTGAGAATCTTGTGTTCATTAATGGACACAACGCTGAGTGGTCTGTTTCTATCACAAAATGCTTATCTACCAAATAGAATTTTAACTTACTAACCCCAAAAACCACCGCAGCTATCTCCTTTTCACTTATTGTGTAGTTAAGCTCATGGGGCTTCAGTGTTCGAGAAATAAACGATATAAGCACTTCTTCTCCATCCTGTATCTGATATAATTCAACAGCCAAGGCACTATCTGACACATCCATGCGTAATACAAAGCCTAAATCAAATCTGGGATGCCTTAAAATTAACTACTCGTGAAACTGTTCCAATAAAGTCTAGTAGGCCGCCTCCTGGCTTTCAGACCATCTCCATTTTACTCCTTTCTTTGAAAGTTTGAACAGCGGAACAGCTGGTACAAACTTTTTGTAGAAATTAAGAACACCCAAAGATGCCCTCAGTTTTCTAGTATTGTTTGGCCTGGGATATTTTAATATTTCAGATAACCTTTCCTTGTCAATGCACATACGCTGGTTATTTACCACACATCCCAAAAATTTAACAGTTTTGGAAAAGAACTCGCACTTTTCAATATTCAATTTTAAGCCTGCTAATTTAAGCTCTAACAAAATCCTTTCCAAATGAAAACAATGCTGTTGTTCAGTCTCACCGAAAATCAAAATATCGTCGACGTAATGAATACAAAATTGTTCAAACGCCCCTAAAATTGCCTGCATGTCCTTAATCAATGCTGCACTCGACGTAGACAAATCATACGGCACCACTATCCTAAAATTATAAATTTTTCCCTCTACAGAAAACCCTGTGTTCCTTCTAGAACTTTTATGTAATGGAATCAACCAGAAAGAATTCCTTGAGTCTAGTTTACTAAAAACAAATTTGTCACTTAACCTCGTTAAAAGTGTGTCCATGGAAGGTGAACAATGAAATTGTGGTTTCGTCTGTTGATTAATCTTCCTTGCATTTAAACACAGCCGAATACTAATATCTTTCTTTTTAACAACACCCAACGGATTCAGAAAATGTGTTTTTGACAATTCGATTATGCCATCACTTAACATTTTTGTTCATTCTCAATTTACTTGCTCCCTATATGCTGCCAGTATTGGATAAATTTTTGCATTAAATGGTTCAGAATTATCTACCTCCAAAACATGCTCATAACCTAATGCTGTGCTCGCCGCTACACTACTTATTCAGAATGTTTCTTTAACAACGCTTGAACCTCTCCTAACTTTTCTTCTGGCCATTTAATTGTATGAATTTCTCTAACCTTCATCCAACTCTATAACATTTATATTTAAACCTGTGTCATCTTCTGTGACATCATACCTATCTTTCCAAGGCAATACCGTGTCCCTAATCCTAACTCTTCTCCTTTCCATATCAATTATCAACCCCAACTTCATCATACAATCAACACCTAGGATACTATTAAATTTCAGTCCAGGAACGATAACAAACTCTTGCTCACGAACTTATTTCTACTTTCAACACCACAACGCTATTCACCACAGCAAACCTTTTTTTATTCGGAGCTACCAAATGACTCCTCTTAATTGGCATAATCCTATCGCAGACTTTTTCTTTAATTTCGCTGATGAATTCCTCCGATACTAAACTCGCCTCTGCTCCTGAATCGAGCAACGATCCTACGCTACAACCTAAAATTTTAATTTCTACCACTGGCAAACAAAAATTTTCCACTGCTTCTGGTTCTACCTCTTCTTCAATATTTAAAAATTCCCGCGGATGTTCGTATTTACACACTTCAATTTCTAGTGGTTTGTCTCTATCTAAAAATCCTACTTCTAGTTTCGCTGTTGGGCCCTGATTGTCCCTCGACTACTTTGGCATATGATCGTCTTGGAGTTTTTGGTCTTTCTCTCCTCTCGCTGTCCCTAACACCTGTAGCTGTCTGTGTCCTAGTTAGAGAGCTATTTTGTTTTTGTACTCCCAGTCTCAGCGTTGGCCCTCTGGTACTGCTATTACTACTATAAAACGTTCCCCTAGGCTCCCAGTTGTTTCTAAATTTCCTATTAAAATTTATCCCGCGTCTATGAACATTCTCCCCCCTATTTTCGAATCTAACTAGGTTAACATTTCTCTCCCTATTATCCCTAGGTCGTCCTGTACTCACATCATCATACCTCTAGAGAAATTCTAAAAATGCCTCTCTCTCAACGATATTTTGCAACCCCACATATTGCCTAACCTCAACTTAAAAATGCCTAGAAAGATATTTGATTATTTTGCGACACTATATTTTTGAATGGCGTACTGTTCCCTGGATCCTGTAAATTCGCCTTTATATTTCCTGATAATCAAGTCGTCTCGCACCCTAATAATGCTTTAAGAATTTTTTCAAAATCATTATACGATTCAATATCCTGACCTACTAAGTTGTACCAGGCTTCGGCATCATCCTTCAATAAAGCTTTCACAATATTCAGCTTAGCCTACTCATCATATAAATTAAAAACTAAATTTCTAACACTATTTATAAAAATCTGGGAGTTCACCCGATTATCCCCATAATGGCCTTAATTTCATTTGTTGATCTAAAGACATATTACCTGTAAAGAATCTCGGACCATCCCCCGTTAAAGCTGTTATGTTTTGTTTTACACCGCTTACTTCTCTATCAACTCGTCCTAATTGATCCCTACATGAGTCGGTCACTTCAGCCATTTTTCCATTGATTTCTTCCTCACAGAAAATCCTAACGTCGGTCTTCAATTGTCTCATTTCCTGCCTAAGACCCACTATATTTCTTTCATTTCTTTCTATCCTGATTTCAACCTCCCCCATTTTTGCCGTTAAACTATTCTTAAAATCCGTAAGTTCATTAGTTGACTATTCGATTTTCTCCCCTAATTCCTGACTCATTTGTTCGAATTTTCTATTTGATTCCTGACTCATTTGTTCGAATTTTCTATTTGATTCCTGACTCATTTGCTATAGTATTCTCAAAATTACATCAGTCCCTTGTTCTCCCGACTCGGTCTTCGACTGATCCCAATTACACCTCCTGCTTCCTCAATTTCTGGTTCCGATTTCTCAAACTGAGCATTGTTACTGCTTCCAATTTCCACTGCTAGACTCCTTAACCACTCCTTTCTTAACAGACGTTCCTACCTCATTTACACACACAACAAATTAATTCTAAGACACTCAAAATATTTACAGAATTTATAAAACAATTAACTCTTATCTTCAGGTTGCCAGTTTCCTGAAATACAATTTAATCTATTTGGATTCGGGCCCCTCACGTTCGGGTCGCCATAATATTTTCTGCATTAGCCCCATGAGTGGACATCATAAAATTCTCTGAAGCTAAGCTGGATTGAAGGTCACGTTGGGCGCCATAATTGCTCTGGAAATATTTCGAAATTGGCCGGATCGCTAATTGGAGCCCCACTGTTGGGTCGACACTATTGCTCTAAAGCCCTACGTTTGGGCTGCTATTATTGCTCTGGAGTTAACCTGCAAACAAGTGCTGGATCACCTACCTTCCTGGTCGCCTAAATTGTCTTCTTCTGTGAAGTTCGCCAGGGTTCTCTGCTACTTATACCTAAAATTATTACCCTATTTTCTACTAAAGGAAACTCGACTACCAAACATTCAACACAATTTATTTTAACAGAAAATTCTATACAACAAAAAAACGTTATCTAATAACTATTTCACACATAGATTACATTACAATCATCCTCATTTCATAATAGTTCATTTTCAATCTAATACTTGCACTACAACTCTACCCATCCATAAAGTCAGTAAAGTAACTGGGTTTAACCACAAACCTTACTTTAAATCCCTGGTCTATTAAGAGCTCATAGTAAACCTTTTTGCACATGTGTGCTAATTTTCGCACTAAAAATCACCTATAACCCGTTTACTTTTTACATAAGCAGATACACAATTATCTTATAATACAAATTTCTACATAAACATATTTTCAAATAATTCATTATAAATATTAAATAATCAATTCTTTTGTCCAGAGAATTCAACAAAATACATCCAAAAAAGCACACCAAATAATCACAGAAAAACAAATGTTTTTACAAAAATCAGTTACCTGGAATGAAAACGATATTTAATGGAAGTTTAGACAAATATCGTGAGGTAGAGAAATGAATGTAACAACATTTACAAAGTGTGCATGAAGGGTTGTTTGTGACAGACTTCGAATAAACTTTTGGTTTTCCAGAATAGCCTCTACTAGTTTGGTTTACAAACTCTCTAATAAATTACCCTGATTTGTTAAAAAATTCTTGAAGTCAGATAGTGTAGGTAAATCTGAATTGGAGTTATTACAAAATATTTCTCACTGATGGGAAGTGGTAGGATGTAGTTTCCTGAAACGATGTGGAAAATAAAGGTTTTGAATAGTTCTTCAGGCATAACAATTGACTGAAGCATATGCTATGTTTAAATAATGAGTTGTTAATCTTACGAAGATAATGCACTGACTCTTTTGCTGAGGACCCTAATTCTATGATCGATTTCAGATGATTGCAGATTAAAAGCCTCGGTTGATCAGACCTAGAAACTAATGTTTCAAATTCAATTTTATAAATATAGACCGAAAACTTTAATAATTAGATACATTTTGTAGCCGAATGGGTTAAACTGCCTTTCAAATAATGAAGGCACTTAATATTCATTAAATCTTGATTTTCTTGGATTAAATTAGAAAATATGTTTGAATTGGGCCCATGTGTCCGGGTCACCACTATAATGAGGAATGCTAATTTTTCGTAATATAAAGCCAAAGTTTTTTGTACATGTGAATTGCCACTGGACATACTTACATTCCATTGAGAAATGTCTGCATTAAACTCTGAATTGTTTGGTGATGCACACTTAAATTTTTAATTAGACACTTGGCTTGGCTAATGGCACTGAAACAATTATGCTCAAACTCAGCATGATCTTGCTCCATAAAAATTATATTATATTCTGTCAGTGAAAGAATACTTATATCGTTCGATTCATATTCTGCCAAAATCGAAGCATTAATTAATCCCTTTCGTAACTCAATTTTGTGCATTGAAATTGTTTTGATTCGGATCATCATGAATACCTTGAATGACATTTGTATAATTTTGAAAACGGGTTAATTTTCCTTTTATAGTTGCGCAAGTTTGATTTAAAGATTCCTCTTCTATTAATCGAAATACCTAATAACAAAAACCTGTAAAAATAAGACTAGATATAATAAATTTGAAACTTTTTGGCTTGCCACTGAATTATTGTAAAGTTAACTACTTTGCTGCGAAAACACAGCGACTTGAATACTTAAAATAATTTAAAATTACTAATGTTTTATAAAACAATATTGAAACTCAAAACACGCAATGCGACAAAATGTACGTGAATCAGGACAACTTGTTTTGTTTGCAACTAAAGGCGCATATAGGAGAATAACTTGGCTTATAAAAATAATCTAAGTTCCAAAAATAAATAAAGTGGAAGGGAATGGTCAGGATTAGTCATAGTACTCTTTATTTGCGTAAATGTGGCTCACTGTACAACTATACGATTGAAAACTTATCCGGTCAAATTGCAAGTAATGCCAATAAAAAAAGGTGTAAGGAAAGTATAAAAACTATGAGCTTTTACTACTTAGTTAAAATTTTATCTAAACCAGATAGATTCCTTACAATCTGTTACACTTAAGGTCTACACTCTAAGGTATATTTTTAAAGTCCCGGCGGGTAATGTATGAGAGCCACTACGACAGTTGATAACACAAAAGATATTTGCAAAATGTTGCGCAATAATCGGTTACGTCATATACTTATGATCAAATTATTATCACATACAAAAATATTTATTTTAATTATAAGAGAAGACAAAAGGTACTCACGTAAACTGTAGGACCCCTCACAGCATTACGGCTATTTTGGCAGCAGCTGGGCGTCGTTGAGCATTGTGGGTGTTATGGGCGTGGGTCATCCTTTTGCCCCCGGTTGAATCCAAATTAATTTGTTTTCTTCCTTGTGTAGAGGGACGACAGGAATACAGATAGAGGTACGATAATCAGGTAGAAATGGAAGGAAACTTACATTACCTGAAAGAGAAGACAAGATAACGGCACAAAAATAACCACTCGGTTCGACGTCTGGCTGACTGGTCTCCACGTGTCAGAAATCACCACTTCTGTTTTTCAATCCGCGTTTGCGCAATCTCAAACACCGACGCGACTATCTAAAGGGACGGAAATGACCGCACAAGTCTTTTAAGTTATTGGTGCGAAATCACTTACAAATTAGGAACTAAAATTGGAAATGTTTACAGGCCGATTTTCAGCATGTAACAATCGCGACAAAGCCATAAAAGAAAATATATTAAAAAAGAAAATGACTGTTAGCACGGTAACAGCTTAAAAACCTGATTATCGTACCTCTAAATCAGGTAGAAATGGAAGAAAACCTACATTACCTGAAAGAGAAGACAAGATACCGGCACAAAAATAACCACTCGGCGCGACGTCCGGTTGACTAGTCTCGACGTGTCGGAAATCACTACTTTTGTTTTTCACTCCACGTCTGCGCAATCTCGAGCGCCGACGCGACTATCTAAAGGGACGAAAATGCAAGCACAAGTCTTTTAAATTATTGGCGCGAAATCACTTACAAATTAGGAACTAAAATTAGAAATGTTTACAGGCCGATTTTCGGCATGTAACAAGTCTTGAACAATAGGGTTCGTTACTTCGTTTCTGTATTAGATAAAGGTAGATCAAGTCCCTCTTTCTTAAACGTAAACAACTCTTGGAATTTTTATAGCCTGAGGCGTTTATTTTTAACTTTACTTTTAATGTGGATATTTTTCTTTTTGTTTCCACTTTGAAGTTGTGATTTTGTGATTCTTGGAACCCGTATGAAAATAAATAATGTGTATTTACGATTTTAATTTTAAGTAATTGGTAATTTGGCAAGCAGGACCATATGTTTAGCAGTCACTTGCTGTTCTCACTTGTGATAAAATTAAATGAGAGTCTTTTATGAACGAACGTGGACTGTAGTTTCAATACTATTTGCAATAAAATTTGAATCACACATTAAGCCTTTTTATTACATGTGAATAGTTAACGAAGAAACAATATATTACAATTACACCAGATATAAGTACAAACATTAATTTATAAATATAGTTGCTGCAAAGAAGTTTGTAGTTCTTTGATGATTTTATTTAAAGTGTCGTTGTTGGCCTCTTTGGTCGTAAGAACTACCCTTCTATGCAGGATACATCACTGGAGAGACCAAATACATACTGTTGTAGCTAATAATTGTACATAATATAATGAATACTCAATACACCACAGGGCATTGCAAATTTTTTAAAGTAAAGCGGTTTGTGGTTCTCTCGAGGGTTTAAGTGCCCTTGTTGGCCTCTGATTGTAAGAGCTGCCATTCTACTCAGGATACATAACTGAAGATACATGCAGTTGTCTAACTAATAATTGTACATAATATAATGACTACTTAACATTAACATTCAACTATATATTGCTTAAACAAAAAAATAATTTCTATCTAATAAATAGTTATTTATAATATGTTTCACTTACGAAAGATTGTGATTAAATTAAAAATAACATAATTTGATTAGCGTTCTGCAAGATATTATGATAGCGCAGAAAACAAATCCATAAGCTTTTTATATTAACCTTTTTAATGAACCTGTAATAACAGAATTAAACTATTAGTCAAAATATAATGGGGTTTTTGGCACATGTGAAACCATTTCTACACCTGCCACTTGTAGCATGTATGCCTAACTTTCAGATAAAGTTTCAAACTTGCATAAAAGTAAAAAGGGCATAATCAGCTATGTTTACTATTTCTGTAATTTTTCAATTTGATTACTTCTCAAATATTGGAAAATGCAAGTGATTTTTATATAGACCAGCTGTTAGACAGAAAAATCAGTCTTCGCGGTTCTTATTTCTTTAATTCAAAAGCAATTAAAAAACATAATTATGACAGTAAATCCTAATGACCTAATTGTTGCCATAATACATTTTCAGATCCTGCTAAAAAATTAGCAGACCACGATTCAGGTATGAAATCCGAAGGCGAAGAAGATTCTCAACTTGGAGGTTCCAAAACAAAATCAGGCTTGGGTCGCACACCAAATCATCTTACACTAAGGTAAGTTAAATATACCCTATCCCTATTTGTTCTATTTACATTGTAGTCGAATCCACAGTACAACCTCAACATTATCGGCTGGTAGTACGGGAAGTCAAGCACGCTTAATCCAGTCATCTCATCAACCTGAAAATTATCATCCGATGCAAGTTGAAGAACTAGGTAAGAAAAGCTCAAACAACACAACAACTATCAAAGCAGAAGTACATACAACAAAATCAAAATCCCCTAATAGATCTCCAAAAAAACATAGCACACTCGATAAAAAAGATCCAAGTCCCAATCAGTCTTGTAAGTCAAGTCCAAGTAGTAGCTCTCAGAAATCAAGTCCTAAGTCAGACCAACATACAGAAAAAGTGTTAAAGTCTTCCTTAAAACAGTCATCAAAATCCATTTCAGTGGAAAATCCAGTATGTGCGGATTGCTTTATATCTGCACAAAAAGATAAAGGATAACACCAATGTAAAAAGTAAATTAAATATTTGTTACAATTATTGTTATAGTACATTTATAATAAATAGTTATAATTCCTATATTATCAATAATATTAGCTTTTAATTTGCTTTTAGTACAGTTTGTTTTGTAGATAAATCACTAAGGCTTGCTATTAGTTTTTGTAGGTTTTGCCAATTACCCCGCTTACGTAGTAAAATTAAAATTCACTGCGTCTATTGGACTTCTACACAATAATATTTCAAAGGTTAAAAGACCCTTTGATTGATGTTTTATTAGTATAAATTTACTTGTTTCAAATAATCCTTATATGAATAGAACTTTCAGTTTACTTGCTGGATTATTGTCGATAATGCCAATAAATAAACATATCTATTATGTTTTCTTATGTATAGTGTGGTTTACCTTTAAATAATAATAATTTTAGTTATAATATAGATAACAATAATTATAAAATTATAATAATAAATAGCAAACGCTATAATAATAGAAATAACAAGAATAAAAGTAATCATAATTATCTTAGTAATAATGGTAGTATTAGTAGTAGCAATATTAATTATGATAATGATAATAAAGTAGGCATGTGACTCTTACCCAGTAGTACCCGAATAGATACTCAGACACCAAACTGTTGAAAACATATAATATGAGCAGTCCATGAGTGAACATGGTCGTGCTTTTCAGTTGTGATGGTTTTAGCTTACAGGTATTCTTGACTACTCTTAGCAGGAAAATGAACCCTGGTATTGTTTTAAATCCCACAGTGATGTTTACAATAACGTTTAATATATAATATCTGGGACAATAATTATAAAAATATAAAACTCAACAAATTAATTCAAAGTAAACAACCTTTATAAATAGTATTTCTTTCAAGTTACATCTACAATTTTACTTTATAGCGGCCACTTGTAGTTTCACATATATATCCCCATTAAGTAAAGAAAAAATTACAAAAGCATAAGTTGCTCTTAAACTTCACCATTCCTGTGAAATAATAAATTGCAAATGCGAAAATTGAATTTAGACATTCTCTATAAATTTTGGATTATAATAGCTTTTATATTAAATTTATTGGTATTTCCTTCTGTTTTGGAATATAATACCAATTTACTAAGGCTGTTTTGGGTTTTACATTTTTATAACTTATATTCCACAACTTTTTTTTTATCTTGAACGAATAAAAACATTAAGTTATATAGGTATTTTTTACAGTATTTTTCTTCCACATATAATTTGTATAAAATAATTTAGAATTTAAACAATAATGTCCTCCTCAAATAAATAATCACAAAAATGATCTCAAATAAGAAAACCTAACAAAACTGGACTGGCACGATGTTAAATTTGACAGTGTATTAGTTTAAAGGGTATTATAATGTTTGAGAATGTGCAAACTGGCATTGCCAGAATGAACTTTAAAAGTATACATATTTAATATAGTTAAAGTAATTATAAATAAATAAATATTAACTCTTTAAAAATAATTTATTATTAGGTTAACCGCATTCAAATTGTACTTATGATAATCAAGATACAACTTTTGACCGCAAGAAGTCAGATTTTTACAGGTTACTTGTATGTTTTTATCTCTGGGCATTTTGAGGCGTACATTGTATTGTTGGATTTACATTTACATGTATTAGAGGTAAACTTAGTTGCACAAGAGCATCATATTTGGTATCCTGGTACACCAAACATACTGTTTCCTCTTGCTCTTTCCCTTAATGTTATCTGCTTCTCTTCTGGTACTCCAACAACATGAAAAAACGATTCCAACAGGATGAGAATTCCATATGAGTATATTTATGTTTCAGAATTCCATCAAAAGTACCTGTAATATATAATTTCTAATTTTCATATACTGTAAATATTACTTATGAAGCTTATAAAATTTTATATCTCTTCCATTGCAATTTCCAATAATTTTGTGGGTTATTTTAAGCACGACCAACATGAGAGAGCACGATCAATATCAAGTATGGGCGAGCACACAAACAGTGGATACAATTTCCACCATTGAAAACTTATTTGACTATAATCTAAGTACTTTTTGGTTTGCTTTTCGAGACATTCACAGGTTTATCTTCGATGTGTTCGTATACTGCTTTGTCTTTCGTCAAGCAAAGAAACTTGATTGTTACTTTCGCCATCAGCAGTTTTGTTTTTCTCGATACTACCACCCATTTCAGAATCAGTAGGTTTGCTTCCCACAACTAAACGTAAAAAATTAAAAAATGTTATGGGAGTTTATGCAAAAAAAATGCTTACAAAGTTTATTTGCAATTTCAGAAATTTTGCTACATAGTAAATCGGGACTAGTTCCGGTCTCTCTAATTGAGTCACTATCGCTATCATTATTTTCAAATAAGGCGTCTATGTTGTTTTTGTCATTTACATTAGTGATCTCGTGGTGTGGTATACCAATTGATGATAAATCCACTCATGTTGAACAATCAAACAGGGCCTCATATGGCAACCTAGCAATACCTACAAATGAAGAAACCCCCAAGAAAGTATTACTACAATTATTTGTCTATTTGATCATAGCAAATAAATTGCAAAGTTTATAGTTACTTGAAGGAAGTGCTCGATTTTTTCAAATTGAATGAATTTTAAATATGCTGATTCTTACTCTGATGCTCACCTACCCATGCTGAAAGCATTTCTTCAAACCTTGTGTCTAGCTATAACGAGGTGTACGGTGAACATTGCATGCAACTCATTTAAAACACAGTTTACAAACTTTGTGCCATTGTCCAAATGCAATATATCAGGAGCTCCAAACGTATTTAGTCGTTAATGGTTTCAAAATGATAAATTTCACAAAATAATCATGGTAAACCATTATAAATCGGTAGTTGTAGCTCTGAGAGTGCATATCAATGAGATCCAGCTGAGCACAATATGGGCTTTGTTACCAATCCTTTTTTTTTGAAAACTTGCTTACTTTTGACAATGAACATACAGTCGTAAGTATATCATTATTGTTTCTTTTGTTTGTAACGCTTAATTACATATTTATAATAATACATATATAACATATTCAGATTTTTACGGGTTTAAATTTCCCCCGGGGCGTCAAAGTCTCACAAATTATATTGCTAAAACTTAACCTGTGGAGATCCTAGTCGCGGTGCGTATTTCCTCTCAGGGGGTGTATTCAGATGTTCGTTGTTTGGTTGTCGATTATCCTTTATCAACGAAACGCTGGTATTGTTTATATTGGTAGAGGCAACATATAGCAAAGGAAAGCAATCATTTCGCCGACACTCGTAACTCTACACCCCACGTCTGCACTCGAGGAAGGCCGGTAATAAAGTGCTGCATTGACTCCAACAAGCCATCATTCTCTTCAAGATACGTTAATATTCGCATGCTAAATTGCTAGACACAGCTGCATTTTTAAACATGGAAAATTCAATCTTTGCGGTTTCCCATGTCACAAATCATAATTCCATGTCCAGACCTACGAAAGAACTAAATCTTTGTGTGGTTTACGCATGACGCTTATATTAAACATAATAATAATGAATAATTTCCAATGCAGAGTTTTAAAATCCCCCAAACAATGAAAAGGTAAAACCTTTTTAAAAAAAAAACGCAACAGATAACCTTGCAAATTTTTTTAGTTCGTACATCATTCTATTATGTCCGCCATGGGCAATATCCAAATGACTTGTATAAAATATGTTAAACAATTCATTTTTTACGTAATACAAAACATTTTAGTCAGTGTTTGCAATAGGCTTTATAAGTTTTTCTTTCCCATTAATATATAAAACACCGAACTTACATACAAACCCATAGTCCATCATTGTTCATTTACTTCCCTTTTTTAACATTGTTTCGGATTGACATACATCTTGAACCTTTTGTCTATATTATTCTTCACTAGGAAAAGCCTTGTTGACAACCAATTTCTATTTTAATAATGTAAATATTTCTTTATCAAATCTTTTATGTATTTCAGTAGGTTCCATTTTAACTTATAGTAATTACAGAAGTCTATTAACCAACCGAAATAAACAATCACAACAGGTTACTGACACATAAATAAACCAAGTACTTAACTCGAGTTAAGTATGTGACTAAGCGTGCTATTCTACCTGCATCTGACTATTGACTGAGGCAGAAACCTGCCTCTTGATTCAGGTAGCAATAAAACAAAGGCTCTACAACAAACTATAAAATCTATCCCAACCAAATAGCAGTGGGAAGAAACGTGAACTTCCAGGTAATGTTGTAATTAACTTTATTACCTAAATCAGTTGGACAATAACGTTACTGTCTGGGCCATTACATTATATCTCACAAAGCTTGTACGATAATGTCATGGGCCAGGAATTACCATTATTTTCCGGAATCATAAGATTTACTGCAACTGATATATATTACAGCAGAAAAACTCAGATCCATATTTCACAGCGAAGCTTGGTGAAATACCTTGCTCAAAATTCTGTAATCCAGAAAATCACTGTTAATCTTAGCAATAAATAATAACGTAAATGTTGCCAACCAACTGATAACAAGAGCGGAATAAATGTTTGTATGAATCCAAAACACTATTAATAGAGAATACTTGTCAAAATTGGTAATTTTGTTAGAGGTCACCTAATTGTAGCTCGTTTTGAGGCTTCTAAAAAAACTGTTACATGTGAAGGTTCCCAGAACACAAAATCAGAAAAATCATATGAACACAAGACAGCAATATACATAAATCATGCAATACAGGAGTATTGCCCTATTAAATAACCTTGTGGTAATGAAGAGATAATAATCTATTTTGACACAAATTAAATAAAATTTTAAATTACTTTAATGTGACAGAAAGATTTTGATTCTCTTTACCCTAAAAATAACCATTTTCAATGCACTATATGAATATTTTTATATTGCCAATGTCATTACAAATAATTATTATAACTAAGACATTTTTTATACATGACTAAAATTAGAAATTCACCCTATATTAGGAATGTTCAGTTGACCTATCCCAAAACAAGTTATATAAAAAAATTAATTATTCTTACTTATACAATAGTGAATAGGTACATTTAACAATGGTTCAACATCAATTAAATCGATACAAGCATTATGTAGTTAAGAAAAAAGTATGTATTTATTGTAGTGTTGACATAAATTAATGTAAAAATTCAATACTTCAACTGCAGTGACTACATCTGCATAGAAGAATAATACAAATATTTTATTTCTTCCCACAATTTATAGCCCTGTATCCATCTATTCAAAGAACTGTCGTTAGCCCTTAACAAAAAGAAATTAAACACCTAGGAGGTTATTTTTAATCTTTCAACGACTAGTTAGTTCTACACTTCCTTTGAAGCTACCTACATGCAGTCCTTAATAACGTTGTTATGGAGAAGTAACCAGTAAATCACTTTCTGTAAGGAAAAATCCTTCTCAACAATCAGAAAGGGTTACACAAATGAATCATCGTCTACTTAATTCTATTTTTTTTGCCTTACAAGTTATTTCAGATATTGTCCTCTGAATTATGTGCATTTAAAAAATTATATATTAGTAGTAGATATGTGGTAAATTTTTCAACAATTAAATACATGGCATTATAATGCAACTGATGCCATGAATAGCTGCAGAATAATTGATTAGTAATATACTTGTTTTAAGAAATACAAATACCCTGTCAATTTTCTACACAAGCCTCACTTGGAGATGAATATAACCTAGCAGAACCGCTAACAATGCTTTTAAAAAACTTATTTTGTAAAGTCCCTTAATTACAGACTTTAAACATGATGCAGAAGCTTATCAGTATAAAATAATACCTTGAATAATGAATAGGCGATTCTTATCGAAATACATAGCAATGATTAATTCTTGAAAATACCCAAAACAAGAACTATTAATGGAAATTAAATTGGAATAAGATTAGAATAATTTGTTATAGTACGATCATAATGCCAAAAACTTTCATGTGTTGGATAATGACTTCAACAATGGATGGTTTTCATAAAATAACCATAAACTAAGTTTTCAAACTCTTCTAATATAGAAGCTATTAATTTAAATTGGATTTCAATTGTAAATTTCTAAAGAAATGTTGCAAAAGTTACAATATGTTACAAGTAGTACAAACTTATACCATACAAAGAAATTCTTTAAGTTTTCCCAACATTGAGGAAATGAGTTCCACAAATTATTCTTAGTTAAATGTTTGTATACAAATATAGGACTCATTTTTTGAAATACAAGAGTTGTATGAATTTTAATAATTTTTTGCGATTTCAATCTATTATTATGTTATTATCAAGTAGTTAAAATAATTACTTCCTCTATTTGCAATTGCTACCATGGTGATAATAAGTTGTGAATAAATAGTGCTAAAATTTCAATTCTTTGCCTATAACTTACTTTTGTGTACATCAGTACCCAACATTCCAGGCATTGCACAGCTTTATGCTATCTTTGTTTAAAGGCGCAATATTCGAAATCATTAGGCAATTGCCAACTTTGACATGTTAGCCGATTGAAAGTGTTTGCAAATATATTTTTGATTAATAGGATTTTTATATTTACCACCAAAAAAGTACTTTAACAGTAAGTTTATTTTAAGTTTACAATTTCTAACTTTACTTTCGAGAATGTGTTACATGTGGAATTGATGCTAATGAACTTTGAAGTTTACTTTACCAAGGAGACATAACAGAAGAAATGCACCAGCTAGCTGACAGTGGCGAGGAGTGAATTCTATGAAAACAACTGCAAAGCTTTTGGGGGGTGTACAAACTTTAACACTTTCACCTACCTGGTAAGGTCTGTGAACTTTTGGTCAAATAAAAATATTGGACGCTAGCCCACCTGGAATGTGGTCTCGATAGATGGTGGGTGGCTTACAATATGACTAAACGGTCATTTCTGCCACACAGATTGATGAAACCTAGTGTACACTTTCTTTCTCCTACTAACTTAAACTATGCATACATAATAGTAAAACTCCATGCTGTTTACTTAACTTATAGTAAGACATAAATATCTTACAACCAAGACAAATAAACTAAATTATACCCTAATTTGCCAAATTGCGTGTACCTAAAAAAAATAAACGTCTTAAATTTATCCAAATCTAGTTATCCGACAGATTTGACTGATATATTTAAATTTCTAAGAACACAATTGTGGTACTTATTTCTATTACATTGCGCTTTTTCTAAGCGTGCACCAACGTAAACGTCTGATCCTAGTTAACTGTATGTAAATAATGAAATATACCTCAAGAGAATATGAAGCAGGTAGAAAGCTAAAATTCTATTATTCACAGCTTCTGGTTCGAGTAGAAGATCCAACCAACCTATTTGACGCAGAACAAACTTAAGTGTCAGTAATCCATATATCCAGCTTCTGTTGAAGAAAAGATTAACTACACAAACTTTCACAATGTAATGACACTGAAATCCATGATTACTTTCGCGTCTGCGGCTTGCTTCTACAAACTCAATTTCAATTTACCATTGTTCGAATTACTGTATACCATTTCATTCATCAGACGATTGTGCTTGTCACTCGACTCAAGCTAAAATCTTGTATTCAAAGATTTTGAATAAATGAATGCTATTTCATTATGCGATGGCGATATTTATAAGCTGTATTATTTTTAGGGGATTCCCAATTTTCTCTATTCGCACGGTTTATACGATTTGAACTGAACTTGCAGGGTTGAGGTCAAGTTTTCTGGTGCATGGAAGTATTATGTACTCCTGCAGTTACTATATAATGTTGACACGTACATCTATGGGTGCGTCCTATGCATTAAGTTTTATATTAGTGCATGGGCTTCAGTCGGATTGAGTAATTTACAATGATTCAGGTTCTTTTCAATGCTTGAGAATGTTTTTACTTACACATTCATAGGATGATTAGTCGTGAAAAAATATGTTGGTGTTTTTCCAATTTCATATTCAACACATGATGTCTCTTTTATTGATGGTTGTAAAAGAATGCACTAGATACTATACTATTTATAACCTAATTTGAAATTATGATGAAACAGCCATGCTAGAAAATGGAAAACCATCCAACTTCAATAAAATTTTACGGGTATTTTCTAATTAGAGCTCCTGAACTAACTGTAATTGATAAATGCTTTTTTATTTACGAAGGTATGCTTAATTAATGTGCGAGCATTACAAATGTCATTGCATATACCCAGATATTTTTATGACAACTTTTAATTTCCTGCATGTATCAAAAGCATGATTGCCCCATAAGCACAATACCTGTAGTAATTGTGGACATTATAAATATAAAACTACACGTATAAAACTTCAAACATTATTTACAAATGAAGGTAAATCAACATAAATATTCAGTCAAAATGAATAATAAAAAAGTACAGCCATAGTATTCCATTCTATCGAGAAGGCCACCCATTTAATTTCATCAAAATAAAAATTCCAAAATGCGCCGCTACATAGTTTTGTATTGTTTTATGATAAAAATCTCCAATATCAATTTTCTGGTCTATTATAACTGTTTGAAGTGCAGTCCTTGTGTCAAATGAATGACTTCGAGTCCAATCGATATTAAAAATCGCTCCATTTTAATAATGTGTTAATGAATTCGCTATAAAAAAATTCAAAGCAAAACCCAGAATGGGAACGGGACCTACAAATATATTGTGATATAATTAAGATTATGAAAATTTCTTGATAACACCACAATTAATGGCTGTTCGTGACAAGTTTAAAAGATATGAGTTACATAAAAGGATAGAATACTAAAAATGTTGGAATATGTAACAAATGATTAGTTTTTATTATTTGCAAGTAATTAAAACTTCAGTGGAAGAGAGTCACCAGTAAGGTTCAATGTAAGTAAAATGACTACCGATAGATGCAAACATGTGCTGGAATTGAACCGATTAATAATCGAAAATATAACGTATACACAGTGTTTTTAAAGTGGTAGGTTACCTGTATATGGAAGACTAATGTTAGAACCAATCCAAAAATTTGCAGTAGGAGGTTATTAAAGGTGCTCTACAAGACTAAAATAGTTTGAATATGTTAGCATTGGCTATACCGCAATTTGCCATTACCATCGTTATACCAAATGCAATACCCTGCATATTTATACATTATTGAATTCCTTCTCAAATTGTATGTGAACTTTTATAAGGCAATCCTGTCTAATGCCGTTTTCGAGATTTTTGGAGTTTTAATAAATTTTTGACATTTGTATGTACTCACATAAATTGGAATATCTAGAAATTGAACAAACTTATAAAGTGGAATTTTTCCAATTTTATAAATGAAAATTATTATTTATTATTTCAATGTGTTAAGAAAATCTGATTGTGACGTACATGGTGCTAGAAATTTCATTTTATAATTTGAATACTAAAATGTCAAAAATTGCGATTTTTTTTAATTGAGCCTACCATATTTTGTTACATTAATCGATTCTATGGAAAAAATGCTTTAGGTATTTTTAATTACTGCCATTCATTTATTGTAAACCATTTCTGAGTTATTTGTAAGAAAAGAGAAAATGCAACCGGTTCAATAACATTTGCTATCATCAAATAGCTTTTGTTTGTTAGATTAACAAAATGATAATTGATTATTGTTACAAAATGTCAAATGTTGCAGATAATTCTAAGTGTTTGCAATTTTGGTCCTGTAGTTGTTTGTAGTGGCTAATTGAAACTTAACAAATCAAGATTATCTCGAAATTTAATAAATTCTTCAAGGAACTTGCAATGTTTTTCATCAAACATTTCTGGATAGGCCAGCACCAAATGCTAAACTTCTTAACAAGATTCTTAGAAGCTGTGCAAATAATGAATCGTTCGTTAAAAAAATGCAAGCTCTTTAAAGAATTTTATTACATTCACCATAAATAATTATCATTTTGAAATAATGCTGATTTGTAAAATTTTGATTAGCTGTGACAAACAACTACAGTACTGAAATTGTATACTGCTTAGAATTATCTGCATTTGACCTTTCAAACAATAATCACTTACTTTTTTGTTACTCCATCGAACAAAAGCTATTTGTGATAGCAAATGTTATTAAACCGGTACATTTTCTCCTTTTATGTAAATAACTCAGAAACGGTTTACAATAAATGAATGGCAGAAATTACAAACCTAAAGTATTTTTTTTATAGAATCGATTAATGTAACAAAATATCATAGGTTTAATTTTAAAAGCGCAATTTTTAACATTCTAATAATTGCATTATAAAATGAATTTTCTAGCTCCGTGTATGTCACAATCAGATTTTCTTAGCACATTGAAAGAATATCAAATTTTATTTATAAAATTGGAAAAAAATCACTTAGTAAGTTTATTCAGTTTCTAGATATTCCAATTTATGTGAACGCATCCAAATGTCAAAAATTTTTATAAACTCCATCCAAAACCTTGAAAGCTGCATTAAATAGAGATATGATTGTCTTATAAAAGTTCACATACAATTTGACAAGAAATTTAAAAATATATAAATATAGACGGCATTTCATTTAATATAACGATAGTAATGGAGACTTCCGGTATAACCAAAAGTGCTAACTTATTGAAACTATTTTAGTCATGTAGAGCACCTTTAATGACCCCCTACTGCAAATTTTCAAATTCGTTCTAACATTAGTCTTCCATATACAGGTAAGCTACCACTTAAAAAAACATCCTGCATATCTTACATCTTATCATCATACAGTGTGCAAATAGTTTTAAGAATGAGTTACACGATAGCTGTACGATAGCTCTAGTATAGATAAAATAAAAGCAAAATTACGTTTTTTACTTTTACAAAATGACGTTTTCTCACTATACCAAACAAACGAACACCTTACAAATGAAAGATAGGGCTGCCCATATGCATACCCTAAAATACATACAAAATTCCAATGTGCTAACAGGCTGTTTGTTACAAACAGTAGACAACAAATAATGAAAGAAATTGTTTTTGTAAAAGGGATACTATACATTAAATGCAGAATAATCTAAAACAAACTAAAAACAATTGACTACATTACTTGCAAAAGCAGAGTGTTGTGCAATTCCCAGACATGGTTGATAAATTGTTACATTGTTGAGCTGTTTTATAAAACTTATTGATGTCGTTTGTATATGGACAATATCTTTAGTAATCATTTATCTTTTTGGATCTAGTTTACTTCAATAGTTATTCTATTAAACTAGTCTATCTTAACTATGTGACAGCTATACAGATTTATGTAACTTTCTAGTTTTTATTGGTGCAGCACTTGACTGTCAGCAATATTGTTGCACGAACTTGCACATGAAACGTGTATGCATTTATGATTTGTAACCTTCATAAGAAAGTTCTATACTTAACTCTCTGGTATTCTGCTCTATGTAAACATTGAATACCTACAAAATTATATGCTAGTTTTTGATAATTTACAAATTCCTGACAATTCATCATCTGATCCAATTGAAATATTTTGTATGTCAGAACGACCAATGAGAACCTATAATGTATCACTCCTATTATATTGTTCGCTCTGTTCACAGTACCACAATTGATTGATTATCCGATGCTTTGGATGAAGTATAAAATTTTTAATTGAACGACATATTTTAATTAATCGATATTAAATTCCAACACTTCTTTATAAAATGTACACCAATCCATGTCACATAAGAGCATATTATCCGTAAAAATTAATCACATTGGATTTGAGTATTTATTTTATTTAAGGATGAAGTCAAAAGTTTCTGAATAAAAATACTACTTCTCTAATAAGAAATAAAAATAACAAATTGCTACTCCATCTGATTCAATTTACCTGAATATTCTTCTTGGCAGAGAACAAATCAAATTATGTTTCAAATTTTAGAAATTTCAAATCGAAGTCTCTGAATAGTATATTGAAGATGTTACAGATTCATAAAAGAATTCGATTTGGTATCTAGTGTATCGCCAATCATATCGAAATTTCTTCAATAGATAACATATCGAGAGATACTGATCAAGAAAAAACATCAATGTTGGCGTTTTGTTGTTATTTTGCTGTTACGTGCGTAACTTGTAGTCTCGTATTATCATGCTGAGATAGTGCATTTCTAAATTCCTGAACACACGACTCTGCAATTGACCTTAGAACATGTACTGTTACCATCAACATTTAAGAAATCGCTCATGAATAGTGGAGGTGTCCTATCATTTAAGTGTATATCATTCTGCATCATAACACATTTAGTAAATGCAGTCCCACATTCAACTACAAACTCGAAAAATCATCCTTCACCCGCTTCTCTACCTTACAAGTCTGACCATCATACATCCATAAATGTAATCAAAATAATCATAGAAGGTTTTTGTTTTATTCCTATCTCCCGCATTACACTATTCTAAGCTAATGGATTGACGTTAATGGGTTAGAGGTAAGATTAATCTTGACTCACATAGAAATTATCCAGTGCCAAATAGTTATTGACAAAACCACAATTTAAATGTCCATCAATTTCACAAAACGAAAGTCGTATTTTTTAATTGCCTAAATGCAATTTACTCTACTACGAAGATGTAACAGTAAATAATGCAGCAGCTAGCTTGCAGTGGCAAGAGGTGAGTTCTGTAAAACCAAATGCAAATCTATTAGGGGTATACCAACGTTACACTCTTACTTACACCTACCTGGAAAAGTGTTTGCACTTTCTGTGCAATAATTGTTAAGGGCCAACCCACCTGGATTTTTCAGTATTTCTAAACAAGGAGTGGTCTAAGAGACGATTTTAAATTATTCTTAAATTCCTGCAATATAAGTTGATAGAGCCTTGTGTACACTTTTTCCTCACCTACTAACTTAAAATATACACAAATAATAATAAACTCCAAGCTGTTCACTTAACCAATATCAAAACATGAATATCACACTATTTGACAACAGAACAAACTGATTGAATTACCTATTCCTAGTTGGCCAAATGTGCGTATAAAGTCCAACCAAACTAAATTGGTATCTATAAGTTTATGTAATTATAATTATGGTGCTTTTCCTGGTAGTAATTCGCTTTTAATCAAGCGCGCACCAACGTACATGTCCTCTCATTAATAAAATATTCGTATGCAATCAAATATAAAATATTAAATTAAAATATGTAGCAGGTGGAAACATTTAATGACAAAGCTTGTTTATTTTAATAATTATAAATATCCCGCCAAACTAAATGGGCGCCTATACGTTTATGTAATTACAATTGTGGTGCTTTCACTAGTTATAAGTCGCTTTTATTAAACGTGCTCTAACGTACAAGTCCTTTTAATAAAAACTAGTTGTATGCAATAAAATATAAAATAATAGTTTAAAATATGTCGCAAGTGGACAAATTCAATCATTTACAGCTTGTTTACACAAGATTCAAACGACATTGTCATGTAAGACAAAAATGGGGTTTTTAGTAATTCTCTTATCCAACAGGTGTTGAAGAAAGCATCCACTTCTGGACCACTATTGGTAACAGAAATTTATTTAATTTCGCGGTCATGTTCGCGTTCGAAAGCTTGTTTCACTAGCAAGCCCAAATTTGTAAATTGGCCGTTACATTGAACTAGTTACACCTGGTATTCGCTTGGTGCTAGTTGCTTGTCTGAATTATATGGGCTTGAAATACACGAGTAATTGACTGATTTGATCTCCTCTAGTATGATTCTATGGTATTTATAAGTAAAAATGTCCCCAAGTATTTACGCGATTTTTATGGTTCATAGGGTTTATGCGATTTGAACTGCTTTAAGGTCCAAGCCAACTGTGTTTCGGCGCGTGGGAGTAATTATCAGTATTTTCACACTGCCCATTTAATACAACAACTGCGCCATTGGTTAGTTCCTACGCATGAAATTTTATGACGTTCTATGGATTTCTGTCTTTTCGAGTAATTTACAATAATTTCAATGTTAATAATTCATGTAAATATTTACGAATACATGTTCGTAGGACCATTTTTTATGGAAAAAATGTGTTGATATTTTTCTAATTTGATATGCAACCTATGAAATCCTTTTCATTCCTGGTTGTAAAAGAATGTATTGAGCACTTCAATGTTTATTTCAATATTTTATATTAGTACCATAATTGAATAGCCTCTTTATGAACTGTAAGCCACCCAATCTTCTATAAAATTTTAAGGATGTTTTCGAGTGAAGCTTATTTTAAGTAACTTAAATTAATAATGCTTTTCTATACACAAATGTATGCTCAATTAGCACATTAGCATTACATAATTTTTTATCTTCTTGCTGTTGGCATAATGATAATTTATTGTGAGCAATATATAATATACTCAATCGACATGAACATTTTTGAGTACATAAGCGGTTGTTCTTAAAGCTATTCCAATTGCTTTAATTGTAGATATTAAATCCTCTGAAAATCGTAGCGAGGGCAGTAAATGTTTCAACGAATGGTTGATCGTTTGGTATTTAATTGAAAAATTTTTTAGAGCAATATATATTTCAAAACTATTAAATTATATATAGAGAGAGAAAGAGAGAGAAAGAGAGAGAGGAGAGAGAGAGAGAGAGAAAGAGCGGGAGATTGAGATTGAGATCGGTGCTATTTACACTAATCACATACATTACTTCTTTAATCTCACAATTTCTTCGGTTTTCAATAACCATGATTGTACAAATTTCCAAAATAGAGGAAATTTAATAAAATAATAGGTTTTGTATACTAATTAAAATATTGTCGTAACCAACATACAGGTTGATTCAAATTCAAAGCTTGCCCCAGATCTCGCTTATTAACGGAGATAGCGAGTATGTTTTAAATTCGGCAAAGTTGGTAAATTTTACACCGATTAATAATCTGCAAAGCAATTTGACTTATCTCATTTGGCATCTCAAATATTTTAAAAACTGTAAAAAACTGAATTTCTGTTTATTACTTTTACTGCTATTATTTCAAATAATATTTGAAATATAATTACACTTTCAGGTAGACACTTTTCCCGCTTATACAATGGTCTGTTATAATTTGTCAAAACACGTTTTGTTTTTATCTGAACAGCATCAATTTTCCTATTTCTTGTGAACACGATTTTAGTTTTTTATACATTCTGAATCATCTGTTTTTCTTATTGCAGCAATGTATGATTGCTTGCAAAAAGCTTTTTAAACATTGGTTTAATCGTAAATAATAGTATTTAATAAGATATTTTAAAAATTGTAAACTTAAACCAGCCTTTTATAACTTAACATGTTGACTGCTATAAAGGTCGCCAAGGACCGATAGTGTTCTTATCATTATGACACCATAATATTTTGTACATTTTGTAACTTCCGGAACTCATAACCTCTGTTCAAAAAATTTTAAATAATTTTATTAAGTGTAGACATCTTATGCGAATCGAAGTTGTCTAAGTGCATATTGATCTATCAGACTTCTGAATCGGATGCTGTCATAAAATCATGATCATTATTTCTATGCGGCATCGGACTTTAGAGTCCAATTTTCAACAAATCAAGACGTAAAAATTATAGGTTATTTATACGCTACATCGACTTTTTCTCTTGATTATGTGCAGCGTACATAAGTCACTGGCGCAGTAAACTTTATCTAAAAGACATCCTAATTTACAATAATGTTGTACATCAAATATTTGTATATCGATGAGGTTATTATAATAAAATTCCATCTAGATTAGAAGTAACCAAGACACCTAAAATGTCTAGAAGAAAAAACTGGTAGAATGAGCTCTAAATATGTTATCAAATGTAAACAGTTCTGGCAGTGGGTAGTCCGATAGTAATGTGGTGTATTACGGTGATGACTCGATAGCAGATCGAAATTAGATTCCCTCAGATGAGTCTACTTCAGCTAGTTCGATCAAAGACAATATTGTTAGAGAAGTAGATAACTTTAACCGTTTTTAAGAGCTACTAGTTGAAATGAATGTAGGAAATAATGAAGAACTTGTAGAATGCATTTGGTAACCTATTGAAGTAACACTTCCAAAATTTAATTATTATCACAAAGCACAGTACAGTACATCTATGAAATAGGGGCAGCAGGAAAAGCAGACAGAAAGAGATAGAAGTCTTCTGGAATGTTGTGCTTCAGATGTATGAGGATGGTAGCATGGACAGACAAAGTCAATAACAAATAGGTTGTTAAAATAGTAAAGGAATAAAGATATCTGTGGAAAACGAAAAAAATAGGATAAATAAAAGGACAGGATACGTTCTAAGGCATTTCTGGGGAATAGTGCAGGATATATTACTAGCAAAGATAGGAAAAGATAGGTACAGGTAGACCGAGATCAGACAAATAGTGATAGATGCAGACTGTGCAAATTTCAGGGAAATGTGTAGGTTGCTTCAGACTAGGAAACAATGAGGGTACGTGTCCAACCAGTTCTAAGACTGAAGACTTAATGATGATGATGATAACAAAGACTGTGAAATGAATTTTAATGTACATCAACATAAAACCACAGTAGAAATATTTCGCCTAATCATAATTGATGATGTTTTGAATGTAGTCCTAGAAGAACAGAATAAATATGGCAAATTGCAACAACGATTAACTCTTACTCATAAATCAAGAGCTAAAAATTGGCAAAATACAACAAAAGAAGTGATTCAGTCTTTTTTTGCTGTTTTTCTTACAATGGGTGTGGTTCAAATTCCAACGCTAAATTCATATTGGTCAAAAATATATATTTTGAAATGAATTTATGGTTTCTATTATACCAAGAGATCGATTTCTTTTGTTACTGAAAAATCTTGATTTCTGTGACAACAATGATGAAGCAGTTCACAAAACTGATTAATTATATAAAGTGCCGAATTTGATGGATATGATCTTGAAAAATTTTCAAAAACTTCTCAATCCTGGGAGAAACTTGTTATTGATCGATCTTTAATATCTTTTAGAAGATGTATTGTATTTCGTCAATGTATTCCCAATAAAGCACATAAGTACTGCATTAAACTGTACAAACTATGTACAGTTGATGCGTATAATTGAAAAATCATTGTTTGTAGTGGCAAAAACACAAGAAACGAGGAACAATCTCATTCAGAAGTTATAGTTGCTGAACTATTGTCACCTCTTCAAAATAAACAAGGTCTATTTGTATAGCTACGGTAGTCTACCTTTTGCTACATCATTATATGAACAGATTATTGTATATTGTGTGAACATTATGAATGAATCGTAAAGAAATTCTCCATGACTTCAAGAAAAAATTAAAAAAGGTGAAATAATGGATTTCCAATACAATAACTTAAAAATAATTAAATGGGCAGATAAGCGGCCTGTCATAATGATTTCCACAAACGATTCACATGGCTACAATTTAATTGATACTGGAAAAATCTCAACAAGGTAATAGTGTACTAAAACCTCAATGTGTTATCGAACATAACAAGTCTATAAAAATGGCGTTTTATCATTCTATATTGCAAAAGAGCATAAAATGGTACCGGAAATTAATGTTTGAGGTCATTTCATGTACAGCCCGTTCTAAACTCTTGGGTTATATATAATATGATCACGGAAAAGAAAATTTCTATCACGTAATTTAGACAAACACTAGCAACTAGACACTATTAAGTGCAATATTGAAAATGTACAGCCCATGAAACGCACACATGCATTTATCAAGCCAATTGGACAAGGAACAAAAAAACGCAAGCAATATAGAGAATGCTACAAAGAACTAAGAAAATCGTTGAATATGAAGCAGTCAGTTTCTGCTAAGACTGTAAAAGCCAACCTGGATTCTGCTTGCAGTGTTTTAATACATTTCACAAATAAACATGTGAAAATAGAATAAACAAATTTTATTGCAGTTTTCATTCTAATTTGTGGCAAATTTGAGTTCTATTTTTTGCACTACATAATTTTTTCTTAAAAATCAACATCGAACTCCATAATTCGATACTGCTTCAAACAGATACCAGAAGTAAATATGTAGAGTAAGTTTGGGATTTCCTCAAAGCATGGCATTTTATGTCAAGTGGTTCATAGGATTTCGGCGACCTGTGCTATCAGTAATTAAAAATTACCTATCGGATGTCAGTAACCAACAATTGAATAAATCATATAGTACATTATTAGCGGTGCAATCAACGTGTTAAGTGATGTAGCAATGGAACAGTAACTGACCATCATCAAGTTTCTTTTTTGTTATACGTGATGTTTTGTGTTTTGGTACATTCTCATAACCTTGTTTTTCTGATTACAACAATATGTGATAGGTAACAAAAACGTTTAAAACAGTGGCTTAATTGTCAATATCGGTATTTTAGAACTACTATTATTATTAGCATGCCCTGAAACGTTTGACTAATACTACTCTTGTCATTACCCATTATCTGAATAACACCTTATTTCTATTAGCAGTAAATATATCTTTTAGTCATATCGAAAAACGAAATAAGTTATGCGTTTTTTATTCCTTTCGTTAAAATTCAACGATAGGTGGCGAAATATATTTAATTATATCCAAAATGACAACAACCGCATCGTAATATGCTGCTGAAGTTTGATAAGAACTTGGCCAAAATGACTAGACCTCGTAATGCTTATGACAACAGAATTTAAATTATAACTACCAAATGAATTTTACAAATGGTAAACGATAAAGGTAAAATATTTTTTATAACAACAATTTTGTTGTTTGGATAAATGAATGATAATTATTAAAATTAAAATTAAACTTACCGCAGTTACGGGTTTCGAGTGCTATACATGCAAATAAGTATAAACCATACAAAATTCATGTCAGTCATACACTGCAATCTGGAGATAGCATCAGATGGCTAGAATATTGCAATTGGCTGTTAGGAATGCTAAATTATGATAACGATTTTTTAAAAGAAGTCGTTTGGTCCTCCAATGCACCTACATTCACAAACGCTGGAATCTGAACGTTACTGGATAGTAGAAAATCAGAGACAAATTCGGGAAAGAAAACCACCGCAACGTTTTGGTGTTAATGTTTGGACGGGTATCTTGAATGACCATTTAATCGAAGCATTTATGTATGACGAATCATTAAATGAAGAAATATATATAAATCGTCTTTGTACGCATATATCCGAGTATTTGGATGATAGCCCATTAAATCAACATCAACATTTGTTGTGGCAGCAGGATAATACACCAGCGCATACTGCAACAATTGTAGGATTATTGAAACCGAGAATTTCCAAATCATTGGAGTGGAAATGGTTGAATTTTTAATGGCTTGCTACTCGGATCTAACACTGGTACACTACTTTTTACGGGGAATTGTCAAAGATCAAGTTTACAAGGGAACCCCCAGAAACATGGAGGCACTTAAAATTAGACTTCTCGTACATTTGATGCTATTCCTGGAAGATCCATTCACACAGGTGTACTAAATGCAAGAAAGCGTGCACGATTATACGTTAATAAAAATGTTCAGTTAGTTGAGCATTTATAGTAATTATCGTTTTGTCAATACATCACTTAAGTTATAACAAGTGGTTTAGGTTTACCATTTTTAAAATATCGTGATAAAATACTGTTATTTACCATTCAGTCCGTTTTGCAACCTACCATACATTGCTGTAATAAAAAAAGGTGAATCGAAATGTACCAAAAACCAAATTGGCATCCACAAGAAATAAGAAAATTGATAAAGGTCAGGTAATGACAAAACATTTTTTAACAAATTGAATTGGGCTATTCCATAAGGGGTAAAGGTGGCCATAAGAAAATGCTTTTATATTTCAAATATTATTTGAAGTAACGACACTAAAAATAAAAACAGAAATTCAGTTTTTACATTTTTGAAAATATCTTGGATGTCAAATGAGATTAGTCAAATTGCTTTGCAGATTATAAATCGGTGTGAAATTTATCAACTCTGTCAAATTTAAACATATCTCCATTAATAAGCGAGATCCCATGGTGAGCCTCCCATTTGAATCAGCTTGTATCTAACTATCAAAAACCAAATTAAATTTAACTATATAATTTTTTAATTAAATCAAACATTGCATTAAAAATATAACAAAGATGAAGTGTTTAGAAAAACTCCCTTTAAACAAAATACAGAGTTAAGTAATCAATACAGAAAATTGTGGAATAGGTAAAGTTCTTTGTATAGTTTCTGAATGACATTGGTAAACTGAAAGTTCTATTCCTTAACTAAATTTGCAAATTAAATTGTTATAAATTTATTGTTGTAGGCTCACCTGTGTGGAAACCAAGAGACAGTAGTTTAGAAGCAACCTCTACCACTCTCCCGCGAAAGGGCAAGGATCCCAGCACGACAGCGCTCAGCGCGTCGCGTAAGTCTCTTGTTGATGTAAATTGCGGTATAGAAGTTCATAGTTCTTTTAACAAATCATAAAAGCATTTTTTCAGTAAATTGTATTTGACACTGATAGTTCTTTAAAATCCCTAAATATGCATTGTTTCTATCAATGTATTTTACCAAATCGAATGTTAATGTTACTTGCAAAAGCAGAGTGCTGTGCAAATCCCACACATGGTTGACTAATTGCCATATTGTTGAGCTGTTGCATAAAACTTATTGTTTAAATCCTAAATGATTTAATTCAACAAAATAAAAATAATTTTTTTTAACAATTACAAAGATGTTGGACAGGTTAATATGAAAACGCGATTTTTATAAACAGTGCTTAGCTTTCTTAAACCAAAGAGCTGCTAGTGCAAAAATAACATTGGTTTCTTTTATTATAGTGAACCCTAGACTAAGAACATTTAGACGATTATTCTAATATTTGTTTTTAGAATTTTAATGCCTTCACACACCAAGTGAAAACCTGAGAAGAGTTAAATAAATTAAAAGATTTCCTGGTGAATGCAGACTCGAGTCTAACTCCTTATCATCTACGTACACTGCTCATTAAGACAATCTTGATTTAATTTTAGTAAGTTACGATTTAATGAACACTGTTTTATTGTAGGTATTAATATTTTTTATAGGTGAAACTTATCTAACAGTCAGATTAAAAGAAATGTAAGCAAATTAAATTGTTGTCTGTTTATGTCAATGCTCGTTTTTAGTCTAGGGAACTTGTGCATGCCTTACATAAATAAATTCTGTTTGTGTTAATAATTAATTATTTGTAAATTTTTTACTGTATCGTTCAAATTATTGGGGAATTGCTTGGTTCTGTGTTGGAAAAATCGTGAAGATTTGCAATTTATGATAATTTTAAGCAATCTATTATCTTACTATAATGTTATACAAATGTATTATGCAAATTAATAAATACTCAGTTACCGTATTTCATTATGGTACACATCAAGACGCTTGTTTTAAAAACTACAAAAACATCAATTCTCATGTTACCATTCTTCCACATATTTATTGATTACTTAGATAATTAAATGGAAAAAATTATATATCAAGTATATTTTTATTACTTCGGTAAGAATATGGCCGACTTTAGACTTGTACAAAGTGCAAGAAACTACTAAAATTTATTTAAATTCTCAAATAAAATGTGCTACTTCCAAAGAGTTAGCAGGAAATATATAAGCTATAAACTGTACATATATCTCGATAAAAACTTAATTCCTTTTGTAGGTCTAATCTTTTCTGAAAATTTGTTGTATTGTTTAATTTAACAGCTCCTCTGGCACAAAATTCCAAATAGCATGCAAATTCAGTTTCTGTTATATTAATAATGCATCCATTTTAATGATAAAAATAAAATATGAAAAACTATCGGAAGTGAAAAATACATTGTTACCCGTAAGTCGAACGGGCCAGTAAGAAAATAACAGAATCAGTAACGGAATGCTTGCCCAAATTACATGTAACAAAGAATGGGAAAGAAAGAGAAAGAAAACGAATGCTGTACTAAACACTGTTGGAGATTGGGGAGGGTCTAAAGAACAAGACAACAGGACACACCGCCTCAATTTATCATTTATAAAACATCTGTACCTGAAAGGATAATTAAACACAAAACACATGTAAAATATAACTCTAATACGTAACTTCTACAAATTTAAATAGCAAAACAAACTTAGATATTAATTATATCTACGTAACAAACAAATTGAAGGATGTTTTCTAAATAAAAGAACTATTCCATTGTACACTCCTTAAGTATTGCCGCATAATTTAGAATAACAAAATTAAGTGACATTTAACAACTGTAATTAATAACAATAAAAAAATATCATATACAAATATAACAAGAATCTTACATACATTAACTATGAAGAGCTCGACCAAAATAGAACCTACTAACACCTAAGAAAGAAGTACATATTTACAATAATGTCTTTAGGCACCATCAACATTAACAGTGAATGAAATGCCAATAGTTAGTCACTAACCCAACTCGTGGATAATTATCAAGTCTGTCTACAATTGCAACACCAATTAGCACAGTTATCCATCAATATAAAAACATTATCGTACCAAGCTGCACCAAATCGTTGTTCCAACAATTACAGTATTAGGTAGACAACATTGTGTAGCTCATTATCTCTAAATATTTATCTAATATCATCAAATTCAGGTATCGTAAGTAAATGAAACAGTCGTACCTTTTGGCATTTAATGATATTCGTTAATGTAGGTTGTTGAGTGTGATGTAACTGCAAGGTTCTTATCTCATCATAACTTCATCTGCATACAACGATAGCAAAACAAAATGAGTGGTAATGACGATGTGAAATTTTGTAGTACAAACAAGTAAGCATTGGTTCAAAGAACCTAACAATGCGGGAATATACGACTCTGAAGGTGCGCTAAAAACCGAAGAATATTGGTTTCAAACAGCTGAAAATATAAACATTTCTATTACAAGAATATCGCCCTTCAATTACCTACGAGTCACGTATAAAGAGAGAGCAGGTTTGTACCATAAGTGTTTATAACTGTTCAGTTGGTTGACAATACGTATCATAGAAAAACCAATGCAAACTAACACTAAAACTATAGTGAACTCATTCAACCAATCTATTAATAACATTATTTTCTGAAGAATACTCACAGAAATTCCATGTGCCATGTCAGCAAACGACAAATATGGACAGTTTTGGAGAGCAGAAAGAAACACCGCCAAATTTAATATGGATAGTTAATATATCCTCCAAGCATACTTTGCAGAGATTTCTAATTTTTTGTTTTTCCAAGTTACTACTATTATAATACTAATTTCCATTAGTAGTCCCTGGCCAACACTTTAATGGTGAACTACAGATAATACTATTCTAAGATCCAAAAGTGGTTTCCAACATTAAGTACAGGAATAAGTTTGAGCAATATTTTATCTCTCAAAGAGAACACAGCCGCTCTACCTAATTAAAATTAAACTAGCAACATTCAGGAAATTCTTATTAACTACATGTCTAGATAAGAAACCAGAAAGTGTAATATAAACAGATAGACTTGAGAATTAAATAAAGAACAAGTAACGTTGGTTGCCTAACTGAGCAAGTTTGAAAAATAAAAGTAGCAAATGTGTATGTTCAAATAAGTAGAAATTCAAATCGTTTAATTAAGGTGGTAGTACATTCACACATACAAAATGGAATGCGACAAAATGCTTGTAAAACAAATTTCTTTCACTATTGACATAGATATTAATGTATGGAATATAAGTTGGATCCTCTTTTTTTAAATATTTTTGTTCAAATCGTGCGTATACCACATTTAGTATACAAATAATTACAAAATGAATCTTTAATTAGACTTACTCATCAGAACCTACCTGTAATACTTTGGGTTGTCTGATATAATTTGCATCACAAAGTAATACTAAAAGGCTTGGATGAATAAATTCGTTGTGCGACAATTAAAAAATTGCATTTCCAGTATCTTCGTAAATTAGTTTTTGTATTTTATTGCTTCAAAGCCGTTTGCTTAATGAACCCCTTGATCATCAATAACCATATGTATTAGTAAAAGACATATGCAGTATTCCTGAGAGATTATTAATTCAAATAGCCCTTGCATCCAAAATTATTCAAATTAAAAACGTATTGTGGTATAAAACTTAATATAATCGAAAACTTTTTTTGAAGAGATGATGGAAAACTTTAAGATAGGTTAGAAGCATTTTCTTAATTAGAAAATTAGTACCCAAGTACTTGGGTGATGTGATTCTTCCTATTTTATTTAGATCACCATCTGACTTCTTATCCAAGATTAAATTAAAATGAACTACCTACTGTTCATTTATTAACGTGGACATTTAGCATCCCATATGTTTAATTCAATCTATTGCAATGCCATTATTCTATTGTCTAATGTCTTATTGCCTTTTTATCCTATTCTGTTATTCTATATTTCTATACTTTTGTACTTATGTTTCAGTTCTACATTTCACTAATTGTACAACCTTAAAGTAGGTAAATGCCATAATTATAGAAATAGCTTTGTAGTTCATGGTTTTGCAAATGGAATATGCACCCCAAACTTTCAGCGTCACTGGTTAAATTGCTTAATTTACCCTTCACTTTCTGCGTAAAGCGAAAGCTTTTTATAAGATGATTTCGCCTAGCAATATGTCACGAATAATGAATTGGAATGGATACTGAAAGCTTAAATGGTTAAACTGCTTATAAATAAATTTCTATACAATTACATTTCTAATTACAGATTAGTTACGTGTTCTTTTATAAACTAGTAGGTACAACTGCCTTATTCATGCATGCTGAATATAATTATATTGAATCTCATTCGATGCTAACCTAATTAAAATGCTAATGCATTTTTATTAAAACTATAGCCACTTCGTAATGCTTATTACAATAATTATGTTTCTGATATAAACAATTCTGTTCATATGCACTGCCTGAGTTTTACATCAATTATCCTTGACTATACAGTTAGCTTTGTTACATGAAAACTGTGTATGGTCCCTTAAAATAACTGTGGAGTTTTGAGTGATTCTACCTTGCTAACAGGACTAAATCTCCAACCATCATGACGTCGATAGTTTTGTTCTTATTAGTTTTGCATTCCTAAGATTTGGTTGTGTATTGTGCCACATCTGATGATATTCTTTTCCAATTGTACTAGGTTTTTATTTTTTTTAATAATCACTCGTTACCACAATGTCCTCCGAAAATTGAGTTTTTGTAAAAAAGTTTTAATAATTGCTGTCGCTGCTCCTTGATTTCTACACTCGGTTTTGGATATAATAATACACATTTACTCAATATTGACGATGCTGACTTCTAGATTTCATTAATTGTACAATGTTTAAAAGTGCTCTCCAATATGCATAATTTAATATTTCGATATCTTAATTCACCAGCTGTCTCCTGTAACTACAGTAGAAGTTCCTCTAGTGGAAAACTACCCTTAATTAAATGAATTATTTGCTCTGCTATACATCTTCCATTCTCACCAAAATGCAAACTTATATAGTTTGGCGCTACCTTAAAACCTACCCACAGTATGTTAATTGACGCTGCGCCATTTCATTCTAATTCAAAAATGTTTATTTTATCTATTATATCATATCTATTTCTACCCTATATAATGAATGATTGCTTTAAATATCTAACTTATCTCTAATGACTTCTATAACTTTCTCCTCGTGGTCTGTTCCTTGATTTACATTATTGTTGTCTTAATGTCCACACTCATAAAATTAGACATTTATAAATTAAAGTTTGTATATTTTCATTGTTGGCTCGCCTCATCTAAGTCCTGATATTACGGGGCGTGCTCGTTTTCCTGGTCCCGGATTCTGTAATTTTTCGATCCATTTTTGACTTTAATACTCTTACTAAATTCTCTTGGTCTGGGGATAATTTATTTTTTCTAGTTTTTCAGTTGCGAAATCTTGTAATTGCCTAAACTTACGTTCTAACTTATTTACTTCTGACAATTTACTAAAAAAAAATAACTTATTTTTTGCAAGCTAAACCCCCCAATAATTCATAAAATTCTTTTAGTTTTGTTAACAATTTTTGAAATTTTGCCCCTATTAGCGACATACCATACTCATTTATTGCGAGTTTAAACTATTACTTTTAAAAATATACTTTACTCACTAATTATGTTGAGTACTTACAGTTTAATTATGACATACTTGTCAAAGTTTTCTCCATACTTTATTTTATTGTTTCTATTCCCAAACAGAAAAAAATTTCTTGCATCCATCCTGGAATCTTCTGCATTATAGTTTTTCAAAGTAGTCTTATTTTGATATTCATTGATACCACCAATCCAGTTCTTATAAAAAAGATGCACGCCTTAGTACATTTAGAGACCAAACTGTTGTTTATGGGGATTTTTGGGGAATTTGAAAACTATGTGTTAAAACGTTGCTCTATTGCAGAACTTTTATTTATTGCAACCTTTTGTACTCACTTCACCTTTCTAAAAATAAAAAAATCTGATCACATTCTACTAAAGTGTAAAATAATGTATTTATTTAAAGTTATATAAAATTGCTCTGGCGTTGTTTTAGTAATTGATACTTTAACAATAAGGCTGATTAATGATTTTAAACATTTTGAAATGCCACAGTATGTACTTCATTTGATCAGTAATGCTCATAGGGTAACATTTAAAACAAATTTCTAAAAAGTTACAGGTTAGATTTATTTATTAATTGATTCATTGATCTGATATGTTTCACTGCTTGACTTGGTATGCGTCACATTTTTGTTGCAGAAACGTTTTCAATTTTGAATGTATTTATATATTTATATTATTATACAGCGTAATTCGCAACTTTATCTAAATATTTTAACTAATGCTTAAGAATGGGCCATAAATTGGTATTAATGCAAAAAAACTTTTTATAAAACTAAAATTTAACTGGATGTTTTTTAGGATACGAATAAAAGTAAGGAGGGCTACCCACCACATGCTCTAATTAAAATTCCTTGGTGGGTGATCTCTGGTATAATATTTATGCTGTATGACAAGTCTATCGTAAAGTTTATGGTATGGTTCGGGATTTAAACTTTACAGACCCGCAAATTATTGTTTTATTATTAGCGGTGCTCATGACACCGAGGAGACCCTTCAAATAATGTTTATTTGTTACTCATTAGTAAACTACACTTTTTGAGTTTCAATACAAACAGGTAGACAGCTTGTAAAACGCTACTTTAAACAGCAAAATCTTTTATGTTTCCTATGAAATTAAAATTAACAGAAAGCAGAAGTAGGTTAAAATTGGAACTGCATGTACGTTAAACAACGAATTGTATTGTGTACCAACAAATGCTTACTGTCATTTGATGCTTTTATGAATGTGGTTACTGGGTATTTTCAACACTGATACCAAAAAGAAATTGCAACTGCTAATCATGTGCCACTAGCTTGTAAAGTAGCGTTTTACAAGCTCGCTAGCTGTAAAATAAAACACCCATTATTTGTATGAAAACTAGAAAAATGCAGTTTACTAATGAGTAACAACTGTACATTATTTGAAGCGTCCTGTCGGCGTCCTCGGCATTGCTTATAATAAAGCATATCAATTCACGGGTTGTTAAGCCTTAAATTGCAAACCATACCATAAAGTTTTATGATAGGCTTGTCATACAGTACAAACATTATGCCGGAGGTCACCCACCAAGCAACTCAGGTGTGTGGTGGCTAGTCTCCATAATTGTATACGTACTCTAAAAGCATCCGTTTCATTTAAGTTTTAAAAAAGATTTTTTTTTGCAAAAATACCAATCCATAGCCCCATTATTAAGCATCAGTTAAAATATTTCTATGAAGTTGTGAATCACCTCAAATAGCAGAAATGTACGTTTCGAGTACATAACCGACAATTATTACGCAAACTTAAAATGTACATTTAATCTGGATTTTTCATTATTGAAGTAACTTATTCCTACCCAAGGAATTAACATTTTGCTTTAAATTGATAGTTTTTGGAATTTCAACAAAAATATCGTCAAAACTTTTGATTCTTTAGGCATCATTCTTGAAAAGTATAAAAGACGATATATATTTGTTAAAAGTTATGACTTTTGAAAACCAGCACATTACGCTTATTTCAGTGTGTCATTTAATTCAATCACTTTATGTACTGCTAAAGATTTGTAAAAGCTTAAAATTTGTTTAAATAAAATATTATATAATGTGATAGAATAGAACTTTATTTCCTTGAACTCACAATCTAAACTCTTTTACATCAGGAATAAAGCATCATTTTATTCTTTTGATGTAAATAGCTATAACATTTGATAAACAGATATAATCACAATACATTATTATTTATCCCTGGTGTATATTTCATGTTGCAATATACACTTGTTTTGTAGTTTAGTATACATATAGTTTAGTTTTTGATAAAAATATAATATCAATGTTGAATGAATTAGCAATTTCTTCAGCTTAAAGCTTGAAAGAATTACATTCTGAATCGAAAAGGCTGAAGATTTCTTTAATCTTTTTCAACACTGTCCATCTAGATTGTTTTACAGTTAAGTGCAAATGCAGTCTTTTTCATGTTGTCAAAGTAGGATTTTCAAGAACTATCAGTGTATATAATAAACAAAAACTATTACTCCAATGTAAAATCCTCACTCCCAATATCTTACACGATGTCAATTTTTTTAACATATAGATTTTAATTCTACAGTAAACTATTTTTTATATTTAAATTTAGATTAATTTTAAAAACAGTTAATTTTTTTGTATGTTTGATGCAAAGTACAACGTTTATGAGAATCAAACAATTTATTCAATCGCAATGATAATCTTTGTGCCGTGTAAATTTGATGGTACAAGCACTTTTTAAAAGTAATTTGGTTTGTAGAACCTTATAAACAAACTAAAGATTTATAGTTTAAAATTGTTGTTTCTAAAACAGTCAGTTTATATTATTTACGCTTTAAGACTAGAACAATGTTGACAGTTACAACTTAAAAGCATTGCAAATGCTTCCCGTTGTTCTAGAATCATATTTAACCCAACTATTGTTATGAAGATTTGTTGTAGTATTTTGTCTACAAAGTTCTATCTTTAAGAACAGTTTGTAATAAATTAAAAAATAAAAGCTTCTACACTATTGAAAAGTATTTAATGATTAGCATGGTGTAATCAAATCTTGTAATTACCTTTGGAAAATTTAAGCGCATGATTATTGATAATGTTAATGCTTTCCCAACCCAAAGTATAAGAAATAGATAACTTTGTATCACCGAGTATTCCATTTAAATGCGCAACATATAAATGTTGCATCAGTGTGTTTTGCTTTTGTATTCTTTAGAAATCTTGATACGTTCATCTCAAAAATCATGCTAGTTCAGGTATGAAACTCAAGATAAAGAATTCGGTATTGGTGTCATTGGCAACCTTATAGTCTCATACTTGGAATTACAAATTTTATTTTAATAATTAGGTGTAAGGGGTTTTCAATCCAAAATTGAAAGCAATATTTCCCACCATTAATTAAAGTTGTATAAAGTATACTACAATGCATTATAAATGTATGGTTTGAGTTTCTACACTGTGGAGGAAGAACGCATAATTTACTACATGTATTTTCTCGAATACATGCTCTCTCACGCTTGAAGTAGTGTGCGCCATTGCCTCAACCAATGAGAACATTCAACAGTTAGAGGGTTTTTGACGAGTTTGTGCAAAAGATGCGATTATGGAGAAGATTCTCCTAAGTTGTTTTCTTGAACAGACGTATTTGGTAGTTAATGGGGTTTAAATGCAGTGAAGATACTATGGGATCCTTTTACCTTTCCTTTCTTAATACCTTACAGGTGTCTCATGTTGTTGTAAGTTTACAACATCTTCACAGTGAAGATTTTGCAGAAATCCTAACCCAACCAACACAGGCGCTGAGATTATGATTAGAGGATTCTTATTTGAATACGAGAAAGTGTAACTAACTCTATTTACCATAAATATCTATGTTATTAGAGGTAAGCTATTTCAGACAGTTAATTATTATTCATTCTTGTATTAAAAATCTGTAGAATCACGCCTAGTACTAATGTACATTTATCTGTAATTACAGTTACAAATAAATATACTTTAGTACCAGACGTTGTTCCACAGAAAGCGTAGCGTTGTAGGATTTTCAATACAATAATGAATAATAATTAACTGTGTGAAATGGCTTACCTTTATTAATATACGCATTTACGATAGATAGGGCTGGTTACGGCCTTCTCGTGTTTGGATGACGCTCCTCTAAACATAATTGCAGGGTTCTTGTTAAGGTCAGCAGTCTATTTCGGCAAATTTGCCCTTAAGTTGTTGCTGATGCCTACAAAATTGTGAAGCAAACGCTATTAGAATAAGGTACGGAAGATATACGAAATTTACAGGTACATAGCTGCATATTTCACGCACTATCTGTCACACAGCTGTTCATGAAGGTAACCCAAGATAAACTCCCCGATAATCGCATCGCTTCCCACAAAATCATCAAAACCCATATAACCATTGAACTTTCTAATTCCTTGAGACAATGACACGTTACTGCAAGCGTGAGAAAGCGTATATTCGCGAAAATACATGTAACAAATTACAGGTTCTTCCCCTACAGTGCATGGATCTCAAACCACACATTTATAATGCATCGTAACCTATTTTATACTACCTAAATTAATGATGGGAAATAATGCTTGCAATTTCAGATTGAAAATCCCCTATACCTAATTATTAAAATAAATTTTGTAGTACCAAAAAGCGAACCAATACTTAAATGAAATTGTAGTGTTTGCTTATTGTGCAGGAGTATTCAAAATAAAAAAAGTAGTTGTATTTACCTTACCTTTACCGAAATAAAATTCAAAATCCATTCATTTCACAGTTTAGAATTAAACAAAATATGACAAGTGCGGAACCAATCATATTCTGTTTTAAATAGCTTAGCTTAATCTATTAAAGTAGTAGTGTGCAATAAAATGGGTGCAAGTTTTAATTTATTGTGTTTATTAAGAGGCAATTCTAGATATAAAATTCTAATAACTAAAATTTATCACAAATTGTTCGTGCAGAATATGACCCAAAATAATAAATGCAACTAATACGTATGCGCATAAACTAGTAAAAAATAAAGTTCTTTATAATTGCAAATTCCAGGTTTCCACGACATACAATTTAGAATGTTGGAGATGCCTTTGCACTGAATTTTTATATATTATTGTTGTTAACATAAAAAACCAAACACTTAGAATGCTTTCATACATGTACAGTGTATCTGCAGAAAATCTTAAAACGTATGGCCAGATGTTTTAATTTTAGAAATAATTTTAGGTTGGAAATTCAAAGTCAAATCGATACATAGTTCAATGATATTAAAGCAAATTTGAAAAATTTTACAATATGATCACAATGTCAATTTAAAGCAAAATATTGTACATAATCTTTCAAAGCCAATTCAAAACCACTGAGCCTAGGTGTTACATTAATAACTTAGTGAGCAAACATTAAAAAGAGCTTTCATCTTTTTAACTTCGTAATGACAGGTCTTAAATAGGAATGACAATGGATACTCGGCTACGTACCCGCTAACTCACTGTCCGATTCAGAATTTTGATACCGGACACCCAATAATTAGATGTGGAAAGCAGATGTTTGCATTTTTCTTGGAATTTTGTTCAATACCATTGAAAAAATGTGTAAATAACAAGTCGAAACATCAAGCAAATATTGTAAAGAAAACCACCATATAAATACTATTGTGATTATGCGATGACCAAAATAGTAAATGCCCTTGGAAAAATATGTATCATCAATAAAGGTGTTGTGAATTGTATAGTTGAATGTCGTGCCGGCGATTTAAATATTTTTGTTAGCTTTCTTCAAATAAAACCACCAGAATCATACATCAGATTTATAACAATACAAAATATTTTTTAACAAACAATCTTTCAAATACTAATTACTACATTCACAACAGCCTTTTCTTACAAACAGTATCTTAAATATAACATCTATGAAAAACAACTTCCTCTCAACGCAAATTCTTTATACAAGAAATTAGAGTCCAAAATCTCTCTTTAAAATTAGAATGATTACTTACTTATTCTCGAATTTTAATCTCGTAATTATAATTCATAAACAACTCCCTAATTAAATCTTCCTTAACATGTACAAAATTTATAAAAATAAGTCGTATAATTTAATATTCTCTCCCTTAAAAAACATATTGAAACATACCTGAAATCAGTTAGGTACTTTCACTACTAAATTCAGCACATGTTAGGCATAACTTTAACTACGTAATGTATTATCTAATTAGGTCGGCTGCATGGTGACATTTGATTCAAGACTATTCCTCTATTCAACATTCATTGCACTTATAAAGCGAGCCTCTAATGACGTAGCAACTAGAATTTTCGCGAACAATTTAGTTGTTGTTTCCATGTTTGGATAGGTTCTAGAAGTAGGTGTGCCGTACATGTCTGCACTAACTTTCGAGAATTGATTGCTCTCACTAGTGTTTCACTACCGCCTTAGGATGGACGTTTACTTTTGCGTTATCTTATCGGTTCCACGAATTGTAAGTTCCTCAATTCTTTACGGTTTTATTATCGCTCTCAGTTATTTATGTCGTTTACATTTTTATTTTAGCATTTGATTGTACAACACAGGTTAATAAACACATTCCTCACTACTTAGAAATACAACCGTAAATTCTTCATGGAATATGCAATTGATGTTTAAAATTTAATTTAATACACTTTCATCAAAATACCGACGTACGTTTGGTGTTAAATGAAACCTCTTTTTCCATATAAGAATTAAAATATTATAAATGCGGCTTCTTGTAAACTTCTTTCAAGAATGTAAAAATGATAAAAAATTGATCAATTACTAATTGAATTAAAGACCGACATTTTTTTGCAGAGGTATCTAAATGTAGTAGCACCGGGCAATTTCAGTGTTTTTACTGCAAGTTAGTTCTCGGGCAATTTTTCGGTGTATTTGATCGGATAATTATTACATAATTTTCCAGTCTTATTTATCGATTAACTGTTGGGTATTGGTTAATTATCAAGTAATGGGTAGAACCCAGGTATTAATTTTGGGTACTCGAGTACAAACAGTATAAGGTATCATCTTAAATTTATAAAATAAAAAAAAATGATTGGTACAATCTAACACTCACAACAGATTTAATTTTGCCCTGGTGTGCAGGAGTTAAGAAATGGTCAATACATGTACGTTATGATCAAAGCATTACTAAAAATACTCGAGAGCAAATACAAAATTATCGCAATAATTAGAGTAGGTGCAATAAGCATATAAAGTGAAATCTCCCTAAAGGGACACCTCTAAAAAGCGGCCACCTTTTTTATATGAACAATTTTATGACATCGACAATTTCTATGTGTACTTCAATGGAATTCATATCTATTAAGAAGGCACTCCGTTACCTGGATGCAGACACTGAGACTTCCACAAATTGTTATTTTGTATCTCAAATAAGTGGGACATTTTGAATGTAAAATGTATAGATTAATGGCAAGCAAAAGTGGAGTACAACAAAGTTTGAAAGAACAACGTATGTTAAATAAGGTAGGAATGTGCGTTTGATATAACGCAATCATGTAAATTTAATAATCATATTATACAAATTAATTATTGCTTTGATGTGATACAGATTATTTTTTGTACGTGCCATTCCAACTTTAGTTAAGAATTTACTCAGCAGTTTAATTGTTGTACATAGATTAAGAAGTAACGTTTAGTGACTTGTATTCCACTTTCAAAATTAATGTGCGTAATATAACGTCACTATCACCAAAAAAGTGAATGTTGACCTTACAATAAAGGGTGAAAATTATTAAAGCAGCCAATACAGAAAAACTCAGTGTGCGTAATCAAGCCTGCCATTTCCATATTGGAAAAACTCTAGCGGCTTAAAGTGTTAAAAACTGGGAAGAATTCCTGAAACATTTTCACTCAGATGCTAATCCTACATAAAAATGTGTTTTTTTAAGACTGAAGGTCGTACTATTGCAAAGCTGTTATGAATGATGTATAAAAGCATGAAATATAAACATTCATTTATCAAGGCCAATCATTAGATCAAAAGTTAAACAAATTGCAGAGTTTAAGCAATGAAAATTTTGATGCTTCTGCAGAATGGCATTACAAATTTTGCAACCAACATACGATCAGCTTTAAATCAATTTGGATGAAGCTAGCATTGTTAATCCTATAGATGTTGCTAGCTTTATAGATACACTTCCTGGCATAATAAAATCTGTACTCAAAGGACAGGCTTTAAAATGAGGTGGGTAAAAGTCGTTAAATTTTCAATGCATAATTTTTTCACATTAATCCTGGAAGTTGATCCTATTACTCATGGCAGTCTTTCTGAAAAGTTCAAAATTACTCTTGGGTGGTTTTGTGTTAATGTCTGCAATCATGTTGAAATTTCACAACATTATAATTACCAGGAGTTCCATCATTTAACTAGAAAATGCAAACATAAAGAAATGTTTTTTCAATGCTCTGGCGAACACAACCATACACAATGAAAATCTTCAGTCCTCAAATGTGTCTACTAAATGATTGCTAATTCAACCTATGGAATGAGCCTTAACGTCAACCACAATTCGAAAGGAAAAAATTGTTCTTGCTGTACAAGAGTACTGAAAGTACAACAGTCATGTACCAACTATGGGAATATATAGCAACTAAAACCTTCATGTACAAATAAATCCTTCCATATCGGTCATATTAACATCCGTACTTAGTTAAATGTTTCAAACAGTGTACAGATATTTTAAGACATATGGATTTACATGTGAATACTTTATTTGAAACTTGAATTGTGCCTGACTTTCTTTCTGTCCTTGTTATGTCATCAGGCTACAGCATTGTAAGAGCTGACAGGTAATCAAGGGGGGAGGGGGGCGATGTTTGTACATTACAAAAGATGTATTTACAGTTTCTGAAATCCTCAGCGAAAATCCTCGTCTCGAGAAGCTATGCACAAAACTTAAGTTACAAAAATTGACTTTAACAGTAAGAGTTATTTACAGACTACCGGCTACTAAATTTACTTATTTATCAGAATTAAAAACTACTCTCTTTAGTGAAATCCTAGACTAAAATGGGATTATTTTAGTGGGGCGGTGTAAATGTTGATTTTATGAAGCCTTACAACCTAGGCACCATTTTTTGTTTACACATAAGCATGTAATATATGTCTGCAAAGTTATTTCCACTTTTGAATAATGTACATACAGCTTTGCGCCCATAAGAAAAAAATGTGAATAAAAATAGAGTCAATTCATTAAAATTCTGAGATTAAATTTAAATCATAGTTGCCTTTTATACAACTCTATAAATGTGATCAAGTTACATTAAATGATAATTGAACTACTATAAGAGTTGCTTTCAAAAGGTTAGTGAAATTTTAAAGCCAGATGTTACAGGTATAATGTGCATTAAATTAATAAAATTTTATTCAAAGGGGCGGAACACTCCGTAACAATATAAGGTTGTGTCAACTAACTGCGGCGGTGCAGGAGTGGGTTCCTATTCAAAATAAGAAAAGAATAGAAAAAATTTTTGAAATAAAAATAATAAAGAAATAAAATAATAAATAAAAGGGTTGAAATACCAAAAATTTGCGTTACATTAGCACTTACAGTGAAAGGTTTTTCTCTTTGTCAAAATCGAGGGGCGTCACACTACCGTCTACAGCAATTCTTTTGATATTATTTTTACACGGAAGATGGTTGTTTCGCATAAATATTCCTTCTTGTGGTTTCCTAAATTCTGTAACTTTATATACTACCTTTCTCAAACACTAGATGAGCTGAATATCCTTTGCAATTAGATGACTTTACCTAGCTCCCGAATGAATTCAAATAAAAATTCAACCTATACGTAAACTCTATTAAAACAAAATAATATCAATCAAAATACAAACCTAGTTTTGTAAAAAAAACAATTTCTTACCTTCGAATCTGGCCAGCTATTGCTAAAATAAATCCTAAAGAAGAAAATATTAATTACATCCAACAATAATAATTCATTCCAAACTTTTCCCATTTCCCATATGAATCATGTGAGACTATAAATTCCAATTTAGTTGGAAAGTCATTTAATAACACAAAAAACAAGTTTTTCGATCTATTTTTCATTGTCAATTCCAATAATAGTGATTTTTTATGCTTTTACTAACTTTGGTTCACCAATAAAACTTTCATTTTAGATAATATACACAATTCCGTCACTAATTAGTCAAACCAAATAATTATTTTCAGTTTATTAATTTTTTATTACGTACATACAAACAATAGACATCTTCAGTTCACAAATGTATGTTTCATGATTCTAAACGTAAAAGCTCATACTACTCACAGTTTAATTCAATTCTTAAAACTTCCATGTTGTCCAGAGACATCCAGTGTTTCAATTTCAGCTAATCAACTATTTTAACTCAAAACAATTCACATATTGGACACGCTGGTAGCCTTTTACTTACAGCACACAAGTTTTCAAAATCCCATGCGTCAAAAACATTCCTTACCAAAATTGCAAGCGAAACTCTAAAAGAAAGCATGCACATCGTTTTAAATTTCCCACTAAGGAAAAAGCTGTGTTACATCTTGAAGCTGGGTTTGCTCAATATTACATCTAACTTAATATCATATCAACCCTCAACCATTCGGTCAAGTACGCCTTTTTCTATTTCCGTGTATCTCTACATTTTGATGTTTTTAATTAACAGTTCATGGACAATCGACTTCAATTTTCCATTAAATGCAACTATCGTCATTCAACCCCCACTGTATAATTTCATTTTCGCGGTGTAATATATTTTAATCTATGCATTTTACACACATTGTTGTCACACAATAGTGTATTTTAATGTCATTATATACAATAAACTTTATATGCGATGTCTGGTCACATTAAGATCTGTTTTCTATTTGCCGTTTTAGACTGTCATCATCCTAAATTCTTACCTTACAATGTATATTGAAACTATGTAATATTGTACTTTATTATCGGAATTGTACTTATAGAAACAAGATTTAAAATATTATGTTTAATTAAGAATAAATATTTATGAAGTCTATTATACCAAGCACGTCCATATTTTAGTTTGTACATTCATATTTTAAAAAGTTTCTTTTTCCTCTAATTTATTTCTAGCATAACACAATGCGTTACACAGACTCGGAATTTTTTTAAGCAAAAATTCCACAAATCCCTTTCTATTTAATCAATGTTGTATTTTTACTTTTTCTGAGACGTCAATAGTGTTAACAATAAAAGTAAATATGCTTTATTGCATTTCTCATTTTGAAAATGTACCGTATGATGCATTTCCGATGTTTATTTCAAGAATTTAAAGTATTTGGTTAGTAATAGCTGTTTTCTGCTAATTTGCTACAATTCTAATGCTGCTAGAGTCAAAGATTTTTAGTATTACGAACTTGTTTGAGTAGAATCTTAAAGCATTTTTTTAAATATACACTCATAAATTTTGTACTTTGCATCATTATAATTTATAAATTTCATATAGTAAATATTGACTTGTGATATCTACCTTTATGTTCTACAGCATGCATGCCAAACCTTTCTTGATTTTAGTGCCAAACTACTCTGGTAACCTTAAAGTCAAATTTTCTTTGAGTTACAATTTTCCTAATAAAGGTGCCAAATATTATAATGTTACAAATCTATGGCTTCCAAAGCTGTAAAATGCAATCAACGAATTAATTGGTTACCCGTCAGTAAAACCTGGAAGAATAACCTTAGGTATAAAGTTTTATAATATCTATGTGTTTCAATAACTTTAAAAAGTAATTCAATGCAATCAACTACAAGTAGGTAATGAGGAATAGGAAAGTCACATTATTAACGAAGAATTTATAATATTAGAAAATAGTTGAGGCATGAATAGATTTAACTACATACATACCTAGTTGTATTTTGAACAATAGTCTATCACTACCTGTTTACTTGTTAAAGATTAATAAAATATGTTATCATTATTTAACGTTATCTATTTATTCTCTGTTAAATGTTCTCATCTTCGTAGATTAATTTAAAATCTTTAACACATTTCAGAGTCTAAAATCCATTTTATAGATCAATTGTTACACGTGCTTTATACAATAAACAATCTTAATACAAATCAAGATAACATATTGTATTAATGTGATCGACAATTTGAATATTTGTTATACTATACAATAATTTTTTGTTAAATTACAAGATTTTCTATTGCACAAATGTTATGAGTTACCTACTGTAATACAAAATAAAGTAGGATTAACTTAAAAATATATAAGAGACTTGATGTATAATGGACTGTTTTTGCATGAATGAAAACATCAAGCCACTAAAAAGTAATGTATGGTAGTCTTATTACATAATATAACTGTTACTAATAATTTTCATTTATTATAATTTTTCCATAATATTTATGCATGTCTCTGTTAGCATAGGTGATTTTGTAAGTTAGCCCAATATGTTACAATGGAAGCATACAATTGTAAGACTTATTGTTCGTTAAACTTTATACTAAGTGAAGCTATTTGGAATAGATGTAAGAATTGAAAGATACTAGTCAAAACGAATTAAGTATTAAATCTTGTAACTTATTTAAATTAATGATTTATGTTAATGTTTTGCTACAGTTGTAAAATTTTTATTAAATTTTTGTATGTATATCAGACCTATGTTGATGTGAGTATGTACAATTTTAAAACACGAAACTTTAAATAAATGAAAGCAAGATACTAAAGATTTTGAATAATTTTTATAGTAGTATGATTTAAGTAACCTATTTTTTATTATGAAGGTAAGTTATCACTTTATACTTAAATTATTTCTTTCGTTTTGTAATAAAATTACAGTAGTTAATTCCTTGAAAGTTCTAATCCATCCTTAAACAGGTGGCATTTACATCGCCAATAAATAACCTATTTTTACCAAAATTGGTTGGTTGTTAAAGATAAAATGAGCATGAGCTTTCGTTAATGAATTTTGATTTGCCCCGAAGGAGCGGGGATGCCGTAACAATATAAGGGTTGTCAGCTAACATCAGTGGTGCAGGGGTGGGTTCCTATGACAGAAATTATACAAGAAAATAGAAAAATTAAGTAATAAAAATAATAAAATGGTTGAAATACAACAACTATGTTACACTATCACTTACCCTGAAAGGTTTTTGTTACTTGTTATAATCGAAGGTCGCTAAACAGTCTATCACAGCAATCCTTTGTTACGTACCGCTTTGGTCACAGAATACCTAGCCGGCAATCCACCGGTGAAGTACTCTGCTAAAATTCTATTTCGGTAAAATACCGAAAACTTCTACTGTACTATGTTACGTTGAATTCTAATAAAAATCAGCCAAACTATATACGTTCCTAATATATAAAGTCCGTTTTAATCAAAACCGCATTCTAAAAATTTTCACCTATTTAAAAATAATACGAAAAATGATTTTGTTCCAAATTTAGTTGTTCATCTAGATATATTCAGTTTAATTAAAATCCTGTTCAAATATTTTGCTAATTGGCAATAGAATTGCAATAAAATATTCTATTTGCGGTTGGGTGTATAAAGATTACGCTTCGTTAGGGCAAGGTCGCCTGTTATTAGTGGTTATAACCCTGTATTACGTCGATAGCCGAAGCTCTGCGCTATACGCCCCTGTTCGTTAGAAGATAAGTGGATCCCTAAGGTCGTATACACATTTCCTTTACTACCTGTTTTTGTCTCGTTTCAACAACTATGTGACTAAAATTATTTGCGAGTTAAAATTGTGGTAAACCCCAGTTTTACCACAGCCAAATTTAAATACACATTTTTGGAATGTGATAAACTACTTCGCTTTCTCCTCTGTGTGTGCGGATTAAATTATTATTTAGACCAACTATTGGGTGTAACGTTTCTTGAAATACCAAATTTTAGTAATAATAAATGTAAACTACTATGTTCTGATATTTTATGTATTAGATTTTTTAAGCTCACGATAATGCTTAAGAGCTGTTGTTTTTAGCGGGGAAACTTTCTTTTTGCTTTAGTTGGTTAATTAATTTAGGGGGTAGGGCCCTAAAAATGACAGCTCGCCATGTATACCTTTGGCTTTGTTTGTACTGTGTTCGGAGTACTAATGTACTCCTGTATATACATTTTGTATCTTGCTTTGATGTTAATTATAAGGTTTTCTGGATGTCGATGGTTAATTTATTGAATGAATGAGTGCGAGTGTGTTTGGTTTATTTTTATTTCAGGTCCTCCGTTTTTTTGTTTGGGTATTTCTAAAACCCCGCCCACTCACTGACTGAACCCGGACAGTCTTTCTTTTTTGTAGGTTTTTTTTTAGGCTACGGCTATGCACGTAGCAACTAACAAAATGGTTGCCGAATAATTAGGTAGGACGGGTGGTGTAAGTGTTTGAATTCAGGCGGCTCCATGGCGTAGTGGTATGTGTGTGACAACTACGTCCAAGGTCACGGGTTTGAAAAATGTTAGGCAAACATTTTTCACAAAAATACACCCTCGTTCGGATGAGGTAAAATGGAGGTCCCGTGTGTGAGTGTTGTCACGCACGTTAAAGATCCCTACCTTGCTTGAAACAGCAAGGGTTCGGCAAAATTCCAAATTTTTCAGGTAAAAAAACTAGCTTCCTGGCCAATGTAGTACCTTCGGGTGGAGAATTGAAAAATCACATGTAATGTAAGTGTTTGAAGAGTGTCCCAGAAGGCTATCGGGTGTGAAATATGTCTTTAACGAAAAATATTTTGGGCACCACATAATCTCGCTTGGTCTATGGAAAAGCCCTAAAAAGAATAACAAGAGGATACCAAGATCAGGAGAGTGACACAGGCTTAAAAGCTACCTGAAAAATTATTAAGTGCACTATTGCCTAAACATCAAATAAACCTAAAGTATAAGAATACTAGAAAACCTATGCTAGCTGAAGAGGTTTCTAAAGTCAAATGTTAAATGACGTGAATATTCAATCATGCCTGTAGGTAACTGCAAAACAATTTATTAAAACAACACTGTAATACAAGGTGTCTACTGAGATTCAAAAACGAAAATTTGTGACTTTTAGTGACTTTTAGTGACCATTTTATAAAATATTAGTGACATGTGTTAAAAAAACTTGTATTTATTCTATTGCTGTTAAGTTTCATAATATTATAATCACAAAATTAAGTAATTAGGACATTTGTCGTACTTAAGTATATAAAGGTTATTTGAGAACAACACAATTTAAATTCATAATGGTTTTAATTTTTTCTTTAATGTTTCCAACTCAATGTTCAATGCTTTTAGTTCTTCAAAGTTATGCTTCTCTATGTCCTTCTGTTTCTTTTGTAAGTCTGCAACTTCCTTCACAATCCGCTTTTTACTGCATACTTCCTTTTTCTTAGATTTCTTTTTTCAGCAATAGCTTCACGTCTTACAGAAGATGCATTCCTTACAGCATGAAGCATTTTCGCAGTTATATCTAAATTCTTAAATGTTGCTTCATAAATTAATCTTTGTGAAATCAATGATCTTTCTTCTAAGCCGCCCTGCAAGCATTCTTTGTTTATAGAGTACCTTCTTTCTACCATAGCATTGCTATGATTCATTTTCAAAATTATCCTCACACAAGTAAGAAATTGTTTATCGTTTATAGAGGATTTTACAAAAAGTTCGATAAAATATATATCCAGCCTTTCATTACGCCACTCTTTTAAAGAATCACGTTCTGATACATACAAAGTTTCATATTGTCTTTTTATACCATCGACACAACCTGGACTTATATGTTTCTTTTCTACAAATTCTTCTAATGCGTCTTGAATCCTCTGTTTCCTAAGTGTTTCACTTTTCATTACATATGGAGAAAGACATGATGCACCTCTAACAATTTTATATTTAAGAGGTGACTTTTCACTGATTTTCTTAAAAAGGAGTTTAAGAAAGGTTTGACAATCTTTTTTAAACACTAAAATTTGAAGTTCTGAAAGGTTTTTTCAAGTTCTTGATTGCCATTTTAGCTCCAAAGCCAATATCAATCTGCATTGGTGATAACAAATTTTTGGCAACTTCAAGTTTAATATTAATTAAATCCAAAGACGTTTTTGCACTTTTTATTAATTCGTTTTTTATAAATCTTTCCCCAATACAACACAGCAACGAACTTAGATCGTGATGAAGAAAGGGCAACATCGGCTCATTTGTTTGATATTTAGTTAAAAACGATTCGAGATCAGACACTATGAACAAAAGAAATTCTAATTTAGCTAGCAAGAAACTATTTGACACAGCTTTACTGATTTTCTTAAAACTAGCACGATCTGGTGGACAAATTGAAACTGCTGTAATATACTTTTTAAGAGGCTCTAATAGCTTTATTGCTCGCTGTAAAACACCACCATTTTCCACCCATCTTATTGAACAAAATTTGTGTGGAAATGTTGTTATACCTGTATGATAGATAAAAGTTCCTCTTCTAGCAGGAGTGTCTTTGAAAAGGTAATACAATGCACGCAGAAATTAATGGATAAACCAACCAGTGTCATTCTGTGCTGTTTTATACGCTCCATGAACAATGTGCCTCTCACACGTACCAAGATCAAACATTACGGGTCATCATCACTTCCAGATATTCGAATGTGTTCTTTTAGTTCCCGAAGCATCTTCAGATTCACATTAGGTCCATCCATGTTGATGTTACAATTTTTTTTTAATTGGTATACTAAGAGGATCCAGGGTATTTAAAAAACCATTTAAAAGATCGATGGCAGTGGTTTTTTCAAGAAAACACGAAGACAAATAATTTGTTTTAACCATATTATCTTCATCATCCCAGTATCTGACAAGAATGTCCATTTGGCATTTTGCACAACTTTATTCAGGCTTTCGCCAAAACTTATACACAAAAAATACAATTTTAATTTTATTTAAAAGTTTGTTTTGGAAAACGGACCCAAGACAAAAGTGGTAATATAACATATTTTGTCTTTGTGTAACTGCATGTTTTTTGCTATAAAAAAATCTGGGAACATTATTGGAAAAAGTTCAGTAGCATCCTGATGCAGTCTTGACGAAGAATAAGATACTATCTTGTGCATAGTCCATAATATTTCAGCTTTAGTAATCTCATTTCGGATCATGTATGACGCAATATTTTTATTTTCACAATCAGCTTCTTCAGAATACACTTTTGCAGGTAAATCAGCTGTTACTGAAGCTGAAATATCATTTTGTTGAGTCTGAGACCGGAGTATTTCTAACTAAATTATTCTCAATAGTTGGTTGCTTCATATTGAGTATTGGATTAGCTATTTTAGAATGCTTTAGTCCCTTGGAATGAAGTGTTACATTATATATTCCAGCTTTTGAAATATCAAATTTTTTTGCAGTAGACACAAAAAGCAACGTGAAGGTTAACAGGTACTGGTTCTAACCAGCTTTTAAAAATCGGGTTTGTCAGCCAAAGTTCAGAAAACGAACACTTTTCAGGCATTTTTACAAGAAAGTTTTCACTTTAAGTACATACGCACTGTATAAGCTTAAAAACGTAAAATCTTGTCACGTTACAAATAATCAAAACGAAACACATCTCATAAGGTTTTATTTAAGACTGACTTGCGATAATATTCTTTAAATGCGGTCGTCCGGATGCTACCTACCCCACATTCCAATTCCCTATTACAATGAAGGTCATTGGCGCCACGGCCACAGTGTCTGGGATTGATTACAATAGCAGATATTTATTATGGCCGCATACAATAATAAAAAAGCATGTCAGAAATATACACACAAAACTGCTGCTCAAGCATTGATAAGCCGCGATTTCTAGATTCAAGGCGTCAAACAAAAACCGCAGGGTTTATATAACCCAACCGAATAAATGTATAATGGAAAGAGACAGGCTGCTTTCGGTGCGATGAAGGAATTTTTTGTCCTTTAACATTTATTTGTTGCAACATCTGAAGTATGGCTATAAAATTTTATGACGTATTTGTAGAAATACATACGATAATCAAACAATGAAGAAAAAATTCGTGACCGAGATATAGGATTTAGTGACTTTTTGTTACTTTAGTTATCGCAATACGAAATTCATGTTTTTTTCGTGACAGTAGACACCCTGTAACTATACCTAGACATTAACTGAAAAAACGAAACACTATTGTACAAGACTCTTGTTTCTAACTGCACGCACCTTTTCATTACAAATACATAATACAGTCACAAGCAATTATTAAAATCAAATATATCCCAAATTTACCAAACTAAAATGATGACATTACAGATTGTATTGAAGTACAAAAAGATATCGACAATATAGTGAGATGGCCCAATGATAATAGTCCGCATTTTAATATAAATAAATGTGTGGTAATGTCATATATATGGAAAAAGGTTATTTATTATCTATGACTACTATATGCAAGGATTGAACTTGAAGCGAGTTAATGAAATGCAAGACTTGGGTGTCACATGTGATACTAAACTGACATTTAACAATCACATTACTAATATCACAAACAGAGCTATGAAAACATTGATTTATTGATAATTAATAATCTATAGGAACACTGTGGCACGATTTAAATAAAATTAAATAAAAACCCTTAACCACAAAAAATATTTAAATTACTAAATACGTATTCGACCACTATGTGGCCAAAAACCTGTAATTAAAAAAAAAAAAAAAGCTGTTGTTCTGGAACACTTCAGAGGATATTCTCCTCACCACTTAGGCTGAAGTGAACCTTCCCAACCTATAATTTACTATATTGTTGCTTTAAACACTATCGAGGATATTCTCCTCACCCGCAGGCTGGTGTTCTCAACAACAATATATGAATTCACTTGTTTGTTGTTGAGAACACCAGCCTGCGGGTGAGGAGAATATCCTCGATAGTGTTTAAAGCAACAATATAGTAAATTATAGGTTGGGAAGGTTCACTTCAGCCTAAGTGGTGAGGAGAATATCCTCTGAAGTGTTCCAGAACAACAGCTTTTTTTTTTTTTTTTAATTACAGGTTTTTGGCCACATAGTGGTCGAAATATGTATTTAGTAATTTAAATATTTTTTGTGGTTAAGGGTTTTTATTTAATTTTATTTATTGATAATTAACTTGATACACCCATGTATTACATAATGATTTTACATATGCTGCAACTAAACACCAGCTTTTCTACTATTAGTCATAGGAAAATAATGTAAAGTAATAATAATATAATACACAACTTACCTAATTACTAATTGTACATCAATTTATTAATTACATACCAAGAATAACTGATTCAATGAGTATTTAAATGTATCGTATGATTGACAAAACATATCTACAGATTTACAATGAATATTAAATTCACGACTTATCCTTGAAATTGCACTGAAATAACTAAAATTCTACCTGTGGAAAGAAATATGTAAAAAATTTGCAGAACGTAATGTCCTTAATGGAATATTCAAACTAAAAACCCCAATAGTTCAGAACAATCTATAAAAGAATTAAACACTAAACACTAAACACAAATCAGTAATTATGCACCTATTTTGCAATGACACCATATTTAGAGTTCGTAAAGTACTATTGTAATTACAACAGTGCACTGCAATACCTAACTTATATGCTGCGAAATGTAAAAATTTATGTTGAATTGATTCAGTTTTCTTTATGTATATCATATAACTAGGTGACCAAATGCAGGAACAATATTCTAAGTGTGACCTAACCAATGCGCAATTTCAAATTTTAAATGTAATAATATTTCTAAATTCATCTGAAAATCTCATGATAAGGCCTAGCATTTTCTAGATTTAGAAACAATCTCATCAATATGTTGCCTGAATGTAAGTAGCACATCGAAATGAACTCCAAGATCATGAATATCAGTAACAACTCTCAAGGATATACCATTTAACATATATGATGATTGAATTTGAGATTTACCACGATAAAATTTTATGCAATAACACTTTTGTAAATTCAACTGCAAGTCATTCACAACACACCACTGTTGAAATCTATTTAGGTTGTTTTGCAAGTAAATACTATCTGACAGTGAAGCAATAGCAGTAAAAATTTGGATGTCATCCGCAAAGAGTAAAAACTTACATCCCTCAAATACCGATTTAATATCATTAATAAAAATGGAAAAAGTATCGGCCTTAGGTGTAATCCCTGCAGTACACCTGATGTAACCCGAATTGCTACAGATATATAATTTTTAATTTTCATGAATTGAACCCTCACACACAGATAACTTCTAAACCAGTCAAGCAGAATGCCACCAACTCCCGACGCACACAATTTCTCTAACAAAAGTATATGGTTAACACGGTTGAAGGCTTTAGCAAAATCACCATAAATAGCATCTTCCTGTAGACCAGCTTCAGAGGCCGTAGAGATATAATTGGTATAAACCAGAAGATTCGAGGCAGTGGATCTTCCTGCACAAAACCCATGCTGCTCCCCAATAATAACATTCTTAAATATGAAAGTTAATTTATCACACACCACACTTTCCAGTATCTTTGGAAAACAACTACAAATAGAAATTGGATGATAATTCTTTACATTTGATTTGTCCACCTTTGTGAATTGGTAACTCAACTTCCAAAGCTCTGGAAAAACACCACTACTTAAAGACTTATTGAACAGCATCATATATATATATATATATATATATATATATATATATATTATGCTGTGAAACCTCTTGGATCACCTGGTCCGTTGATTTTCTTCTGTTAATCGCCTCGGCTGCTCCTCTAGATAGCTTTCATCCTCATACATAAAAAAAACAAACACATTCCTACCACAAACATCAACGTTAACTCTATTTACATCAATATTCAGAATACATTAAATTTTCAAATTAAATTTCAGCATAAAATTCAGTTTTCAAAAAATTTCAAGATTAATTTTATTATCATTTTAATGTGCATCCAGAATTAAAGTCCTTGTTGGATGCCTAGTAATTAATATAACAATATAAGCAGACCGGAGTCTGAGTATAAAGGAGCATCTACCACCCTTTACGTTAATTAACCAGGATCGTCTAATTGAGCTCAAAGACATACCCACATTTTCATCATATTCCCGAACATCAAAACAAAATACCCTTTTACTTAAACAAGCAAATTTCATCTTAAAATTAAACTTTTATGGTTAGAACAATTTCACTAATGTCCATTTAAAGTAAATCAATTATAAAGTCATTCAATACACACAAAATGTCAAACAAAATAGTATAATTTACCTGAAGGTTACTGTCCTCGTAACTTCAAAGTATCGTTTCTTTAGTTAATCACACCATTCAACAGGATTATATTTACGGCTTCTGATTCTCTACGCTTTTAAAATTTTCTCGATCACCATCCATTCAAAGTCGTTTCTGGGCCTTTCCGGAACTCATCTGTGTTTATCTGACCCTTGTTTCATGGATCCAGACACGTATTTAAACCATTTAATTATTAACACCCCCGAAAAATAGCAAAGAAATTCATGCTTCTGTCACCTATATATACGCCAAAACTGCCTACTTTTGTGTATACATTCGTCGTTGTAAATTTTGCTGATTGGTACAGTGAAACTAAATTTTATTATCTTGTATCTAAGTGCACTGAAGTACATTCATGTTAGCACGTAAATAACAAGCTATTTTGAATCACTAAAATATACTAGCAAACTTTAAATTATTTAATCAAACTAAAATGCACGGTTTAATATCTTCAATCAAGTCGCGTATGTACGAGCTTTTAACGCATCGAATCGTCAAAAGTCTAAGAGGGCTTGTTTATCTTCATCTCGGTATATATAGCAAAAAGCCTGTCTGTCGGTCGAGTCTCTAAAACGGCCAGTTTCTAGAATTTCTCATGCTCTGTTCCCAGTCTGTTGCTCGCACGTCGATTTTTACGAATTTTCACTTGCCCCATTTAAATCTCAGAAAATTTCCACACGGCACGCAAGCATGTCCGAGAAAAACTAATTGATTTTGTACAGAAATTGTTGTTCTACCTCTGATATTTGCATCCTATTTTTAACCAATTGTGACCCCCCGTGACGTTGCTTATATCCCGCCTTTTACAATATGTGTCTTTGCTTGACGCATTTTCTCTTTCCTTCTCTACCGTGTTCTTATTGGTGCAACTTGATATTCTTTATTATCGATTATTTTAGTCCACATGGAGTGTGAAATACCCAGCTTTAGCAATTCTCGTAACTATTATGCGACGTTTTCCCCAAGATTCTTTGAAACATTAATTATCTGCAGAATTTACGCCGAATGTGATATTTAAACTACGCAGGTGTTCAAAATAATATTAATTCTCAGAGCTTTATTCCGTGGTATTTTAATCTTGGGTATGTTATTAACGGTTTAATTAACTCCAATTAAAATTGATTTCTATCCTTTTCATTTTTAGCGAATACAACTTAAATATTAATTATTATATGTACACTTTGTTTTACTACCGGTTACTTAAAATAGGGTTAATTAATATAAACTTTGCACGTAATTTCTCTTTGTTTAGGAATAATTACATTACACGCAGAGCTTTTCAATACTGCTTCTTTTGATATAAAGCGTCTTATAAATAATTTAAATTTCTTATTTTTACTGAAACGACCGAGTTTATTTATGCTTCAAGGTTTTAATAAAGCGTATTATTTAATGAAATTCCTTATACACGGGGATTAAAATTATTTGATGTGATTATTTAATTTTCTACCCTGGTCTAAATATGAGTAATATATATATATATATATATATATATATATATATATATAAGCATCTTGTAAATATGAATATACAATTTTTAACTAAAATAGGTGGAATACTATCTGGCCCTGGTCCCTTATTTCTCAATTTTGCTATAGATTTCTGTTAATGAAACACCTAAGCAGCTAATGTTAACTAGTTGTTTATATTCAACTTTTGGCAGAGCAACATTGTTGCTTGAATACACTGATGAAAAATATTTGGCAAATAAATTAGGAACATTCAGACCAATGGCTGTTTCATCATCTAAACTCATAGCATTTGGAATATTGGTATCCCTTCTTAACGAATTCACATAGTGCCAAAAGCAACCTGCATTATTGAATATCATATTTTCGGTCTTACAGACAAATCTTGTAAAATCTCGCTCGTTTAACACTGCACAATCACTTATTAACTGTGAGAAGACTAAGAAGATTCTTTAAACCTTTTATGAGCAAGCTTCTTTTGCAAAACCAAACTTTTAATTCGTGTGAAAACCATTTTAGAAAGTTAGGCGTTTTGATCTTCTTACAGGTATATGTAGTTTCATGGCTTCATATAATATATTGTAAAACACATGTATAGAATGATCTATTGTCTCACTGTTTAAAATGGTTTCCCAATCATAGCTAGCAATGTAATTGCAGACATTTCCATAATTACCATGCTTAAAATCATAATAAAATTCATCATACATTAAGGATGAAACATTGTCCTTAAGATTCGGTGTTGCTGTTATAGCAGGATGGAAATTATCACACTTAAGAAGAGGATCAAATGTAACATCAAACTTTGTTCCCATTATGTTTGTTCGATACTTATACTATAAAGAACAAGGCTTCTATCTTAGACGATTATCAAAAACCTGGTTATGTAGTACGTATAATTCAGTAAGTCTGGTGAAACGAAGAACAATGTATAACATATTATATCAGTACAAAATTATTCTTAGTATTATTGAGGATCTTAGTTTCTTAGTTAGAATTAACTTTAATATACCGTCCCATTATATTAGAAATGTAAATACGTTCTACATTAGCAATATTGCTAATACTAATTATTATCAGAATTTTCTTTTATATAAGATATGCGCAGCATATAATTCGTGTCAAGACAAGTACGATATCCTTAATGTTACATTTAATAACATAAAGATGCAATTAACGGAAATATTATAAAAGTTTTGTTTCAATAATATGTTCTTGTATTAGAATGTACTTTGTAATAGGGTGTAACCTGCCAAATACTTAAATAAATAAACAAATGTTAAAATCTTAACATAAACACACAGGCATACTATAGGTACGTTTTATCTGTTCATGCTATGAATTTCAAATGTTTATTTAGTTACAAACTCCCTTGTATATAAATATTTATGGTTCCGGGTTGGGAAAGTGTTATTTTATAAACTAAGGTCGACGTTTCGCCCACTTTTGTAAGGGGATTCATCAGGACAAGAAGCGAAAATGAAAATTAATAATAAGAATAATAATAACAAAGATAAGAAGGATAATATTAAGTAGACAAGTAAAGAGTATGGACTGAACTAGTAGACTCACCAGCCCATTAATCCAAAAAGTGGTAGTTTATATAGAGCGAGAACTTAAGTTCTATTAACATCAAACAATTTCAATACAAAAATACCAATATACTTTCCTTAAAAGAAAGAGCTAAACTCCTTAACCTAACTTTGATCAGGTATTGTTGAAAGAAATCCAGAGATACATTTAATCTAATCCATATAATCCTATGATTACTTCGAATTTTCCCGTTTCCCATATTAAATTACACTACATTTATATATTCCAATTTCTGGAAATGTCATTAATAACAACCACAAAAAACAGTTAAATACTACGATTTCCGTTCTGTTCTTTCATTGTCTATTCAAAATAATTTAAAGGCAATACGTACATATTTTTTAATATTTTAAACTGATAACATTATGCTTAAATTTAATCAACACTCGTTCATCGGTAAATCATCGATCAATAAAATAATAACCTTCACTTTAATAAATTTCCTATTGCATAAATATACGCAATACATATTTTCAGTCCACAATTACATAATTATTAGTTCTAAATGTAAAAACTTTCATATTACTCACATGTTTTATTCCAATTTCTTAAATCTAAGAATGTCCAGACACCTTAAGTGTTTCAATTTCAACTAACACAATTCTTTTAACTCGACACAATCCGCCTATTTAAGCCATCTTCGCAGGTAACCTTTTTATTACGCCATACACAAGTCTTCAAAATCCCATGCATGGTTAAACCTCCTACACAAAACTGTAAGAGAAGTTTCACAAAAGCTCACACACAGTTTAAATAATCCCCTTTGGAGAAAGCCGAATTACATCTTAGTTTCGTTCGACGTTACTACCCACTTTACTGCAGTCTTGCTTGCAGAATTCTAAATATACAGGGTATATTATAACATTTTTTTGTTTATCTCTGGCATTGTTGTGTTGGTTGATAGTGTAACAGGGGGTACCCAACACTATGCCAACTTCTCACAAAAGTCGAACATAAGATGATGTTTGTATCCGTAGATGGTAACTGACTTTTGGGAAACTTCCGGACTAATTCTGAACTCTACTTCTGCGGGATGAGACTATGGGGGGGGGGGAGCGTCGTCTAATAAATAACGAATAAGTCAAGGCGCCACTACACATAAAAACTTATAAGTATCGTCGAATATATGTTTAGATACTTCAACAAACTAATTACATTTTAGAACCATGAAGCCTTGACCTTAAATTCATACAGACTCTATACCTGAAATAAAACATGTGGTCAAATAAATAACATGAAACAGCAATTTGCGTCTCTTTACAAAAATATACCAAAAAGTATTAAAAACATAAAGCTTCGATTTCGGATGGAGTAGCAACTCACACCATTACACTACTTTGTAAGAATGTACTTTTTCACTCACTTTGTAGCAAAGTTACACCAAAACTATGTGAGCTTCAGGCTGAAATGGACATCTTAAGAAATAGTAACGTTGATCTAATCAGGCTATTAACTAGCAATATTAAATCCACCAAGTATGCTAAATCTACAAGTTTAATGAATCCAAATGTAGAGATAAGGAATATTGATTTAAACCCAACACCTGCAGAGAAAATTAATATGGATCAATATAAGGTATGTGTAGATAGTAAGAATGTCAACAATGTTTATGATAAGAGTTCAATACTTTTATCAAGTGTTTACAAACAAACTCCTATTAAAAATATAAACCATACTGAAGCACAAGTAATTCCACAGAAATGTACTTCAATGACTACTAGTGAACCTAATATTAAAATTCCTTTAGAAAAAACTGAGGCATGGAAAGTTGTAACTCTCGGAAAAAGTAAACCAAATGTTATTGTTGGGTCTGCTCCGATAGTTGACCAAAACGAATTCGAGGCCTTAACTGGAGTTCAAAAGTGGAAATGGTTACACCTAAGTAGAGTTGCCCTTATGATTAATGGTGAGCCGCTGAACTTAAAGACATTATTGGCTACCTCCGTGAGGATGCAACGGATGTAGTATGCTATCGCATTAGCAGTACAAAAACATTTAGTACTTTCAAAATAGATATTCCTACAAATATTAAAAGTAAACTTATGGATTTTACGTATTGGCCGGCTAATGTACAAATTAGAGAATTTATTTTTAAGTCACCTAAAGGACAGTTGCATGATACTGTTAAAACAACTGCTTTTTTAGAGAAAGGAACAATACCCGATCACCCTACGAAGTAAATTTTATTAATGAGCAAAAGAGTACGTTTGAATTGTCCCATAATGATAACAGTGGAGATTATGCAGTTGCGGTTTGTCATGCTACTGTAACAAATATATCTTTGTGATACTTCCAAAATGTTCGTGGTATCTGTACCAAACTTCTTCCTTTCTAAACGTCTGTTCATGATTGTGAATATGACGTTATAGCATTAGTTGAGACTTGGCTTACGGATGATATTAATGATTTGGAAGTATTTCCTGAGCTATATACTGTATACAGATCTGATCATAGCTATGAAGTGACTGATCTTTCACGAGGTGGAGGATCGTTGCTTGCCATTAGGAATTTCTATGCAGTGCTGAAACTTGATCTTTCCAGTGTTAGCAGTTCTTTTGGTGGAATTGATATTGTTGGTTGTAAATGTAGCTTTCAGTTCAAACAATTGTATATTTTTGTGATTTACATTCCACCTTCAATATCTATTTGTTTACTTGAGACTTTACTTGAGTATTTAGAGCGTTTCGCTATTTTCAAAGTCTTAATAATGGGCAATTTCAATGTACCGAAGGCAAAATACGATATAAAGTTATATGAATTGTGCACACCAGATGGTTATTTGCTGAACCTTCTTGTCTATTATGGAAAAGGGACAGTGTACAATGAGAATGGACACACTGCTTGTGTTGTTTGCGAAGTAGCTAAAAAATATTTGGGAAAGGGACACACGCTGTTCATGGATAACTACTATACTAGTGTAGAGCTAGCGAATTTCTGTACAAGAAAAACACGCACATTGTTGGTACTCTCCGCAAAAATAAAAAGCACAATCCTGCTAAAGTACTATCTACAAAATTGAAGAAAGGAGAATCTATTTTTTGAAGGAGGAAAAGGTGTTCGTGCAAATATGGATGAATAAACGAGATGTTCTTTCAATTTCCACAAAACACAGCTGAACTAAATGAAGTAATAAATAGAAAAGAAAATATGAAATTCAAGCTATTGAGTATCATCGACTGCAACAGTAATATGTCAGGCATTGACAGATGTGACCAAATGGTTTTGTATTACTCCACACCTCGAAAATATGTGCGCTGGTATCTGAAAGTATTTTTTCATTTGTTGGACATTTGTATTTGGAATGCTTGTTTTATATATATACAATAAAGTACATTCTAAGAAATTTTCGTATCTCGAATTCAGAGAAGAACTAGTGAAAAGCTTATTGATGATAAATAACGCACCGAATCAAAGTCAAAGTACAACAAATCATTTTCTAATAAAAAATTCTAAAAGACTCAGGTGTCGGGTCTGCTCTGCAAAGAAGAAAAGATCTGCAACATTTTACATTTGCGATACATGTACAGCCGACAATAAGCCAATAGGACTTTGTATTGGTTATTGTTTTAAATGTTATCATGATAAAAAATAAATTTTGTAAGTTTTGAACTATCTGTATAATAAAAATTAATTTTCATTTATATTTCAATTCGTTTACCTTAATACAAAGAAAATATTGTCACAAGTGAGTTGCAAACTTGGTGTCTCATAAATGTGACACTTGGTCTATGAGAGTGAATTTATTCCTATAGACCAGCGTCACTCTGATATGACGTAGGCTGAAACAGCAGCTACTGTACATTTTATACTTAGGAATATATTCCTAGTAAAGAGCATAAATTATATCACGTCATATTTATCAAAATAATGTGTGGTCTGGATTGAACAATCTTCATTTACCCCCCTGGTAGTCGGTGTGTTAATAGACCCCATTTAATTTGTTTTGTATAATGGTTTTAAGTCTACACCTTTTAGCCCTACCTCAGGTATACCACAAGCCTCCAATTTAGGTCCTCTCTTATTTCTTATTTTCTTTAATGACATTACTGAGAGCATCACCTGTTGCAAGCTGTTGTACGCTAATGATCTAAAATTGTTTTTTCCAATAAAGGAGTTACTTGACTGTCAACATTTACACCTTCAGATTAATCATTTAGCTGAGTGGTGCCGGCGAAATTTGCTCAACCTTAATTCTAATAAGTGCCATGTCATTACTTATACAAGAAAACTGAAACCAGCACTATACATGTATCATGTGGGGACAAATATCTTATTAAGGGGCAATATGACCAGATGACCTTGATGTTCTTTTTGATTCTTCACTTTCGTTTACTCCTCACATCAACAGCATTGTAACTAAATCATTCAAAACCCTCGGGTTCATCATAAGAAATTGCAGAACATTTACAAATATTGACGCTTTGAAATCAATTTACCAGGCACTGGTCAGGTCAAAACTTGAGTATTGCAGTATTGTATGGTCCCTTTTTTATAAGTAACACAAAATCTTAATTGAGTTGGTTCAGAAAAAATTTCTTAAGTTCTTATATCTGAGAATTCAGGGTGTTTACCCAGAGCAGGGTTGTAGTCAGAAAATGCTATTAGACATGTTTCAATTGTCTGATCTAGAATCTCGCAGGACTGCTGATGGCCTGACTTTCTTATACCAATTACTCCATAATTATATAGACTCCACTGAGTTCCTTGCCTGTATAAATTTTTTAGTTCCACGTTCTGAGTCAAGTTTGTTCTTTTTGCCTACTGCCAGAACTAATTTGCTGCTGAAATCGCCCTTATATGTGACATGCTCAAGCTACAACTGTTTAAGTGGCCAATGTGATATAAATGTAGGCTCATTGAATAGTATTCTGAATATTGTGAACAGCTCAAGTACTGCTAATTAATTTTTTTGAATAATTTTTTTTTTTTAAAGTTTTTTTTAAATGTCTAATGTTTTATTTTTTCCTATAATTGGGATATATACCTATTTGTGAAATCAATGATCTTTCTTCTAAGCCGCCCTGCAAGCATTCTTTGTTTATAGAGTACCTTCTTTCTACCATAGCATTGCTATGATTCATTTTCAAAATTATCCTCACACAAGTAAGAAATTGTTTATCGTTTATAGAGGATTTTACAAAAAGTTCGATAAAATATATATCCAGCCTTTCATTACGCCACTCTTTTAAAGAATCACGTTCTGATACATACAAAGTTTCATATTGTCTTTTTATACCATCGACACAACCTGGACTTATATGTTTCTTTTCTACAAATTCTTCTAATGCGTCTTGAATCCTCTGTTTCCTAAGTGTTTCACTTTTCATTACATATGGAGAAAGACATGATGCACCTCTAACAATTTTATATTTAAGAGGTGACTTTTCACTGATTTTCTTAAAAAGGAGTTTAAGAAAGGTTTGACAATCTTTTTTAAACACTAAAATTTGAAGTTCTGAAAGGTTTTTTCAAGTTCTTGATTGCCATTTTAGCTCCAAAGCCAATATCAATCTGCATTGGTGATAACAAATTTTTGGCAACTTCAAGTTTAATATTAATTAAATCCAAAGACGTTTTTGCACTTTTTATTAATTCGTTTTTTATAAATCTTTCCCCAATACAACACAGCAACGAACTTAGATCGTGATGAAGAAAGGGCAACATCGGCTCATTTGTTTGATATTTAGTTAAAAACGATTCGAGATCAGACACTATGAACAAAAGAAATTCTAATTTAGCTAGCAAGAAACTATTTGACACAGCTTTACTGATTTTCTTAAAACTAGCACGATCTGGTGGACAAATTGAAACTGCTGTAATATACTTTTTAAGAGGCTCTAATAGCTTTATTGCTCGCTGTAAAACACCACCATTTTCCACCCATCTTATTGAACAAAATTTGTGTGGAAATGTTGTTATACCTGTATGATAGATAAAAGTTCCTCTTCTAGCAGGAGTGTCTTTGAAAAGGTAATACAATGCACGCAGAAATTAATGGATAAACCAACCAGTGTCATTCTGTGCTGTTTTATACGCTCCATGAACAATGTGCCTCTCACACGTACCAAGATCAAACATTACGGGGTCATCATCACTTCCAGATATTCGAATGTGTTCTTTTAGTTCCCGAAGCATCTTCAGATTCACATTAGGTCCATCCATGTTGATGTTACAATTTTTTTTTAATTGGTATACTAAGAGGATCCAGGGTATTTAAAAAACCATTTAAAAGATCGATGGCAGTGGTTTTTTCAAGAAAACACGAAGACAAATAATTTGTTTTAACCATATTATCTTCATCATCCCAGTATCTGACAAGAATGTCCATTTGGCATTTTTGCACAACTTTATTCAGGCTTTCGCCAAAACTTATACACAAAAAAATACAATTTTTAATTTTATTTAAAAGTTTGTTTTGGAAAAACGGACCCAAGACAAAAGTGGTAATATAACATATTTTGTCTTTGTGTAACTGCATGTTTTTTGCTATAAAAAATCTGGGAACATTATTGGAAAAAGTTCAGTAGCATCCTGATGCAGTCTTGACGAAGAATAAGATACTATCTTGTGCATAGTCCATAATATTTCAGCTTTAGTAATCTCATTTCGGATCATGTATGACGCAATATTTTTATTTTCACAATCAGCTTCTTCAGAATACACTTTTGCAGGTAAATCAGCTGTTACTGAAGCTGAAATATCATTTTGTTGAGTCTGAGACCGGAGTATTTCTAACTAAATTATTCTCAATAGTTGGTTGCTTCATATTGAGTATTGGATTAGCTATTTTAGAATGCTTTAGTCCCTTAGAATGAAGTGTTACATTATATATTCCAGCTTTTGAAATATCAAATTTTTTTGCAGTAGACACAAAAAGCAACGTGAAGGTTAACAGGTACTGGTTCTAACCAGCTTTTAAAAATCGGGTTTGTCAGCCAAAGTTCAGAAAACGAACACTTTTCAGGCATTTTTACAAGAAAGTTTTCACTTTAAGTACATACGCACTGTATAAGCTTAAAAACGTAAAATCTTGTCACGTTACAAATAATCAAAACGAAACACATCTCATAAGGTTTTATTTAAGACTGACTTGCGATAATATTCTTTAAATGCGGTCGTCCGGATGCTACCTACCCCACATTCCAATTCCCTATTACAATGAAGGTCATTGGCGCCACGGCCACAGTGTCTGGGATTGATTACAATAGCAGATATTTATTATGGCCGCATACAATAATAAAAAAGCATGTCAGAAATATACACACAAAACTGCTGCTCAAGCATTGATAAGCCGCGATTTCTAGATTCAAGGCGTCAAACAAAAACCGCAGGGTTTATATAACCCAACCGAATAAATGTATAATGGAAAGAGACAGGCTGCTTTCGGTGCGATGAAGGAATTTTTTGTCCTTTAACATTTATTTGTTGCAACATCTGAAGTATGGCTATAAAATTTTATGACGTATTTGTAGAAATACATACGATAATCAAACAATGAAGAAAAAATTCGTGACCGAGATATAGGATTTAGTGACTTTTGTTACTTTAGTTATCGCAATACGAAATTCATGTTTTTTTCGTGACAGTAGACACCCTGTAACTATACCTAGACATTAACTGAAAAAACGAAACACTATTGTACAAGACTCTTGTTTCTAACTGCACGCACCTTTTCATTACAAATACATAATACAGTCACAAGCAATTATTAAAATCAAATATATCCCAAATTTACCAAACTAAAATGATGACATTACAGATTGTATTGAAGTACAAAAAGATATCGACAATATAGTGAGATGGCCCAATGATAATAGTCCGCATTTTAATATAAATAAATGTGTGGTAATGTCATATATATGGAAAAAGGTTATTTATTATCTATGACTACTATATGCAAGGATTGAACTTGAAGCGAGTTAATGAAATGCAAGACTTGGGTGTCACATGTGATACTAAACTGACATTTAACAATCACATTACTAATATCACAAACAGAGCTATGAAAACATTGATTTATTGATAATTAATAATCTATAGGAACACTGTGGCACGATTTAAATAAAATTAAATAAAACCTTAACCACAAAAATATTTAAATTACTAAATACGTATTCGACCACTATGTGGCCAAAACCTGTAATTAAAAAAAAAAAAAAAGCTGTTGTTCTGGAACACTTCAGAGGATATTCTCCTCACCACTTAGGCTGAAGTGAACCTTCCCAACCTATAATTTACTATATTGATGCTTTAAACACTATCGAGGATATTCTCCTCACCCGCAGGCTGGTGTTCTCAACAACAATATATGAATTCACTTGTTTGTTGTTGAGAACACCAGCCTGCGGGTGAGGAGAATATCCTCGATAGTGTTTAAAGCAACAATATAGTAAATTATAGGTTGGGAAGGTTCACTTCAGCCTAAGTGGTGAGGAGAATATCCTCTGAAGTGTTCCAGAACAACAGCTTTTTTTTTTTTTTTTAATTACAGGTTTTTGGCCACATAGTGGTCGAAATATGTATTTAGTAATTTAAATATTTTTTGTGGTTAAGGGTTTTTATTTAATTTTATTTATTGATAATTAACTTGATACACCCATGTATTACATAATGATTTTACATATGCTGCAACTAAACACCAGCTTTTCTACTATTAGTCATAGGAAAAATAATGTAAAGTAATAATAATATAATACACAACTTACCTAATTACTAATTGTACATCAATTTATTAATTACATACCAAGAATAACTGATTCAATGAGTATTTAAATGTATCGTATGATTGACAAAACATATCTACAGATTTACAATGAATATTAAATTCACGACTTATCCTTGAAATTGCACTGAAATAACTAAAATTCTACCTGTGGAAAGAAATATGTAAAAAATTTGCAGAACGTAATGTCCTTAATGGAATATTCAAACTAAAAACCCCAATAGTTCAGAACAATCTATAAAAGAATTAAACACTAAACACTAAACACAAATCAGTAATTATGCACCTATTTTGCAATGACACCATATTTAGAGTTCGTAAAGTACTATTGTAATTACAACAGTGCACTGCAATACCTAACTTATATGCTGCGAAATGTAAAAATTTATGTTGAATTGATTCAGTTTTCTTTATGTATATCATATAACTAGGTGACCAAATGCAGGAACAATATTCTAAGTGTGACCTAACCAATGCGCAATTTCAAATTTTAAATGTAATAATATTTCTAAATTCATCTGAAAATCTCATGATAAGGCCTAGCATTTTTCTAGATTTAGAAACAATCTCATCAATATGTTGCCTGAATGTAAGTAGCACATCGAAATGAACTCCAAGATCATGAATATCAGTAACAACTCTCAAGGATATACCATTTAACATATATGATGATTGAATTTGAGATTTACCACGATAAAATTTTATGCAATAACACTTTTGTAAATTCAACTGCAAGTCATTCACAACACACCACTGTTGAAATCTATTTAGGTTGTTTTGCAAGTAAATACTATCTGACAGTGAAGCAATAGCAGTAAAAATTTGGATGTCATCCGCAAAGAGTAAAAACTTACATCCCTCAAATACCGATTTAATATCATTAATAAAAATGGAAAAAGTATCGGCCTTAGGTGTAATCCCTGCAGTACACCTGATGTAACCCGAATTGCTACAGATATATAATTTTTAATTTTCATGAATTGAACCCTCACACACAGATAACTTCTAAACCAGTCAAGCAGAATGCCACCAACTCCCGACGCACACAATTTCTCTAACAAAAGTATATGGTTAACACGGTTGAAGGCTTTAGCAAAATCACCATAAATAGCATCTTCCTGTAGACCAGCTTCAGAGGCCGTAGAGATATAATTGGTATAAACCAGAAGATTCGAGGCAGTGGATCTTCCTGCACAAAACCCATGCTGCTCCCCAATAATAACATTCTTAAATATGAAAGTTAATTTATCAAACACCACACTTTCCAGTATCTTTGGAAAACAACTACAAATAGAAATTGGATGATAATTCTTTACATTTGATTTGTCCACCTTTGTGAATTGGTAACTCAACTTCCAAAGCTCTGGAAAAACACCACTACTTAAAGACTTATTGAACAGCATCATATATATATATATATATATATATATATATATATATATATATATAAGCATCTTGTAAATATGAATATACAATTTTTAACTAAAATAGGTGGAATACTATCTGGCCCTGGTCCCTTATTTCTCAATTTTGCTATAGATTTCTGTTAATGAAACACCTAAGCAGCTAATGTTAACTAGTTGTTTATATTCAACTTTTGGCAGAGCAACATTGTTGCTTGAATACACTGATGAAAAATATTTGGCAAATAAATTAGGAACATTCAGACCAATGGCTGTTTCATCATCTAAACTCATAGCATTTGGAATATTGGTATCCCTTCTTAACGAATTCACATAGTGCCAAAAGCAACCTGCATTATTGAATATCATATTTTCGGTCTTACAGACAAATCTTGTAAAATCTCGCTCGTTTAACACTGCACAATCACTTATTAACTGTGAGAAGACTAAGAAGATTCTTTAAACCTTTTATGAGCAAGCTTCTTTTGCAAAACCAAACTTTTTAATTCGTGTGAAAACCATTTTGGAAAGTTAGGCGTTTTTGATCTTCTTACAGGTATATGTAGTTTCATGGCTTCATATAATATATTGTAAAACACATGTATAGAATGATCTATTGTCTCACTGTTTAAAATGGTTTCCCAATCATAGCTAGCAATGTAATTGCAGACATTTCCATAATTACCATGCTTAAAATCATAATAAAATTTATCATACATTAAGGATGAAACATTGTCCTTAAGATTCGGTGTTGCTGTTATAGCAGGATGGAAATTATCACACTTAAGAAGAGGATCAAATGTAACATCAAACTTTGTTCCCATTATGTTTGTTCGATACTTATACTATAAAGAACAAGGCTTCTATCTTAGACGATTATCAAAAACCTGGTTATGTAGTACGTATAATTCAGTAAGTCTGGTGAAACGAAGAACAATGTATAACATATTATATCAGTACAAAATTATTCTTAGTATTATTGAGGATCTTAGTTTCTTAGTTAGAATTAACTTTAATATACCGTCCCATTATATTAGAAATGTAAATACGTTCTACATTAGCAATATTGCTAATACTAATTATTATCAGAATTTTCTTTTATATAAGATATGCGCAGCATATAATTCGTGTCAAGACAAGTACGATATCCTTAATGTTACATTTAATAACATAAAGATGCAATTAACGGAAATATTATAAAAGTTTTGTTTCAATAATATGTTCTTGTATTAGAATGTACTTTGTAATAGGGTGTAACCTGCCAAATACTTAAATAAATAAACAAATGTTAAAATCTTAACATAAACACACAGGCATACTATAGGTACGTTTTATCTGTTCATGCTATGAATTTCAAATGTTTATTTAGTTACAAACTCCCTTGTATATAAATATTTATGGTTCCTGGTTGGGAAAGTGTTATTTTATAAACTAAGGTCGACGTTTCGCCCACTTTTGTAAGGGGATTCATCAGGACAAGAAGCGAAAATGAAAATTAATAATAAGAATAATAATAACAAAGATAAGAAGGATAATATTAAGTAGACAAGTAAAGAGTATGGACTGAACTAGTAGACTCACCAGCCCATTAATCCAAAAAGTGTCTTGTGGCAAAGTAATTGGTGAAAGTAGCGAAAGTGGTAGTTTATATAGAGCGAGAACTTAAGTTCTATTAACATCAAACAATTTCAATACAAAAATACCAATATACTTTCCTTAAAAGAAAGAGCTAAACTCCTTAACCTAACTTTGATCAGGTATTGTTGAAAGAAATCCAGAGAGACATTTAATCTAATCCATATAATCCTATTATTACTTCGAATTTTCCCGTTTCCCATATTAAATTACACTACATTTATATATTCCAATTTCTGGAAATGTCATTAATAACAACCACAAAAAACAGTTAAATACTACGATTTCCGTTCTGTTCTTTCATTGTCTATTCAAAATAATTTAAAGGCAATACGTACATATTTTTTAATATTTTAAACTGATAACATTATGCTTAAATTTAATCAACACTCGTTCATCGGTAAATCATCGATCAATAAAATAATAACCTTCACTTTAATAAATTTCCTATTGCATAAATATACGCAATACATATTTTCAGTCCACAATTACATAATTATTAGTTCTAAATGTAAAAACTTTCATATTACTCACATGTTTTATTCTAATTTCTTAAATCTAAGAATGTCCAGACACCTTAAGTGTTTCAATTTCAACTAACACAATTCTTTTAACTCGACACAATCCGCCTATTTAAGCCATCTTCGCAGGTAACCTTTTTATTACGCCATACACAAGTCTTCAAAATCCCATGCATGGTTAAACCTCCTACACAAAACTGTAAGAGAAGTTTCACAAAAGCTCACACACAGTTTAAATAATCCCCTTTGGAGAAAGCCGAATTACATCTTAGTTTCGTTCGACGTTACTACCCACTTTACTGCAGTCTTGCTTGCAGAATTCTAAATATACAGGGTATATTATAACATTTTATTGTTTATCTCTGGCATTGTTGTGTTGGTTGATGGTGTAACAGGGGGTACCCAACACTATGCCAACTTCTCACAAAAGTCAAACATAAGATGATGTTTGTATCCGTAGATGGTAACTGACTTTTGGGAAACTTCCGGACTAATTCTGAACTCTACTTCTGCGGGATGAGACTATGGGGGCGTCGTCTAATAAATAACGAATAAGCCAAGGCGCCACTACACATAAAAACTTATAAGTATCGTCGAATATATGTTTAGATACTTCAACAAACTAATTACATTTTAGAACCATGAAGCCTTGACCTTAAATTCATACAGACTCTATACCTGAAATAAAACATGTGGTCAAATAAATAACATGAAACAGCAATTTGCGTCTCTTTACAAAAATATACCAAAAAGTATTAAAAACATAAAGCTTCGATTTCGGATGGAGTAGCAACTCACACCATTACACTACTTTGTAAGAATGTACTTTTTCACTCACTTTGTAGCAAAGTTACACCAAAAACTATGTGAGCTTCAGGCTGAAATGGACATCTTAAGAAATAGTAACGTTGATCTAATCAGGCTATTAACTAGCAATATTAAATCCACCAAGTATGCTAAATCTACAAGTTTAATGAATCCAAATGTAGAGATAAGGAATATTGATTTAAACCCAACACCTGCAGAGAAAATTAATATGGATCAATATAAGGTATGTGTAGATAGTAAGAATGTCAACAATGTTTATGATAAGAGTTCAATACTTTTATCAAGTGTTTACAAACAAACTCCTATTAAAAATATAAACCATACTGAAGCACAAGTAATTCCACAGAAATGTACTTCAATGACTACTAGTGAAACTAATATTAAAATTCCTTTAGAAAAAACTGAGGCATGGAAAGTTGTAACTCTCGGAAAAAGTAAACCAAATGTTATTGTTGGGTCTGCTCCGATAGTTGACCAAAACGAATTCGAGGCCTTAACTGGAGTTCAAAAGTGGAAATGGTTACACCTAAGTAGAGTTGCCCTTATGATTAATGGTGAGCCGCTGAACTTAAAGACATTATTGGCTACCTCCGTGAGGATGCAACGGATGTAGTATGCTATCGCATTAGCAGTACAAAAACATTTAGTACTTTCAAAATAGATATTCCTACAAATATTAAAAGTAAACTTATGGATTTTACGTATTGGCGGCTAATGTACAAATTAGAGAATTTATTTTAAGTCACCTAAAGGACAGTTGCATGATACTGTTAAAACAACTGCTTTTTAGAGAAAGGAACAATACCCGATCACCCTACAAGTAAATTTTATTAATGAGCAAAAGAGTACGTTTGAATTGTCCCATAATGATAACAGTGGAGATTATGCAGTTGCGGTTTGTCATGCTACTGTAACAAATATATCTTTGTGATACTTCCAAAATGTTCGTGGTATCTGTACCAAACTTCTTCCTTTCTATACGTCTGTTCATGATTGTGAATATGACGTTATAGCATTAGTTGAGACTTGGCTTACGGATGATATTAATGATTTGGAAGTATTTCCTGAGCTATATACTGTATACAGATCTGATCATAGCTATGAAGTGACTGATCTTTCACGAGGTGGAGGATCGTTGCTTGCCATTAGAATTTCTATGCAGTGCTGAAACTTGATCTTTCCAGTGTTAGCAGTTCTTTTGGTGGAATTGATATTGTTGGTTGTAAATGTAGCTTTCAGTTCAAACAATTGTATATTTTTGTGATTTACATTCCACCTTCAATATCTATTTGTTTACTTGAGACTTTACTTGAGTATTTAGAGCGTTTCGCTATTTTCAAAGTCTTAATAATGGGCAATTTCAATGTACCGAAGGCAAAATACGATATAAAGTTATATGAATTGTGCACACCAGATGGTTATTTGCTGAAGCTTCTTGTCTATTATGGAAAAGGGACAGTGTACAATGAGAATGGACACACTGCTTGTGTTGTTTGCGAAGTAGCTAAAAAATATTTGGGAAAGGGACACACGCTGTTCATGGATAACTACTATACTAGTGTAGAGCTAGCGAATTTCTGTACAAGAAAAACACGCACATTGTTGGTACTCTCCGCAAAAATAAAAAGCACAATCCTGCTAAAGTACTATCTACAAAATTGAAGAAAGGAGAATCTATTTTTTGAAGGAGGAAAAGGTGTTCGTGCAAATATGGATGAATAAACGAGATGTTCTTTCAATTTCCACAAAACACAGCTGAACTAAATGAAGTAATAAATAGAAAAGAAAATATGAAATTCAAGCTATTGAGTATCATCGACTGCAACAGTAATATGTCAGGCATTGACAGATGTGACCAAATGGTTTTGTATTACTCCACACCTTGAAAATATGTGCGCTGGTATCTGAAAGTATTTTTCATTTGTTGGACATTTGTATTTGGAATGCTTGTTTTATATATATACAATAAAGTACATTCTAAGAAATTTTCGTATCTCGAATTCAGAGAAGAACTAGTGAAAAGCTTATTGATGATAAATAACGCACCGAATCAAAGTCAAAGTACAACAAATCATTTTCTAATAAAAAATTCTAAAAGACTCAGGTGTCGGGTCTGCTCTGCAAAGAAGAAAAGATCTGCAACATTTTACATTTGCGATACATGTACAGCCGACAATAAGCCAATAGGACTTTGTATTGGTTATTGTTTTAAATGTTATCATGATAAAAAATAAATTTTGTAAGTTTTTGAACTATCTGTATAATAAAAATTAATTTTCATTTATATTTCAATTCGTTTACCTTAATACAAAGAAAATATTGTCACAAGTGAGTTGCAAACTTGGTGTCTCATAAATGTGACACTTGGTCTATGAGAGTGAATTTATTCCTATAGACCAGCGTCACTCTGATATGACGTAGGCTGAAACAGCAGCTACTGTACATTTTATACTTAGGAATATATTCCTAGTAAAGAGCATAAATTATATCACGTCATATTTATCAAAATAATGTGTGGTCTGGATTGAACAATCTTCATTTACCCCCCTGGTAGTCGGTGTGTTAATAGACCCCATTTAATTTGTTTTGTATAATGGTTTTAAGTCTACACCTTTTAGCCCTACCTCAGGTATACCACAAGCCTCCAATTTAGGTCCTCTCTTATTTCTTATTTTCTTTAATGACATTACTGAGAGCATCACCTGTTGCAAGCTGTTGTACGCTAATGATCTAAAATTGTTTTTCCAATAAAGGAGTTACTTGACTGTCAACATTTACACCTTCAGATTAATCATTTAGCTGAGTGGTGCCGGCGAAATTTGCTCAACCTTAATTCTAATAAGTGCCATGTCATTACTTATACAAGAAAACTGAAACCAGCACTATACATGTATCATGTGGGACAAATATCTTATTAAGGGGCAATATGACCAGATGACCTTGATGTTCTTTTTGATTCTTCACTTTCGTTTACTCCTCACATCAACAGCATTGTAACTAAATCATTCAAAACCCTCGGGTTCATCATAAGAAATTGCAGAACATTTACAAATATTGACGCTTTGAAATCAATTTACCAGGCACTGGTCAGGTCAAAACTTGAGTATTGCAGTATTGTATGGTCCCTTTTTTATAAGTAACACAAAATCTTAATTGAGTTGGTTCAGAAAAAATTTCTTAAGTTCTTATATCTGAGAATTCAGGGTGTTTACCCAGAGCAGGGTTGTAGTCAGAAAATGCTATTAGACATGTTTCAATTGTCTGATCTAGAATCTCGCAGGACTGCTGATGGCCTGACTTTCTTATACCAATTACTCCATAATTATATAGACTCCACTGAGTTCCTTGCCTGTATAAATTTTTTAGTTCCACGTTCTGAGTCAAGTTTGTTCTTTTTGCCTACTGCCAGAACTAATTTGCTGCTGAAATCGCCCTTATATGTGACATGCTCAAGCTACAACTGTTTAAGTGGCCAATGTGATATAAATGTAGGCTCATTGAATAGTATTCTGAATATTGTGAACAGCTCAAGTACTGCTAATTAATTTTTTTGAATAATTTTTTTTTTTTAAAGTTTTTTTTAAATGTCTAATGTTTTATTTTTTCCTATAATTGGGATATATACCTATTGGAAATGTAATGTATAAATATAAATAAATAAATATAAAATAAATAATTAAGTTATAAAATCACTGAGTAAGAATGAATTCTTTTTTCCTAAAAATTAGAAGGTTCCAAAATGTTACCAGAAATAAAACTTTGATATAACCAATTTTATACATGTATTGAAATCAAATATTAAGCTCATATTTGAAAAATAAATATTTACAAAAAGCGTTCAATTATTTTGTTCAGTAGGATATTTGAATAATTTTTGTAAGCTTAGTAAAGAACAAACACAGATCAATTTCATGCCTTCAAATTCATAAGTAACAAGCTATTTCATTGACTTTATCTATGTTAATACCGATACCAGATCTGATATTGATTTATAAAGTTTTAAGTTCAATATTCATCAAATACAATTTATAAATAAGAAGCTCTAATTCACTTTACAATTCTTGTTCAAAATAACGAACTGTATTATGGACAAGGTATAAATAGCATATTTACGTTAAATTTCAACTTCAAGAAAAATTTTAACATTAAAATTTTTAACAAAATTTACATAACAAATTGACATCTTCGACAATTCACGATTCCATGGGAGGTGAGTAATTTAAATTTTATCAATCACAGCGAAACAAACAACAGCTTATCAAACAACAAAAAGTTGACTTACCGACTAATAACATCCAATGGCAAACAGTTTTAGAACACAAACAGCAAGATGACCTGTAAATTTCTCTTGAAAAACTAGTTTATCCCAGGCGGTAGTTGAGCAAACAGCAGGAGATCTTTGAGGGTAGCGGAAATTTATCCCTATTCCATTTTCTAATAATATCTTAGTATGACGTTCTAGATGTTATTTAATAATAAAGCAAAACCAGATCCTAAGTTGTTTTTAAATTTGTTTCTAAATTAGTTGAAATTAGTTTATAAATTTGTTGCTAGGTTTTAGTTGCACTGAAAAAGTAAAAAAAAATAAATTTTTAGAACTCTAAATTTAACAATATGAATCATTATTAAATCGACTAGATACGGGAACGTGTTGGAAGACTAATGTCAATCAAGTGCCATGCGAAGATCGCCGATATTCAAAACTTTCCACATCTTAACTGCACGAAATTCTATCAGCGAGTGACCAAGAGGGGCCTGAATAACCTGTTGCAGAATTCGTAGCGTTACGCATTGTTGGACACAAACAACAGACACGATGGAATTAGACTCAACTTTTAACAAATGTAAACCGATTTATTTGAATTTTTGTTAGATAAAATTCCCTTATAGTTAACAAGAAATAAAATACAAACTGAATGTGTTTGGCTTTATTTTTTCACTTAGATAAGATTTTAAATAAATAGAATGATACAACTATACAAGGTGGATCCAAAAATGTCTGTCTGTAATTTTATGAAATTTTTGGGTTTCGGAAAGTTAGAGCGCTTCAATATTAAGTTTATTTAAAATTAATTTTCTCTTTTAAATTCAATTTTTATTTATCATAGCGCCCACTCGTTACATAGTATAACAGAATTCTTGGTTGACGTAATGCATCGGATTAGTCAAGGCCTAATGCGATAGCGGTTAAGTTCAGGAAGTGTCCATGAATAATAATGGAGCTAAAATAACAAGGACGTTAAATTTTAATAGGACACCGTGGAAAGGAAGCTGGATAGAATTAATTTGTATTAATCACCCTAGCCTTGAAATAAACTGCAAAAACACGTAAGGACACACTTCAGGCTATCAAGTAATTATAAAGTACACCCAACTTTACCAATACTAGTAATAACAGTTGTAAGTGACTGTACCATCCACTATAACCAATAAATAAGGAAGTCTGGGACAATATAGTTTAAAGCAACATATGAGATTGGCATAATTTTCATATAACAGCAAATTCAATGTTATTTACTGCAAATTATCATTCGTTGATAGCATTGTTATGTGTTAAGTAATTTAACCCATGCCATACCCTTTTCAATTATTGGATAACCAGTTTCCATTTTTTCTATTTAATATATGTGTTATTTTTGTAAAAAAGTAAAGTAATTCTTCCTATTTTCTGAATCGGGTCGTGTGTGTAATAAATTATTAGTAATACTGTAGGTTTAGAATGATTTGAATAGGCATAAATACACTAAGATACTGTCTCAAGAATTTTTGTTCGCTCTTGGGTAAATGATGTGAAACATTTAATGTATCTCCAACTATTTCTGCTGGGAATTATGTAGATACTCTTAGTACCAGAGTTTGGAGAATTAACTGCATTGCTCGAATGTGTTACCATGTCGATGTAGTGCTCAAATTTCTCGTTCTTCCTTTTTCGTACCTTTCCCTTAGGGACTATAACTACTATCGGCCAACGCCACATCAATCAATAAGTTATGACTAATTCCTAAGTTCAGGTCTTCGATTGTGCTAAGTATATAATTTTAAATATACAATATTTATCGTGTAAATACACGTTTAATAAACTTTACTATAAATAAACTTGTAATCACCAATACGGCTATCAGTAGATAATTTCACCTTCAACAATAAAGCAGGCTAATGGATAATTTTGAATATTATCTCTTGCTAATTGTAGAAGAACACGGATAGCCAAGCACGGAAACGAAGATACCCCATACGTTACGGTGTTTAATTGATACTCTTGAATAGGTTCAGTTTTTGAAAATCGCCAAAGAATACGTTAGTACAATCGATGCTGATCTGTTACCTCAATTTGCTTAATATCAGCTGTCACAACAAATTTGTGTAATCTAAACCATAACAAAATACTTGCCAAATCCTGTTGAAGTTTAGAGCCGGTCAGTAAACCATCATTTAAAGACATTCCCTTGCATGATTTTGCTGACACATCAAAAACAACTCTCAATTTAGTCCTGCTACTACCTGGTTTCTGAATACAATGATAAGTAATGTAATATCCCGATGACAAATGTGTAAGAGGTTCATGAACTGTGGACATATGCCCACTCTAAATAGTCTTTCATAAAGTTTGAATATTCCGTATGTAGGTCAGGATTTTTTCAACAAACGATTTTCTAATAATTCAAAACGACGCAGCGTAGTTCTATACGAGAATCTTTAAACGGCAAATTAACAACCTATCTACCATTTTCCTTTCTTTGATGTATTTTTGGAAAGATGGTTTCACATTGAACATCGTCAGGCGAAAGTGTAGGAGTTGCTGAAAATGTTCAACCTCCCAGAATTCTTTTAATACAGTGTCCAATGGGGTATTTATAACCGATGTACAAAACGAACTCACATGAGCAGTTGATTGGCAGTTTGCTTTACCAACCAAACACAGTATTAAGGGCAGTAGGCTCTCCAATTTTACCACGTCTAATGCCACAGTGAACTACAGAAGAATAAATATCTGCACCTAACAATAAATTGACCTCGTGTGGACGTCCGAAGTATGGATCGGCTAATATTAGACCTTCAAGGAAATCATAACGATTTGAAACAGGAACAGATGACATAGAGCCGCCAATTGTAGGAATAACAATTGTATCAACAACGAATGTAGGATTGGCATTTTGATTCAGCTGCACCGATCATATAACGAGATCATAGCTTGATGTGCTCATTTGATTTAACCCACTGATCAATATGGACAATGATGACAAATTTAATCCAAGACTTTTCAAATAGGATTGGGACATAAAACTGGCTTAACTACCATTGTCAAGTAATGCTCGACAAGTTTGATAGTTTCCACGTGCATCTTGTACTTGTAACAGGATTGTGGACAACAAAACAGTAGATCGAGTAGCAAGCGTGCTAGTCATCACGGTGACTTTATTAGAAAACTCCGGATTTGAAGGCAATTCTGTCACGGACGCTTCAGTTTCTTTGTTTGGAGTCATAGAGGAAGCAGAAAAATGATACAATGTGTGATGTTTTTCATCACAAACATGACACCTAAGTTTTGAGGGACACTTAACAAGAGAGTGGTTGGTTCCTAAGCAATTAGAACACCAGTTTGAAGCTTTTGCAAATCTATGTCACCCAGAAGGTTCTAATACTAAGAATTTGTCACATTTAAAAATAGTTGATCAGCTTTGCTATAAATACAACTGGTACTATGGGTTTTCTTAGTGGTGGTAACAAAACTTAATGATTCTTTTGGCTTTGAATCAACAGGATATTGTCGTGATGCTGTTGGCTTCTGAACACTAACAGGACCTGGTTGTCATACAACAACCTGGTTTGTCTCCAATGCCTTGCAATGTTTAGAAATAAATGAGTACACATTTTCATAGCTGGAAATTTCAACATCATGAAGTTCAATTTCAAAGTGTTTCTTAGTGGGGTTGTCTAATTTTTGCAATAATAGATTAAAACGCATAAAATCCCACATATTGTGATTAAATTATGCCATTGCCACAGAATTCTCAAAAAACATAGACAATAATGTGCGCAACGGGACGAAGAATCTGAACTAACTTTCGAGCTATTACAAATGGCCTGCCAATAGCTAGTAAGCAACAACCGTTTGTTTCCGTACCTATCGATTAATTGTTGATATGCAATCGTATAATTATGAGATATTAATGAAATCCCTTTAATAATTGCCAATGACTCTTTAACCAATAATGAGGTTAAATACTAAAATCGTTCGTTCATTTCCATGAATTAGTGTACGGAACAAATCGTAGCAGAAACTCCAATATTTATAATTATCATCATAAGTGGGCATGACAATTCTCGGCAACTTAACTTTATTAGGGACACCCGAATGTTGTGATTCAACGCTAGAACGTTTAGTATGAGGCTGCAATTGCAATAACCTCTTGGCTGCTAACTCTTGGTGAATAATCTTGATTGAGTCACCAAAGCGATTGCAATTTTTTTGCGGTAATTTCGTTAGCTCTGTGGTAAAGAAAAGTGTACATGTATACAAAAGTAAACGAGAATTAACAGAAAACATATAATTAATGATTTTAAATAGAACAAACTGTTACTTCAAACACTTACCTCTGTCTATAGAGCGAAGCAAAACACAATTATTTAAAGCGGTCGTTCAGAACGAGATGCAATTGTAAAACTCTAGCTAAAGCGTCTGTCTTTTACTGGAGACAAAAATCGACTCAATATGACAAAGCGTAGCACATGTAATTTTGCGGCCATCTACAATGGAAAGCGATACTACAATGCTTCGTGTCTTCTCCATGGCCGGTGATAAGAAAGTTCCTGCACATGCGAAGAGCATAGTTTTCTCGTTATCACGGCACTACAACTGGCTCGGTGTCTGAAGTAATTATGGTATGTGCAATAACATTTTAATATACCGGGCGGAGGTAAATAATCAACAGATTCTAAATGGGAAAATAAATTAAGTGGTAAATTATACAATATAAACGGAACAGCGATCTTTGATCTCCTGATCTTGATCTAAATCAGCAACATCTACACAAGCAACAATTTCGTAATGAACTTGTTTAAATTGATTTACTATATTTGGTAAATCATCAAAACGAACATCACAGACAACAAAATTATTTTCAGGATCAATTGTGCTGCTTCAGCATACTTTAGTAAGGCTTGGGCCTTCCGCATTAACACGTTCCGTTTATTTGACAATTTTTCAATTTTCATTGTCACAAATAAGGAAAACAATCAGAAAGTAAATCACAGTGATCTAAAACCAGTGGTAGTAATCTACTTGCTACTAAATGTTTACTTACAACAAATTACACAACTACCAAACATGCAAGTCTCAGAACACAAAACTATCAATGGTTCTTTCAATTATCAAACAATAAAGACAATTCTATCTGCTTACAATCATAAATAACACACAAAATGGGCCGCTCACCATATAATTATCTTAAACCTCAAGCAGCAGATGCCAACTTATTCACTGCTTAAAACACCCAGAAGATGGGAATTTTACAATTTTAAAAAGCTGAACCCCCCATATTCAAAGGAATGCAATTAGATACATCCATGCGACCACATGCAGTTTTAAGGTATTTGGAAAGGGTACCAACAGACAAAGGAATGTCAAATCCTTTATTCTGAAGACTAAGTAGTTAAACACACAGGGGGTTGATCTATACGTACACAAAATATGTTCAATATTTTTGAAGTCAATAAGCATACATATAATAGTATAATTACTGCAAATACTATTTAGTGAGCGGTATAATATCAAATCAATTAATTGAGTTTTTGTAATAATTTTTAACGAAATTCGCTGTCATTTACGCTAATGATAGCCATAAATTAACGTGTCAACACAGAATAAAAACACACAAAAGCCAAAATTAGGCATTTTTATGGACTATAATCCACTAGATTAATTCAAAATTCAGCTCGAAGACCCAAAATGCAATCCAATTAATCAAGTAGCAATAATTATTAGCCAAAGGAGCAGTACATAAATACATATATACACGTGTCACCAAGTATATCAATTTAAATTCAAAGTCAAGACACACTCGCCTTGCCAAAACACATCACGTCTTCACTTATAGAAGGATCGCGACAAACAGGCCGTAATCTTCTTGTTCAATCCACCAGGCAACAAGGGTGGTTCTGTGGTGCTTTCACTAAATTGAATACTGGTCTATCTATGGACAAAGTTTGCACCCACAAATTGACAATTTTAAAAATCTTAATTCTAAACAGAAGGTTACAAGCCATTTTCGTTGTATATAAATTTACTAGTATAACAATAAAGGTAAAAATAGATCGTGTTAAGTGTTTGATCATTGATAGAAAATTGAATTTTTTTTTATATTTTGCAAGAATTTTTTTCATGCCAAAGAGCATTTCATTAAGTTGAACGTTGTGGTCATACATCAGCTGGAAATGACTAGTATGTACTCAATCTTTAAGAAAGCAGGTTTGATCACACAAAACAGCAATGATTGCATCATTTCACATTCAATAGGTATAAGCTAGACTCATATACACTATATTTAGGTTATTAATTACCAACACAATGCATGAGTTAAGCAGTAAACAAAAAATAACTCTTACTATGATGTTAAAGAAATTATAACTCTCCATATAGTTCAAAAATCAAGTTACTCAAACCTAGACAATTATTAAAATGCAAATATCATGAATTATTATTATTATTATTATTATCTATGTGTAATCCATTTGTAACATTAAATGTAGGAAAATTTGATAAGTATAATAGTTTGTTCACATCTAAATTATTATCATACATAGGAATAACACCTATGTCAGTATAAATAAGGTTTGGATTACAGCTAATAAACACATTACACTGATCACGAAAAAACACAGATGAAGGCAAAACGTTTTTGCAGTTGCACGCACTACCAGTGTTGTAATCATGCACAGTTGCAATACCTTCCTTGAAATTCTTGAAGGGACCTCCGATTACTTTGGAATATTCGTTTCTGACATGGTTTGGTTCGGTAGGCAAATTGTGTTCTGCCATTTTGGACTTATCCTAAAATGAAATCGATATGTAAATACACAACGTTAAAAGTTACAAAGTGCCACTAATAAAATAAAATATCTTGGTGTTATCATCGATGAAAATCTTAAGCGTAAGATCTACACCACAAACCTGAGTAACCGTGTTAAGAAGCTCATACTAAAATTTTATGGGCTCTGTAACATTCTACATGAAAAAGTTATACTAATATTTTATACATCTCTTGTTGAGTCCGATATATTTGATTATTTTGCTATGGTTTTGGCCTTTGACACTCAAAAGAAACTTAAATAATATTTCATTCCAGAACATTTTTTATTAGAATATTTATAAAATGAACAGGATTATCAGTCTTACAGTCTAGAAAAAGAACCCTCAAAAAATTAAACTGCTACATGTTTTATATCATTAATATCTTTATATAACTATAACTATGCATTAAGCATTATTCAGACATATCACTATTTCCCCTTCCAAACTTTCTCAGTAAGAGTATAATAATTATAATTGTTTTCTAGGCTAATTATATAAAGAATGAGAGAAACGTTTTGATGGTCAAAACGCACCACCTAAACGAGTTGACACTTAAGAAGTGAAACTTATTTGTTTTTTACATTGGTTGTCATCATGTTCTATAACAAATTCAGAATCCTCTCCAACAAACCTAACTGGTTGATCGCCAACATCATGTCTATCCATCTCTAAATCTATATTAGTGTCTCCAGACGAATCACGTAACAGACTTTTTCTGATTTGATTGAAGTGTAATTTCTATATCAATCCACTCGCTTTTAATAAATAAAGAGTTGGACTAAACTTTTCTATAATCTAGGTTGGAAACCATTTAAGATAACCTTTCAACTGTCTTAAATTGACGGTGACTCCGTGGCATAGTTGTTATGCATGGGATTACTATGCCCAAGGTCCAAGGTTCGAATCTCGATGCGGTCCACTTAACCCTTTAACTGCTACGTCCGTAAATATACGTTTTCAAAATACATACTTAAAGTGCTACGTTCGTAAATGTTTTATAATTTCAAAAATCTGTGCGTTGTCAGTAAATATACGTACGAGAAACTCCCCTACTCGTATTTTATAGTTGCATATATGTACTTCATAAATCACAAGCATATGCGGTTTTATTAAATTTAGTCGTGTTCAGATTTTCAATCGTGTCAAGGTGCTTTTGCTGCTAAATAGTGCATTGGTATAAATTCGTGTATAATGGCAGGATATGTCGGTTTGACTGATAAGGAAGCTTAGCAATTACCGAAAAAGAAGAAAGGACAGTGGAAATTGTTGTCCCGATTGTGATGTCGGACTTTGCGCGGTACCCTGTTTTGAACTATTTCACACATTGAAAAGTTTTAAATATTCAGCACAACTGATTTTTATTTACATAATAAAAAGTGTAGTATTTATTTGCATTTTTTCAATATCTAAGTTTTACAGGTATGCTATGAACGTACCACAAATTATGTAATATATATGCTATGTCAGGAATTATACGTTCTATGTAATTCTGAATGCTACATCCGTATATATACGTTTCTAGATTTTCTTAATTCAGCACACAAGTGGTGCAGTTTCATCCTTAATTCAACAGCGAAAGGGTTAAAAAATGTTAGGCGAGCATTTTTCACAAAAATACGCCCTAGTTCAGATGAAAGGTAAAATGGAGGTCGAGTATATGAGTGTTGTCACAACCTTAAAGATGCGTACCTTGCTTGGAATAGCAGGGTTTGTCGAAATTCAAAATTTTCCGGGTAAAAAATCTCGCTTCCTGGCCAATGTAATACCTTTGGGTGGAACATTGAAAAATCAAATGCAGTGTCTTAAATTGACTCTGGTGGCTCCGTGGCATAGTTGGTATGCATGTAAAACGCACGTAAAAGAGCCCTAATTTGCTTGGAACAGCGGGATTTGGCAAAATTTTCCAGGTAAAAGTAGTACCTTCAAGTGGAATATTAGAAAATCAAATGTAGTGTCTTAAATTGACCAACACTTTTTTGTATATTCACGCGTATATGCACGCTTACTTTTACTCTATTTTTTTCTTGAATGTTCATCCACCCAGGGAAGTGACCAGGCTAATGGTGTTTTTGGTACGTGTTACCATTCTTGCCATCGGAGGTATTCTTGTGACTAGAAATGCTTATTCCTATAAACGAATAAGGAATCAGTCAAATGTTGTTCCGATGAAATTGTCTTATTCATTGACAATAAAATTAACTTCAGTAAAAGCTTTTTCAAGGACTATACCGATTTTTCGGTCAGTCCATTTTATTCTGTAATATATGGAGAACTAAACAACAAGTTGACCTCTTTCTTCAGAATACTTTTTATATTCAAATGCATTGAAAGACAGATCATTGTATATGACTACGGTTTGTGGATAACCCCATCTGGTAGAAGACTCATTTAGTTTTGACAACCACAAATATATAGTAGATGATGAGAAAGCACCCTATCTGTTTAGAATTAACATTTCAGACAATATGGATCTGGTAGGAATATTTTAACTCTTATCAATCTATATGTATTCTTTACCAACACCCTGTCAGTTCAGGGTGTTACGTTTTATAACAATATCTATTCAACAGACATTAATAACAGCCGTACTATTGTAACATAGACCAAATACTTTATTAAGTGTACTTTTTACAACTTGTTCACGACGAATTATAATACAACTAAAACATATGTCAAATTGGCATTCAATACATGAAAAACATCAAGTCCTCTATGTACAAGTAATAACTACGCTACGGTTCATGTATGCAATATATGACACGCCTTTTCTTAAGAAATAGCATTATTACACAAATAATATTATAAATCTAGTTTAAGTGGCACTCTCGCAACACGACCACTTTTAGTAACAGTTGTATGTGCAGTAGGATTTATCGGAGATCAGTGTTCCTGAAACGAATTGGATTTCTGAATTAAGGTATTGGTTTCACCAGCAGGAATTACTTTTTTGTTTTCTGAAATTGATATTTCTACCGAGTTATCATTTCTTTGGTTACTTGAATAACGTGGTGTGGTGGAAAGTTGAAGAGGTCTTAGATGTTGACAATTTCTTCGATATTGTCCATGTTCAACCTCAACCAAGTAATCTCGCTCCCCACATTGTTTTGTAATGATACCAGGCTTCCAGTCCCTTTTGTTATTTTGCATTAATATACGTTGTCCTGGTTTAAGTTTATCAAGATCCTTCACACCTCTGTTATAGTACAGTGCTTGTTATCCTGTCTTGCTTGTAATTTACTTTTGATGCCTTTTGTGCTGTACAGAGGGTTTAATTGCTGTTTTACTATATGAATTGTAGTTCTAATCATACAACCCATAGCTAGTACACAAGGAGAAAGTAAGTCACCCTTAGGCGTAGCATTGTACTGTAACATTGCTAAGAAGAGGTCCTCGTTGTTTTGATAGGCTTTGGAGAGAAGACCTTTGACTGTCTGAATGGCCCTTTCAATCAACCCATTTGATCTAGGATATATAGGGCTTTGCACTATGCTCCTACAGAAAGATCAGACCTTCCCGGAGGCGTGGAAACGAGTGGCTGCCCTTGATGTCGGCCCAGACTAGCGGCAACCCCTCTCCTGCGGTATTTTTCGTGATCCTTTTTAGTTTTACCTGTTACAACCTGTGAATATTTAATAATAACTCGTAGATGGATTTACGTAGTTTAATGACTTGTAACCAATATTATTACATAGAAAACAAACACAGCTAAATAGAAATTCGCAGCATATACCGTAATTACACTGCGGTTAAAGAAACAACAAAGAACAAATACTACGCTATAACTTATCTGTAAAATACAATCCAACTGATCATCAAACATTAGCATCCTTTGCCACACTCTTACGGATCACTTTATAATTTAATTTCAACGCAAAATTCACAATTAAACTAAGTTCTAAAACACTCGACACCTGCTAGGATAACGATAGCACGCTTAAACTCGACTCCCCGCTACCTATCGGAATAACTTAACCCTTACGGCTGCTTCTCCCTCTTATTATAGGGGCGGCCTAGTACATCACCCCCCTATAAGTTAAACTTAATTGCTAAACATATTTTTGTAATTAAATTGAACTTATACTTTTTTTTTTTTTTTTTTTTTTTTATTTCACTTTTATCCGCTTCCACCTTTACAGTTATTAGCGGAGGTTGGAAGTATTATTTATAATCTATGGTACAAATATGTTATCTTTTATATAATTTATATACGATGTAGGATTTCTATGTCTTTAAGATAGTTCAGCAGTGGTTCAATATTGGGTGTGTCTCTCAGGATAGTTTGTACATCTTGTTGTATGTTGTATTTGAGCCTTTTTTGTTGATATTTTTCACAATTCGTTAGGATATGCTCTACTGTTAGGTTTGTTTTACATTGTTCACATACAGGTTGAGCTTCTTTTGTCATCAAGTAGTTGTGTGTATATGCAGTGTGTCCTATTCTTAATCTTGTTAATACTATTTGTTGTCTTCTTGATTTTGGGATGTGTGCATACGGTTCGGTTTTGGTTTTATTTGTCTAAGCTTGTTATTTTGGGTGTTCTTCCAGGTTTCTTCCCATTTTTGTCTATTTTGCTTGAGATAATTGCATAGATGTCTGTTATTGGAGTTTTGAGTTGGGTGTTGGTATTACTTTTTCGTTGTTTAGCTAGTTTATCTACTGCTTCATTTCCTTGGATTCCAACATGGGCTGGAGACCAAATCAGTATTATTTCAGTTCCGGTTTCTTCTGTTGTTTTGTGTAGAGCATCATGTATGTTGTTCGTTATTGGATCTGTTGTGTACCATTTTTCGAGTGATTTAATAGTGCTTAAAGAGTCTGTGCATATTGCATATTTGGTGTGTGTTGGGTTTGATGTTATATCTTGGATGGCTGTTAAAATTGCTACTTTTTCTGCTGTATAGCTGCTGCTATATGGATGTAGTGTTATTTGGATTTGTTGATCTTGTCTGAGTACAGCTGCAGTTACTTGTTGGCAGTTTTTCGACCCATCTGTGTAGATAAATTCATGTCTCTTGTGTTGTTCCTTTAGTTCTTTAAATCGTTGATGATACTGAGCTTTGCTTGTATGTTTTTGAATAATTTGATAGTGATACATTTGTCGTTATATGTTTTCTAGTCCATGGTGGGAATATAGGTAAATATTGTGGAAGGATTTCAGGTAGGGATAGTTTTATTTGTTTCATTATGTTTTTATGTGTACGGCTGTTGGAGTACTGGTATCTAATCTTGTGTTACATGATTTAATTTTAAAGATGTCCTGGTTTACTTCTATTTTCTGGTTTGATGCTAGTTTTGCAATATATTTTAGGTTCAATTTATTTCTTCTTATACATAAAGGTGGTATATTTGCTATGCATTGTAGACTATTGACTGGGCTTGTTCTGTAGGCACCTGTTGCTAATCTGAGAGCTGTGTTTTGAATTGTGTCTAATTGGTTTATATTAGAAGGTTTGGCTGTGCTGTATGTGATACAACTGTAATCAAGTCTTGATCTGATGGTAGTTGTGTATATCTTTAATAGCTGTTTTGTGTGCGCTCCCAATCTGTATTCGAGAGCATTTTAAGATATTGATCTTTTGTTGCAGTCCTTTTTAATTCTGTTATGTGCTTTCTCCATGTTAATTTTTATCAAAGTAGATGCCTAAAATTTGATGTTATCTGTATATTCTATTTGGGATTTGTTTATTAGAAGTTTTGGATCCATATGTTGTTTTCTTTTTCTGCAGAAGTGTATTGCTTTTGTTTTTGTTGATGAGAATGTGAAACCTATTTCTTTTGCCCATTTTTCTATTTCGATTATGTTTTGTTGTAGATTTGTTTGTATTGTGTTGATGTTTTTGCCTTTGTGGTATAATACAATGTCATCAGCAAAAGCAGTATTTGTGTTGGTTTCTTCACAATTTTGTTATTTTGTTTATTATTAACAGAAATAGTGTGGGGCTAAGTACTTCCTTGTGGAACTCCATTTTCTTGCTTTCTTGGTTCTGATAAGCATCCATTTGTTTTGACTTGGAAAGAACGGTTTTCCAGGAAGTTTTTATGTAGTGTAGTATTTTTCCTTGTATGTTATGTTCTATTAGTGTTTGTATTATCGCATATTTCCATGTGGTGTCATATGCCTTATGTAAGTCTAAGAATATTGCTACTAGATGTTGTTTAAGTTCGAACGCTTTTCTATTTCTATTTTTAGTTTAAGTGTTTGATCTGTTGTTGTTCTGCCTGTCCTAAAACCTGCTTGGGTATTGCTTAATATGTTATTATTTTCTATATACCACATTAGCCTTTTATTTACCATTTTTTGCATTATTTTTGATAATACATTTGACAGTGCTATAGGTCGATAATTTGCTGGGTTTGTCTTATCTTTTGATGGTTTTAATATTGGTATTGTAATGACTTTGTTCCATTCTATAGGGTATACATTGTTGTTCCATATGAAGTTATATATGTCTAGTAGGTGTTTCTTATTTTTATCTGGTAGGTGTTTGATCATTTCTGGAATTATTTGGTCTGGCCCTGAACTTTTTTTGTTGTGAAATACTGTTTTCTAGTTCGTCCATTGTAAAGGATTTGTTTAATGGGTTGTTTTGTTCGTCAATTTTGATAATTTGATTGTCTTCTGTATTTGTTTTTATTGTATTGAAGTCTTTATTATAATTTGAATTGCTAGATATTTTGGCAAATTCGTCTGCTATTTTTCTGCTATTTCTTGGGGTCTAAAATAATTTTGGTGGTTCCTATTAATATTACATCTGTTGCACGTGGGATGTTATTTATCCCTTAATTGCTTTTATTTTGTTCCAAATTTGGTTATCAGGCGTATCACAGGTTATGGAGGAAACATAGTTTTCCCATGCTTTTTTCTTGCTCTGTTTTATTGTACGTCTGCTAATAGCTTTTGTTCTTTTAAGTTCTATTTGGTTTTCTATGTTTTGTTTTTCCGGTATTTGTATAGCGCTCTTTTATTGTCTTTGCTTGCTTTTTCGCATTCCTTATTCCACCATGGTACTGTTTTTTATTGTTTCTATTGGATAACGTGAATGTTTGTTTGGCTGTTTTATTATGTCTTGGCTAAAAGATTCTATGATTTCGTTTATGTTTTGGTTTATGCTGGAATATTGTTTGTTTTGGTATTGTTGGTTAGCAATGTTTGGAATTGGGGCCACTTATTCTCTTCTATTCTCCATTTTGAGTATGATGTATGGGGTTTGAGGTTTGTATGACTTTCTTGTGAGCTAATAAGTATAGGAAAATGGTCACTACCATATAGATTTTGAATTACTTTCCATTCTAGATTTGGTGTAATTTTGGGTCACAAATTGTTAGGTCTATATTTGAAAATGTACCTGATTTTGAGCAAAAATGTGTTGATGAGTTGTCATTTAGTATGATGAAATTGTTTTCATTTATTATTTTCTCTATCATTCTTCCTCTTTTGTCGGTTTGTTGGGAACCCCATATTATATTGTGCCCGTTTATGTCACCTAGTATAATGATCGGAGGGGGTAACTGTTTTAATAAATGTTCAATGGACTCTTGATTGCAGTTTGGTTGTGGTGGTAGATATATATTACATAAGGTTACTTTAGTTTTATTTGGTGTCAAGATTCTTATAGCTATTGCTTCTAAGTTTGTTGTTAGGGGTATTTCCTCTATATGTTTTTTGTTGTTTACTAGAATTGCTACCCCTCCGCTAGCTATATGTGTGTTTAGTCTGTCCTTGCGATATTGTATAAAATTGTATGTATTTATGTTTTGATGTTCTTTGAAGTGTGTTTCTTGTAAGCATATGTAATGAGGTTGTGTTTCTTCAATTAGTTTTTGGAATTCAGCTTTATGGGATTGAAGTCCATTACAATTCCATTGGATGATGTTCATATTATTGATTATCGACTGAGGAATCAGACATTTCTGACTCAATTTGTTGTTCCTCCATTGTTTTAGTTATTCTTGTTATTGTTGTTTTATTTTTTGTCATCAGTATTGTTTTGGATTTCATGCATCATTTGTATGAGTTGGTTTGTATCTTTGGTATAGTTTTACTTAATTGTAGTATTTTTGTGTTCGATCGTGTTTTCTAGAAAGTCCTGAAATTCGTCGAATGAGATAATGTATTTGGCTGGATCACTTTCTATGATTTCCTTTATTGTATTGTGTTTTGGGGATTCAGTTTGTTCCAAGTTCTTCTTTTAATTGTAGGATCCTTTTTTGTTTTTGTTTGTCCGTTTGGTTTGTGATAAATTCGACAGGGTTGATTCTTGGTTGGTTTCTTGTTTTTCTTTTGTGTTGCTTCTCTTATTTGATGTTCAATGTCAGTTACATTTAGTTCTTCTGTAGGTGTACTTTCAGATGACTGATTTGGTCTTTTATTTCTTATTGTTTCATTTAGGTTTGTTATTTGTTCAGGTTGTTTTGTTTCACTCTGTATATTGTGTTCCTCGCAGCTTGAGGTTGAATGGCCGGTTTGTTTACATGTATAGCAGTATGTTTCTGTAGATAAAAATAGTCTGTAGGGGTTTCTTCAAATAATACTATTATTGATTCTGGGATGTTTAAATTTGCAGTTTGTTTAACATAGATTTGTCTACGAAAGCTAAGTATGTGCTTAAATTTTATATCTGATAATGCAGCTTTTATAAATGACATCTTGCCTGTTAAAGTTATATTTAGCTTAATAAGTGAGTCTTCTATTATATTGTGTGGTATGGATGGGCTAACATTTGAAATAACCACCCTTATGGTCGGCGTAAGTAATTTACGTATTTCCACTTCTGTGTTATTTACTGTTATATTAGGATGGTTGTTTACAAACTGGTCAGCGTCTTCTTTTGTATTTAAATAAATACAGATCCGGTTGTTTGCTATTCTTGATGCAAAGGTTATATTTTTAGGATCTATTATTTCGGTGATTGCATTTAGATAATCTTCTAACTTCGTGTTTGGCAATGAATTTAATACAATAGCATTTTCTTTTGACGGGAAACTGCTTGCAGATGTTTGTTTATTTGGTGCATTGCTTTTTACTGCATTCGAATATGTCCCTTCTTTTATTGTCTGATGGGTGAGTGGGTTTTTTGTTTGGGTGGTTGAATGATTTATGGTTGAGGGTGTTATTGTTGGTGAAGAATACATTTCAGGTAGTTTTGGTAAGTGGTTTGGGTTAGGTTTATTTAATGTAGCTGTAATAAAAGGAATAGGAATGTTTAGAAAACAATACCTGTTTTGGTTTTATCACTTGTTAATTTATTATTTCCGAGGTCGTATTTTATTATCAACTAATTCACTTAGAACTGCACTGTTGAACATACGGTCGCGGAATAAACTTATACTTAATAATTACTGTGTTAAATTTTGATACGGTACAACATACGGTTTTAAATTCCTAACATTCTGTATACCCAACAAGAGACCCTAGTGTCGTCCCGTACTTCATAAGAATTTGGCCCGCGCCTAGCCACAATCGTAGCAGGCCCGGAATAAAGCAAAAAGAATTTCTTAATCTCCTTGTCTTCTGCAGAAGACTGGGGATGAGTACGAACCAGTACTTTATCACCAATCTTAAAACCAATACAATTTTTATGGATCCTTTGATGACGTAATTTACGTTTTTCAGCCTTAGACTTTAATTTATTATAAGCTAGAGCTATAATTTTATCCCTACCAACACCCCGGTATGTCACTTGTAGGAAAAATAATGTTTTTTAACATTAGAGTTATCACTATGACCACCAAAATGTAGTTCACAAGGGCTATACCCCGTTGAGTCATGGACTGCCCTATTAATCCATTTCTTTACTCTACCTAGCATCAAAGCACACCCCCCATGAGCCGAATAACACAATGATCTCAAAATACGCACAATTTCTTTATTAACCCGTTCCGTCTGGTTTCCCTGCGGGAAGTACACTGACGTGTGAGTTACCTTTACACCTAATAAATTCAACGACTCTTTCCACTCTTTGCTCGTAAACTGGCTACCATTATCGGAAAGAATGACCCCTGGTTTACCAATCTCGACAAAATATTTCTTGACCAAACAACGAAGAATCGCAGCTGTACTAGCACGTTTAAGAGGGTGCAAAGTAACCAACTTACTAAAAGCGTCCATAATAACTAAGAAAGTCGCCCCCGCCCTTGATACTGGGAGCGGACCAATGAGATCAACACATGATTTCGTTGGGCACTTTAGGTAAAACACTATGATATTCGCCATAAATTCTAATCGAACTCTTCGCCTTCTGGCACAAATCGCAGCTTGAAATAATTTTTCGAATGAAATGTTTCATCCTCTGAAAATAATAATCACGACGCAGCATCTGAAAACATTTTTCCGCCCCAAAATGCCCCTTATCTACATGTTCTTGCCAAACCAATATACTTATTTGGGAAGCAGGCACCCATACTTTAAACTCTGGCGAACCTTCGTAGCCTCGCCTAAATAAAACTCCCTGATACACAACAAACCAATCCGCGCACCTTTTCGGAACTTCCTCCTTCAATAATCTAGACATTATTTTACAACAGAATTCGTCTTTCCCTTGCTCCTCAACAATATTTTTCATACCTAACTGGACCCCTTTACATAGTTCCGACTTCTTTACTGCACAAATTTCTGTCGGCACACTCTCAAATTTTTCAAGTTTCTCCTTTCCCTTGATTGGATAACGCGATAGAGTATCCGCCAGAACATTCTCCTTCCCAGCACAATATTTAACATTAAAAGCGTATTCTTGAAAATACAACACCCACCTAGTCAAACGCGAATTTAATAGTCTGCAGGACATTAAAAACGATAGAGATTTATGATCGGTGATCACAGTTAATTCTCGACCTAGCACAAATACCCGCCACTGCTGCAAACAATGTAATACGGCTAATGCCTCTTTTTCTGTAACACAATAACCAATTTCAGGGCCACGCAGAGTCCGACTGGTGAATGCCACAATATCTTTTTCTGAAGTTTGCTCATTTATTTGAAATAAACAACCACCTAAACCCACATCAGATGCATCTGTTTGGATAAAAAACACACGGTCAAAACACGGATGCTTCAATATAGAAATCGCTAAAAACCTCGACTTGTTTTTCTCAAACGCTTCTTGTTGGTTCGAAAATATCGACCTCTGTGACAACATCAACTCGTACAATTTATTTTTTTCTTCTTGAGAAAAGTTTTCTGCGCGATCCACTACCTCTTTAATTTCAGACACCTTACACGGCACTATCTCCTTTTCTAATTGAATTTCCTCCTCTTTCTCTTCCGACACTTGACAAACAGTCAACTGACCATCAGGTTTTGGTTCCATACTAAACCCTATGCTTATCGCCCTTCCTTCAAAAATACCCGATAAACAATTTTTTGAAAAATCGATTTTAATTTGATGATCAGAAAAAAAATCGCATCCGAAGATAACATCACGAATTAAATTCGGAACTACCAGACAAGGGTAAGCCAACTGGAAATCATTAAATTTAAAATTCAAATGAACTTGATCCTTAACAATAGAATTCTTGCCCGTCGCACTCACCAAAATAGTTGATGTAAACGGCAAACGTAAAATATCGCTATTAATTTGCATTATCTTTAATAAAAAATCTTTTGAAATGCAGGTAACCTGACTACCCGAATCTACTAATATTTTTACCACAACAGTCTCAACTGTCGCTTCAATGGTTGGTGCCAACGCAACTGACTTTATATTCTTTTCGTCTTCTAGTAAAAGGTCATCCCCGTTTTTATTAAATAACGCGGCCACAGCCGATGGTCGACTTCCCCCTGGACTACTAACAGTTTGAGATTCACGACGCCCTTCATCCCTATCATTATTATTGTAATTACTATTAGTGTTATTTTCCCTATTTTCAGAGCGGGCACTATTACAGCCTCCAGAATTTGACGTATTTGATCTAAAATTGTAACGGGCGCTCCCGTTTTGTTCACTATTCGTCCCTCTACCACGCCAATTCGTGTAGGAACTGTTATTATTATTATTTGGGTTCCGATTATAAGTTTCATCAATTTCCTTAAATAAGCTTCTACTTCATCAAAAGTTCTAGGCATGCAATTTACAATACCTCGTTGAATTTCACTCGGAAAATGATTTTTTAATAAAGAAATAAGCGCACCTTCCTCAAGAGGAGTAGTTAAGAAATTTGCTTCTCTCACCAACTTTAAAAAATAATCAGCCCTTGACCCCCTTTCGTAACACCCAAATTTAATTTTTTGAAAAAGTTTCCTCTCTTCGTCAACCCCCAATACCGACTTAAAATAGCTCTTTAAATTCTTGGAAATTCCTTACTTTTCTTCCTTCAATACACCCCAATCTTGAGCTGAATTGCGTAAATTACTAACGGTCAAAGGAACTTTTCTACTTTCAGGAACTCCAGCTTCTAAAAATATTGTTTCTTGTTTTTTAATGAAAGATACCAGATGCACAGATCCCTCCGGCACAAAGCACAAATTCGTACCCCCCAGATCCTTATATAAACTCATATAATTATGATACCCAAAAGCCTCGGACGTGACGCCCCTGGTCTCTGGTTGGTGTACATGCACAGCACCTTCATCCCTAACGTTTTCAACATCGCTAGCTTCTACCTGTTCTTTAACCGATTCAGAAACACGATTTACATCAAAACTTAATTTGCTAATATTTGCAGCAATATTCACGTTCATTTTTTCAATCGATTCCTTTAGGATGGCATTGTTACAATTCATACTATTAACGGCTGCAACTAGTTGTTTCAACGCCTATTTTATCAACTTTTTCTAAATTACTTCGATCTTTACTACGCGTATTATACTTATGTGACATTAAATTTCAACAACAATCAAAAACATATTTCACCTTGCGGTGCGATCATTAATTCTTAAGCTCTAAATTACTCTATTTATTTTTGTTCGAAACTAACACAATAAACTCAATAAATTTCTCTGAATTGTCCGCTCACACTTAATACAACTTTGAATGTTATACCACAATATCCAAACACCAACTATTGTCCGTAAATACAATTAACATGGACCTGGTTGTTGAATAACCGTTAACCCTTATTAGAAATTAAAATGTACTGTTCGTTTCAATAAATGTCCTTCAATGTTATCTGAACCTTTTCAAATTCTACGTAAACAACTCGAATCATTTACAGTTCCAGGTATTTGTGTAACAAGAAAACGCTCCCGTTGGCGCCAAAAATGCACTATGCTCCTACAGAAAGATAAGACCTTCCCGGAGGCGTGGAAACGAGTGGCTGCCCTTGAGGTCGGCCCGGACTAGCGGCAACCCCTCTCCTGCGGTATTTTTCGTGATCCTTTTTAGTTTTACCTGTTACAACCTGTGAATATTTAATAATAACTCGTAGATGGATTTACGTAGTTTAATGACTTGTAACCAATATTATTACATAGAAAACAAACACAGCTAAATAGAAATTCGCAGCATATACCGTAATTACACTGCGGTTAAAGAAACAACAAAGAACAAATACTACGCTATAACTTATCTGTAAAATACAATCCAACTGATCATCAAACATTAGCATCCTTTGCCACACTCTTACGGATCACTTTATAATTTAATTTCAACGCAAAATTCACAATTAAACTAAGTTCTAAAACACTCAACACCTGCTAGGATAACGTGACGCGCACCCTAGCGCGCTTAAACTCGACTCCCCGCTACCTATCGGAATAACTTAACCCTTACGGCTGCTTCTCCCTCTTATTATAGGGGCGGCCTAGTACAGCTTGAAGTTTTTAAGGTAATATCATATCTTTTAAGATTTAGCATTACTGCTAGGGGCAAATTGTCATACATTCACTCCAAAAATTCTAAATAATTATTGGTGTTTAGGCCATTGGATAAATAATATGGCCCAATTATCCATGTATTGATAATACCGATCCAAATGTTTACCGAAAAATGGTATTGGTATATGTGGGGTCTAATTGCATGTGGATTTTCGACTGAATATACATGCAAGTTGTGTAAATTTACAATCCCGTCTCTATAAAATTGCACTCATTGTCCATAAGATTTATCTTGCAAAATCACACTGAACATTAATTCGACTCTGAAACCAATTGCAATATGCAGGACGAGCAGCGTAATAATTTTCCAGCAATGGTTGTATCTTGATGTAATGGTACAGATGATAGCATTCATGGTCCAAAATTCTGGGGACAGATATATGGTTCCGTTGTAATTGCCCTGCAACAGTTCTGGTACTTCGCTTTGGTTCATGATGTTAAGAACATTTTCTTCTATACACCAGTTTCCTTTGCTCGTTAATCAAGATGGCGAAAAGTATTGACAGGGTTGAAGCTGGTTTGGGCATCTTAACTGGTATTCCCATTTTGGTACATTTTTTTGGAGGTACATATTTGCGTATTCGTTAAACATAAACTCGATTTAGGAAATTTATAAGATATAAAGTGAGAATTACAAATGCAATAAAAATTTACAAAGTTGACAGGGATCAGAGCCTACTTTATAATTGATTAGTTATTAAGTAAATCATTCATAAAGTATTGTTTTCGTGCAATGCTGCCAAGCATTTTTATTGAATAAATCAGTCTTCAGAATATGCTAAATCCATTAATTTTAATTATCAAACAATAATGTACACAGAAAATTTTACCTACAATTCTCTAATAACAAAAGTTGCGTGTTAAAACTTACTTTCTTGAAAAAAATAGCATCATTTATTTACAGATAGTTTAATTTTTCATTGGCCCATATAGCCAAATGGACCTAGATGGAACATTTTTTTTTATTAAGATATTGTCTTCAAACTGATTCAAAGATGGATGCTACGTGAACGAAATATGCCAATAAAGTAACATCCTGTATAAACGTATAACTTATAATTTATGACAAATTTATAATCTCAAACAATACTATGTAGTTATGAAAAATCATTGTATCAACTACTTATATCTGGTTTACTCTACTAATTGTAAACATTTCCTTATCTATGAATTCAATAATTTTTGTTAATTTAAAATGTTTACAATGAGCATTAGTTTAAATAAATTTAAATCCACTCGACTACAACACAACATGTGTGTTCGATTATGACTGTTTATAATATTGGATAGGTTTTTGGGAAACAATTCCACTTACGATAAGCACTGATACCTCTTAAGAGCAAAGTAAATTTTTAACTTGGAAGTACTTTTTCTATATATTCTATTTCAATACCTCTAGTATATAACCTTGCACAGTTGGATTAAGAAATGTGATATTTACACTTGAATCCTTACAAATGACATTAAAAATAAAATATGAATGTCACTGGCACAATAAATTAGTCACCTGGTGATTTTCAGTGTAATTGCATCAAACCCATCTTAGAACAAGTATGATCACTTTTCTCACATAATAGTTTAAATGTGTAATATCTTTAACAACATAATTAAAAAAATTTAACTCCCTGTTGATCATCATAAAGCATCAATTCACACTTTCCATTATTTTCTAATACATGAAGAACTTTAATTAATACATCAGTATCAAGACCGCTGAACCCTAAAACCAAATTTTTAACTCCGCGTGAAGCTGAACTACGCAATATACAAACCTTCACCGTGCACATCCTCACCCTGAGACAATTCAAATAATGTTAAAACCGTATTAGTAGCACCCCTTGAATTTATATAATTTGAAATCATCGATGCAAATTCTTCTAAGGTATGCCAGTAAATTTCCCAGCGATATCTCTGTTTATCAATTGGAGCTGCATTTTGTGTACGTTGTAAATCCGACAATATAGCCAATATAAAATCTGTGTCCAATTTACGATTTATACTAGCATTACAGAAAGGCGATTGCCTTGAAGCTTCTCGTATATCCAACGTACATTGTTTAGATGAACGATAATGATCTAAAAGTAAAGAACGCCACAGCGCTATCTGTTTAGCTCTTGTTTCTGAATGTGGTTGCAAACTAAGAAAATATATTGAAAATAAAGAGAATAGTTGCCACAGAGTCACTTACGTATAAAAAGGGGGAAAACTCAGTTGCCACGGTAATTCAGTTTGATCCTCTGAAGCCTCAGACATAACTGACCTACAGACTTACCTTGATTAATAATATACTGAGTATAAATACTTTATGAAAACCAAATAAGATTTTGTTCGAAAAGTGGGGTTATTAAATTATGACATATTGTAGCCGAAGTTTCTCAATAGCCATTCATTTAAGTAAACGAATATTCAGAAGCCTCTGGGAACACTTATACAGAAATCCATAGCAAACCAATTAGAGCGCTTAAAATTTTTAAATCCTCCTAGTACATAATTTAAATGTAATACTAACAACACCGTTGGTATTGCCCTAAGAATTATAATTCTGACTGTTATTGCTAACGGTCGCTACCAAATGTTCGTCTTGAACAATATGGCTAGCATCTCTAACCTTATATACGCTTTTAACGTAGACCAAGTAAAAAATTCAATTGATTCGAATTACAGTGGTGTCAAAAGAACATATTTCAAATATGGCATGTAGAAGCTTTACATTTCGAAATGGAAATGTTTTTTGCATTATAACCCCTCAAAAGCATAATAAATCGGTATAAAGTTTAGTAACCCTATTTTTGAAAGTTCACAAATTATGGTCACCTAAAATGGAAACAGTGCTCATATTTAAAGATCTGTAGTCGCCATTTTAAACTATATAAAAGTGAATATTTCACCAAAAGGTTATAGTGCTTATGTAGTTTCATAATTAGTATGAAGATAAACCATTATTTCTAATATTTTGAGAAAAGGTAAAGTTACGCTACGCGTCATCGTCATTAGATTTTCAATGGTAGAACTAGTTGAACGGGTACCTCCATTGTTTACACATTTTTTCCTACTATTTCTAGAGTGCCTCATTGTTTTTAGCTTTGTCAGTACTTGATACCTACATCAAACATCTGTAGCACCACGCTTCAAAGGCTTCTACCTTCTCCCGGCTGCTTCCCCTACTATCCACGTTTAACAGTCGTACGGTACTGTAATCCACACATATGATTTTAAAAGTTACGCGTATGCAACTTTTCTTCAAAGTTATGAAATAGAACATCTTGAGTTTCTATTTACTAGTAAAAGGTATATTAAATAGCTTTTCAAAAACGCAACACTGAGGGCACTTTGGATTATAGGTTTTGCTGTAATCTTCACAAAGAAACGCAAAATTTGATATTCTTAGTTAAAAAATTGTAGTATTACACATGTGGATCAAATTATATGTTTTAAAGGTATTTCCTCAGATTGAATACACAACTCACGGCGTTTGAAAAAGTTTCTTTGCACTCTTGCCAATGACTGCTGTCGAATCGTTCAACTTTCTGTTTAACAGTTGAACCGAGCGGACGTGTTTTGCGAAGCTCTTAGATTAACAGCTACAAGTAAGTTTTATATTGGGATTTTTATTTTATTTTGGAGTTTTCATTTATATTGTGTGTTATAACAATAGTGCGTGTCAATTAATTTTTTAATCCGGGGCAGTAAAATCAACTCAAAAACCCAAAATTTAATCGATTAAATTAGAGGTCTCCAAACTTTCCAGCCTTAGACCTATACTGTTCCAAAGGCCAAAACCGTTTTAATTGTCCTGTCATTATCTATAATTTCAAGACTAGTCGCCGAGTACGCGCCCTGAACGAGCATATGCTTGTTAAATTCGCTACTTTAATTACTATTGTGCACTAACTGTACTTTATTGTTACGACCGCGACACTTGACGACACCTGGTGATTACACGCGAAAATATGTAGTGATAATAACCTCTATCACTAACAGATAGTGCTAGTAGTACTTTCAAATAATCTCGTTGTTTCGAGAAAGTTGTGGTATATTCCAGTCACTTCTAGATGGCAGTAATTGGAGTATAAAAAGGTTAGCGGCGCGACCGCGAGTTAGTCCACTTAGAGATAGCGAAAGAAGCGAAACGTCTGTTGTGAAATAAAGTAGTGCGTAAGCTGTGATGTGCGTGTTTAAAAAAACGTCTTCACAACAGTATTTTAATTTGACTTGTTGTTTTTGTGTGTGATTTACTAGTATGGAAAAAGCGAAAAATAGACAGTAAATTCAGAACATTCAAAGATCAATGGAACTTTTAATATTTCGTATTGAGTCCTGTAGGAAGGCACTATATTTGATTTACAATGAAACCGTAGGCGTTCTTAAAGAATATAGCTTTAAACGGCATTATGAAACGAATATTTTCAAAATTGCTCAAAATGTACAGGAAGTTTACGTACAGAAAAATTTGAAGGCTGGATTGAAATCGCAGCAATCTTTGTTTACAATACTCAATTATGAGCAAGAGGTTGCAACTTGTGCCGACTTTCATGTAGCTCTTGAAATTGTAAAACGTAAAAAACCATTGACCGATGGAGAAATGATCAAATAATGCGTAATTGTTGTAGCCGAAGAAATGTGCCACGAAAAGGTAAATTTATTAAAAACTGTCAGTTTGTTAGCAAATACCGTGACTCGGAGGGTCGAAGACATTGCAAAAAATATATCATCTCAACTGTCTGACAAAAATAGGCATCTTGAGTAGTTTTCTCTGGTCTTGAACGAGTCTACGGATGTGTATGATACTTCTAATGGAGTTGAAAATGTCATTAATAAAAAGAATCTTTGATAGGAAACTTGAAATTTATAACTACTTATGGAGGCAAAAATGTGCCAAAGGCTGTAGAAAATGGTGGTGGTTTAAAATTCATTAGTCTTACATTGTATCATTCATCAACAGTCCTTGTGCGGCAAATGTTTGGATATGTCTGAAGTTCTAAAACCAGTCATATCAGTTATTAATTAATATCTATATAAACCTATTATCACGTGCTCTAGGAGGTGAATTTGATGCAGTGATGGCTTCTAAGAAAGATCGGTCCAAGTGATAGCGCTGTCTATGTGTTGTGAAAGTTTACTTCATTTTATTCCATTAGATTTGGTGGCTACAATGAGATAATCTGAAGTAAAGCTTTTAGTGCACACGGAGCTTGGCGACTTTCGTCTTGCACTATTCTCATGTTCCCTGTAAGAAGTTTGGCGGCTCTCTTAAAGAGAGAACAAAAAGAAGTGATTTGCTCTAGCGTTTGGAGCTCCATTTACAACGAGGGTTTGTTTGTATTGTACGTTCGGACGGCTCTATTTTGTATTCGAAGGCTGTCGGATGAGTTTGTTATTGATTGAGGGTTCTTTACGCGTGCATGCTATTTAATTGCATGCTTCGTGATTATTGGTCAGTTAGTTAGGAGTATAATTGGATGCATAGTGCTACATAGTTCCTTTCTAGTGACTGCGTTAGTCAGGATAAAAAGTGATATATAATAAGATGAAATAATAACTTAGACTTTTACAAAGCGCAAATGATCATTTCAAATCGAGCTCGTAATTGAAAGATGGAAAATATAAGGTCTTGGACAAGGTTCGAACCTGCATCTTGGTCTTTCGCGGACCATGCTTCTTCCAATTACGCCACCGCGACCGATGACGCCAATTGGAAAATTTACAAATTTAAATCGTGTACACAAATATACATCAACCTAACTTTCAATTATGTTTAGCATTTTTGTCAATCATATCTGACATTGTTTTTTACTTATGTCAGTATAGACAGCAACGCTCAAAATTATGGCTATACACCAAGTATTAAATATATAAATAAAGTTAATTACACAAGGTAGTTTGATAAATACTAACGTATTACAGTTAATAAGATGAAATAGACTTTTATGCATGGTCCGTGGAAGACCAAGATGCAGGTTCGAGTCTTGTCCAAGACCTTATACTTTCTATCTTTTAATTACTAGCTCGATTTGAAATGATCATTTGGGTTTTGCATAAACGTCTAAGTATATATATATATATATATATATATATATATTGTTGTGGATTTAGAGGGTAAATAGGTGTGGACAATAAAATTTTAGCAACCGTGTATATAGAAATAGGAGCAAATTATTTACGCGCCGAATCAATTAATTTATATAGTGGAAACTGACGGGTATTACGGTATTTTTCTATATTTAAATTGGAATGTGAAAAGGGAAGAAAGTTTTAGAGTACATAAAAAAGCTCAAAGGTACTCGTAAGAAATCAAACGCATGGAAACAAGAAGGGAGTGTGCTTGCATAGAAAATCAATAATTTCAAACGCAAATGTTATTCATTTTAAAAGTTTTGCAAATCGGCACCTATTATTAATGATGGAATTTTCAAGATTATTAGCCCTGTATATGATAGCTCCCTATCTACTGATATGAAATTTTCAGTATTAATACATAGCAAAAGTAATTTGTATATTAAATTTGTTCATTTGAAATGTTTTCACGTGAGTATTCAGAAGGTTCACTGTATTACGAGAGGCGCTCGATATATATCGGGAATTGACAACACTAGTGTTGCTAGGTGCGATTCGAAGTTTCTAATCTAAAGTTTGACATTTTTGACAGTATATATACTTATAACTTTTGCCATATGAACACTATTTATTTTGTTTCGATTAAGTTGAAAATTTCGTCTCGGCCAAAAAATAGAATTAACTCGTAAAGAATCAACTTATTTCGCTTTTGGGAAAAAAACTCCAACTAAAACCACTGTATATCGTTGGTATAGTGAATTCAATCGTGGTCGTAGTTTGCTAGCGGATGAATTTAAAGCAGGTCGTCCAAAATTGACTGTTGTGCCAGAACATTTAACTGTGAAAAAGCAATGTGCGCATTGAATCCCATATATGTCTTTGCCTCTCGATTATCTCCATATAAATTTGTTTATATTAATTTTTTGGGCTTTTAAATGTATGGGAGTTTGTAGCGCGAGACTCAAATCTTCTTGGAATTTGTCTCTGGCGAAGTAGTACTGGATCTTCTACTTGAAGTGGTTTTTCGTGCAAGCATTTTTGCCAAAATTGTTCAAAACGCTTGCGATTTTCATCGAGAATTTCAAGCAGACATTTTAGCTTTAGCTCTACTTCACAAGCGCCGATGCGGGAGATTCAACACTAGAGTTAGCTTCCTCAACAGGGTTCATAACATGGCAGTAGACTGAGAAACAAAAGTACGTTTTGAAGTGCTGCGTTATCTAACAATACCCAGCCCATTTTGATGACGCGTCGGACGTTTCTGTCGACGAATAGACCTCAAAGAAATCCAAAAGATGAACGTGGGTTTTTAGGATTTGCCGTATACTGGACACTTTCATTGTATCTCGCAAAGCTGGCACAAGCCGCAAAACATCTTGTACAGCTAGGAACAACGAGCGAGATGTACAGTGCACAAATGTTGCTTGCGGCTGCATATCCGCTACTATCTTTTGCAAGGTTCCAAATTCCCTACTCATGTTTGATGCGCCATCATAACACTGCCCCCGCAATTTTTTAATTGACATGTCCAAACGTACTAGAACATCCTTTACTATCTTAAAGAGAGTGTCTGCTTTAGCATAACTGTCTCGTATAGTCCAATAAATTCTTCGCTTACTTCAAAGTTTTCGTCGACAGTACGCACACAGAAACCAACTTGCTCATGAATTAAAGAGTCGCAAGTCTCGTCAACCATGATAAAAAAATACTCGTGGCTCTTGATTTCATTTACGTCATAGCGTAAAACGCTTATGTCCCAGTATTTGAATTATTTCACTCTGTATGTCATGAGAGAGTCACCTGTAGCCCGAACGTCCCACCCAACCGTAGAGCTTAGATATGTCGTGTTTTCTCAATTCTAGCAACTGTCTAACGTTTGAATTTATTTTATCGTGACCCCTTAAAGGCAATCCTTGGCGGCAAAGAAACCTCAAAAAAGTAACGATGTTCATAAGAGCTGAACGCGCCACGCCGTCTTTATTTGAGAGTCAATTTGATCATTTAGTTGTACAGCCACGCTTGGTCTGGATAGTGAAGCCAACTTAATTACACCTTCTTTGTGGGTTTGCTTATTTTCGTGTACCCGAAATTTTTCTAGCGCTTTTTTCAATTAGAGAACCCTACAGTTGTGAAAATGTCCTCTCTCTGGCTCCTTGCAGGCTTTGGAAAATGCTATTTCTACAGAAGCATCACATTCCAGCCATCTGAATGTTTCCATCTATGATTTTTGAAATGGCCTTCCCTGGCTACTAGTCTTTTTGTCGGCATGTTTGGTTAATGGACGCGAATTCACACTACTATATGTACTCGGGGCATGCGTAAGAGGACTACCTGGTGATGACGGGGAATGTGCGGACGATGGCAGTATTTCAGGTTGAAGGCGTAATTTTTTAATAAAAAATTTATCCATTTTTTTTGTTTTTCAACTACGCAATTACATATTTTTTAACAAATCAACCACTAAAAGATAATTTGTAGGGTGAAAGTTTGTTTAACAGTAAAAAGGCACCTACAACGTAACTACACTCACTACTAGAACACTATTATACTATTCTATATTATTGTAATATTGTTCACGTGGAATTTAGCTACGCGATTCAAAACAAAAGATTCCACTACTCGTAAGAGTCGTAATTACGTTGTCGTATTTGCACTAGATTTCGTACCGAACGTGAGTGACTACTGACCACCTACTGACATGACACTGACTAACAGGACTCGGGAGTAACAAACAAACGCTAGTGGGAGTCGAGTCTTGCGCTCCCGCCCGCGGCCTTCTGTTGAATACAATTTGCGCGAAACGTCTGTCGACGGCTCGGTACCTATGGATAGAAATCACAGAACATCATGTAATAGCAACATAATAAATATAGTTCTTCGTAACTGATATTGTTTCAAAAATAACATAAAGCTTCTTTGTTTATCCCGCGTGCTTATAATGACATACTTAGTACAAATTACTCAGGGACACAGAATGAAATATTAAAGGGGCTCAGCCCTACTGGCAATAACTTTCGGGGGACTCAGGCATCGGCAGGCTCCATAGAGTCGGCGCCCTTGGTCGATTGGTGCAAAGAAATACTCAAAAAATACTATTACGGTGCATCAAACGCAGTGTATAACATCTACACAGGACGAATCTCGGATTTATTTGTATGAACCCGAAAGTAAACAGCAATCGACTGTATGGGTCTTCCAAGGTGAACGAAATCCACAAAAGTTGTCCGCGCTCGAAACACATCGAAGAAAATGGTTGCCAGTTTTTTCGGGATAAATGGACATGCACGACCGTTGCTTTAAGGAACCTAGAACAGTCTATTCTGCATGGTACACAACCATTTGTTTGTCACACGTTTTCGGGGAAATAAGAAAAATAAACCGATGACGCCAAATCATTCTCCATCATGACAATGCGAACTTTTACACATCGGCTCAAACAAGTGACTATTTGAGCACTCAAAACGTCCAATTGATGGGTCATCCGCCGTATAGTCCTGATTTGGCACTTAATTTTTTTTTTTGTTCCCACATGTGAAGAACAAACTGCATGGACAACGATTTTTGACACCAGTTGATGCGTTCAAAACCCATGTTTTGGAGGTATTTCAATCGGAATGGAAAAACTGCTATAAAAATTGGTTCCAATGTATCTAAAAGTGAATCAATCATCGTGGAGAATATTTTGAAAAACAGTAAAGAAGTTTTCACACCTTAAGTTTTGTTTTTGTTACTTATTCCCGATACACATCAAGCACCTCTCGTATTAACCAGAATTTCTAGATCATTTCTGTTAAACAATCATTTCGTCGTATTTCTGAGTCATTCCATAACTTGTTGGACAACTAATGGTTCGTCATCTCAGCCCCCTGCAGGTAATCTTTTTTCAATTGCTGGTTTATTTTCTACTGCTTTGTCTAAACGCATATTCAACTTCCTGTTTATAGAAAAATCAAAACTCCGTTCGAACAGATTTTGGAGCTGTCGCCTGACACATTTGTAGCTACTTTACGTTGAATGATGGTCAGACGTGGCACAAACTTTTTTGATGTCATCAAACTGTTATTCTACTTTTAGAAATTCACCGCTTCTACAGACATATTTCTTGAATTATTAGATCACTTTCTGCGTTTCATTCTTGTGCCCCGTGTAAGGTAGGTGCGAACCTCGTTAATACTTAGCTTTTTTAGATCATAGTCGAGCAACTATTCACCTACGCAACGTTAGCTAGTTTTTACTCAAATTGATTTTATCTTAAACTCAGGTCTGCTAACTTCCATTAATAGGGACTCCAATCATATGAGCGGCTTCACGCAAGAACACTGTTTAACGTTACCTTATCAACCACTATTTCCTAGCCTGCCATTTTAGAACTTTTGCTTAACCATCACTCGCTAGCAATATCTCTAGCAAACCAACAAAATTTCTGATCCCGTTGGTCTAAGGAGCTTCGAAGAGCATAAAAATCCTTTCTTAATACTTATTAAGGCCGAGAGTATTATAACCTCTTCGATGGCCCATTGGATGTGTTGTGGCTATTCGACCAGGGACTAATGATGTTGTTCGGTGTGTGACCCTTAAAACCGCTCATGACGAGCTAAAATGTCTTGTCGCACAGCTTTGTCGGTTAATCTTTGTGTAAAATGCTCGGTTTTAATAGATTGATAGTAAAATTATAGCTAGTGGCTATCACTCACTTCGTTTTGTATATATTATATTAAATTATTGTTATCGCGATTTTAACCATCAAGCAACGCTTTGTAAATAGTTACAACACCTCGCGTAAGCTTCACGTTTGACTGTCGAGTGTGCTATACAGCAATATTCATTGAGGTAACGATCATAGATTAATGAGAAGAAGATAGGAAACGTGCATAAGGGACCTATGTATTAAAACGACCAGCTTTTACAATGTTAAGTTAACATTTGACCCGTTGAGAGGGCGCTACAAAAAATGTTTAAAGAAGTGACCGGTTATTTTGCGGCAAATTTAAACTTAAAACAAGCAAAAGTTATAAGAATGTTTTTGCTAATAATTTCGTGTAATTTTCAAAAACACATTTAAAGTCTATAACTATCAATTAACAATATTTTTATTTGTTGATAACTTTCTACAATAATTATGTTCACTACTAATTAGATTTCTAATCTCTGTAATATTATTGTAGTTAAATGGCACAGCTCCTGGTTTAAGAATAATTCTAGGGTAGGTTTTTTTAAATTGATTCCAGGAGAAATGCTTACTGCACACCTGGTAGTGACCAGTCAAATATTTATTATTAATTATCAAGTCATTTCTGTCCATTAACTCAATCCATTGCATAGCGCTATAATGAAAGTACAAATTTAATTATATAATTTTTCAAGTTTAAAGGATTCCACTTACATCATACGGTCTTTAGGACAATTAAAAACGCTATATCTGGATTTTCAAATTTATTATTGTAACAGAAGTTACCAATACAATATGCACCGCGACTCATTTTCACATTTAAATTAAAGTTGATTCTAATAAATATTCAATTAAGTGGAGCTTGAATAAACGCAAACACTTTAAGAAGAACGGAAACAAAATAAAATTTTAGGAAAACTTATGATTTTAGGTTATAAATAGGTATTATAATAAGCACGCCATCGGTAAGCAAGTCATTCTGTAATACCGCTTTAGTTAACATTTGAGACGACAGATACCGCTAAAAAAATTCGGTCGCTTCGTTTCCTATCTTCTTCTCACTAATCTATGGTAACGATGTTGTTTAATTATTTTTAATTGACCTATACTTTGACATCGTCTGTGGCTATTGAATCATACAAACAGTCACAAGTTCAACCTAGCTTTTGAAAAATTGCCTGCTGTTTGATCAGTTGATCCTGTTTCCTAACCTTTTTGAAGTGCTAGTCTCTTTTTAAATCAAGGAATTTAATTATACCTACCATAAGGATTTTAAAAATACTTCCAGAAAAGAAACCACAACAATCTCTAATCTTTATTTCCAGCGATATAATTTTGATATGTACAGTTTTGATCAATTAGAGATGATTTAATTATTTGAGTTAAGATCATATATAAACACATTATTTACATTTGGCTTAAGACCTATATTGTAACTGAATGAACTAGGTAGGGTTAACGTCTACTTTATCTACCGATTTACGTTGAGTGATACGTGTCTAAGACTTGATCAAAACTGATTACAGATCACATACAATTACGTCTAATAAAGTTATCTAATAACGTATAATATAATATATATCTTAAAACTGGTAACTTTAAATATATTTGTACATAATATCTGATGTTGACGTTTTCTATATATATATATATATATATATATATATATATATATATATATATAATATAGGTAGTTTTCGAACGGTAATATTATAGATCTGTTGGTTTCTTGGGATGCATTCGTTCTAGTAAAACTATTGTCAAATTGTAACTTTTATTCTGACGTTTCGGCATTAATATTTATGCCTTAATCATAGAATAATTACTATGACATGAGAACTTTTACATATAAAAACTAATACAAAAATGTAATTTTTGTATTAGTTTTTATATGTAAAAGTTCTCTATGTCATAGTAATTATTCTATGATTAAGGCATAAATATTAATGCCGAAACGTCAGAATAAAAGTTACAATTTGACATAATAGTTTTTACTTTACGAACGAATGCATCCCAAGAAACCAACAGATCTATAAATATATATATATATATATTACTATGTAAGTAATATAATAGTAGATATATATAAATCATGGACCACAGTTAACTACTTATATATAGTTTTGATTATATTGTTTATAATATTACTAATGCATGATACAAGTGTAAAGGCGCATCCAGAACGTAATCAAACACAAATACGGTAAATTTGTTTTAGATACGTAATAAAAATTTTAAAATATTGCAAATAAATTTCAATTCTTTCAGTAACAAAATTTGTATGCTATAAAATACAAGCAATAAAATGCTAATATACTTATTTCAAAACTTACAACGATGTTAAACATACAGTTAAACATTCCACATTATTTTGCGGTCACTTACTGGTAACTATTACAACTTAAAATTATAACAATTAATGTTACACCTATTTACGTGTTAAATAAGAGTAAAATCAGCGCTAGCGCTAAGCTGAGGATTCTTTGTGATCGCATCTTCTGTAGTTGTAACACGATGCGTTACGCTAACAATAAATCAGACGTGAAAGAAAGAAAATTAATTTTGAATGGACTAACTTGTTATTGAAGAACTCTGAATAATTTTAATTTCAGGTAAAATAGTGTTTAAGAACAAGACTTGCAATTAAATCTATATTTTTATTTCAATTAAACAGAAAACCACAAAAATACTCGTTTGATTTCTGCTAAATACATTGGAAACTTAAATAAATTGTTATAGATTAAACCGCAAGAATATAAACAAACCAATTATAACCATCAAATTTTATAGTGTAAGCGTGTCATGTTTTAAAAAGCTTTCAGAATTGTTAAGAAAATAATAGTGAATTCGATATACAATATATAGTTTTTAATAGACAATTTCAATTATCATAAAAGGATACCACAGACATCTTGCATACCAAGTAATAAAACAGACGTTGAGAATCAGAATACAGATGTATAGGGTTACCCAGATGATGTACGTTTCATACAATAGACTGTAAATGTGAGAATAATGAAGTAAGCATATAAGTAAACTTGAAACATTGTATTAACTAGACGCTGTCCGTATAAAATATGATTTACAGAGGGAGTAAAATAGATTTGTTGAATGCAACGGAAATAGAAATAAAGTCAGTTGTATACAACTTGGTTACCTGAAAAGATTAAAAATGTAGAGTTACACGCGAATAGAGCAGAGAGGTTGGGTATGATAGCATTGAGGTTTTAGATGTGGATTTGATAGAAGGTACAGACGCTCCAAGAAAAATTGTATGGCCTTCCCAAATTAAAATAATGCGGCAAGCGACATGTAACAAAATGCGTGAGTGCGGATATAATGCCGGAAAACCGTTTTGAAATAAAGAAGTAGGAATCCTTACATTTAATTCGTACTTCGTGGCATATTTGGAGTCAGAGAGCTGCTGTGTTTGATGTATAAGAAATAGTGAGAGGAACAATACTGATAGTTGATGGTAATCCTGAAGATAAAATAAAGTGAGTACTCTTATGAACTTTTATGTAGCATTTAAGGGCAATATTATGAATTTTTGAATGTCAATTGTGTGTATTTTGGTAATAATACATTAATTAAGTGAAAATAATTACATGTTTAGTTGGGCTAATTAGTGATTTAAAACAACAGGTTCATTGGCGAAATTTAGGGAATTAAAAGTATTAAATTTGGTAGTTTTGAAATAGACAATAAAAAGTTGGAATTTATCCGCATTTCATTTTTTTTTTTGAACGACATTGCCAATAGTATGAGATTAATGAATGTCTAATAATTAAATAAGAAAGTAGAAAAATTTGGAGTAACGATTAGTTTTGCTGATGGTCCATATTTAATTTTTTTAAGAATTCCTTTTAAGATATTTTTATTTTAGCAACGCCTGACCAGATTTGACGTTAAGAATTTACTTTTAGACAGGATATTTGTGTGTATACTAAAATTATTTTTATATTAATAGAGGTTAAGTTTAGGTTGATTTTTATTTAATTTATTTAGGAAATAGTTAACGCTAACAAATTGTACAGGATATCAAGCTACCCTAGTGATAGTCGTACGTAGAAGGAGTAGTTTATTTGGAGAAATTTCTTTAATTATGACAAACTTTAGGATACTAAAGCAAGAGAATTTTATGCAGAATAACAGTTTTACACATAAAAATGACATTAAAGGTATTGTGGTGACAGACTGTTTGGCGCCTCACTATTTTGACAGTAAGAAGACCTTTCAAGTTAAGTCTTAACGTTATGTAGTGTTTTGAATTTAAAACCTTGTTATTTATTATTTTTGTATTTTGACTTATCTTTACGTTCTTCTCTTAATTATCCATAATAACCCATTCCAGAACCACTGCAGTTAGCCGATGCACCCACATATTGTTACGGAGTCCACTCTCGTTCATGGCAAATCTAAATTTAATTCTTTTAACGTCTATTTCATCCGTAACATGGTATACGCACGGCGCGTTTCATGGAGCCCGTACGTTGCCGTCAAAAGGGGTGAGACCGATCAGCAGGGGCTAACCCAAACATCACGTTATATTTTGGCTAATGTTTTTTTGTAATGGATAATATACAGCAGTAAGCGCGCGGCGAAAGCCGACCAGTTACTGTAGGAAATATGTCTTTACGAAGGCATGCATAAAGAAGGTTTATTTTTGTCGGTTCGTTAAGATACGTAGGTTGTTATAGAGATGTAAAAAAATAATTTTTGGAAACTCGTGAAAACGTTTGGTTGTTGGAAACCACAGAAAATAGCTGAGTAAACATGGTAAGTAAATTTAAGTTGAACTGTTATCTAGCTCTAGTAGTAAAAAGTGTTTAGTTTTTATCAACATTGTGTGATTTTTATTTACATTTTTATAAAAAGTGTGGAAATGGTGGGGCAAAGTCGATCATTAACTAATTGGTATAAATAAGGTTTCCTTTGACATTAAACTTTTTGTGAGTTTGTTTTGTAGAAAATCCAAAAACTTTTAGTAAGTCTGTTACACTATTCCCCCTCACATCTTACTAGTTTCGCCCATAGTGGCGTAACCGAGGGTTTAACTAATTTGTTATATATTTTTAATTTTTGTTTTAAATTAAAAGTGTCTCGAGCGTATACCAGAAAATTGGGCCTTACAAGAAAACAGATATATAACCCAGTTTACTTAAAATGGGCGGTTGAGGCGGTCGAACAAAAGATGGCTATAAGAACAGCGGCGGAAAACTTTAGAGATCGACCGTCCTTATCTACTGTTGAAGAAGGTAAGCTAGCGGACGCTCTTCTTCTGTGTGCCAACTGGAATTTTTCCTTCAAAAGCTATAATGTGAGGTACATGGTACAACCTTACTTAACTAGGCTGGAAGAACAGAAAAACGTTTTGAAGATAATTTTTCAGGAGTCAACTGGTTCAAGTCATTTTGGGCCGACACAAGAATTTGACTATAAAGTTAGCCGAAAATACAAAGAAGGTTAGAGTGTGGTAGTTCGAAAGTACTTTCTCGAATTAGCTACTACGATCGATGACATTCCTATCACTAATATTATAAACTTCGACGAGGCAACCTTCTGTAATGATCCGGGTCAAGCTTTGGTGGTTGTCAGAAAAGTAAAAAAAGTATGCCCACAGATTGATTGACACCTCTAAATCAAGCACCAGCGTAATTTTCGCGGTGGCAGAAGAAGATCCCGACAGGGTCCATCTTGAAAAATGTTAGGCGAGTATTTTTCATAAAATACACCCTCGTTCGGATGAGATGTAAAATGGAGGTCCCGTGTGTGAGTGTTGTCACGCACGTTAAAGATCCCTACCTTGCTTAGAACAGCAAGGGTTCGGCATAATTTCAAATTTTCCAAGTAAAAACTCGCTTCCTGGCCAATGTAGTACCTTCGGGTGGAGCATTGGAAAATCACATGTAAAGTGTCAGGAGATGGAAAATTATTAGCACCCTATACTGTATACAAACTCAAACACATGTATGAGGGCTGAGCGGAGGGCGACCTCCCAAATGCACGGCATAATAGAAGCGGCTGGTTTGATGCCGAAACGTTTGAAGATTAGTTCATGTTCATTGCACTGTCACATTTAACCTACTGGAGGGAAACAAAGTTATGATAGGTGATAGTTTCTGCAGCCATTCAACACTCAGCGATGTAGAGGCCTGCAAAAACAACAGCATTAACTGTGTTCTGCTTTCTCTCATTTCAACCGACTTCAGCCTCTAAATGTTACCTACCTTCGCCCCCCCCCTAAATATGCATGGAAAAAGATTTTAGAAAATTGGAAACTTAAAAATAGGGAGTCCTTCCAAAAACTGTTTTCCGAGGATTTTAAACGCAACTATTGATAAAGTTGGTTTAGGAAGTGTTGAGTATTTATGATGGGTTTGAAATGTCCACGAATGACTGCCATAGCGTGTTGGAAGTCAAGGGTCCCGATAGATATGTGTCTATCAGACGCTGAATCCACTGAATGTTGTGGTTGGTCGAATCGTTGCAGTTGTCGCTGGGCGCGTCGTTCGGTCTTGTGGTTTTTGCACATTGATTTTGTTGCCTCCCTGGAGTGGCGGAGTTGCTGTTTTTTGGTTCTATTACTGGGGTCGGTTTTTCTTGTGTTCAGTCTTCTTCTTTTTCTTCTTGGTAGTCTCGTAGTTTGCGATTGGTGAAGTTGTAATATTCCATGTCGGTGAGCTCGTCTGTGAAGGCGAATGAGGTTCTTTTCTTCAAAAAATTCTTGAACGTTGGGCCCATTATCGTAGCAGTGTTAATTTCGCTTTAAAAAACGGTTATATACGTAAATCCACACAAAGTGCCGGGGTTCGTGGTGTACACCTCAGCAGGTAAAAGTTGGAGATCACACTTGAACGCCGTTGTAAGTGCTGTGATGCTTTGAAAAACTTCTCTATTGGTCTTCTCCCTAGCGAGGTGGGACTGAGACTGTATACATTTTGCTGTTTGTGTATATATTGTAATTTCAATGTTGGTTTTGTTTTCCTTGGCAAAGTTGTTAGTTTTGTAGAAGTTTCCTACTTTAAAATTGTTTAGAATGCGGGAAATTTGACACGTTACTTTGCCCATATATGATAAGTTTGCAAATTACCGATTGATGTTGATGATTTTCTTGTGGTTTATTAATGTTCGTCGTTAATTTTCTAGTATATACTCTTGCGCAGTGAGCTATATACAGATACATCTATTGTTTAATGCTATATCGTATTCGGTTCTTATTCCTTTGGTGTAAATTGCTTTACTAATTAGAATAGATTCAAGCTTGTGGTATAGATTTTGAATGTTACCACTTTTTGTTTCTACGAATGATTAGATGTTATGTATATGACATGAGCTCTTGCTGTTAGTTTTAAGTAGATGCTACAATTTGTAGTTTTTTTTATATCTGCAGGTCAAGGTAACTAATGATAATTTTCTTCTCTAATGTAATGTATTGTTCTTGATGTTGTTTGTTAAGTGTTTTTTGCATCTTGCGGGCAACAATGCAAAGAATGCCATCCATAAAACGGATCCATTTGATAACCGCACAGAATTTCCTTCGTAGTAAAGAAATTTAAAATAAAAAGAGTCTTATCAGGAAAAAACTGTGAACCACATCAAAGTTACCATCTATACACATACACGTGTACCTTAAAATGTGTCACAAGTATATGAAACAAAAAAAGTCTGACAAACTGGTCGTAAATTCAGTGACCGATGCAGAAAATATTTACAGTCTCCAATCAAGAAAACACAGAAAATGAAATCAAACCTCCAAACAAGATAAGATAGGTATCCAATATAGCTACCCATACTCTTCTCGACCTGTGGGAAAAAATACTACATAGTGATAACCGACAGCTGTTTGGTATACTCCTGAATGGTATGTAATTCAAGCAATATTAAGAGCAACATTCTCGACTAGAAGATTTATTTAACAATTTTGAGTTTTATCTTTAAATGTACTATTGTAAATATGTGTGTTTTTGTGTACTTATGTGTTTCAGTAGCTCTAGTCAGAACAAATTCGATCTGCATCAATATAGTAAGTATTTAGATTAGGTAGGTTTCTGACGCTATGAATATATATATATATATATATATATATATATATACATATATGATAGTATTAATTGTTTGCTCGCGGAGACAAATTACAAAAGTCTGTGCATGTAGTAAATAATTATGCAATTCGAAAAAATTAATAAGACCAATTTTAAGAACTGCATCAACAATAGCAGTTTTGCAGAATTGTTTGGCAAATATAACGGCATCTATAAACTTGTGCAATGGTGGAGTAAATACGTTTGTGCAAATGGTAACTGTGCAATTTAATATTTCCTTTGATAATTTGATATCAAGAATGTTAAAATAAATTCTTTCCAAACATTTTTCATAAAAACTTCCATTATGGAACCTCCATATTTATGTAGAAACTGGTAGCAAGGCAATATTCTCAAGTACCAGATGTAATAGCAATGTCTTGTGACACATAGTTAGTCACAGAAGTAAAAATAAATGAAGGCAAAATAAACAAATAAAAAATAAGCAGTCTGAATTCTTTAGTACGCTACATATATTTTGATTAGGTGGGCGCGGATTCAAGTTATATATTAATAAACAAAAAAACAAGCAAGCGAAAATAGCTTACAGATGGTTTTTGAAACCAGCTATTTTCGGGTGTTCATGATCATTTACAGCCGTCAGAAACTTAACTTATCAAGATAATACGCATATACTTTACATTATAAAAATAATCGTTGGTCGTGTAAAAGCATTGTTGGGCGCCATCTTGAGAAGTGGCTCCGAACAAAAATGTTTATATACTCATCCTATTTAAAGTTACAACTGAATCCTAAAATTCTAGTAGAAAAACGGCCTTCCTCTCTGCTGATCTTAATATTCGCGTTTAACAAATTTATAGTAGTTTGTTTAGTGACCTGGTACTAAGATTTCTGTAGCATTTTTCGATTGTCCTAGATATATTACTTGTGCAAAGATAAAAACCTTAACTAGAAGTCACTCCGCATTTATAGGTTGGTTACTACTCAAATATGAAAAAAACATTTTACAAATATATACAAAATGAAATAACGTAACGATTGAATGACACACTTGTATCATGCTACTACCTCACATTAAATTGGTCTAATTCTAAAACTATAATATAACATATGTTGATTATAAATATCGAAGACTAGGGAACATTTAGAATATAAAGCTAAAATTTTGGGAAGCATAATTCATAAACTTACAATATTATGTACAGTTACTCAAAGAATATGTTACAATAATCTTTAAGAAAGCATTAATATACAAATGTAACAGTTTTTTTAATTGGTATCAACTACCATAATAAGGCACAGCTCTGCAGATGAATATATCTTTAGAATACGAGATATCTTAAGTTTAGCGTTACCCTTATTATGTTTAAGAAAGGTACCTTATACAGTAATTTAGACTAAAATAGGACTTGAAAAGAAATTAAGTAGTTAACAAAAAATTGTCAAAGTCTAAACAGTCAAGGTAATAATATTTGGCATATAGAATTTGCAAATTTGGCATATATTAACGTATAAGAAAGTCCGTGAGTATCACTTATGACTTCCGTTTACATCAAGCTATCGCGATATCGGCTCGCTTAAAATTTAAGTAGTTTGTTTTGGGTTGAGGAGATGAAGGTTAAAATACTTGTCTAGCGATTTTTGCAAGTGGGCTGTTGAAACGTACAAAGTTGCTTTGAAATGTTTATAATCATATTCACTTTAATAATTTATGTATGGGTATATCCCATCATTAAGTAACAACAAGAATTGGTTGGGCAATATTCTCGAATAATGTTAAGTGTGTGTAAGGATTTACTGGAAAACCATTATTTCAGCAAATGTCTAAGTGTTGGGGGATCTTGGTAGCCACAGGTTGCTTAACCCCCTTCACTGAATCTCGGTGAAATAGGGCATAAAATTAGAAAACAATAGAAGGGGAACAAGCTGACACATGCTGTGTGAGAATTTCAGGGAACTATGTAGGCTAGCTCAGAATATAAATAAGTGCAGGTACGTGTCCAACCAGTTTTGAGACGAAAAAAATGACGAAAAAAAATAATAATAAGCGCAGATAAATCTGATGATTAGTATAAACAACTAGTTGTTGGTTGCGAAATATCTGCAATTAAGGTTGACTGTGCGAAAAGATAAATTGGAAAACATATTAAATCGCTAAATGGTTAAGTGTTGGGTGAACTTGGCAGCAACAGGTTGCTTACCTCCCTTCACAACCACTGAAGGTCGGAGAAATAGAGCATATAACTGTAAAACAATAGAAGGTGATCAAACGGCATCTAACAAAAAAGAACAGCGCCTATGAGGAAAGACAACAAACATAAAATAAGAAGAAAATTGTTAAAAGCATATGTGTGGAGCACAGCACAGTATGCCTATGAAATACGGGCAGTCTAAAACGCAAACAGAAAAACGGTAGCAGCCTTTTGAAATGCTGTGCTTCAGATGTATGAGGACGATAGCATGGACAGACAAAGATGATAACAAATAAGTTATAGAAATAGTAGGGGATCAAGGATATCTAAGGAAAAAGAGAAATAGAAGGGCGGAATACGTTCTAAAGCACTTTTGGGGAATAGTATGGGATATATTACAAGCAGAGATAGGAAAAAAGAGGTAGATGTAGACCTAGATCAGATAGTTATAGATGCAGACTGCAATTTTCAGGGAATCCTGTAGGTTAGTTCAGAATAGGAAACAATGATGGTACGCGTCTAACCAGTTCTAGGACTGAAGACCTAATGATGATGATATCCCATCAATAGGGTTAGATTATTTCCTTTAAGAAATATAATTGTTAGGTTATATAATTTGTTGATATAAGGAAAGATTATTTCTGTATCTTAGATTGTTCACACTCAAAGTTGGTTAAATTTTTTGTTTAATCCTCATAAAAAAATTTTGCATTCTTTTTTTGTACGGTTATTTATGTATCTATATTTAGAGGAAAAGTTTATCAAGTTGCTCCACTTTAAGTAATGACAGGTAATACTGGCGTTCTCTAGGACAATACAAGAAATACATGTATATGTATATGTATATGAGGTAAAATGTTCAATTTAAAACTCTGTATTTGAACGCAGTTTCCAACAAAAATGTACACCTGGGGAATTTCTGGGGGTTGCAATATTTTTTTGGGGATTATTGGAGCCTACTGTTATATTAACTGCGTAAAAAGCATGTTATTCATTAGCAATACTGGTCAAGAGATGCGGCCGCAACGTACCTAGCTTTTCAAGAAATAAACATATTAGAATACTTTGTAAATACTTCCTCTTTCCATAGATAAACATTTTATCTGGCCATCTAAAATTTTTATCTTATTGTTGTTGTGTAAATAAGCGTTAAAAATTGAAAATAGCACTAGGTATACGAATCCCTGATGCAGTTTAGTATTGTCGCTAACAAGTCTGTACGATTGTAAGCGATTTAAGGAATCAAACATGTTTCGACCAAAATATAGGACATTGTAATAATTGGTTTAGAGAGTAAGTACACAGCCATCGCAAACAAACAAAGGCATATAAGTTGATGCGGCACGAAATCAAATCTATAAAAGGCAGGGATAACTCTAGAAATGTGTTATTATTTTTGTGCCCTTTACCAGTATTCCATTTTCGGGAGTGCTTAGTGACAGAAGTAATTATAGCCATTATTTTTTATATATAATTATCTATAAATCTGTTAAAAGTTAATTTATGGTAAATTTCGTACTTCATTGTCCGAACTTAGAAGAAATGCCGGCAGTACAGTATCGAGTATTTGAAATATGGATTTACCTATGTGTTTAATTTGTCAAAAAGTTTTTCAAATGAAGCCATAAAACTTTTAGCTACAAGACAATTTTAATAAAATGCATACTGATAAAAAGGGAAAAAGATTTATCTTATTTTCTAGGTCTGGAGAAGAAATATTTAAAGCAGTCAGCTATATCAAACTCGTTTGCGTCGTCTTTTAAGCAAGAAGACGATGGACTACAAGCTAGATAATATTTCGTTGTTAATAGCAAAGGAGGGAAAGCCACTCACGATTGGGGAAGAATTAAACTTGTCGGCAGTCAAAGAAGTAACAGAAACTGTTTTTCATCACAAGACACGTCAGTTATCAGAAAAACTCTTCTGAGTAATAATACAGTCAAAGAAAAATTAATGAATTGGTGAAAGCCATTGAATTATGATTATACGATTACTTAAAAAAAGAAAAATTTGTCGAGAGTTATTATTTGCTAAATATTTTGAAACCTATATACAGGACAAATAAATTTTTAATAACATATGTGAGTTTTTCAAGAGCAAGAAATTTCTTTGCATAATATTTTGTCAGTACTGTTAGTACTTTCATGGGCGCTTTATTCACACGTGTAAATTGGGCGGTGCACAAAGGCACTATCGTATAAGAGACGCCGTTCTTATGAAACATTTTAAAACCGAGTGACAAGTTCTCATGAAAAAAAGGTAAAGAAGTGAAACATTTGTCGAATCCATAATAGCTAACGCATACACTATTGAAGCACATGCGCATATTGTTTGTAACTGAATAGATGAATTGCAACAATATATTCAGATCTAAAATCATTGGTACTCTAGGTCATTATACAAAAGGACCCATTCTCTATTTTTAATAAAAAGGTAATAGATAGCGCTGGTGTTTAAGACCGATTCACAATACTCAAATAAAGTTTTCATTCAAATGAAAATGGAAAATTTGAAATTTCTAGCTCTTCTTTTTTGCTCTGTTCCAACATAAATGTCCGAATTATTTTTTATTTAACGGATTATTGTAGAAACAATAAATCCTTTGGTTTTTATTTATTTCAACAGTTCATATAATAAGCTATTTTATTACAAATGGGAAATTTTAACATGCATGAGGTTAGTCACAAGGTAAAATAAAATTTTGGTAAACGCATAATTTTTGTTTTATATCTGATAGCACTATATTTGGTAGTATACTTCAAAATGTTCTTTTTTCGGATCACGCTTATGCCAAGAATTAGTCAGCAATTGTATAGCAGTGTCATAGAATAAACGTGAAGATCTTCAAAAATCAATGATTTTATGAAACCAGTTTTAACAATTTTAGTATGTGCATTTTTGTAAAGTGCATCTATGTTTACAATTTAGAACAACCATACATCCATTATGATCGCTTGCAGGCAGTTGACTCTATACAAACCATTGCTTGCAAGACGAAAATATTAAGGCTCTTGTAAAAACTAATTTCCGCTTTGGCTTTTCTAAATAAAGGAAACTATTTTTGTTGGTATAAACTTGACCGCGCTATCCACCAATAATAAAGTCTTATGCTTTTCTTCACTACCTTCATGTTTGGTAGTTTGTAGTTATATATTAATATAATTGCGTTGTCCAATATCAATCATCCTCTTGTGAGAATATTGTTACGTTTATTTTCGGGATAAATTAATTACCCCTTTCTCTATTTTATTTGTTTTTCAGTTAAATCAATTCCGTTGCTATTCTTAAATCCTTCATCAACATCCTGTATATTTTACCTGTTCATCATAAGCTCGCTTTACAATAATTATTTAAGTCTATTTGCTTGGAAACGACAAGTTTATGATAAAATTTAAAAAAGTCAATACCTTGTTTTAGGTATCCTTTAATTTGTTAAACATTCCGATGAGGTATAATTGTTTTCTTTATGGTTTGAATCTAAACTCGTCGAACTAAGGTCGCGTACTATCCGATAAAAGCGTGTTTCCAAGTTTCCTAATCACGTTTAGATAGCCACAATATGCCTTGGAGCTCTGGTTGTTTAATTGAACGAATTTATGTTCAATTTCTTTTCAAAATGTTAAAAAGCACTAGTCGTAATTGCTAGATTCTTCGTTCCGTTTTTCTTTATGAAAATTTCGCGCACGCCTTACAGCGTGGTGCGTATTGATGGTTATATAAACTCGTACTTGTCGTCGTAAATAAATTTATATTTTTCGAATTTATTCTAGCTTCCTGCGGGGGACACGATAGTCCCTTCAATTGCCGCTCCTAGGGGTATAGAAGGCTGCACTCGTTACCTGATCTCAGGTCCATCTGGTCCGCTTTGGTCCGAGGATAAAACGAGAGATCCAACGTCGTAGAGATGTGGGTGAGTATTTCTTTTCTGCGTGTGTCGAGACCCTGTCCACTTAGATTTTACTGTTTGGGGCTCATACAGGTTTCGAATTAATTGTATGTACGAAAATGATTTATGATGCTAGGATCTATTGCCATGGGATTACTATATTACGCTTAACTTTAACTACTATCTATTAATGCGGAAATGGAATAAAAACTTGCTGACACATTGGAAGACGTTATTGACATTGTATTTGTAATTGTAGGTTATATGTTAGCATTATCAGAGCCTATGTGAGGTATCATAATATTATGATTACTAAACGAAATTGTGAAATCTGGCATACAAATACACTAGCTAACAAATACTAATATATATGGTTTATTTTCACTTACTAAAATTGTATTGTTTCATTTTCGTTTTATGCTAGAATTCTTTTGTTAATGTGTTATTTCCTTTGTTTTTTTAAATTTAGGTATAACTGCAGGCGGGGATTTCTCCTACAGGTTGTACGGAGCGGTTAATAATTTATTTTTATATCAGACCTTATTTAATTTTTGTAGGTATTATACCCCGCCCACTCACCGTGTAAGCCCTGTCAATTTCTCTTTCGTTCTTCTTTGTTGTTTTTTTTGTTGACTACGTCGTTGCACGTAGTAATATTTTTCTGTAATTCTGGCACTTTGACCCATTCACTGCATTCTAAGAATGTATAAACAAAAGATGATATGCTTCTTAATGCCTTATCTAGTACCTTATTAGAATTGAAGCGGTAAAGTTAAGTAAGGTGTCTGGCTGACTATCGCGGAACCGTGGTCATGAGTCATGATAGTGATGCGTGTAAATTTACGCAGATAAATATCAGAGGCGTCAGTCGTGCACGATAACCACATAAAACTATTGAAGGCGAATGAGTAAAAATAAGAAAGTTCTTTCAATATTACGTATGCTTACATAAGAATTTGGAACCACAACACTTTTGATTTATTTAAAATTCATTTTACTAAAATCTAATAAGACGATCTCCAATTTAAACAGATGTCAAACGAAGAATTAAGGAAACCAAAGTTTGATCAAAAACAAAAAGGGAAAGAGAAAGTTTTTTCAAATACTACGCAATTCCTTGAAAAGCCACAAACTTTTCAAGGTGTCGATTTTCCGCCGAGATCGTCAATGCCAGGACCAAATCTAGAGCCGTTATCATCCACGCCAGTATCAGGAAAAGATCCTGGTATAAGCAATATTGAAGACGAAAATGAGATAAGTACCTAATGGTAAATTATAAATGGTATTATGCAGCGTGTCCTTTATATAACCGACAAACTTTTAGGGGTTCTACATAAATTAACTATTTTATACTTTACTTCATTGCTTTTCTTATAGTTGTTTTAATTTTAGATTGAAGTTCAATTCCTGAAGCTAATTACCCGACAGAAAATATAACGGCTAATGGAAAAGTGGCATTTCTAGAGGATGAAATTAAAGATTTTCGCCCCATATTCGGAATTAACACTTTCTCAAATTCCAGTCGGTCAGAAATACTGTCGAATGGTTATATTCTAACACTAACAGAAACCGATCCTATTTGTTACCAAAATGAAAATCTTAATTATTCTTAGGATAAGTCAGGGCGCAGCTTCACGGACGCATAGTTTAATCGAATTCTAGCAAATAATAATAATAAAAAAAAGTAATTGACCTTTATATTCACCCCTACATTTGACTTTCCAATGCTCCAACCAAAGGTACTACCTACATTGGCCAGGAAGCGAGTTTTTTACCTGGAAATTTTGAATTTTATCGAACCGTTGCTGTTCCAGGCAAGGTAGGGATCTTTAACGTGCGTAACAACACTCACATACGAAATCTACATATTATCTCTCATCCAAACAAGGACGTATTTTTGAAAAAAATGCTCGCCTAACATTATTCAAGCGGTCCGTGTCGGGAATCGAACCCGGGACCTGAGGCTTAGTAGTCATACACCCCCCAACTAAGCCACGGAGCCGCTTTCTTATATTCACCGCATAAAAAGCCATATTTTGTTTTTGTTGTACAATATGTCATATTGCAAGTGTAAAAAAAATGAGCAAGTTGATTGTAGAGAATGATTTCAATAACTGGCAACATTTGAACGAACATTTAAGTTTTCACGAAAAGAGTAAATTACATTTAAAAAATGTAAAAAAGCGGTTGGATTACAGAGATCGAGTAAAATCTAATAAAAGCATAAATGCAACAGTTCTCTAATTGTTGACTACAGAAACAAAATATTGGAATGCAGTCACTGACGTATAATTGATGTAATATATGCAATTATTAGCTTAACAAAATTTAGCATTTCATGTAAAAAAAAATATCATTAGCAGACAAATTACGAATTACTTGAAATATGTAGAAATGATAGCCAAATTTGATCCAGTCCCGTCATAAAACACAAAAGAGTTCAATTAAATTCACGAAAAAGAATGACTAGTTAACCTGGCAATCTAATTCAAAATGAAATCATAACTTGGAAGGAGATTAAAAAGATAATTTTAAGTAACGTAGAATAAACGCCAAATATTTTTCTATTTTACTAGACTGTACGGCAGACACTAGTCATTAAGAGCATCTTTCAGTTTGTGAGATTTGTTAAATCAAAAGATAAGCAAATTAGCATTGAAGAACATGTTTTTTGTCCTTTGTTCAATAAATGAAGCAACTAATGAAGGTTAAGTACATTTTTTCTGACGACATTAGAGAAAAATGGGTTAAACATCGCTGATTTACGTTGTCAAGGATATAATAATGTCGCAAACATTCGAAAGAAACATAGTGATTTACAAAAAAGAATTCTCGATAAAAATTCGAGAGCGTGATTTGCTACGTGAGTTATGTATCCCCCAATTTACCTATATATATATATATATATATATATATATATATATATATATATTAAATAATAGAATCTAATAGGAATTATTAGAAATTGTTAAATAAATCATACGTCAATTGCAACAATGTAACACAAGAATAAACCAGACAGGTTATTAACAGTTCATGAGAACGGATATGCAACTTTGTATCCGAGACGACAGTGATACTGCAGGTGGCAGGTCACATACGGTTAAGGTATCACAATTACCTAGAAATAAGATTGAAACAATGTAACAAAGTGAAGAATTAAGAGTAAAGCAGACATGAGATGTGCAAGTTCCCACAGCCATGTGAGGGGGTTGATTATTATAGAAAGTCAGGGAGCTCAAAGCCCGGCAGTCAGTCTTTGAACTCCATACTTCGTTGTTCAAGCTACCCAAGTAAGTCAGTCTGAGTATTACAGCTTTTGCATTGTTGTTTACCTAGGCTACTCGCTCTATTATTAGTACAATTAATTAATTCTTTTGGTTTAAAGTAAAGAACAGTTTGTCAAAATTCCACATTAATTTCTGTTTAAGATATTTGGAAACGTTTTTTAAAAACATCGCTCCAAAGGCCCGAACCTTAACTCGTGTTGTAACCATAGCTTGAATCTTATCGAGGACGATGCTGCAAATTCAAATATTTTAAATATTAATTTATTTTCAATTATTCAAAACTATTTACTTTCTCTGCTGTAACCAATCGCGGTCAGGTTTAAAAAGTAATGTCAACTTTAAGTTTAAAACCTTATCACACACGAGGTGGTCTAGCAGAATTACCCTTACGCTTAACTAGGAGAAATACATGTTTCGCTATATGAAATTAATTGTAAAAAAAGTAGATCTGACAATAATACAAAAATTATGACAATAGAACTTGCAAAAATATTAAAAGTTTTGGGGTTGTTGTTTTTTAATTTTATGGGATATCAAATTATGCAAGGTAAGTATTGTTTGTAAAATTTAACAATCTAAAATGTTTGAAATTGCACAAATATGACACAGTTTAAATAGTTTATACCAAAATATAAAATGTATTTAATAATTTGTTAATTTATGCCAAAAAAGTAGCCAATTTTTTAGATATTGAAACACAATTTAAGTCAAAAGAAACATTTTTAGCAAAAAAAATTTAGCCAAAACGTAAGGATAAAAAAAGTAAAGACCAATAACAAAACTTTAAAATAAACTGTTTCTTTAATACTTTATACATTATAATGGCATCGATAAATGAACATTTTAAATTACTATCCGACCATTATTCCAAAATTGTCAGTTTACTGGAAATATTTCTAATTTTTTAAAATGTACAGAAAAAAACGACAGCTATGTTCAGAACTGGGAAAGGTATGAGTGACACTAATCAAAAAGAACGTGATATAATCGGTTTAGAACTTATGGAAAAAATAAAAATTTTGCAAAGTTTTGAAAGATTTGAAATCAACACCAATAAGATTATTAAATTACATTGTACGAAATAATTTAAGCTAACCCGTTTCGAATACTTGCGTAGCGTTGCACATTATTTTAACTATGCCAGTTAAAGTTGCCACAGTAGAGCTATCATTTTCTAAATTAAAAACTATACAAAATTATCTAACGAGTTCTATGCTACAGAACAAGTTAACAAATTTAGTTATAAAATCTATAGAATCTAATATGTTATATAACTCAAATATTCCAAATTTAATAGCAGAATTTGCAAAATACATAGCACGTATAGTTAAATTTGTTAAAAAAATTAATACACAATAATTAAATATTTTAAAGAAAACTTTTGATAAAGAATAGTTTTATCTTTTTAACTATAATTTTTTTTCTTAATTAAAAATTATTGAGAATTGGGTTTTATTCTTGTATTCTTGTAATAAGTAGTAAGTACATCATGAATTCTACCATATTAATCTAGGCGGTACATAAGGCTCTTTACCTATATGATACTCAGCTTCTTAAAAAACAGTTACAACAGGAGCAAGTTTTATTGCATGTATCAAGAACTGACTAACAGGTGTTACTATTTTCTAGCATAGAATTCACTACGTTTAGAAATTTTGCTTTGGAACAATTTATCTGAACATTTAGCGCTAGGTTAAATAAAAATGTATTACGAGTACAATACTGACTTTGTACCTATACCCACAAATTTTACCAATTAAACTCAGTTTCTGAATGTGTCCTTCCTTGGTGTTTTAAAACTAAATTAAGAGACGTATTAATTTAATAGAAAAGAAAAGGAGGAAGACCGGTAGCATCTGCCGATCAAGATTAGCATAATTGTTCCAAATCGTAAACGCATTGCTAAAAAATAAAAAAATCGTGTGTAGAAACGTAAGGCTGAGCTGGAAGAATGTAACTTGATCTCATTTGACACTACAAAATTTTTGCCTAAAAATACCAGAAAATTCTACCTGCACAGAATGCCAGGTAGCTCTACTAGTAACCCTAGAAAGAAATTTAGAAAATATTGACATATCAACAATAGATTTTAAAGTAAATCAAGTTTCAATAGCAAGAATAAAAATTAAGCCAGACGAAGAAAATGAGCACACCGTGTTCAAATAAAAATGAAGCAACTAAGTAATGAAAAAAGAAGAAGTACAATAAGAATAAGAAGGAAGAACATAAGAACTTACGTAATTAATATAGGCTGAGGGAACCTTGCAGGTATTTTTACACGAAAACAGGATCTGAAGAATATTTTAATCGATTTTTGTAATAAAAAAAAGAAGATAAAACAATAAATCATACATTATGTATTGGTTTACTGGTATAGGTATATAATTTTAGGTTCTCAAAATTATAAAGTCCATTTTGTTAAGTACCAATAAACAAAAATTTACTCTGAAGTAAACAACCAGCGACCTGATGCGCGAAATGATCTAAGGCTGCTAGTTTGAGAGAACACTTAAAATTTAATGATGATGAAAATGAGCAGTGAATCATTGCATAGGTTAAACTTTTTATTATATTTTTTAATATCTATTATAATTTATATGTTATTTAAATTTTCATTGTGCCATTTTGTTATTTTACCGAATGATTTCTTGTTTTTCAATAAAACAGCTGAAAGTACTAATTAAATACGGCTCTATTTTTTAAAGATTTACCGTGTGTTCGTATTTAAGTCCACGAAACTTGAGTAGTAACATATTACTTAACTGCATCTTTTTATGCAAGGAACAAAAGTTTCTGTCGAGTCCAGTTCATGTTTAAAAAAAAGGCTTTTATATTTGGAATATTGTTTCCATTTCGAACAATACAAAACATTATTTAACTAAAAAATAAAACAGCATACTTTGGGCATGTATACTTATTGCAATACTTTTGGGTTCGCTTTTTTCGCGTAAGCAGTTTTATACATAATCCGCTTAATACTTCTTAGCGGTGATGTACAGATTTTCGAATTGTGTAAAATTATATATTGTACATTGTCGATATATTAAGATAAGTAGAATCATATAACTTTATCGTTGCGCTAAATAAATACTGCAATACATTTTAATAGTTCTTTTTTCCAATTGAGTTCGATTAAAAGAAATTTTTGAAAGCTCGCAAACTAAGGAGTTTCGTTTTCAAGACAAAAAGTATTAATACTTTCTTTTTAATTCTCTAAAGGTATTCTAAATGTTTCATTGATTATTGAATTATAACATCTTCAGTAATTATAAAGACTGCCCAGTAAAGTCGCCTGAAACGTTACAGGGTATTTTTATTAGGTCTAGGTAGCTCCCGTATGGAATGTTCTCAAAAATTCCGGTAACTATTAGCGAATTACGTTGGAATTTTTGCGACATCTTTGCCGTACTTTAATATCTCCTGTCGTTAATATTGTGCTATATATTTTATTTACTATAGGTAACAGTATATGAAGCTCTCTAGAAAAATATTTCAATTAATATTAGATGACCTTTCTACAAACAAAACTAAGTGCCGCTTGCTTACGTATCTAACTTTATTTTTATTGAGGGTTACAAGTCTGTTGGTAAGAAAATTCATGATATAAAAAAGGGTTTATTTTCTTACCAGCAAACCTACAAAGCATAATAAAAATAAAGCATATATGCATATGTCATATATGTCAAATACACATCTATTAATTGTTTTTAATGGATTGGCCTTTATGTTATTTGTGTTTTATGCATATGTACTAAAGTATTAGTTAATAAGCTGAAATAATAACTTAGTCTTTTATGGAAAGCCCAAATGATCATTTCAAATCGAGCTAGCAATTGAAAGATATGATTGACAAAAATGCCAAACGTAGTTGGAAGTTAGGTTGATGTATGGTGACATACACGATTTAGATTTGTAAAATTTTCCAATTGTCATCACCAAACCCGGTAGCGTACTGAAAAACGCATCAACCGCGAAAGCTGAAGATACAGCTTCGAATTGTGTCTGGGACCTTATATTTTCCATCTTTCAATTATTATCTCGATTTGAAAAGATCATTTAGGCTTTACATAAAAGTCTAAATTATTATTTCATATTATTAACTAATACTTTAGTATTTATCCACTTTCCTTGAGCAATTATCTAATATGTACACTCACACACACACACACGCACACGCACACATGCACACAACGTAACACCGCGTTGCTTAATCTACCTTTGACCAGAATAACAGCAGAATGTAAAAAAAGCATCTTACACAAAGGACAATATAGTCACCTTGTGGCGTGGGATCTTCAGATGGACATCATTGACCGAATACAAGGGTTTGTATTTAAGAGATTTATTAACCTTACAATTATTCTAGTTTTAATTAATTCTAATACGTTCTCAAAACAATCTAGAACAATTAGAAAAGGTACAAATTATCCGCTAGGGGTATTCAAGTTGAGTTCTAATTTAAAGCTCTGATTATAATATTACGCTTTTTATTCGAACTATAAGATTGTGACATGAAATAAATTAGTGGTACATGCTGTTAATATAAATTGTCCTATGTGATATAAATTATTGTAATGATCGATATAAGTTCATTATAGTACTTCAATAGTAATCAAGGGATACCACGGTAGCTTTAAGAAGTTCTTACTTATATTGTTCGCGATTAGCTGGAAACAAATTGTTATGAGTGCTTTAAGAATTTCACTGTAGCTACGATTTGTTGATAGAGCATGTATAATCAATTGTCTTAAAAAACTGTTGTTTCGCAAAAATGTTTTCGTTACACTGGTGCCATGTGTGGAAAAGTAGTATAAAAAAGATATATATATATATATATATATATATATATTCTATATGCTTGTAGCTCGTAGTCAACAACAAGAAATGGATAGCGACATTCTTTCTTTCTTGGAGTTCAAGTCGAGCGTTCCGGAGAGCTTGACCGGAAATATCTTTAAGTCGCACTATTTTTCCAACAGAAATTTTCAGTCTATTTCCTTTTTTGCTTTTTCCTGCATTTTCATCTATATCTTAGACTTAGACTATCTGCAAACGCTGAAATATTTTGTAAAACATCATGTCTGACTTAGAATGGAATTTTGTTCGACACTCTGTGAATCAGGCAGTTTATTCAAAACTGTGTCAGCGTTCAATGGACAAATTCCACTGGCTATAGAACCCTACTTAATATTTTTTCCAAGTTTGGGCCGAAACAGTCTAGGGTTTTTATAACACTCGGAAAAAATCAGATGTTGGCCAAACACCCTTGCTTTAGGGTTCCGTACCTTACAAGGTATAACGAAACCATTATAAGGTCACTCTCGTGTCCGTTCGTCCGTCAGTCACAGAGGTTTATCTCGAAAACTTTGTAACGTAGGAATTTGAAATTTGGCACAATGCTAGGTCTTTATGGCGCGCACATATATCGACAGTCAAAAAATAGAAAAATATTAATTATAGATTAAAATGGCGGAGGTTAATTCGGTCAAAAGGAAAAAAAATTTAATAAATATATCGTGTGAGGTATCATTTGAAAGAGAGTTCTAAAAGGCTTCTAAAAATGTTTCTTTTATAATCCAGTAGTCTGCATGATATAGCTCAAAATGTGCCAAAAATAACCGTTCCCCCCCTGTTCTCCTACATTTCCAAAGCTAAAATTTTGATTTTAATAGGGATAGCAGCTATTGAGTCATAGAGTATCGGAAAACTGCAGGTGTTTTTGACAGTGTAATAGTTGCTGAGAAAATTTTTTTAAACACAGTAATAGACAACGTATTTACTAATGTATCAGTACAATGTGGGACAATATATTCACTTTTCAATTATCACAATCAAATTTGGATAAGATTTAAATATACATAAAAAATAAAAAACAGCTTAATTTGGTTTATTGATTGCTCACTGTAGTATTGGTACGGAACCCTAATAGTGCGAGCTCGACTCGCTCTTGGCTAACTTTTTTTGTTTCCATTTTGTCAATGATACCCGCTAACGCTTTTTCTGGTGTTGCGCCCTCTGGTTGCGTCTAATTTTATTCTAATATTAGGACTAAGTGACTTTTGAATTCAGTAAAGGGAAGTTCCTTCCCATCTTATATTTAATTAAGCTACGTGTAAAGTTTCAAGATTGCAATTTGTCACGAACCAGAGGACCAAAACCCGCTTAATTCATAGCCTGTATTCCGCACAAACACGTATTTCTCATGGAAAGGAATGTGTGGTTAGTGCGGTAAGCTATGAAAAACGTTGTTTTAGGGGAAACAAACAAGCTCGTGGAAAAGACGCATTTAAGAAAAAAACTGGACTGCACACCATCTGTCGAACAGTATCGAACACATTTGCGCGTTAGTTGCTGCGAAATTACCCCTTCGTATTTTCATACCCTTCTTTAATTACCTAAAAAACATATCGTGTTCCCCAAAACTATAGGTGCGCTTACTTCGCCGCCAGAATTTGTGAAAACATAGAAGAAACTATTTCTAAGTAACCTTGAGCCTTAAAAACGAGCGGAGGCTGCTTTTGGCATCAGCGAACAAGCAGGTAAACCCTTTGGCATATTTTGACTTTGTTAGCTTTACCCGTAACGGCAATAATCGCGACAAAATTGGGGCCGTAATAAATTACGTTCAGAGTTATCCAGTGGTTGACGGTACGGATGAAACGTGATACATGAGACCAAAAAATTAAGTATCTAAGGGTTGCGTCAAGTGCGTCGAATTTGATGATAATTTTGTTTTTGAAAATTGAATGGATATCTGAATATAATTATCCATATAGTTAGAAAACAATGATTGCACATTGCTGTGCCTATGAGTCTAAAAATTAGCATACACCAAGTATAAACAAGTTTCATTTTCACAGGTAAATTATGTTTTTAGTATTGATTTTAATTTTTCACTACAACGTAGTCAAAAGTACAAGGGTAACTTTATTATTACAATATAATATCAATATAATTTCTTTTTATTTGTTATAGAAGAACTTAACAATCAAAGGCTAATCCCATTTTGTAATTTTTCTGTTCTATAGTTTTATTTTTGTATAAAAACAAACCTGTAAAATAGCAACAGTATTTTAAATTAATGTTTATAGAGAGAAAGTTTAAATAGCTTATTACATCATAAAAAATGAAGGAAATCAATTATATTATATGACTTGTCCACATTGATCTGTATGAATGTGACAAAGGTAGTATCCCTTTTTCCAGCAACGGTTCTCTTTCAACAATAGACACACTTTCGAGTTATGCGGTATGATGCATTCCATTATATATATATATATATATATATATATATATATATATATATATTGCTATGATAATAGGGTTATTTAGTGGTATATAGGGTCGCAAGGGTGGTATCCTTCATGTAAACAACACTAAAATCAAGAATACTAAACATTTGATTCATAAAAAGTACACATTTCGTAAATTAAGCAAAAAACAAATATCAAACACACTATATAAAATCTACAACTGAGTTTAATCAATGAAAAGAAGCATATTCTTTAATAATTTAACCACATTTAGAAGAAAAAATAACTCTAGACGCAATCCAATTCATTTTAAAAACAGCAATACATTCAGAATCTTTAAATATGTACAAATTAGGAGTATCTAGAGTCAAAAAAAACGTGAAACGAATTTTTTTAACACTCGACACATTAGTGTGAGAAACTAATCATGCGTGCTCAAATAAACAGGCCTTTCGAAAACAAGCATGTCGCATGACGCAAGAAGTCGATAAACGCATCTAATTTATATCATATGTTAAAGAATTCCATTACAAAATTTGCCTACGTGATGTTTTAAGAATAAAGTCCACAAATTCGAATAAAATCCAGCATTTAAGGAAAATAAAATGTAGAATATAAGTTTGGCTACGTGACAGTTTAAAAATAATAGCTAATAATTTCCTATACAAAATACGAATACATTATACTGAAAGATACAAAGTACCATAGCCAACGAACTCCACAACGTAAAGTTTTGGTGTCTACGTGATTTTATATAGAATATGTAACTCCGTGTAAAACCCGAATGCTGACATGATAAGCCAAGTGCAACGCCTCCACCATGCACAAACAACAAAGATAATGCGTGGTAATCCAATGACAGCACGTGGTATGGCTTGCTTTTATATATGACGCCAAAAGCTGATAATGGTCAGTCTCTCCATAGCTGTAGCACGAATTGTACTAGTCTGAATAAATATACTACCCAAAGTTCAAGTGTGAAATTAAACCACGATTTATAAGTGAAAGTCAATAATTAAAAATTTCAAGTACAAGTGCACGTTTAAATATACAACTGTAATAGAAATTCACTGTCGACATAAGACGTAAGTCCAAATTTTAATTAAGGTAAACATGATTTTTAACATTTATTAATTTAGGGTTCTAAGAAATCTACTAAATATACTAAGAAATTCACTAAAAATTTCAGGGAAAAACCACTGAGAGATTTACGAAGCGATTCAATAAACAATTCACTAAACAAATTCAATAAGAAATCTAACGTAAAAATCCAACACTACAAGTAACAAATATAATAAACGGGAAACTCTGAATCGGGACGTTAAGCTGAAAGCAACCCAAGGTCACTGGTTAACAGAACGTAGCGGCAGTTTAAAGGATTCAAAACTGGAAATCAACCGAGAAAAATATCAGGTTAGCGATCATAGTTAATTAATAGCCTAAGACTTTTTTTTTGGAACATTTAAAACTTGCATATACTTTGATATTTATGTGAAGGGTCATCAAAAATTTTGATTGATACTTAGAAATTACGTTTAGAGAAAGAAGGGTCATTGAACTTTCAATGAGGCTGCCAATATAATACAGAGTTATTTTTGCTGGCTTTAACTGCTTTAATAGAGTTATAATTTGGTGATGAATAGATTTATATTTTTACTTTGATTCAAGGGTTTTAAACAGCAAATAATATTACCAAGGTTGTAGAGTTGCAAATTGTATATATTTCTTGGTTTACTATACAAATTTTGGTTATCTAGTTTATCTTATTTCGGTATGAAGTGTTAGAGAGAAAGAGGAGTAAAAAATTTCTTTGTTGTCGTATCGTCGTGCACTCTGTGTAGGGTTGAACTCAGGTAGTCGAGGCATAAATCTAATCGTGTAAAATTTAAAATTATTCTAAATTATTTAGGAATACAAAGCGGTGGCGAGCAGCAGAAAACTGAGCGTTAAATACATCGGAGCACGGCGATATCGTAGCATATATATATATATATATATATATATATATATATATATATATATCAAAGAATGAAATTTAATGGCAAGTGACTCAATATTAGCTACAAGGGCATCCTGTCGACGCGTTTCGCCCTTATTGGGGCTCATCAGGACAGGTGTAGTAAAGATGTAATATTTAACACTAACACATTATGGGAAGTACAGCACCACCTAGCCCACAATTTGTGCCTTCGTGCTGTTTCACCTGACTTTGCAGGTTTTTTCAACAGTCGGCACGGAGGAGATCCGGCTCAACTGCCTTTTTCCATAGCCAAAGATTATAATTATAAAGAATAAGCAAATTTAATGAGTCTAAAAATAATATCAAAGAATGAAATTTAATGGCAAGTGACTCAATATTAGCCACAAGGGCATCCTGTTGACGCGTTTCGCCCTTATTGGGGCTCATCAGGACAGGAGTAGCGAAGATGAAATATTTAACACTAACACATTATGGGAAGTACAGCATTACCTGTGACTAATATTGAGTCACTTGCCATTAAATTTCATTCTTTGATATTATTTTAAGACTCATTAAATTTACTTATTCTTTATATATATATTTTAATTTGTGTGTAATTTCTTGGGATGCAGGTCATAAAAGTAAAAATGCTTTTTAATATTTGTAATAAACATTACACGTTTCGGTGTATTAAACCAGGGTCACATGTTTAAGTCTACAATAAATATAAAAATATTAAAACTTAAATAATTTATAATAAGTTAATCTAAAAATTTTTTTAAAAGAAAATTTAACTGGTATATAACTCACCTACTAACATTGAAGAAATTAGTTTACAATTAATATAAAGCATAGAACACAATTTATTATGTACTTCTTTGATTATTGAATGTAAAATTGATTTATTATTTTTGTTAGAAACTACATATATTAAACCGGCTTGCCAATACAAAGATAATATGGAAAACATACATGTTTTATCTAGGCAGATAGTATAGGAACATTGATAGAATATTATTATAAACTGTATAATTTTGCAACTAATTTCTAATATACACGGTTGGTCATCAGATGTATGATTTTATAATATTGTGGTAAATATGCGTGAATTGTTCGTGATCTGTTTTAATGTTGATGCTGTTTGCATGGCGCTGTATCTGGATCATTTTTAAAATGTTTCGTTTTTTATCATTAGTTTCAGTACCCAAAATATTCACGTTATTAAAATCAAATGTATGTAACTTGTCTAACGCATGATTTGCGAGGTCTGTGCATCTCTGGTGTGATCTTATTGAGTATTGGTGTTTATATATTCTACGATGAATGTATTGTTTAGTATTTCCGATATATGAACTATCGTAGTCTTTACAATTAACTTTGTATATGCAGTGTGTTTTTTTCTTTATTAGGGGGGTTACTTTTTAATTTTATGAATAGATGTTTATTTGTATTATTAGGTTTATGTACAACTTGGATATTATATTTCTTTAAACATTGTTGAATTTTTTTTGAAACATTGGCATGGTATTCAATGCTCACATATTGTTCTGGTGTTTTGTTTTTAGTGTGTTTTTTATTTGTAGTGTTATATAGTCTGTCTTTTCTATCTTTAATTATAGGTGTGTAGAATTTACAGGGATATTCATTTTTATTTAATGTATTTTTAATTTTGTTTAGAATAGCTGGACGGTAGTATGGGTGGGTAAATGTTAATGCTCTGTCAATCAAATTTTTAGTTACATTTTTTTTTATATTGGTTAGGCACGTTCGAGCAAAAGTTAAGATATCTTCCTGTCCAAACATTTTTTGTGTACCATTTTGTATAAATTTTACCCGTATTGTCATAATGTATTTCACGGTCCAGTAAATTGATGGTTTTGTTTATTTTTTTTTCGCTAGTAAACTGTATGCGTGGATGGTAAGCATTAAATTTAGTTAGTAGTTCATCAGTTTTTTGTGCTGGGATACATAATATGCATTCGTCTACGAAACGCTTAAAAAAGTGGGGTTTTAATGAAAGATTAGGAATTACTGTTGTTTCAAGTTCTTCTGTAACTAAGTTTGCGATAATGTACGAAATGGGAAATCTCATGGCCGTGCCAAAAGTTTGGGTATAAATTTGGTTGTTATATGTGAAGTAGGTTGAGTTTAAACATAATCTTATAGCTTCAATAAAATTGTCTTTACTTATAGTAGTGAATTGTTTGAGTGTGTTCTATTTGTTTTTTATTATATCTATAGCCAGGCTGATTGGCACATTTGTGAATAAGGATACAACATCTAAGGATATTAAAATACAGTCTTTTGGTATAATTTGTTAGGTAATAAATTTGTGAAAATGCCAAAAATCTTTTCCAAAATATTCTGTTTTTCCTATTAGGTTTTGAACTATGGTAGCTAAAAATTTTGAGAGATTGTAAGTGGGAGAATTTATGTTATTGATGATTGGACGGAGGGGTATATTTTGTTTATGAAGCTTTGGGAGACCATATAAAAATGGGGCATGACCATTATGGCATATTAATTGATTTTTACATTTTTCCGTTAGTTGTTTGTTATTCATAAGTTTGTTAACAAAAGTATTAAGAGTGTTTTGAAATTTTTTTGTAGGGTTAATATTTTCTACTTTATAAGTGCTATAATTCTTTAGTATTTCATGAATTTTATTATGGTATTCGTCTTTATACATGACGACTGTTTTTTTACATTTGTCCGCGTTTATTATCATAATATTCTGATTGGCATTAAGAAAACTTCTTGATAGCTTAAATTGGCAATTAATAAAATTATGTACTTTTTTATCGTTTAAGGAATTTTTATGATTTGTTAAATTCCATATTATCTTTGTATTGGCAAGCCGGTTTAATATATGTAGTTTCTAACAAAAATAATAAATCAATTTTACATTCAATAATCAATGAAGTACATAATAAATTGTGTTCTATGCTTTATATTAATTGTAAACTAATTTTTTCAATGTTAGTAGGTGAGTTTAAACCAGTTAAATTTCCTTTTAAAAAATTTTTTAATTAACTTATTACAAATTATTTAAGTTTTAATATTTTTATATTTATTGTAGACTTAAACATGTAACCATGGTTTAAGAAACATTTTACACACACACACACGCACGCACGCACGCCCCCCCCCCCACACATATTGCTACGATATCGCCGTGCTCCAATGTATTTAACGCTCAGTTGCCTGCTGCTCGCCACCGCTTTGTGTTCCTAAATAGTCTAGAATAAATTTTAAATTTCACATTTTAGATTTATGCCTTGACTACCTGAGTTCAACCCCACACAAAGTGCACGACGATTCGACAACAGAGAATTTATATATATATATATATATATATATATATATATATTTCACTGCCATTACATGCCTTTTAGTTCTAAACAGTTTTTGCAGTGACTTGAACATGTTAACTAAAGTCCGCCACAAAAAGTAGGAAATGGTGACGTTCAATACTACACATCAGTGAAGTCACTGTAGTAGATTTTAGAAGCATATTAAAACCACTGTAGTGAATTTAGCATCAGCGGACTGCACTCTCGCAGTTGCGTTGCTTGGCTATGTGTGACGTTCTACTGGTCATATAAGAAAAACGATTCAATGTATAAACGAATATTTTCTTTATTAACCTTACAATTTCCGAGCTAATACCTATGCTCAAATCTTTGTAATTATTGCACTGCGAGCAAAATGCTATTCCCATGTGTAAAACTGCAATCGATGAGTAGTGGTAACTCTCTCCCTCACTTGTTAGTGCGAGTAGAGTTCAATTATGCAACATAACGCAACCCATCAGATAGTTATGTCCTTGGGTTGTCAATCTACATTGAAAACCAGCATAATTACAGTAGCTTTAAAAAAGTCGTCTCAAGACAACAGTACAAAAACATTTCGTGAAGATATTCTAGTGACTAAAAGTCGTCCTCGGTAGTAAAACCATTATCAGAAATCGGCCGAAAGCTCTTTCTAAAAATAGCACAAAAGCAACTGCTTTATTCCGATAAGAAATATTGCGACTTTTTGAAATAGATAAACGTGTAGCGGTTTACTTCCGGATAAATAAACAGAGCAGAGCGTTTGCAACGGTGTTCATTACCCTCATCTCGTCTACTCAGGACTGATGCATTTACTGTTAATTCTATGCATTGATTTTATAGAAGTCAGATAAAGGTTTTCTTAAGTATTTGAATTTAGAGGGTTTAATTCTGCATATTTCAATTTTTAGGGTTCCGTACCTTATAAGGTATAACAGAATCTTTACAAGATCACTCTAGTGTTCATCCGTCCGTCTGTCACAGAGGTTTTTCTCGAAAACTATGTAACGTAGGAATTTGAAATTTGGCACAATGTTAGGTCTTAATGGCGTGCACATACATCGACAGTCAGAAAATACAAAACAAATTTTTAGATTAAAATGGCGAGGGTTAATTCGGCCAAAAGAAAAAACGTTTTAATAAATATTTCGTGTGAGGTATCATATGAAAGAGGATTCTAAAGGGCTTCTAAAATTTTTTTTAAATAATTTTCGGTTCCGTAGTTTTCATGATATAGTTCAAAATGTGCCAAAAATGACCGCCCGCCCCCTGTTCTCCTACATTTCCAAAGCTAAAATTTTGATTTTAATAGGGATAGTAGCTATTTAGTCATAGATTATCGGAAAACTGCAGGTTTTTTTGACAGTGTAATAGTTGCTGGAAAATTTTTTTTTAACACAGTAATAGGCAACGTATTTACTAATAATGTACCAGTACAATGTGGGACAGTATATTCATTTTTCAGTTATCACAATCAAATTTGGATAAGATTTAAATATACATAAAAAGTAAAAACAGCTTAATTTGGTTTATTGATTGCTCACTGTAGTATTGGAAGGAATCCTAATAGTGCGAGCTCGACTCGCTCTTGGTTAACTTTTTTTAAGGTAAAATAACATTATTTATCGCTGTAGATCAAAATAGGGTTACAGCTACATATGAGGCTAATATTTCAATATTTCGAACTATGCTCGTATTTTAAATAGTGCACCGTAAAACCAGTTTGTTTAACGAGGGAAACCTGTAAGGCATTTTTGAATAACACGTCTAATATTTATTAGTACGATGTCAACACGAAATTTAAAAATTGTCAACAGAATTAAATATCAAAATTAAATTTAAGAATAAAATGTAATATGTCTAATACTACAAGTGTAAAATGCTCTCAAATTACCTATTTTGACTATAAAGAAGTTTATGTTCTCGAAAGTTTAAATTTTGATTGGTCCCAAACAATATGCTTGAAGTAAATATAATAACCAAAGGTTCGACAAAATAATAAGTCTGAATAACAGTCAAATTTAAAGGCACAATTCTTAATACGTTCTAATATAAATCTTCCTAAAACTTACTATTACTGTATATAAACGAGATCACATTACAAATATACTTTGTAAGGAAAAAATTAACCTTCAAAGTCGCAATACCTAACAGTATCGTCAGTAAAGAAAAAATCCAAGTAGCTTTTTTTTGTTGGCAACCGTGGATCTGGAACACATTGAAAGCGACCACGTTCGGTTGAACCAAAAGCTTCGTTAAAATCAGGAAGAGCTTTATTGATGTTTTTGTTTCTTTGACGTTTTAACCCTTGTACTGGTTGCTAAAATGTGAATCAATTGTCATAATGCAAAAGAATGCAAGTGATATCTTAAGTATAAATTAAATTTCGTGCGTGTCTGGCATTAGCATGAAAATGAAGCTTCCTACACAAATTTCTGTTTAAAATAGACAAGCCATGCCTCTTATAAATCAATAAAATGCGATGCTAATTAAATTGTATACCCGCGCTTGCTGGGATAAAAATACGCACCTTATTTAGCTTGACGTCGTCTTCCTTATCGAAGGGATTTTGAATAACAACAGTTTCCTGAAATGATGGTAAATAAGGTTCTGATTCTTTTAGTTGCTTGTCACATTCTTCTGGCGTTGGTGACTCCACAACACTTCTTAGATTTTGCTCTGTGTCTTCACTTTTTACTTGATGATGTTCGTCGCCAGGAGAAGCTGGAACATTTTCAGGAGTTCTGTTGGTTGGAGGATATGAATCTAAATCTGGGCATTTCTTCAGTATTGGTGGTTCTGTAGAATCTATTCCTTGGTATAAATTAAATGGCGAATCCATCATATATGCAGGACCTGTAAAACATAAATTAGGTGTGAAGCATTGACTTAGATTTCTGAATAAATAAAATTATTACAAATTATGCAATTAATAAAAGACTATTGGTAGGATTTCAATTGTATATCCTTCATGTACTTTTCAAACATTAAGATACTCTGGAGTTTAATTTAAAAGAAAAATTTACATCTATCATCAACCTCGGAACTAAAGTTTATGCACAAAAACCGATAATATTATTTAGAGGAATTGAGGTTTTTATGGATATTACTATTACTGAGCACTATAAAACCAACAAAAAAAAATACTATGCTGCTACCTAGTAATATACAAGGAGCATATTCCTGGTAACTTGCTTATAAGACGAGGTGCACATCTATTTTTTTAAATTACAATCCGCAAAATTACTTTTCCGACCTAGGTCAGAAATGGTTGCAAAATAACGGTTTGACACATTGGAGTGGAGAATTTATTTCCCGCTGTACAGTAAGTAGACATGCTTGGGCGTTTTAAATAATTATACAGAGGGATCGATAAGTCGCGCACATCACAATAATCCGGTCTGTAAATTTAATTATATTTGAATTAACTCTATCAACTACTACTATGTGGTAGCACATGTATTTCCAACAACAATCGCAGATGCTATAGAGAATAATTTTGCTCACATGACGTATCAGAATTGTTGAGTTCTTTGCTTAGTAAAGATGTCGTTTTCCCAAGAGAAACGAATTTTTATTATTGAACAGTATTTTTGAAGTCATTGATGTGTACGCGTGTTGTAAAAGAATTTAGTGAGAAATATCCTGAAACTGCAGTGTCCAACGAGTCAACAATGACGAGATTAATGGCCAGCTTGCGTGAATTTCGATCAGTTACAGAAAGGAATATAACAGAAAGAGCGGTTATTTTGACTGATGCTAAACTGGCTGAAGTTAGAAATATGATGTTGAGTTCGGTTTCAAAAAGCTTGAGAAGACTATCAACATACACTCAAATTTGATATGGTGGTGCTCAGTGTAGCAGTTTTATTTCTAACCCCACGTTGGTGGGCTAATGTAACAGTTTCTATTCCTAATTATTTCCAACACAGGCCCCAAAGGGACTTGAACTTTTTATGCGTGTGAGTTGAAAGTAGAAAAACTTGCTGCTCCAACGGCTAGCTTGGCTATTATCCCATGGGAGATCATGAGAAAGCCCAGGGTGGAAATATTCTTCGTGGCACAGAAAGTGAAATTGGACGCTACTGTATCTAGTAAGTATTAAAACGAGTTGCTTTTAGGGTAGATACAGAAACCCTATTGGAATGGATCGTTCAAAACTTCTAATTTATCCTTCTTAGAAAATTAAATCTTTTAGAATCAGAAAGTATCTACTGTATAACAATTAACCTTTATCCTTTAAAAAGTAAATAAGTAGATAAACTACCTTCGTACGAGATCAAAAAACAGGTTTTCTTATGGAATTTAACATGGAAAATTCTAAGGTCCAAAAAGACCATTTTTGCCAGATACAAAGGTCATTCACACTACCATTGACCAGTCACAAATTTAATTGATTTCCGAGCGAAATGCGATTTTTTAAAATTTGATTGCGATTCCTGCTGCCTGAAAATTTTTTAAAATAGTTTGCAGATGAACGAAATGTTCATCAGAGTTTCGCGAGGATATCAACAAATTGTCGGCATACGATATAACGTAGAATTCCGAATCCAGGCCCAATATTTGACTTAATCCCCGTATAAATGAAACTACCCACGTAGATAATCCAAACGGAAGGACTTTGAACACATATGTCCGCCCTTCATAATTAAAACCTGTAAATTTTTGATGCTCCGGCTTAATGCGAATCTGCCAATAGCTAGCCGTTAGGTCAATGGTATTCAAACATTGACCATTCATAAAGTTATTCAATGATTCAGATGGGTTAGGCGGCACTACATGATCCTTTACCATCCTCTGATTTAAGAAACGGGTATCTAAACATACCCTGATACCTCATCCTGCTTTTTAACCACTACTAACGTACTGACATATTCTGTTTGTCTACATTCTATAACATCCCATTCCAGAATTTCTTTAAGTTGTTTCGTAACTTCTTCTCTATGCACATAGGGGATAGGATAAGCTTTAAAATAAAAGGGGGAATAGTCATACAATTCGATTTCATGTATATACACATTTGTACGCCCTGGTTGATTCGAGAATACATTTTTAAAATTACTTAACAGCATATAAAGCTTTCTCTGTCACCTTCAGTAAAAGCTTCAGCCTACATAGCAACTGCTCTAATTTACTCTTGCAGATAGGGAGTAACTACTACCTCCTTTTTAAAATTTTGTTCAAACAGAACCCTTACCTCACTCACGACTAGGTTCCCATCGGGGTTTGGTTCTATTCCAAAGTTTAATGCCCTAGTAACCCCTTCGAACCTTCCCTTTAACCGACGTTCCGCAAAATCAATAATTATCTGGTTTTCTGCCAGGAAATCATAACCTAATATGATGTTCCTGATCAGGTTTGGCACCACAATGCACGAATATGATATTTGAAAATTCTCAAAGCAAAATTTCAAAAATACTTGCTCCCTTACGACACAATTCTTATTGCCGAAGGCCCCAACTAAGGTGATGGACTTACACGGTAAATATGGAACCGTTTCCCCGAACTCCCTTAATTTATCTAAAAAAATTTGGACACACAAGTTATTTGACTCCCTGGGTCAACCAAAACCACAACACAACAACAATTTACCCTTATGTTTAACATTGGAACAAGATTAACGGGCTTTGTTCTGGTTCTACCTCGAAAGGCAGATCTAAACCATCACTATTAAATACTGTCGCCACTTGTGACGGTGACTCACTGGAAGAATTCTGATTTGAAATGGAAGCTCCGCTCGAACTTTGATTATTTAAAATTTCTCATTGAATTTCATTTGCAAAATGTTTGGTCAACATTGACACAATATCCTCTTCTCGCAATGTTTCCCCTAAAAAACACGCATTCCTTGCCATTTTTAGAAAGTAATCTGCTTTCGAGCCGCGCTCGTAACACCCAAATTTGATTTTATGAAAAAGGTTTCATTCTTTCTCTATACCCCAGTATTTTTCCAAAAATAACCTCTTAAATTCAGCAAAATTTTCTACCCTACTTTCTTTTAGGACCCTCAATCTTGGGCTGACCCACGCAAGCAATTCACCACAAAGGATATTTTCCGATCTTCAGGAACAGCCGCTTCCTGAAATATTGTTTCCAATTTTTTATAAAAGTTACCGGGTGAACAAAGCCCTCCGGCGTAAAGTGTAAATTTATACCCCTAAGTCCTTCCAAAGGGTTACATTGAAACGTTCATATTTTCGATCGAATCCGTCAATCTTTGATTGTTCGTACTTAAATTATTCAAAACAGCTGTTAATTATTTTAAAACGTCGCCGATATCTTGACCTTCTTGCTCCATCTAATAGGAATTATTAGAAATTGTTAAATAAATTATAAGTCAATTGCAACAATGTAATACAAGGATAAACCAGACAGGTTATTAACCGTTTATGAGAACGGATATGCAACTTTGTATCCGAGACGACAGTGATACTGCAGGTGGCAGGTCACAGACGGTTAAGATATCGCAATTACCTAGAAATAAGATTGAAACAATGAAACAAAGTGTAGAATAAAGGGTAAAGCAGACCGGAGATCTGCAAATTCCCACAGCCATGTGAGGGAGTAGGATTATTATAAAAAGCCCGGCAGTCAGTCTGAGTATTACAGTTTTTGCATTGTTGTTTACCTAGGCTACTCGCCCTAATATTAGTTCAATTAATTAATTAATTTCGATTTAAAGTTATTTTATTCAGCTTGTCAAAATTCCATGATAATTTCTGTTTAAGATAAACCAATAAATTGTTAAGAAGTGTTGGAACTTGTTTTTAAAAAAGCAGCTCCCAAGGCCCGAACCTTAACTCGCGTTGTGCTTGGCATTAATTTTAAAATAGTTTATAATACCCTTATTATAGTGTAATCGCTATTCCCTTACGATAAATTATACTGTCTATACTTCCTTCAAATTAATCAACCGCAGATTATTATTTATCAAACAACAGAGTAAATATTGTATTCGAATTTCACCCCTTCGCAAGTTCTAAATAATCGTAACTATAATTTAATACTTCCTGTCCTTCCTTAATTTTACACACTGCAGAATAAATGTTCCTTGCATGTTTTCGTAGTTAAACAACCTTCAAGTGTGTTTGTTTTCATACCTCGGAGATAGTCAACGTAACGGTAGACTATCGCCGCACGTGGGCTGCCAGATGTGATGTTCCTTACCTGTTTACGGAACTTATCGTCGCAGCAAGAGACTCTTGTTTGTGGGCGCCTTATTAAAAATTAAAAGTTCCATCCACGTGAAACCATTTAATTATAAATTCAATAAGTGGCGGGTTCGATCCCGCAGTTTAAAAACAGTCAAATTATTCTTACAAAGCGTAACCAAATGGGTTCAAGGCCAATATTAATAAACAGAATAAAAGGGTAAGTCACCCCAAATACATCGACATAAACAACTTAATTTAATACCGCGATACTCGCAAAACCGTGAAGTTTTGAATATGTACACCTATTTTCCACCACACTCTAGGCGACACTGACTTGTTAAACACATTCGCTTAGGGCACCCCATTCCCTCTAGCTGCATCAGGTAACACTTAGAACCTTGCACTCTTAAGACTAACACAACAATTCACTGAACATAAAATACTTATAATTAAATGAAAGAAGGCCTATTACATGTGGAACAAAGTTGGCTATAAACAACTGACAGTCCTGCAAACAAAGATATTTATGATTTTGTAATTTGATGTCATCAGTATTGTTGTTAGTGAATGTTAATAAACTTGTTAGTTAATCTTCAATAATAATGAAAACTTATAGTAATAATGTATACACTGATATGTTACTAACGTTAGGAGAATATTTTAGTAATGCAGCAGAAGCAGTAAAACTTTATTCTAACAAATTCCTTAATAGGCAGTTGCCAAATGGAAGAACATTTTTAGCTGCGGAAATGTGATATCGGGAAACGGGTTCTGTAAAACCAAGAAAAATTGATTCAGGTCGACGTAAATTGCCAGAACTGTCCAAAGAGAGCAGAAAATTTTTAATTTAGTCGCCTAAGATTCGACCATTAGCATAAGTAGAATTTCTTTACAGACGAGCACATCATCTACTAGTGTTTGGAGGACCTTAAAAGAACAGCAATTACATCCATACCGTTATAGGCAAGTGCCTCTAGATCCACATGCAAGACTCGAATTCTGTGAATTCTTACACGAAAAAGTTAATGATGAGACACCTTTTTTTTGCAAAAGATACTTTTTACAGATGAAGCTGAGTTCACTCGCAAAGAGATGTTAACTCTCACAACGTTCGTTACTGGAATGAAAAATGAATCAACGTTTGCTGCAGGAAATGTAATTGTCATCGCATCGTTCCAAAATTGTCACTTTAATGTGCATTTGGAAAGTAATGTTCTTTCATATTTTGTAATTTTATTAATAAAAATTAGTAATAAATTAACGAAAAACTGATTCTTTGTGTCTATATTCCGCGCAGGCCATAAAGTGCACATTTATCCCGCACAGACATAACGTACAACTATGTAGCTAAGACTGAAACACAATAATGAACTAGTATGACAAAATAATTTTCACAGTCCGCGCTACTGTACCGCACCAAATAAAAACGTAAAATGACTATTGCTGTTATTGCCTTTAAAACAAGCTAAATAATGAATTTTTGTAGAATAGAAAATACTTTGACATCAGTTTGGTCCTAAGAATTTATTTACTACTGAAAAATATATTACCTGTACATGATCGTAACGGATCCTGATATTGTTGCCACATGTTAGCTTGATGCTGTTGTAATTCTGCCATTGGATTGTGCTGTAATAAATTTATATTTATTAGAAATCAAAACAAACTAAATACTGGGTAAATATCAACCGTTAAAAAAATAATTTGATTAGGTTGGACGAACTGTAATTTGAAGAGGTAAAACAACTGGCGATTTCCCAAGTTTAAATATTACTTTTCCGCTCCGTTATCGTAAGTAAATAGGCTATCATGAAATGATGCTGTTTGAAGAGAGATATGTTGATTGTACAGAAATATAATCGGTGGCATTACGTTGGTACATAAATAGCTTTATTTGCTTTGATATGAAATTCCTGCATGCACAAGTATTACCAAACGAGTGTTTTTCATTTTATACAAAACCATTTCTTACCTTAGCAGGTCCGGAAATCAAAAAGTTAATCTATTAGGTTTCTACGAGTTGTAATTCCTATACTAGTTCGTTAAAAGGCCCCAACTCATGTAGTTTAATTAGAACACCTTGCATATTATTGTACATTCCTCGAATATGTAAGTACTAAACTTTTAAGGATGTTTATTTGTGCAGACCTGTGTGGATGCCTACGATTTAAATGTTGATCAAAAAATATCCATATTTTTAACTAATACCTTTATATAAATTAGATTTTTAAGCAGTTTGTTACGGTATTCCGCGCGAACAAGAAAGAAAAGTAAAGTAAGCAAATAAAATCGCCCGCACTGAATACCGCAACAAAACCAAGGGGAAGCCAAAGAAGGTCGTGCTGGTTAAAAGTCATAGAGTGGGGTGAATCACAAAGAAAGAAAAAGAAAACCTCAAAAAACGAATTTTATTTACAAACCCTTAAGGGAAAAAACAGCATCTTATAAAAGGAAAATCAACTCGCAAAAAACATTTATCCAGAACATCCCGAAGCTTTCATAGTACAACAATCGACGCAAAAACAATTTATACCCATCTTTAATTACCTTAAACTAATTTTCTACTTCAATTCCAACATGTACATAAAGCAAAATTAAACAATAATATATAGTAAACTGTTTTCAGTCCTATGGTTTCCACGAGTTCTAAATCTTTATATATGTAATCCATTTCGAATGGATCTGCACCTTGCCGAAGTTCTAAATTACTAGAACAGGTGAAATGGCTTGCGTGTTCTAATGAGCTAAAGAGCCAAACTACAGGTCCAACCAAAGTAGTAGGGTCGTTAGTGAGGAACCAGACTAAGACAGGTCCCCGAAAGAGGGCAGCGGCTCATTCGGTACTTAGATTGGCAGAAACCATAGGGGTCGGTATGGCAGTCTAAGACACACTACCGCGATGTGGAAGGCAACGGGAAACCACCACATTATCTCCCAAGTACACAGCGTACTTAAATTGTTACAAACATGATGGCATTCTCTGGGGTAAAAGATTCCGGAGTTAAAATAGTCCCCCATTCGGATCTCCGGGAGGGGACTACTTCGGAGGATGCGATCGGAAAGTTAAAAAATGAGTCGGGAACATTCTGCGAGTCGGAGCGTGGAATGTTAGAAGTATGAAGCAAGTAGGTAAGCTAGAGAACCTAAAAATCGAAATGAATAGGTTATCACTAGACATAGTAGGGATCAGCGAAGTTCGGTGGCCACAAGCGGGGGATTTTTTGAGTGGAGACTTCAGGGTAATTCATACAGGAGCAGAGGAAGGAAATTTGGGTGTGGGGATAGTTATGCGGAAAAAAGATAGGATACTGTGTAGAAAATTACATACAAAAGAACGAAAGAGTACTCATGGTTAGATTAGAATCTAAACCGGTAAACACGGTAATAATACAAGTATACATGCCACCTCTAGCTACAGTGACGAAGAGGTAGATGCCATCTACAAAGATATCGAAGACATATTAAGATACGTAAAAGGACATGAAAATTTAATAATTACGGGGGATTTTAATGCCGTGGTAGGTGAGGGCAGGGAAGGAGCGGTAGTAGGTTTATTTGGTTTAGGCACGAGAAACGACAGGGGAAATAGGCTGGTAGAATTTTGCGACAAGAACAATTTAATCATCACAAACACATTATTTCAACATCATGCTAGAAGACGATATACGTGGAAGATGCCAGGAGATATAGGAAGATATCAAATAGATTACATTCTTGTTAGACAACGATTTAGGAATCAAGTAAAAGACTGTAGAAGCTACCCAGATGCAGATATAGACACTGATCACAACATCGTAATTATGAAGGCCGCACTTAAATTTAAAAATTTGAAAAAAAGAAACGGAAAAAGGCACTTGGACTTAGAAAAACTAAAAGATAAAGATATTCAAGAAAGATTCGAAAAAAAATCAAATGAATTGCTCAAAGATATCGGGAAAATATCTGATACTAAGGAAGTAGAAACAGAATGGAATAACATTAAATCTAGCCTAGACATGGCTGCCAGAGATATTCTGGGGTATACACAAAAAGAAAATAAGAAACCATGGATAACAAAGAATATCCTGAATTTAATAGAAGAAAGACGAAAATACAAAAATAAATCAGACGAAACAGGAAAACAGAGATACAAAGCCATAAAATGGGAAATTATTCGCAAATGCAGGAGAGCTAAAGAACAATGGATTGACGAAAAGTGCAAAGAGATACAAACGAAGATGGAAATAGGAAAGACAGACGAAGCATACAAATTAATTAGAATGAATTTTAGGGATATAAAACCGTATAGCAAAAATATAAGGGACGCACATGGAAACATCATCATAGAAAACGTAGAGAAAGTGGGTAGATGGCAAGAATATATAGGGAATTTATATGCAGGAGAGGAACTAACGGCATTAGAACAGGAATCAGACATTGAAAATGATGACTTGGGATATCCTATACTTAGAGATGAGTTTGAATTAGCATTAAAGAGTCTGAAAAATGGTAAGGCGCCGGGTACAGATAAGGTGCAAGCAGAAACTCTAAAAGCCGCTGGACAAGCAGTAACAGAACGTCTCTCCCAACTTGTAAGCTATATGTATGAGACAGGCGAGATACCCAAAGATTTTAAACGTAGCATCATAGTAACTATACCAAAGAAGAAAGGCGCGGATAGATGTGAAAATTTTCGAACAATAAGTTTGACAGCACGTGTCAAAAATATTAACTAGAATTGTGCAAAGACGAATGGAAAAACGGGCGGAAGAAATACTAGGAGAAGACCAATTTGGGTTTAGGCGAAACAGGGGAACACGGGAGGCTATTTTAGCTCTGAGAGTGATAATGGAGAAAACAATAGAAAAAGGGGAAAGCGTGTATATAGGGTTTGTAGATCTGGAAAAAGCATTCGACAATGTAAAATGGAAAAAAAATGTTTGAAATACTCAAAAAGATTGGAATGAGTTATAGGGATAGACGAATAGTACATAGCTTATACAAAGAGCAAACAGCAGTAATAGAATTAGAGCAGGAACGTAGAGAAGTAAACATTAGGAAAGGGGTGAGACAGGGATGTGCCCTATCCCCATTGATTTTTAACTTGTACATAGAAGATGCAATGAATACTGTCAAATGCAGGAAGACATTTGGAATTACTATGCAAGGACAGAAAATTGATATGCTTAGATTTGCAGATGATATAGCGGTATTAGCGTCTAGCAAAGAAGAGTTAGAAGCTGCTTTTAATGAAATGGAAACGGTTCTAACAGAGAGATACGGTATGAAAATTCACAAAACTAAAACTAAAGTATGCAAAGTTCTAGTATGCAAAGATGGCGAAAATAAATCAAAAACAAGAATACAAGTATGTAACACAAACTTACAAGAGGTTAAGGATTTCTGCTACCTAGCAAGCCAAATAACGCAAGATGGGAAAAGCACAAAAGATATAAAACAAAGATTAGCACAAGGTCGTGCTACATTTAACAAGAAAAAGCAACTACTGTGCTCAAAGACCACAAACATAGAAACAAGGAAAAGATTGCTTAAAACATATGTGTGGAGCACAGCACTGTACGGCTGTGAAGCCTGGACAGTAGGAGAGGCAGACAAGAAAAAGGTAGAAGCCTTTGAAATGTGGTGCTACAGACGTATGATGAAGATATCATGGACAGACAAAGTTAAGAACGAAGAGGTACTAAAAATGGTAGGAGAAGAAAGAAATATGTGGAAAACTTTAAAAAATAGAAGAGATAGGATGATAGGCCACATACTACGGCATGAGGGAATAGTGCGGAATATATTAGAAGCAGAGATAGGAAAAAAGAGAAGAAGAGGCAGACCTAGGTTAGACTACTGCACACAGATAGTAAAAGATGTAGGCTGTAGGAGTTTCAGAGAGATGTGTAGGCTAGCCCAGAATAGAAATCAATGGAGGTACGCATCCAACCAATCCCAAGATGGATAAACTAATGACGAAAAAATAACTGTACTTAAACATGATCATTAGTATAAGTAACTACAAGAATTGGTTGGGCAATATTCTCGAATAATGTTAAGTGTGTGGAAGGATTTACTGGAAAACCATTACTTCAGCAAATGTCTAAGTGTTGGGGAATCTTGGTAGCCACAGGTTGCTTAATCCCCTTCACTGAATCTCGGTAAAATAGGGCATAAAATTAGAAAACAATAGAAGGGGAACGAGCTGTATACACATGCTATGTGAGAATTTCAGGGAACTATGTAGGCTAGCTCAGAATATAAATAAGTGCAGGTACGTGTCCAACCAGTTTTGAGATGGAAAAACCTTATGACGAAAAATAAGCACAGATAAATGTGATGATTTATATAAACAACTAATTGTTGGTTGCGAAATATCTACAACTAATGATGACTGTGCGAAAAGATATATTGGAAAATATATTAAATCGGTAAACGGTTAAGTGTTGGGTGAACTTGGCAGCCACAGGCTGCTTAGCTCCCTTCACAACCACTGAAGATCGGAGAAATAGGGTATATAATTGTAAAACAATAGAAGGTGACCGAACTGCATCTAACAAGAAAGAACAGCGCCTATGAGGAAAGACAACAAACATAGAACAAGAAGAAAATTGTTGAAAGCATATGTGTGGAGCACAGTACAGTATGCCTATGAAATACGGACAGTCTGAAACGCAGACAGAAAAACGGTAGCAGCCTTTTGAAATGCTGTGCTTCAGATAGCATGAACAGACAAATATAATAACAAATAGGTTATAGAAATAGTAGGGGAACAAGGATATCTGGGAAAAAAGATAAGAGAAATAGAAGGGAAGAATACGTTCTAAAGCACTTTTGGGGAATAGTATGTGATATATTACAAGCAGAGATAGGAAAAAAGAGGTAGATGTTGACCTAGATCAGATAGTTATAGATGCAGACTGTGCAAATTTCAGGGAAATGTGTAGGTTAGTTCAGAATAGAAAACAATGATGGTACGCGTCTAACCAGTTCTAGGACTGAAGACCTAATGATGATGATATGTAAAATATACATTAGAAAAAATACACACTTACAGGACCCATACGCGGTGGTTAAAATCTAACATGTACATAAAGCAAAAATTAAACAACAATATATAATGGACTGTTTTCAGTCATGTGGCTACCCGGAACCTTAAATCTTTATATATGTAAAGTATTCATTAGGAAAAACATATAGTTACATAGTAGGTAACACAAATGCAAAGAAAGACCCATCTACAGACTGAAATGCATTTTGCTGCATACGTCACAGAATGATGTACTAATATCGCACCTAAACAGTATCGTGACTCTAAAAAAATGTATATAAACAAATCTACAAGACAGTCAATGTCGATCTATAATTTAATAAACACTCAAACAACAACAGCTATCTTTGCCACATTTCTGACGATTGGAGCGAAGTAAGTACCGTTTCAGATCCAGTACCATCTCCAAGTGCGCGATGAATATCCCGAAAACCTTGACCAAGAAAATGCAGACCCAATTTATTTTACTGATGGAAGTCATCAAACGATGCAGAGGAAAAACCAGCAAGTTTTACAGCTTGGCATGACGTTCTGTTTTAACTATATCATGGTGTTGTCTTGTAAGTTCTGTTAATTCATTGTTGGGGCACAACTACTTTTTGTGGTCGTCATTTGATGAAACACATGTTACATAAGTCGTAACTGGATTTATTTATCTTCAACCAAAATATGTTGCCCCATCTCTAAGTATTAGAATTGCCATTTTATTAAAGGAGATTACATATTTTTAATTTTACACGAATAAAACTAAAACTGTTACTTAAAAAGTAATTGATGAGATATATCCATCGTACAACCAACTTAGACAAGAAAGATAACCCGAATGCCCAACATTTGAAAACTCAGAGCGAACTACAAATCGATAATCGAATCGCCATATGTAATATTTCTGGAAAAAAATGTTTTGATAACCTAAAACCACAGTTAAACGTTATGTCAAAATAAAATAGATTGCAATACTTTAAGTTATAACTACAACTAGTAATAAAACCTACAGGGTGATGATTCAGCAATTTCCGTTTAGAAAGCAGTCGAAATTGTTAATAAAAGTTCGCATGAATACAGAAAGGAATATGAAATTTAATTAAGTACGAGCGAAAATATTCACATGCAGGGACGCAACGTAATAACTTGATAGAAATAAGATATCTTCATGTGCAAGATGTTTCAAAATAACTATTCCAAATTTTCCGACTGAATAGAGACCATTTTACCATAATAAAGTATGTTCCGGAAATGTTGGAGAAGCAAGAAATGACAATATGAAATAATTTTTCAGTGAATTTTATGATTTTATATTAGAAAATGAGGGGGTATAAACAAATCGTAACAGACTAACATTATAAACTGTTCCCAGTAATGACCACCATTTTCAACACATAACGGCGGTCGATGGAACGCTACGTGTTTCGAATTGTCTGCGGACGGCTACGATAATCGTCAAAAGCAAGAACAATTCTTGCAACTAATTCTTCTTGTGTGGGTACAGATGTCTCGTAAACGATGGATTGAATATGACCCCACACATTGAAATCAATTTGGGGCTAGGTCTGAAGAACGTGCATGCCAAAGAAAATGACCTCCTCTCCTACGCCAACGGTGTGGGAACTGCGCATTTAAATAATAGCGGATATTTGCTCTGAAATGTGCTGGTTCTCCATCATCTTGGAAAACCATGTTTCGACGAATATCATGATAGCGTATTATGTACAAAAACACCATACACAGCAGCAGTTAACTTTGTAGGCAATAAATACGGTCCCAGTACATGATCAATAAGTCCAATCCAAGTATTTGCGAAAAACTTGCATTGATTTTGCGAACTTGCAATAGCGTGAGGATTCAATTTTAACAAGTAAAAGCAACTAACCTTAAAAAATTTATTGACATTTCAACATCAACTAAGTTATCATACGTTAAAATAGCAAACGGTTTTTCTATTATTCTAACATGAAATTTTATGAACTGTATGTGTTTTTTTTAATCTTTAAGTAATGTATATTTTACATTACCGTACCAATTTTTAGCTCGGTTATAAGTGCTTTATGTGCAGCTCTGGTTTTCCTTTGTAACAGTTCCTGTAAATTTACAGATAAATTTTTAATATATGTTGTAGTTACATATTATCACTTAATTATTTTTGGTTACCTTTACCTCATAATTGCAATATTTATAAAATATTCTTGCCTTTTAATATATGTAATCAGTTAGATATCGAAATAAGGTACATTATTTTTATTTGTAACAAGGCCTTAAATACCAAAAAATGAACAAATTGCTCACATATAAGTAATATGTATATATATAATACTGTGATAAGGGGTTGTTTAAAAAGTGTATTGAGTAGTAACGGTCGTGTAGTAACTGTAGATAGCAATGGGAACCAGAAAACTGCATTTATTTAGCAGGAAAATAAGTAATTCGTACATTATGTAAATAGCAAGCATTTAACACCATGTATATAGACCGTAATTAACTTGAATCAATGCCAGCAAGCATATCTTTCAATAATAGAACGCGTATTCAGCAGAGAAATAATCATACATGTAATTAAACTACGTTGAGAAGTGTTTAACAAGTTTATAAAATAAATACGCAGAAGATAACATAAAACCTAATAAATCCTTATGCAATTACGCTTGTAATAAAGAAGGAACAATAGACGCTTTGATAAGAAAACGCACTTGCAAAAATGAGTTTAAATACATAAACAAAAACAGCGATCGTGTTACATCATTTATTTTGTACAATTATCTAAAAGCTTTATCTTTACAAAACAACAGACTTAAGTTAAAAGTCCGGTTACGATAACAAGAGCAAATAACAGCATGATATGAAAATCCAAAATAGTTTCATCAGAAATCAGCTTGAAAATACTGGGAATATTAAAAACAAACGTGGTTGGTTGCAACAGTCTGTAAGACTGCTTGGAAAACCAATCCAAATGTAGTGAGAAAAATTTATATAACGCCCACCGATGATAAGGCACGGTCAGTCTCCACTTGAAGCACGTCAAATCCACATCACTTTTAATCAGATATCTATGCGTCAGATAAATAAAATTTATATTATAGTGAAATAGTTCTGTGTAACAATTGCGTTAAGAATATCTGAATAGTTTTTGCCGTTTTTTTTTCAGAAAGCGTGAGTAGAAATTGGGTAATTAATTTAAATTAAATATTTATAATGATATAGGGCTTCTAATTCTAATTCTAATTCTGAGACAATTCTAATTCTAATCCGCGTCGAAAACAATTCTGGTCCAATTGTAATAGACTTCTGGTCTATTTCTAATACGCTGCTAATTTATGATCTGAAGTCTGGTTTCAAGTTGTAGTTAAGGCGAATACAAAGAAATATAGAAAAAGCACGAGGTGATTTTGGAAACAAGGGGTAACTGTACTGAAATATTGGTTCAACGTATGCTAAGGAGTACAAAGCAGAGCACTGGTTCTCGATTGAAGATAATAAGGGGGTGTTGATCCACAACACGAAACAACATATCAGGAGATCACAGGTCAGACTTACCTAGTTTTAAGGAATCTTTTCTAGCTTAAATTTTAACACTGAATATATTAATTTTCTCACTAATTTGTAAAAAGTCAACAAGGACCTTGAATACGTTGAAACTTACGTAAAAATCATAAAAAGGTCTCGAGCGTTCCAGATTTTTTTTGTAAAAGGTGTTGTTTTTGGCGACTTTATATTAAATTAAAAGTGTATAAATTTTAAGATATGAAGGTTGATTGTCTTCGTTTTATCAATTCAAACAGGTAACCATAAAAGGGTAAATGAAAATTGATCATCGTAACGTTGTACACTCTGTGTAAATTAAAAAGGGCTAGCCGGGCATAATAAAAGTAGAAAATTAGACAGAAACACAGAGCGGTAGCGTTCAGTTGGACGTTTATTACACCGAGTACGGCGTTATCATATCAATATATATATATATATATATATTGCTGTGATTCACGTTACTACGGTGAAATCTCCTCTGATAATCGCCTCTTGACTCTTTCCGCCTCGGCAGCTCACCTAGATAAAACTTTCATCCTCATTCATTAAAAAAAAAAACACATTTCTACCACAAACATCAACGTTAACTCTATTTACACCAATATTCACAATACATTAAAATTTCAAAATTGAATTTCAGCATAAATTGCAGCATCATAAAATTTCAAGTTCAAATTTGTCATCATTTTAATTTACATCCAGAATTAGAGTCCTTGTAGGATGCATACTAATTAAATAAACAATATTTGCAGACCTGAGTCTGAATAAAAGGGAGCATCTCCCACCCCTTTACGTTAATTTAACAGGTTAGTCTAATTGAGCTCAAAGACAGACCCAAATTTTCATCATAATAAAAAACATAAACCTGATAAACACTCCTTTCTACTTATACAAGAAAATTTTACCTTAAAATTAAAAATTTGTTGTTTATACAAATTTACTACTGTCCATATTTATCAAACAAATTATAAAATATTCAACACACACCAAAACATCTAAGATCGAACAAAATGCATAATTTACCTGAAGGTAAATGCACTCGTGGCTTCAATGTACATCGAACTTGCTCATCCCACCATTCCAGCTGGTTTATGTTTACGTCTTCGGATTTCTGGCCGCCTTTAAAATTTTTCTACACCACCATTCGTCTAAACGGTTTCAGGGTTTCTCAGGAACTCATCTAGATATATCAAAATCTTGTTTTGTGGATCCAATCATGTTTACGAATAACACTTGATTACTAACACTCCCGACAAATAGCAATGAAATTCATAATTGTTTCACGCTATACCAAAAACTGCATACTTCTATTTATTTATTTATCGTTATTAATTTGGATAATTGGTACAGTAATACCCGCAAATATAACTAGACTTTGTTACCTTTATTTATCTTCTCAAGTGTACTAATAACTTTTGTTGTAGCACGTAATCACCACGTATTCTACTTAAAGTATCGAATAATCAAAAAATAAAGAGCAAAACTGTTTGAAGTATCGAATAAAATCAAAAATATAAGAGAGCAAAACTCCTATTAGCACGGGTTTATATAATGGCTCGCTTGCAAGTCGAATTTGTCCCGCGACGGCCGATTTTCAGAAATTCGCATTCTATTTTCCTTTCCGATGTCTCGGCACAATGATTCTACTGAAATTTGCACTCGTCCGAGTTGAAAATCTAAGAAATTTCCACACGCCTCGCAACACGTCCGAGAACAACTAATTAATTTTACACACCAACTGATATGCTTTCCCCTGTCATGTTTGCATCTTATTTCAACCTTAATCGCCAATCTAGTCTGTTCGTTCTATCTAAAACCTGTGCGCTTGTTTTACATTTTCTCCCTCATTTAACTGCTAATGCATTCCATCTCGCTTGTCTTTATACTACAAACTCGCTTTCTTACTTGCACTCATATAGCTTGAAGCTTATCGACTAACATATACATCGTTATTCTTGCAAGTGTTCGGAGTTCTAATACGCCGAAGGCTCTTACTTGACTTTCCCATGTCTTTTATAATTTCTCGATAGTTTGAGTACTTAGAACGATTAAATTAAATACAAATTGAACATTTTCAACTCTGCTTCTTTTTATAGAAAGCGTCCAGTGAATAATCTCAACCCCGTATTTTTAATGAAACGAATAAATTTTTATGCTCCACGGTTTTACTAACGCGTATTATCTAATGACATTCTATATTACTTCCTTCTAAACGTTGATTAAGATTATATACAAACCCTACACTCTAATTGAATGATTTAAATCTACACAGTAGGCCTTTAATTAAGCGTACTATTTTACACTGCTCTGATATACACGGTGTTTAACATTATCTAAACAATATAAACCCTATGTTTAGAAGTAAATGACGAATTTATCCAATATGCCTTTAAATGAAGCGTATTATTACCCAAAGCTTTCTTATACCCGGTGATTAAAATTATTTGATGTCGTTCATTAATTTTTCTACCCTGGTCTAAATTTGAGTATTTTCCCCCTATTTGAATACAAATAATTCCACTTATTTGAATTCAAATATGAAAAATCTAGACTGCAAAAAAATTATTAAAAAAAATTGCCTATCTCCCTATACACTTATCTATCTAACTTACCTAACTTATATCCAATCCTAAAAATATTTACACCTATCCTATATCCCTATCCTATTCCTAACTTTTAACCAATCTTCACTATACTCACTTCCACCTAACTAATCCTATATACCTTTTATATACCTGTCCTATTCTTATTCTATTCCTAACTCTCCACTAATCCTATAAGAAATATCTACACTTAACCTGTTTTATTTTCTTCCTACATTTAATTTTCATTCTAATCCTATATACCTATATCTAACTATCTCCCATATTTATCCTATATCTAGCTTTATTTTCTATAAACACTTACTTCTACTCTTCTATATACACCTATTCTATTCCTATCCTATTTTTATTGTGGTGCTGGTTCTCCTGTATAAGGGAATAGCAGGTTGACGTGAAACCGTCCCCTCTCATTTCCCGTCCCTACTTCCCTTAACAAATACGTGCACTCCCCTACTACTTCACCTATCTCAAAAGGTCCCTCATAGGGCAAGTGTAGTTTAGCACATGTCATTTTGTCTCTCTTCCCTACTCTCAAGCTTTTTACTATTACCTGGTCTACCACTATAAATTTTACCCTCTTTCTTATTCTCGCGTTCATCTTCCTTGTATATTTTTCAGCTCTCTTCCTTAACCTCTCCCTCACATCTACCAAAAGTTGTTGAAATTCATCGTCCCTAGGCACAACTTGCCATGGTCTTTCGGGATACTGTTGCTTGATAAGCATAATGGGATTGGTTTCTGTCACGGTACTAGAGGTTTCATTGATAAAAGATTCAACCTTGGACAAATTGTCCTCCATAAACGATGATTCCTATGTGAAGCCAAACGCAAGAATTTAACCGTCTCTTGAACATATCGCTCAGCTGAATTAGCTTGAGGATGCCTTATGCTACAAAACACCACTTTAATGTTTTGCCTCTCCCAATAATCCCTAAATCGTCGATTATTAAAATATGTAGCATTGTCTGCTAATACTCGTTTAAAAGTTCCTACTTCCCTACAAAATTGTTCCAATTTCTTGTTTGTTCCGACTGTGTTACAATCCCGAGTGGGATATAATTTTGTAAATTTTGAAAACACATCAGTTACAATCAGCACATGTTTGTGTCCCTTTTTACTTCGGACTAGATTACTCAAATAATCAATTGCAACTAAGTCCAGGGGATTTTGTACGTGTATACTTTGTACCACATCTTGACTCGTACTATTTTTGTACTTTCCTAACGTACATAAGTGACAAGTGTTGATGACTGACTTTACCAACCCTAAGTCTTTAGTTGAAAAAAACGTTTCCCTAAAAATTAATCAAGTCTTTCGGATCCCTATGTGACCATATCTTAAATGCAGATCTTTGATAATTAATTTTGCTTGTACCCTATCCACTACATATACTTCCAAGTCTTGAACTTTTTTACACAAAAATCCATTTATCATATAAAAATTTTTGAATCCCGGTTCGTTTTCTAACTTCGTTCTAATATTCTGTAGCTCCTCACTCTGCCTCTGGTTCCTCAAGATCTCCTCTTCTTCATATACTGAATCGTTTTGTAGTAGACTGTTCATAGCAATCATGATGTCACACGGTCTTTTGTTACCCTTGTCTCGGTTTCTACTAAACGCGTCTGCTATAAAATTGTTCTCCCCCTTAATATATTTAATCTCAAAGTCAAACTCCTGTATTAACAACCCCCATCGAGATACTCGATTATTAGAAAATCTTGTATTCATCAACGCACACAACGCCGAATGATCCGTTTCGATTACAAAATGTCTTCCAATCAAAAAAAATTTTAACTTTGTAACACCAAACACCACTGCAGCCATCTCCTTTTCACTAATTGTGTAATTTACTTCATAAGGCTTCAGTGTGCGCGAAACAAAAGATATGGGCACCTCTTCCCCCTCTTGCACTTGGTACAACTCTGCTGCTAAAGCACTATCCGATGCATCGGTCCTCAGTACAAAACCTACATCAAATCTTGGATGCCTCAAAATTAGTTGGTCATGAAATTGTTCCAACAGCGTTAAATATGCTGCCTATTGACTCTCCGTCCAACTCCATCTTACTCCCTTCATCAGAAGTTTAAACAATGGAATCGCTTTTTCAGCAAATCCCGGTACAAACTTCTTATAAAAGTTAAGGACCCCAAAAAAGCTCTTAATTTCCTAATGTTATTAGGTCTCGGATATAAAAGTTCGGACAATCTTTCTTTATCGATACACATACCTTGAGTGTTCACCATATACCCCAGAAATTTAACAGTTTTAAAAAAAAATTCACATTTTTCTATATTCAGCCTCAACCCTGCTAATTTAAGCTCTAATAATATTCGTTCTAAATGAGAGTAATGTTGTTCCTCAGTTTCACTAAAAATTAATATATCATCCACATAGTGTATGCAGAACTGCTCATATGCTCCTAAAATTGCTTGCTTCTACCCCCACTAATTCTGCATGTTTTTGTAATAAAGCTTGAACCTCTACTATCCTATCGTCTGGACATCTTATTGTGTTGATCTGTTTAACTTCATCATCCTCTACCTCTACTACATTAATACTCAACCCCGTGTCATCCTCTGTGACTTCATAACTGCCCTTCCATGGCACTACCCTATCCTTAATCCTTACTACCTTCCTTTCCATATCTATCAAAACCCCTAACTGCATCATACAATCAACACCTAAAATGCTCTGAAATGTTCAGGTACAATTACAAACTCCTGTTCACAGCTTAAACCTCCTATATCTATCCTAAGCACCACAACACTATTTACTACAGCAAACTTCTTTTTATTTGGAGCTACTAAATGGCTACGCTTTATAGGCATAATTCTATCACAAACCTTATCCCTAATTTTGCTGACGAATTCCTCCGATATTAAACTCGCCTCTGCCCCTGTATCAAGTAATACTTCTACATTATTCTCAAGAATTCCTATATTAACAATTGGCAAACATAATTTTTCTACAGTTTCTGGCTCTATTTCCTCCTCAATTTTGAAAAATTCACGTGGATGTTCATACACATTTACACAGAAATCTAGTGGTTTGTCGCGTTCTAAAAATCTGTCTCGTCCTGTTTTCCGTGCTTGGTCCTGGTTGTCCTTCTACAACCTGTGCGTACGTCCTCCTGGTATTAATATCCGTGTCCCTGTATCTATTCGGCGTGCTCGTCACAGTCCTGTTTACTTCCGGTAAACTGTTCTGTCTCGTGTAACTAGGTCTTGGCGTCGGTACCATAGTCGCACTATTGCTTCTGTATTCCTGTCCTCGTCGTTCCCAATTCTGTCGAAAATTCCTATTATAGTCAGGCCGTCTCGGAAAATTCGGTGTCCTGTTGTCAAACCTAACCGTGTTAACGTTTCGTTCTCGTATCTCTCTTGTCCGTCCTACACATACATCGTCATATCTCTGTAAATACTCCAAAAATGTCTCACGTTCTGTAATGTTTTGTAAGGCCACGTGTTGTCTGATTTCCAGTTCAAAATGTCGTGATAAGTTTTTGATTATTTGTCTGTCCGTCAATGGTGGATTAAGTTGTTTGGCCACACTGTATTTGCGGATGGCATATTGTTCCCTAGAACCTGCAAACTCTCCCTTAAATTTTCCTGTAATCAAGTCGTCCCTAATCTGATCCTGTTTGTGATCACTCCAGTAATGTTGTAAAAATTTGTTTTCAAAGTCCTGATATGTGTCTATGTCCTGTCCTACTAAATTATACCATGCTTCCGCATTGTCTTTCAATAAAGCCTTTATCGTATTTAGTTTAGTCGGTTCGTCGAATAAATTTCCCACTACATTTCTTACGCTATTAATAAAAATTTGTGGATTTACTCTGTTATCGCCATAAAATTTCATATGTTGGTCCAATGATACGCCACCTGTATAAAATCTGGGACCATCCCCCGTTAAACTTGACATGTTGTATTTAATACTACTAACTTCGCGTTCTACCCTGCGTAACTGATCCCTACATGAGTCCGTTACTTCAGTCATTTTTATATTTATCTCTTCTTCACAAAAAAGGCGTATTTCGGACCTTAAATGTCCCATTTCCTGTCGAAGACCTGTAATGTTTTTCTCATTTCTATCAACCCTACTTTCTACTTCCCCCATTTTCACGGTAAGACTATTTTTAAATTCTGTAAATTCTTTAGTAGATTGCTCAATTTTTCCGCTTATCTGTTCTAATTTTCGGTTGGACTCCTCCCTCGCTCTATTCGATTCATCGCTTAGCTGTTCTAATTTTCTATTGGATTCCTCTCTAGCTAATCGCATTTCCTCTAACATTCTCATCATTAACTCATTTCCTGTTTCTCCTGACTCCGTCTTAGACTGATCCCTACTACCTCCTGCTTCTTCCTCCATTTCTGCTTTGGTCGTCTTAAATAAAGCACTATCACTGCTTCCTATTTCCACCCCTTGACTTCGAAGCCACTTTTTTCTCTGCATTCGTCACACTTTTAACCCCCACACACGCCTACACACTTCTTTCAGACACCTACAAAAAAATATTCACACTCAGCTCCTAATTTCAGGGTCGTCAGTTTCCTGAAACAGTTACACACTATCTGAAATTCGAGCCCTCACGTTCGGGTCGCCAAAATTTGCTGTGATTCTCGTTACTACGGTGAAATCTCCTCTGATAATCGCCTCTTGACTCTTTCCGCCTCGGCAGCTCACCTAGATAAAACTTTCATCCTCATTCATAAAAAAAAACACATTCCTACCACAAACATCAACGTTAACTCTATTTACACCAATATTCGCAATACATTAAAATTTCAAAATTGAATTTCAGCATAAATTGCAGCATCATAAAATTTCAAGTTAAAATTTGTCATCATTTTAATTTGCATCCAGAATTAGAGTCCTTGTAGGATGCATACTAATTAAATAAACAATATTTGCAGACCTGAGTCTGAATAAAAGGGAGCATCTCCCACCTCTTTACGTTAATTTAACAGGTTAGTCTAATTGAGCTCAAAGACAGACCCAAATTTCCATCATAATCAAAAACATAAACCTGATAAATACTCCTTTCTACTTATACAAGAAAATTTTACCTTAAAATTAAAAATTTGTTGTTTATACAAATTTACTACTGTCCATTTTTATCAAACAAATTATAAAGATATTCAACACACACCAAAATATCTAAGATCGAACAAAATGCATAATTTACCTGAAGGTTAATGCATTCGTGGCTTCAATGTACATCGGACTTGCTCATCCCACCATTCCAGCTGGTTTATGTTTACGTCTTCGGATTTCTGGCCGCCTTTAAAATTTTTCTACACCACCATTCGTCTAAACGGTTTCAGGGTTTCTCAGGAACTCATCTAGATATATCGAAATCTTGTTTTGTGGATCCAATCACGTTTACGAATAACACTTGATTACTAACACTCCCGACAAATAGCAATGAAATTCATAATTCTTTCACGCTATACCAAAAACTGCATACTTCTATTTATTTATTTATCGTTATTAATTTGGATAATTGGTACAGTAATACCCGCAAATATAACTAGACTTTGTTACCTTTATTTATCTTCTCAAGTGTACTAATAACTTTTATTGTAGCACGTAATCACCACGTATTCTAGTTAAAGTATCGAATAATCAAAAAATAAAGAGCAAAACTGTTTGAAGTATCAAATAAAATCAAAAATATAAGAGAGCGAAACTCCTATTAGCACGGGTTTATATAATGGCTCGCTTGCAAGTCGAATTTGTCCCGCGACGGCCGATTTTCAGAAATTCGCATTCTACTTTCCTTTCCGATGTCTCGGCACAATGATTCTACTGAAATTTGCACTCGTCCGAGTTGAAAATCTAAGAAATTTCCACACGGCTCGCAACACGTCCGAGAACAACTAATTAATTTTACACACTAACTGATATGCTTTCCCCTGTCATGTTTGCATCTTATTTCAACCTTAATCGCCAATCTAGTCTGTTCGTTCTATCTAAAACCTGTGCGCTTGTTTTACATTTTCCCCCTCATTTAACTGCTAATGCATTCCATCTCGCTTGTCTTTATACCACAAACTCGCTTTCTTACTTGCACTCATATAGCTTGAAGCTTATCGACTAACATATACATCGTTATTCTTGCAAGTGTTCTGAGTTCTAATACGCCGAAGGCTCTTACTTGACTTTCCCATGTGTTTTATAATTTCTCGATAGTTTGAGTACTTGGAACGATTAAATTAAATACAAATTGAACATTTTCAACTCTGCTTCTTTTTATAGAAAGCGTCCAGTGAATAATCTCAACCCCTTATTTTTAATGAAACGAATAAATTTTTATGCTCCACGGTTTTACTAACGCGTATTATCTAATGACATTCTATATTACTTCCTTCTAAACGTTGATTATGATTATATACAAACCCTACACTCTAATTGAATGATTTAAATCTACACAGTAGGCCTTTAATTAAGCGTACTATTTTACACTGCTCTGATATACACGGTGTTTAACATTATCTAAACAATATAAACCCTATGTTTAGAAGTAAATGACGAATTTATCCAATATGCCTTTAAATAAAGCGTATTATTACCCAAAGCTTTCTTATACCCGGTGATTAAAATTATTTGATGTCGTTTATTAATTTTTCTACCCTGGTCTAAATTTGAGTAATATATATATATACACACACACATATATAACATTACGCATGACGTAAGTCTAAAAGAGGGTAATTTTTGGCAAAAATAGATTTATTAATAAACATTTTCTTAAAAATAAGCGAATTCAATTAATAAATTAATACCTGTAAATATGTAGGCGTATCGTGCAACCATCCCGCAGGAGGCAAAACATGAACTAATTTCGAATAGTTGTTAATAGGAGGAAGAAATTGGCTTAGCGGAGGCGTAGAACTATGAAAAATTGGACTACTGCAAATAGGCGGTCCCAGATCAGGCGAAGGTGCCTGTAAAAATAAAAATAATTAGTATTTGTAATAAGTGTATATACGGCGCATTAAAAATTTTTTGATGCATTGACAATAAATATCTTTTTTAATTTATTTGCGCCAGAGTTTACTACTAAAAACACTTTATAAGTATTCCATATACGTAAGAAGATATTAATTAAAATCTCACTAATATCTTAAAAAGTGGTAAAAGTAATGTGAGTAAGCAGTACCAGATGGGTAGGCGGCTCCGTGGCGTAGTGGTATGTGTGTGATTACTACGCCCAAGGTCCCGGGTTCGAATCCCGACGTAGTCCGCTTGAAAAATGTTAGGCGAGCATTTTTCACAAAAATACACGCTCGTTCGGATGAGCGGTAAAATGGAGGTCCCGTGTGTGTGTTGTCACGCACGTTAAAGATCCCTATCTTGCTTGGAACAGAAAGGGTTCGGCAAAATTCCAAATTTTCCAGGTAAAAAAAAACTCGTTTCCTGGCCAATGTAGTACCTTCGGGTGGAGCATTGAAAAATCACATGCAAGGTACCAGATGGGTAAATTATATCAATTCAAATTTTGTCTTTGATTATAAATAATGTTATTTGAATTTAATTTTTTTTGCGTTAGTAGCTTATTAAAGCCTTATCGATTTAGTTAAATATCGCATGAGCGAATAAACAGTGGTCGTGGAAATTATGGCATTAAATTTAAAGCTTTTGTTAGCTATTTCGTGTAACTTGAATACCAACACATTAAAGTATTAAACGTTTCTGTATTCATACCTAGGTTTTAAAAATTTATGTATCGATGACATATCCTACGCCTCAATATCCGTATTCGATCTTATTTGAACTTTTAACGCACGGTAGGGGTTCTAAATTAAAAATAAAAAACTTTTTAAAAACTAAAAAATGTATTCACTATTTTCTTTATGCTTCCTAGGAGTATAAAACATGGACCTACAATAGAAAACAATTTTTTGGTGTTTCATCACAGTTCTACATCAGAATTAGAAATGTCATACGAGAAACACGCATAACACCAAGTTTTAAAAGAGCGCTCAGTTGATTCCGTAAAGCCAAGGGTAACTCCATAGAGTCTCTACCTGAAGCGATATCATGGGGATAAATTTGGTTGTAAAGAGCAAAGGAGGCCAAAGGAAAGGAATTTCCTTCGTCATCAGCCAACTGCAGGAGAGTGAATATCGCAAGAAAAGGAGTGCAATTTACTCCATACGTAACGGTAATCAAATAGAAGTCCTGATTACGCTTATCAGAAAAAGAAAGCCAAACAATACGTTGATAATCACGTTGATCACGATTAACAAAAATTTGTCTGTACATCTGACGAATATCTGCAGTAACAACACAGGAATAAAGACGAAATTGTAACAAAATTGCGGTAATATTTTGATGAAGCTTGGACCAAACAAACAAATGATCATTTGAAAACGATCGAGATAGAGTTTTAGCGGAGGCGTTGGAACTACACTTAGTTTGGTACTTACATATCTGATTTCACAACTCAATGATGCGGGATATAATACGAAAAGTCAGAAATAGACACAGCTTGAAAAGGTTGCATGGGTTTGGAATTTAAATAATCGCGCATACAGGAAACGCATTATTCATAATTCAAAGGTTGCTTAGTAGTAGAGACAAAGCGCTGTAGAACAAGATCACGACTACCAAGAAAAGAAGGTTTTGGATCTAAGAACTAAGAATTCATCAGGCGTAAAAGGTTTAGCGTCAAGTACCTCTTCAACGTCCCATAATTTCGCAACAACATCTTCCAGGGGAAGCAGACTTGATCATACAAAAGAAGCTAGTGACTTCAGAAGCGGACGAGGTCAGCATGCTTCACATTAAAACATATTCAAAAATAGTGATAAGAGCAATAGGTTGATCACTTGAACCTCGGATACGGCCGTTTAATAAGACTTTTGGGAAAACATCTTCGCCAAGTAATAAGACGGTAGATCCAGATTGAGCGAAAAGTGGATCAGCCAGTTCGAGATTAGCTAGATGAGCGAAATTTGCAGAATAGATATTAGTAGTAGCTAAATGTTCACAAACTTTGGGAAGTACGGTAGCTTCGAAATTATTAATAGGTGAAGAACCGACTACGGGTTTGAGTGAAACAGTTATAGCGCCATGCACAGCCGCAGAGCACATGGAGTCTAAACCACTGCAGGTTAGAGAATGCAGAATAGCGCGAAAACTTAATCGTTTCACACTATTTTGCGAAATAATGGAAATCATGCTATCGTAGTCGAGTAAGCAACGAAATTTCTTTAAAGAACCAGAGCGATCAGCGATTTCCACTTAAACGGTGGAGAGTAACACATTATAATTTGAATAACGGCCGCTATACTTGCGGCCACGTCCCCAATGCTCGACCCGGAGGTACTACATTGGGAGAGTAACACAGTTCATTTACATTTCCAATGCTCCACCTGTAGGTACTACATTGGCCAGGAGGCGAGTTTTTTGTTGCCTGGAAATTTAGAATTTTGCCGAACCCTTGTCGTTCCAGGCAAGGTAGGGATTTTTAACGTGCGTGACAACACTCACACGCGGGACCTCCATTTAACCTCTCATCCGAACGAGGGCGTAATTTTTGTGAAAATGCTCACCTGCCATTTTTCAAGCAGTCGGCCGTGTCGGGATTTGAACCCGGGACCTTGGGATCCGTAGTCTTACGCTTACTACATTAATCCACGGCGACGCCGGAGAGTAACACATTACATGTGATTTTCCAATGCTCCACCCGAAGGTACTACATTGGCCAGGAAGCGAGTTTTTTTTTACCTGGAGAATTTTGAATTTTGCCGAACCCTTGCTGTTCCAAGCAAGGTAGGGATCTTTAACGTGCGTGACAACACTCACACACGGGACCTCCATTTTACTTCTCATCCGAACGAGGGTGTATTTTTGTGAAAAATGCTCGCCTAACATTTTTCAAGCGGACCGTGTCGATTCGAACCCGGGACCTTGGGCGTAGTAGTCACACACATACCACTACACCACGGAGCCGCCCGGAGAGTAACACAACTGAAAGTTTGGCGAGAAAATTGATAAGACAGCATTCGACGTTAACGGACCACTATTGCTCGACGAAGTGAATGTTTCCTCAGGAGCAAGACGAGCAGATGGCTTATAGCGGTCCTGAAAAGCGGAACTAGTTGCAGATGAAACCACAGAGGCAGCGTGAGTAGGGCTCTAACAAACCCTGTTACTAGTAGCAGTAGCAAACTTAGGTGAAATGCGATGAAAGTGCAATAAAGAATGATGACATTCATTACATTGGCGGAAAGAAATAACGGATTCAAAACGTATGAACTACTACGACAGTTGATACAAAGTTTATATTTTTTGGCAAAGGTGCAGCGTTATTGTGAAGAAAGTTTAGCGAAATCAATACAACAATAAAGATCATGATCTTGATGACAAAGCGGACACTTAACCACATTAGGACTGGTATGAACTAACATAGGAACAACGAAGCGAGACTTGGACATGTTAAAATGAATAACTTTATTTAAATCGGCTTTATGATTGATTTACAAATTTGACAAAGGATTTACAAGTCTTTTCTAAGTAAGCAATTACCTCTGCATAGCTTGAAATAAAAGTGGGGTTCTGATGCAATTTAAAATTGCGAGCCATATGTACACCAATGCGGTCTAGAATCATGTGTACCAATGAAATCCCATTCCTCTACATGAATTCTTAGGCGCCTGCAAGTTATCACAAAAGGTGTCCACTAATTTTTGTAAGCTTGACGGATAGTGAAGATTCAACTTTGAAAAAAAATTAGCAATGTTTCCCCAATAGCGTATGTAATACGGCGAATATTACAATATTTTTCGCAAAACTAATAGTATGCAAGAGGGTAATTGGCGGCCGTAAAATCAAAATTCTTAATGATAAGTAATGAAGAACCCTTCAGCACTAATTTGAAGGTATGAAAATTGATCCACGGCTGACAGTTCGTCATTTGGATGGACTAAACTATCAAAGCCATAAATAAAACTTTCAAATATGCAACCATCCCCCTTCAAAAGTAGGGAGGATAAGCGGTGGTAGAGACGGGTTCGAATCCCGACACGGTCCACTTTAAAAATGTTAGGCAAGCATTTTTCACAAAAATACGCCCTCGTTCGGATAAGAGGTAAAATGAAGGTCCCGTGTGTGAGTGTTGTTACGCACGTTAAAGGTCCCTACCTTGCTTGGAACAGCAAGGGTTCGGCAAAATTCAAAACCTTTCAGGTAAAAAAAAACTCGCTTCCTGGCCAATGTAGTACCTTCGGGTAGAGCATTGGAAAATTACATGTATGGGGTTGGTACAGAACACTTTCGACTTGACAGTATCTGTAGAAATGGGTAAACTAGCACGGAACGAGACAGGTTTACTCGGACAAACTTTTAAATAGAGCGCTTTTATTAGAAAAAAGTTATTATCGAACCGATTACGGCTCACACCTTCCCTTTCAAATTGGGCGACAGTGGCTGTTGCGATTGCACCGATTGTGGCATTATGTTGAACAAAAAAACATTCTCCTGACGTGTCATTGGATGTATATGGGACGCGAAACAGATCTAGCAAGCTTGGGTCATTTTTACCTTTGTGCGGGATGTTAAAGATGTCTTAAAGCGAGTTTATTGGGCTGTTACGTAAAACAGCATGGGTTTCATTTTCTCCGGAATAACTAATTATATAAACTACTGCAAACAAAAACTATAACGTAATCAAGTCTACCAGTGTACAAAATTTATAAGAAATTGCAATCGTAATTCTCACTATAATTAAATAATCAAACGAAAGTGTTGCCAACTAAGTTTGTAGACAACTCAAATAAAGCAAAAGATTAAATGTAAAGCAAACGATTATTAATTACTTGCACCTTTCTAAAACGTCACGGTACAACCGAATGGAAAGCGATACAACTTAATAAGCTAGTAGTTTTGTGGCAAATAATGCAATTATTGCTGAAGTAGTTTGTGGGTACAACATTCAGATCCGGCTCGCAAAGACTCAATGCCCTGCGTTAACTTCGATAACCATAGATGGTGAAAGTAGTGGCCGTGTAAATACGAGCAGAGTTTATATAAACGTAACCTTCAAGCACTTACCAGTAGTACTTCAAAGTTAAGCGGCAGCGGCAGGAGGAGAAACTGTCCACCTTTTGTGGAACTCTAACGTTATTACTTTTATAGCACCATAGCTGCGAGTTACATATCCCCTTTATTAATATGTAATCAAAATTAAATTTTATAATTATATCTTGGATACAGCATGGTACATTTTATAAAGGTGTGTAATATAATAAGTGTCAACAGAGTTCATATTAGAAACAGAATGTTAGACGACTGCTTCATTTTACAGACACTAGTTGATACGATAGGATGAACAATGAACTGCCACCAAGCTGACTTATTTATAAATAAAGGCTATGGAACGAACAATCAAATTATTGTGAGTAAATGTAGTTCATTTTTCTTTACCAATTTTTAATTGCATATTGATTTTAGCAAGTAAGAATTAAAAAAGAATAATTTTTTTATGTATACTTTATTATTTCAACAATTAATTATTCAGTAAATGTCTGAACTGATAGATTTTAACGAAACTTAATAAGTTAACATTATCCAAGATTAAAGTAAGACATTCTTTAAATAACTTTAATACAAACTTGACTAATTCAAACAAAATAAACTCGGATAACTTAAGGTTATACTTAGATTCGATTCCTACATATGACGGTAATCAAGCCATGCTAAGTATTTTTAGTACACCTTGCGAAACATTTCTGAAAACTTTTTACAAACAATGGGAAATAGAAAAGAATATGTGGTGACTAAGGTTAACTTTAAGTAAGTTAACAGGGAGGGCATTAACTTTAATAGCGAGCATGGATGATTTAAATGATTGGGAAGATTATAAGAAATTATTGATTGCTTATTTTGGCGATAAAAAAAATATTAAATGTTTAGTTAGGAATTTATTAAACCTGCGAATGGAAAGTAATCAATCACCTTATCAATTTGTATGAAATGTCAAGACGTAAGAAGTTTTATTTTAACCAAACTTAAGTTAGAAGAAACAGATCCTAACGTGCGTTTAATTAAAACTAAAATGTATTATGAGATGGCTTTAAATACGTATATAAACGCGTTATCTAAGCGATTAACAGATAAAATAAGATTTACAAACAAACAAAGTGTGAGGGGGTAATGAATTTAATAATAGAGGAAGAAAACGTTATGAATTATAGGAACAAAATTTACAATCCAAATATTTACAAAACTATCAACCAATTAAGACTATACAAGCAACAAGACCAATACCGACATAACCTAAAATTACATCATTTAACACACCAACGAATCATTTCTGATTTTATAATCCAAACGTTTTCAATCCAAATTCTGGCAATCAACATTGACAATTTCCTAAACCTACATTTAATTCAACTTGTACAAAACCTTGGACGAATAACACACACAAGTTTAATCAGAACGCAAATCGAACATGGCCAACATTCAGCGTAAATCCTAACAGAAACTTACCTATGACGAATAATAATAGCAACCCCAATAATTACTACAAATCAACCCCTATGAACACGTCATCTGGCAACACAAGACAGAACAGTAAGATATTTCAAATTAAACCTGGCAATACACAGAATCGATCCTTTACTTCCGAAGAGTTATTTCACCAAAAAGTAGAAGATTTTAATAATCAAGTTATACCTGAAGGCAGATAATTATGTAGATCCAAGTAGGGACGATGAGGCAAATTACTCAGGAAGTTACGAATATGACAACCCTTACGAAAATTTCAAACAGGACGATGAAGAAAACGCATACTCAAATTTTTAAGTGAACACACGATTTGATGTAATAAATTGAAATAATATTAATCAACACATTTTACTTTATATAGAGATACCACACGCTAAAATTAAATTATTAATCGATAAAGGATCTTCAAAAACTTTAATTAGCCCAAAAACCATACAGACACATTATCTAAATTTTGTAAAACGGAAATCTTTTAAAATCAAGATAGTACACAAAACGACACTACACCAATTTATTGCTAATATACCTTTACCAAAATCTTTTAATGTAAAAATTAAACAGAAATTTTGTTTTTTTTTAATTGAACGATAAATACGACGGATTGATAGGCACGGATCCTTTAAGAAGATTAGTAGCAGATACTGTTATAAAAATTTGGCTATTAAGAACAAAACACGGACAAGTAAGTATCAATTAACTTTCAAAACAGTAATGTTCAAACCGATCATAAATACACAATTAGTTCATATAAAAGATAATTACGCCACTACGACAATTTTCTATGGAAACGATAGCAGTAGATAGCAGTAGAAGTGGAAGAATTAAATTTTAATGAAATGGAAATCAACGAGGGCTCTGAAAGTTATTTCAATCCCACAGATTATGATAAAATGCTAAAAGAAAATTTATTTAACATTCGTCTCAATAATAATATTAATACCGAAGAAGAGAGAGCAATAAAAGATTTATGTTTTGAATACAGAGATATATTCCATTATGAAGGAATAGATTTAACTTTCACAAACACATTCAAACATAGTATTCGACAAACAGATGAGTTACCGATTTTCACCAAAGCATATCGACTACTTCAAGCAAGTCAAGAAGAAGCAATAGACAGGCAGCAGACTTATTATACGAAGACGTTATTCAACACCTAAATTCACCATGGAACAGCCCTGTACTAATCGTACCAAAAAAATTAGACGCCTCGGGCAAACGCAAATACCGAATGTTTATCGATTACAAAAAACTCAAAGTGAAGACGATAAATACTCATTACCGCATATCACAGAGATATTGGACAAGTTAGGAAAATATAAATACTTTTCGATGTTAGACCTCGCTCAGGTTACCACCAGGTGGAAATAAACGGGAAAGACATGACCAAAACAGCATTCAGTACACCCAGAAGACTCTATGAATAGAAACGCATGCCGCTTGGTTTAAAAAACGCACCTACCACTTTGCAGAGGGTTATGGACAATATTTTGAGAGGGATACACGCCGAAAAATGTCTGGTGTATCTTGACGATATAATTGTATATTCAACGTCACTCAACGAACACATTGAGAGACTAAGAAAAGTTTTGAGCCTCTAAGAAAAGCCCATTTTAAAGTACAACTGGATAAGAATGAATTTTTGCAAAAAGGAGTAGCATTTTTGAGACACAAAATAATGCTACAAGCTGCCAAACCCAGATAAGACAAACGCCGTATTAAACTACCGCTTACCAAAAACGAACAAAGAAATAAAAGGATTTTTAGGACTCAGAAAATTCATTAAAGGTTATGTACAAATAACAAAACCACTAACAATTTGTTTAAAGAAGGGTCATAAAATCGAACATACACCGGAATTTATTAAAGCAGCTGAGAAAATCAAGTGCATTCTTACAAATCACCTTTTGTTGGAGTACCCCGACTTTTCAAAACCCTTGATATTAACAACAGACGCATCCAATGTTGTTTTAGGCGCAGTATTGGGTCAAGGAAAAGTAGGTAGCGATAAACCAACTAGTGACGCTTCACGAACATTAAATGGGACAGAACAAAAATATAGCACTATTGATGAGGAACTGTTAGCCATAATTTGGGCAACAAAATATTTTAGGTCGTATCTTTACTGAAGAAAAATTTATATATACACAGAACATATACCATTAATCTAGTTATGTAAGTTGAAGGAACCCAACTTAAAATTACAGAAATGGAGGATTAGATTAGAGGAGTGTGACTACGAAATCATATATAAGATAGAAATGTATAACAATAATGCGGACGCATTAAGCAGAATACAAGACAACGCCTTAAAGACAGAGTTAGTTGCAGGTATTGTAGACGAAACCGAGATGAGAGAAGAACCAGGCGACCCAGAAGAAATCGAAACTATAAATGCAAAACGACAAATCAGTGGCGGCTACTCTATAAGTGCTGCAGAGCTGCAGAGCTGCAGAACCACCAAGAACCAGTAACGAACAAACACATTCAATAGTATAAAAGAGATCGTTAACCGGCCACTAAAAGTATTATGAATTCCTAAGTTGGATTGTAACGGGCATTTTTGTAGTTTAACATTTTTCGCTTCCTTTCTGTTAACGTACTTAAAAATACATCGTTTCTTTGAGATCGCTGTTTGCATAAAGTAAATACTTTTGAATAGTTTTCAGATTTGTATGCAATTTAACTCGTGTGTAGTAATTTAAAGATAGATAAATTGAAGTTTAATTTTCAATTAATAAATAAATTGCATCGTTCTTGTCTTGCCGTAAATATAAATTTAGTTCCTTATGTGAATATACAAGTCTAGATAATAGGCGATAAGCGGTTATAATAGCAACGAGTTGAATATAAACAGATTAGGGAGGAGTGTTATTTTGTTCTTCGTTCCTCGATATTCATTGTGGTTTTAGTTGAGTTTCTTTTGAAATACAAGTAGTTGTAGTTTGTTCTTTGTTTCTATATGGAATTGCGTTAAAAGTGCTGCACGACACGGCACGATTTGAGTTGTTTTTCTTGTGAAGTAAACGTTTTTTATTAACTGTAAGCAGTGTAGTTCTGATGGCTTTTGAAGGAAGTATACTTTATATGTAACGTGTCTGATTTATGTTTAGGTCATTGACTGATGGTTTTAGTGATACGCGTAGCTTTACAAATTGTTTTTGTTGATCTTCTGTTGGAAAAAAAAGTGATAGAACTTGTTGACTCGACCGCACGTGCTTGTTTTACGGAACAGTATTTTAGTGATACGCGTTGCTTTACTAATTGTGTTTTGTGGAGTTGTCTTTTTTATTTGAACTGGGTGTGCGATCTAGTTTCGCGGTTCTTTTCTTTTTATCAGAGTAGTTCATACTATAACAGATTACCGGTTTACTAAGGTATTGGTTGAAGTTTCTCACTGCTTTTTAGATGTTTGTAAAGGTAATATACATTTGGTGCCAGTTGAAATTAAACTAGTGCTACAACATATTTCGAAATTATTGCCTCAGGAAATAGAAGTAACAAGAAATTTATCAATGCTACATAGGTCCGACGCGTGATATTGTCTGCTGCTAACCCCAGTGAAATACGTAGGTGTGATTAGTGTAACGTGTGATAAGTTCCATCAACACCCTCACAGTCAAGGGTGAAGTGCTTCGCTAGTGCAGGACCTCGTGAATCCCACACTTCAGTTGCAAGGAAGCGTTGCTGAAGGACTTTTGTAAGTTGAACTATTTCCTACTGGTTATTACTTTAAATATCTATTCGTTGCTTTACCATATCTTTGTCGTTCTGATACCTTTTACAATAGACTTGCATGCTATTTTAAAACATAGAAAAAAAAAGAAAGGAAGAAAAATCAATACTACTGAATTACTCATACCAATTGTGTCTTATCTATTTATCTTTTGTCAACATTTTATCTGATTTATGTTTAATTGGTGTGTGAGGAAACGTTTCTGCTACTCCCCAATATTACCTCACTTTGTACTAAACATTTGTCTGTATTGCTTTTAACGTTGTTATATTATATAGATTATCCCAACAGTTTTTTTTTTATTCTACAAAGTACTGAACAATTATACTTGATCCGTATGCTATGCTTTTTCTTTGTTTCAGGTTTGCAGGACTAATTTGTTTTTTTTTTCAGGTTTACTATTCTAATTTTTCTATTGCAGGTACTGTTACTAATTCCTTACAGTCGCGTACCTTATATGTTGGTCTGCTTTCTACAACACCCCCCTACTCTCCGATTGAGCCGGGTCATTTCTTTGTTTTTCTTTGTGTTACGTACGGCCACGAGCCAACGTAGCATAAATTTGACGAACCAACGTGGCTGCCCCGATAATAACGTCACAGGATGTCCATAACAGTCGGTCAATAATACAGTAAACATGCAACTCTAAACGACAAGAAAAATCGATAAAATCACTGTCTAACTATGTTGTTCTGCAGATCTTATTTGCGAGTTCGGATAAGCGTCGGAACATTTCGCGCAAATACGATCATAGTAAGAAACGGCCTTATTAAGCCAAGCTCGAGCTGCATAAATTGCAGCGCATTTGTCTATTGCTATTCGAATCGTTCAAGTTTTGTGTGCTTTCTGGTTCTTGTAGAAATTGCGTCACGCATTTCATCTTTCGTTATCTTTATAGATTTCATATCCGCTATTTTAATATCATATTAACCCATCACCAGTTATTCACAGATTAAAAACTGAATAAACATTTGTGTTTGAAATTTTAGTGTATAAGTAGTAAGTTTGCATATTAGTGTAATTATAATTAGGTTCACCAACAATAAACTTTTACACTATTCCCTGAGGACGTTTGCTACATTAATCGTTTCTAAAATGAATGTTATTTTTAATATAAGTAAAAAATGGTTCTCTCAGCTTATTTTTTAAGAACAATTAGCTATTAAAGATCAGGGTCGTCCTATACCAGAAATGAACATTGAAATTTCTGGTACAAGTCGTGGTAAAACTTATAAAAGGCAGTTCAATACAGATATTTATCAAATGTCCACTGTTAAAACCGAACGCAATTTTCTACTCTAAACCGTGTAAAGACCATTTTAAGGAACTCGATATGTGAAGATAGGTTAACGGCACTTTCAATGCTGTCAATTGAAAAAAAATCATAACTTCAATTCTCGATTTTAATGAAAAAGTGATTGACCAATGAGATACAAAGAAAGATAAACGTTTTCCCCTCATATTTAAGAAAAAACAATAAAATATTTTTACATTAGCGATACAGCACTACCAAATATATTCGGTACGAGCCACCACTGCGACAAATCGAAAACCGCAATTAAAACTCTAAACGAAGTCTTTACCAACCTGAACCGGTAAAATACACAAAAACAGACAATGGAAAAATATATCACATTCAAATAACCTAAGATGACAACGAGGATCAAATAATTAAAATTTTGAAAGAATATACCCCTGAGAGAAAACGTTTTAACTTTTATTTCACAACAGAACATCTGCACCAAAGATTTTCAGAATTATATATTCGATTATTTAATAACTTCGAATAGAGATTATCAGATGTACACGAAAAGTAATTACTTTGTACGACCCAGATGAAATAAGCAACGTAATTCGCAACCAACACAAAGATAAGACAAATCATCGTGGAATAAACAAAACCATAAAACAACTAATACGGAAATATTATTTTAAGGACAAGAAAGAATTAACTACAGATTTTATTAATAAATGCGAACTATATGACAGAGGAAAATACGATAGATCACCACCAAAAGTACCCTTAATGCTAACTAAAATACCCAACAAACCTTTTCAGAAATTACATGCAGGCACTTTGGTAGTTGGGCTCAGAACCTTTTATCAATTGTAAACGCCTCGAATTACCATTAGGTCATTCAGACTCTTGCAACCCTTATGACATACACTACAATAAAGAAGTATACCAACAGTACACCAAAGATCACAAAGAAAAATTAAAAATCGCGTATAATAACGTTAAAATAAACTAGACAGAGACATGGAACGTATTACACAAACCCGCACAAAAACGCCGATATCAACAAATTCGCAGTAGGACAGAAGGTTTATGAAAGAAATTTTAAAAGTAAGCGACACAAAACGGCCCCTGAAAATTTAGGTCCATTTAAAATCAAAAAGATTTCAGATAAAAATGTAACAGTAGTAGACAATGGTTGAAACCATAAGGTATATCCATTTAAAGAACTTAAGACACCCTGTAATTTCAGATGGACAACCTTCGCCCTTGCCATCAGCCTCCACTCAGGTAGAGCCGACGACAACGAAATAGCAGTAGATGACATAAAAAACAACCCCGGTATACTACCAGTAAAATTGGAAAGTATGCAGAACACAATATTTAACCAAATGATAGTCCCTCACTGTAATTCAACAGATTTTAGCTACACTAGAAAATGCTGTAACATTTGCTAAATTAAATATCTTACATGCTACTATCGAACCGCTTGATTTATTGAGCGAACTATTAGGAATCAAATTATTTATAACTCATAGAAAATTACCTTCTAAACTAACAGAATCTAACATGCATGTATTTGAAAAAATAGCCATAGTAAAAGGTTACGTAAAGAATCATGAAATTATATTTTTAATAGAAATTCCAATTGTAGAAATGAACCCTTATAATTATTATCATTTATTTGCTTTCCCTATTAAAGTTAATAGTCAATATCAAGTTATTACCCTAAGAACAAGTTCCTTTCTCTAAATGAACTTAGGTAGGGATTCACAAATGAGAAATGCAAAGAAATGGCACCCGACCAATACTTCAATAACACAACAGCTATTCAAACAGATAGCCCTTCGAATTACAATTATTATGATTCTCTAATCATTATGAGAATTGTGTGTCAAAATCAGTACAAATTACTGACATTAAAAATTCAAAAAAGTCGGACAACAAGTGGATTGCCGTATTTCCGCAAACAGTGATAGCAACCGCCAACTGTAACAAAAATAAATACAGTTTGAAAGCAAAGTGATCACCATAAAAGAAGATTATTACTTAAAATTAAAAAAAAAAAATTATTCGAGTATATCAAAACTAATCAGTGACGAAGAAATTTGTAAACCTACCCAAACTGCAATTCAAAATTCCTCAAACTGAAGACAACGAAATTTCCAGAAACCGATGCAACTGGAACATATGGATCTCGACAACCTTAACCACGCAGTGAAATTAATGGAGAATTACAAAGAACATTTGAACGACCAAAAAGTGCCAAAGTTACAATATGATAATGTCAGTATCTGGACAATTTTATTGATTAATTTATTGCTATTATTTGTATACTTATTACACACAATGTACATTAGATATAAGATTAAGGCAACAGAAGTGAAAAGCAAAGAAACCACTAGTCAACCTTTAGGGTCAATGAGTTTTAAAAAATTAAGTATCAACCCTTAATTTTTATCAAAGTCGAGAGGAGTTACATATCCCCTATATTAATATGTATTTAAAATTGAACTGTATAATTATATTTTAGATATAGCGTGAAACATTGTATAAAGGACTGTAGTATAATAAATCTCAATATTTCAGTTATCGGTCGTTTGAATTTCAAAAAGTGAAACGTATAAACCATAAAAGATACAACTTTTACACGAGTTGACGGAAGATGATTTTGACAGAATACTACAATTTTATAAAGAAATGTCAAATATTTGCAATAAAAATGAAAATTTGGCCAACAATATTCTTTTCTCTGTCGAAATTACTTTTAGTCTTACAGGCCAAGTAACCAGACATATTTGAGGATACTGGTCATATGGAAATCTTTTTGAATTTTGGAGCACCATACGCAGTATCCCTAAAGGTTTATGTTTAGGTTAGCATTCTAGGGTATCATATTATCGGTTTTTTTTATCAATAACAATTTAACTTCAGCTCTGTATTTGCAGTTACTGCAAAATCAAATCGCAACTGCTTGTGTTACGCTTTATCCACAACGAACACCTTCCGAATAACAATATCCGCTTCCAGCAGATGGCGCCATACCACATTATGGTTTAAATGTTCGTCAATACTTGGATAACGTTTTTCCAAACGGATTAGGAGACGAAGAAACATTGAGTGGCCAGCCTGTACCTTTTTTCTTTGGAGATACGTAAAAAATAAAGTCTACAAAGATAAGCCGTGACGTCGAGCATCTAAAAATCCGAATTACCAGGACGATACACGAAATACCCGGTGAATTTTTAGAGAATTCTCTTCGGGGTTAGTAAGTCGAATGGGTCATTGTCAAATTACAAATGGAGGACAGTTTGAACACTTAATTTAATTTACTTAGCTATTAATTTGTTTTTAATTATAAGATTGTGATCGATAGCTTTCCTGTAAATAATTTTGTCTATCTTTGATGTATCTAACATTTATTAAACACTTGAACTGATGTTTTTCATGTAAAAATGTTATTAAATAAATTTAAAAAAACAAATAATATTGTAATGAGAAAAAAAATTGTCTATCGAATGGTAGAGTAAAATTAAGAAATTCTCATTTAAAAATTTACGCGGATAGACGTAATTTAAAACATTTGTAGAAAAAAATTTCAAGCATTCTAAAATGTAGATAGAAATCTCATAACAAAACTTTTCTATTGAACATAGTTTCCTAAAATAAATATTAACGACAATGAATTGCCGTCTTCATACTTTTAACAAATCCAGTATAAAATTTTATAATAAAGCTGTAAAACGTGATATATCATAAGTGGAGAATATACAGTCAAGTAATCCTTCACGTGCTTTAGAAATATAAACTGCTGATGCCATCAAATACAATTATGTAATTAAACTGAACTATAACTTTAAATATATATCTTAAAAGGGCGAGTTGAGTGTGGACTTACCACGATTATGACAACTATAATGAGACATAGACTAAATACTTTCGTCTATGATCCTATAAAATGCAACAAGTACGTAAACTGTAAAAACAGTTAAAGTGCAATCAATAACTATCAACTTAACAGCAAAGTTAGGGCATTCCTGCTTCCTTAATGCAAAAATTATTAGGCAGTAGTCTTGTTTCCGGTTTTATGAAGTTTATAAGTAGAAACTTTTCATTCGTATGTATGCAATGCATAAAGTTACATTAATGAAATTGTCGGAGGCTTTCACGGCCGGAGTCATTATGATTATTTATGGTTCCGGGTTGGTGTCTTGTGGCGAAGTAACTTCGCCACGACACCTTTTGGCTATGAATGTGTTAGTGAGTCTGCTAGTTCAGGAGTAACTCTTCACTTTACACTTTAACTTGCCTACTTAATATTATCATTCTTATCTTTATTATTTTTATTTTATTATTTATGTTCTTGTCCTGATGAAGCCCCTTACAAAAGCGGGCGAAACGTCGACCTTAATTTATAAAACTGCACGGTCCCAACCCGGAACCATAAATAATTACATTAATGAACTTAGCAACAATAATTTTATTACGAATTATGCAACAATCACTGTTATTATGAATTTATACAGCTGAAATTTCTTTTTACTTCTATTAAACGTATATAAAAGCTACACTAAACATAAACAAAGGGTAAATACCAGTTTGGTAAGAATTTTATATTTACAGAGTACGAAAATGACAGATAAAATTTGAAATTTGAAACTTTATTAAAATAATTCAAGTATAATAATATAACATCTGAATCGTTAATAAATCTATACTTGTTTGTTGACATATAAAGGAGATTTTCGTAAAACGTTCGACAGATCTGTAAAATGAAGCCCACAAAAAGATATAAAAATTGTTAAATGAATCGCTTTAACTTCAATGAAAGATACACACGTGTTATTTGAAAAGATATTTAATAGTTTGAGCAATACAAACAACTGCGTACTAGCTTTTTGTAAATAATTAAATTCCCTAACAAGAGTGATATTTTTGTTTAACAGACGCATTTAGTTATATAAGTACGTCATTTTAGATTGATTGACTTATATCGAAGAAGGCATACAGAATGAAATTTTTTTCAGAATTAGTTTCAGCTACTTGTTAATAAATTATTACAGGTAAGGAACAAAGAACTTGCTCTTGAAATAGAGTATCATCAAAGTCCTGGAATATCATAAAAACTTTCAAGTATAACCATATTTCTATTCAAATTGCTATTTTTGCATTGAGACGGAAACTACTGTCTCACATGTACTGTATATGTGTTATGTTTTATTTCGGGAATTGTGTCTAGAGGTATTGTTAAGGTCGAGCTTTATTGCTGTCAAAACGCCAATTAAATCTTAAGGTTCATAAGCCTTTCTTAGCGGGAAAGTCTTATTAGTAATTTGTCTTTAGGCTTGGTGGCGCTTAATGAATCTCTCCCCCGCGAGTCTCACCAACCGTACCGCTGAAGTTACATTTCAGAATTAAACCGGAAGTTTACAAAAATATCTTTTAAAAATTGTTACGTTCCAGTTTCGCTTTTAAAATTTACATGAGTGAAATAAGCCCGCTATACAATAACTTTTAACTCGCATCTATTTGTTTGAAAACAACAAGTTTATGATAAAATCTAAATAAGTCAATACCTTGTTTTAGGTATCCTTTAATTTGTTAAACATTCCGATAACGTATAATTGCTTTCTCTATGGTTTCAATCTGCAACGAACTAAGGTCGCGCACTATCCGATAAAGGCGTGTTTTCAAGTATTCCTAATCACGCTTTGATAACCACAATATGACTTGGAGCTCTGGTTATTTCATAAACCTACTTTAGGTTCAGTTTCTTTTAAAAATGTTAAAAAGCACTCGTCGTAATTGCTAGATTCTTCGTTCCGTTTTCTTTATGAAAATTTCGCTCACGCCTTACAGCGTGGTGTTTATTGATGATTTTATAAACCCGTACTTGTCGGCGTAAATAAATTAATATTTTTCGTAATCATTCTAGCTTTCTTCGGGGACACGATAGTCCCTTGAATTGCCGCTTCTTGGGGTATAGAAGGCTGCATCCGTTACGTGATCTCAGGTCCATCTGTCCCGCTCAGGTCCGAGGAGCGAACGAGAGATCCAACACCGTAGAGACATGGGTGAGTGTTCCTTTCCTGTTTGTGTCGAGACCCAGTTCACTTAGATTTTACTGTTTGGGGTTCATACAGGTTTCGAATTAATTGTATGTACGAAAATGACTTATGATGCTGGAATCTATTGCCATGGGATTACTATATTACGCTTAATTTTAACTACTATCTATTAATGCGGAAATGGGTTAAAACTTGCTGGCACATTGGAAGACGTTATTACCATTGTATTTGTAATGGTAGGTTATATGTTAGCATTATCAGAGCCTATGTGAGGTATCATAATATTATGATTACTAAACAAAATTGTGAAATCCGGCATACAAATACACTAACTAGTAAATACTAATATAAATGATTTATCTCACTTACTTAAACCGGGTTAATGCCCATTGTAATGTTTCTTTTTCTGTTTATGCTAATTAAAGTTCTTTTGTTAATGTGTTATTTATGTAGGTTATTTTATGTAGGTATAACTGCAGGCGGGGATTTCTCCTACAGGTTTTACGGAGCTGTTAATAATTTATTTTTATTTCAGGCCTTATTTAATTTTTGTTTGTATTATACCCCGCCCACTCACCGACTGAGCCCGGTCAATTTCTCTTTCTTTCTTCTTTGTTGTCTCTTTTTTGTTGACTACGTTGCTGCACGTAGCATAAATTTTGACGCCCGGCGTGGGTCCCGATTTTGTTTCGTATTACTTTGGCCCCGATTTTGTTTTAGTTAGTTGTTGGCTCCGAGTTTAATGTAGTTAATTTTTTTTTGAGCTTCGATTTTGGTTCTCGTTAATTTGTGTTTCGAGTTGGTTCCGCTTAATTTTTGTCCCAATTTTTGTTTTGCTTCTAGCCTGATTTTTCTTTTGTTTGGAGCCCATGTTACTACATTTTCATTTTTCTTGGCCTGATACTACTTATGCTTTCTTCCCTTATGTTCGAAATTGCATTTAATTTTTTTCTTTATTTACTGTGTGGGTTTGATCTTCTTCAATTTTGATTTTGTTTTCTTTCCTGATTGCTAAATATCAGTTAGTTGGTTTATTTCAGATTAATGGACTTGTGTTTTCGCCAATAATACAAGTCTATTGAAAACGCTGGAGCTCAAGATTTTTCTTTTTCTTCCTTCCGTTTCTGTATATTTTGTACTCCACCGATTTTTCTCTTATTCTACAGCCCTATGCTAATTTCTATTTTGTTGTTTCGCTCCTATAGGTATTTTTGAAGTTTATCCGTCGGATATGTTTTAGATTGCCATGTATTTGCAATAATCAACGAACTTCGTTCGTTTATGAAATCGATTTGTCGTCCGTCTGTCTGTCCGTCTGTCCGTCCGAGGCCTTTCTAATGGTCGGACATCAATGTGTGATACATCAATCGATTCAGCTCGGTGTCCTGAGCTTAAGTTTTGATGTCAGTTGAAATCGGGCCACGGGGACGCCGTGCCCCCGCGATATTCCGTCGGGAAAATTAAAATTTCAAATAGGTCCAAAATTAATGTGCGATACATATTTGGACTCCCCTAACATAGCTGAGTCGAAATATGGTACCCCACAAAATCTGACCACGGATACCCGACCCCCGGGTAATTAATTTTATCAAAAATTTCAAATAGGTCCAAAATTAATGTGCGATACATATTTAGAATCCTCTGAAAAAACTGAATCGAAATATGATGTCCCCTTATTTACACACACACACACACACAAACACACATACATACATACATACATACATACACACACACATATGTAGCTTTTAAAATATTTATTCAATAAAATAAAATATATTAAAATGTCTCTTTTGTTGTTTATAAATTTTTGTATTTTATCTGAATACTTATAATTATTACAACATAATAATTTTAATTTCTTTAAATTGTTTTAAAGTAAGTCTACATTTGGAAGTTCGTTGCGACAATGACTTGCATTTTCAACTTGTTTTTTTTGAGCTTTTATTGAGTTACGGTTTATCTTAATTTATTTATTTTCTCCCAATTTCTTTTTCTTCTGATTCAAAATGACTGATCATTGGTTGGTGGTGTTTAATATGATCTGTAGGAGACGGCAGAAGTCATCCGAAAGAATTAATAACTATTTCGCATGTATGACGGGTCTGTTTGGGAACTATGTTTCTTTTAGTGAAAATGATCAATTGTCCGTTTTGCTTCGTAACCTTGATACATTTTATAGAACCCATTTGCCTACCATCCCTCCTTGCAAGAATTAAAGAATGAATATCTGAAGTTAGAACCGGCAAAGATTCTGACCGATAATTCCGTATCACCTAGTCACGACCAAAATACTGTTACTGCTGAACCGGAATTAACCCCTGTTACAGTGACTAAGTCAGTCGCTACTCCTTTTTCAACTTCCCACCAAGGCCTTCCTGTGTGGAAGTGGAATTTGAAATTTTCTGGTAATCCAAACACTCTTACCGTACATGATCTTTTGGGACGGGTTGAAGAACTCCGACGAACTCAACATATGTCAGAATTGCAGTTATTTATGTCTGCAGTGGACTTGTTCGAGTCTAAAGGGTTACTTTGGTATAGTGGTAGTCGGCATAGGTTTTCTGACTGGAAGTCGTTGTCTAATTTACTGATTCATCATTTGGAACCCCCGGATTTTGCTTATGAGTGTGCTACTATTGAGAAAAGTACTTTTACTTCACATAACCGAGTTGTTAAGGTTTCTCCCACGCCTAAGGGTATATCCAATACTTCTTCCGTACGTTCTACTGTTCTTCTTCCTAGTTCTGCTTCTACTCGTCAGGTCATATGCTTTAATTGTGACAAACCTGGTCATGTTTCAACACGTTGTACTCGTCCTCAGGTACTCCATTGCCCTCGTTGCGGATATAAGGGAGTTTCTTGCCGCAACTGTCCACACTGTCATTCTACTAATAATAGGTCTTCGAATCATACTTCCAATTCTGTTCTCATCTCTAGGAGCCAAATTTCTTCTGCTGTACCTCATCCAGGTCATCCTGCCACTACTATAAAAACATACCCTTCTTCGGCCGATGTAGCTTCGAACAAAATTTCTTCTATTTCTAATTCTACATCCTTTTCTACTCCTCCTTCTGCTCGCCCTATTACCATCACCTCGTACACTTTTCAGCCATATGAGCCTTTGAACTGTAATATTGATGTTTACGGCTATTACGCCCCTACTTACCGAACCTCTACTAACAAGAACCAAATTCCTTCTGTCCTTCGCGAATCAAAAAATGACCAACTAGACCCGACGTTTTCACTTTCACTCCAAACTGTGCCTCCACCACCATTGCAACCCATACTTCGAATTAGTGACTTGCAGGTCAGCTTATTAAGCGTTTATTCCTGCTTTCTTAAATGATTCTACCCAAGAAATTCGTGTCGCGTCTGCAAGCACAAATGTCGCTGAAGTGACGACAATTTCTAATTCAGTCAGAGAGGCCCTGTTGAAGTTCATGATCCTGTATCTTTAATGTCTGTTGCGGTTGCTGTCAAAATTTTACATGTTCCTGCTTTCTTAAATGGTTCTACTCAAGAAATTTCTGTCGTACCTACAATAACAGCTGTAGCTGAAGTGACGATAACTTCTAATTCAGTCTGCGAAGGTCCTGTTGCAGTCCATGAACCTGTACCTTCAATGCCTCTTGCCGTTTCTGTCAAAATGTTACCTGTTCATGCTTTCTTAAATGCTTCGACTCAAGAAATTTCTGTTGTGCCGGCAATAACAGCCATGGCTGAAGTGAAGATAATTTCTAATACGGATAGAGAAGGTCCTATGGAGGTTAGTGAACCAGTATCTGTGATGCCTGTTGCTGTTGTCGTCAAAGTTTTACCTGATACTGTTCCGTTATCAACTATTGTGAAGGAATCAGTTCCTATTGTGGCTTCAGTTTTGTCTGTTCTTACTCCGTTGTCGGACGTTGACGAAACGCTACCTGCTTTTACTCAATTTTCTGATGTTGACAAAATTCTTTTTGACTGTGTTTCTTTATCTAATGCTGACAAACTTCTACTTGCTTCTGTTCTTTTAGCTAAGGTAAACGAACTTCTTGCTGATGTTCCTTTATCTACTGTTGTTGAAGTTTTCCCTGATGCCGTTTGTTTTTATAAGGTTGACAAACTTTTACCTGGTTCTGTTCCTTTATGTATTGTTACCGAAGTGTTATCGGATTCTTCTTTTCCTAAGCTCGATGCTCCTACAGACAATGCTGTTCTCTTTCCCAACTGTGATATTGCTAGTTTTTCATCTAACGTCGATGAAATTTTATTTGCTTCTGTCCCTTTCTGAAGTGTGCTCTGCTTGTGTTTCTTTTCGCAAGGTTTATTCTCATACAGCTCATACTTTTTCCTTTTCTACCGTTGACTTTCTTATCACAAATTCTAAAAACAAATGTGTTCTGAGTTCCATAAATTACGACAACCACTACTATTTCCACCCTCGTCACCACTTTCCGAACCTCGTGCTACAACTCCTACACCCCTGCTGTTCCTGTTTAGCAGAAAACTGCCCAACAGACGCAGACATTATTCTATGCTCCTTCCGAACCTGAGGACAAATGCCGGCGAAACCCTAATGTACTTGATCTTGTTTCGTTTTCCTTCTGGCAGCGTAAACGCCTTAAGCCCAATATCTAGTTCTCGTGCCCCAGATTCTTATGCCAACTTTGCTCTATTTAGGTTTTGATTTCTGGACTTTACGATTATTTTATTTACTTCCTTGTTTGGCTGGGTTTTTTCTTCTTCTTTTTTTTTCTTCACCCCGTGTGAGTTCGGGAATAGAATAGTCCCACGGTATGACCTGCCTGTCGTAAGAGGCGACTACAGTGATACAACACATACACGCACACACACATACACTCACCTACTCATACACCAACAACACACACGTATACACACACACACGCACACATACACTCACCTACTCATACATCAACACTGACATACATCATACTCATACATAATTATACTGGGATTCTGTTTTATTCTCTTTTGTACGATTCTTAGGTTATTTTGTGTCTGGTACTTGTACTTGTTGGTGTTATTCTTTTTGGTTTTTGTTTCTTTTTTTCTCGTTCCTTTCGTTCCACATTCTTCTCCTTTTTCCTGTTGCTGGTCTTTTTTGCTGTCGGTTCCTAGTCCGATTGTGTTTCGTCCATCCGCTCCTGTGGTAGGTGCTTTTTAGTTCGTTTTTCTTTCCTTCGGAAACCCCGACTTAGTCGACTTTAGAACTAGTTAGCATTTTTTATTTGGTTCTTCGGTTACGATTCTTGGTTACCACAGTTTGTAGTACATCGTTTCTTTTACCAGCGCTCTTCTTCTCATCCTCTCGTTCTCCCTTGTTGTTCCTTTGCTTACTTGAGGCTTGACCCTTAGGTCCTGTCTTGGCTTTCTTCCTCGTTCCTTTTCTGACTTTGGGTTTTTTTTGAGAAACCCATTGTTTTTTGTTTCGTGTCTGTTTTTGTTTTCTTTTCAATCCGGAATCTTTTGTGGTCGGTCTTGTTGTTATTTTGGGTGCTTCGCTGCCTCTGTTTCCTACTCCGACCTCTCAATTTTGCTGGAGGAATTTGTTACTTTGCAGTATCGCTTTTAAAATTTACGTGACTAAAATTAGCCCACTTTACAATAACTTTGAACTCACATCTATTTGCTTGAAAACGACAAGTTTATGATAAAATTTAAATAAGTCAATACCTTGTTTTAGGTATTCTTTAATTTGTTAAACACTCCGATAACGTATAATTGTTTTCTCTTTTGTTTCAATCTACAGACTCGGCGAACTAAGGTCGCGCAGTATCCGATAAAGGCGTGTTTTCGAGTTTTCCTAATCACGCTTTGATAACCACAATATGACTTGGAGCTCTGGTTGTTTAATAAAACGAATTTATGTTCACTTTCTTTTAAAAATGTTAAGAAGCACTCGTTGTAATTGCTAGATTCTTGGTTCCTTTTTCTTTACGAAAATTTCGCGCACGCCTTAAAGCGTGGTGAGTATTGATTGTTTTATAAACTAGTACTTGTCGGCGTAAATAAATTAATATTTTTCGTAATCATTTTAGCTTTCTTCGGGGACACGATAATCCCTTGAATTGCCGCTCCTTGGGGTATAGAAGGCTGCATCCGTTACGTGATCTCAGGTCCATCTGTCCGGCTCCGGTCCAAGGAGCGAACGAAAGATCCAACACCGTAGAGACGTGGGTGAGTGTTTCTTTCCTGTTTGTGTCGAGACCCAGTCCACTTAGATTTTACTGTTTGGGGTTCATACAAGTCTCAAATTAATTGTATGTACGAAAATGATTTATGATGCTGGGATCTATTGCCATGAGATTACTAAATTACGCTTAACTTTAACTACTATCTATTAATGTGTGAATGGGTTAAAAACTTGCTGGCAAATTGGAAGACGTTATTGCCATTGTATTTGTAATGGTATCATAATATTATGAATACTAAACGAAATGGTAAAATCTGACATACAAATACACTAGCTAGCAAATACTAATATAAATGGTTTATTATCACTTACTTAAACCGGGTTAATGCCCATTGTAATGTTTCTTTTTCTTTTTATGCTAATTAGAGTTCTTTTGTTAATGTGTTATTTCCTGTGTTTTTTTAAATTTAGGTATAACTGCAGACGGGGATTTCTCCTACAGGTTGTACGGAGCGGTAATAATTTATTTTTATTTCAGGCCTTATTTAATTTATGTATGTATTATACCACTCCCACTCACCGACTGAGCCCGGTCAATCTCTCTTTATTTCTTCTTTGTTTTCTTTTTTTGTTGACTACGTCGCTGCACGTAGCAAAATGAATAACGCACATCTCTTGTTGAATCTTTGCAAGAGTCCTCTTTTATTTAGCCTAGTTAATTATCCAGAACATCGAGAATATTTACTGTCCAGGTATATAACGTAAACGAAATATTTGCACAAGTTACAAAAAAAAGTAACCGCACACAAAAGACATCTTTTTCTCACGTGATTAACCGCATTGATAGATTCTACGGGTGATATTAAATTAAAGGCATGTCGTATGGCCGTTTCCAAAGTTTGCTGAAAATCGGCTCTCTGTTTAAAAGTTAAGTCTTTGGTCCTACCCTAAAGGTAAATATCTAGGGGTGGTATATTAGCGATGTTGGTGACCAATGAACAGACTGGGAGTCCCGAACCATCGATTGCCAAGTTATTCGTTCAAAAACAGGCCAATAGTTTTTGCATTATGACTAGGTGTGCCACCTTGTGGGTAATAAACGGTTCTAAGGATCAGGGACAAATTGCCCACAATGGGTTCAATAAATTGTTTCAAAATTTCTAAATAATGTAGTTCCGTAAGATTGCACTCAAATATGAAGGATCTTAATCATCTTACTCTGAATATACCCACCCAAACTTCCTTGCTTTTTCGAGAAATATTAACATATGGATTTTGCTGGGCCCAATTATGCATTATATCTATTAAATATACCCTTGCTACTAATAGAAGCCTTATCAGTTCAGTTGATATTTTGTACCAGACCTGGTTTTGTTTTAAATTTTCTTAAGTACCATCGACAAAACTCTAACCTGCGGTGAAAGTGGTTAAAAAGAAGATAATGAATGTTTTTCGTTTTATAGGTTTTAAACTTATTTTTTTGTAAAACTCGCAAAACTGAAATTATGAAATTCCTTTTCCTTTTTCATATTTCGTAAAAACCAACTTGACTGGTTCTAGATTTTCCCAAAACAGTAATTTTTTCTAGTTCTCTATTGCTATTTTGCGCTTTATGTCTTAGGTATAGGTTGTATAAATGATCCATACCGCGGTAGATTATTGTGACACTTTGCAAAAATATCTAAAAAAGGTCGTCTTCTTTCAGGGAATCTAAGAAACTAAAGGACACTTGCCACCTGTGCATCTTCATTGCATTCCCAAAAACACTTTAGCATATCACACTTTTTAAAACACGATTCTTTACGCCCGCTTCACAACGAAAATTAGTTATTAAACACCTTGACAGCAACATAATATTTTTTGTTTATTTAATTCAGAGAACATTTGATTTGGATAAAAACAGTAAAGTGAGTTTCATCCATGGCACTTTAAATTAAATTTTAAAAAATTGATATTTTTGTCAAATAGGTAACAAGTATCACGCTTTTCTCGGTATTGTCATAAAGTCCAAAGATATAAAGTGCAATATATCGTTTTGTTGAGGAAAAAAAATGGCGAATTTAATAATGTTCGCGCCGCTCTCAGTTTAAAACGAATACTCGCGAAGCGACCCGATAATATCGTGCTTCTAGGGACTGTTGTACGGGACGTGCGCGAGGATACAACAAACTTAGTTGCACTCTCTCAAATCCTCTTATTATTTTTCTCATTCTTACCCTATCCAACCCCTTATGTGATACGGGTTAGTGTTATACACAGACAATGCCGAGATACCAGTTCCAGTGATGCATCCAACGCTCTAGCTAGAACAACAAGTGCTACAGATTTGGTGAGTGACTTTTACCGTAAACATAAATTGCATTTATTTTCCTCTACCTCTAATCGTCAAAAGATTACAGTCCACTAATTCTTATACAAATAAGTAGATAAGACCCAGGGTGTCCAATAAGAAAAATTCCAAGTTTAATTTATATTTTGAAAACAGCATTCAGTAAAAAAAAATTGGGCACGCCACTGAATTCTACTCAAAAAAAAGCTTGAAAGATATTTTTATAGAAATAGAAAATATTACAAGTAAGAAAGTTATAGACGTGATTATAGAAATAAAATTTCTTGGTACAATTTAGTATAATATTCAGATAACGCATAGCCATTAAATTCTTTCACGGAGCTCAGCAAGAACGTGAAGGTAGTGATGTTGATTAATAGTTTGACCTTCAGGAACCCAATGAAGGTACACAATTCCATGAATATCGAAAAAAACAACTATCATTCCTTAGAATTTTGATTTGCTCATTCGAGCTTTATTGGTTCTCGGAGAAAATGGGCTCTTCCAATGCATGGATTGGCGCTTCGTTTCAGGGTCATAAGGTAAAACCACGATTCGATACATGCTATTACCCTTTCCAATAATTCTGGGTCATTTTCAATAGCATTCAAAGTGTCAGTACAAGATTTTGTTTAAACGTAAGACTTTTAGGCACCATTTTGGCACACACCTTTTGCATGTTAAAATTGTTATGTAAAATTTGCCGTACGGATTCTTTATCAACTGCTACAGTTTCAGAAAGCGCACGAATACTTAAACGACGGTCAGATCGAATCAAGTTACCGATTTTTCAATATTGTCATACGTTTTTGACATGGAAGGACGACCCGGGGGTAAAGCATCTTGAACGTCTTCTCGGCCATTTTGAAAACGCTTAAACCACTCAAAAACTCGTGCACGCGATAAACATTCGTTGCCATACACTTAATTCAATAAATCATAAGTTTCAGTAGCGGTTTTTCCAAGTTTCACGTGAAATTACACAACAATTCGTTGCCCTATTGTTATACTTAACATTTTTCCGGCGAAACAAAAACAACTCTAATGCGAACAAAAGCTACGGCTATACTAATTTGTTTACAGAAGCGAGAGGCGCTGCATTCGAAAGAGAAGGTTTAAACAGCTGTCGGTCCCTGGCGTTTGGAGCATGCGTACTTCTTCTGTAGGAGCGCCAATCTCGTTATTTAATAGTCACACCTCGTATGCCTTTCAGTACCACTACAGCTACTCCTAGAAATCATATAATTTGTAGATAATGAACGAATTAATTCCTGCAGCGAATACCGGCGTCCTCCATCGTTCCAAAAGCAGTGTTCTGTAGCGTAATTTGGTAAGTTACGGTTAATGACAGTTTTAGTCTATTATGCAAATCTTTCCGTTTTGTCTTTCACGAATTTCATTTCACTAGTTATAGAACTAACATTCGCTGCCACATTAGCACAAGCGGTCGAAATACTATCGTTCATATCGATCATCTCCATCTTCCGTATAGTAGCATAAATTTTTGTCCAAACGTTGCTCATTCAGTCTATATCTTGGAGCAACAGAAAATCTACATAAATATTATGTTCGCCGTTTTCATAAACAGTTCTAAAACAAATATACTGCGAATCAAATTTAATAGCTCGTGCATTAAAGGGTATTTAACGACAACAAATCGGACGGGAAATATCATTAATTAAACCATATCAAACGGCGCTCTATAAAATAGCGATAAAATATGATCAGCATTAGGAATAATGCTGATGGTCTACCAGATTCTTTAGTCTACTGTATATATGTTCTCGAAGTTCAAAATAAAAATTAATGAAACACGGATAAGTATATCTACAGAACCGACGTTTGCATCACAAATAAAATAGTGTAAGCACACGCTCAAAATGCTTTCTGAAAAGGAAATGGAATTTGAAAATTGGATTACTTTAGTATACTCTTTCTGTAAGTACCGCTGATTTTTCAGTTAAGAACGAACTATAATTCTGATTACAATATTTAACAATAAAATAACTAAAGTTTGTGTTAGATCATAAGTAAAGATGTTACATGTGCCACAAATTGTATTAAAATGCTATATTAATTAAGACTGGTATGTTTTCCTCACTATGTAAGTAATTACTATGCTGAACAGTAGGTATTTTTGCCCTTCGTAACGTCAAGTCTTTCATCTACAAATTCTCGTGGATATACAAAAAGTTTTCAAATCAAATCTTTAATGTAATTTTCTATAAATGAGTGCAAAAGAGATAGACGAACTTGTTGTTCTGCTTATCATGTCCTTGAAAGGTAGACCACTTAGTAAGCTCAGTCTAAAGGTTAATGTAGTAGAATAAATTTATGATTTAGAGAACGAGGATTTAACTAAAATTCATAAACAGAATGCTCTGCAGTGAGTTTTTAGTAAACAAAATAGTAGTGTTCTGTACACGAACCATTTCTTAAGGGCGCAAAAAGTAACACCAATTGACTACTCATTACGGCTTCTGTACTGTAAGAGGTTCTTAGATCATACCAAGCAAAATCAGGAATTTCTATTCTGGTAATGAATAAATACTGATCTACAGGAGGTAGAATTGAATATCAACTTTCTTTTAGCGCGAACTAAAGAAAAGTTATTCTGTATGCGCCTAAGCTCTTTTCAACAGCATTTTAGTAAGCATGTAACGTATTTTTTTATTCAGTTACACTTTGCTTATTAATGTAATATAATATCTCAATAAAATAAAAATATAATTTAGAAATTTCTGATCACTAAAAATAATTCATAAAATATATAATAGCATATGCGCTCATTCGCTTTATAGGTCTAAGTTCTAAAATAAGAATCGTCAAGTTGTCCTTTCGTGTCACTTTTCTATCAGCGTCTGAACAGGTAAGCTGTTATCAGCTGCGTAGAAGGGTCAAGATGGTAACCAGGCACATGGCCTGTAATACGGTCTGCAAGAAGTTGTAATTGATTTAACCTTCGTGTCGGCATGTGGTTCCTGGCAGCTGTAGTGTGATGATTTTGTTTTGTATTCCACCTTTAGCAGCTCAGTTGATTCCTGCTGGCCGAAGAAATAAAAGTCCCCCCATCATTAAAACATGCAATATCGTGAATATCGTCCATACCATAAATACTGCTGTAATGAAAATTTAGTTTGAGGTTTAAAATACAAGAAAATTATAGGACGTACTTAATGAAGATTTGGTTTGGTTAAATAATTTTTGTTCAGAAGATCCTTTATAATTCCAGCGTTAAATTCATTCGTAATGGTGTGTTCCCTGTTGTGTGCATCGCAGATGTATATGGAATAATCCACATCTTGTGGCATAAGTTCAAATTTTTTTGATCGCACTGTACTTCGACACTTGAGTGAAATTTAATCTATAATTCCAGTTATATTTATTTAAATGTTTTACGAATAATAGAAGGTTTAAATTTTGCCTTGATTTATCTTAATTTTATTTAGAAAAAGAAAGATCCCGTACTAAACTTGTAACTTTGCAAAATTTTTAAAGATGGCTATATAGTTTACGTATCGTAATTGTTTCACAAGCAGATAGCGTTACCTACACTGAAAAAGTTGTTATTGACATATGATGTCAAAAAGATCTAGCTATCCAATATAAATATCACATGTTATTTTGTGTTACTTTAAAACTATCTTTAGTAATTTTGAGGTCATGTAATTTGATTCTTAAACAACATGATGAATTTTTTTATATAAGATATTAAGTAAAACTAACTCTTTGTTGAAAGATGCAATTTTATAAGGCGTTAAATAATTAAATTTTTTTGTGAAGTCGACATAGTACTACAGATGACTAAAATTAAAATATGCAATATGAATTATTAAGAGAGCTCAAACTTTATAGTAAATTTATGTAGAAATATTCAATTTAGAGATCTTTATGTTTCTTTTGAAAACAGAACCATACTAATTTTCTTTTCTATAAACATTTTAGTTGAAAAAGTTAATGTTAAAACAAACCAAGTGAATTTAATTGAATGGAATCCATTTTTGCATAACTCTTTTATTATCAAAAATTCAAGTAAAATTTATAGGTCATTCATGAGCAAACATTGTGTCTAATGATAACAAATACCCTGGGTGTATATATTCCTGGAACTCAAAATAAGTTATATTATTTTTGATGAATTTTTTAAGGACATAAACGGTGTCCATGTTGTGCATTTATTTGTTTACAGGTTAAGTCGAGACATCTGGTAATTGAGATTTTGGTAAGTGCTTTGCAAGGGTGATATACAGGTTTTGTGGCTATATAAGCGGTGTAGATTTAAGGTTTCCACATTCCCCTAATACAAGTACAGATATTTTTTGTATGTTGTTGTATTGAAAAATACGGTGGCGCTCATTATCTACGTTTTTGGTCAACAGACATTCCATGATCCAAGCTCATGATCTATCCATAGCTAACACTCTACTAGCCGTTTATCTCTAAAGAGTTTTTCTTTTCCTCAAGCCGTTTTCCATCCAATTTTACCTTGGGCTTCCATCATTAATAATAAATTCTCGACCTTGTGACATCAGGTAAGGGTTTATGATATATGGTGGTCCAATTTGCTATCTGATAGTCACGAAGGATATATTCGTTTCAAGCATGCAACTCAAAAATAAATGGGCAAAAAAATGTAACACTCTTTAATGAACACAACTACTTGAACTTTTAACAAGATGGTTTCTGTAAATTTCTAAAAAATGTTTTCTTAGATGGCTAAAGGACCAGTGTAGTTAATGCACGTCGGTTTGATGCTCTGCACATTTTAGTCACTGACTTGCCAAATTACCCTGATATCACACTACGTAAAAAGTGGATCGATCACAGGAAAACCGTTTCATACCCCTTGTAAGCTCAATCTGAATCCAACACACCTTTTTTATAGAGAATTTTAAATGTACAAGTATTTGCAATATCGCTAAAGCGATCGATCGGTTACGCTAATAAATCGATGGTGTTGTAAGATAGCTATGCCGAAAGTTTTCACAAATTCGAAAAATCGTAAGCATCTGGGAGAGTTGCGTTGAAACTAGTGGTCAGCACTTGAAACACCTTTTAAAGCTTGTTTTCTATTTTATATAATATTTAATAGTTTGTTTAATACATGCAACAAGAATTTTAATGGTTCTTCGATTAACGCTTTTGCTAGTTTTGTTATTTACAAATTATACATAATGATATGTTTACTGTGAGAAGTATAATGTTTTGACCCTATCTATCTTTGAATTAATAAAGTGTAACGAAAGAGGGCAGCAGCTCTTTTTATACTTAGAGTAGGTACCCTGGGGGTCGCTATAACACTCTAATATACACTACTACCATGTGGAGGGCAACAGGAAACCACCACATTATCTCCCAAGTACGCAGCGTACATAAATTGTTATTAAACATGATGACATCCTCTGAAGTAAAAGATATCGGAGTTAATACAGTCTCCCATTCGGATCTCCGGGAGGAGACTACTTCGGATGATGTGATCGACAAGTTTAAATGAAGAGCAGGGAACATTTACGAGCCAGAGCGTGAAATGTCAGAAGCATGAAGCAAGTAGGTAAGCTAAAGAATCTGAAAATTGAAATGAACAGATTAACATAAGACGTAGTAGGAATTAGCGAAGTTCGGTGGTCAGAGACGGGGGATGTTTGGAGCGGAGACTTTAGAATAATTCGTACAGGATCAGAGAAAGGACATTCAGGCGTGGAGATAGTCATGCGGAAAAAGATAGGACACTCCGTACAAAAATACTTACAAACGAATGAAAGAGTGCTCATGATTAGATTACAATCTAAATCGGGAAATGCCCACCTCTAGCTACAGTGACGAGGAGGTAGAAATGATCTACAAAGATATACAAAGATTTTAATGCAGTGGTAAGCGAGGGTAGGGAAGGGGCGGTAATAGACTTATTTGGTTAGGGCACGAGAAATAGCAGGGGAAATATGCTGGTAGAATTTTGCGACAAAAACAATTTAGCTATCACAAACACATTATTTCAACATCATGCTAGAAGACGATACACGTGGAAGATGCCAGAAGACATAAGGAGATATTTCGACAACGATTTAGAAATCAAGTTAAAGACTGTAGAAGCTACCCGGAAGTAGATATGCACACTAACCACAACATAATAATTATGAAAGTGATGGAAAAAGGAACTTTGACCTTGATAAACTGAAAGAAAAAGATACCCACTTATGATTTGAGAAAAGTCAAACGAATTGTCGAAAGGCGTCGGAAAAATTTTTGATACTAAAGAAGTAGAAGTAAAATAGAATAATACTAAATTCAGTTTATACAACGCGGTCAGAGATATTTAGGCTGTAAATATAAAGAAAATAGAAAACCATGGGTAACAAAGAATGTTCCGAAATTAATAAAACAGCGAAAATACAAAAGAGCGAGACGAAACAGGAATACAAAGCCATAAAATAGGAAATTATTCGCAAATGCAGGAAACTAAAGAACAGTGGATTGAGGAAGTATGCAAAGAGGTACAAACTAAGATGGGAATTGGAAAGACAGACAAAGTATACAAACTAATTATAATGAATTTTCGTGATATAAAGCTATATAGCAAAAATATAAGAAGCGCAGGAGGAGATATCATTATAGAAAATGTAGAAAAAGTAGATAGATAGCAAGAATATATATAGGGAATTTATATGGATGGTGGTAACTATGAACCACTAGAACAGAAAGGTGTCATTGAAAAGGATGACTTATGAAATCCAATAATTAGATACGAGTTTGAACTAGTATTAAAGAGCCGGAAAAATAACAAAGCGCCAGGTACAGATAAAGTGCAAGCAGAAACTCCAAAAGTCCCTGGACAAGCAGTCACAGAACTTCTCTTCCAACTTGTAAGCTATTGTATGAGACAGGCGTGGTACCAAAGATTTCAAACGTAACACCATAGTCACTATACCGAAAAAAGAGGTGCGGATAGATGTGAAAATTTTCAAACAATAAGTTTGACAGCAAACGTGTTAAAAATATTAACTAAAATTGTACAAAGAAAGATGGAAAAACGGACTGAAGAAATATTAGAAGAAGATCAAGTTGGGTTTACTCGAAACAAGGAAACATGGGAGGTCATTTTAACGGTAAGAGTGTTAAGAATAAAACAACAGAAAAGAGAGAAAACGTGTATATAGGGTTTGTAAATCTGGAAAAAGTATTCGATAATGTAAAGTGGGAAAAAAGTTCGAAGTAGTAAAAATAGATAGGCATGAGTTATAGAGAGATAGACCAATAGTACATAGAACAAACGGGCTGTGATAGAATTAAAGCAACAACATATAGTAGGAAATATTAGGAAAGGTGTAAAGCAAGGATGTGTGCTATCCCCATTAATTTTTATTTTGTATATAAAAGAGGCAATGAATATTGCTAAATGCACAAATTTACATTTGGAATTATGATGCATGAACAAACGATTGATATGCCGACATTTGCAGACGATATAACAGTATTAGCATCTAGTAGGGAAGAGCAGCTCTTAAATAAATGAAAATGGTACTTGCAGAAAGATACGTCATGAAAATTAACAAAAATAAAATTAAAGTGCTACTAGGTAAAGGAGGAGAAAATAAGTAAAAAATCAGAATACAAATAGAAAACTAGAATTTACCAGAAGCTAAGGACTTCTGGTGCCTGAGAAACCAGATAATGCAAAATGGAAAAATTGCAAAAGATATAGAACAAAGATTAGTAAAAGGCCGTAGTACATTTAACAAGAAAAAGCTTACTACTGTGTTTGAAGACCACAAATATGGAACAAGAAAAAGACTGCGAAAACATATGTGTGAAGCACACCAGTCTATGGTTATAAAATGTAAACAGTAGAAGAAGCGGACAGGAAAAAGATTCAAGCTATTAAAGTGTGACGTTACAGACGTATCATGATATCATGGACAGACAAAGTTAAGAACAAAGACGTTCTAGAAATGAGAGAGGAAGATACAAAATGTGGAAAACAGTAAAAATTGAGAGAGATGGAATGATAGTACACGTTCTAAGGCATAAGGGAATAGTGCCGGATATATTACAAGAAGAGAAAGGAATAAAGGAGGTAGAGGTAGACCTAGATCAGTCCAATGTACATAGATAGTGAAAGATGTAGGCTGTGAGAATTTCCAAGAACGTGTGGGCTTGCTCAGAATAGAAAACAATGGTGGTACGTGCCCAATTGTTCCAGGAATAAAACCTAGTTATGAAAATACTAATTGTATTTAAACCTGACGATTATCGTAAACAACAACAAGCGTTGTTTTGTAATATTTTGCAAATGTTGATTGTGCGAAATGAATAGTTGGAAAACTATTTAGTCGGCAAATGTCTGTGGTGGGAGGTGTTGGTAGCCATCGGGTTGCTTAACCTCCTTTGCATACCATTGAATATCGGTGAAATTGGATATATTTTTAGAAAACAATATAGGAAGGAGAAAGGGTGTATATAGAGTTGATCGATCTAATAAAAGCATTCAACAATGTAAAATGGGAAAAATTGCTACGTACATCGACGTAGCCTGGAAAACAACGAAGCAATGGCTAGGTTCAATCGGTGAGTAGGCGGGGTCTTACAAATATAAAAAAATAAAGGAAAGGCTTTTTACTAATTATAATTTTATAATTAATTGAAGTGACATTTTGAAAAGACAGCAGTGTAGTATAGCCAAACAACACAAAAAATCAAATCACTACTAAATACATATGTTAGCAAAAAACCCAAAAGAAATCATTTTTCAAATTGCGAACTGCAGATTTAGGTTACCCCCCTATATTAATTACCAAACAAACCAAAAAAAAAATGCAACATTACAACACTAAAACCAACAGCTCTAAATCATCATGGTAAATCTACAATTAAATATACAATTAAATATATAAAATGGTCACAGTAAATACGATATTAATATTCAATATCGTCGTGAGCATAGACTTAGCTACATCAAATCGTCCCCAATAAAGAAGTTATCAGATATTACAATATTAATAATAAATATCCTCTCACACAAAGACAATCATTCCAAAACTACAAAGTTTAGTCATCCACGCGACTTTATACACAAGCGGTTGCTAAAGTTACTTAGGACCCATATAAAAAAACAGGGAACAGACTCACCCGCGTGGCTTTGGTGTAGTATTAATCGTACCCGCCCCCAGAGCAGGGCGGAACAGATGCACTTGGGATCATGCAACTCGTGTCTTCCCTCCACGAAAGAAGCGGCAAACGCCTCATCAATCTAGGCCCAGGCAACACATGGTTCAATCCACCGAAAGGAGCACACAGTGTGTGTACAAAATTTTGAAGATGACAAAACAAAATAACAAGGTAACGACCAGTAATCTTGCCACATATAGCAAGAATCGAGTAATCAATTCGTTTTCAATAACAATTAATTCAATCCTCGCGTATCACAACATACCAAAAAAAAAGATTAGAAACTCGACCCAAGCTTTATCAAATAATACAATACACTATTTCAACGAGTCTTTCGGTCGTAGCAGTATCCAATGCGAATTGGTAGCCATACGAGAGGCTATTGTAATAAACCATACGGGCAGAAACGAATATTATATAATCAGTGATAGTAAATGAGCGCTGACGGGTTTAACAAATATGAACACCTCGACGGACCTCCAAGCAGACGTCTAGAGGATAGCGCATACGGCGCTCGAGTTTCGACATTTAAAGTTCTGTTGGGTTAGGTCGCACGATGGTAACGTAGGAAACGATAGAGCTGATAAATTAGCTAAAGAGGCCGCGACGGGCGACTTTTGGAGATCACATTCGTCGATACCAAAGTCTATAATTAAAAAAAAGCTGCGCGAAAAGTCAATCAGACAATAGGAAGGGAACTGGAACAACGCTGCCACGGGCAGGTTGACCCACAAATTAATACCGAGCGTAGAAGCTAGAGGTAAGATCGAAGTGAAACTCGATCATAAAATGGTGCAACTGATAACAGGGCACGGCGCCCTGAAAGCGTATTTACAAAGATTCGGTTTAACCGACAACGACCGCAGCGAATGCGGTGAGAGCGCAGAAAGCGCAGAGCACGTGCTCTTCGACTGCCCACTCGAGGTGGCAAATCGAGGGTTAACTGATATGAAATTAGTTATCGCAGGACTAGCATGGCCAAAGAGCCTAGAGGAAGTCAGGGAAGTAGCTAACCAGAAGGCGTTCTGGACAGTCTTCAAAGAATTTTCGGGAAGGATCGCGAGATTATACGGTAATATCCGCGCGTAAATCGGATGGGGTAGGGGAGGATTGAAAATTTTTTATTTTGACTTGGCATGAGAAACGAACATGAGCATGATATAACCAAAACATGTATAAAATTTAAAAAAATATATAAAGAAAAAAATTGTTTTAAAAATGAAAAACAAAAACAAAATCAATAACCAAAATCTAATATGCACGACAAATCCCACACCATTAAAACAATCACTGTCCCACCTTATACGCGGAATCGGGAATACACTAAAGCAAATAAATAACAACAAAATAAATCAGTAAACTTTAATTAACTTAAATTAGCAAATAAATAAAGAAAATAAAATAGAGTAAAACCGCACATATCCCCCCCCCCATGACTTAAAAGTGATAGTGATTGTGACCCCGCCCTCTAGAACGTTTAGTGCATACCCACTAGAACTTTAACAGTGCATCATCTCCCCTTAGCAGTAAGATACCAATAGACGTAAGAAGACGACTAGATCTTCGGGTGCTTGGGAAATTTATGTACGAGGTAGGATTAAAATTGTGGCGGCTGTACTCGCATAAGCATTGACTTGTATTAATAAGGAGATTTTGAAATAATCTAACAAGCATGTTTTGTGCGTAATGGCGCTAGCCAACATAATGCGAATGCAACTGATAATTTGGGCGATGCTTTTGCTAATTTATGCACTGTTGCATGCTTTTGCTTATTTAGATATTTATTAATTTATCTATATATTTATTTTATGTTTATTTATATACTTACATTATATTTTTGTTCTGTGGTTTGATTTTATTTGCTAGACGTTTTGCCGCCAATTTTTGGTGGCAGTATATATAAGAAAGAAGATTGTACTTATAATATGTCAGTTAGGGAATGATAGGGAACGCTAGGGACAAGTTTAGGATGAAATTTGAATAAATACTTAGACCAGGGAGGACAAATTTGTAAATATATAAAACAGGCAAAATAGCTGGATTCATTATTAAACATTCGGCGAATGCTTAGAAAATTTGAATCCATTTTTAATATTAGCTAGCTAGATTTGAATAGTTTTAAGACGACGACCCTTCAGGTCGAACCGGTAAGCAGAGCTGGCAACAGCTATCTGGTATTACGGATCCCTTCCCATTCGTTTTTGCGAGTGTCTTGTGGAACGGGCTAACCCCAGAATCAACGCTAGGGATACCATTCTTTAAACCCTATTTTTAGTTTCAGTTTGTTAGATTTTTATTTAGTACTGATTAACTTGAAGTTAGATTAATTTGGAGCACTTTACTTTTCGCGTTTAAACCCAATGTAGTACCTTCGGGTGGTGCATTGGGGACGTGGCCACAAGCATACCGGCTTTTAATTACATTATAATGCGAGTTCCTAGCAGTATAAGGATTAATTGTACGCTATAGTAATGTGTAGCAAGCCAGTGGACCCCGAAAACAAGGTACCGACTATATAAAGTATAGAGTAAACTTTTTAAATTCGCAGCAAATGGGTTTAGATGAAATTATTGACAAGCGTGCTTATTGTAGGAAGTCAAAATATACAGGATGGTGGTTGCGTATTGAAGCTGAATCTATGCGAATGAATAATGTAAGAAAAGGGTAGGTTTTAATTTACCGTCGTAAAATGAACGTAACAAAATGTTCGAAATACTAAAAAAAATTGAAATCAGTAATAGGGATAGATGGATAGACTAGCAAACATCGGTAATAGAATTGCAGGGACGTAGAGAAGTAGATATTAGGAAAGGAGTGAGACAAAAATGTGCGCTATCTCCGTTAATTTTCATCTTGTATATCGAAAAAGCAATAAATACTGTCAAATGCAGAAAGTCATTTGGAATTATTGTGCAGGGACCAACGATTGATATGTTTAGATTTGCAGATGATATATCGGTGTTAGCACTTAGCAAGTAAGAGCCATAAGCAGCTATTAATTAAATGGAAACAATAGTAATAGGGAGAGAAAGAGAGAGAGAGAGAGAGAGAGACAGAGAGAGAGAGAGAAGAGAAAGGGAGAGATAGTATAAGAATCAACAAAAATAAAACTTAAGTACTAGTATGTAAAGGAGGGGGAAATATGTTAAAAACCATATTAAAAAATAGGAAAAGAGAATTTACAAAAAGTTAATGATTTCTGCTACCTAGAAAACTAAATAACACAAAATGGAAAAGTACAAACGATATAGAGAGGAAAAAGATTAGCACAAGGCCGACCTGCATTTAACAAAATAGATTTTGGTCTTTGTACACGTTATAAATGATTCATTTTAATAAAATGGCATGAACAATAATTATTATACAACTATACTTCTATAACTCATCACCTTTTATATGATAAAAGTTCCAACATAAACTAATCTATGCAGGGACCAATCTTTATATACACCATCTGCAATTACTATCAACTTTGATGGTCATTGTCATCTACTTCAACCAACCGAAGATGGAAATGATTACTAGCTAGTACTGTTATTTGCATTAGCTAACGATTTATCTGAAACCAAATCAAGAGTAGTTTATATCTATGTAATTAATTTCTTTGCTCGTTCATGACTAAAAACTTTAATAAAGCTAACAGCCATCGCCTTCAACTGACTATTACTCATGGAGTGCAGATTAAATTACATTAGACAAGTTTAATCGACTACTCGACTCTTAATTTCATTCCATTTCAAATCAATTTTTAATTGGTGCATTATTTTTCCGCGAATATAGCGATAAGTTGTAACATGTCGATTCACTGTTCCCTTGCCATGTTACATTGTGGTCCCGTTTCCTTCAATATAAAGGCATTATTCGTCTTAATTTTATATTAATATCACAAGTCAGTTTTAATTTGTGTGACATTTCCCTTTAGTATTATTAAATAATACACTATATACATCGATCTTTAGTTTTAATTTAATATTCTTTCTTTTGTATAAATAATATAAATATTTAAGATCAAATGTAATTTTCCAATTGGTTAATCTTTGAATAATGTCCATAAATACATAACTGGTGTTTATATGAAGCTGTCATTCAGGATAGTTTTCTTGTTTTGTTCCTCTCTCAAAATGTGTGGTTATCTTTAAACCAGAACAAACTTTCGTTTGTCTTCATATCTAACGGTCTTTTGAGCACATGCCGTCTTCCGATAAAGATGTCCTTTCTAAGGCAATGATGTCGTACAGGTATGTAAAAGGTGTCTTTTCTTTTATTCTTCCTAACATACATAAATATCGTTGTAGAATACGAGCAAAATGCTTATGAAGAAAGTCTACTTGAATAACCCGTTCAAAATTTTAATGAATGGTAAGCTGATTATAGATAAATTTTTAGACTGTTCCTGGTGGCGTATTGCAATATTTCGTTTTCGTATCACGTTTATTTTCTAAAGTTCTCCCGTAGCATATCCCTGGATGGCATATCCTTGGATGGCACATCATCTGGTGGCATATTCTCTAGTAGCATATTCCTTTGGCGAAGTATCTAATTACCCGTGCTAGGCTATCTAAGCCTATGCATTAATTTTACTACCTACAAATATTATCTTTTATCGTACAAGAATATTATGTTGACGTTTTATGTACCTTCTAAAATAAATTAAATGTCCGTTGATGAAACATATGGCTGTGGAACAAACAAGGACTGGCTCTTACAAATTTGAAATTTTGAGGTTAACAACCAAAATAATTAACGATGGTGTTCGTCTCAACAAACCGTAAGAAGATCCTATAGATCTGAACAAGCCGTAAGCTCAAAGCTTAAGTATACGTTTCTTTCATATATCTTGAAATACAAGTACGAGTTTATCTTATTTATTTTTGAGACGGAACAATGTGCATGTGTTACATTAAGTCTCAAATATCTAGAAAAATAATGCATGTAAAATATAGGCACACTTTTACTTACCTATATCTTAACTAATTTATTATTATCTTTGCTTTCCTATATAACCTTATGAGTTGTAAACAGAAAAGCTTTCGCAAAACCTTTTTTTGTGCATATTGAGGTTATGTTCAATTTAAATGTTTAATTAAAATTCTCTTAACTAATGTTAAATACAACAAAGCGTATTTATGATTTCCTTTTACTTAGAACGTTTAACTAGAAATTGTGTCTAAGTACAATAATAAATTTAGATTTTCTAATATCTTATCTGGTAGAGTTTGAGACATTTTAAAATTATGAGAGTGTAGATATATAAACTACACTTTAATGTTATTAACTAAACGTCAATATATAAGTTGCATTGAGGTATTTTCTCTAGTCATGTTCTAAATTGCATCCCTATAACTTGTCTGGGTAAAATTTAACTTTGTTCTCTAAACCCCTGAGATATAGTCTTTTGCAATCTACCGTAGCCACAAACGGTCGACGCTAGTCCCGCCAGAGTTTTATTTAGACTCTGTTGTACACCCATTCCTACCTGTAAAAAAGAAGGGTGCAAAATAAGAACAATAAAGTATTTGAAAAGTGAATTCAAACATATGAACCACACACCAATAAATAGTATTGCTTACATACAGGTTCAATTCACTATTTTAGTTTTAAAATATACAGATCGCCCACACATAATTATTATTTCAATTAGGAAAGTGCTGATGCAACACCAAATATTGAATACAATTGCCCTATGTAATATTATATGGACACAAATATTAAAGAAAATGGTTCAAATGATTTAAATTGAAAATTACTGCATAAATTAATGCAAAAATATGTGGGCATAATAAAATTGTTACAGTATTTCATAGCATATACACTTGTATGTACTTTTTATTACGTATAGTTCAGGGATCATTACTTAATCCTAAATTATTATTTATGGAACTAGGAATCGTGTGTACTTTGATTAAGGTACTTTTGTATAGTGTTTATCACACTTTTCGAACACCCGGTAGCAAAGTTTGTATAAGAATAGAGGAAAATGTCTAACACTAATGCAACTATCAATTGGATACGTTTTGCAGACTTTGCTCATAATCAAAACATCTCAGTCTATCGATTCCGTGATTGGGTTGCGACCAACAACATCCTCCTTTATAACATCTTTCAAAATTAACCTCTGACAAAATTAAAACATTTGACAAACAGATTAAAATATATTTAACTTATATATTTAACAGATTAAAATATATTTAACTCATAGACAAAAACGCAAAAGCAACTGAAGGCTATGGTATAGTCTTCTGATGTACGGAATTTCTGGCGAGACAATAAAATAAAGCAAAATATTTCAAATGTAAATTCGGAAACCTCAAATTTATTGGAAACATGCTTCAAGTCGTTAACTTTTAGGAAACGCGCAATTTAAGTGCATCTAAAATTTACGACTGCTTCCAATCAATGTAATAAAGTTGAGTTTAGTGAGATGTAAATGTTTTTGTCATAGGTCATGCACAACGTAAATTTAGATCAGAGTAAAAAGAGTCGAGGGTGGAATAATATCTTTATATAAGAATATTCGTTATTTGAAATAAAACTACTGAAGTTTGCATCGTTTATCTAGACGTATTGACCTATTAACCCACTCATTGCTGTTCTTCAGTTATATAATCCTGGAGCAAATTTGCATTCTGGGCATAATTGCGCTTTTTACAATTCGAGTTTATCGGAAGCCCTAGAACATCCTGTTTGTAGCAGGGGAAACTTTAGTAGCTTTACACAGCATAATGCAAATAGCGTCAATGTCAGGTTAGATATCGACGTGTATAAAATCGGTATCGGCCCCAGCGTCGAGGTGAGCGCATGTTACCACTGAGTGGGCTGCATATCGACTCTACTTCACAGTAGGCGCCACGACGCTCTTGACGGTTGCTTAGCAACCAATAGGCGTTGTAACCATTCAACGGATCTTGGGTGCTATGGCAACGGAGCGCTTGTTTATTCCGAATGGACTGACTCTGGATTGGATGTCAATAACATTGTGCGGGAATTTTGGATTGCAGCGCCAAAAGATAACAAAGCTCGCATTGATCGACGGACACCCGATAAGGGTTTGGAATGATTCATGAGATTTTATGAAGCCCTTCTGCAGCTCTGCATATTGATTACGTTTACGAGACGGACCTTTATAACTTATTACTACCGTGTATCGTGTTTCGTAGAAGCGGCGACAGTATAGCAAGTTTTCACAAGATACAGCTAATTTGAACAATTTTCTGGTCTACAAAGAAATTTTTATATACATCATAGCACCTGGCTTGTAATGCATAAAATTCAAAACCTAACAGCCTTATGACTTTATGCGGTCATAGTCAATCAATGCTACTCTCAATGTAAGTTCAGCGAAACGAGTGTTATTGCGACTTGTTTAAAACGCACAGGAACTAAAAATTATTTGAAAACTACTGTAATTTATATTACTAATCTACACATACACTACAAATAAATCCTGAAAACTTTTGAAATTTGTTGAACATCTCTATACACAATGTATTGTGAAATCGCAACTTTGTGCTGCTATGGCATTTCAACATGTTATCTCTAAACATCTATTGTTACTTGTTTAATTTTTTATACGCATTTAGTGTGAATTTGACATAGTGATAATGCATACTTTCAACCGAATTAGGCGATTGTTGCGGTGTTTTCATAAATAATTGCTGTGCTAGTGCAAATGCGTACTCTTGGCAACACTGTTATTATTCAAAACGACGTCGGCACGTGGTAGTCTCAAGGATATTCTGAGAAAAGCGAGAATAAATAACTACTATTTGTTTATGTGTAGTGCTTTTTCGGTTCAGTTTTTTAAACATCAATAGCTGAAAATGTATATGATTGGCTTGCACATTTATATCCACAACTTTGTTGTTGCGAAATATGTTAGGTTCTATCTGAGGGATCTAGTTGGAAAAGTCACATTTTGCACTTTTTATGAAAAATAAGTTTTTAGTACCATCTTGTAGAGAAATTTAAACTCTACAAGTTTATAAAATAGTATTCTGAACAAAAGTAGCAGTCTCTCATGCCAATAATAGATTAAAAATGCAAGTTAGTTACAAAACCCACATTCTACACCAAATGGTTAATTTGGGTTAGAGTTTTTGTGTTACCTATTGTAACTGAGGTGTTTATACTAGACACTTGATTCGTTTTTATTAAAATACTGTGGGTAATTAATAATTACTTATTCTTAAAATAACTAAAATAATTTCTACGACTTTAACAACAGTGAATGGCAACTAATGCTCCAAGTTTCTTAATTGAAGAACTTTAATACCGCTCAGAAAATGGAAGAGCATGTCCCTCCATGTGCTGAAGATTCTAGATTAAGAAAGTCTGAACGAAGTCCTGAAAAGTGGAAATGTAACATTGCTAAAGCAAAAAGGTACAATTTTCTATGATATTGTAGCGGGCTACTACTAACGCGTTTCGCTAATTTAAAATAAGTAGTAATAAAAGTCTTTATTACTCACGATTCACAAGCCTAATTAACAGTATATGCCTTATTTATAAATGTTTTCTGTCCAATTACAATGAAGTACTATCACACTATTGCTATTTACAAGCACTAATATCTTCTTAAACTAAATTCTTAACCATAAGTCTATTAACAACACTAACACTAATATTTATTTATTTATTACGTTTTTGTCTAGTTATGTATTCTACAAGCTGTCTGTACAATAGACATGTTCACATAATATAAATTTATATTTACTAAAAAACTTTTAAAACGTAATGAACCACTAACTATATACGAGATGATTTATATACGACATTCTGGCATAGACTAACTCCTACATTAATCACCGATCTTATACAGGGTGGTCCGGTTTTCATTAGCCAGCGTATATCTTCTGAACTATGCAAGATATAGAAAAATTTTATAAGAAAAAGTTGTTTGAATATATTTTCTCTACAAATATAAGGCATTAAGTATTTTTTATGGCCTACTATATTTGAGCAATAATATGTCACTTTGGTTTTTTAAATAGAACACCCTGTATATTTTTTTGAAAAAATATTCTACTTGAAATTGTCTTTACGGTAATATGCCACAATCAATGATTTCTATTCAAAGTGCGCTTAATAACCTAAATAATAGAATGTCAATCTGATTATTTCTGTTAACAAATGCCATTGCAGTATTTCAGTTGTTTATTCACAATTATTTATCACATAAATAAATAAAAGTCTTATTGTGTTCTTAATAGTTGTTTCGCGCAAAATAATGGAAATGAATTATTCAAACAATGAAAAAGTTGATATGTCATGCTGTCTTCATAGGTCAAACAACAATAAACGTCAAGATGCAGTTTTATATCGAAAGTTATATCCTGACCGTAGACAACCAAATATAAATACATTTAAGAATTTGGAAAATTCTATAAGGTCCAATGGTAGCTTTTCAACTATCACCAGAAATCAAGTACAACATAAATTGTTGGCCTACTTTAGACCTTATCCTAAAGTTTCTCGAGACAAGCTGCAGCTGAACTAAACGTTTTGACAGATTTTTAATGTTTTAGGCGTCATTCAATGAAAGCATTTAAGATGCATTTGGTTCAAACATTACATCCCAATTATGCCAACAGCCGAGTTGGTTTTTGTATATGGATATTGAATGTATAGGAAGAGAATTTTTGGACAGTATAATTTGGACTGATGAATCTAACTTTCATAAAAATGGTATTTTTAACAGAAAACATACACATTATTGGAATGATATAAATCCTTTGCAATTTGTTGAAACCCGTTCACAAATAAGATTTTCAGCGAATGTGTGGATAGGTGTAGTAGGTGACCGCATACGGGGTCCGTATTTCTTTAATGGTAGTTTAACCCAAAATAGATATTTGATGTTTTGCAAACTTCGTTTCAAGATTTCTTAGATGATATTTTCCTAGTTATCAGGCAAAACTTATGGTTTCAACATGATAACGCTGCACCACATAATGGAATCAATGTTACAATTTATTTAAATAATGAGTTTGGTCAGAACTGGATCGGTAATAAGGGACCGACTTTGTGGCCTCCCCGATCACCTGATTTGTCAGTTCTTGATTTCTTTGTTTGGGGGTTTTTAAAAGATCGAGTGTAATTCTAATTCTACCCTTTTTCAAAATCTTGAAGAGTTAATTGTTAAAATAAGAGCAGCTTGCTTGCTAATTACCCCGGTCATGCTGCAAGATGCTAGAAAAATTTAATTATTCGAGTTAATAAATGTTTAGAATGTAATGGTGAACAATTTGAACATTTACTAAGATAATTAGTTTTCTTGTTAGCTATTATTTTCAGATGTATGTATAAAAAAATTTGCAATTTATTAATTTATACAGTAAATAAACAATAATCACAGTTTCCTATTGGAATTCTATTATTTGAGTTATTCAGTGCATTCTGACAAGAACTCATTGGTTGTAGTATATTGCCGTAAAGACAATTTCAAGTAGAGTATTTTTTCAAAAAATATATACAGGGTGTTCTATTTAAAAAACCAAAGTGTCATATTATTGCTCAAATATAGTAGGCCATAAAAAATACTCAATGCCTTATATTTGTAGAGAAAATATATTCAAACAACTTTTTCTTATAAAATTTTTCTATATCTTGCATAGTTCAGAAGATATACGCTGGCTAATGAAAACCGGACCACCCTGCATATACCCTATAATTAAATGGATGATTCATACTCCGGTATATGCTAGAAAATTCTAGGCTTCTGTAGTATATACTTGGTTACGGCGCTTGTGTGTTTGACGGGTTGCCTAATAGTGGTTCGTAACACGGCACCATCTTTAAAACCGTTACGTCTCATAACTGTAAATGCATTTTGACGCCAACTCGATGACTGATGACGGTATCGGCAGCTATCTCCTCTGGTGCATCCACTACGTCGTTGGAAATAACAATCAACACTCTTTTCTTGGTCTTAGTAGGCAACCGGTTGATAACAACAAATAAGGACCTGGACGTTGGTTCCCTGGAAAACTACTTCTAGCATATTTCGGACTATTCTCCAATCTAAGCGATCCAGTCCACAGACTAGCTTGGGCACCGCTAGTCTCATTACTCCATTTTCCATCATCTGAGCCTTAAGATTCAGCAAAGCCTCCCATAGATGTCCATAACTGGGTCTCTGCCATGAAGAATTTTTGGTGACCAGATAGTAAACATAACGATTTTTATCCTGAACAACCAAAGCTTTTCCTACAGTTGGCTGCTGTTGTACTAATTCAGGCGGACCCGTGGAGTAGTGGTATGTGTGCGTCTTACACGCCCAAGGTCCCGGGTTCGAATCCCGACACGGTCCGCTTGAAAAATGTTAGGCGAGCATTTTTTACAAAAATACACCCTCGTTCGGATGAGAGGTAAAATGGGGGTCCCGTGTGTGAGTGTTGTCACACACGTTAAAGATCCATACCTTGCTTGGAACAGCAAGGGTTCGGCAAAATTCAAAATTTTCCAGGTAAAACAAAACTCGCTTCCTGGCCAATGTAGTACCTTCGGGTGGAGCATTGGAAAATCACATGTAGTGTTGTACTAATTCATTCATACATCCAAACTTTTTCTTGAAAACAACAGCTATTCCTCTTGACATTTCCAGATCTTGAGCTACGCAATGTGCAAAGGAATACTCTTCTGGTGCTCTAAACAGATCTTGCTGTTTTTCAACAACAACGCCAAATCTCGCCTTAGCGGAACTACCATACGCTGCCATAAAACTCTCAAAATCTGCATTTGGTTTATGAATAATAACTCGCCGAACACCATTCTCATTATTCGAGTCTTCCTGGTTGTTGCCAGCATAGGATGTTAAACGGTCAAAGTGTACCACTTTTGGTTTACCACGGGGAGATCTTCTGATCCGGCACACTACATCATTAATTCTTTTTAACACTTTGTACGGACCTTCCCATTGTCTTTGTAATTTTGGCGACAACCCACGTTTTCTTTGTGGATTATTCAACCACACTAAATCTCCCGGTTGATAACCAACTTCTTGAGCTCTCGTGTCATATTGTGATTTTATTCAATCGTTTGCTGCCTAGATATCCTTTCGGACGTTTTCGTGAATGCTATTTGATCTTTCACGAAGCTAACTAACGTAATCTTCACCTGCGATCTCTTCTCCAGGTTTAAATCCAAACTACAGATCACATAGTAGCCGCAATTCACGTCCTAACATCAGGGAAGCGGGGGAGTATCCTGTGCTGTCATGTACCTACAATCGGTACGCCAGTAGGAACAAATGTAAATATTGGTCCCAGTCTCGTTGATGTTCAGAGACAACCTTGGCTAGGTACATTCCTAACGTCCTGTTCATTTTTTCAACCATTCCATCCGATTAGAGATGAAGTGGCGTGGTTCTAGTTTTACTGATTCCAAGATGTTTCCAGACGTTCTGAAACAACACTGATTCGAAGTTCCGACCTTGATCGGAGTGTAATTCCAACGGAACTCCAAAGTGACAAAACAACTCCCTCACTAGTACATCTGCAACCGTCTCGGCTTTTTGGTTTGGTATAGCATACGCCTCCGGCCATTTGGTAAAATAATCCATTGCAACCAAGATGTATTTATTTCCTTTCTCTGATTCAGGAAACGGACCAGCTACATCAATGGCCACCTTCTTAGAAGGATTCCCCACATTATACTGTCTCATTGAGGCTTTCCGTTTTGTAACGGGGCCGTTTCCAGAGGCACACAACTCACATTTTCGGCACCACTCCTTCACATCTTTTTTGCAGTTCAACCAATAGAATCTTTCTCTCACTCTTTCGAGAGTCCTTTTTACGCCAAAGTGCCCTCCGGAAATACCATCGTGCAAGTGCTGCAACACTTCCGGCACTCTGCTTTTCGGCACTATCACTTGAAGTCTTCTCTTAGTGCCATCTTCACATTCCAGGCGTCGTTTTAAGATTCTATTTTCGATCACCAAGGAGTCCCACTGTGTCCAGTATGCTTTCAGGCTCCTACCTGAAATACTAATTTCTTCCCAAGCTGGTCGTTGTCCTCAACTTTTCCACTCAATAATACGTCCCAATTCGGTGTCATTCTCCTGGTCTTCTCGTATGCTTTCGGGTTGCCAAGTATCATCCGTTACCGTCGTTCTATGGATGACACTTATTTTCTCTTCTATCTTGGAGCAATGATAGCAATCTACCGGACAAGGTCTCCTTGAGAGAGCATCTGCATTCCGATGGTGTAACACCCAAGAACCTTTTTAAATTAATCCAAATTTCAAATAATATTTTCGGCCAATCACAAATAGTTCTATCTAAAATATAACCTATCAATAACCATGAAGTAATACAGTTATCCAATCCTAGTTCGACTTTGGGGTGACAATTGACACTTTAAATTAACATAACCTATCAACTGAACTCTAACATCCCGTGAAATGTAGAAGATTTTAAATTAGGCGCCAAAGGAAAATACTCATTTGTTCTAGAAAATTCCAAAACCGGAAATACGTAATAAAATGTTATTTTTCGTGATATATATAAAAATATTAACAGGAAATAGTTCAGAATATTGCAAAATAACTTAAATTTAATTATAGGACAGGTTCAATTAGCAATTGCAATAATAAAAATTGATTTAACCATTAACCTGAAAACACGTGTAGGAATGATATATAATTGTGCAATATGGAAGGTCTGTAATTGGCCAGAACAATCACGTGATAAAAGGTATATAAATAGTGGAATGAAGAAATTAACACACTCTCAACCCACAAAGACAAAAAGACAATACACAAAGGCAAAAGATGTACGAAATAAAATAAAAGTAATTCAGCCATAGTTGGGGCTAGTTATGCTGCAATGGCGCGTAACTATCGTGGTTATTTGACCGCATAAATTAAAGTGAAGTATAAGTAAGAAATACAGGAAGTGAATACGGGTATTACGGGACGATTAGTGGAGTTAAATAATGAATAAACGACAGTATAATTAGACGACGAAAGGTTTAAGTTGTAGGGCGGTCAATGGTTAGAGACGCCGGCTTGTTAACGGCATAGAAGATGATAACTCAACACACTTTTATGGCTCAATTTTGATTGATTGGTAGACGTTTGTATTTTGGAAGTTGACTCCAAACCGTGAGTTGGTATAGAAGTAGCGAGATATTTAGAGTTTCAAGCACTAAAATTACCAATAACCGTATTAACAGTTTCAATCCTGGTGAAAATAAATTACCTTAGAGGCCTTGTTTAGGTTGAAGTAATAGTGGGTATTACATACCCAACACAGGTATTGAGTGAACCCTTGTATAAATGTTTCGAGAAAACGGGCGTGTATATGCATGCATACACGTGGTGTTGTAAGTATGAACGTTGATAAAATAATATATATGATTTTATATGCATATGTTAAGTGCTAGATTAAGGTTGGAATTCTTGGACTTTATTAACGTTATTACTTTTTGTTATGAGTTTATAGAGAATATTAAGAGTTATTGGCTATGTTTTAGTTGGAAGCCAATCTGTTTAAATGTAAAATTTGCAATGTGTAGTAGAATGTAATTACCCGATTTAAGGGGGTTTTAGTTAAATAAGGGATATTGATTTTATTGCATTCAAGTATGTCAATATAGTAAATGTATATAGTTATATCACCACATTAAAGGTTATTAAATTCATTACTTGATAATTTTGAGAGCTATAATTTAAAGAGGTTTGTTGAAATACATTTAAGGTACAGATACTTTGTAAACTTTTGGGTAAGTTAACTCACCAGTATCGGTTTCAGAATTCTAGGCCTACCCACCCGGGACATGTCCATGTATTCTCCGCTGTAGAGTAGCCAAGGCATTTGAAAAAAGTAGAGTAAATACTATTGGAATAGGTAAGTGGACCCTTATATTGCAATTTTGAACCATAAAAAGTGATGTAAAATTGGTATTCGATTATATATGTATTAGGTAACTCGGTCCTTGTTTCTTTGACTGATACAGATAGGTCAGAACAGGGGGTGAACTGTTACAATGGCTAGTTTGTACACGATGTTCTGTGTCAAAGTCATATTCCTGCAGCCGTTTTATCTACCTTGCAACTTGCCTACTCATGCTGTAAGTGACGCTTGCGTGATTCTATCATGGTTCATCAGTTTGGTTACCACAAAACCCTTTTTGCCTTGATCGGGACTGTCTGCTCGTCCGAAAGCAACTTTCTTTGCAACCACTACTTTGCTGCAATATACCTTGTAGTAGTATGAATTACTAGTACTAATAACAAGATTAGACAACCCTAGTTATAGGTCGGCATATCTATGGTGGTTCTAAATTAGAAGGTAGTTGTAATAGATCGAATCAATAGTGGCAGCGAGTCAGAATTTAAAGCATTTTCCGCCGTCCGCTCGGTTTCTTGATCTTATTTTTGAACAAGCCGTAAATCAGAATGGGGGGTTCAGGGTTCAGGGGCTTGGTTTTTACAATTTTGTACTTAGGAAGAAACAGGTGCGATTCAAATAATTGTTACTTGAATAGCATTGTGTTGATATGCAGGCTAGTGGTGAGTAAAACTAAATTGTATTTAAAAATTGATAAGAGCGTGTTACAATTCTTTTAACTTCCAACTTTTCCCTATTGATAATTATAAATTCAATTTAATCATTCTCAAATTTAATTTACAGTAACAGTTCACAATACATACATTTTGATAGTAAAGAAACAGTTTAGTGGTTACATTAATAATCCTTATTCAAGAATTCGAATTAAGGGTTGTGATTGTTTAAGATTGTTAAACTTCGCTAATAGTAATTCTTGGTCATATAGAGTTGATCTTGTAACGTACACTATTCTTTTGTTAGTAAACAAACCACTTAGTGCTGCACATCATCATCATCATCAGGTCTTCAATCCTGGAACTGGTTACGCCTACCCTGATTGTTTTTTAGTCTAAACTAACCTACACATTTCCTTGAAATTTCCACAGTCTGCATCTATCACTATCTGCGTGTAAAAGTCTGATCTCGGTCTACTTCTACCCCACTTTTCCTATCTCTGCTTGTAATATATCCCGTACTATTCCCCTAAAATGCCTTAGAACGTATCCTGTCCTTCTATTTTTCTTATTTTTTTTTTCGTTTTACACAGATAACTTTATTCCTCTACTATTACTATAACCTATTTGTTATTAACTTTGTCTGCCCATGCTATCATCCTTCTACATCTAAAGCACGATACTCCAGAAAGCTTTTATACCTTTCTCTCTGCTTTTCTTATTGCCCCTACTTCATAGACTTATGGCACTGTGTTCCACACATATGTTTTCAACAATTTTCTTCTTGTTTCTATGTTTATTGTCTTTGAACACAGTCGCTGTTCTTTCTTGATAGATTCAGTTCGGTCACCTTTTATTGTTTTACAATTATATACCTTATTTCCCCGATATTCAGTGGTATGTGACGGGGGCTCCGTGGCGTAGTTGGTATGCGTGTGACTACTACGTTCAAGGTCCCGGGTTCGAATCCCGACACGGTCCGCTTGAAAAATGTTAGGCGAGCATTTTTCACAAAAATACGTCCTAGTTCAGATGAGAGGTAAAATGGAGGTCCCGTGTGTGAGTGTTGTTACGCACGTTAAAGATCCCTACCTTGCTTGGAACAAGGGTTAGCCAAAATTCAAAACTTTTCAGGTAAAAGAAACTCGCTTCCTGGCCAGTGTAGTACCCTCGGGTGGAGCATTGGAAAATCACATGTAAGGTATGTGAAGCGGGAGGCGTCTCGGTAGCGTAGTTGGTATGTGTGTGACTACGACGCCAAAGGTACCGGGTTTAAATCCCGACACGGTCCGCTTAAAAATGTAAGGCGAGCATTTTCCACAAAAATACACCCTCCTTCGGATGAGAGGTCAAATGGTGGTCCCGTGTGTGAGTGTTATCACGCACGTTAAAAATCCCTACCTTGCTTGGAACAGCAAGGGTTTGACAAAATTCCAAATTTTCCAGGTAAAAAAACTCGCTTCCTGGCCAATGTAGTACCTTGGGGTGGAGCATTGGAAAATCACATGTAAGATATGTGAAGGGGGGTGAGAAGCCTGCGGCTACCAAGTTCCCCCAGCACTTGAGCATTTGTCGAATTAATAATTTTTCCAATATATCACTTTACACAATCAACATTAGTTGAGAAAATTGCAAGACCAGTACCTGTAGTTGTTTATAATAATCATCAGATTTAAGTACAGTTATTTTTTTCATTTTGGGACTGATTGGATGCGTACCTTTATTGATTTCTATTCTGAGCTAGCCTACACATTTCCCTAAAATTCCTACAGCCTACATCTTTCACTATCTATATGCAATAGTTTAACCTAGGTCTACTTCTACTTCTCTTTTTTCCTATCTCTGCTTCTAATATATTCCGCACTATTCCCTGATGTCTTAGTATGTGGCCTATCGTCGTATCTCTCCTATTTGTTACTGTTTTCCACATATTTCTTTTTTCCCCTACCATTTCTAGTACCTCTTTGTTCATAACTTTCTCTGTCCATGATATCTTCATCATACGTCTGTAGTATGACATTGCAAAGGCGTTTACCTTTTTCTTGAAGATTGTTTAAGACATAAACAATCTTTTCCTTGTATCCATGTTTGTTGTCTTTGAACGCAGTAGTTGCTTTTTTTTTGTTAAATGTAGCACGACCTTGTGCTAATCTTTGCTTTATATCTTTTGTGCTCTTCTCATATTACGTTATTTGGCTTCCTAGGTAGCAGAAATGCATAACCTCTTGTAAGTTTTCTTTATCTATTTGTGTTCTTGTTTTTTATTTATATTTCCCTCCTTTGCACATTAGAACTTTAGTTTTACTTTTGCTAATTTTCATACCGTATCTCTCTGTTAGAACTGTTTCCATTTCATTAAAAGCAGCTTCCAACTCTTCTTTGCTAGCTGCTAATACCGCTATATCATCTGCAAATCTAAGCATATCAGTCATTTGTCCCTACATTGTAATTCCAAATGTCTTTCTGCATTTGATAGTATTCATTGCCTCTTGAATGTACAAGTTAAAATTAATAGGGATAAGACACATCCCTGTCTCACTCCTTTCCCAATATTTACTGCGCTACTTTCCTGTTCTAATTCTATTACCGATGTTTGCTTTTTGTATAAGCAATGTACTATCCGTCTATCTCTAAAACTCATTCCAATGTTTTTGAGTATGTCAAACATTTTTTCCATTTTACATTGTCGAATGCTTTTTCCAGATCTACAAACCCTATATATACGCTTTTCCCCTTTTATATTATTTTCTCCATTATGACCCTTAGACCTAAAATAGCCTCCCGTGTTCCCGTTTCGCCTAAACCCTTCTCCTAGTATTTCTTCAGCTCGTTTTTCCATTCGTCTATGTACAATTATAGTTAATGTTTTTAAAACGTGTGCTGTCAAACTTATTGTTGGAAAATTTTCACATCTATCCGTGCCTTCTTATTTTTTGGTATAGTTACTATGATGTTACATTTGAAACCCTTGGATATCTCGTCTGTTTCATACATATAGCCTACAAATTAAAATAGACGTTCTGTTACTGCTTGTCCAACGGCTTTTGGAGTTATTGCTTGCACCTTATCTGTACGTTTTATAGCCTTAAAATTTATTCTAATTAGTTTGTATGCTTCGTCTGTCTTTCCTATTTTCATTTAAGTTTGTACCTCTTTGCACTTTTCATCAATCCATTGTTCTTTAGCATTCCTGCATTTGCGAATAATTTCCTATTTTATGGCTTTGTATCTCTGCTTTCCTGTTTCGTCTGATCTATTTTTGAATTTTCATCTTTCTTCTATTAAATTCAGGATATCCTTTGTTATCCATGGTTTCTTATTTTCTTTTTGGGTATACCGCAGAATATCACTGGCTGCCATATCTGAGCTGGATTTAATGTTATTCTATTCTGTTTTTACTTCCTTAGTATCAGTAATTTTCCAGATATCTTTCAGCAACTCATTTGACTTTTTTCAGATCGTTCGTGGATATCTTTATCTTTTAGTTTCTCAAAGTTAAAGTGCATTTTTCAGTTTCTTTTTTTCAAATTTTTAAATTTCAGAGCGGCCTTCATAATTACGATGTTGTGGTCAGCTTCTACAGTCTTTTATTTGATTCCTAAACCGTTGTCTAACAAAAATGTAATCTATTTGATATATTCCTATATCTCCTGGCATCTTCCACGTGTATCGTTTTCTAGCATGATGTTGAAATAACGTGTTTCTGATGGTTAAATTGCTCTTGTCGCAAAATTCTACCAGCCTATTTCGCTTGTCATTTCTTATACCTAAACCAATTAAACCTACTACCGGTTCTTCCCTACCCTCACCTACCACTGCATTAAAATCCCCCGTAGTTATTAAATTTTCTCTACCTCTTCCTCACCGTAGCCAGAGGTGGGCATCTATAGTTGTATTATTACTGTATTTATCGGTTTAAATTTTAATTTAACCATGAGTACTCTTTCGTTCTTTTGTAAGTAGTTTTCTACACGTTGTCCTATCTTTTTCGCATTATCCCCACGCCCGAATTTTCTTCCTCTGATCCTGTATGAATTACCCTAAAGTCTCCGCTCCAAAAATACCCCGCCTCTGGCCACCGAACTTTGTTGATCCCTAGTGTGTCTAATGCTAACCTATCCATTTCAATTTTCAAGTTCTCTAGCTTACCTACTTGCTTCATACTTCTGACATTCCATACTCCGACTTGCAGAATGTTCACGGCTCTTTTTTATACTCTCCGATCACATCCCCGAAGTAGTACCCTCCCAGAGATCCGAACGTAATTTTTTGCACCAGAGGATACCATCATCTTTAATAACAATTTAAGTACGCTGTGTACTTAGGAGGTAGTGTGGTGGTTTCCTGTTGCCTTCCACATCGCGGTAGTGTATCTTAGAATGCCATACTCACCCCCATGGTATCTGCCTTTCTAGGTACCGAAAGAGTTGCTGCCCTCTTTCGGGAATCTGTCTTAGTCTGGTTCCTCACTAAAGACTCTACTACTTTGGTTGGACCTGTAGTTTGGCTCTTTTACATTACATGAACGCGCAAGCCATTTTACCGTTTTATTAATCTAGAATTTCTTCAACGTGCAGGTCTATCCGGAATGAGTGCTGCACATATTTAATATTATTCAAGAAAGTGTTCGTATTATCTTGAATAAATTTATCTAGCATCAACCCTTAAGCACTGCTATTATTTATTTAATGAATATAGTTAGATCTAACGTAACCTCATGTTTAGTTAACGAGCTCCTTTACAGCAAGTGTGGTTGCTATTTTTTATATACTTACAATTTAAAATTTATTAGGCATTACTAATTAGTACAGCACCAAATCGTTTGCTGTCAATTATTTAATCAAACAATTTTTTTTGTATATATTAGATAATATTTGCATATACATTATTACTAATTGAGAAAAGTTTCCTGAATTGTAAATATATTGGTGGTATGAATGAGGTGTTGAATAAAATTTTGTTTAGTGAAGGTAATCGTTTTTTAATTGGTAACTTGATTAAAAAATAATGAAAAATATACCTAACTTGCAATCAGTTACTCGCTATTGCCAGGCAAACACAGATCGAATCTACCCTGAGGACTTTATTGCAGAAGCCTCGTTACCAGGTTAGTACTGAGGTTAAAAATATTGAACGAAATCCTTAATACTGTATGAGCGGAACAGCCTAAATCCAGATTTAGGTAGCTCCTAGTATTATTTTGTGCTTCCTTTGTAGTGAGGTACAGGAGGAAAGCCACAACCTTCGGCTTAAATGGACATATGGGTCTGCATTCAGAAAAATTGACCTACGTCTTGTCCCGATGATACTTCTTACGAAAACGGATAAGTTGTCGATTTTAGTGGTATTTAATACAACATAGTTTAAACCACTTGAAATGCGTCTTATTAATCATGACTCCAACCGTGAGCCTCCAATATAACACACATTAACCGGTCACCTTGTATATAATTTTAAGAAAACATGCTTGCTCTCAAAACTACAAAAAATAAATCAATATATTTTTATATAGGTAATTGTTTAGAAACAGAATTAGTGGTTACATAAGTGGGTTTCGTTGACTCCACAAACTATTTACTTTAACGCTAGATTGGTCATTAATTCACTTTAAATGCTCTTAAGGTAAAATGAGATTCTTGTAAGGTTTTACCAAATAGCTTTCTGTGGAAAATTTATCGTAACAATCTGGTTTATATGAGTTGAAGTAAATGCAATTTGATACAGCACAAAGTGCTAAAACAATTCTGTTGCATTTGGATGAAAAAGCTACGTTACAACTAATATAACTGCGAATTCATCAGTATCTTCGTCGTTGTAATGCTGTAAGATAGGGAATTTGTAGAAATGAATGTTTTCTAAAACTCATTTTAAGATACACACTATTAAATAGTACTAAATTTTACTAATAAGTAGGGCCGCGCCACCCTAGTGGCAAGGGAGTTCACTGAAAACAATCCGCACATCAGAAGGGCGACAATATTTGGTAAATGGAGTGGCAGAAAAGGTGGTCTTTAAAACAGGTATATTTCATGCTTTAAGGAGCAGTTTCCACTGTTGCAAACACAGCAAAAGTAAAAGAAAAGAAAATTATTTAGTGCATGTGGGTTGTGCAAAGAACGATTATAACTTCTTTGTTTAAACGAACTGTAATAAAGCCGCCGGATCATAGATTAGTTATTTTTAGCACATTACATCAGCTTTGATATGCTGCACGTCTAGAAATCCTAACTACATCAACCGACAAAGGCGCAGTTGTCACATACCGCTATCAAACAAAACCCCCTGTATCTTATCAATTTTCGGTCGACTTAGTCTCCAGATATTTGTAAAAGCCACCGCAAGTTAAATAAAGACGGACGTTAGTGGTGGAAAGGTAAATCGGTTTCGATAGTAAGTCGTGTGTATATGAGAAATAAATATTTAAAATAAATTGAATTGTTGCTTGTTAGTCGATATAAATTACTTGTGGTGAAATGTAAATTGCATAAATTAAGTGTTATGCAATTATAAGGGTAAATATCAATTACGTTAAATAAAATTAAAAATATCTTGTGAAATTGAGTTACGCACATGCTCAGTATTGAGGTATCAGATTATACCAGCTTATAAAAAAATTACCAAAAGCAGAGAGTGACCAAAGAACAACAAAAAGAAATAAAGAAGGATATGATTTTCAAATATATGGACACTGAAGAATCGGTGTCGTCTACGAGTCGCGATATTAGTGCCACCTGTCAAGTAAGTAAGGATAGTGAGGGAAAAGTTTGTAAAGCAGGGCTAATGTTCTATCGGATACTATTCATGATGCCTGCACGGATAGTGCTGACGTCATATACCCTTTACCTATTTCACTAACTTCCTAAAGTAACGACCCAGGTAAATGTCCAGAGACACTTTCACGTGCAGAAAGACAATCTTTGGTTGAAAATGGTTGTATTCAAGTTAATGTATGAGAAGGACAGAAAGTTGTCAGATCATTTTTAATCGCGCACTTTGGTAAACGGTAAAACATGCAAAAAGAAGTGGCTTTTGTATTCAGTGTCTAAAGATTGTATATTTTGCTTTTACTGCAAGTCATTTACTTAAAAAACTAATACTTTTGCGATAACTAGTACAAATGCCTGGCAACATTTATCTCTCCTGTTATCGTGTCATGAAAAAGTGATATTCACAATATTAGTTTTAAAATCTGGCACTTGCTTTAAAGAGCAAATTAATAATGAAGAACAAAAACTTTTTGATTGGGAAAAAAGCACTGATATGATGCAATACTGCGAATTGCGCATGTTATACAATTGCTAACTAGGCAAAATTTAGCTTCTAAAAACCAATAGAAGCAACAGAAGCGATGTCAAACTTTGATGGAACGTTATATTATGAACACATTCGTGGAATTCAAAACATCTAAAAAACGAACAAATACATGTCTACATATTTAAGTGGCAAGATTCAAGATTCAAAATGAGATTATAGCCTTACTAATAAATGGAATTAAACTGCATATACTAAAGTTAATAGCAGGTGCTAAATATTACTCAATAATTTTAAACTGCACACCAGATGAAGGTCACCAGGAACAATTCACAGCTCTAGTGCGTTTTGTTGTTTTGAATTTTCAAACAAAGACTGTAGAAATTCGTGAACATTTCCCAGGATTGTGGGGAATATTTAGCTCAACATCCAAAAATCTATTTCAAAAGCTTCATAAATATTTAGAATCTCTAAATTTAGATCCAAGAAATATTCATGGTCAGGGATATGCCAATGGGTCAAACATGAAAAGGAAGTACAATGGGCTGTAGAAAAAATTTTAGATTCTAACACTAGAGCGTTTTTTGTTCCATGTGAATCTCACTGTTTGAATTTTGTTGTATATGACGCAGTTAATTAAATTTCGAAACTGTTGATTTTTTGGTATCGTAATTTTTGCAACTTCAACTCAATGTTGAGATGTATTGAAGAAATATCAAGAACTTCTTATTAAAACCATTACCCTAGACACAATGGAAAAGTAGGATAGATTCGATACGCGCCTTGAGGCACGATTAAGAAACAATATATGAAGCATTAATCACGATTTCGGATGACAACGGCAAAGACATTATCACTCGTCATCAGGCAGCATGTCTGTTCAAGAAAATTGAAACTTAAATTTATATGTTTTAAGGCAATATGGCATGACTTATTGCTGCAGATTAATATAGTAAGTAAACTTTTTTAAAAAATATGTAATAATATCAAGAAGTACTTGGAACTATCAAATAAAATAATATCGTATTTCAAGCGAAAACGATCAGATGGCAGCTTCGGAAAATTTGTTCAGGAAGCTATAAAAATTACTGATCTTAAAACAGATGCCGCATTTTGTTTACCGGAAACTGTTAGACGTCGAAAGAAAAAGATCCACTTTGATTATCAACATGAAGATGAGGTGAAAAATTACCCAAAATTTACTACTAGAAATTATTTTCATACACGAAAACTTATTTTAAGAGAATTTAATTTCAAACAGGAGAACTGAAAAGACGCATTTACATGCGCAAATTAGTGCAAACAATTATTACGAATTATTAATGAACAAAAACATAACTGGCGCACGAATTATTAATACAAAACGAACTGAATTCAATTCAGCAAGTCTGAAACGTAAAAACAGAACGCAATTAATTTTACCATTTTAGTATCGAAAACTAATGTACAAAACGCAACTTTTATAATTATAGAAACGATTATTTAAAACTTAACATTCATCGAAATCTATAAATTAAACATTCAGTGTCATCGCAACTTTATAAAAAAAACTATAATTAAATATCTACATCACTGAAAGGATTCATTCAAACGTGACATATTTTATGATTAAATACTTCAGCATGAAAGTATTTAATTATACAAAAGCACTACGCAATGTATTTAAATATATCACCTAGACTGAAAACACATCCTTTCAGTACACTTGAAACTTATAATTTAAACAATTCATTGTATAAATTATAAAGAAAACCTTAATGCAACTACTGTAACAAAACGGTAGACTGAAAACGTGCAACTTTATAATTAAACATTTAAGGTAACTAGGCAATACAATTGAACGAAAGCATTCTTATGCATTTATCAATTACAACACCTACGGAGACGAGATAATTATAACAGACTGGATTAATCAACAGGACTGAAATAAAATAAAATCATAACTAGCGCAACAAAACGACCAAAGTACAACGCAATTATTTCGATAAATCATTAATCCACATAGAAGCCTTTCAGAAAATTAAAACCCGCGACGACAATAACATCCGCGAAGTATAAAAATACAAATTCAAGGCTACATCAATTAATTAGACATTACCAAGCACGAATTCCTCAATTTAATTATAACACCGTATAACTACGTATAAAAAATAAGTAAAGCAATTTTTTCCCAACACAATCCAAACTAAAAATTAACAAACCAAACAAAAAAGTAACAATACAAATCGTAAAATAAATCTCAATTTTTACAAAAATTTGAAATTAATTAAAACCGAAACAATCTATTAATTATTAGAACTCTTAACAATCATGAGTTTAAATATGAAAATTTACCTCGAAAGTATACCTCAACTCAACGGGGATCAGGCTTTGCTAGAAAATTTCATTACTGCGTGTGAAATATTTTTGAAAACCTTTTACAAACCAGGAGATAACAAACGAAATGTATTACTTTTATGCCTGATAATAAATAAACTGACCGGACGAGCACTAACGCTAATAGCCAGCCGAGACGATTTAAAAGAGTGGGAAGATTTTAAACGCATATTGATCGCATATTTCGGCGATCAAAGAAACGTCAAATGTCTTAGCCGCGACCTATTAAACCTAAGAATGAAAAGTAACCAGCCCCATAATAATTCGGAATGAAATGCCAAGACGTCAGAAGTTTAATTTTAACAAAACTAAAAATCCAGGAATTCGACCAAAATATCCGCCTACTAAAGACAAAAATTTATGACGAGATAGCACTGGACACCTACATAAACGCATTAGTAGAACGGCTATCAGATGAAATAAGATTCCAACATCCCTAAAATCTAGAAGAAACAATGAATATGATCACAGGAGAAGAATACGTAATGTATTATCAAAATAGACTATATAACCCTCGCGCGAATAAAAGATATTCGCCAATGAAATCCATACAAGCCGCAAGACAAACATCCACTCAACCAAAATTCACACCATTCAATGCACAAATGAACCAACCGCGAAGTAATAACTCAAATTTTAATAACACAAATTTTAACAATCAATTTAAACAATTTCCAAGACCAACGTTTAACTCAAATTTTACGAAGCCCACATTCACACCAAGATTCAACCAAAATATGAACCAACAAAGACCAGCATTCAGCGCGAACTCTATTAGAAATGCACCGTTGATAAATAATATTAACTCTAACAGTTATTACAAACCAACCCCTATGGACACCTCATCTGGTAACACCAGACAAAACACAAAAATATCGCAAATTTGACCAAGCCATAACCAAAAACGAAACTTTACCTCGGAAGTTTCACCAAGAAGTAGAAGAACCTAATGATAAATCAAACCACCTAGAAAACTATGAGCGGAACGAACCATGTGAAGGCTTCGAAGAAGACGACGAAGAAAATACGTGCTCAAATTTTCAGATAGACCGATTTATAAACGACCAAACGTAATCAATTTAAATAATACCAATCAACAAGTATTACCATATATAGAAATACCCTACGCAGAAATTAAATTGCTAATCGATACCGAATCCTCAAAAACACTAATAAGCTCCCTAACCGTAGAAAAACACTATTTAGATTTTGTAGAAAGGGAACTCTTTAAAATTAAAACAACCCATCAAACGACCCTACACCAATTCATAGCTAATACACCCTTACCAAAAACATCCAACGTAAAAATGAAACACAAATTTTGCATTTTTGAATTTAACGATAAATACGACGGATTAATAGGAATGGACCTTCTAAGAAAATTAGGAGTCAATATTGATATAAAAAAACCGTTTATTAAGATCAAAACAGGGACAAATCCCCATTAAATTTCAAACTACCCAAACCGAGCAAAAATACACGAGAGAACACCGAACAGAGAAAAAAAAATCCCAGTAAATTCAAAAAACGACGTAGGAATTATAAACCACATAACATTTCAACAATGAGTTGAAACCCCCACCGCATTAGTACAAATAAAAGATAATTATGCCACTACAACAATTTTAAACTCAAATAACTACCCCGTAGAACTATCATTACAATCCCAATTAACGTAGAAGAATTAAATTTTAACGAAACGGAAATAAACAAAAATTTAGAAAACGATTACAACCCCATAGAACATGACAAGATGTTAAGAGATAATTTAAGTAACATTCGCTGCAATATCGACATTATCAAAGAAGAAGAGAGAGCAATTAAAAACTTATGTGTTGAATACCGCGATATATTCCATTGTGAAGGAATACCCTAAACCTTTACCAATACAGTCAAACACAATATCGAACTAACAGATAACAAACCAACTTTTACAAAAGCATACCGACTACCTCAGGCAAGTCAAAAAGAAGCCGACAGACAAGTAGCAGACTTATTAGAACAAGATATTATCAACACTCCAACTCACCATAGAACAGCTCTGTATTAATAGTACCCACGAAATTAGATTCCTCAGGCAAGAGAAAATATCGAATGGTAATAATAGATTACAGAAAACTAAACGGAAAAAACGGTAGATGACAAATACCCATTACCCAATATCACCGAAATTTTAGACAAACTAGGGAAGTGTCAACATTTTTCAACATTAGACCTGGCATCAGGATATCACCAAGTAGAAATGGACGAGTAAGACACATCGAAAACCGCATTTAGCACACCTAGAGAAAATTATGAATATAGACGAATGCGAGATGGACTGAAGAACGCACGTGCTACTTTTCAACGAGTCATGGACAACATTTTACGAGGAATACACAACGAAAAATGTCTTGTGTACCTAGAGACATCACAGTTTATTCAACATCACTGATAGAACACATAGAAAGATTAAGAGAAGTATTTGAAAGACTACGAAAAGCACATTTTAAAGTTCAACTAGACAAGAGCGAATTTTTACAGAAAGAAGTATAATTTTCAGGACATATAATAACACCTCAAGGAGTTATGCTAGACCCTGATAAAATGCACGCAGTAAAAATTACCTCATACCAAAAACGAACAAAGAAATTAAAGGATTTTTAGAACTTAGTGGTTATTACCGCAAATTTATTAAAGGTTGCGCACAGAAAACCAAACCCCTGATAAATTGTTTAAAAAAAGGGAAATAAAATTGAACACACCCCAGAATTTATTAAAACCGTAGACAAAATTAAACGTATACTCACGAATCACCCCGTCTCAGAATACCCAGACTTTTCGAAACCATTTATATTGACAACAGACGCATCAAATGTAGGACGAGGCGTAGTATTGAGCCAAGGAAAAGTAGGTAGCGATAAACCAATCAGCTACGCATCCAGAACCCTAAATGAGACTGAACAGAAATATAGTACAATAGAGAAAGAATTATTAGCCATAATTTGGGCAACGAAATATTTTAGACCATACTTTTACGGACGAAAATTCTATATATACACCGACCATAGACCATTAGTATGGCTATGCAAACTCAAAGGACCAAACTCAAAATTACAACGATGGAGAATCAGACTAGAGGAATACGATTACGAAATTATATAAAAAAGAAATGTATAATAATAACACAGACGCCCTAAGTAGAATACAGCTCTATGCACTAGAAACGGAATTAATTACATGTAACGTAGACGAAGACAAATGTAAGAAATGACCCAGAAGAGATAGACACCATACATTCGACACAGAATGCAGAACCAAATACCGCGATTAAAATTTTAAACAAAGCAGTCGATATAAAACACAATCAATTTGTAATTACCGAAGTTTTAGCTAACCCTAATCCCGTAAAATATACAAAAATAGACAACAAGAAAATATACCAAATTCAAATAAGCAAAGACGACAACGAGGAACAAATAATTAAAATTCTAAAAGAATACATCCCCGAGAAAAAAACGATTTTACTTGTATATCAACACCGAACATTTATATAAACGATTTTCAGAATTATACGTTAAATTATTCATTAACTCTGGCCCTGAACTTATTCGATGCACAAGAAAATTACTAACCTTAGAAGACTCAGACGAAATAAATGATGTAATAAGAACTCAACACGAAGGCAAAACCAACCATCGTAGAATTAGTGAAACATTAAAGCAACTTATAAAACGATATTATTTTAAAGATATGAAAGAGTTAACCACAGACTTTATTAACTAATGCGAACTATGGGATAAAGCAAAATATAACAAAAAACCTCCAAAAATATCCTTAATGTTAACCAAAACACCCGACAAACCGTTTCAAAAATTACATGCAGACACTCTAGTAGTAGAAGCACAAAACTTTTTAACCATTGTAGATGCATTCACCAAAATAGGCCAAGCAATACTCATCACCTCTAAAATTAGTATTCACATAACACAAGCATTTTTATAATACTTTACATTTTATGGCACACGCAAAACAATAACTTTAGGTAACGGCAGCGAATTTAAGAGACGATACAAAACATATTACAACTCCATAAAATAAAAATTAATTTTATAACTGAAAACCACCCTGAATCGAACGGATTAATTGAAAGATTACATTCAACCTTGTTAGAACAAATCAGATTATTAAGATTAACTTACAAGAAGGAACACATCACCAACTTAATGTCATATGCACTAATCGCCTACAATAATACAATCTACTCATCAACAAATTTTACACCCCTAGAACTAACATTAGGACATTCAGATTCCCGTATTATATTTTAGGTATTTAATTACACAAGGTAAGCTACCTTTTGTAATTAAATACCTAAAATATTTATATATTTAATACTTGACTTATAGCTGTAATTTTGAGCGTAGCTTCCTGTCTATAACTGACATAAGTCAAGAACTTGACAATGTCAGGCCAAACGTAATTGAAAGTTAGGTTTATGTACAGTTGTGTACACGATTTAAATTAGTAAATTTCCCAATTGTCGTCATCGGTCTTGGTGGCGTAATTGGTAAACGTATGATTCCTGCAAAACCAAGATACGGGTTCAAGTCCTGGCAAAGACCTTATATTTTCCATCTTTCAATTACTAACTCGATTTGAAATGATCATTTGGACTTTGCATAAAAGCCTAAGTTATTATTTCATCTTATATATATATAATGCTATAATAATACGGTAGTTTAAGGGTAGGTTAAGTCATAGGGGTCGTAGAATAAATATAAACAACTTCAACTTTAAGAAAAGCAAATAATTCCAGAAATTATAAGAGTAAATCGGTCACTCTACATAATGTTAATTAAGCGGAATTAAATGCATGAGAACATAAATATGTGTAAGTGTAGTTTACGAGTAAAGATAAGATTTTAAAACGCAATAAATTGCATCAAAATTAAATCACCGGGACGCATAGATAAATCGGCATTGCAAATATTTAACAATTGCGTCGAAAATATCAACGTAAACGCATTCTAAATAATTCATTATTAGAACATCGTTACGTGACTGGAAGAGAACACATTTGTTCAGAAAACCAATATTCTGTAGAAACAAATAAACACCAGGCGGTTAAATTATAGGATAAAATTAACAAACATCCAAATACGTAAGTTAATGAAAGTCAAAAGTTGAAAATTCTTGAATAATATTACAATATGCGGGATGCGGACGTGACGAACAGAGCATGCATCGAAGATTTAAACTAAGTAATTTGTAAAAATTCCGAGGTATGCGAGATAAAGCAGAAGTATCAGACTAGTATGCAAACAAGCCAATGAAAACGATTTGGAGGAAGGGCTTATATATACGATAGTAACGGAACGACATTTTAGTCTATATACAAACTGAGCAACGACTATGTTCAAATGTGTTAAAAACTTATGTAACTAGTGAAGTATAAATCAAAATAAATCAGAATTAAAAGTGCGAGAATTTGTGCATCGAAAATTAGCCGATCTACAGATAGACGTGAGTAAACAACTTAATTAAATCCATTTCTAACATTAATAAAACAGGGCTTTTAATTTGGATATTAATTTGCACTTTAACTTGGGATATTTAATTGAGACGACTTTAATTTGGAACTACTAACTCTGTATATACTCTAATTTTGAAGATAATTAAAAATGAACGTATTCTAATTTGGATATATTCCGATTTGGTACGATTTTAATTGGAAGCGATTTATGGGAGACGATTCTTATATGGGGCCGGCATATCAATAAGCAAAGTGGACACGGAAAGGGGATGCAGATCATAGACCAGGATAAAACACCAGAACCCATTCCAGGTTAGCAATCGTAATACACTCTATTATTGAAAACAGTTTTTGATTTAATATTTGCCATACATTGTAAGAGTCATCAAAAGGTCACTTATAAAAAATTTATAAAATTGAATAGGCATCTTGAAACGTTTAAAGGTCTTTGAATAATTAAAAGATATTTTTGCTAGCTTTCAGAAAAGCATAAATCTGGTATATGTAGATATTTTGTACAAAAAGGAAAATTTTGAGTGTTGTAAATACTATCAAGTATTAATATTGTGTATTCCAGAATTGCTTTATTTGATTCAATAAGATTTATTCAGTAAGCTAGTCGGGGTAAAAATCCTAATTTAACATTTCATAACATTAGGGCTTAAAATAATAAAAGGAATAGCACAGCAATTTTATGACATGCCCAATCGCGGGGAGAATATTATAGCATTTTATGACACCCACCGTAGGGGCTCGATAATCCTAAAATAAGGAATTGCATAGCAATTTTATGGCGCCCAAACGTGGGGCGAATATCACAGCAATATATATATATATATATATATATATATATATATATAGAACTCGTAATTGAAAATCGTTAAATTAATCTCCTAAACAGTTGTGAAAGCAGGGATTTTTATATTTCCGTATCGGCGTTTTAACAGAGTGAGCTATAAAGCCCTAGCGGCAGCTTTCATTTTTCGGATTTGTCATGACACTCATTTATTCGACCTTCAAGTATGTAAAAGATAACTCGACATTTGTATAAAACTTATAAATTCAATCAAAAATTAAGCTTTACACACGATTGAAATTATAAATGAATTACATTTTAAAAAATTCACATGCAACAGATGTAACCGTTATATTCGATTATCTTGCAGATATAATCGGTGTTCAAGATATGCGGGAGTAAAAAAAATAATGACGTTTCAAAATTTAAAATTCGGTCTTCCTCAAACACGAATAGTTCTGATTTGCTATATTATTAAAAATTACCATTGGGAAAGTTTCTAGTGTTTACTAATCTAGCCTTGTATATTACTTGCATAAAGATAAAAGTGTCAGTAGTTTATAAATTTTTGCAAAAGCTGCACATAAATAATAAAAATTAAGTATGGTACAAATAGATATCTGTTTAATAATTGTTAGTCTTATAAGCTTTCAAGGACATCAGAACGCTCACTTGAGATGACGCCAATGACAGACAATTACAGCGTCGAGGTGTTATAGAGAACGGTTAGTTATTGATTTGTGTACTCAACATTCATCTACTATGCACTTGCATGTTTAAAAACCCACTGCTCCCACCGCCACTGCTTTTTCGCTAAAGAGAAAATCAATACAAACTCCTATTTTTAAATTTTTTCCTTTTTGCAACGGCTTCAGCATTGCGCGCCTTTTCTATCCAACAAAAATCAAAGTGATTTTACATATTAAAGTAAATTCAAACTCACCATCATTAACTGCTCTTCAGGAATACTTGACCAAGTCTGCGACTGACGCCTACCTCTTGGCGAAGGTGTTCGCCCTGCCCCAAGAGTGCGCTCTCTAGAAGATTCTCTCATCGCTTTACGAATTCGTGCTTCCTTAGGGTTGTAGACATAATCTGCACAAAAAATGTGAAAATTAACTCAGTTTCGGTAAAATTTTTGTTAGGATAGAGTAAATTAGTAACAAAGTCTTGTTTAACAGATAATTAATTAATTGGATTCGAAATCGATACTTAAAGATAAGCTAGAAGTTAAAAATCTCTGCTAGTAATTAATTCATACTTAAACTTTACGAAAAGGACTGTTTAAAAGTTTCAAAAGTAAATGTCATGCCCATTTTGATACCTGTAAACGGAGTGGCACAAGGCCACTGCTGCGAGTAATAAGGATTTGTGTAGTAGCTTTGATAAGGGTGTCCATAGTAATCACGTGTATAAAGTCCATTTTCAAAGATTTGTGGGTCATAGTATGGATGTCTAAATTGCATGTAGTTGCAACAATCCATATTTGTTCAAAAATGGTTTTTGGTGTTGATAAACAATTTCTCCGTGATAAAAATGATGTAAAGTTTCTACAACAGTATCGAGTAAAAAAGCGTCAAACTGTTAACAAAGAGTTCACAGTCTTGTAAGTTTTAAAACATCAATACCGATAACTTAATTTAGAAAGATTGAGAGTTTGTATAGATGTCTAAGTACGTCGCAAACTGTTTTCGCGCCAAAAGTTGCTACGAGTTAAAAATCCGTGCGGTTCGTACGGATGAATATCGCGTAGTGTGGAAGCGCGGAGTTGGCGACGCCGGACGCCTCCGCCGACTAAGCGGCACAATCAATACGTAACAGCGTCGCTTCACATACTGGACGCGCCTAAGTCTGCAGTGCCCTGGACAAGTGGGTCATTCGCCCTTTACAAGCAACTCGTACTCTGCAAATGTCAGCTGTTAACTCAAATTAACCCCTATTATGAAGTTTTGAATGCAGGTGTAAGCGTGAAGTGCCTAATTTCAGTTCGAATTATATATACTTACATTGGTATACGGCATTCGATCGTGTTTATAATCAAAAATTTAACAGATACGAAGATTTTCTCACAGACATATATACTACAGGGTGTCTCTGAAATAATTCAAAATCCCTCAGAAGTACGGCTCAACGCTAAGGTTAGTTTTTGATAGCTTTGCTTTTGTCAATTTCGGAAAATTTGAGTGGATGCTAAATAATTAAACAATTAGTGTAAAAATGAAACCCTTTTACCATTAGAACATGCATATTTCTCTATTTGACATTTCTCTTATGGATTCGATACGTGAGTGAAGTAGAAATGCGCATGTTAGCACTAATAAAAATTTTTGATCAATCTTTAGTGCCATTTACTGTTTTGTTAAAAACGCCATCGTGCTCAAAGGTTTTCCAAAAATTTGATTTTCAAATTAGCGTTTTATTGAAATCACAAACAAAAACTACCCAGACAATCGGTAACGGGTTCATAAAAAGTGATCACACCAATCGTTTTCTCAAACTCAATTATCAAAGAAGCATAATAAATCAGCAATTCATTGAAAGCACTAACGAAAATTATTGAGTTACTCGTAACTCCCTCGTTAGTCGATAAGAACGTTATTCTGTTCATGCGTTTTACACAAACTCGATTTCTAACAAGGCTTGCAAGCTCAGGTTTTATTGAAACCACTGGCAAAAATTTTCAGCCAATCGTTGCTTTCGCGTTAGTATACCCTAGTAGGCGGCTCCGTGGCGTAGTTGGTATGTGTGTGACTATTACGCCAAAGGAAAAATGAAAAGGAAAAAGGAAAAATGTTCGGCGAGCATTTTTCACAAAAATACGCCCCTCGTTCGGATGAGAGGCAAAATGGAGGTCCCGTGTGTGTGTTGTCACGCACGTTAAAGATCCCTACCTTGCTTAGAACAGCAAGGGTTCGGCAAAATTCAAAATTTTTCAGGCAAAAAAAACTCGCTTCCTGGCCAATGTAGTACCTTCGGGTGGAGCATTGGAAATTCACATATAAAGTCTAGTGCTTTTTCGAAAAATAGATTTCATCTAGTTACTTTTGGAAAGCTTGCGAATTTCATGCTTTACCGAAGCCACTAACAAAAATTTTGTAGGCCATAATTAGTATTACTCTGAACATTTTAGCGCTTTATAAAAGCTACCCCACTAAGACGTTTTCGGATGATGTGATTTTATAGAAACAAACTTTATTGAAAGTACTAACCGAAAATTTTGGACTAATGGTTAGTATTTTTTAATTTTTCACAACAAAACTGATCCCGCGTTATTGTTTTTAAAATCCTTGTTATGTAGTTTTGTTTTCAAAAAATTTAGCCGGTAATTCACAAAGAAACCCAGTGAAGTATTCACTAATAATTCAATGTCTGGATAAAGTACCGAAAATCTCAATTGTACCAAGAATGGTTACCGATAAAATCAATGGGAATGGCGTGTAAGTGTTTGAAGAGGTTCCCGCAATACTATCATATGGGAAATACTAGTTTTAATCTGGAATTATCTTGGACGTCACCTAATCTTGAAATATGCGGAAAAACCCCAAAAAATAGCAAAAAGTATGCCAAAACCCGAAAGCCGGAAAGTGTTTCTGACCTAAAATTCACACAATGAATAATCTAGTACACTAATTTGAGACAAACCTAAAATAAACGTAATGATAAGGACTGTAAAGAATGCGGCTAGATTTCGATAGATAAATTGGAGAGAAGAGTGAACGTATATATGAAAAAATAAATGATAATAAATAGAAACAAAAAATTAATGACTATCAACAGAAACAAACGATTACTTCAAACACTTACCTTTTGTTAATAATAGCAAAACATCAGTACAATTAATTGTGGCGGCCGTTCGCAACGCATAATATTAATGCGACCGTCTAGTACGGAGTCGATAGTACAAAATGCTTTGTGTTTTCGCCGTGGCCGGTGATAAAGAAGGTTTTTGCACATGTGTACAGCATAGTTTATCTATATCGCGGCACTTAACACAGGCGGTGCTTGAAGTAATGACACGGTAAAGTAAGGATAATTGAAAGCCGGGCGGAGGCAAACAATTAACAAATTCCAAATGAGGAAAACAAATTAAGCTGTAAATTATGTACAATATATATAATATAGACCTTACGTACCGCCCACCAAAATGCAAGGCATTTTAATAAAAAAATTAAAAAGAAGGGGCCGGAACGGAAAAGCGAAAAGAAAGAGAGTTAGAAATAAAAAAAATACCTTTTTTTAACATTAAGGGCAAAGAGCAGAGCTTTGACACAGGACGCGTCAGCTCGTCGTGAGCGGTTTTAAGTGTGACCACCCTAACAACACCATCCGTCTCAGGAAGCAGAGCCACAACACGGTCAAGGGACCAACGAATGGAGACAACTTGCGAAAACTCTTTTTTAAAGTGGTTCCGGACTGAATGGCCTCAAGCTCAATAGCAAAATAAGATTGTTGAGTATACGCAAGCAAAGGGATCAAAGCATTGTGCAACTCAGAAGATGACAAAGGCCCGGAGTATCTTTCGAGTGGGTAACGTAGATTATGACGAAAACGGAGAATCCAAGCAACAATGCGTGTAATAAAGAGAAATGAAGAGTGATTTTTTAGAATTGATTGAATCCAACAGGAGGCTACGACAGTGGATAAAACAATAAAGCGTTGTTCAGTGAGAACTTCAGGAAAACCTGAAGGCGGAATATGTGAACTGTAGTTTTCGCAAGACGGATACAAGTTTGGTAAAGCCCCCCACCATAAAGAACATTGGCACAAGTCGGTAGGGAGTAAACCACGTGACCCCACATCGGCAGGGTTCTCGATGGAGAAGATGTGATGCCAAGAGGCTCGAGACGTGTTTTCCTGAATATAAGCAACACGAAAGTCTTCCAACGCTGCGTCGAGGAACAAACCCACGAAAGCACTACCATGGAGTCAGACCAAACAGTAAATTTTATGAAAGGTAAGGTTAGAATCAAAGGTTTCGAAGACAAAGATTAATAATTTTGATGCCAATGCGGGGGTCAACAATTCGAGCCGGGGTAAAGAGGTTATACGAAGAGGAGCGACTTTAGACTTAGCGCACACTAAGCGAACCTCAATGGTGGAGGAGATAACAAAACGAAAATAAACAACAGCACAGTAGCCACGTCAGCAAAACAGTGAACTTCGCATGTAGTAAACTGTGGCAAGATTAGCAAGCGGGGTAAAGCAAAATCCGAAAGAAGCGCTAACTCATGCAAGTATCTTTTCCACAAACGGAGGAAGTCGGGAGGAGAGGGAGCATCCCATTCTAATTTTAATGACCATAAACGTTGAATTAAGTGTTTTACCAGGAAGGTAAGATAAAAGTCCCATGGGGTCGAAAATACGGGCTAAGTTAGAAAGCAGGTTGCCCTTGGTACAGAAGGTACTTATTGGCTGAACTAGAAAACAAAAATTATTTGAGATGGGGTTCCATTGAAGACCTAGAACTTTTAAGGGTTGAGTATCAGGATCTTCAAAAGAGCGGGGTAACGCAAATTGTTGCGTAGCGGAAAGATCTTTTAATAATTCAGGATGGTTACTTGACCATTTATGAAGTTCGAAACTACCAAGTTTTAAAAGAGCAATTAGTTGATTACGTAGATCGAGGGTTGATTCAATAGAATCTCCACCAGTAGCGATGTCATCAATGTAAGTATGGTGGCTAAGAGCGAAACCGGTTAACGTATAAGAATTCCCTTCGTCTACGGCTAACTGCTAAAGCGTGCGTATGGCAAGAAAGGGAGCATAGTTGATTCCATACGTAACTTTATTTAATTTCAAATCCCGAATGGGCTCCTCAGGGGAGAAGCGCCAAACAATTTGTTGATAGTCACACTGAGCGGAATTAACAAGAATTTGTCTGTACATCTGACGGATATAGGCAGTGACAACATAGGGATGTAAACGAAATTGTAACAAAATTGAGGTGATATCTGGTTGCAGCTTCGGCCCAACAAACAAGTGATCGTATAAGGACGACTGAGACAGAGTTTTAGCGGACGCATTAAAAACAACTCGTAATTTCGTACTTGTGCTTTCGGGTTTCACAACGCAACCATGCGGGATGTAATAAGAAAAGTCCGAATGAGACCCACTAACAACAGATTGCATATGTTGAGAATCCAGAAATTCACGCATGAACGAAACCTACTGTTCGTAAACACGAGGTTGCTTAAGTAGACAATTTTCTAAACAATCAAATCGTTGTAAGGCAAGATCACGACTACCTGGAAAAAATGGTTCTTGATCTCTAAACGGCAGTAAGACGACATATCGACCTTGTTCGTTGCGGCAAAACGTATCAACAAAATGTTTTTCAACAAGAGTTTCTTCAGGCGTGAAGGGTTGAGCGGCGGGTACAACTTTGACTTCGCAGAATTTAGCGATAACATCTTACAATGGGGAAGCAAAATTTGTCATACAAAACAAGCTAGTTACTTCAGAAGCGGACGAAGAAGGTATGCTTCCCATTAAAACATATTCAAAAATATTATTAATAGCAACAGATTGATCGATAGCATCCTGGATGCGACCGTGTAATAACACTTGGAGGAAAATATCCGCACCCAGTAAGAAATCAATGGGCCCAGATTGAGTAAAGAGTAGGTCAGCTAGCTTGAAGTTAGTCAGTTGATTGAAATGTTGTAAAGAAATATTAGAGGTATGTATATTTTCACAAATATTGGGAAGTACTACAGCTTGAAAATTAATAAGCGGTGAAGAAACACCTATTGGTTTGATCGAGACTACAGCGCCATGCAGAGCTGCAGAGCGCATGGAGCCTAAATCACTATGGAAATGTAGAGTGTTACGAAAACCTAACCGTTTCACACTATTTTGCGAAATAAAAGAAGTCATGCTACCTGAATCGAGTAAACCGCGTAATCTTTGGAAAGGACCAGAGCAATCTGCAATTTGCACTTGAACGGTGGAAAGTAGAACAACTGAAGTTTTAGCTAAAAAATTAAATAAAACGACACTCGAAATTGACGGACCACTACAGCTAAACGAAGTCGATGATTCCTCAGAGACAAGAGGAGCGAAAGGATTGTAGCGGTCTTGAATTACGGGAGTAGTACGAGGTGATACCTTAGAGGCGGCGGTATCCGGGCTCAAGCGAGCCTGGTTGCTAACTAACAGCGAAAGCAGGTTTAGACGAAACGCGATCGAAGTGCTATAAGGAATGATGACGTTAATTGCATTGGCGGCATGAAAAAGTTGACTGGCATTTATTTAAAATGTGAGAATTGCTAAGGCAATTAATGCAAAAATGTTGTTTTTTGCAAAATTGTATCGATCCTGCGAAGAAAGTTTGACGAAATCATGACAACGATAAAGATTGTTATCTTGTTTGCAAAGCAGACATCTATTAACATTAGGCTTCGTCTGGACTAACATGGAAACGGCGGAGCGAGACTTAGAAAGGTTGCTGGAATGAATAATTTTGTTTAAATCGGTTTTATGATTTACCGACAAATTCGATAAAGATTTACAAGTTTTTTCCAGATAAGCAATTAACTCTTTATAAGATGGGATAGCGGTCAGATCTTGATGCAATTTAAAACTACGGGCAGTGTGTACATCAAGGCGATTTAAGATCATTTGTACAAGAATAAAATCCCATTGCTCTATAGGGAAATCAAATTTCTGAAGCGCTTATCAATTGTCGGTAAAGGTATTGACTAATTTTTGCAAACCGATGGGGTTATCAGAAATTGACTTCCGGAAGGTCAAAGTTCTTAATGGTTAAGAGAGTCGGACCCTTCAGTACTGATTGTAGATACGAAAATTTATTCACGTTCGACAGATTGTTTTAGGATGAACCAAGCTATCAAAGTGGTCAATAAAACTTTCAAACAAACAACCTTCCCAATCAAACGAAGGGAGGGTCAGCGGTGGAAGTGAAACTTTCGACTTAAAAGTGTCTATGGGATTCGACACAGTGGCCCGAGACGACGAAGATTGGTTCGGAAACAGCTTGAAATAGAGCGCTTTTATTTGAAAGAAATTGCTATCGAAGCGTTTACAAATAGCGTCTTCCGTTTCAAATCGTTCATCTGCGTCATCGGCAGAAGAAATCGCACCGACTATAAAATTATGCTGTGCAAAGAAATTTTCTCGAACAGTTTCAATAGATTGGCATTGCGCTCGAAACAACTCACAAAAGGCTTGTTCAACTGCGGATTTCTGTGTGATGTCAAACATTTCATCCAGCAAGTTAATTGCAATATTCCATAAAAAAACAGCCACGTTTTAATTTCTCTGCCATAATTAAAATTAAGCAGGTACAACGGGGCAGATGAAATGGCAACGAACTTCGGTGTATTAAATAAAGACAACGCGGCGATAACAAATGTAAGTCTCTTACCAAATGCGACCGTTTAGTACGGAGTCAATAGTACAAATTTCTTCGTGTCTTCGCCTTGGCCGGTGATAAAGAAGGTTCTTGCACATGTGTACAGCATAGTTTATCTATATCGCAGCACCTAACACAGGCGGCTTGAAGTAATGACACGGTAAAGTAAGGATAATTTAAAACCGGGCGGAGGCAAACAATTAACAAATTCCAAATGCGGAAAACAAATTATGCTGTAAATTATGCACAATATATATAATATAAACGAAACAAATACACTAATATAACTATATAAAACTGCTAGCTGAAAGAAAAAATTTACAAAATCAAATACTAAATTATCTGTATGTTAAACACGCTTCTAGGTAATTGCAATATCTTTTATTATATCAAACCTGGAAACTATTACCTATACAATAGTTTTGAAAAACTAGCGTATGCAACTCCTTACTCTATTGCACAATTGCGCTTAAGCACAAGCACATATAAACATTCTTAAACAAAAACTAAGAACGTTTTCGGCAAACAAAATTACTTTCTAATTTTTAAAAACTAATAATAAGAATGCACTATGCGTACGTTTATAAGTTTATACAGTTAAATAAAATGTTCGTTAATTTACGTTACTGTAGGTAATCGTTTGAGAAGTTTTAATATAAATATCTGAGAAGTCATTAGGCTGGAAATACCTTTTGGATATACCTAAATCAGTTATCTTCCGGATTCAATTCGTTTTAACCAAATCATACTGAAACTTCGGGGATTTTGTTAAAAAATTAGGTATTCTTAATTAACATGTCTCTTCCAACATGAAGCTGTCTACTGAAAGGAAGAAATTCTTCTTAAAAGTAAAGTTCACTAAGCTAGTACGATATAACTTAGTTCTTTATTGACTAATCACATTAATCAGTTAGATACTTAATTATTCAACGGTCAACAGCACTACTCAAATTTCCATGGTACCTCTATCAATGATCTGGATATAGTTCTTTACAAAAAAACATCTGCCCCGTAAAACTATTCGGAATTATCTACGACAGAATTCGGGCAAATGAAAAAAGATTGCAAATTGCAATCATTATATTGTTTTCTTTTATCTAACATACGTAAAATGATCTTGCTGTAACATTAACTTGAACCATTGAATGAATTTTTCAATTTTTCCTCCTCCGTTCCAAGACGATGATGTCATAGGCGCCGACATTATACATTATTAATCAAAACAAATGAATCATAAAACTGCACTGATTTCGCATAAGTATGGATGATATTATTCCCAATCATAAAACCGCCGTAATAAATATGACAACTTTAAATATGGACAATGTAAAATTACAAAAACAATCCTTCCTTAGATCAAGAATGCATGTAAGATAAAAATTATATTTCTTAAAGGAAATTGATTGAATTTACCAATATGGAGACTATTAAAACAAAATATGGTTATAAGCACGTGGAAGGAATATTAGAAGTTCATTTTCAAATATCAGGCCAGATGCACTACCGAAAATTTTTTCAATGATTATTGTTTTGCTGGTAGTTCTTAATGCTTCATAACAAAATAAGTGTCTTATTCTAGTGGTTTCAAAAAAACTATTTGTCAAGTAGATATAATCAGTTTCTTAGCACTACATTTACACAGAACATATCATACAGCCTAAGTATTTTCTAAACCCCGATATTTAAAAATTTTTCAACAGTTTTTTACGATACACTGGCAAACGTTTATTCATCGTTGCGACCTTTTAAAAAAGGTTATTCACTTAGCGTTCTTGACAAAAATAAATGTATAGAAATACCAATTTTTAAGCATCCTTAGACTTGCGTGCAATAAAATCTTACGGTCTTTCTATTTGTATCGTCGTGTTTTTAAAATTTTGTCTTTAGATTCTAATTGGCTAAGATGAACTCAGAAAGCGAAACAAAATAGTATCCTAAGAACATGTTCAAAATGGCACATTACTTGATCTTGCCAAATTTAACAATTTATTTGCAATGAAAGATCCTTTTCACCCAAAATCGTTTATTTTTACATGTAAATCTCCATAAGGAAATCTAAGACTCGTTCATTCTGCTCAGTTTTGTTTCCTTCAAGGTCATGCATTTCAGGAACACACGACGTCATCATGGACAGTTTTCATTTTTGCGTGGATAGTGTTCAAACCTATACTACTTTCGTCCTATTCTCGTCTCGACCAATGGGAGAGCTTAAAATGCATGTGATAGAATAGGATTATGTTTTCAAGATTAGACCACAAATATGAACATTAAACTAAAAGTCAAGTCATATAAAATTTTATTAAGAATATACAAATATTAACATTTGCATTCGTTAATAAATATACAATACATATACTAAGAACTTATATCCTAACATTATTATATATCCAGAAGGATGTAGCATTTTCAAAAAACTCCTATTTTATTATGCAATATTACGGTCTATCCCCATACTATATTAGCATTGACGCTTGGTTATTGAATAAATACATGTAGGACTTAATATTACACAATATATTACGCTTTAGCATTATGAGCCATATGTCTTGCGATCTTTAAAAACCTGCATTAGCGTACGTCTCTTATTGTCCGATCAACAATGCGAGACGTAACGAGAGCAATCGTGTTCAGGTATCAGTAAATATGGTATTTCTAATCTTGAAGCACGACTTGCAAATTACTTTAAAATTTTAGAACGAATAGAATGAATAACCTATAGAAAACTAACTTCCCATTCTCACCAATGCGAAATTAAAGAGTAACATATTTAAAAGTGACGTTATCATGAATTTGTATTTTTAAAGTTTTACATACTTTAAGGATTAACTAAATAACCAACTTAAGCATCATGCAGTTGTTATTTTATATATAGTAATCGTCTGTTTTCTATGTTGAAATGTATAGAAAGGTGTTGGATGTATCTTGTCCGGATGGTTGGTGTCGTTGTATACGAAACTATTAATTACACGATTTAAGATCTTACGTTTCTTTCTTATGAAGCCCACCTCAAAGTCCTGATGTTCGTGGAACCCGTGGATATTACTTGTTTCTTGTTTGTTATAAAAAAAGCTCCTTCAAGGTGAGTCAAATCTGTTATTTGGTATGTTTTTCGAACTGAAAACATGTGCATGACGTTTGGTTATTAGTAGAAGTTTGCTTTGGTTGGAAATTTGATCTCAAGGATCTTACAAACATTCTTAGCACACATTTATTTTTAATGTTCTATAACCAGAACCATCATAAAAACTATATTAAATGTGTAGCGAGCTTTTAGTACTTGTTTCTAGAGAGAACCCATATGATGGTTGACAACATTTGTTTCCTTATGCTGCAAATTTAATTCTTAAATGTAAATATTAGAATAATTTGGTATAGTTGTTAAACGCTACTTTACATTAGTTATATTTTTACATAAGAAAGTATCTTGGTAATTCAAGTAAGAACTTTGTTTCAAAAACTCTAATATACACTTGTAAAGAAGGCAGATATGACTTTTATATTTGAATCATTGTAAAATTCTGTTAATAATTTAAAGATATAAGATTTGGCTATAGTTTAAAAGCGATTATTAAATTTTGAGTCATTATCATGTACAAAATAACATGTTTTGTTAGACTAAACTTTTAACACCTCAGTCTTATGGAATTTAATATTCGTAATTGTTTGTTTAAATGTAGTGCGAAACTGGATTCGAATTCAGTAACATTACACTGAAATTTTCTAAAAAATACCAGAGATTTCCTTATGTACAAAATGTTTATTATTATTCTTTTTTATCAATAATGAAATTTATTAAACGGTTAATGTTTTGATGCGAGTACACATCTTTTATTGAGGTGATCTAGATGTACATGAGTACATCTTGAAACCTTCAGGGTTCATCTAAATATTATATATTCTTATTATTTTGAGACGCAAATTGTTGTCTCCATTTGTAATACACTAACTTGTTTTTATTTCAACCATACCCTGTTCATAATCAATCTTTTCTTAGTGGTATACTTACCTCAAGGTTCCTACACCATCCCTAGGGTCATGACAACTACTGTTTAAACGGGTGTAATGGCACCTAATTTTAAATCATTTACATATTAGTTTTATAGTGAACCCCCTGCGCATCGCTCTAGCGCTGAAGTAAAATCCAGAGCTAGCAAATACACTTTTTCATGTTAGCCACGGGCAAAGTGTTTTAAGGAATACGAAGACATTGTTGGTTATGTAGATGTAGTATGTGCAATAAACACTAAAATGGCGACTGTAATGTGACATAAAGCAGGTAGTACTGTACACCTTAGTTAAAATCACTAGATGTACGGATAGTAAATGTAAGTACGAGTATGTTGCAGAACTGTTGGTGGAACACGCTCTATAGCTTATGTTCTTATGTTCTCAAAAATATATTGGTCAGACTAAGAGCAATGTTATAACTGGATTTAAATAGCACATTGCTTATTTCAAATATGGTAAATATGAAAGATTTCAAATCGCCCAACATATTTTTGAAACCAGCCACCCGTTTAAACTAGAGGATGTCAGACTATTGAAGGAGGTGCCAACGCATTCCTCCCTACATGGGTACGAATCAATCAAAATAGTTAAACACAAAGGACCCCTCTTAAATACTGACAGGATAGAAGAAAAGTGCATGCAAAAGATATAATGAAAAAGGAGCATAAAAAGAGGAGTTTGGATGCAACTGAACTAAACTAGGCGACTTAGAAAAATCCACTACATGCCTGTTTGCTATTGTCAAGATTTTACCATATAAATTTGTTATGTATCTTAACGCCATACATCTTATATTTGTAATCAGCCACCACAACCAGATGTGCTACTATTTTCCACAATAGACAATCGCCAAGTTTAGTTTAAACCGACATATACTTGTTCTCGCATCTGCAAACTAGAGCATCCTAGACCAACTTTTTCTAATAGCGCCATTGTTTCGAACTATCCCGCATTTATAATATTTTACTTAATCCCCACGACATATACATATAGGTTAACAATAAATCCAAGCAACAAAATATTAGATTTGCCATCAACTAGAATAAACCGATATTGTGCTACCAATTCCACAAAAAACCTCCGCAAAGATTAGCTTAAACCGATAGACACACGCTATACTCACATCTGATTTATCCATTTTAACAAAGACGTACGGTAATACCTCCTTTCATCCTTTGTGTCACATTGCAGTCGCCATATTTTTCTATATTGTATATATCATATCTACCTAATCGACAGTGTTCGTAATGCTACTATAGATATAATAATATTAGGATATAAATTGTTAGTATATCAATTGTATATTTATGTACGATTGCAAATGTAAATATTTGTATATTCTTAATAAAATTTTATATAATTTGACTTTTAGTTTAATTTTCACACTTGTGGTCTAATCTTGTAAGCGTAACCCTATTCTATCACACGCTTTCTAAGCTCGCTCATTGTCGAGACAAGAATCGGGCGGAAGCGGTGTAGGTTTGAACACTGACCACGCAAAAGTGAAAGTAAAGGCTGCCTATGATGAGATCACGTGAATTTAAAATTAATGACTTAAAGGGTGCAAAACTGACAAAAGTGGACCTTAGATTTCCTTATGGAAATTAACATGTAGAAATTAGCGATTTTGGCTCAGAACACATAGCCTATCTACTCCTCTTCTTTAAGTAAAGTACTAATGGAAAGTCACCTACGTATATTTCTTTGACGAAACGCACAGTTTAATATAATAATAGTTATTTATTATACAAGGAAAACAAGTAATAGATTTTAGCTTGAGGTGTGTTTGTCTCTTGACGCGAAGCGGAGGGAGACAAAACACCGAGAGTTAAAATCTTACATTTTTACCCGTGTATAATACACTATTTTTTTCTGTGACAGGCAAAACGATGATTTAATATTGAAAAAAATATTGCAATATATTAAAGTCAAAAAATCTATCGATGCCAAATTTGAAGTTTCAAATAAGTAGGGAGTTATATTTATAGGGAAAGTTAGACTTGCGTTGCTTAGGAAACCTTTAAAGGAATCAAATATCTGTCAATTTAATTCTGCGAGTGGTTACTTATTATTTGCACATACCCAGGAAAAAAGTACTCATTGTTTTCCTGGTGAAAAAAGGAAATTAATAAAAAGTGACATTTTGTTACCTGTCACAAAACATTAAATGTCAAATTTTTTTCCCGTTACAAAAAAATGTATCTTTAATTAATAACCTACGCCCAATAGGAAGAACTTGTTGAGTCTCATTTTCTTTCACTTGAATGTCTTCCGTATTTAAACTATATACAGAAATAAAACGCCACTAAAAGAAATGGCAAAAAAAAACAAACTATGAAAGAGAAAAATCCTTCTACAATCAGACGTGCACCACTTGGTGTCACTTAAGAGTTGGAAGCTTAATGATTTTAAGGTATGTACTGCATATTTTACAATTAAATCGGTTGGGTTTTAGTGAAGTCAAATAGCCAACAAAAAGAGACCTTGTTCAAGAAAATTTTAGATTAACCATTGACACTCTTGCATAAATCATACAGGCGAGACAGTGCCAAGAAACATAAGAAATTTGCAAGAAAAATTAGTCATAGGGTAATAGTAGTTAAATTGCGCACCAAACCAACCGAAACTGTAGAGCAGCATCATATGGTCACATAATACCACAATGGTAAAGAGATTGAAAAAATGCATGGCCAATTCAAGAGGTTATTTGGAAATTCAGATAAAGGACGGATTGTTAGTTACAACGGTTCTTAAGGCTAAGCCCCAAGGAACGGAAATGGTTTATAAGAGAATATTATTAAAAATCTTGAACTAACAAATACTTGATGATAGCGTTACGCTCTATAATCGCTTCACGGAGATTTTAATTAATAATTAATCGGAGAAGACTTTTTTATGTAATTAAATAGGGTATTGCGCATTATATAAATGCGATTTTCAGTTCTCAGCAATGTTTGGAAGAATTAATTATTATTATCCCACACTTTGGAATCATCGTCGCTTCAATCAATTAAAATACGCTACGCATAGCTAGTGGCTTATATGTTATAATCCAAGCGGCAGCCATCATTCATTCTATACGTAACTACCGCATCTAGAAGAGTAGCGCTTTATATTTCCGTAGTTTACTTTATCGATTCCTTGTCTCAATCTATTTTTTCTTCCTGTATGTTGTATGTAAACCATAAACAAACTCCGCTACAAATATGGTCTAAAAAGTCGCTCAATCTCCATAACCCTGCAGAACCAAAGAAAGAAAACAATACGTAGTAGTATTCCAGGAAGGGAAATGCCGTAATAAAAGTATTCATATTGGCTTTACCTAAATTTCATTCCTTAGAAGATTTAATTAGGTTGCATGCTCAATTTGTAGGGTAAAGTAAATATTGTGTTTTCAATTCAAGTGAAGTCAATTAAATCCGTTTAATTAAATAACCAGAGCTGCAAGTCATATTGTTATCAAGACGCGATTAAGAAACTGAAAATCACAACTATATCGGATAGTGCGCGACTTTAGTTCGACGAGTCTGTAAACTGGAACATAGAGAAAACAATTATACGTTATCGGAATGTTTAACAACTTAAAGGACACCTAAAACAAGGTATTGACTTATTTAAATTTTATCATAAACTTGTCGTTTCCAAGCAAATAGATTTGCTTAAAAAATTATTGTAAAGAGGGCTTATTCTGAACAGGTATAATATATAGGGTGTTGACGAATTTAAGAATAAAAACGGAATTTATTTGAACGGGTATTGAATTAACAAGGAAAAAGGGGCATTTAATAGATCCCAAAAATAAACGTAACAAATCCTCCCCAGCAAAATTAACAGGTCGGGGTAGAACAGCAGTACCAAAAAAACCAAACACAAAAAATTTGCTTAAGAAAAAATAAAAGAAAATTTGTTTACAAAAACACACAACCAAAAAATAATAAACACCCCAAAACAAAAAAAACTCTCATCCGGCTCGAAGAACCAGTATACCGGACTAAGTCAAGAAGTTTAAAGGACATAAGAAAAGAAAAGTAGAAGGTATCAATTATCGAGGACAAAGATAGAACGGCGTTAACACTGAGAAATTCGTCACACGACGGATGTTTCTTCAGAAGAAACAGTAAAGTTTTCAATTTTAAGCGAAGAAATTGGCTTTTCGCGAAAAAAACCATAGTAAGAAAAGGAACGAAAAAGAAAACCAACAGTACAAGCCAAAACAGGATCCAAGGGACAAGCCTCAAGTAAGCAAAATAAACAACAAGGGAGAACGAGAGGAAGAGAGGAAGAGCGATAGTAAAAGAAACGGTGTACTACAAACTGTGGTAACTAACAATCTCAACAAACAAAAAACCGAAGAAAAAAATAGCTAACTAGACCTAAAGTCGACTAAGTCGTGGATTCCGAAGAAAGAAGAACGGACTAGAAAGAACCTACCACAGGAGCGGATGGACGAAATACAATCGGTATAGGGACTGACGACGAAGAAGACCAGCAAAAGGATAGGGAAAGGAAAGTGGATCCAAAGTAACCGGGAAGTAAACTAAAGCAAATAAAACCCATATTATAGCGTGTGCGCGCGTGTGTGTGGGTGTATGTGTGTGTATGTGGGTGTGTTGATGATGTACGAGTAGATGAGTGTATGTGTGTGTGTGTTTGCGTGTGTATGAACGGTGTGTGTGTGTAGTGTGCGTGTATAAAGTGTGCGTGTATATATATGATGGACCGCTGTAGGACGTGTATAAAGTGCCTGTGTGTGTGTGTGTATGTGTTGAACCGCTTTACTCGTCTCTTGCGACAGGCAGGTCGTACCGTGGGACTATTCCATTCCCGGACCCACACGGGTGCAAGGAGTACAAAGAGAAAACGAAAGAAAGCAGAACAAGTAGAACTGTGTGTTTATGAAATGTGTGGGTGTATGTGTGTGTGTGTGTGTGTGTGTGTGTGTGTGTGTGTGTGTGTGTGTGTGTATAAAGTGTGTGGGTATGGATTGGACGTGTATAAAGTGCCTGTGTGTGTGTGTATGTGTTGAACCGCTTTACTCGTCTCTTGCGACAGGCAGGTCGTACCGTGGGACTATTCTATTCCCGGACCCACAAGCGTGCAAGGAGTGGAAGGAGAAAACGAAAGAAGGGAGAACCAAGCAGAACTGTGTGTTTATGAAGTGTGTGGGTGTATGTGTTGGACGTATGTGTGTGTATGTGTGTGTGTGTGTGTGTGTGTGTGTGTGTGTGTGTGTGTGTGTGTGTGTTTGACCGCTTTAGTCGCCTCTTACGACAGGCAGGTCGTAACATGGGACTATTCTATTCCCGGACCAACACGGGTTAAGAAAAAGCAAGAAAACGAAAGAAAACCTAGAAAACAGGCAAGTGCAGCGAAATCGTAACGTCCAGAAAACAAGTCCTAAGGAAAGCAAAGCCGGCATAAGAATCTGGGGCACGAAGACTAGATATTTTGCTAAATGAAACAAGAACAAGAACATTAGAATTTCGTCGACCAACATCTTCAGGTTCTGAATCGGTATAGACAAATTTCTGCCTCTTATGGGCAGTTTTCCACACAACAGGGACAGCAGGGGGTGTAATAGTTGTAGCACGCGGTATATCAGGTGGCAATGGTAGTTTATAAAACTCAAAACGCGTTATTTGTTTTTAGAATAGGTGGTAAGAAAGTCAACGGCAGAAAAAGAAAAAGTATTGACTGTACGAGAATTAACCTTACGAAAGCAGAGCACACTTCAGTAACGTTAGATAAGGGAACAGAAACAGATAAAATTTTAAAGACGTTAGATAAAGGATTAGAAGTATTACAGTTAGGGAAGAAAACAGCATTGGCTGGGGAATATCAACCTTAGGAAAAGAAGCAAAATCCGATAACACTTCAATCATATTACATAAAGGACCAGAATCAGGTAGAAGTTCATCAACGTTACAAGAACAAACAGTATCAAGTAGAACTTCGCCAATGGTAGATAAAGGAGTCGAATGAAGTTTATCAACATGAAAGAAAAGAGCAATACCAGATAGAATTTCATCAATTTTACAAGAACAAACAGTATGAGGAAGAACTTCATCCACAATAGATAAGGAAACAGGATGAGGTTGACCTTCGTCAACATTAGATAACAGGACATCAGCTAGGATTTCACCAACCTTAGTTAAAAAAACAGAAGCAAATAGCATTTTGTCCGCATGAGAAAAATGAGTAAGAGTAGGTAACGTTTCATCAACGTCCGATAAAGGAGTAGAATCAAGTAAGGCTTCATCACTGTTAGACAACGGAGTACGAACAGGTAAAACTTCAGCCATAATAGGAACTGATTCCTTAACATTAGTAGATAACGAAACAGGATCAGGTAAAACTTGAACAATAGCAGCAACAGGCATTATAGCTAAGGGTTCCCGAACTTCAACAGGACCTTTTCTACCCGTATTAGAACTTATTCTCACTTCAGCTACAGCTGTTATTGCAGGTACGACAGAAATTTCTTGAGTAAAACCGTTTAAGAAAGCAGGAACATGTAAAATTTTGACAAAACGGCAACAGGCATTAACGATACAGGTTCATGAACTGCAACAGGACCTTCGCAGACTGAATTTAATTGATCCCGAAAATAAACGTAACAACCGCCTCAGGCGGCAAAAGTTGTAGGCGACTGACATATCAACTGCATTTCAGTTTCCTAACTTAATTTTAAAATTAATTCAGCGTCAAACTCCCATTTGCAAACTATTTTATAGCAATGAAAAATAAAAAGTGGCGTTAAATTTTTATGCAAACGAGTATAAACCGTCAGACACAAGTCCACGCTGACAAAAATTCAATAGAATACATGAATAATGCCAAATGTGTTGACGGGCACAAGCATTGTCTGCAGTTTGATAAAACTTTGTCACAAATGCAACATTTCTAAAATTAAAGAAATAAACACATTAACTGTAATGCACTTGATTAAATTAATCCGAAAAGATTTTCTTCTTGATTAGGCAATTTTCTAAAATGTTGGCGTTTCCACTGCGTAGAATAAATATTTCACTTTCTTCCGTTTCTACAATGATAACCTTATATAAATGACGTTCATTATAATATAAAAGCAACACGTAGTTGTTTCCGCTCATATTTCATTTCAATTCAGCAGGGTTTTGAATCTATGAATGAAACATACGCTTTAAGACATAAAGCCCAGTAAACAAAGTTTTCCAAGCTACAGAAATTTTCAGTGACGCGATACGGCGGCACTCAATACAAAAAGCGATCGATTCTGTAATCCACACATGTCCTTTCACCATGATACTCGCCAGACGTGAATATTAGCACGTCAATACTGAAACAAATGAAAATTACAAGCATCTCGATTCCATGGCTAAATAGTATACAAAACTCGCCCTTTTGCAAATCGTATGACGCATATAAAACCTGTCGAATTTTTTTACAACTCCAAGGAAGCCGTTTAAAAGCTTCCAAACGTTTTCTGCTTTTGTATTTCGTCGAGTGTTTACAATTTATTTTACAAAGAGCATAAAAAATTATATACAAAAAAACGGCAAGCTTTAAGTTAATCGAGCTCCTTGAAAAATATTGAAAACGCATGCGTGCCCTAACAGCTTCTAACGAAGTTAAACGTTAACTTATTTTAGCTTGCCTCCGAAAGGTTTCCATTGATTTAAATTCATTGGAACACTTTATACAGCAAAATGCGATTATGTAATTAGAGGGGTGAGGAAGGAACCAAAATTGGAGATTGAAATGTTAAAGGAGCATGCAAATTTGTTGGTTAAAAATTAACAAGTGTGGAAAATTATGCTCAAGCTTTTGCTGCTGTTATCTGTCGAAGTGAAAATTCAAGATCAAAAGCAATTAAAAATATCAATTGTTTTCTTTTGATGAAAGTCTCATAGATTCAAACGGTTCCTCAGAAACGATTTTTAAGGAAATAGGAGTACTGGTTTTTTAAAACACCGAATTTGTTTCATTTTGAAGTGATCGACACACCTCGTTCTTTTCGAATGGTTTTATTCATTAGGTAAAGCAATTGAGATTACTGTAAAACCAAAACCAAGGTGTGTAGATTAAGATGGTATGATTCCTCGACATTGAAAAACGCAGTTTAACGTATGCGGACGTGGCAATGCGACTTGATTACGATTTCATCAGTGAAAGGGTATTTGGATCAGAGTGTATATAACTATACAGGTCATTATCCTCTTATCGACAGTAAAATCAATAAACTATTCTGATGAGAGTAGAGATACAAACGCAGTCCGGGGACACAACGTTCTGTTCCTTTAACGGAAGTGTCCCGATGTCATTTTGAAGCTGCGACATAGGGGATGTAAGATACATAGCGTATTATATTACATTCATGCATTTGAATGCTAAAAATCGAACAAGTAAGCCTTGAAATCAGTATTATGTTCGTATTCGGAACCGGTTATTTTTATTTGCAATGTATTTCACGTGATTATAGTCCATTCCCTTTAACTCCAGGATGACTTCACAACAGTATAAAATGCTAAATTGCAAATGTTAGTTTAAATTTTAAATATTTCATAAAAGACCGTCAAATATTCTCATTGTTAGATGTCGAATGACAAATGCTTTGATTTGCAAGAGGAATTGTTGGCAACACCGTACGGAACTGCCAACATTTATTGTGTGTAACGTTTTAAATTTCTGTTACGAATTAATTACAGTTTTCTCTTTCAATTTGATTAAATGTTGGATGTACGTCGTTAACTTCGGTAAATTTAGCAGTCATGAAATCTTTCAAATTTTATTGGTTAGGCCTTAGTGTTGAAAAATCGTACAATAATATTTGTTTATTAGTAATTAACTTAAATATGGCAACTTGGATTATAATTTGCGTGGAATTATTTTATTGGCTTTCAGAGAATTTCAGATAATGCTCAATTTTTATTTGTTAATCGTATGTGTGATAAGACTTGTCAAAACCGAGTTCATTGCCGACAATTCATTCTTTGTTTCTCATCTGGATTTGACGGTCGTGCATAGGTTAGCACTGCATTTTGGGATTTTGCCTGTTCAGAAAATTTATTAAAGCATTTTTGTGTTGGTTAGAGGTCGTTTCGAATTGCTTTAATTAACCTATATTTGATAGGATTTGTGAGAACAGAATTTTTGAGTTGGTTACGTTCGTGTTATCTACAGCTGTTATTGAAGTCGTTGCCCGGCAGGACTTGTGGTAGTATCGCGCTTGTAGTAGTATGGCAGTATAGTGCTTTGGTAATCCTATACGGCTACCGTTGTATTTGTGGTTACTGGTTTCTGGTTGTTGTGTCTACAGCAATAAGACTTGTGAAGAATATCGCAATTTTGGTGTGTTACGAGAGCAAATCATCAGGTGGTTTTAAGACTGATGGTGTTGGATTCATCCATGTCTCAATTCATGGACTTACAATAAGTCGTCTGGTCAAGGATTAATTGTAGCTGATGTGGTTCGTAGACGCATGCTATTTTTCTTTACCTAATATTTGAAAAAGGAAAGTAATTTGATTAATAAGAGTAGTGAACTATTTATCACGTGTACATTGACGTTGACAGTTTTCAGTAAATTTTCAGTGCACTTCCTGCCAACGACTGCGCATTTCCTAATTTATGACGTAGTTTCTAACTAGCAATTTTAAACCTAATTGACGATTGCAGTGTTGCCAACATAAGTAGATATAAATGAATTTTACATTCAGGAAAATAGTTTTGTGATCAGATTCTTGATTCTAGTATGTCAACATTAGTACTAAATCACATTTCAGTACAATAACAAGTTTTAATATATTTCAATTGGAGATTAAACATGTTAAACTATGGATCCATATTGGTTTGAAGGATTGTTTAAAATATAATAAAATCAATTTTGAACGCAATAGTTGTTGATTCGAATATTTACAGATATATAAAATTAATTTATTGAAATTATGCGATACTAACAGTGATATGAATTGCTATTTATGGTTTTAAATATAGTTATGATTATTGATATTGCCGATTTATAGTATTTGGTTTGTGCCTGTTTGTACTGTATTGTATGTATATTAGGTTGGATGCCGATTTTCCAGGAAGGTAATATTCCAATTTATTAGCGGAGATTCAGGTACATTTAATTGGATGGCGCTTATTTGTTTATTCCAGCTTAGGTGCTAGTTGTGCGAATTCTTTAGAAATCCGCCCCCACTCACCGTTGACCTAGTCTTGGGTACACGCCTTGCAGTTTCCGCAGTCCGGTCGAATATTGTATGTTTTAGTAGTTGTTCCGTGTTGTGCTTTTGAACGGCGTGTTATATATATTTTGTACCTTTTCGCTATAGAGCTTAGAGAAGGTTACATGTGTTAAAAACACCATTTAGTTCCACAACAATTTCATTTTAATAATTAATCAAACGGGATTTCTCTTAATTAATTTAAAGTATATCACACATAGTTGTGAAAAACAGTTTTGGCATCTAGGGGTTTTACACATGTAATTCAGCAGAAAATAGGTCGTGTAATTATCTTTGAGGAATTAATTATAATTATTATGTATTTTGCGGCGTAGACGGTTTCTCACGCTTCGAAATAAACACGCTATTGTTTCGACCAATAGGAGCGCCATTCGTACAAGGAGTGGTGGACAGTTAAGAAGAACAGCGGCCATGATAGCATTCCACACGCAACTATCGTATATGAAAGACGACTGAGAAGTAGTGTTTAATAATGTAGTGATGGAGTTTACCAGTTGAATGCGCAAACCTTCATAGTGTCGTATCGCACCCTTATTTTGTCACTATATTGTAGGCAAACAACGAACTCCACTGTAAATCTGGACTAGATGGAACCCACGACCTGAACAATCAAAGAAAGAGTACTAACAGTATTGGTATTTCAGCGCTGTAAATACGGTAAACTAAGGATTCATTAATTGGCTTTACAGTAACTTAATTACTTAGAAGAGAATGTAAGTCTAGTCATTTTGCATAATTAATTTGAAAAGCAAAATGATATTGGTTGTAAATTCTAGTGAAACCGATTATGCCTTTTGTATGACACGCGATGACCTATAGTACCTTTTTACTCGTCTAATTGACAGGTAACTATTTGGCGCCTAAAATACGTGGTTCTATTTATAATGCACAAATAATGCCCCAAATTAAAATTTTCAGTAACTGAGACTCTCTCTTCACGTTTAAAAATTAAGAAAAGACTATTTTAAACACCCTTCAATACTACACTACTAACAATGTAGTAGTTTGTTTAATTATTTGATTCAACAAATATAATATTAAATTAGTGACCTTGGTGTTTATGTATTAAATTACTTACTATATTTGCAAAAAAAAAACCGTCAGTACGGTGATAAATCATATAAAATTATCTAAAAGACTAGTGCTTAAAAACTAATTTGGATATTATCTTGTAATATTTTCAAAAAACTCCTACTCTATTATCTACATGCTATTTTAGTATTAACGTTTACTTATACAATAAAAGCATGTAGGTTTTTATATTATGCGATATATAACTCTCTAATATTATGAGCCATATTTTTCGCCATTCTTAAAAACCTGATTCAACGTACTTTTCATATCGTCGGATGTTATGTTTCGCATAATTTAAAGATTAAAATCTTTGTAAGTAACGTTATGATTTTATTTTGTTAGGTTTTATATAATTTATGTATTAACTACATATAAGGTTTATCTAATTAAGCATCGCACAGTTGTTATTTTGCGAAGAGTAATCATCTGCTCGCATGTTAAAAATTATAGAGAGGATTTAAGACCTAATGTTTTATTCCTATGAAGCTCATCACGAAGTCTACATGTTCGTGAAACACGTGGATTTAACTTGTTTCTTGTTTGTTTAAAAAAAAAAGGCTACAGATAAGTCAAATCTTTTTGTTTATTTATCGAACTGAAAATATCTGTATGCCGTCTGATTAGGGTTGCCCTGGGGCCAATGGAGTTGTAACCAATCATTGACAGTTTGTACGGCAGCAAATCTCCAACATCATCAACTAGTACTCCCGTAAAGTGGTAAAATATATACCAGAACGTAAACCTCAGATAGGTAGTATTAGTACGAGTATAAAGGTAAGTAGCTACTCTTTATCCTACAACGGAAACCCAACCATGGATGAGCAATTAACCGAAAGGAAGAAATTTTGAATAGGAATTTGTAATTGCTCGCCTAAAGTTTAAACACATTACCTGTACAGACAAAACACCAAGTAAAGTATAAAAACGGTGTCAAATTATTTTTCGTATGACAACTATCAAAACAAAGTCGAATAGCTATCTATACAAAATTAAGCGTAGTCCTGGCAGTGTATACAGAGGAACATTGGTTGCCTAATTACAATGTATCCTGAATTTAAAATATGCAAAAAAATAGCAGCAACGTGATATTTAATTAGGAGTAGACCAATTGTCAACTGGCAAAAAATCAACGTAACAATATGTTACCAAGGATCTCAAAAACATTCCTAATACACTTTATTTACAATGTTCTAGTAACAGAACTATTATAAAAACCTTATTAAATGTGGTGAGCTTTTAGTATTTGTTTCTAGAAAGCAATCATATAATACTTAACAGTTTTTGTTTCCTTAGGTTTCGTTTATCATGTAATATAAAGATAATTTTTTTTCTAAACTAAACCCTAAACACCTCAGCCTAATTGAATTTAATATTCAAAATTTTTAGTTTAAACATAGAGCGAAACTAGATTCGAACTATTTCAGTAAAGCTGGGTGCACATTAAAAGCAAATACGACGCAACATTCTGTCTCGAAACAAAACTGTCTTGTCAGTTCGTCGGTCGACCACGTCTATTACTATGGGTAGCTACAACCTCCCCATTACACTAGAACATCAGGTTATTGTCTGATACGTGTTAGCAGTTCCCTCCGTGTCTCGATCACTGATTTTAAGGGCCGATTTTTGGACAAAAATGGGTTTAGTCCCAGACTTGCGACATGGACAATGATTCTTTGGTTCCATTGAGCCTACTATTTGCTCTATCGAAAGCGAACCGCACTTAACCTTAGAGCAGTTAGATTAACTTGATAAACTTAATAAAATTTTTCAAGATATACCTAGTACTCTCGGATATACCATCACGGTTGAGCACGTTATTAAAACTTCTGCGGAACTGATTAAGCAACAATGGTATCTGATTTCGCCTGCCTTAAAAATGTTAATAAAGATTTGGACGAGATGGAACGATGGAATCGTTAGACCCTCGTATAGCCGTTGGACGGCCCCAATAGTGCTCGTAAGAACTAAAAGGATAATTCGTACAGATTCTGCATGGATTATCGGAAGGTAAATAAAGTTACTGAACGCGATGCTTACCCGTTACCTGTAGTGTATGCTACTTTGGATAAATTAAGAGATACAAAATTCTTAACATCGATAAATATTAGAAGTGCTTACTGGTAAGTCCCAGTAGCCAAAACTTCTCGCCCTATCACAGCGTTTAGCGTACCTAATCGTGGTTTATTTGAATTTAACCGTATGCTATTCGGGCTTTATAATAGACCCGCTACTTGGCAGATATTTGTCGATAGAGTCCTTGGTTTGCACCATGCACCTTACGTTTTCGTATATTTGGACGATATAGTCCTAATAACTGATCAATTTGATAAACATATCAAAATTTTAGAGGAAGCTTTTAGACGATTAAAATTAGCAGATCTTATCATTTCCCGTGAAAAGTGTCATTATTGTCGACCAGAAATAAAATACCTGAGCTATGCAGTCAAATCTACAGATCTAAAGTAGATACTGAAAAAATATCTACCATTCTGGATCTCCTACCTCCAAATTAATGTCAAAAAAGTTCGTCGGTTTTTGGGCCTTTGTGATTGGTACCGCCGCTTTATTTCTGATTTTTCTACCATTATCGCCCCCATCTCCAAACTTTTAAGTAAAAGTCGGAAATTGTTATGGACTACCAAACGAGTATCTGCATTTTCTACCATTAAACAATCGCTAGTCTCTGCCCCGAACATGTCTTGTTCTGATTTTGACAGTCCCTTTGTTATTCAAATCGATGCTAGTGATGTTGGTCTTGGAGCTGTATTATCCTAAACCGGCACCGATGGCGAAAAAGTCATCAGCTATCTCAGTCGATGTCTTTCTCCTAGCGAACGGAAATTCAGCGCTATAGAAAAAGGATGCCTGGCAGTGGTATGGATCATTGGAAAATTTAGACCATATATTTAAGGCACCCGGTTCACGGTAGTAACCGATCACTTTGCTTTAGTTTGCTTTAGTGTGGCTAGATAATTCAAAGGATCCGCCGGCTGTTTGGTTCGCTGGGGTGTTAAACTACAGCAGTATAATTTTCATATTGTTCACCGTCGTGGTAAGGATAACGTTGTACCCGACGCCTCACCACGGTCCGTCCCTATTATAGATAAGATTGATGTAAAGACAGAAGAACCCTATTTTGAAAATATAGACGATCGTTGGTACTCTAAAATGTGCGATCAAATTAAGAAGAATTCGTTAAGCTTTCTCAATTGGCGGTTTGATGGCGTTAACTTATTTAAGAAATGTGAAACCTCGTTTCCTGGATTAAAGCTACCAAGCTGTAATTGGAAAATTGTAGTACCGAAAGGTCACCGTGAAGAATTAATACGTAAAAATCATGATGAACCTACCGCTAGTCATCTTGGTATATTTAAAACCTATCATCGGCTTATGTCCCATTCATTTTTGGCCCAAAGCCAAGATGGATGTGACTCGGTATATTAACTCGTGTAAAACGTGTACTGCGTGCCAGGTAGTAGCAAAGCCTCTTGCTGGTTTGATGCTAGATCGTTCCGAAGTTAGTCGTCCTTGGGAACTGATTTTTGTAAATATCGGAGACCCACTATCACGATCTGTGGCTGGTCATAAATTTATTTTAAGTATCAAGGATCATCTTGGTAAATTTTGTAAATTCCTACCGATGCGTGAAGCAACCTTTCGTAAAATTGCAAAGCTATTAGAAGATAATGTCTTTTTATTATTTATGGTGTCCCTCGTACGGTAGTTTGTAATAATGATAAGAAAATTGTCGCTCAATCTGCTAAGCAACTCTTTAGGAATTATAGGAAATCACACCGTTTTATATAATCCGTAAGCGAACTTGACCGAAAGTCAACAATCGTTCGTTAAAAACTATACTGACCTCGTTTGTTAAAGATAACTAACGCACATGGTCTTTTTTCATACAGAAAGCTGCTTGAGCTGTCCGTACTTCCCGTTATGAAGCTACCAACTACAGCCGTATTTTGTACATTTTAGCCGTGAAATGTACCTCACCGGCGATAGTCACAACATTCCTAGCCCACCTTATGAGCCTGGTGAAAATCTCGATTATGTGAATCCCGTTCACCGCTCCGCAGTTTTTGAAAAATTGTACCATAAGATTAATATTCAAATAAAAAAGGCGTTTAACCAAAGTAAGAGGATTTATGATATTCGTCATCGTGATCAGTGCTATGAGGTTAGACAGAAAGTATGGCACGAAAATATGGCATTTCTGATACAACCAACTTCTTCACTAGGAAGTTAACCTCTAAATATGTCGAATCCTTTCTTGTTAGTAAACGACTCTCTCCGTAGACGTATGATTTCAAGGACACACATGGTCGTAATTGTGGTGTGACATGCAAAAGATTTATGTCCTGATCGTAGCGTTAGAGAAGCTGTGCATGTTCATTAAGGATTGGAGTTTTATGGTAAGTAGACGAGTGATGTGGGTTCGAGCCTCACGTTTAGTGTTCCTTTTTTCGTTTCTTTTCCCGTACCTTAGTAGTATGTCTTCTTAGAAAATTTCCCACCGTTAGTTTTCTGCGGATAAGAGAGAACGTTACAGTTTAATTTCAAATAATGACATTTTCACGTAATTTGACTGATTTGTAAAGTGTAATTTAATTTCGCTAATTTAACACTATTTAGCGTATGACGCATATAAAACCTGTCGAATTTTTTTACAACTCCAAGGAAGCCGTTTAAAAGCTCCCAAACGTTTTCTGCTTTTGTATTTCATCGAGTGTTTACAATTTATTTTACAAAGAGCATAAAAAATTATATACAAAAAACGGCAAGCTTTAAGTTAATCGAGCTCCTTGAAAAATATTGAAAACGCATGCGTGCCCTAACAGCTTCTAACGAAGTTAAACGTTAACTTATTTTAGCTTGCCTCCGAAATAGTGATGGATTCGAACCGAACCGAACCGAACCTTGCCTTAGGTTCGGTTCGGTTCGAAAACTTTTTAGTCCGGTTCGGTTCGTGGTTCGGTTCGAAAAAATATATTCCGGTTCGGTTCGGTTCGGTTCGAAAAAACGAACCGAACCTCGAGCCGAACCGGTTCGATATTTTGATATTTCAAACAACTGGTGCGTTCAACTACAACAATTTAAATGTTTAATGTAGTTTTTATATTTAGGAGTTGCTACTTTCAAATAAACCCAACATTAATTTGCTTTATATTTTAGTAACATAAATCATATTAGTACTATTTGTCCAGGTTTGATTTTTCAATACGTATTCAATATATTTAACGAAGCGTAATTACAATTAGGTTAATAGTAAAAACCACCTTAAAAATTGAGAATGTGTTAATAATTGATGATTTTTACTAATGTCATTTTACCGTACAAGAGCGATATCACACGATCTTTGCGTTTACTACAGTACAAACAAAAAGCTGTTTGTCAGTTTAGCTTAATAATTCAAAATTAAGCACTTCGTACAATACAGGAATAAAGAAACTGTGCTTATTTTCCTGTAGAAATCGTGCCCCACAAATTGGATGCCATAATTATTGTGTAGTTTTTCTGGAAACCATCGAGTTCCAGCGTTGGGCTGTCATATTTATTGTGTATTTTTACCTCAGCTGCTCTTCTCTAAAATCCTAAATTTACTAAAGCCTCTTAAAACTAACACAGACGCTTACCTGGTACCGCTAAATCTAAAAACTCCCGCTCACTGCCTCTATGTTGAAACCTAATAGAAATTCACACCCTACAATCACATTCTCCAAATAACTCAATTCACAAAATACATCACACTCTATTTACATGAAATAAATATTACATTTTTAAAATACTTTTCCTTATGTACACTAGTATTATTGGTAATGTCAATAATTTCATTTTCAAAAGTAATTCAAGTCAATAATCTTATTAAACAAACATTTTCTTAGAGTACGAGGGCGTTCCGCATACCTTACCTTACCCCTTTGTCTTATGAGCTCATAGTAAATATATTTAAATGTTAGTGCAAATTTACTGCACTACAAAAAGAAAATAAGCCCCCTATACTTCTTTAGAACATAGCTTGGTTATCTGTAGATTAATTATCCCTGACTACCTAAATAAATTTCATAAATTTTTAGTTCATTAAATATATCAAACAAGAAACACTCCAAAGCACAAAACAAATCAAAAGAATCATATCAAATATTCACCACAAAATGTTTTTATACAATTGGTTACCTGGTAACTATTTTCCAACAGGTATTCTCCACTCAGCCCTTAAAGATGATGCCGTCCAATATGGCACTACACTAGGAAACAGCTTTCCAGTTGAATTACCATCCTTCTATGCATGCTGCTACCTCAAAATCTCATCTTTTATAATAAAACCATGACCATCCAATTTCCAAAATTTACTGTTCATAGTCCCAAATAAATTAATCAAAAATCGCTGCATTCATCATCAAATACTTTCAGAATTTAATAACTTTCGTGCATTCCAAAACTACAATAACAATCGTTTGTACTTACATACAAAATTTACTCTTGACTTGCCATCATACTAACTTATGTGCAATTATACATAAATTCACTAATTTTCACTATAGTAACTCGATGAAGCGCGAAGGACTGAAGAAAAATTAAAAGAGCGTCACCCCCATTGAAAGTGGTTTATATAGCCTTGCTACGCCTCCCCTGTTTTACTTAAAACAACTCGCATAACTGCCTCGATATTACTGCGAAAACTCTTCGTTTCTTTAGAATTACTATAACAAACATGTTAAAACGTACACAGCGTACACAACGGCCAACCCTCCCTCGTGAAACTAGCCTCAATCGTCAAGCGATTCTGAATACATTCTCGCTTTCAAACTCAAACAAACATCTTTTTATCTCTCTTATTCATATAGCTTCTTTTCACATATATGCTTCCACCACCTGAATATTTGCCCTACCTCAAACAAACTCGTCGCACGTATACCTGTATCGTCTAATCATCTCGCTCAATTCCTTTCTCTTGCTTTCAATCAATGTGCGTCTGCTTCTAATATTCCTAGAAATTATTAATTTTGTTTCCCCTTCTAAAATAAGTTTGTTCGTCGTTTCCCTCCTATATTACATCTATAATTAATTCTCTGTTTCTTACTCGTATTCATACGTTTTTGCTCCGTCCTTGTTCCTTCATGACAGTTCTTTCTAGCTTCTCTCCAATACTATCTTTATAATTAAAAATTGATATTTTAAACAAACAGAAGGTTTTTTCCTTCTAATTATGTTTTCTGTTCTGTCCTCGTTGTATATTGACTACGGTGTTTTCCTTCTTGTAACATATTAAAGCTTGTTTGTCGTAGGCGTTATCTTAAAATATCCGCCCCCCTTTACTATACTCTAAAACGTTTTCTGGTTTTACCATTGAAAATAATAATCCTATTTCTAACGAACATGCAAAGCTTTTATGTTTTCGTATGCTACATAAAATAGAACTTAAATATGGTATTTTTACTTCGTTGCGTCTCTAATAAATATTATGCTATGTCATTCCTAAATAAATATAACTACAATTAAATTAACCCTACGTTATTATACGTTGACTAAGCTCTAAATTAATTATTTAAAATACCTTAATTATCTAACATGCATAACTTGACTTTCTTGTAAGTTCTTACTCCAACCCTAAGCTTGATTTATGACCTTATGTATTTACAATTAGCCATCCGAATATAATAGCAGTTACTTATTTATAGTTACAGTGTTTAAATTGGGAAATGATTTTCCTACCCAAGAATTAAGGCAGAGTAGACTTTTAGCTGATTCGTGATTAAGTCCATTCCTTTGCTTCCTTATAACCAAACCTGCTTTTAAAAACAGTCTTTCAGAAAGGATTGAGGTTACTGTCACACTATATAAATCTTTTGCCATACTTTTCAGTATCGGAAACCTTTCCTTGTTAATTTGCCACCACTTTAAAATTGTCTTCCCTTCTTCTTTTGGATTTGTACAGTTTAGAGACACTAAAATTGTCTCCTGAATCTTCAGAAGATTCAGGTAAAGAATATATTCTTCATAGAGGTTTTTGAAGAAGTTCTGCGAATCCTCTTTTAAATGCTTTCCCCAACTAGTGTGGTCAAAGAGCTCTATTTTGTGTCTAGGGTCGAGCACTAGTACAGCACAATATAGCCAATTGGTAAGACGATAATGTTTTAATATTTTATTTCTTGAACCCTGGTATGCTATCAATCATTGCTCATCTAATTGTCCCATCTCTTCTTCTATTTTATCCAATAAAATATTAATACAAATTACCACGGAAGGTAAGGTAACGTACCTGTCTCCTTCTAACTTATCAGTTACTCTTTTAAACATTTTAAAAAAATTATACATGTTCCATAAGATTAACCACTCATTTTCATTAAGTTTTAAATTTTTTAGAGTAAGATCACTTTCGCACAAGCATATTAGTCCTCACTTTAACTTAGCTATATCTAACATTTATAATTGGAACTCCACCGTGTAGGAGTATCTAGAATCGGTGAAAGCTCTGTAGACACACCGACAGTCTGACAAGCGGTTTTAAATCACTGTCCCAATAGCTCGAATCTTCTAATTTTCTTAAAGACTATTCGAATTCTCTCGATACAATTGAGTTTGACTTTACTGTTAAATTCTTCTTCATCACTATCACTGCTACATTCATCTTCAACTTCTTCTTCATCAATTCGTTCAGGGCTTAAGTTCAATGTACAGAATAAATCTTGCACTGCCAGATCTAAAACATGTGCCATGCACCTAAAGTGATAATGTACGCTCTCAAATGTCGGTAGCAGTATATTCAATTCTTTCATGAATGAAATATTGGCTGAAGCATTGTCAACAGTTATGCCTTGTATCCTTTGTTCAATGCCGTATTTTTTTACTGTTTCAAAAAAACCCTTGGCTATGTCTTATTCTGTGTGTCCACCGTAAGACGGAACGAAGTCTATTACAATTGTTTGGAGTTCCCAGTTATTGTCAATAAAATGTGCTGTGATGCCGTAATAGGACTTTCTATTAATGGCAGTCCATCCGTCTAACGTAAAAGATATTTTTGAACTATTGTTTTGCAGTATGTTCATAACAACGTTTTTCAGTACTGTTGGAGAAACAATGGGAACATTTACACTAAGCGTGAAACCCCAGATTATTTCCTTAGAGCAAGTGGACTGTGACTTGAGGGTAGTGTTGCGATAAAATACTCTTAGCAGTAAATCAAACAATGATCATGCACTTACCTTAATGCTCATACTGTTGGCTTCTACGGAAGTGGTTGGCATCATCCAAACCAGAACAATCTCCGCTGACGGAATTATGTAGAAGCGCAATAACACACACACACCAAAAAATGTATATTGGTTTAATACATGACCGCACGGGCCGAATGCTTCGAAACGAAATTTCAGAAATTTCTCTAGCAGCTCCGCGGAAGTTCCGTCATATCGTTCTAAAACCATTCATTTTAACTGCTTTCGTCCTGGCACACTAAATCCTGGACAAAACTGATGAAATAGGCATCTTGAAGCATCCTCATCAAAAAACGATAAAGTGCGCCTCGATGACAACATTTGATAGATGTATAACACTAACACCCATTACATTTTTTTACCTAGTGGCTTAAAACTCGATGACCATGTACATTAGAAAATCGTTTTGTTTCTTATATGTTTGCGACTAGAGATTTTTAAAATGTGCATTTGGGAGAAATTACAATTGACATGTTCTTAGTGAAAATTAAATTTCTAAACTAAATTTTTATTTAAAAAATCGAATCTTTCGAACCGAACCGAACCGAACCTTTAGCTAGGTTCGGTTCGGTTCGAAAAATTTGCCGGTTCGGTTCGAAGTTCGGTTCGAAGTTCGGTTCGAAAATGAAATGTCCGGTTCGGTTCGGTTCGAAAAATCGAACCGAACCTCGAACCGAACCTCGAACCTGTTCGGTTCGTGTCCATCCCTACTCCGAAAGGTTTCCATTGATTTAAATTCATTGGAACACTTTATACAGCAAAATGCGATTATGTAATTAGAGGGGTGAGGAAAGAACCAAAATTGGAGATTGAAATGTTAAAGGAGCATGCAAATTTGTTGGTTAAAAATTAACAAGTGTGGAAAACTATGCTGAAGCTTTTGCTGCTGTTATCTGTCGAAGTGAAAATTCAAGATCAAAAGCAATTAAAAATATCAATTGTTTTCTTTTGATGGAAGTCTCATAGATTCAAACGGTTCCTCAGAAACGATTTTTAAGGAAATAGGAGTACTGGTTTTTTAAAACACTGAATTTGTTTCATTTGGAAGTGATCGACACACCTCGTGCTTTTGGAATGGTTTTATTCATTAAGTAAAGCAATTGAGATTACTGTAAAACCAAAACCGAGGTGTGTAGATTAAGATGACATGATTCCTCGACATTGAAAAACGCAGTTTGACGTATGCGGACGTGGCAATGCGACTTGATTACGATTTCATCATTGAAAGGGTATTTGGATCAGAGTGTATATAACTATACAGGTCATTATCCTCTTATCGACAGTAAAATCAACAAACTATACTGATGAGAGTAGAGATACAAACGCGGTCCGGGCACACAACGTTATGTTCCTCTAACGGAAGTGTCCCGATTTCATTTTGAAGCTGTGACATAAGGGATGTAAGATACATAGCGCATTATATTACATTCATGTATTTGAATGCTAAAAATCGAACAAATAAGCCTTGAAATCAGTATTATGTTCGCATTCAGAACCGGTTATCTTTATTTGCAACGTATATCATGTGATCATAGTCCATACGCTTTAACTTTAGGATGACGTCACAACTGCATAAAATGCTAAATTGCCAATGTTAGTTTAAATTCTAAATATTTTATATTCCCATTGGTAGATGTCGAATGACAAATGCTTTGATTTGCAAGATGAATTGTTGGCAACACCGTACAAAACTGCCAACATTTATTGTGGTAAAAACACTATCTTTCAAACGCTGTTGCGCTCCATTTAGCTCCACAAAGATTTCATTTTAATAATGAATCAAACGGGATTTTTCGTAATTAATTTAAAGTATATCACACTTAGTTGTGTAAAACAGTTTTGGCATTTAGGGGTTTTACATATGTAATTCAGCAGAAAATAGGTAGTGTAATTATCTTTGGGGAATTAATTATAGTTATTATTATGTTTCTTTTCGGCGTAGACGGTTTCTCACGCTTCAAAAGAAACATGTTATGTTTCGACCAATGGAAGGGCCATTCGTACAAGGAGTAGTGGACAGTTAAGAAAAACAGCAGCCATGATAGTATTCTACACGCAACTATCGTATATGAAAGACGATTGAGAAGTAGTGTTTAATAATGTAGTGATGGACTTTACCCGTTGAATCCATAGACCTTCCTAGTGTCGTATCGCACCCTTGTTTTGTCACTATATTGTAGGCAAACAACGAACTCCACTGCAAATCTGGACTGGATGGAACCCACGACCTGTAGAATCAAAGAAAGAGTACTAACAGTTAGGTATTTCAGCACTGTAAATACGACAAACCAAGGATTTATTAATTGGCTTTACAGTAACTTAATTACTTAGAAGAGAATGTAAGTCTAGTCATTTTGCATGATTAATTTGAAAAGCAAAATAATATTGATTGTATATTCAAGTAAAACCGATTACGCCTTCTGTACGACACGCGATGACCTATAGTACCTTTATACTCGTCTAATTGACAGGTAACTATGTGGCGCTTAAAATACGTGGTTTTATTTATAATGCACAAATAATGTCCCAAATTAAAATTTTCACTACATGAGACTCTCTCTACACGTTTAAAATATAAGAAAAAACTATTTTAAACGCCCTTCAATATTACACTACTAACAATGTAGTAGTTTGTATATTTATTTGACTCAACAACAATATTTAATTAGTGACCTTAGTGTTTATGTATAAAATTACTTATTATTTTTATAAAATAATTCGTCAGTACTGTGATAAATCATATGAAGTTACTTAGAAGTCTAGTGCTTTAAAAACTAATTTGGAATTTATCTTGTAGTATTTTCAAAAAACTCCTACTCTATTATGCAATATTACGATCTATACAGATGCTACATTAGTATTAACGTTTCCTTGAACCTTTCATATTGTTTATAAATGGTCGTAAGGTGATATTTTGTTTGTGTAGTTTTAGTAATTCGTAAATGTATGGTATTTTTCCATTATGGTTAATTAAATGGTTTTCTCTTCCTGTGATATTTGGTTTGTGTTTAGTAATTTATTTAGTAGTGAGTTTCGAGTTATTTAGATTTTTTTTTTATAGAGTTTAATGTTTCTAGTTTCTGTGTTTTTATCTTTTAATAGTTCGTTCATTTTTGTAAGTATTCATTTTTATACATAATAACAGCTTTTCTACATTTATCTGCATTTGTAATTATTACGTTTTGATTTTGATATTTCACAACCATCAATTGAATAGTTTAGAAAGCATAGTATATATGTGTTTTTAAATTTGATACACACTTTTTAATCATGTAAGTTTGATTAGTTTATTCATATATTGTTAAATGTCAAATTTTTATGTATTATTGTTTTTCAGATTATATACATATATAAATATACCAATATATACATATATATATATATATATATATATATATATATATATATAAATATATATATATATATATATATTTATAAATATATATAAATATTTTTACACAAGGTAAGTTGATAAATACAAGGTATTGCAATTAATAAGATGAAATAATAACTTAAACTTATATGCAAAGTCCAACTGATCGTTTGAAATCAAGCTAGTAATTGAAAGAAGGAAAATATAAGGTCTTGGACAGGATGTGAACCTGCATCTCAGTTTTGTCGGAATTGTGCGTTTACCATACGCCACCGAGACTGATGACTATACTTAGGAAATTTACAAATCTAAATCATGTACAGAACTATATATAAACCTAACTTTCAATTACGTCTAGCATTTTTGTCAATCATATTGATGGTGTAAGACCCACGTTGAAGCGCTGCTGAAAAAGTGATATGAAAATGACCGCATGTTGTGGCGCCGCTAAAAGAGTCCTGAAACAACGCCGCGTTGATAGCATCACTAAAAGGGTGTTGTGATACAGAGACAACAATTTGTAAAACTTGAAATTGTTCACTTACCTTCGTTTCTGGCTAGCTCAACGGAATTGACGAAGTTTTTAAAATATAATCAAGCACGGCAATATCACAAAGCATTTATACAGAATGAAATTTTTTTCTCATACAAAAGCATATAAAACATTTACAATATCGTTTTTGTTCAAACATAAAATAATTTCTAAACTTTTTACCTTATAAACTTACAGAGTTAAATTTCTTTTTTTATGGATAGTTTACCTGGTAATGATTATTCCTACGCTTATAAGACTTGTTTTGGCCAAAAAATGCTTGACAGATAATCTATAAAAAGTCAGAATATTTCGAACTCTGAACACAAACTTTCCTGGCAAAATCTCCTCACAAAAATATATAATTAACACTTATTATTGTACCTTAAATTAAATACAAACTCCTATATCAGTTAAATCCAAAAAACGCCACTCCAGTTCGTGATTAAATATCTTCTTATTATAAATTGATTACAAATCAGCTTAAAAGATTTTCCATATTTAAAATCCTCGTCTCCCACAGCAATTACCAAAGTACATTTTTGGTTAAAACTTCCTTTCAATTATTTAATAAAATTTTTAAAATAGCGTTATATTGAAGAATTTTCTCTATCTTAACTGTAATTAATAAATTTCATTTTTTATGTAATTTGTGTTTAAACATCACTTTTATACCCATTGTAAAAGCGTCATTATTAAATAACAGTATACTCACTCCATATTTCCAATATCATCTTCGCAAAGCAACAACTTACGATTTAAATCAAAATAACATTTCGGGATCGAATTTAAGAATCGAATAAATCTTTTAATTAATAAACGCTTTCTTATACATACAAATAATCTATTTCTAGAACCTGGTAGAATGTGTATGGAATATTGTGATGCAAGATTTCGCAGAAAAACTTATTAGCGTCTAAAATACCGGCGTTTATAACCTCGTAATCTCGTTACTCTTATTCATGACGCGCGCTGTTTGTCCTTGTTTAACACATATACGACTATATCGCTTCTCTACAACAGTGAATGCAAAGATCATAAATATTTCTTATCAATTCCTATTACATTTTCTGAGTTTTTTAGTGTTCCGGTCAATTCTTGGAATAAATGTTTCATTTATTAATTAATTTATTTACGTAGTTCTAAATACGTATGACTAATATTCAAGAGAATTCTGTATTTAAAATAAATTTCTGTACTCCACAGGGTAATTAATTTAAACTTTAATTGCTTTTTAATGCAATAGGGGTTGCATTTTATAGAAAATATTTGCCTTTAACATCAAAACATGTTTTTAATGCACCTATTAGAATTGGGGTTTCAAATACACGAAATTACTTATTTTTATCCAAATGCGTAAAGTTAGTACTATTCTATGCTATTTGCAGCAAATGAAAAACATTTTTATCAAAAATGTATCGATCATTAATAAGTGAAATTAATAGCTTGTATTTATCTTAAAATGATCGATTTACGTTCGCATTAAATGTGTTTTACGGTATCTTAATATTAATTATTTTTACATATACAACTTACGTTATTTGCTATTTATTTACAATACGCTTATATCATACAGGGTAATTATTTATACACGGGCAATAGCATTTTTCGCTTCTACATCAATGAATAAAAATACGCTTGTATTATACAGGGTGTAACCAATAATTTACGGAAATTTCTATTTTTCCGGATTCTATTATATTTTAGTAGAATTTATTTTTAGAATTTGGGCTTCAATGACCTGTCGTGACCCCTTATTACGTAATTTTTCCCCGAATCAAAATATAAAATACGAAGTCTACGTTATTTTTTCCGCATACGTGAGTAGTTTTACTCTTTTGTTTCTAACTAATTGCTATCTACAACATAATCGATAAGCTTTATAATACACACGCATAATTTTTTCATACTAGTATCTTTCTCCTTTTAACAGTCTACCTATTTCTTTCTTATAATCAACTTAACTTCCCTTAACACTACTCTAATATCATCTATAATCTAACATTTCTATCCTATATTTCTAACTTTTTCATATTTACACACGGTTTCACCAAATTTAATTTCAAACAAAATTCTCTTTACTATCATACATAACTCATCAGATTATCGAACATTCCTCTCTAAACTATCATAATCTTGGAAAAAATATGGAATATAAAATTTTCATAAACTTGTCCGAGTAACTACTCGGCTATACTATATACGTCGAAAAAATTATGGTCTAGAATCTCTATATATAGCCTACTTACGTTACTCTCCAATTATACATCTTTCAACCACTCTGCATTAAATGCATAAACTTCAGCCTTAAATGGTTCACTATCAATAACTTCTAACTTATTTTCACAATCAGTAGCAATTCTTAACTCTCTCTATCTTCCAATTCATAAGATTCTTCCTTGAACAGCGATTCTATTTCATTTATAACTTCACCTGGACATTTAACAACAATTGATCCCTCATCTACGTTATCTTCTATTTTTTCCTTAAAATAATTCACACTTATACTCTTAACTCGCTCATCCTCTTTCATTTCACTAATTTCTTTCTTTTTCCTACGCTTCCAGTTCTTTCTTATATCCGCATATTTGAATGAATGTTTCGACACACAAAACGTTACTTCTCCATACTTATACATACGCCATTTCAAAAAATGATTCGATTCTTTAGTTGCAATTATCCCAAACGAATTATTAAGTTCTACTTTCCAAATAATTTCATCATTATTTAATATTTTACTACCTTTATTCATTTTATTTTTAAGAACTGTATTCACAGAATGTTCATTTACCTCTTTTTCAACACCTGTACTTATACTATTTTCATTCATTTCATCTATTATCTTTATCTCTTCAACATTATCTTCTGTAATTTCCAATAATTCTGAGTTTTTCTCTAAAAACGATACAACTTCTCTTCTAACTTCACAAGTGCACTTACTACTTAAACTTCAAACTCCTTCACCTTCCATCTCATTCTCAAATTGTTTCAAATTCATACAATCTCCTTGTACTTCTATATGGACTTCTTCGTTCCATTTAATCCTCTCATCGCCCATAATTATCACCTTATTCTCGGAATCTATTGTACCTTTCATCATACTATGAAATCCATTCCTAGAATGGCATCTTCTCTTAATCCTGGCACTATTAAAAACTCTTGCTCAACTTCCATCTTTCACAAATTAACTTTCAGAATTATGATACCCTCGATAACAGCAAACTTCTTATTATTCGGCGATACTAAATTTTTTCTTCTAATAAGGATAACTTTCTACATTAATTCCTCTGAATTATATTTTTAATAAAACCTTCACTTACTAATGTTGCTTCAGCTCCTGTATCTACCAGTAATTTTATCTCTTTTCCCTCTACTTGCAATTTTATTATAGATAGTATTTCATTTTTTTCATTAACGTTTTCATCATTTTCCAACTAAAATTTTATAAATTCAAGCGCATGTTCATATTTATTAATTTCTATATTTTCGTCGTTTGATTTGTCTGCATCTAAAAACCCTGCCTACCTGACGTTCCAGGCTGAATAACTATTGCTGCATGTGTCCTTCTATTTTCGTTGCTAATATTCATGCCATTTCTCTGTGCGTTTGGCATATTTTCCCTTCCTTGGGTACTGTTTTTATTCTCAACGGTCCGGGATTTATTATTCTCCCTTCCCCCGTCCCTCCTAATGGCATTTCCTCAATTACAATTACTTCTTTGGTTATTCCCTCTTTCAAATGGCCTGCCTTAATATCTCTCCTGTCCATTATTCCTCTGAAATCTAAATGTATTCATGGGATGGTTCCAATATCAGTTAAATCCAAAAAAACGACACTCCAGTTCGTGATTAAGTATCTTCTTATTTTAAATTGACGTAAACTCATCTTAAAAGATTTTCCATATTTAAAATCTTCGTTTAAAACAGCAATTACCAAAGTACATTTTTGATTAAATCTTCCATCCGATTATTTAAAAATTTTTTTAAAACAGCGTTATATTGAGGAATTTTCCCTATCTTGATAGTAATTAATAAATTCCATTTTTTATGTAATTTGCGTTAAAGCATCACTTTAATATTCATTGTAACAGCGTCATTATTAAATTACAGTTTGCTTACTGCATACTTCAAATATCATTTTCGCAAAGCAACAACTCGCGATTTTAATCATAATAACATTTCGTGATCGAATCTAATAATCGAATGAATCCCATAATTAATAAACGCTTCCTTATATACATATATATATATATATATATATTGCTTTGATAAAAGGGTTGTTTAGGGATTTATTGAGCAGTAAGGGTCGTGTAGTAACTGCAAATAGCAATGGGAATCAGAAAACTGCATTTATTTCGCAGAAAAATAAGTCATTCCTACATTATGTAAATAGCAAGCATTTAACACCCTGTATATAGACAGTAATTAACATTAATCAATGCAAGTAAGCATATCTTTCAACAATAGAACGCGTATTCAGCAGAGAAATAATCGAACATGTAATTAAACATACGTTGAGGAGTGTTTTACAAGTTTATAAAATAAAATACGCAGAAGATAAGACAAAACCTAACAAATCTTCATGCAATTACGCTGGAATCATACATGAACGTAAACAGTACTAGAGTTACGTTATTTATATTTGTACAATTATAAAAGCATTATCTATACCAAACAACAGACGTAAGTTGAAAGTCTGGCCACAATAACAAATTATAATGTATCGCAAATAAACACCATGACACGGAAATCCGAAGGAATTTCATCAGAAACAGCTTAAAAATACTGAGAATATTAAAGAAAACCTGGTTGGTCGCGACAATCTGTAAAACTGCTTGGAAACCCAATCGAAAGGTAGTGGGAAAAGCTATTTAACACCCATCGGTGATAAGACAGCTCAGTCTACACTTGATGCACGTTGAACCCACATCACTTTTAACCAGAAATCTCCGCGTCAAATAAATAAAGTTTAGAATATAGTGAAAATAGTGCTGCATAAAAATTGTGTTAAGAATATATGAAGAATTTTTGCCGTTTTTCCAGAAAACGTGAGTAGAAATTGGTTAATTAATTTAAATTAAATATGTATAATAATAGGGCTTCTAATCTGCGTCGAAGACAATTCTAATTTTGAAACAATTCAATTCTAATCGGCTTCTGGATTATTTCTGGTTCACTTATAAAACAATTCTAATTTTAATTCTGGTATAATTATGAGACAATTCTAATACGCTGCTTATTTATGATCCAAAGTCTGAAATTTCAAGTGGTATTTAAGGGAAGGGATTCAAAGCACATGCAGAGAAATATAGAATAAAGCACGAGGTGATTTTTGGAAAGCAAGGGGCAACTGTACTGAAATATTGGTTTGACAAAGCAGAGCATTAGTATTCGATGGAGGACAACAAGGGGGTGTTGATTCACAACACGAAACAAAGCACGTCAGACCTTCCTAGTTTTAAGAAATCTTTTCAATTTAAAGTAACATTGAATATATTAGTTTTCTCACTAATTTGTAAAAAGTCAACAAGGACATTGAGTACGTTAAAACTTACGTAATAATCATAAAAAGGTCTCGAACGTTCCTGATTTTTTTTGTAAAAAGGTGTTGTTTTTGGCGACTTTATATTAAAAGTATATAAAATTTTGGGATAAATAATCCATATGATATTAATTGATTGAAGGGTGTATTTAAAGAATTTCAAAAATTGTAAATATTATTTCCTTTCATTATATGAATGTTGATTGACTTCGTGTTATCAATTCAAACAGGTAATCTTAAAGAGGTGAAAAAGGAAATTGATCATCGCAACGTTGTGCACTTTGTGTAGATTAAAAAGGGCTAGCCGTGGCATAATAATAAAAGTCAAAGATTAAAGTGAGAAACACAGAGCGGTGGCGTTCAGTAGAACGTTTATTACATCAGACTACAACAAGTGTGGGGGCCACTACAGCAAATTTATATGTGGATATATATATATATATATATATATATATATGTATACAGATATATATATATATATATATATATAAATATATATATATATATATATATATATTGCTATGATACTCTCTAAATTATCATGCCCCTTCGTTGTGCGCCTTATTAATTTTGCTATGAACTGCTGGAATTCTTGAACCCCTATGTTGGGCTGTTATATTATTTGCTATGTACTCTAAATTATTCGCGCTCCATCATTTGAACGACCATTTTAATATTTACTATGAATAAACAAGATTGGAATTATCTCCTCCGACGTTGGGCTGTCTTATTAATATTGCTATCAATTCCCTCCAGAAACTTAACTGGATTTTATCTTGAAGCAACCTTGTCTGCCAATAGCAAAATTCGATACGTTACCGCCTTGCGTGTTATCAATTTCCTATTCAACTCGTAGCTCCTCCTTGAACTATTTAAATCTTATGACCTCGGCTAGCATTTATTTGGAATTATTAAATTCAGTTAATTTCGATTTTATATAATGAAACCAATATATTATGTACAGCTTTTGTAAATTATTTGAAATACACTTTTCAATTAGTTAATGTTATAAATTTCATTTATTAAACATCATATCCTATTTACTCAAAACCCAAAGTCACCAAAAAAACCTATTATCCTTATCAACGAAGCGTAGAACGTTCTAAACCTGTTATCATATTACTCACTTTATACTTATGCAACTTCTTTTGTTGACTTTTTCACAAGCATATTATATTAAGCAAATTCAATATTCAAAATAAAAATTTATATAGAAAAATAAAATGTCTTATAACTAAAAATCTGACCTGGTCTATCTTCTTCACATCGACGCTTCCATTTGCATAAAAATTATCTTCCCCCAGTTCAGGATTACATTTAAATTATTGCCATTACCCTATGGACTACCATTATTAATTTATGCACCCCAATTTATTGTCGTTTCATTTCAGACTTATAACTTCTTATCAATCAATTTCTTCAAACTTCGAATTGTATTATTCTTCCCCAGACTTAGAAACTGTATTACTCTATTTTCCCCCGTACTTCAAAATTGTAGTTTATTTTCCCCAGACTTCGAAATTGTATTACTGGATTTTCCCCCGGACCTCAAAATTGTCGTTTGTTTCCCCCGGACTTCAAAGCCGTTTAATCGGCAATTATAGTTTTCATCTTGGCACTTATTTTATCTTTCACTTTTAAAATCATTACGTATTACTTTCTTTCATATCGACGCACTTCGGCCTTTGTTGAGTTGCAAACTGACTTCGTTATCACTATACCTGCTAATATATTATTCCGTTCCCACTCCGTCAGTGGGTATGGGCTAGAACTCGTCGCTTATTTATGACCAATCAAATAATTACATTCAAAGTAGTTTCTGATGTAATTCTCCACGATTCCCAATAATTGTAACCTGTTTGCAGCTGTCTTTCGTTATCAACATGCTGTGTTTTGATAGATCTAATTGCTTTTCCATAAGCAACTGATGCAATTCGACTTATAATTTTCATATCTACATGTTGTTCACGCAATTTTAATCTCCTTTCTTATCAAGAATGGTTAGCTATCTGCACGCATTTACCTATGCTACCTGAAGCTCTATTTAATATTTACTATTTACCTAATGAATGTCCTCCCCGTTTCTACGCTAACTATGCGTCTTCCTATGTTTATCTGCGTTGCTTAAAACTATTTATACTTTATATACAGGGTGTTGACTGCTTACTATCTACAAACTCTCTCCATTTCTCACTTCTTCACTAAATAAATGCGGTTTTCTGCTGCCTATGGTAATTTCTAATTTCTAAACGACCTTTAGTATAAAGTGCACCCTTAAACAACCCCTTATCACAGCATAATATATACAAATTATTAATTTTCTAGAACCTAGTAGAATGTGTATGGAATATTGTGATTCAAGTATTCGCAGAAAAACTCATTAGCGTCTAAAATCGCGGCGTTTATTGCTTCGTAATCTCGTTTTACTTATTCGTGACACGCGCTGTTTGTTATTATTTAACACATATACGATTATTGTGGCGTATCGCTTCTCTCCAACAGTGAATACGAAGATCGTAAATCTTTCTTATCAATTTGTATTACATTTTCTACGTTTTTTGGTATTCCGGCCGCTTCTTGGAATAAATGTTTCATTTATTAATTAGTTTATTTACGCAGTTCTAAATACGTATGACTAGTATTCTAGAGAATTGTGTATTTAAAGTAAATTTCTGTAATCCATAATTATTAATTTAAACTTTAATTGCTTTTTAGTGCAAAAGGGGTTGCATTTTATAGAAAATATTTGCTTTTAACATCAAAACGTGTTTTTAATACACCTATTAGAATTGGGGTTTCAAATACACGAAATTACTGATTTTTATCCAAATGCGTAAAGTTAGTACTATTCTTTGCTATTTGCAGCAAATGAAAAACATTTTTATCAAAAATGTATCGATTACTAATAAGTGAAATAAATAGCTTGTATTTATCTTAAAATGATCGATTTATGTTCGCATTGAATGTGTTTTACGGTATCTTACAATTAATTATTTTTACATATACAACTTACGTTACTTGCTATTTATTTACAATACGCTTATATCATACAGGGTAATTATTTATACACGGGCAATAGCATTTTTCGCTTGTACATCAATGAATAAAAATACGCTTGTATTATACAGGGAATAACCATGAATTTACAGAAATTTCTAGTTTTCCGGATTCTATTATATTTTAGTGGAATATTGCCCTTAGCCAGATGTACAACGATCAATTGCCTGCTGACCGCTATATCTCTGTACCTTTAAAATAATTTAGAATTAACACAATCAAATTTATGCCTTGACCTGCTCAGTGATACCACGCGCAGAGTGAAACGACGATATGATAACGAAGAATTTTTACTCGCTCCTCTCCAACACTCAGTACACCTTAATAAGACAAACGAAATTCACCAAATATTGTATAATGTACTAAATAAGAATTTTGTTATATTACAATTTACAAATACCCGCCCTTTTTAATATCTTTTACTTTTTATAGAACTTTTAAATCAAAATTAAAATAAATATTCCTATTGAATTAGCTCTCTCTACAAAGATTGTACAATTTTACATCTTTAAAAGCAATTAAAGCCAGCAAAGAAATGTATCTTACTACAAAAAGTTTCGTTGAACGTTCAAACAAATATCCCCTTTTTTAACATAATTCTGCGTAGTAACCAAATTTTTGTTGACCTTTTACACACTGTATTTTATCACTTGCAAATTTTAGGTTCACTTCTAAATACATCAATTATTTAAAATTACAAATGCAACATGCTATAAATTGGATAAATAGTTCTGACCTTATGGTTCTGCGGGTTTTTTTTCGTGTTAGAGTTTCCTAGCCCAGAAATAACTCTTCATTGCTGTTCAGTAACTTGGAGTCATTTATTCCGTAATCTAGAATATTATCCAGTGATTTAGTTTCTTAGTTCCTTTACTAATGATTTAGTGTCTTTACTAGCGACTTAGTTAACTACTTAGGGCGGGTTGTATCAATCTAGTTCACGGTAAGTTCAACAAGAACTTGGTTCAACATTAAAAATTCCGTTGTATCGCTACAGTTCAGTCGTGATCCATAGTTTAACTGGGAGTTCACTTGAACGGCCAATCAATGGTCGTTCAACCACTGAACGACGTTCCAATAGAATAATCTAACCTCTAATTGAATATTGAACCTCTAACCCCGAAATATTATTTTCTAATAGTCTTTACGCAATACAACTAATATTATTATAGTAACAAATAATATATACATATTTGATTTGTATTATAAACTTCAATTATACAACTACTAATTACAATTAGGAGGATCTAATAATAACACAAAGAAGAAACAAATAATTTATAACATGCACACCATAATTATTACCATTTGATTTTGATTGACTTTTAATTGAGACGATTTTGGTTGAAGAGTTCAAATTTAATTAATTAGTGAACTTGTAATTTACAGACGAAAATCACACTCTAACTAACCATTGTCTTTATTAAAATAATTATAATCAATTTGTTAACCGTCTACGGCATTCACTTTGTTTATTTCCAAAAGTAAGACATTCACATAAATTTAAATAAATCTGAAACTACAACCAATTAATAAAATACGGATAGGGTGGTAGAATTCCATTGTAGTTTAGGTAAAAGATTATATATTATGAGAATTAAACTACGTTTATTCATTCCTAAAGGCAGTTATCGCAATTTTTATTATAAACAAAAGCAAAACTTTTCACGCACCAAAGAACACAAGGATAGATTTAGTGTAACTCTAAATTTACGCGCTTAAATTTCTGACAAAAAATGTGTTAACCAGAATAGCCAACATCTCCAAATCGTAAGTTAACTGAACCAAACTTGAACTTGCTCCATACAACGCAAAGTAAATTGAACTCGAGTTTCTAATGGGCTTTCGCTTACTTGAACCTTAGTTTAACCGATGTGGATACAACCCGCTCTTAGTGCCCTAAATTAATAAAACTGCAAAATTTTCTATTCATATTAACTATTTCTAGACATACGTTTATTATTAACGGCAAAATTCTATATTCATTTATTATAACACGCACTGTACTGTTTTATATCACTTCACGTTTAAATTCAACTTTTAAAATTATTTACTTTCACTTAAAAATTCTATTTACGTGAATATTTTCTTTCAAATTAGCACAGTCGGCGCTTGCATTATAGAATGATCCTTCTTTATCAGCCTCGTTAATTTTATAGAATCAAATTCCTTTTCAAATATTCCACACGTTCTCATTGGTTCAGTGAACGCTATCAGTTGTTCGTACGTGCACAAGGCGTTTCAATTGTAGTTATTTCCGAAATGTGTCGGATTTTGGATTCTCTAATTTATACGTTCCATATTGCACGTACATCGAAAGGACTTAATTAACAAATTGTATTTTATGTACGTTCGAAATCGCAAGTATTACCGTACCATCGAATATCCATACCTAAGTTAAATATGCTGGTTTTATTAAATATTGTACTTTATATTAGTTCTAAATTGCACGTATTTATTAACTTCTTTATGCAAATGCGTTTAGATTGAAAGAAATTTCATTTCACGGTTATTCTTCTTCAAATATCTTAAATTTGTATTTGTTTTTGAGCTTAAGAATGTTTTTAAATGTTCCAAGATGATTGAATTGCTTCCACAATTATTTATTTTAATTAATGTAGTAAAGTTATTATGAAATGAGCTTCTTTTAATTAATTGTAGCTTGTTATTGATTTTATACCGGGTGATTTGTAATTGTTTTTCTATAATTAGTGAGTTATGTACATTTTTGAGTTTTAACATTTGGTTTTGGTGGTTTATATGATATTTACATGAGGCATTCCTCCTTTGTGAACTTTATATGACCTTAAAAAACCTCTTCATAACAAGTGACATGTACATATTGATTTTTACATTTTTTGTTTTTTACATTTGATACCATTTTTTAGCTCTTTTAACCTTAAACGACACTGGTTTAATTTGCATATAAACAATCAGGTACACACAAATAATTTAACAATATGTTGCTTTTCAAGATAAAATTTGATCAGTGTAGCACTTGAGAGATTGTAGTATTTCAAGAATTATAATAACAATAATGATACTTTTTAATAATTAATATTATATGATTTGACTTTCAAATTTACCATATACCTACTTCAATCTGAGTTACACATGCAAGATCAGTTTCAGATTTCTTGTCTCTATTTTTACTGGAGAACATTTAGGTAAATTACAGAACGCTTTAACACTTGTACGCCATATTTGCACACATGTCACTATAAACTAATACATTCGAAAATAATTCCCATGTCAGACGTTAATTATAAATTTGATAAAATAACTATAAAAATCATTTAGTACAAATATTCCCCAGATTTATTTATTTATTACTTACCTGGATACTTTCTTTTGTGTTCAGCATCTGCGGTTTTAGCAAGTTCAAAATATCTCTTCCTCTCAATTGTGTCAAGTTGCTTCCAATCGATTCCAAGTCTTTTACTAATATCCTTATTTGATTCCTGGGGATGAAGCAGTGCTACTTTCTTTCTGTGTTGATTGGCATATATCATAAATGCATTGGCAGGTCTAGGAATTCTCAATGGTAAAGGATGGGGTTCCTCTTTAATGAAAGAATATATGAGGCTAGAGGATCTATTTATTTACACATGTGAGAAAACAAATTGGGTGAAAAATTCACAATTACAAATAACCGAATGTACATCATAGCAAATGAATATACTGTAAAAACAAATCTAGAGTACGTACATATAAGTATTTTTCATACTTTATTACAGTAATTAGCAAGTTTATGTTTTGAAATCAATGCAAAGTATTAAATTTCAAGTAAACTTTTGTTAGGATAAAACAACTAAATATTAATGGGCACTTGCGTTGTGGAGATAGGCGATTCTTACAGCGAGCATGTATTTACTAGCGAGCGATTTACAATTGAATGTCCAATTCTCTACTACGACTGACCGCTTTATCTTTCGGAGCGTTATCAATTTCAAACTGGCCGTATTAGGAAATTGTAGTATGAATTTATGCACGATAATTGCCGATATGTAAATTTGCCAAACCAAGCACCCTCCATATTGGATGTTGCTATTGAAGAGCATTTGGGCACGGTGGACTTTGGCACACGGGAGTTAAATTTTTGTTGTTTTTAATATAGCTTATGACCATACTTTTAATTCCCACTTACAAAAATGCAGGTTACGAGGGCAAGGTAAAAAGTTCTCGGCCTACAATGAAAGACTGCAATTTTCAGTAAAAAAATGATTTTATTTTTCGACATAATCCCCCTTAACTTCAACACACTTGATCCAGCGTTTCTCCAACATCAGTATTCCTTCCCGGAAGTGAGAGTCTGGAAGACTATGGCTCTCTCAACTTCTTCATTGGACATGAAGCGCTTCCCAGAAACAAATTTCTTCAGGTTTGGAAACAGATAGAAGTCTGAGGGCGCCAAATCAGGAGAATGGGGGGGGGAGGCCACAAGTCGTACTCCAAACATCAATTTTCCCATCGCCAAAGCACTCTTATGTGCAGGTGCGTGTCTTGGTGAAAGATGACTTTTTTTTTTCTTCAAGCCAGGCCTCTTCGCAAATTTTGGCATCCAGCTGGTCAAGAAGGGTGGAGTAATATTGGCCTGTAATTGTTCTGCCTTATTCAAGGTAATCTATTAACAGGATCCCTTTCGCATCTCAAAACACGCTGGCCATCACCTTTCTGGCAGATGCGATCGACTTCGCTTTCTTTGGCGCTGAACAACCGGCTTCCACCCACTGCTTCGACTGCTGTTTCGTTTCTGGCATGTAATGGTGGACCCATGTCTCATCCATAGTGACAAATCGTCGCACAAAATCGCTCGGATCCTTATTGAACCGGCAAATGCGGCACCCATCTTGTGCAGAGCTTTCGCATCATTAACTCTTTGTGCAAGATGTTTCGCACCTTTTCGTCCGATATCCCTACAGCCTCAGCTATCTCCTTCACTTTCACTGGCCTATCGTCCAACACGATATCATGCACTTTTTCGATCGTTTCCGGTGTGATTGCGGTTTTTGATCGTCCTTCACGTGGGTCATCTTTGAGAGACGTGCGACCACGTTTAAATTCAGCTGCCCACTTTTAACGGTTGACAGGGAAGGGGCAGAGTCTCCGTAAACTTTTGTCAACTTCGGATGAATTTCCTGAGGGGTTAATACGTCCAAAACGAAGAATTTTATGATCGCACGATATTCAAGTTTATGCATTTTAAGGAAACACGCATAAGACGTCTGCTTGAAAAAATTCGTGTAAACAAACTACTTGAGATAGCAAGTTGAAACTTGTCATACGAACTAATGACATGTACACGCAAGTGAGAAGCACAAATTTTTGCTGATTGGAACGCCATCTCTGTGTCAGGCCGAGAACTTTTCACCTCACCCCCGTACTGCCGATTTTGGCTGTATTTTTAAAAAAGGTTTCCAAAAATTGCAATGGAAAGTGTCGCTTGATATGACTAAAATAGTCATATCACCTCACGTAGAATATTTTAGTAAGGAATGTAAATAAGGTCAATGTTGATTTACACTTAGTAATTTTCAGATTGTGGGGGAAAATATTTTTAGATTGTGCAGCATAGCCATGGCTATCATTTGAAAAATCAGGAAGTTGATATCTTAAGTTATAGAACTTTCCGGGAGGATTTAGACACCCTCTACAAGTTGTAATATACTTTTGTTTGTCAAACGATTTAATTCCTCTTCAATTTTCAAATGTAACGCAAAGTACAGATCTTGCATGACAAAATTTAGGAGCAACATTTTCTTTCATCCGTAATGTAATTGGAGATCCCGTGAGGGAGAGAGAGAGAGAGATTCTAAACCAGCATCAAAAATATTGTACTTAGTAATTTTTAAACTTTGACTCAATTGTTCATCGTGTCATTGTGAAACAGTTCTGTTTTTATGAACAATTCATTTACATCTATATCAAATTGTTTGACAAACAATTGACCAACTAGTAAAGCTCCATCATTTGCAACAACTAAAAAGCTGTTGAGTGACAATTTTATCGTTTGCCCGTATTTCGGCAACTGCTGCACCAACAGTAGTTATGTAATTTTCAATGTATGGCTTAAGAGAAATATATGTAGTTTGTAATGGTAAGTGTTGTAAGCATATAAATGTTTTCAGGAATGGTGCCGGGACCAGTTCCAGTATCAACTTCCAATGTATGAGGCCGACCCTCCACTTGTGCTGTGATGTGTGCAGGATCTACTTCAAGTATTGCATTTTCCAGTTTATAGAATGGAATAGTATCAAAATCAGTAGCGCCTTTTTGTACATCAAGACCACAATCTTTAATTGTTACTTGTTTGTGCGTTATTAACGTTTGACAAATTTTGTGTTTTTTTTAGTTTCCGATTTTTGTTACATTCCGAATATATATAATCCTTGCATAATGTTCAGTATATAAAAAAACGATGAGTGAATGAAACCCACAGAGATTAAGGTGCCAAACAGACATCATTATACAGGACACTGCATTCATTTATATTACAGTTACATGTTGTTAACAAAAAGAAATCACGCCTCTTTCACGTGCTAGGTATATCAATGGCGTACGCCTCTAACACAAAGGAGGTAGGTATAGTGGCATGGCTAGACAACAACTTGAACTAAATAAGACAATTAACCCCACATGTTTGGTTTATTGTAAACACCCTGTTGACTATGGAATAATAAATGAGAGTCCATGTGATTGACCATGAATTTTTAATATAACCTACAAAGACAAGTAGATTGGGATGGCTTGCTTCATAACAAATTCGTTTGGAATTCAATACCCCGAAGGCTGAAATAATCTCGACTTCAATGGACTTTTGTCACTTGAAGAATAAACTGTAAATAATTGTTTTGTAGAATTAGATACTGTTGTGAAGGTGTTTATGTATGATGGTTGTTGTTTAAAGTATAATTACATGTATAGTGTTACATAGTCAGCGGTGTAAAAAATTTGACATTGTCAGTTGATGGTAAAGTGGAGGAGTATTGTAAATTATTACTCTAGTTAAGAATCCAAGTATGAGGGAATTGCAGATGAACCGATTGTGCAATTTTCCCATGGTTTTGTATGTATTTTGTTATAGAAATATCTCTAGGCCACTAACCAAATATTAATGTAAGTGCATTTAAAATTGTTTTATGCTTATTTGTTCACAGAAATGTTCAAATAATGTTATCTTAAAATAAATTTAAACAAGCTGAGTTGAAATTTGTTTAATTTATTGAAAGAGACAGGTGAGCTTTTGTAAGGAAATCCATATTATTAAGAGAATATTCTGTATTTACAATCCCCTGAGCTACATGTCGTACTGAGGAAATCCTATTAGACTAGACATAGTTGGCGCCCGGGAGAAATCAATAGTCAATCTGGTACACCAAAATAAAAAAAAATTTTGGCATTAGTTTTTAGATTAACAATAACTGATTATGTTGATTGACTATTTATTTTCTAATAGCATGGTTTGGAAAGACTGGAATTAGAAGGGATTGTCTTAAAGTATTTTTACTTTGTGACTGAGCATCTTAGCACTAAATGATATCATGCCTACACTAATATTTAAAATTTTTGTGTTGATGCAAAGATTTAATAAAACATATGCCCGCACCCCACTGTCAACAGCTATCCACGTGTACATGGGTGCACACACATATATGCATGTGTGCATGCAAATCATCAAAGAAAACGGCGTGTCATTGATGCTGGTGGTAATTTTATAGTTTCAGTTATTTAATAAGTTCTCTTTATTATTATTATATCAATGTTGCATAAATGTAAACTACCAAAAGTGTAATGAATATTTATTTCTAATCAATTATTTTTCATAAAACGTACATATTAGCAAGGACGATATCTGGATATATAGATAAGAGATAATAAAACAAAAGAAAAGAGACTTGTTAGATAAGATATTAAAATTTAAAGGAAACAGTTTGCAATTTACGTTATTTAATTACTCTTTAAGTTAGACGCTATGGTATACCTATTGCTCACCAAAGATTTGTATAGCAGGTATATATGAGCTAAAATTATAAATATTTTTATTATGTCAATTTAATAAACAGGTTTAACAAGAAATACTGCAAATTCGAAATCGAACCAGTTGAAGTTACAATTTCAAGTTGTAACATTCTATAAAATTCTTTACATAAAAGCTTGGAAACTTAAAGTCAAAGATGCCAAAGGTCTGACAACTATGTCCTTCAGGGGATGTTTCATCTTGCAATCAATGCAAAGAACCCGAGAATGAGCAAATGCTGATGTGCGACCAATGCCATAAACAGTTTCATTTTGAATGTGTTGGAGCGACACACGAGATCAAATCCCATCCATGAAGCTGTACAGTTTATATAGGTGTACGTTCCGCTGGAAGTCTCTCTAAAGTTCATCACTCCCAAAATGGGTCGACTGTTTTCAAAACGAAAGTTACTACACTTGCAGCGACTTGAAGAGGAGAGGCAAATGCAGCTTACAAGACAAGAAATTGCTGTCAAAAAAAATAGAGAATATCTCGATCGCAAGTACGAACTGCTGGAAGACTTCTCATCAGAAGACAATAATGATGAAACTTCTTCACATGCACGAAGGCGTGTTCAATAATGTGTAACCAAATCTAAATATGTTACAAATACAAACATTCTCGAAAATGAAAAACCTCGAACAAGATCAAATCTCCTTCTGCCCAATGTTTACATAAAATTCAATCAGCTCCAGCAGAGCAAATAAAAATAAACACACCAAAAGTCCAGTTCATTTCACAAACGACAAATTAGTTACGTGCGTAACTGAAAATCAGACAATTTCTCTGTTATCCACACTGAATGTCAAATAATCCAAGCCAATGAAAAGAGCAACAGTTGAACCTGATTTTGCTAGTTATATGCAACCAAATGCACAAATTCGAATGCCCCTTAAACCCACACCACTTGGCCTGCCAGAGGCGTAGTACTGAAAGATTTACCTTCATTCGCTGGTTGCCCAGATGAGTGGCCACTCTATATCTTGTTATGAGTGTTCTACGTTAATGTGTGGATTCTCCAATAAAGAGAATTTAATTCGATTGAAAAGATGCTTAAAAGGCAAAGCATTAGAAGCTGTGAGAAGTCAGCTTCTTTGGCCGAGTTGTATTCCAGAAATAATTTCAACTTTACGAATGTTATTTGGATGACCAGAATTAATTATCAACATGCTTCTTTAAAAAGTACGTTTAGGACCAGCTCCAGAAATTGAAAAATTGAAGACAATTATTGGGTTTGCAGTGTCGGTAAAAAATATGTGCTGTACGATGCAAGCTACTGGATTAAGTGCTGATTTAAGTAACCCAACGTCATTGCAAGAGTTAACTGATAAACTTCCCACCCCAATTAAATGGAACTGGGTGGTAAATAAGCAAGCATACTCAGTAGTTACTCTTATAAAGCTTAGTAACTGGTTGTAACAAATGACTTGCGCCACCAGCGACGTAGTACTGACTGTTGGGTTTTTGATGAACCAACCAAATGCAGGCGTGTGATAAAAGTAAAGGTTATATTATTGCACAGTTAGAAGATACCAGTGATAACAAAAGCCCTTCTATGATATCTGCAAAAAAATACAAATACAGAATTTGCCGATTAGATTATACATCTGCGGAAACCTGCAAAATAATTGTAGGCTTAAATTGCAAGCAAAGGTAAAATGCTGTTCGAGAGCAAAAGCTGTGTCGGTATTGTCTAAAAGCGTATGATAGCTTTCGATGACGTAAAAAAGACGGTGGTAAAAATGGATTTGAAAGAAAACACTTTCCGTTGCTACATAACGATTTGCAACCACAATCTCATCATATGCAGGTCAAATCGTCAGTCGCAGCACCCTCGTCACCTACCATCTCAGGGGTACCAATTACCCAACAGCGCAATTGTAAAACACATCAAACTGCTCAATTACCGATTCTATTTCAAATTGTTCCTGTGACAATCAAAGGGAAAAACGTCTCCATACAAACCTATACATTTCTGGACTACGGCTCTTCTAAGACACTAATTGAAGAAAGACTGTCTAAACAGGTAAGGCTTACAGGGAACGCAGATATTTTGTGCCCCAAAAGTACAGATTGTGGGCCCTACAGAATAGAAGAAGAATCGGAAAGGTAACCTTAAATGTGTGCGGTATAGAAGGCACTAGAAAGACGTTTCTTATATTAAACGCCCATACTGTAAAGACATTGGAACATACAAACCAATCGGTAAATCCTGAAGAGTTAATAGCCTGCTATCCTTATATAAAGGAATACAAAATTCCGCTGCACACTAATGCATGTCCAAAAATACTAGTTGGGCTGGGCAACTGGAAGCTAGGAATGCCCTTTAAATTTAGGGAAGGCACTTTCAATGAACCTATAGCAACTAAAACTCGGCTAGTACTTCGGCCTTGAAAGCATAGGTACTCTAAAAAAACAATAAATACCTTGTTCTAACGGAAGAAAAAAGAATGCTTGAAATACTCTAAGCAACAACCATCTGTAAAGGAAACTTTTTGAAACCGGACTTTTATGAAAATATGACATAAACTTCCTGATAGCTATCCAATGGAAAAGCAATGCCTGATTTGCCTTGAGAAAAAACTGGAGCATAATCTGCAGTTACAGAAAAATCTTGAAACTCAAATAACTGAGTATATAGAAAAGTAAGCAGTATCCCTCCAAAGTTGTCGAGCAATGTGAGCGAGTTTGGTATTTGCCAATATTCTTGGTTCTTAACTATAATAAACCAGGAAAAGTCCGAATAGTCTGGGATGCTGGTGCTGTGTCCAAAGGCATATCGCTAAATACTGTACTTTTAAAGAGACCAGACTTGCTTGTCCCCTTGCCAGCTGTATTGTGTCGATTTCGAGAGGTGAAATTCGCTATCTGTGGGGATATAAGAAAAATGTTCCATCGTGTAAAAATAAGGGAAAATATCAGCATTCTCAGAGATTTCTTTGGTGAGATGGAGATTCTTCAAGATACCTGATATCTTTATGCTGCAAATGATCACATTTGGTGTCACTAGCTAACCCCGTGCAGCACAATATGTAAAAAATAAAAATGTAAACGAATTTTTATTGACTTTTCCCCAAGCTTATGAAGCCATTATAGGAAAGCATTACGTTAATGATTATTGGACTGCGTAGACAATGAGGTTGAACCGATCCTGTTTGCAAAGGACATAATTTATGTGCATGCCCAGAGAGGGTTTGGAATACAAAACCGTTTAAAATTCATCGAAAGTCAGGACAGTCATTGGAGAAAATAAGAGGTATACCGAAAAGAGTTTAAACATATGCTCAGAAGTTAAAAATGATAAGACACTAGGTTTCTTTGGTGGAACAGTATGAGTGATTTATTCGTTTTTAAAATATCTTTGAAAGAGAAGCATTCCCATATCTTAAGAGGAAACAAATGGCCCACTAAACGGAAGGTTTTTGGCATGCTCATGTTAGTTTATGATACTCTGGGTCTACTATTGCATTATCTCGTATATGCAAAAATTTTGTTCAAAGATATTTGGAGGTCTTTAATTGGGTGGGACGACTATACCACTGATTAACAGTTGGGCAAGTAAAATACCTGGTTAAAATATTTGCCAGATATAGAAAATATTGAAGTTAAGCGAGGCTATATAAGTAATTTAACATATATCGATAAGGAGGTAGAGCTATATGCATTTGTGGTGCAAACGAAAATGCTTATGTTGCTGTATGCTACTTTTGCATATCTGATGGTGCCAATACTGAATGTAACTTGATAGCTGCAAAAACAGGAGTAGCGCCTCTCAAAATGATGTCAATTCCAAGGTTGAAGTTTGAAGCGGCATTGTTAGGTGCACGCCTTACAAAATACGTAGTTGACTGGCATTCTGTTTAAATTGTACGAAAATTCTTTTGGACTGACTCAAATACTGTACACAGCTGAGTAAATTCAGATCACCACTGTTATAAACAATTTGTTGCATTTAGGGTCAGTGAAGTACTAGAGTAGACAGACGCCTCTGATTGGCGATGGATCCCATCAAAATTGAATGTAGCCGACCATAGTACAAAATGGCAAAAATCGCCAGACTTTTCCAGTACAAGTCAATGGTTTAGGGTTCTTGATTTTTATGAAATAGCCACGATGAGTGTCCAGTTAGAACAACAGCCATATCTGGTCAAACACAAGAAGAACTGAGAGTTGATCTGATACACCAAAGGGTTTGTTATCTGCAGATAATCGACACGAACAAATTCTCCAGTTGTAAAAACCAATCTGCACAATGACCAAATGTTTAAAATCTTAAAATTCCACTACTAGTCCAACCACGATAAATAACAACTTGCTGCAACAATATCATTACTTGAAGACAGAAAACATGATATACAGGCAAGCACAGCGTTAAGAGTATCCTAAGGATAACGATATTCTTGAACAAAATTCCGCTTGTGCTCCAAATGAAATTCAACAAAACGACAAATTTTATTACTGAAAAAAATTACAACACTAAACTTATTGTACAGTTTTACCATCATAAACTTCATGATATGAATCATGAAACAGTCTTAAACGAACTTAGACAAAAATTTGTAATTCCTTATGTCAGAGTACTTTTAAAATCAGTAGTGAAAAATTGTCCAAAATGTATAAATGATACAGATTTACCGTCACAACCACATGTAGTTGATCTACCTTTAGCGTGACTATCATTGTTTTTAGACCATTTACATTTGTAGGGATGGATTATTTTGGCCCGATGACGGTTGTACATTGTAGGAAAACCAAGAAGAGATTGGGAGTACTTATAACATGCCTAACTGCATGAGCGATAGGCATTGAAGTGGGTAGTTATATAACAGCCGATTCTAGTATTCTTGCCCTGCAGAATTTCATAACATATCGTGGGAACCCAATGAAATTTATAGCAATCACGTAACTATTTTCATTGGCACAGAGGAGATAAAACAAGCACTTTGAGAACTGAACCAAGAAAAAAATGATAGATGAATATACAGGCACCGATACACGTTGGGAATTTTATTTAGGAACAGTAGATAAGCTACCTTCGTACGAGCACAAAAAACCGGTTTTCCCCATGTTAAATCCCATAAGGAGGCTCAAGGTCGGTTCTGGTCATTTTTGCCAGACACAAAGGTCATTTACCCCGGGCGATGCTGACCTAACCTATCAATTTTTCCTTTTATCTAACCTAAGTCCACACAAGTCCAACTAACCTAACCTAACACCAGACAACACCAGCTAACCTAACTCCTGACAAGTCCGCATCCAACCTAGATCGGAGGAAATTTCACCCTATGTGGTAATTTCACCCTATGGGGCAATTTCACCCTATGGGGCAATTTCACCCTGATGGAGATAAATTCAAGGAACTTTGCCATTAATGCACCCTACAACCAGACCTAAATCCGATTATGCAATAATGAAATAGTTTAATATTATTGCAATATCACAAAAGTTATACGTAACAACCAATTTTAAATAAATTGTCTTTGAAACTTAAAATGGATGTTATGACTAAGTTTTATCATTACAGTGGTACCATATCTGGTTGAACCGAGAAACAGCGCAATTAAGTTGATGAATCGATGTGAATTGGTGTAGCTCCGACTCCCAGCAAGTGGGGTTGGACCTGTCTGACCGCAGAGTAGTCGTAATAACTGTCTTTGTAAATTTTGGTATCTATATCAGTTTTCGAGTTAGAGGTCTTGGTATAAAATTTACAATTTTATGTTAACATTTTTCTAAGTCCAAACAACTAAAAATTTTGGCAAGTCTCAAAATATTCAAAATGGACATATCTCAGGTGTATGTTGGATATAGTTTGGATGTATGTCGTACGGATGCGAAAGGAGGAGAAGGACAAAGTAGGGTGGAGGGTTTAGGCTAGTTTACGTTGTTTGGAGTTAGATTAGTTGGTGTTGTATGAAGTTAGGTTAGGGTAGTTGGACTTGTTAGGAGTTAGGTTAGCTGGTGTTAGGTTAGGTTAGTTGGATTTGTGTGGACTTAGGTTAGATAAAAGGAAAAATTGATAGGTTAGGTCAGCATCGCCCGGGGTAAATGACCTTTGTATCTGGCAAAAATGACCAGAACGGACCTTGAGCCTTCTTATGGGATTTAACATGGGGAAAACCGGTTTTTTGTGCTCATACGAAGGTAGCTTACCTACTAGGAACTAAGTAAAGTCATCTAATTGTGAAGGACATTCAGCTACCCCAGAGATGGGATCTTATTTGAAAACCCTTTATGTTACAAGGTAAATTAAGTATGACGGAATTAATGTGCTTCAGGATATTTTTAAGCAAAGTAAATATGAGGCGATAAAATTTAGAGTACCGAAGTAAAGGAGATTTATGTGGAAAAAGCGTCTTCCCTATAGAAATATTATCATAAGGAATTGCTCTGACAGAGAAAAACCTTTAAGGGTAAGTATTAATGTAATGTAGAATTTTTATATTTCAGTTAATTTAGTTATTAATTTTTTGCCTTATTATTTTTATTTTAAACTTCTTTTTCTTTTCTATTTCTTCCATAGGAACTCGTTCCTGCACCTCTGTAGTTAGTCGGTGCACCCTTATATTGTTACAAGGTTCCCGTCCTTTCAGGGCAAATCAAACTTAATTCATTTAACACTCATTTTACCTGTGACAGAGAATAAATTGCAGACAATGCCCCAGTGTAAACTAAATTGAAAGTTAAAACTTTTTGGAAATGTAACATATAGGCTCTAAAATAAGCATGCTTATTAAAATATGCATATAATGTCATTATTATAATTTTCATTAATATTCCTGTATAAAAAATTGCGATGCTGTAAATAGTAAGAATAAGACAATAAAGCTGAAATATTATTATTATCATACTATTTTCCCGTAAATGTTTGTTTACAAATCGCATTAGTCTCTGGAAATATTAATAATTTTGCATTACTCAAACCTTTGTTTATATGTAATATACAGGGTGTTTGCTAATTAATGGTACACATTATAATTTGAATAAGGGCCGCTATACTTGCGGCCATGTTCCCAATGCTTCACCCGAAGGTACTACATTGGGTTTAAATGCGAAAATAACTTGCTTCTAATGAAATCTAGCTTCAAAATTAATTGATCCTAAATAGAAACCTAACAAACTAAAACAAAAACTAAAAATAAGGTTTGAATAATGGTATCCCTAGCTTTGATTTTGGAGTGTGTCCGATCAACAAGACACACGCGAAAGTAAAAAGTGAGGGATCCGTAATACAGGATAGCAGTTGCCAGCTCTGCTTACCGGTGTAACCTGAAGGGTCGACCTAAAACTATCCAAAGCTAGCTAACTAATTAAAAATGGATTCAAATTTCTAGGCATTTGTCAAATATTTTAATAGTGAATCCAGCTATTTTGCCTGTTCTATATATTTACAAATTCGTCCTGCCTGGACTAAGTAACTTAGCCTAAATCCTTCCATAGCTTTCCCTAACTGATTTATATTATAATTACAATCTTCTCTATTACATTCTTCCTTCCTATAAAATGCTGCTACCAAAAATGGAGGCAAAACATCAGAAAAACAATTCGAGCCCCAAAATATATTACATGCAAATAAGTACAATCGTCACAATTTTATTCCTACCTAGTATATAAATTTCTCCAGCATCCGAAGATCTGGTCGTCTTCTTACGTCTATTGATATGTTACGGCTAATGAGAGATGGATAGCAATTGTTAAAGTTTGGTGGGTATGCACTAAACGTTCTGGGGGGTCACTATCACTATCACTTAAGTCCTGGAGGGATGCGCGGTTTCACTCTATTTTATTTCTTTATTTAAATTAATGAGAGTTTTTGATTTAGTTTGTTTTTATTTATTTATGTTTTGATTTATTCCTGATATTCCGCGCATTTAAGGAGAGACAGTGATTGTTTTAGTGGTGTGAAGATCTGTTGTGCATATTAGGCTTTTGGTTAATTATTATTATATATATATATTTTTTAATTTTTTTTTATTTTTTTTTAATACAGGTTTTGGTTATACCATGCTTATATCCATTACTCATGCCATGTCAGAATCAAAAAATTTTCAATCCTCTCCCACCCCTTCTGATTTACGTGCGGTTATCACCGTCCAATCTCGTGACCCTTCCTGCAAATTCTTTGAAGGCTGTCCAGAATGCCTCCTGGTTAGTCACATCCCCAATTTCCTCTAAGCTTTTTGGCCATGCGACCCCTACCACAGTTAATTTCAAATCAGCTAACCCTCGATTTGCCACCTCGAGTGGACAGTAAAAGAAAACGTGCTTTGTACTTTCTGTGTCCTCACCGCATTCGCGGCAGTCGTTATCGGTTAAACCGAACCTTTGCAAATACACCTTCAGGGCGTCGTGCACTGAAATCAGTTGCACCATTTTATGGTCGAGCTTCACCCTGATCTTATATCTAGCTACAATACTCGTAATGAATTTGTGGGTCAACCTGCACGTGGCAGCATTGCTCCACCTCTCTTCCCATTGTCGGATTGACCTTTCGCACAGCTTTCTTTTAATCAGAGACCTCGTTATCGACGAATGTGATATCCGAAAATCGCCCGTCACGGCCTCTTTAGCTAGTGCATCAGCCCTATCATTGCCTGTATTACCATTGTGCGACCTAACCCAACAGAACTTTAAATGTCGAAACTGAAGCGCCGTAGTGCTACCCTCCAGACGTCTGCTAAGAGGTCTGTTGAAGTGTTCATGTTTGTCAAAGCCGTAAGCGCTGATTTACTATCGCTGATGATGTAATACGCGTTTCTACCTGTGCGATTTACCACATAATCGATAGCTTCCTGTATAGCAACCAATTCACACTGAAAGGTAGTGCTCCAGTTCGCGAGTTTGGTCTGAAACCAAAACACTTCTCTTTCCTGTCTATACAGGACAAATGCCGCGCCTGCTTCTCCATCGTCCATCCGCGAACCGTCTGTGTAAATCCTGATCCCTACTGCGTCCCCATCACCTTCGACAAATTCGATACCTCTAACATCGATCGGGTGTCCTAACTCTGACACGACAATTTTACTCTCAGCTTCCCTATTTGCAAGATTCATACTTCCTATAATTTCTTGTCCTTTCCCTGTATTAACTAATCTCCTATCTCTGATCTCCCTAACAACATATTCGATAGGGAGAGTCCTACTGGTCACCAGAACCGCCTCCGTGGTGGTCCTGTATGCCCTCGCCACCTTGAGCATGGTTATGCATTGCACGCTCGTCAGCTTTCGAGTTTCCTTTACTTCACAACCTTCCGCCCGAACGTATGCTGCGTACAGCATCGCCGGCTCTATTGCTCCGGCGTAAATTGTCCTAAACAATTCCCCCTGAAACCCCAATTTATTTTCGCCTAATTAATGGGACACAGCAAAACTGCACATCCCTCAAGTAAAAATATTGAGATTTGGTCAAACTTACTTAAGTCCAAAAGTTGATAATAACCGAGATACAGGGTGTCAAAGTTTTAATTTGCATTTTGTTTTTCTTAATAATTCAACAGGATGACAACGGCACAAAATTACGATATTTTCTGATGCGAGAAATTCAAATTCATTCTTAGTTTGGATTCTACTGTAGGCGCCACGTACGGTATGTGAAATCTCTTAAAATGACCTAACGTTTTGTGTCATGGCGTATTTTCCATCTTCGTTACGCAAAAAAGATACCTTGTAGATGTCTGTCCAAGTGAAGGTTTTCCAGATATCTCTGTATCAATGATTCAGTACACATTTTTAAATTCCCAAAAGCAAAAATCTTTTTTTAAGTAGGCTGTGACTAAAATAGATGCAATAAAAAACGCTACACATTTAGTTAATGTCAAACTTAGCTGGTGTTTGATGACATTTTGTGTTTTATGGGGTTTTTGAAAGATTTTTTATAAGTATGAAATGTCCAGGCATAACAAGTTTTCTAACAAAGAGGTGTGAGATATGGTATGTGTATATGCACAAGAAAAATTTAATAGACAAAGAGCCACAAAGGCATTTGGTAATGCATCCTTAACCGAGACAGACAGATTAAAAATTTTTAAGAATCTCTATGACTAACTGAGAGAAGCAGGTTCTTTTTGTTGCTAAGAAGATTCTGCAGAACGCTCTAAAACTATAGGTACTGTTCAAGAAGAAGAAAATCCACATAGTGGAAAACACTGAATTAAGAACAGGACATCTGGCTGCGAGAACTGGTGTAGGCAAGTCTACTGCTTGCAAAATTTTTCATGAAGAGGAACGTATTCATTTTACTTCATGCTAGTACAGAACCTACCGTCAGCCAGGCTGACATTTGCTCATTTCAATCGTATCCAGCACAACGCTGACCCACTGCTTTTAAACTAAATATTATCTACAAATGAAGCAATGTTTACAAGTAGAGGTGCTTTCAACTTTGGAATAAACATGTGTGGAATTTAGAAAATCCGCATTTACTAACCGAATGTCATTTCCAAAGTGAATTCAAAATTAAAGTTTGGTGTGGCGTTGATAATCATCTATTGGGCCCTTTCAAATTACCTCCTAATTTAAACGATAAGATACCTTAATTATCTGTAATCCCACTTACCCTAATGTTTTGATTACTTTTCGTTAGAAGCCCCGGCACACTTTTCTACACTTGTCAGAGACAACCTAAATAATCAATTTCATCATCGCTAGATAGGCCATAAAAGCCAGATGCCTTGACCGCTTCAGAGCCCCGATTTAGTTCTGCTTGAAATTAGTTTATGGGGATATGTACAGTCGATCGTGTATAAAAAATCAGTAAATACTCAAGAAGAATTATGGCATAAAATTGTAAATGCTGTGAATCGGTTACATGACGATCAATTATAATTTCAGATAAGATGATCATCCATCAAACAGGTTGTCAAATGTATCGAAGTAAATGGTAATCACTTTGAATATTTATTGTTGAAAGATGTCCTCTTTTTTTATTAAATGGTTTCGTTTTTGTGTTATTGTTTTCTTGTTGTTGTTGATGAATTATTAAGACACATAAGAAATGAAAATTAAAACTTTGATACCCTGTATCTCCGTTATTATCAACCTTTGGACTGAGGTATGTTTGGTCAAATCTTGTAGCAGTGTAAAATCCTGCTAATATCATTATAGGTAGGCAATCCTAATTACGTAGCGTATACATCTATGGTAGTATACAGTTCTATTGCGGGTAGATCAAGTTAGAACGGAGTAGGGATTCGAGATCCGACGGCGATACTCGAAGTCGTCTCGGTTTTCTGGTTCTTTTTGATTTGAACTTGCAAGCATGATGGTGATTCGAGAGATCGGTTTCTTAGGAAGAATTTTTGCAAAGAAGCGAGTTTGGTTTAAAAAGTGTTACCTTAACGAAACTTACAGCAGGCTAGTGGTAGGTGAGATTTCTTTTAAATAAAATTTTGCTAATGAAGTATTACAAATTTTTAGCTGTCAGTTACGGCTGAAAGAAATAACTGTAGTTATTTTAAAAAATTAGATGACTAATGGTACCGTCTTGAACGAAAGAGGTTTCCCCGTTATCTAATGGCGTTGGCATAAATTTGGATTTGAGTAAAAGGAAATTCATAGGAAGCTGTACCATTCGAATTTAAACAAATAACAGGTGAAGAATCTACAAGTGCGAGTTTGGAGAGCAAAGGTTGCTGATACTTCATAATTCCATGGTCATTGCAAGGGTCAAGTCGAGTCAAGGACGCAGCTGGGGGTTATGTTTGGCTGATTGCATCCAGATGATATTGGTTTTCCTACAAATCATGTAATTAGGTATTTATGACCTTCTTATCTGATCGGGTTTGGAACATAATTTATCTAAACAAAAGTGTAAACTAAAATAATCTTTATCGGTAACTTACCCTATGATTTGTTGTAAACATTCCTGGAAGTTCTAAATTAATTCTATTTTAAAATTGTTAGTAAGTTACCTGATGCCTGCTAGATAATTTTAATACCGGTATCAGGCCACATTTACTTGAAATTAAATTTGAACTATAATGACCGTTATTTAAATTGAATTTCACTTTGAAAATATAGCAACTTTAAATAAAGTGCTTTGTATAAATATTTTGTATTAGCAAACAGTGTAACACTGATGAGGTTATGAGCTCAGACACTTATCGGCGCATTTAAATTAATTGTAAATAATTTAAGGTAATTTAATTTTTTCAATAATTGTATATAAAATTTTGACTTGTGAAAGTTTAAGTCAGTTGTATATAGTTTTGCTGCTTGAATATTTCTTAAGGAATTAATGTGAATCTTGCTTATTTGTACATACCTCTTCTTGTACATATATTACGAAAACATTAGAAATACTTTGCCTTCCAATTGTTTATTTATTGAACTGGTGTGTTCGTGACTTAGTGCATTCAATGGTACCCTACTGTGTTAAGCTATACAGGTCATCCCACCCCTGAAGAAGCTATTAGACGTTTTATGCTCTTAAATTATTATAGCTTAGGCTATGTTTTTGTAAGCAAAATTAGTGTTTTGTTTAGATTCTGCCCATACTTAGGGAGACAGAGTTTGCAGCCAGTGTAGCAGTCCCGAGGTATTAGATATATTTTTTGCTCCCTTACAGATAGGTGTACCAAGGAGTAGACAATCTCTACATTTTTACCGAAGGAATCTGCAGTTTTGCTATGTACCATTAATTAGCAGACACCCTGTACAAACAAAATTATACCGTAAAGAATTTGAGGTTATAGTTTATACTCTCCTTTTCTGACCATCTTTCAATTTTATGAAAATGGCAAGGTTGGATTTTAAACAATGTGTAGACACATGAACACCGAAAGGACTAAATCACAGGTTTCAACAGTAGAGAACAAAGGAAAACCATTTCAATATATAAGTATTTTAAAACGGATTTGAAAATAATGCAGAATTGTCAGTGCAGTGTGGTCAAATTTAATTTGGTATATTGTGAATTTTAAGTATTTGTAAACATAACACCATTTAAATGATTAATACTGGTTTAACAAATGACACGTAGCTCTAATATACTACATGTATTGTTTTGGTTTTATATCTATTAAATACAGATAATAATTATAAGTCAAGAGGTCAAAATCAACAATTAGTAAATTGTATGGAGTTTTCCTTAAATATCGAAGGAATATTTTCTTCAATTTTTACAAAAAGTAGTCCTCTCATTTTACGCAACTTGTTACATCAATGTACCAAATTCTAATAATTAAGTCTAAAACTTACTATATAAATAATATAATTCAGTAATGAACACTTTACACACATCACAATTCAAACAAAGTATTATAAATAGATTCCAAGGTTTAAAGCCGATTTCGTCCACTTTTAAAAATTAGTAAATGTTGTAAAGATTTATCATAAATTCTTGATCTAATATCCATTTTTAATAATTTTAAAATACAGAACTTGCATTCACTGGTTGCAGTGGTAGACCTAGATATTAAAATAAATGAAATATATACATTCCAACTTGAGCAACTTTCAGTAACACTGCGTTTTCGATGTTCCGGTTTATATTTACACAATACATATATTGGTCTGGTAAAATTTCAGTCATGATTGAAGGACGAACACATTATGTACATTTTCTTGATATGGAAACATTTGTAATACTGTATTCACTTTTAATACGTTTGCTACTGACATGCAATTTGAAAAAATTAAATATCAGCTGCAAATATTCAAGAAAAGATTTAATATTTACTGCCGGTAAGTAAAGCTGTAATTGTGTCCAAAACTAATAAATTCATAGTGGTAAAATTATTGATATTAAACGCAGTTTGTGTTTCATGGTTATTGTCGATCCCCTTCCACTTTCTAAGTCAATATTAATATAAAAGGCAAATACTTTGGTTCTATAAATTAATAAACTGACAATATCTTGCTGCTTCAGTTATTAAATTATTACATTTATAATCTTTAATTCTGAGCGCTTCAGATTTTTAATTTTAAACGTAAACATGTAGTTCATAAACGTAGCACGTAAAATACTACGGTTTTCTAGAAGACTGTATGCCTTAAGTTTTGTCATCTTATTATACATAGATTGTTGCTAAAATATTATTTTCTGTAACCATTTCACTATTTCCTCCAAAGAAATAGCTTCAAAACTTATTACGGATATACTTTTTCTCTACCATTACAGGTGAAACTATTTCAATTTTGCCTTGCCCTAAAGGGGTGGGGACCCCGTAACAATAAAAGGGGTGTGTCGGCTAACTAAAGATAAATGCAAAAAAAAATAAAGAAACAATAAAAAGCCACAAAGCTAATAAATAACAAGATTGTCAACAAAAATTCTGCCTTAAATTACCACGTATCCTGAAAGGTCCTATCTCTGTCACTATCAAGGGGCACCACACAGTCTAATTTTGTACAGTGTATCATATGGTTTAGGAGCATGTGGTTTGGTGTTTTCCACAAAATGCAAGCATCTCAAGATTATCATAAACCTGTCCCTGCCCATAGCGGAAGAAAAAAGGGAAGGCTGAAATATATATCCTCTTTTTCCAGTAACCTTGCATTCGATTTAGTGTTGTTGCTCCCATGTGTAAAAACAAACCAAAAAAATAAACGCATTTCCGGTAATGTACAATCATGCCAACATGTGAATTGAATCGAAAAGGAATAATTCTAGAGCGTAGCGATTTATTTCTCAAACAACCAGTGCGAAAAAAATTCGTCGCCCACCAATAACTTGAAATAATCAATTGGCGTGGTTCCTGTAACGAGAGTGTTGTGTTTCAGGTAAAAATGTATACCATGTAAAACCGCAAAACAGAATATTTTAAAGTATTTCTTATGATGCAGCAGTTTTTTCAATTCTCTGGTTGTAGTAAATGGAAACATGTCAGGTTTACTAGCAGTTGTTGGCCATTTTATTGGATCGTCGGGATGTAGACTAGTGGGTATATTCGGAGATGTACTAGCTGTGGGTAAAATCAAATCATCAGAAAGGACCTCATCTTGTTGGAACAGCCTCGTCTTCACCTTGGGAACTTATGATTTCAACTTGCTCAATATCGTAATCACTGGCTTCAAAATTATCGCCTTCAGAATTCACATCAGATAATTCATCATTTGAATCCAATAAATAACTTTTAATCTCTTTATCAATAAGAGGTCTAATATCTACGCATTTTCTTACGTTTTTGTGTTATTTTTGCACCTGAAGAGCCTGCTTGATTTAAAATCCCTTGCCCACTCTAACAAATAAAGTTTTACGGTTTTAGAATACCTAATTTACATGCTCCCGATGCAACAAGCTGTGACTGAGCTACTGAACATATGTTTAAACTTTCATATCACAAGACTCAAATTCACATAATGCAGGTTTAGTAGGAATGACACGATTACGCGTCATCAGCACTGAAAGGGTTAAGAGAGCTACACAATAAATTTGTGTGGAAGTCTAGGGTGTACACATCCAGTTAATAAAATGTGTGCTTAATGGAAATATATTTACATTGAAGTAGCAATACAAATTGTCGGTTGCCACAAATCCGTTCATGTAAAAGAAGTGGTCACTTATTAGATGTCAGTTTAGGGAGGTTTCACTGTGTTGAATAAAATGTTATTTATTCAGAAAAGTATACAAATCAAAAATCATTGTTCGTTGTAATATATGAAATGCTACTAATTAAGTTTCTCATGGATTAGTTATTTACTTACGCATATCCCTTTTACAAATCAAATAGCTCGTTGCAATTGTCTTTTCTATGGAATATAGTTGCGTTCTTTAATCAGGAACCAATTAATTTTATTACAGTTTGTATGTACAAATGATTTAATATTTAATTTAAATATTCATTCTTATTTGTGATGAATGAGCTCCTAAAATATTCACAATTCTATTGTGCAAGTTTTCTAGCATTCATTCAGCTATTATTGAGATCATTAGCTAGTTACTAATATAAACATTGCACATGCTTGTCAGTAAGCATGTACAATAGCTTCACATTAGAAAATGGAATGTGTTCGTGGTCGGCTTTTTCGATTACAAAGACAAGAACACTTCTTTCTTTTTGAAGTAGAAGTGTGGTACAGCAGAGCATGTCTTTGGTGGAGATACTCTCGTGCATGCTAGAATGGATGATCATCGTCCTCTACGTGTATATAGTTGATCTATCTACTACAGTATTATATCATAAAATATGTTTAAGTAAACTTTTCATGTAATTAACAAGAGGATGTTATTTGATTTATTAGTAGCACATTTTATTTTCAATGCAAACGAGTGGAATGGACCATATTCAACAGTTATAAATGTTCAGCTTTGTATTTCTTTGATTAGATTTTTCCGTAGTATATGAAATATGCTTATTAATGCAGGTATATTCATACTATCTGCACATAAGTTCAATAGGTATACAAGAATGAAAATGCAGTTCTAAGATAGATCCCTTGTGAGGTACATAAGTGAGTGTAATTTCTTAATTAAAAGGAATTTGCATTTCTTATAAACTTAGACAGGTGTAAGTCCCATGAATTTTGATTAGAATTTCGAGTACAATGTAGTACTTAAAATTTGTAATTGCTAAATTAAACTTCATTAAGGATATCACATGTATTTTGCATTCAGTCGGTTAAAGTTCAAATAAATGTTTTTATAAGTTAGAATGGCGTGCTAATTTGAGATGTCTACTTTAAGTTAATTAAAGAAAGAAATTGCAGTTTAGGCTGATAAAAATGTGTTGAAATTGTTAGCTGGGCTAGCACGAAGATTTATGCCACAATATATATCAAATATTTAAAAGATTCAATTGCTGAGAATCTCGATGCCAATGTATAACTCAAAAAAGTCGAAGTTGTTTGGATTTAAAACCCACAATGTTTATAATTAGATTTACTAAATATTGTCACTGTGTGTGTACATTTTAAACACTTAAGAAATTGCTCATACTCCTGAAACAAAATAAAGATACTTCGGCTAACTACAGAGTGTGGAGTAGGTCCCTATAGATGTAAATAAGAAAATAGAACAAAAAATTCAGAAAAGGTAACAATTTACTATGTACAATTTCGAGCTACATTACCAATAACACTTACCTTGAAAGACTTTCCATCATTATCAAGTTTATGGGCATGAACTCGTCTTACCTAAACTAATAATCATGCGAATGACGAATTATCCTTTGGAATCTTTATTACATTACCCGCTTGATGATATGGATTTTCTTTTACAAAATGTCACCTGCAGGTTTGAACAAATAAAACAATAAATCTCAACTCACAACAACACCTAAATCTATTTCATACTAACATTGTTTTATCATTCCCGTGGACAAGTAAGCATATGATAATTTTAAATTTATTTACATTAATATTAACGCCGGTGACCTACCGATATTCCTGTAAACAAATACAGAACGGCAACTTCCATTATCAGTTCATCTGCAATTAATCATAACCTTGATCCTTAACTACAATAATTTGCAACACACTCCTAATTTGCCATTAATGTGCAATGTCCAGATGTTATACCTCTAAGATTTAACACTATACATTTATCCATAATTTATAGAACAATCGTCATACATAAATGCCACCAAAAACAACATCTAATTCTAATAAAGTATGATTTACAGTAAAACCTTCAAGTGACTACAGAAGTCCTGGTGCTATGAATAAATGAACTAGTTATTTGAAGCTTCTTTCCAAATTGTCTTTGTTGATAACCAAACCGTTCCATGAGTGTTGTGGGTTCTGTCGAAAATCCAGGGCTCATCTTGTTAATGTCCGTTTACTTTTTCATAGTCAAAGGGGTTACTTGTCTACTAACTATTCCCTGTTCACCGACACATGTGTCTGTGTTTATGACTCGCAACTCACCGATTCTATTTTTTGTCGGATGTAATTATTGTCATTTACCTTCCACTTCATCTTGCACCCAGGGGTAGGGAGCTGGTTTTCTAAACACGCGAATCAAGCGTGAACTAACATGGTACTATTATGCAAAAGCTAAGTGTTTGTGATTACTGTATTATTCTTGCAGTTTCAAAATAGATATATTCAAATCTTGTCACTTTGTATTCAATGCTATAATTAATTATCACAAATTTAATATTGGTGGATGTCAATACCACACGTCTGTGGTTTTTTCTACATCGTATGAACATTGAGGCATATTTGGGGTTTCATTTGTATTGCAACTATTTAACATTGAATTTAACTGAGATTTATAAAAGCTCGTTTATAATTGTTCATGGTTATTTACTTCATAATTCTAAATCTTTGTCTAAATAACGATTTCGTTGCGAAACTTGATAGAAATAAATATTTTGTTTGCTCCTTTGTGATTTAATTTATGAATCTGAGTTCCTTGCTAATATGAATTTTGCCATAAATAACTTTCTGATTTCATGGTTTGAGTTTATTGTGCGACACCCTGCATTCATCGCAAATTTATTACATTGTATGACTCAAAGTAACTTTCATTTTAGCTGTTTTTATTGTTGCAGTGCATGTATCCTCCTGAATGACTCGTGCACTATCTCAATATTGTGATAAATTGTACCAACTTATGTTAACAAAATTCATTTTTTATTGCTTTAATTATACAACTGCCCTAATTAAAATTATACTTTCTAAAACCAAACGAATTGAAACATCACATTTAATTAATATTAGCTATTCACAAAATCCATTATACAGAGTGTATCAATAATAATTTTGTCCATTTAAAATTAATTTTCCTCTTTACACATCTGGTTTCTATTTCCCATAATGCCAATGAATTAGTAATATATTATGTTCTCAAAACGTTATTTTACTTTCACACGTTAACTAATTTTTGAGTTTTTCATAATTTACTTCACTCTCTAAGAAATATTAGGATGCATTGGTTGAAGGCAAAAGTATTTTATTTTTATTTTGATTGGTAGTAGCTAAAATTTCATTAAAAGTTAAAATTTCTTAATATTTGTTCAGATAATTTGGAAACGTGTACCTGGGCATATCAATTCAATTGACCTGTCTACAAAAGTTAGGACTAAGCGATTTACTCTAGTTACATTTTACCGTCTGAAGGGTTAGGTAATCATTATTTTCACTGATAGATGTGTCTATCAGAGTCTAGAGATTCTCTTCGGAGGTGAGAAAGTTAAATTAATCCATTTGATTGCCTTAAATCAAACTATTAATATTGTGATTTAGAACAACTGATGTAGTCCTTGCAATGGCATTAAACATATCGCGGTTATTACAAATTAATATCACTCTCACAAAAGTTTTGTTATTAAATTGGGCAGCCATTTGACAGTAAAAGTCAGGTTTAAAATGCCTAAATACCCACGGAGAAAGAATACAATTTACTTGATACTAAAGTCGTAAGCGAGAAAAATAATTTAAATACAAAATTGTGGCTTTTGGAGATGAGAACTATTATAAGAATTAAATAGATGGAATATATCTTGGAAGGTCGAAAAAAAGATGCTAATGGCATTCGTAGTCGTAAGGTATTAAAATTATAATTCCTATTTTATTAGTTTTATTAGTTTAAGTAAAGTTTGATTAACATTTTTGCCATAAATTTTACTTCTGGTTTATTAATGTAATAAGAATAAATAGGTATATGATATTCCATAGTTTTTTACCTTTTATAACTTGGAAGGTATTAAAACTTTTTAACTGTAGGTAATTTCACCCAACCAATTCAAGTCAAAGCTAAAGTAAGCAAACACGTTTCCAAAAATAAACTATAAAGATTTGTGTAACACTGCTTATTCTAGAAGCAGATTGCCGAGGGTAAGAAGTGTCAATTGTGTGTGGTTATGAGAATTCCTTTTAGGTATCATTTGTACTCATATGTACTCCGATTTAGACAAGAATGCTGGTGGCTTTTGATTTGGTGTAAACTTGATGTAAATCATGCTCATTTAACGATCAATTATTTCTCCCGTTTTATCCTTTAAGCATTGCCCAGTTGAGGTAGTATTAGTTCTCCATATATAAATCTCATTTCAAATTCACGAATCTGTTCAATTTTAAAATTTCTTTTTAGTATAACTTCAATTGCAATTGGAAAAGTGCATATAAGAAGTCTTAACCATTTTTGAGATAGCCATGAGAGGCCCAATTTTAGTATAAATTACCTAAAAATAATATTCCAATTAAAACCTACACCAGCCACAACTATGACAATGCACTTGTTACGTACAGTTTTGGCCTCAGAAAACCTAGCCGGTAATCCACAGAAAAACGCTAGAAATCCTGGTTTGGTAAAATACTGACAACGTCGACTGTAATAACAAAAATGGTTGCCAACTAACTGAATGAGGCGGGTGGTGTAAGTATTTGAAGACGGTCCCAGAAGGCTAACTGGTGTGAAATGTCTTTATAGAAAACTATCTTGGATGCAACCTAACCTTGCAGGATTTCTGGATAAAAGTCCTAGAAAGAATAAGAAGAAAGTGCCAAAATATGAGATAATGAGTGATTTTGACTTAAAAGTAACTTGAGAAATCAGTACACTATTGCTTAAACATAAAACAAACCTTAACCATAAGAACACACAAAAAAAACTATTTAAAACAGCTAGCTAAACGTTGTCTAAAACCAAATATTAAATGACCTGAATATTTAATCACGCTTCTAGGTAATTGCAAAACAATTCATCATAACAACACTATAACTATACCTTTACATTAACTGAAAAAACAAATATAAGCACGTCTTTTCACTAATACAGGTCTTTTGTTTCTAACTATATACACTTACGTTTTCATTACAAATACATGATAGTCTCAAGCAAGTATTAAAAATCAAATATATCCCAAATTTACTTAAATAAAATCTTAACCTAAACAAACATGTACTATAGGTATGTTGTATCAGTTCACGCTATAAATTTCAAATGTTTATTTAATACAAACTCTCTCTGGTATAGTTTCAGACAGATTAAAAAATATCTGATTTGATTGTTGACTGTAGTTAAGGTGCATACCATAATATGCCTACAGTGACTTTGCGTAACCCTTAACATGTTTATCTCCAACGTACAGTTGCCAATCTGGGGACCAATGTACCCCTAAACTTAAAAATAACCAACTTGGCAGGATATTAACTGAACATTTGACAACTTCGTGTGTTGGAAAACCTTTATGTCAAAGGTAGTTCACATACTAAAGCTGAATATTGATTTATTGGATGTTAAGTAAGAAGTGCTCTAAAAATAGGCCTTCCCTTTCGACACATCCTCTGCCAACTTTGGACAGATGAATTAACATTGCAAAATAGAAATACCTCATCGTCTTTTTTTCTATCTAATCTGTATGTACAATAAACTTACGGATATCTTAACTCAACCAGAAAACAGCATTTTTTATTTATGTGAGCCAGCACAGATCTGCCTGTGAAGTCCTCATGCTCGGGCGATGGAATAAATTATTGATCAAAACAAATGAATCATGAAACTGTAATAATTTTAAAGGAAATTATAATGATGACATCATTTATGACCTTTAAAAACTTACAGTGAATTTGACAAACTTTGGGTATATAAAAAATAATCTTACCTTAGATTAAAATAGTAGTAACCCAATAATTATATTTCTTAAAGGAAATTGCACAATCTTATTGGTTGGATATACTAATACAGAAACTATCAAAATGAAAAAGGATTATAGGTATTTCAAAGGAACGACGCGCTATTTGTAAAAGTGTTCTTAAAGAAGAGTACAAGTGAATCAGCTCAAAGTTTTGTATACTTTGGAATCTAGGACTACTTTTTGCTTCTAGCATATTTATTAATATAAAATAAAATCCTTGCCATACACTATAGTCAAGGAGCCAGCAATAGGTCACGTGTGCCGTTATATGTGCCCGCAGTTTGATTTCGGAACGTTGTTACATATCCCTAGAAGAAGTAAAAAAAATATTGGTCACATATGTCAGATCATGGTCGTTTGGAAGCAATATTAAAAAATGGCTTCATTTTTGTTTTTTAAATGTGCTGTAACTTCGTAATACATTATTTTTATTTGTCTTTTCTTTGTTTTAAAAATAAGTTTTCTAGCACACGTTTTGATTAAATCATTAATATTTTACATATTTGACGTTTTTCAAATAAATTCCTAGAAATTGAGGTAATGACAGGAATTTTTAAAATATCAAGTAAAATATGTTAATATAAGATATGGAAATTAGTTAAATATTGATAATATGGTTTGATAACATTTTGATTTCTAGACCATCCTCAGAGTATTATTTGTGTGCTATGGACCTTACATTCTAAAAAAGACCACTATAAAGATGAAGCTGAACCGACTTGTAGTAGTGTAAAGTAAAGAAAAATTTTGAATCATCAAATTCGAGAAACAGTTTCAGCAACAGCCTGTATAATCTGTTACCAAGTGAAAGTAAAAGCAGACAAAACTTTACCACAGTTCAATTTTTACAAGCTTAAAGATTTTATCTCAACTCAGTCTTTGAGTATTCCAGTACTTTTGAAGATGCCAAAAGTATCGTTGCTGCAGATATTATTTCACATAAAAAAATATATTTTAAATTTTCAAACAGATTCAGACAATGAAAACATTGAAGAAAATGAAGAATGAGAAAACCTTCAAGAAGCTTTTCAGAAACTTTTAGCAACCCTTAATTTCAAGTGCCAGGGATACTCAATATTATCTCTTCACCAAGAATTTAATGCCAAATGGATATCAAGCGAGTTGTTTGTATCAATTGTAAGCTAAAGAGACTGCTAATAGAGCACCTTGGCTATAGTATTCGATAAAGATGCTGGATAAGAAAATGAGACCTTTCAGTTTTGGTATCAATTTCTGTCAAAACTCATTCCTATATTAAGATATCTTACACGAGCCTAGAAAGATGGCGATTGGGAACTAAATATGGGTGCTCACATTTGCCCTATTCCACTTCTTTTGCATTTCACAAAACAAATTGTGCTCGCTGGGATAGTGCTTTCCTGGAAGAATGCTTACTTCTGCCACAGGATTTTCATAATGGAAATTTTGTGATTAAAATACAAATAGAAAATTTAGTTTTGTGCTGATGGACCAGGCACTTAAACAAAATTACAATAAAAATGTAAAAGGCCAAAGAGGGATAATTGGTACGACTAGAAGAAAAGAAGTTATGGAATTACATGATTTAATTAAATATGAAAAAACTCAAATTTCACAATTTATTAGCACTATATGTGATCTGATATAGGAAGACGAATACTCTACACATCATTAGTTTACAGAAAGTACGGCTGGTACAAAGAATGATTGAGTTCATGAATAAACAAAGCGATCCATTTAACATACAAAGTTTAAATTCAGAAAACCAAATACACAATATTCATCATCATTAGGTCTTCAGTCCTGGAAATAGTTAGACGCGTACCCGCATCGTTTCCTATTCTGAGCTACACATTTCCCTGAAATTTCCACAGACTGCATCTTTCACTATCTGCATGCAATAGTCTGATCTAGGTCTACCTCTAGCTCTTTTTTTTCCTATCCCTGCTTGTACTATATCCCGCACTATTCACCCAAAAATGCCTTAGAATGTATCCTGTCCTTCCATTTCTCCTATTTTTTTTATTTTCCACAGATATCTTTATTCCCGTACTATTTCCATAACCTCTTTGTTATTAACTTTCTGTCCATGCTATCATGCTGATACATCTGAAGCACAACATTCCAAAAGGCCTCTACCGTTTTCCTGTCTGCATCTCCTACTGCCCCTATCTCATAGACATACTGTACTGTGCTCTACACATGCTTTCAACAATTTTCTCATTGTTTCTTTGTTTGTTGTCTTCGAACATAGCCGCTGCTCTTCCTTGTTAGATGCAGTTCGGTTCCCCTTCTATTGTTTTACAAATATATACCATATTTTCCCAATATTCAGTGGTATGTGAGAGGGTTAAGCAGCCTGCGACTACCAAGATCCCCTACAATTGAACATTTGTCGAATTAATACTTTTCCACAATCAACATTAGTTAAAAATATGTCAAAACCAACATGTGCAGTTATTAATATTAATCATCAGATTTAAGTGCAATTATTTGTTTGTCGTTAGGTTTTCAGTCTTGAAACTGGTTGGACCTCCACTTATTTCAATTCTGAGCTAGTCTACACAGTTCCCTGAAATTACTACAACCTATATACAGTTCATTTACATTTCCAATGCTCCACCTGTTGGTACTACATTGGCCAGGAGGCGAGTTTTTTGTTGCCTGGAAATTTAGAATTTTGCCGAACCCTTACCGTTTCAGGCAAGGTAGGGATCTTTAACGTGCGTGACAACACTCACACACGGGACCTCCATTTAACCTCTCATCCGAACGAGGGCGTAATATTTGTGAAAAATGCTCACCTGCCATTTTTCAAGCAGTCGGCCGTGTCGGGATTTGAACCCGGGACCTTGGGATCCGTAGTCTTACGCTTACTACATTGATCCACGGCGACGCACAACCTATATACATTACATGTGATTTTTCCAATGCTCCACCCGAAGGTACTACATTGGCCAGGAAGCGAGTTTTTTTTTTACCTGTAAAATTTTGAATTTTGCCGAATCCTTGCTGTTCCAAGCAAGGTAGGGATCTTTAACGTGCGTGACAACACTCACACACGGGACCTCCATTTTACCTCTCATCCGAACGAGGGTGTATTTTTGCAAAAAATGCTCGCCTAACATTTTTCAAGCGGACCGTGTCGGGATTCGAACCCGGGACCTTGGGCGTAGTAGTCACACACATACCACTACGCCACGGAGCTGCCTACAACCTATATACAGCTCGGTTCCCCTTTTGATGTTTTCTAATTGTCTACCCTATTTCACCGAAATTCAGTTTTTTGTTGCCTGGAAATTTAGAATTTTGCCGAACCCTTGCCGTTCCAGGCAAGGTAGGGATCTTTAACGTGCGTGACAACACTCACACACGGGACCTCCATTTAACCTCTCATCCGAACGAGGGCGTAATATTTGTGAAAAATGCTCACCTGCCATTTTTCAAGCAGTCGGCCGTGTCGGGATTTGAACCCGGGACCTTGGGATCCGTAGTCTTACGCTTACTACATTGATCCACGGCGACGCACAACCTATATACATTACATGTGATTTTTCCAATGCTCCACCCGAAGGTACTACATTGGCCAGGAAGCGAGTTTTTTTTTTACCTGTAAAATTTTGAATTTTGCCGAATCCTTGCTGTTCCAAGCAAGGTAGGGATCTTTAACGTGCGTGACAACACTCACACACGGGACCTCCATTTTACCTCTCATCCGAACGAGGGTGTATTTTTGCAAAAAATGCTCGCCTAACATTTTTCAAGCGGACCGTGTCGGGATTCGAACCGGGACCTTGGGCGTAGTAGTCACACACATACCACTACGCCACGGAGCCGCCTACAACCTATATACAGCTCGGTTCCCCTTTTGATGTTTTCTAATTGTCTACCCTATTTCACCGAAATTCAGTGGTGTTTGAGGGGGACTAAGCAGCCTGTGACTGCCAATGACCCCCCCCCCCAACAGTTAGGCATTTGTCGAATTAATAGTTTTCCCGACACGGTCCGTTTGAAAAATGTTAGGAGAGCATTTTTCACAAAAATACGCCCTCGTTCGAATGAGGGGTAAAATGGAGGTCCCGTGTGCGAATGTTGTCACACACGTTAAAGATCCCTACCTTGTTTGGAACAGCAAGGGTTCGGCAAAATTCAAAATTTTTCAGGTAAAAAAACCTTGCTTCCTAGCCAATGTAGTACCTTCGAGTGGAGCATTGGAAAATAACATGTAAGATATGTAAAGAGGGTTACACAGCCCGTGGCTACCATCCCCCAACCCTTAGACATTTGCCGAAGTAATAGTTTTCCAGAAATCCTTTTGCACAATTAACCTTAAGGAGAATAATGTAAAATCAATACCTGTAGTTGCTTATAATAATCATCAGGTTTAAGTACAGTTATTTTTTCCATCATTAGGATTTCCATTTTGGAACTAGTTGGACGCGTATCTCCATTGATTTATATTCATACATAACCTACACATTCCCCTGAAATTCCCACAGCCTATATCTTTCACTATCTGTGTGCAATAGTCTACCATAGGTCTTCCTCTACCTCTCTTTTATACTATCCCTGCTTTTAATATATTCCGCACTATTCCTTCATGCCTTAGTATGTGGCCTATCATCCTATCTCTCCTACTTTTTACTGTTTTCCACATATTTGTTTCTTCCCCTACTATTTCTAGTACCTCTTTGTTCTTAACTTTGTTTGTCCATGATATCTTTATCATACGTCTGTAGCACCACACTTCAAAATCTTATATCTTTTTCATCCGCTTCTCCTACTGTCCAGGTTTCAGTTGTACAGTGCTGTGCCTCACACATATGTGTTAAGCAATCTTTTCCGTGTTTCTATGTTTATTGTTTTAGAACACAATAGTTGCTTTTCTTGTTAAACGTAGCACGACCTTTTATATCTTTTGCACTCTTCCCATCTTGCGTTGTTTGGCTTCCTAGGTAGCAGAAATCCTTAACCTCTCATTACCCATTTGTATTCTTGTTTCTGATTAATTCCCCTCCTTTGCATACTAGTACTTTAGTTTTATTTTTGTTAATTTTCATACCGTATATATTTCTGTTAACACTGTTTCCATTTCATTAAGAGCTGCGTCTAGTTCTACCTTGTTAAATGCTAATACCGCTATATCATCTGCAAATCTAAGCATATCAATCTTTTGCCCCTGTATAATAATTTCAAATGTCTTCCTGCATTTGACAGTATTCATTGCCTCTTCGATGTACACGTTAAATATTAATGGGGATATGGCACATCCCTGCCTCACCCCTTTCCTAATATTTACTTCTCTGTTCCTGCTCTAATTCTATTACCGTTGTTTGCTAATTGTATAAGCTATGTACTATCTGTCTATCCCTAAAACTAATTTTAATCTTTTTGAGTATTTCGAACATTCTTTTCCATTATACATTGTCAAATGCCTCATCCAGATCTACATGCTTTTCTCTCTTTCTATTGTTTTCTCCATTATCACCCTCAGAGCTAAAATAGCCTCACGTGTTGCCCTGTTTCATCTAAATCAAAATTGATCTTCTCGTAGTATTTCTTCAGCTCGTTTTTCGATTCGTCTTCGTACAATTCTAGTTAATATTTTTGACACGTGTGCTGGTACAACTTATTGTTCGAAAATTTTCACACCTATTCGAGCCTCTCTTGTTTGGTATAGTTACTATGATGCTACGTCTGAAATCTTTGGGTATACTTGCCTGTCTCATACATATATCATACAAGTTGGAAGAGAAATTCTGTTACTGCTTGTCCAGCGGCTTTTAAAGTTTCTGCTTGCACGTTATCTGTAACCGATGCTTTACCATTTTTCAGACTCTTTAATGCTTATTCAAACTAATCTCTAAGTATAGGATATCCCAAATCATCATTTTCAATGTCTGATTCCTTGCCATCTAACCACTTTCTCTACATTTTTTATAATGACATGTCCTTCCGTATCCTATATTTTTGCTATACGGTTTATATTCCTAAAATTCATTCTAATTAGTTTGTTTGTATGCTTCGTCTGACTTTCCTATTTACATCTTATTTTGTACCTTTTTGCACTTTTCATCAATCCATTATTCTTTAGCTTTCCTAAATTTGCAAATAATTTTTCATTTTATGGCTTTGTATCTCTGTTTTCCTGTTTCGTCTGATCTTTTTCTGTATTTTCGTCTTTCTTCTATTAAATTCAGGATATCCTTTGTTATCCATAGTTTCTTATTTTCTTTACACATCTTTTAAACTGTATTTAAATGGGTACTAAACTTCCACAGTTTGTAAAAGAATGATTCGAAGAAAAATCAGTGAAACCCATGCAGGCGATCTAAAGACTTACCAAAGTAGTTAAATCTCCAAATCAGTGTCTAGTAAATGTAGAAAAGGAAACTAGCAAAGCTTTAAGGGTGATTGATATTGCAAAAAGTCGAGGATATAATATGGAATATTTACTCACTTATGAGCTAACAACAAATTCTTTCTTTTTGTCTAGAGGATTTCTAACTAAACATGACAAATCAAAACTAGTTGATGAACTTGAGTTTAAATTAAATATGATGACACCAATTATTAATATTCCTACTTCTAGCACTCCATTGTAGACTTTATGGCTATTACTTTAGAATAAAAAAATTTTGAAGAGTGTGTAACGTATCTTTGTAAAATAATTCTTAAAGCTAGTGATAAAAGTAACCACATAGATATGGTGTACAAACTATAAGGAAGAAAGCATAAAGGCCTTTCTCTAAATAATATCAAACCACTTCCAGTTAATACTGATGCCAATTGGATTTCTCACAAAACAAAACATTATTGCAAATTTATTTCATCAAATAGATATTTCCAGTTGCAGTCGTCCACAAAAATTCAACTAAATCTACCTTGGTGTAGGTGGAAAACAGCACAAAATGCCTACTTTAATAAATGGAAATGTCTAAGACACAAACGAACTACAGTTCGATTGTGAAGAAGCAGATGATATAATTTTACTACAAGTATCACAAACATTATTAGCAAGTTTTAGTGACGTTCTGATATGTACTGACAAAGATGTGTTTGTAGCTGTACTGCTTCATTACCAAAATGGAAAAGACCAGGGACTTCTAAAATTGTGGGTTGCATTTGGAGTAGACAAAGCTACACAATATATACATCTCCATACATTATCAATGGACGATTACTGTTAATAATTTTGTTTTATTTATTTATTATTTATTTATTAAAAAAACTATGAGATACAAACAGGACAAGTCCCAGTAAAGTATCCACTAATATCTATAAACATAAGTTTAATAACTCGCTTGACTGAAGTATAGTGAACTTAAAGTTTACAAGTTGACAAAAAAAAAAAATATAATAATAAAAGCGCATTTAACAAAAAGAAAAAAAAATAATTTTTTTGGTAGACTTAAACTAGAGTTTTTGTATAAATATGATTATATAAATAAATAGGCAACACAAGCAACATAAGAATATGTGTGATAGCAATTTAGCTTGGTACTATATTAGATTAAAAATTATTCTATATATAGGTTTCGATTAGTTTTATAGAGCTTCGAAACGCTAACAAAGAGATGTGTAAAATGTCTAAATTATTATAACGTGTGTTATAAGTGCAAATCATACGGGCTACCGGCGAATTTTGCATAGTGTTAGTGTTATATTTTAACTTACGAAAGGTTGGTGTGACTCTAGTAGGGTACCTGGGCACATTGAAATTTATTAATTGTAGAGCACTAGGGCAGTCAATATAATTATTTATTAACTTATATAGGAAGCACGCATCGGCCATAAAATAGTCCAGTACGTTGGCAAAATTGAGAATAACTCTCCTGAAATGTCCGATGATATTTAAACTTTATGTGTCTGAAAAACTTTTTTTGAATGGACTCAATTCTATCACAATAATAAGCATATTGCGGATTCCACACAATTGAAGCGTAATTAAGGATACTATGAACATATGAGTAGTAAAGAACCTTTACTGCTTCAAAACTGTGAAAGGCACGTGTGGTTCTTACAATGAATCCTAACATTCTGAAAGCTTTGATACAAATAGCATTTACATGTTCATTAAATATTAATTTGCAATCAAACAACACCCCCAAATCCTTAATAGTGGAGACAGTCTTTATTGGATAATTATTCAATGTATACACATGGTGTATATTATACTTGTTCCTAGTGAATTGAATGTGATAACACTTATTATAATTCAATTGCAATTTATTGGTTACACAATACGTGTTAAGGCGATTAAGATCATCCTGTAGATTTAAACAATCCGATAGCGATTCTATTTCACAGTAAAGTTTTAGGTCATCCGCGTACATTAAGAACTTACTATAACGAAAACATTCTTTTATATCGTTAATGTAGATAATAAAGAAGAGAGGTCCAAGATGACTACCCTGCGGAACGCCAGACGTCAACAGTACTTCTTTAGATTGGTATGCACTAATTTTCACTATCTGCGATCTGTTTGAAATATAGGAAATAATCCACCTTAATAAGTCTCCGATTATACCTAACTTCAACAACTTTCCAAACAATATTTCATGTATAACTTTGTCAAAGGTTTTGCTAAAGTCAGTATATATTACATCCATTTGTACTCTGCCATCCATAGCTCGAGCAATATCATGCGTATAAAGAAGTAAGTTCGATTCCACTGAACGTCTTTTGACAAATCCGTGCTGCTCAGCTATTATTTGAGAGCTTACCATGTTATATATTATTTTAAAAACCAGCAACTCAAATAGTTTGGCCATAGATGACAAGATCGAGATAGGCCTGTAGTTACTAACTTCGCTTTTGTCACCAGATTTGTATATGGGTATGATATGTGCTTTTTTCCAAAGGTCAGGAAAAATTCCAGATTTAAGTGATTTATTGTAAAGGAGGCAAATCGGACGGGCTAAAGTGAAAGAGCATTTCTGAAAAAAAATGGCCGGTATGCCATCTGGACCAGCGCCTTTTCGCGTATCTAGACTACCTAGCGCTGTGCAAATGTCTAATTCAGAAAATAACGGACAAATTGAACACATATTGGACATCAAGCGGTCAATTGCTGAAGCTTTAATACTGCTAACAAACACGGAACCAAAATAGTGCGAGAATAGTTCACACACTGCTTGACCATCAGAAGCTGTTTCATTTCCAAATTTCATAATCCTTGGCAGACCAGAATTACAACGTTTGTTACGAACGAACGTCCAGAACTTTTTGGGATTATCACATAGATTGCGCTCTAAATCAGCAACATAAATGTTATAATCTTTCTCTATTAGAAGTTTCACTCTTTTTCTAAGTACGCTAAAAGTAATATAGTCTAACCTACTACTAAATTTTTCCATAACTTATGATATTTTTCTTTTCAGTTATTGCCTTAATTGTGGGTTTGGAATACCATAGAGGGTACTTATTGTTAAGATGCTTACGAGGGACATGCTGAGTGATAACTTTAAATATGGCCGAGTAAAAGTGATTAAGGGCTTTATCCACGTCAAGCTCCTCTAGATATGACCAATTTATGTTATTTAATGTAATATTGAGATCGTTATAGTTAGCTTTTTTAAATAGATATATTTCATTCATGTTTAGTTTTAAATAAGAAATGTTGCTGAAGTTAATTAAGAATTCTAATGGAGGATGATATTTATCTAAACTCAGAAGTGGTGTTTGGCATTCATTAATGTCCATAACCACTTCTTTGTTGCTAAATATCAAATCAAGAATATGATTTTGCAATTTAGAATATTATTAAATTGTATTAAACCACAATATGCTATATTATCGAAGAATATGGCAGATTTATTAGACATATTGTATGGAGAAAAAACATTATCAGTAGTTCTAGCCCATTGCACCTATGAAAGATTAAAATCACCTACAATTAAAAATGTGTCATCAGTAGTGGTAGTAATAATAGTGCATAACTTGGAAATAAAGTACATAATAGCCGTCGTCACCTGGCGGCAAATATACACAACATATGTGTAGCTTTTGATTATTGTTTCCAATGATAGTGATCCAGAGATCCTCCGCATCACTGCTCCAATTATATTGATGAACAGTTGTGAATTTATTGTTAACGGCAATGAGCACTCCGCCACCATCTTTTTTAGATGATGCACTAGTGTCGCGATCGCGACGAAAGATCACAAAATTTTTGCCAATAAGTTCACTACTCTCGACGCTAGAATTTAACCAAGTTTCACTAAAACAAAGAATATCGAAATCAATAGCAAACGAGCAACTATATAACGTATTGATTTTGGTGCGTAATCCACGAACATTCTGGTAATATACCGAAACACTCATTATTCTATAATGCAGATAATCAATATTTGTACAATAATAATGGAAAGGATGAAGTTAAACAAGGCGGTCATTATTTAACTTCTGAATGTCCGTATCAGAATTTACAATAACGATTTTTGATGACTCAGATTGCCTTGTGTATATAAGTCCATTTTTAATCCACACATATTTAATATTATTCTGTCTAGCAGCTTCCCTTACAGCTTTAAATAAAATTTTCCGTTTTAAAGTAAGATGCTCATTAATATATATGCTGGAACCAACATTGTCTACATGTAATCCTCGACGCTCTTTATTATCGCATTTCGCCTGTATTGCAGCAGCAAGTAAATCATCTCTTTTCTTGCGAGACCAAAGCCTTATTATTATAGGTTTATGCTGTTTATTATTAGAGTTATTATGCGCAACCCTGTGGGCAGCTTCAATATCAGATGGAACAACGGGGCAGTTTACGGCGGCTGCAATCGACTCAACTACTTTATAAATATTTTCGTTATCAATAACGGGAACACCTTGAATTTCCAGATTGTTAGCACGACTATACTGTTCGAAATTGTCTAATCTTGTATTTAATGTAAATAATTCTTTTTTTAGAGAAACGTTTTCAGTTTCTAATGCATCAATCCTTTTGAATTTACTCTTAATATCAGCAAGCGATTTTTCAAATTCGGATACTTTATCGGAGCAAAACTCCACAGACTCAAGCAAGGAATCATGTTTCTTGTTCATTTCTGAAAGTTGATGCTGAATAGATCTCAAAATGTACGTCACAGAGCTAGAATCTTCTTTTTCAGCAGATTCAAATTTATCATCATCACTATTAGAATCACCTGTATCTGCAATGATTACTGATACATCATGTGATTGACGACACTCCTTGCATTTCCAAGACGAGCCCGCTTCACTAGCAGCATTTAATGTTTTTAGTACAGCACTTGATATATTTAAACATTTGGCATGATAAAAGCCGCGACAACGGCCTGTACATGATATGCCGGGCGACCTTGTTGTAATAGCAATACTACAAATAAAACAAGTATTTGGCATTATGGTTACGATATATGGGATTTAAATCAATTGTACCGATAATAAACGATTTTCATGCAGCTGCTGAATAAGGTATATGAGACTTACCAAAATAAGCCTTTTACGCACAGACACACAAGTTTGCTAATTTTCAAAAATGTTCAACTTAAAACAACCAATAAAACACCATGTAACATAGAGCGATATCAAACACAACCTTCTCGTCGCGTGAGTTAACAGAATGTGGAAATCTTACTGGCAATACATAAACCGACAGGTTGTGACACCACCAGCAAAGTAGGTACTAAGCAAGCAAGTGTAAAGGTGGCTGAAAAACTTTTACTGGATTATAGTAAGAAGTCTCGATGAAAATACAAAAAGAGCGGAAAAATTTTTGGTTATACACTTGGTTCAAAATTGAAAACAGTGGATACACTTCGCTACTATCAGTATTGTCAAAACAAGAAAATTAAAAACTTTCAAGAATAGGTCACAACATCAAGATCTATAAGGCTGCATATTAAAAAAACTATCTACAATGTTATAAATGGTTGCATGTTTTAGAAAACGTGGCATCGCCCAATCCTTTAGACTATGGGTATATTGAAACCAAAGAAGGAATATACAAGAACTAACTTGTGGTTATTATAGAACTCGATATATTTCCTAAAGTTTTGTCTTTTATTTTATCTTGGTTTTTAATTATACCATTATCAAATAAATTATAAATATTATTTTTTTCTGTGACAGGAAAAAATTTGACATTTAATGTTTCTTGACAGGTAGCAAAATGTCACTTTTTATGAATTTACTTTTTTTCCCCGGGAAAAAATAAGTACTTTTTTCCTGGGTATGTGCAAATATAACCACTCGCAGAATTAAATTGACAGATATTTGATTACTTTAAAGGTTTCCTTAGCAACGCAAGTCTAACTGTCCCTATAAGTACAACAGTCTTTGTTTGAAACTTGAAATTTAACGTCGATTGATTTTTTGACTTTAATGTATTGTAATATTTTTTTCAATGTTAAATCATCGTTTTGCCTGTCACAGAAAAAATAGTGTATTATACACAGGAAAAATGTAAGATTTTAACTCGAGCTAAAATCTAGTACTTTTTTTCCCTTGTATAATAAATAACTATTATTCACTGTAATTTGTTTCCCATTTATGTCGACACAACAAAGTAAAAAAGCCCAACATGTCAAGTTTGTCAAAAATATGTTCAAAAAATTTAATTTTTAAAATCAGAAAATGAATAAAACAAGCTCTAATAACCTAACCAAACGAAAAGTTGACAGGTTATGCTACATTAAAAATTTTAAAAAAAATGGCGCTCTTTTTCAACATGCAGGCTAAACGACCACAATTTGATACAAGTTACCAACATTTCTTTTTACTTCTAGGGGTATATAACAACATTGTGAGGTAAAACCGTGGGCACATATAACGGCACAAATGATCTATGTCTGGTTTCATCAGTACTAAGTAAATGACTTAATTCAACTCAGAGCTTGTAAGTAATAACTTAGGTCATTATCATTTGACATTGGAAAATTCTTATCACTGCCAACAAAATAAAATACAATTTATTAAAAACCAAAACCACCACAGCAATACAGAAAAATATTACCCAGCACCAGCAACAGTTAGCTCAGAAATTAAAGCGCTCTCAAGCTACAGTAAAACTATGTATAATAAGTATTTTAAATTTTAATAAAATCTTTTAAATATTCGCTCATATTCTTGCCATTAATTATAATTGTAAAATTTAAAAGACTAATAAATGATTAGTTTTACAAAAAATTTGTATTCCATTTTCAAATTTTTAAAAACGGGTCAACTAGTATCATAAACACTTTCTAGAAAGTTTTGCAATGCTAATTTTATTTGCAAACGATTCAGGTGATAAAATTAACAGTATATTCATATAACGCTGTTTATATCAAATGAAAAGTCTTAATTGCCGTTATATTTTCTTTTCATTCCGTTATGCCAAATTTAACTTATATTCTTTTACAGTATTTAAAAAAAATAATAGTGAAAGTGCTTCTAATTTTGAAGCAGGAAACTTAATTTGAAGAAAATTTCAAACAATGTAAAAATTGAGTTTTATAATTAATTAAAAAACAACTTTTTAATACACTTAAAAGTAAAATTTCACTTACCCAAACTAGGAATACACTCTGTACTCATGTAATAGAATATTTTAATTGTTGTTATTGTTAAAAATCAAAATCAATGTACTTTATAGACAAATACTATGTAGAAATGACAATTATTATCTACAAAACAAAAACTTTATTTTTAGGCAACTTCAAATTAGTTTGATTTGTCATATTTGAATGAGATAATTTGGGTGCACTAATACTACCAGAATGCTGTTTACTTAGATGCATGTATGTTAAATAACTGAATGTGTTACCAAAGTGCTATTCCTTAAAATTCATGATTAGAAAATTAAAAAAGATAATCACAGGAATATTGGTCTAGGCTAAAACTAGCATATGATGAAGCTAAAGTAACCTTGGAAAATAGTATATGAAGTTTGCCAGAAAAGTTGCTTTTAAATATATAGCACTTCATGATTGTTGTGGCTTGTTTCTTGTTTAAATTTCAGTTAAAACAAAGAATTCGAATTATTTTAAAATAAAGAAGACCAAACAGGTCTACTTTATCTTAAAGCTTACACAATAGCAGAGTATCTTCCGAGATCCTGTGGCATAAATAGCATGACATTTCATGTGTAACTGCCCTGCAGTAACTACCAAGCAGTTTAGTGTCACAATGTACCAAAGAGCACAATTTCAAAGTTGCACCATGGTAGTTACACTAGCTGAATTTGTGACGTCACACAAGGGCAGAAGTTTGACATATTTTGTGATGTCGAACTTGTACCACCTAAGCAGCTGATAGATGCGAGAACTATATTTAATTAGCTCTCAATATACAAAATTATTTGCAATATTTATATCATATATCTAGGGGTCTCACAAAAGCTATGCTTTTTGTATTGTTATAAAAATCTATATAACTTAGTATATGTCCAATTGATTAAAGTTCTGCTGATCTATACTTTTTTTCTTCGTGCTGGTTATCTTTCGGAAAAAAAAAAGTCGTGAACATTCTGTGAGTCGGAGCGTGGAATGTAAGAAGTATGAAGCAAGTAGGTAAACTAAAGAACTTGAAAATTGAAATGGATAAATTAGCAATAGAATAGTAGGGATCAGCAAAGTTCGCTGGCCAGAGGTAGGGGATTTTTGGAGCGGAGACTACAGGAGCAGAGGAAGGATATTCGGGTGTGGGGATAGTTGTGCGAAAAAGGTAGGATACTGTGTGCAAAATTACTTACAAAAGAACGAAAAATACTCATGGTTAGATTAAAATCTAAACAGGTAAATACAGTAATAATACAAGTATACATGCCCACCTCTAGCTACAGTGAGGAAGAGGTAGAAGCGATCTACAAAGATATCCAAGAAATACTAAGATACATAAAAGGACATGAAAATTTAATAATTACGGAGGATTTACTGCAGTGGTAGATGAGAGTAAGGAATGAGCGGTAGTAGGTTTATATGGTCTAGGCATGAGAAATGAGAGGAGAAATAAGCTGGTAGAACTTTGACAAGAACAATTTAACCATCACAAATACATTAATTCAATATGCTAGAAGACTATACACGTGGAAGATGCCAGGAGATACAGATAGATATCAAATAGTACATTCTTGTTAGACAACGGTTTATGAATCAAGCAAAAGACTGTTGAAGCTATCCAAAAGCAGATATAGATACTGACCACAACATAGTAATTATGAAGGCCGCTCTTACATTTAAAAATTTGAAAAAACCAAACGGAAAAAGGCACTTTGACTTTGAGAAACTAAAAGATAAAGATATTCAAAAAAGATTCGAAAAAAGTCAAATGAATTGTTGAAAGATATCTGGAAAGTATCTGATACTAAGGAAGTAGAAACAGAATGGAATAACATTAAATCAAGCCTAGACATGGCGGCCAGAGATATTCTGGGGTATACACAAAAAGAAAATAAGAAACCATGGATAACAAAGGATATCCTGAATCTAATAGAAGAAAGATAAAAATACAAAAATAGATCAGATGAAACAGGAAAATAGAGATTCAAAACCATAAAATGGGAAATTATTCGCAAATGCAAGAAAGCTAAAAAATAATGGATTGGTGATAAGTGCAAAGAGGTACAAACTAACATGGAAATAAGAAAGGCAGACGAAGCATACAAACTAATTAGAATCAATTTTAGAGATATAAAACTGTATAGCCAAAATATAAGGGACAAGAGAGGAAACTTCATTATAGAAAATGTAGAGAAACTGGACACGTAACAAGAATATATAGGAATTTATATGCTGGAAAGGAAATAACAGCATTAGAACAGGAATCAGACATTGAAAAGGACGACGAGATATCCTATACTTAGAGATGAGTTTTAATTAGCATTAAAGGGTATGAAAAATTGTAAGATGCCGGGTACAGATAAAGTGCAAGCAGAAACTCTTAAAGCCACTGGACAAGCAGTATCAGAACGTCTCTTTAAACTTGTAGGCTATTTGTATGAGAGAGGCGAGAAACCCAAAGATTTCAAACGCAACATCATAGTCACTATACCAAAAAAGAGAGTCTTGGATAGATGTGAAAATTTTCGAACAATAAGTTTGACAGCACACGTGTGAAAAATATTAACTATATATATAACTAGTATTAACAAAGATGAATGGAAAAGCGAGCTGAAGAAATACTAGGAGAAGATCAATTTGGGTTTAGGCAAAACAGGGGAATACGGGAACTATTTGAGCTCTGATGGTGATAATGGAGAAAACAATAGAAAAGGAGGAAAGCATGTATATAGGATTTGTAGATCTAGAAAAAGCATTCGACAATGATAAATGGCAAAAAATGTTCGAAATACTCAAAAAGATCGGAATGAATTTTAGAGGTACAAAGAGCAAACAGCGGTAATAATAGAATTTGAGCAGGAACGTAGAGAAGTAAATATTAGGAAAGGGGTGAGACATGGATGCGCCTTATCCTCATTAATTTTTAACTTGTATGTCGTAGAGGCAAAGAATACTGTCAAATGCAAGTAGACATTTGGAATTATGCAGGGACAAAAAATTGATATGCTTAGATTTGCAGATGATAAGCGGTATTAGCATCTAACAAGGAAAAGTTAGAAGTTGCTCTTAATGAAATGGAAACAGTTCTAACAGAGAGATACGGTATGAAAATTAACAAAAATAAAACTAAAGTACTAGCATGCAAAGGAAGGGAAAATGAATTAAAAATTAGAATACAAATAGGTAACGAGAACTTACAAGAGGTTAAGGATCTCTGCTCCTCCTAAGAAGTCAAATAACGCAAGATGGGAAAAGCGCAAAAGATATAAGACAAAGATTAGCACAAGGTCGTGCTACATTTAACAAGAAAAAGCAACAAACATAGAAATAAGGAAAAGATTGCTTAAAACATATGTGTGGAGCATAGCACTATACGGCTGTGAAATCTGGACCTGGACCGTAGGAGAAGCGGACAGGAAGCCTTTGAAATGTAGTACTATAAATGTATGATGAAGATATCATGGACAGATAAAGGTAAGAACAAAGAAGTACTAGAAACGGTAGGGCAAGAAAGATATATGTGAAAAACAGTAAAAAAAATAGGAGAGATAGGATGATAGGCCACATACTAAGGCATGGGGGAATAGTGCGGAATATATTAGAAGCAGAGATAGGAAAAAAGAAAGGTAGAGGTAGACCTAGATCAGACTATTGCACACAGATAGTAAAAGATGTAGGGTGTGTGAATTTCAGGAAAATGTGCAGGTTAGCTCAAAATAGAAATCAATGGAGGTATGCGTCCAACCACTTCCAAGATGGAAAACCTAAGGATGAAAAAATAACTGTACTTAAACCTGATGATAACAATAAGCGACCATAGGTATTGGTTTTGCAATACTCTCAACTAAGTTAATTGTGCGAAAGGATTTATTGGAAAACTATTAATTCGGTAAATGTCTAAGTGTTGGGAGATCTTTGGTAGCTACAAGATACTTAATCCGCTTCACATACCACCGAATCTTGGTGAAATAAGGCATATAATTTTTTTGCGAAATTCAAATTTGAGGTTAGAATGCCTAACAATAAATGTTCAAATTGTAAAACTGTTATTAACAAAGATTAGCATCTTTATCATCTTTCAAGTTATTCAATGTGATAGCTGCAGAGTGTTTATACAATTTTACTGAAAAATTCTCTTGTCTCTGAGTAATCCTGATTCAAAAACGGCTCCTAATTTACTTTTGTGAAGATTGCAGGGAATCATTTAAAAGAATTCAATTTCTATTAAACAAGACTTCAGATATGGATGATGAAATAAAAACATTCAAAACAGAAATAAAACAACTTAAGGATTCATTTAGCAGTAACAAAAATGATATGCACGAATTTATTGGCGAAGTCCGTGAGTGCTCTATTCAAGCATCAAACGTTACGGTGTATAATGTTGAATTCACATCTACAAAAATACAAAAAAACATTGCCGAAGATATAAATAAAGTTAAGGAAATTCTTAATAAAGTGAAAATTGGCGCTGAAGATATTGTTAAAGTTTTACATGTTGGTCGCATTGGCACCAAACCAAGACTCATCAAGTTCATGCTTAAACACCTACATAGAGTAGATCAAGCATTGAAATCTAAAAAATATAAGAATTAGCATGGATAGAACTAAAATGAAACAAGATCAAATGCGATTAGCTCAACTGGATTTAAAGGCTAAAGTTGAAGCAGGTGAAAAAATGCATTCATAAAATTTGTTAATGGAGTACCTGTAGTTAAAAGCGTAAAAACTAAATAGTGTTAAAACAGATTATGTTAAAATTTATTTTCAAAATGTCAGCGGTATAAAAACTCGTTTAACTGAATTACGAAACTCAATATTCGCATGTGATTACGGTTTAATAATCCTGGTCAAAGCGTGGCTCAATGAAAATATTAGTGATGTTGAAATTGGCATATCAAATTATTGTATATTCAGGAAAGACTGATGTCTACACTTAACAAATAAGCTCCAAGGTGGAGGGATTATGGTGGCTGTTAAAAAAGGGTTGCTATTGAAAGAAGTTCCGATTATATACAATATTATACATAGGGTATTTATAAAATTACAAGTTAAATCACAAAAACTTATTATTAGTGCTGGGTATATTCTGCATTCATCGTCTGGTGAACTTTATGAAAATCACTGTGAGATTGTTGAGCATATTCAATTGGATCACCCAGAGTGGAGTATGGTATTATTTGGTAATTACAACCTACCATTAGCAGTTTGGTCTCCGATACACGAAGAAACCCTATTGTAAAATTGCCCTACTGGTAATCCTGCTACAATAATCGATGATTATTTTTCACTTTTAAATTTTAAACAAATAAACCCAATTACTAATTCTCAATTTTCCAGAGCGATGGAAGACAAGTTGCATTACATCTATATTTAAAAATGGTGACAAATCTAACGTTAAAGACAATTGCCCCATCGAGTAAACTATGTATTTATCTAAAATATTTCCATTATAAATTACTAACTATATCCATGGCACTGTAAAAATGTGGTAATAGATAAGCAACATAGTTTTTTCATCTGGTAGGTCTACTGAAACTAATTTTCTTTTGTACCAAAATGATATAATTTTCGCTATGGAAAGTGGGATACAAGTTGACCACATTTTGACAGACTTTAGCAAAACTTTCGACAGAGTAAATCATGCCCGTCTTATTATTAAACTAACAGATATGAGGTTTCCCAAATGGTTTACAGATTGGTTATACAGCTATCTAACTTCTGAAATACTAATTGTAAAAATGAAACACCACATCTCCGACGAAATACAAGTAACTTCAGGGGTCCCACAAGGGTCTCATTTGGCACCAATTTTGTTTATCCTATATATGAATGACATTGGGAATAATTTCAAATATTGCAAATTTCTATTATTCACAGATGACTTGAAAATGTATGCACCCATCTCTGATGAAACAGATTGTATGCATTTACAGGAAGATCTTTACGCACTTTCAAATTGGTGTATCATAAATGGCATGGCATTAAATGTCGACAAATGCTTTACCATTACCTTCACCAAAACCAAAATTTATACTATTTCAACTATACCCTAAACGGTTCACACATACAGAAAGTGAATAAAATGGATAAAATGGAAATCAATAAAAATTCTAATAACCTAAACAAAGACGATGGCTACTACCTTTCCCCCATTTAAAGAACAAGCCTATGTTCACAACAGCGGAACCGTTACGTTCACTGATCCGCTACGACACTCCTCTCTATTCATGAACGCTCATGCATCAAGTTCTTGCCCTATATAAACTGCCACTTCCCCTACTTTCACCAGTTACTTCGCCACAGGACATCTTTTAGCTTTGAATGGGCTAGTGAATCTGCTAGTTCAGGAGTAACTCTTCTCTTTACACTTTAACTTGTCTACTTAATATTATCTTTTTTATATTTATTATTATTTTTTATTTTATTACTTATTTCTTTTCTTGTACTGATGAAGCCCCTTACAAAAGTGGGCGAAGCATCGACCTTAATTTATAATATGACACGGTCCCAACCCGGACCCATAAATATTTATGATAAAATGGAAGATCTGGGTATCTTTGATGCTGGGACGACTTTTGATCAGCATCTTTGTTTAGTCACAAATAGAGGTTATAGGATGCTTGATTTTATAAAGCGAAACACTAAAGATCTTTCCTGAAATGCAGTTAAGTTACTATATTGCTCTTTAGTTCCTCCTCCATCTGTTGTCTGGTCTACCTATTACAAAAATAAAATTAATATGATAAAAAGGGAAAATCAACGCATTATGGCAGATCTTATTATGCTATTTATAATCCTTTCAGGAGAAATAAATTGTCCAAAATGACTTTACTTAGTGAAACTAAAAGATTAAATGAAATCCACTCGCGTGATTGATACATTTGATGTTCCTTTTCGTAGGACTAGTTATGGCTATTACAGCCCATTAACAAGATTTATGAGATATGGAAATTTTTGTGGCAATTTTTGAAGCAAACAAAAACGGTAGAAGTCTTTTGGAATGTTGTGCTTCAAATGTATGAAGATGATAGGCATGGACAGACAAAGTTAAGAACAAAAACATTATAGAAATAGTAGGGGAATAAAGATATCTGTGGAAAACAAAAAAAAAAAAGGAGAAATCAAAGGGCAGGATCCATTCTAGAATATTTTCAGGGACAAATGTGGTATATATTACAAGCACAGATAGGAAAAAAGAGGTTAAAGATAGACCTAGATCAGACTACACGTAGATAGTGAAAGATGCAAACTGTGCAAATTTCAGGGAAATCTGTAGGTTAGTTCAGAATAGGAAACAATGATGGTACGCGTCTAACCAGTTCCAGGACTGAAGACCTAATGATGATGCTGGTTATCTTGTTGGTTTGTGCACTTGTTTTTTCTATAGGTTTAGTTGCTAATTGGTAATCTTTTGTCTTGGTGAGATCGAAAATATTGTAGGTAGGTATGATAGGTGTTAAATGGTGGGACAAATTTCCTCCTAATACTACTGTGTTGGTAGTCATGCCCGGTTGTGAGTTGAAAAACAGATATTACCTTTGAACAGTGGGGTGTTACACTTGGGCATTTGTTATACTGTGCAATTGTTATATTCGCGATATAATTCCCACCAATTGTAACTTTTACCCCACACGTTTTAAAAGTGATGCAACCACTTTTTACGTCAATTTGCAAGCACAATTTAAATCAAAACTGATTACTTACATGGTTTTGCAGGATGGATTCAGTTTTATGCCATGTTGCATAACATTACATCTGTCCTTCTTTTACTACTGTTGTAGAGGAATGACAGGATTTAGGTAACAGGTACACAATAAAAGACAAAGATAAAAAAAACTTACAAGCCTAAAAAGAAAAGACACACGACACAGATAGATGTTGCTTCGTCGAGGGCTCGTAACTTAATGGCGTCTTTCTACACTCCGCATTACTTTTGCGCAGGCTCAACGGTAAGAGACGACAGAAGTTGGCGTTATTCATTTAAAAATATACGCGTGAGTTTATTTACAAATTAAATTTAAACATAATGCATGCCAGTTGGCATGTAACAGGGCATGAACACATGGTTTAGGTTAGCCATGGTTAAAAACCTCATCAAGGAGAGTACTAGATGATTCATTGAAGGGATAGATTAACAACCGGGTGTAAAGTTTTACAAAAAAAAACATTAAAAAGTGTAACGTGTTGACATTACGTAAATAGAAACCAAGCAATTAAACTTGAATGGACAAAATTAATATTGATGTATCATGTATATTGTGATTTTATAAATTGTAGTGTTCCTTAAACATGACGTTTCAATAAATTTTTAGTTCTATTAAAGGGAATTTAGGTCACAAACTTAAAAAACCCCAAAGCATAATTTTATTTCTGGCTCATATATTCGAACGTAACTTAGGTCTATAAATTACTCTGAAAACTGCAAAAAGGGTAAATATTTCACTATTATGTATTGTGAAGTCAAACAAAGATATAAGCATGAATAATTACCCGAGTAGTTGTGTAAAGAGATAATGTCTTAAGAAAGCTTTTAACTATTACGAAGTAAATAACAGTGAAATTATTGACATCATGTTCTATACCATAATTATCCCACATATAGAAGAACTTTTTACAAACTTCAGTAAAATGAAGTAAAATTAATGTTACAGGGAACATGTGTAACTATAATACAAAACAAACCGCAGATAATATCTAAGCATATTTGTACAATGTAGTTAAATATAAAGAAAGAGCAGATGATTTAGTGAAATCCACGGATACTAATTTACGAACCAAACATCACAAAATACAATATTACAATGTATCAACTCAATAACATAAAAAAATGAAGTACGTACCAAACTATAGGACTCCCGAATTTTCCTCGTGTTTCAATACAAGCTCAATGGAAAAACTACAATGACATACCACTTAGACGTAAAAAAGGTGGAGAAAATGACAGTAGTTCAATGGAGAATAATTAATTAATCACTCGTAAACGAAAATAAATGTGAGGGTGATCGTTGAGTAAACCTTTTGGCTATGAATTAGCAGAAGGACGTTAATGTGGTAAGATTCGCAAATTTTCGACAGAACCAACAATACTAATAGATTGGAACGGATTGGTTCCAAAGTTATAAAGATTGGAAATGAGAAGGCCGATGACACATCAATTCAGTTCTGGTTCCATAGAATTCTTTAGCCACATTAAGACAACTGTAAGCTGTACCTAATTAGAAATTGCTTTTATGGATTGTTGGTGGTATTTATGCACAACGCTTGTTCAGTTAAATATTGAGAAAATTATACAATGTCCACCATTAGTTAAAGTACAGCGTTAAGTTATTATAGATAAAAACCTGGACATTGCAAGTTGTAATTGAAACTTTGAGCTGTGTTGTAAATTATTATAGTTGGATCATCAAGATTATGGCTAATTGAATATGAACTAATATATGCAATTTCACAATTCTGTGTTTGTGTAAAGGTTAACAGAAATTTTGTTATGTCGCTGATATTTAAATTGATTTAGCTAAGTATAAAATTTTGTTGTTGCTGAATTAAAATAAAGTGACGCAATAAGCTGCAATATGTTGTTTTCTTTGTTTAAAGATATAGGTGGTGGACATATTTAAAATCTCCAGGAATACTCGTCGTCCAGAGACTAGATAAGACGAGTTGGCACCCATGACTTAATATGGTTTGAAAGTATTTCAAGGTAAGTGTTATTGATAACATAGCTTGAAATTGCATCTAGTTGTTACATTTTTGATTTTGCTCCATTTTTGGGCAGCTGCTTCTGGGCAGTTCCAAATTTAATACTTTAACGCTTCAGACATACATAACAAGGTGTTTAATAGGGGCTGTAGTTATACAGAACAGAAACATGTGTGCATGAAAACAAGGACTGTTGGGAGTCTAATATTATGTACCACGCCAGGTGTGGTCAGCACAGGTATTTATCCATATAAATCCATCTAAATTATCTAGAGCTTTTTCTGTATAAACAAGTGTATGTCAAAAATTTGTAAATAACTTAAATCTTTATACAGTTGCAGAGCAATGTATAATATAATGTTAATTTTTCTCCTGCTTAGGTCTGAAAATGTTTTCATATACACTAAGTGAAGAATTTTTAAGTTAGATTAAAATATCGCGATAAAACAAAAACCAAAAGCTTGTGGATCAGAAGCAGATCAAATTAGATTCCAAGTGAGACATACTGAATATTTAAATTATTCACGATCAAATTGTCAGTGCAGTTTTTAATGCAAAGCCCAGGTACTGAAACTGCAGGTTGACACTGGGTTAATACTACTTTACACCTGCATTGTCCAGGAATTAGCAAACAATACAAGGGGTCACCAGCAAGTAGCCACAGATGTTAAGGAGAACTCTACAACCAGACTATACCATTCATTCTGGGATGAAGATACCGGTAGAAAAGCGAGAATATAGTTATCTACTGTCTAAATTCGAAAAGCAGTACACTGTAAACACTAAAGAAAGAGAAGTCCATTCTAGCAATCGTAAAGAGTTAATGTTACATTAAGTAGAACCTGGATGCAAAAATAGGAAAATTAATCTTAAGCGGAAAAAAATTAATATTGATGTACCCTGTATATTCTGATTTGTGATTTCATGTGTAATAGTGGTTAGTAAGTAAGACATTTTAGTTTCATTAAAAGTAATCAACATAAAAACCACAAAAGCCCCGTTTTATGTCTGTTAAACACATATTGGAACAAAACGTAGGTTCATAAACTATTTTAAAATCACCAAGAAGATAAACAAAATATTTATTACAGTAAATTTTCATAGCAAGATCCTGACATTTTAAAGAAGCTTTTATAATAAAGAAGTAAATAACAGAAAATATTGATATGCATGTTACATATCATAATTATCCCAAATATAGCCTTTTACAAATTTTAGTTAAATGGAGTAAAACTGATATTACATGGTTTCAATGCTAGAAGTAAACCCCTAGACCTTACCAGAAGTATACACATACAATTCTAGCAATCGTAAAGAGTTAATGTCACATTAAGTACAACCTGGATGCAAAAATATAAAAATTAATCTTAAACGGAAAAAAATTAATATTGATATACCCTGTATATTCTGATTTGTGATTTCATGTGTAATAGTGGTTAGTAAGTAAGACATTTTAGTTTCATTAAGAGTAATCAACGTAAAAACCACAAAAGCCTCGTTTTATTTCTGTTAAACACATATAGGAACAAAACTTAAGTTCATAAACTATTTTAAAATCACCAAGAAGATAAACAAAATATTTATTACAGTAAATTTTCATAGCAAGATCCTGACATTTTAAAGAAGCTTTTAAAATAAAGAAGTAAATAACTGAAAATATTGATATGCATGTTCCATATCATAACTATCCCAAATATAGGAGCTTTTTACAAATTTTAGTTAAATGGAGTAAAACTGATATTACATGGTTTCAATGCTAGAAGTAAACCCCTAGACCATACCAGAAGTATACACATGCAATGTAGTAATTATTTAAAAATACAGACGCTTCGTTAGTAAAATTTGTGAATATCAGGATGTAGATAATTAATCATCTCATACAATACAATGTATTCGTTCATATTGCTGAAGACATTTACATGTGATGCTAATGAATTAGAAAGAGCAAAATGTAGTCATTCGGGTGAATAATAAAGCGGTGTTAGGAACTGCAGAGCTCATCCCTACAATAATTTAAAATTTTGTATTGTGTGTGTCAAGAAATCTATATTACTTGAAAAACTCAAGAAATTGTGGTAAGAACAACTGATGTGTTAAACATCCTGAAGTTAAACAATCAGCAGAATGAGCTTTTATGTTGATATTTAATAATTATGCACATGTGCCTTAAAAATGTAAATGGTGTATGTATTTATCTAAAGGAAATTAATCAAATTGAAAGAAATGCTCTGTTGGACTAAATTAGCAACGGAATTAGTGTATATGATTTTAAAAGTAAGCTTTATTAATGAAATTATTGTTGATAAAAAAAAAGTACAAATTTAGTACTTTGGAATGAACAATGAAATATGTAACAAAAACTTTCGCTTTTAATTGTTTTCCGTGATTATTGATCAAGACATTTTTAGAAATTGGGATTTGTCAGGTAATTAATATGGAAAACAGGAAAACTTGAAATGATAGTATTATTGATGAATTTGATTTAATGTTTTTTAGGATTTCTTTAACCCTAGGATTCATAACGTGGGTTACATTTATTTAAACAGGTTTATTTTTGTATATCTAAAAGATATTACTTTGTGGCTGTAGATATTCATCGAGTAATCTGTTTAGTATAAGATATGAGAGATTTTATCATATAATAACTTAATTTATTTGTGAAACGTGCGATCTAATAAAATATCGTGGGTAAAAAATGCCCTAATAGACATTTCTTGCAAATAATATGTACTAACCAGCTACTGTATGAAGAAAAGTACATTGACTTTCTTGGAAATTGCACACACAGAACTTCGTTTATATTAAGAAATGCCACTCAGCCAAATTGGATGTTATCTGACGATACCCAGAAGGCCATCTTGCCATACCTCGTGTAGTATAGCTTATCTAGTGTTGCATGTTGGTATTTATATTTCAGTTACTGTTATATTATTTTGTGTAATTGGTGTAATTTGACCTTGTACGAAACGAGAAGTATTCCATTATTGAGGTCACACTAATAAATGGATTTCTATGTATGCTGACCCTAAGATATTCTGTCACTTGCAATCGGTCCAATTTTTATATTGTGTACATATTGAATATTAGAGATAGCTTCTTGTAGTAAAAAAGTTATCAAAGTGACTGATTCTGATTTTGAAGAAATCACCACACAATGGCTCAATGAAAATGACTATGCTGGATCAGAACAAAGTGAGGAATCAGATCTTGAGTCACCTGAAACGAAAGATCCAGATTACGCAGCCACATCTGACGATAGTGACATATTAGATAATAACTCACCGGCATCACAACCATCTTTTAATAACTTTATGGTTGGCTGAAACAGAAAGCAGTGGTCAAAATATCCAATAAGCAAAACTTCAAAAAATCGCAGTTATAACATAATACATTTTGTGCCCTAAGCAGTTCAAAAAATCTAGTATATACACCTCTAGATGCATGGAATATGTTTGTAACAGATGAAATCATTGATGAAATTATTCTGTGCACAAATCGTGAAGCTCAACGTGTATGTTCTCTAAAATCTAAGAAATGACAATTCATTGAAACAGACGAAATGAACGCGTTCTTAGAATTGCTACTAATGGCAGGAGTAGGAAGAAGTTGGGATGTATCCATAAAAGAATTGTTTTTAGATAAACAGTCCAATCCTATTTACAGAGCTTGCATATCGGTTAACAGATTTGAAGACAAAGCGATTTTTGAGATTCGATGATAAAAGAACACGTACCCAAAGAATGGCTGATGATAAACTAGCTCCAATTTCCTACATTTGGAGTTTATTTATAAAACAGTGTAAAACTGTTGTAAAACCCAGTGTAATTTTTACAGTCGATGAACAGTTGCTAGGGTTTCGAGGAAGATGCAGCTTCATTCAGTACATGCCAAGCAAACCAGCCAAATATGACATCAAATTTTTTGGCTATGTGAATCAAAAAGTGGATATGCAATAAATGGCCAGATATATGTTGGCAAACAGCCCGGGATGGACATACAGGATAACCTTGGGATGAATGTAGTTTTATCACTAACTAAACCTATTTCCAATTCTTCCAGAAATATTACAGTTAATAATTTTTTTACAAGTGTAGAACTTTTTGATAAATTATTGTCTCTTGGGCTTACTGCAGCGGGAACGATGAAGAAAAATAAAAGAAACATTCCAACAGAAATGCAAGCGTTGAAAGAAAAGTGTTTTTTCATCGTTTTTTGGTTTTACTAATACTATGATAATAGTAAGTTATGTCCCAAAGAAAAATAAGGCAGTCATATTATTGAGTACATTTCATAATACAAATAATTTGGATGGTACACAAAAGCTGAAACCCAAAATCATACAATTTTATAATGAAACTAAAAGATGTGTTGATATTATGGATCAAATGATTACAAATTATACTGGTAAACGGCAAACTAAAAGATGGCCTTATGCAGTTTGGAGCAACATAATGGACATTGGAGATTGAATGGTTTTACGCTGTTTATGTATGAGAACAAGGATTATAAAGCAGGCCAAACCGATAAGCGGCGCTTATTTCTAAAAGAATTAGCAACTGCTTTAGTTATGCCCTTGTCTCGATAGCATTTATAAAAAAAAGGATTCAAATACTGCAAAATTCTTGTTGTCGTTTAGTGATCGGTCTTAGAAAGTTCGATCATATTTCCGCTAAGATCAAAGAACTCAAATGGTTAAAAATGGATGATCGTAGAACCCTTCACCTTGGCTGCTTCGTTTTTAAGTTGCTATTTGAAGCATCCTCGGTTACATTAAAGAATAAGTTAGTTCCTAGATCTCTCGTTCACTCAGTAAATGTGAGATATAATGAACGTTTAACTATGCCTCGACACAGCACTGCTATGTTTCAGAAATGTTTCACCTATAATGCAGTTAAGTTATTTAATTCTTTATCCTTCGATTATCGCTCTATTAGTTTCATAACATTCAAATCCAAATTACACAGTAGCCTTTTGAACTAGCCCTGTTTTTATGTTACAGCGCAATACGCTCATTTCTGCATGCTCACCCATTGTATACCTTTTTATGCTCATATTAACTTGCTATCTCGTTTTTTTCTAACTATAATTATCACTGTCTTATAGACAAGAGAATATGTAATACTAACTTCGTTAGCTTAGAAATAGTTTTTAATTATATAACTCAACTGGTTTGCTTTTATAATTCTTACTTTCCTTTTAGTACTTGTGTTCAGTTTTATTTATATGCCATCAGCCTATTCCGCTGTCTTTCTTTACTTTTAATATTTAGCTTCAGTAGAGGTTAAGTGTAAGAGTAGCTCACAGCTAAACTTCGCCTCTTCTGTAGCCTACTTCAACAACTTTATGGTTATCCAATTATTTATATTTTTTGTACTTTACTAGTTTGTATATCTTTTATGTTTCTGTAATAATTTGATAATAATAATAATAAAGACTATAATAAATAATAAATAAATAAATAAATATGACTAGAAGAAAACAAAATCCAAATTTACAAAAACCAATATTAGAAGATATAGGAAAATTTGTAGACATGGAATAAATATCGTTCCACAGAAAAGATTAACAAAGAAAAAAGGTGTTCTATGTGCCCTCCGAAAAAAGACCGGAAATGGGATCGTGTATGTGAAGTGTGCAAAAATCCAATTTGTAAGGAAAATACCCGGCATATGTGCACAATATGTATAAAAAATTAATGTTACAGGTGCTTCCGTAATTCATTCTTTATAATTACATTAAATTTTTTGCAATTTCCAATGTGGCTATTTTTGACCCACCTCATGTAAATCTGTAGGTGGGTTACGTTATGCATCCTAGGGTTAAGCAATATCTGACCAGATTGAGGTTAAGAAATTAGGCTTTCTCTGTATTTATATAGAAACTATTTCATGTAAACAGAGCTTAGAGATACGTAAAATTTTATTTGCAATTATTTAGGAATTAGGTGAACAGATATATTATATATATATATATATATATATATATATATATATATATATATATATATATATATATATATATTTACTGTTAACACCATTATTTTAAATTACAATATAATTATTGATACAGGTAACTTAAACAACATAATGCAGCTTTTAAACAACTTGCAATTTAAATTATATGCACTAATTAAATTAATTTATATAAAAAGAATAAGTAAGATAAGTGAAGTGTATAAACAAAATGAAGTACACAACAAAATAGCAATTAGATATTAAAAATAATGCTGTATAGCATAGTAATGTATGTACAACTAGAACTTACACTATTTAAATGAGACATATCGTAATGATTTTTTAGTGAATATAGAGTACAATCGAACAAATGGAATGAATTATGATGCTTATTAATTAGTCTACACATTCTATCAATAGAAGAAAATAACCATAGTTGGTTCTATGAAACCCAATAAACAAAATTTCATGATTCCTAGTAACTTTAGGAGGCACGTATATACATATCTTCTGTAAAAGTTCAGGGCAGATAATATGAGAATTCAAAACATTGAAGACGAAACATATATCATTGATACACCTCCTATCAGACAGAGAGGACATATTCAAAATTGGAATGACAGCGTGCTCGTTATTTAAAGTAACTTGAAGACTCAGCTTATATAAAATATATTTAAGAAATCTATTCTGAACACGCTCAATCAAGTCAGAATAACAATGGTAGATTGGATTCCAGACAGGCGATGCATACTCTAAATGTGAACGGACCAGAGAGGTGTATAATATTTTTATTGAATTAATATTTGTGAAATGTTTAGTATTTCTTTTAATAAATCCAAGCATACGCATTGCTTTGGCTGAAATGTTTTTGATATGGGAAACAAATGTTAGGTCCTTATCAATTAACACTCCTAAATCGTTTGTCTCAGTTAAGATCTCTAAAAGTCGATTATTTAAAGTATAAAATGTCCTGAACGGATTATGTTTTCTATAAAATCTTAGGCAATAACATTTATTAATGTTTAGCTGTAATTCGTTACGATCACACCATTCGCAAAATCTAGCCAGATCAGATTGAAGTAACAAATGATCATCAGGAGAATAAACAGACATATATATTTTAATGTCATCTGCAAACAAAAGAAACTTTGCAAACTTAAAAATTGATTTAATATCATTGATGAACAATATAAATAAGATTGGACCAAGGTGAAAACCTTGTGGAACACCTGATTTAACTACAATTTCCTTTGATATAAAATTTCGGATTTTAACAAACTGACTTCTCCCAGTAAGGTAGCTAGAGATCCAATCAAGCAAAAATCCTCCAATGCCAATTGTTGCAAGTTTAGTCAAAACTAGGCTATGGCTGACAGTATCAAATGCCTTTCTAAAATCACCATAAATACAATCAACTTGATGACCTTTTTCAAAAGCAGTAGTAATAAAATCTACAAACAACAGTAGGTTGGTTGTGGTAGAGCGTCCTACACAGAAACCATGTTGTTCATCAATAATTAAATTCTTAAATGTAAAGGTTAGGTGATGAGATAAAAACTTTCAAAAATTTTGGTATACAACTTATTATGGAAATAGGCCTATAATTAGAAATGTTAGACTTATCACCTGATTTATGAACTGGAGTAACAAAGCTAGCTTTCCAATAAGCTGGAAACACCCCTTCACTTAAGGACAGGTTAAATAAGATAAATAAGGGTTTTGAGATAGTACAAACACAATTTTTCAAAAATATAGGTGGAACTCCTACAGGACCAGGAGATATATTTACATCAATATTGTTTAATTTTGAGTAAATGTCTGCTAAATCAATATTAAAATGTGTTACATTGATATTAGATGTATTATTGTTTACAGTAGACATATTATATCCACTGCTACTAACATAAACAGATGAGAAATAGGTTGCAAATAAATCTGCAATCTCATTGCCTCCACATGCAGCCTCATTATTATAAAACATCCTGTTTGGAATTCCATAATCATCCCTTAGTCTACTAGTGAAACTCCAAAACCGTTTAACATTGTCCGAAATAGAGTTCTCAATATTACGTACATAATTCCTATAACAAATGATTGCTAATTTTTTTTGCCTATTCCTTAAATTAGAAAAAATAAGGTAATCATGAACAGAGTTTGTAGACTTATATATCTTGTGGGCTATTTTCTTTCTATAGATTAGAGATCTGAGTTCAGATGAAAACCAAATGGGAAAATTAGAATGCCTGGATTTACGAATAGGAACATACAGTTCGATTGCTTCATAAAAATGTTATAAAATACATTTACTGCCTCATTCAGTGGTAAATTGGATAATATCTCATCCCAATGAAATCCAGCTAAATAATTTGATATGAGTCTATAGTTAGCATTCCAAAAGTCGTAAAATAATCATTATTATTTTCTAAGTCATTTTGATCGCATAAATAGGTACAAATATACAAAGTGCGGGATGATGGTTATCACAAGGTAATAATATATCAGTTGCATAATTTACTCTAATGTTAGACATGCTGGAAAATGCAAGATCCAATAGAACATTGTTTGCATTAACTACATTATTAAGCTGATAAAGATTAAAATAGCCAAAATGTTCAGATATGTGAAACGAGGAATTTATCTCGAAATAGTACTATTAGGCTGAGAAATTGCATAGACACCAAAATCGTCATTATACCAACTTGTATGTGGTAAATTGTAATCCCCAATCAAAATAAGCTTTGCATTGTCATACATATTCATTATATGGTGGACCGTTAAGCAATGAGCAAGGTAAACATCCGATAAAGATTTTGGTGGTAAATGTATAGTTCCAATGATTAGAAGTGATTGAGCACACTCAATTTTAACGAATAATTGTTCTAGTGAATCACAATCCAATGATAGAGAACTACTAAGATAATTAGACTTCACAGCAATCATCACACCACCACTCCTACTAAATTTACTAGTGAGATCACTACGATCCGTTCTATATATCACATAGTCTTTTAAGTTGAGTTCAGCATTAACAACATCATTAGACAACCAAGTCTCACTAAAAACCAGCACATCATAGTCTTCAGAACGACCCATAACTGCAGCATATAATTGATTCAATTTAGAACGAAGACCACGTACATTTTGATAGTATATAGAAGTACTCAGTTTTTTGAACGATTTGCATTAACAATAGTAGGAACTCCATTAATGTATCGAATAGTTTTATCATTTACACCCTTGCTTATTAAATTTCCTAAGTCCTGTTTAACTTTTTTATAGTATTCCCGTTGCATCACTGTTAAATCAGAACCAAACCGTATATCTCCAGTATATTTATTTTTATTCTTGAGCACTGTTATGACATCATTAGCATTGCTTAATATTACCTTTATTGGTCTGCAGCTGCCACCTTTTTTACCCACGCGTATAACTTTCATATTTTCTGTATTAATATTGCATATACCATCAATGATTGAAGTGACTGTCTGCTTGTCATATTGAATGCGAGCCTCTATATTAAGCGAATTATCCTCCTTAACATTATAAATCATTACATTGCATGATCTTTTCTGTCTTTCAGCTAGTTCAAACATATATTTATTAAAATCGCCCGAATCAAGTGATTTTGGCTGATTATTAACCTCTGCTCTCAATGTTTGAATGTCATTTTTAAGCTCTTCTATAGTTTTTAATAATAAGGGAACAACACGCAATCCACTTTCACATTCTTTACAAAAATATTTCATAACACGAGATGATAGTTTTAATGTTCTTATTTCTGTAGATGTTAAACCACTGCATACCTGATGAGCCTTTCTACCACAGCTATCACATGAATATAGGGCATCCTTACCATCTACATTTGATTCAGATTGATTACAATATATACACAGACTCATCTTCCTTAAATAATATTTGTGTATTTTGCAGAATGATATTTGTGCCAGGACAACTAGCTACCTCAGTAATGAAGTCGTATTCGGGAAAAAGTTTGATTTCGGGAATTTATGTAATTTGACAATAATTATAGTGTTTTTATGGCATTTTAGAAAATGGTAAAATATAATAAGAAAAGGTTAGGAAGCCAAAGCATGGGAGACCTATGCAGAATAACGGTCGTCCATGTTGGGATAATATCGAAAAAATTACTGAGACAGACAGCTTGGCACCTCTTAATTATCACAAGAGAAAAGTCTTTTAAGGTGAGAGATTTGGTAACATAGATTGTTTGTATTTTAGCCATTTTATTATTTTCATTTCTTTATTTTTTAATAATTTTTTTCATAAGAATCCACCCCTGCACTACTGTAGTTAGCCGATGCACCCTTAAATTGTTACAGGATCCCGGAAATCAAAATTTATAACTAACACTCATTTTACTCGTAACATAATCCCTCTAAGAGGTAGTACAAAATTGTACAAATAAAACGACTTATGACATAGAAAACTAGTAACAAAAGCACTTGTCACATTTTTAAGTTCGAAACAGAATAGTCAAGAACAAATGGATTCATATTCAAAACTAATTACCTCAAATTGCTCGCATGTGTGTGATAGCGATAAAACCACGCTGCCGTATAAGGTATTGATGTAAACATCAAGAGCGAGAACTAAACTGTGGTTTTAAGCAGGTTTGGCAAATAATGCCAAAACCACATAACAAAAACATGAGTGAAATAGAAATTCACATGTTACATAACTACAATTATACCATCAACCAGTAGAGCACTGCCAAATCCATTTCCTGAATTCATACTCTGAAAACTTTAGTTCTCTAATATACAAAAATATCTATGCATTATTGAACTATAAGTCAACATTATTTTTCTAGTTTATTGTTAGAAAATTCTCCTTAATTTTTAAAACAACTAAATAACAAAATGTTTTATACAAAATACGTACAATTATACTCTAAATGATAATTTCTTTAAAGTTGTAGTTATCCAAACCAATGGTTACCCATACATTCTCTAGTCCATTCAGTTTGGCATATCCAGCACCAATGAAATCCACAACCACTTCTCGTACACACCATATGCATACATCCGCCTAAAAACAAATTAAAAAAAAGTATAATTTACAATTTGTTTGATCACCGTTTTAAAATATTAATCTAAAACGAATATTTGAGTATGGCATAACCAAGGATTTAAAAATTCTCAGCAAATAATTTTGCTAAAAAGAAAAGGTGAAGAAAAATCACTACAATAAATCAAAGAAAAATATCCTCACAATCACCGTTAATGCAGCACATAGTGCTGTTTCTTTTTAACATAAAATACCAGTGTTTAATATAGACACCTGTAACTAGATCATGTTTTTGACTAAAATTATAATCACTATAAAGCACAAAAGACCCTTGTTGCACCCATGAAACTAGTGGAGAGACATTGGATGTAAATCCTTGCACTTGTGTGTATTGCAATCTATTAGATAAGTAAGCTTGTATCATAGATATCAATTTATTAAACAAATTTAATTTCACCAATTTTTTGAGTAAATCAGCATGATTGATTTCATCAAAGGCAATTGAGAAATCTGTATAGATGATGTCTAATTGTCCATTACTGTCAAAAACCTCACAAATAAACTAGGATAATATTGCCAAAATGGTAACTGTTGATTTATGTAATAGTATGATTCCCTGTTACTAGTTTAGGAAGTTAGACAATACCATGTGCATGCTTTATTATGTGTGAAGGAGCGAGAAGCAGGCACTTTTGGCATCCTATCATGTGAAATTAAGAAGGAATGTGCAGTTCAACCTGTTACTGCAAAGTGCTGTTCCATACATCGTACTGCTTCCCTTTCTTGGTGTTGATGAATTGCCCATCAACATATCTGATTCTTTTTGGTATTCCAACAAGGTAGTGACTAGTTTATTCAGCTACAATTGAAGTAATTCAAGTCATGTATAGGGTAAAATTTTTCTTGTGCTCATCATCATTATTAGGTCCTCAGTCATAGAACTTGTTGGACGTGTACCCTCATTGTTTCCTAGTCTGAACCAACCTACACATTTCCCTGAAATTAGCACAGTCTGCATTTATCACTATCTGTGTGCTAGTCTGATCTCGGTCTACCTCTACCTCTCTTTTCCTATCTCTGCTTGTAGTAAATCCCGTACTATTCCCCAGAAATGCCTTTGAACATATCCTGTCCTTCTATTTTTTCATTTTTCACAGATATCTTTATTCCTCAACTATTTCTACAACCTATTTGTTATTGACTTTGTCTATCCATGCTACCATCTTTATACATCTGAACACAACATTCCAGAAGGCTTCTATCTCTTTCTGTCTACTTTTCCTACTTTCCTTATTTCATAGATGTACTGTGCTGTGCTCCACACTATGCTTTGAACAGTTTTCTTCTTGTATCTTGCTACACTTCGTTTACAGTTTTACCTGGTCGGTAATGCAGTTAACAAAATGTTACGCTTAGATTCTGGTACATTGAAATGGCGATAGATGGCTCTTGAAAGCCGGTAATACAATTACCAAAGTTCATAAGATACACATGACGTCACTGATAATTTATATTGCGCCATAATTAAGAGAAGGTACATAAAATTTAAACAATAAAAATTAGATAATTTACTCACGTGAAGGATCAACTAACCGGCAGGAAATCACGTCACGGTAACCTCGGCATCGCTGCTGGTAGAGTTGGACATCCAAATTATCTCGGGGTCATGGTCCAGGGTCATCTTCGTTCCTATATGCAGTGGAAGACGGGAATAGGGAATTAAGGAAAGATACTCAAGATAAGGAAATCTACATAATAAGATAACACGACACCCGCACGACTGTTCACTTCAAAGTTTGGCGTAAAAAGCCACGTTTCCGCGCGAGAACCGCGGAACTCCCTACTCTTTGTAGCATTGCTATACCCCTATAGGGATAATTCACACTTCCAATTGCACTATTGTGACGTGCCGGAAGCCCCGCCCAGTTCATTTAAAATGTTCGCGCGTCTTGCGTATTTAAAATTATGGCGGAAGCTTCCGCACATTAAAAACTACTTAACATAAAATGTTAAAGTGCAAATTCAGTTTGCACGTAACAATCGCGACAAAGCCACAAAAGAAAAACTTAAAAAGAAAAGTCTGTTAGCACAGTAACAGCTTAAAATCTAAGTCCTTACTACCCTACATAAACCCTAACTTAAAACCTACAAAATGTTTATATAAGGCGCCACCTGGTTTTTCGACCGATAACACGTCTACCGAAGTACCAGGAAACGGAATAGGTAGCCCGATAGTCTTTGACTACACTAATTACCGACAGCACAAATTTGTCGGGAGCATGAAACACTGCTTAAACTAACACGGTGCGACAAGTCGCCTAAACTATCTAAGCCTATCTAAACTTATCTAACTAAAGCTAACATATAGTTCTTATATGCAAACACACATGAGTGTCGCATCAAACTATTCTTCTTTTTTGGCAAGAAGTGCCCAAATTTAAAAAGTTCATGAGAGCGTCACTTGCACTCTAGCAAATTTTGTTTCTGGTACTTTGGTTTCCTCCGATGCACATTTAACTTGTCCATGACACAGTTGTGAATCCACAAATTTACCAAAAGTACCGCCTACTAAATCCTTATATGCTAACCTGACAAATTACATTTCTAAATTGGGTTAGCTTTTCACTTAATTTTCAGAAAGATAATTCCCACGTCTGGTCATATATACCACACGTTAGGACGATAAAAGATAAGATAAGATCTCAAATTGATGTTAAAGATAATAGATAAGGTAAAGATATTAAGCTTAAGTTGTTATCCTCAAAGGTAATGAATAAGATAACGGTATTAAGCTTTAGTTATTATTTGAGATACTCGATAAGATAACACGATATTAAGTTAAAGTGATTATAAGAGATAGTAGGTAAGATAACATGAATTTAAAAAGTTATTGCTCAAGATAACCGGTAAGATAACGCAACATAACTCAAGTCATTCCTAACGGTAGTCGGTAAGATAACGATAAATTAAACCAAAATTATTACTAACAGTAATTGGTAAGATAACGATACTAAACTAAGGTTATTACCAAAGGTAATCAATAAGATAACGATATTAAACCTAAAGGTATTATCGAAGATAATAAAGAAGACAAAGATATTGGCCTAGTTATTACCCAAGACAATGATAACAACAAGAGTGGCTGGCTCCAGTAGAGCCGTTTAAATGGGATTGACCCTATAAAACACAGCGTAGTCTGAAGGACCACCTGCGATTTTAATCCGACAAGATAAGATATACACATTTTAAAATTCACTAGACTCCTAAGAGAACTAGTACGATAATTTTCCTAACGAGTGCTTCGACTACGATAAGAAAATCAGACAAAGATAGACACGACAACTTAAAAGTATCCTCACAGATACAAACACACAAAACAAACTGTTTTAAGGTAGTTTTTTAAATCGGTAGCACCCTAAACACACACAAATGCCCAATTATAAGCAGTTAAATACAGATACACTGTCCCCATATGCTAAAACAACCGAGAATTTAATAAGATAACAATAAGAAGCAATAGCACCTCACCACAAAGTTCAATAAAAAACAACGAAAAAAATGTTTATACCTTATGTTGATTTAGTAGAAAAACAAATAAAGATATAGTGTAATGATGTAGTATAATGTGGGCGACTGCAGTAATTCAGAAGAAAACACATGGAATAGACAATCCTAGCCTTTGCAACTGCGAATATGAACTATTTCTTTCAATGGCATAGACTGCGCGTGTCCTATGTGAGCCCAAAGAAGAAAGCATTCACTCAACATCAGCCAAAACCAGTCATAAAAATTCAATGGGTTATTTCAACCAAAGTTACGACAATTACCTTTCAATTAAACCATATAAGAGAAATACTAAAGACCGAACAATATGTAGTAGGAAAATTTCAAGGGTTAATTAAATGAAACGACAGAGCTATATTGGGGGGTGTAGAGGATGAAGTGATATATGAGTAACGGTATGGTCGAGGAAAGTCAACGAAAAGAAAAAGATAGCTAAATTAAGGTAAGTAAAGTTAAACGTGTAAGAAATTATATACTATATGAGAGAAGGAATAAGTAATTAAAGATACTAATTGATGACGAGAACAAAAAATATTAGGTAGATGGTGAGGAGAATGGGACATGAAAACTTAATTAGCATTTGGGTCAGCAGAGAATGGCTTAAGGTCTTTAATATGCCACCTGCCTTGGCGTTTTCCTTCAGTATCCTGAAGTTCATAGATAAGAGGACTAATAACACGTGTGACTTTACACAGAATGAATTTAGGGGCCAATTTTGAAGAAAATTTCTTAGATGCATCCGATAAGACATAGTTCTTTTTCCAAACTTGTTCGCCTAAGGCAAAGGAAATATTTCGCTTACGCAAGTTATAATGGTCCTTGCTCTTTTCGTAAGCTTTTAACAAATTTTTTCTAACGTCGTTAAAGATAGAAGGTAGTGACTGTTGGTCCTTGTCCCAACGCATTTATCGTCAAATTCAATTACGTTAGTATCGTCAGGCACTAAACCATAGTAACTCCCATCGATTGGGGTATATCTTCCAAAAACAAGAAAGGACGGAGTGAATTGGGTTGCTTCGTGTTTAGATGTACGCAAAGCTTGAGCAATTTCAAAGATATGTTCATCCCATGTAGTATGGTCTGAATTAATATAAGAAGAGATAGCGGTAATTAAAACTCGATTTACTCTCTCGGTAGGGTTTACTTGGGGGTGATATTTTGCGTTAAACCAAATTTTTTGTACTTTGTAACTTTTAACGAAATTCTGAAAATCTTTAGAGATAAATTGTGCACCATTGTCACAAAGAATAATCTGGGGGACACCAAAGATAAGAAAGACATTCTGTTCTAGGAATTTAATTATTGCAGCGGAGGTAGCTTTACGTAAGGGTTGCACCATAACAAATTTAGAAAACCAATCGGTAACAACCAAAAGATATTGATTACCTCTTTTCGATCGAGGGAGAGGTCCTAATAAGTCAAGCGATATTAATTGAAAGGGATAAGATACACGCTTAAAGTTACCCATTAAACCAGGGCGAGCATCTTGCGAACTTTTATGGGAACCACAAATTTTGCAGCTTTTAATGTAGCGACAAACAGATTGCTTAAGTGTGGGCCAGTAATACAATTCAGATATTTTCGAGAGTTTTTGTAACACCAAGGTGTGCAGCTAAGGGATCGTCGTGACATAATTTGAGCACCTCACTGCGATTTGCAGTGGGCACAACGAGTTTCCATTCAGGTATATTCGATATTTTATGTGGGGACGAGGATACAAATTTATACAGTCTATTATTAGTTACTCGAAGGTAGGAAATTTGTCGGGATTATCGGAAACTTTTTATCATATTGAGGTACCAGGTATCCAGAATTAAATTTGGAAGGTTAAGAGAAAAACATCTCGAGATAACGCATCAGGTACGATATTTAATTTGCCAGGCCTATGCCTAACGTCAAAAGTAAATTGAGATATACGCAAGTTCCATCTTGCCAAACGACCTGCGGGTTGTTTCAAGTTATTAAGCCAAGTGAGTGCTGCACAATCAGTGATTACGGTAAAGTGTGTACCTTCGACATATCCTCTAAATTTCTCGATGCCAAAGATAACACCCAATAGTTCTCGTTCGGTAGCAGAGTATTTTTGTTCGGCAGAAGTTAAGGCACGGCTCGCATAAGCGATTGGATGTTCTAAACCATTGTTTACCTGGAACAACATTGCACCTAACCCAGTAAGTGAGGCATCGGTTTGTATATAAAACTTATCATCGAAATTTGGAGAGATTAAGATAGGTGCTGAAGTGATTAGTGTTTTAATTTGTTCGAAAGCCTGTTGGGATTCTAAATTCCACTCGATAGTTTGGGATTTCTTTTATTTTTAATTAAAGCGGTAATGGGTGCAGATATAGTTGAAAGGTTAGGTAGAAAAATGCGATAGTAGCTAATCATTCCAATTAAACGTTTGATTTCGGTAACAGTTTTGGTGTTTTAAATTTAGTAATAGCATCAACTTTAGCGGATCTGCTCGTAAGCCTGTTCCATCGACAATAAAACCAAGAAATGTAAGGGATGAACGACAAAATTGAGACTTTTCCCAGTTTATCTTAAAACCTGCTGCATTTAAACGTTCAGCAACTTCATCTAATGTGGCGATATGTTCATCGAAAGAACTTGAGATAATTAAGATATCATCTAAAAATACAAAGGCACGTTCTTGATGTAAGATAGGACCTAACGTTTGATCCATAGTACGTTGTAAAGTTTGTGGAGCGTTACAGAGACCAAATGGCAAAAAATTATATTCGAAAAGACCTCGGCCTGGGACACAAAAAGCAGTTTTTTGACGAGAAGATAAGTCAAGAGGTATCTGATAAAAAGCTTGTCTTAGGTCGATAGATGAGATAAGTTTTGCGTTACGAAGCCTGCTCAAAATTGAGTCAGTTCTGGGTAGAGGGTAAGCGTCTGGAACAGTAACAGAATTTAGCTTCCTGCCATCAAAACAAACACGCCATTCGTCATTCTTTTTCCGAACTAGCAATACGGGAGAGGTCCACGGTGAATTTGAAGGAGAGATAACACCAGATACTAACATTTTGTCTATTTCCGCATGTAAATGCTTTTGTAAGGCAGGCGATAAGGGATATTGACGTTGCTTAAAGGGAAGGGCATCACCTGTAGAGATAACGTGTGTTGCCGTTGTAACACAACCAAGTTCAGAGGTATTAAGTTTGCGAAATTTGTCGATTGTAGCGTTAAGAGTTACATCTTGGGAATCAGTAAGAGATTTTGTTAGATATTCCTGTAGATGCACAGGAGTTCGTTTTAATAGAGGTTTGCCATGAAAAATCCTGAAAGTAAAGTGACAGATTAAAAGTTTACAGAAATCAACGCCCAGTAGAAAAGGATACGCTAATGCAGGGACAATCAAAAATAAAACATCACGTTCAAGAGACTCTACACGAATTTTTAACTTAAGGAACCGGTTACATGTATTTGATTATCGTCAGCTAAATTTATGGAAGTTTTTCAGGAATAATTTGAATTTTGATATTTTGTTGAGATAATTGATGTAAACCTTCGTTATTTATAAGAGAACATGAAGAACCTGTATCCAGTAAAGCAATTACATTTAAGGAACCAATTGAGATAGATAAGTGTGGACGGTTATCGAAGGGTTTTTAACAAGTTGTGAAACAGCGGTAGTCTTTTATGATAAAAGGAATTGACGGTTTGTAACCACTTAGACCACTCGGCTGGAGTAGTATAGCATAATTCCTCTAATAAAGGTAAGGTATTTTGTACATTAATAGTAGCGGTATTATTATTAGATAAATTTAATGACGGTACAACGTTAGAAGTGGTTTTATAATTTAAATTTATTGGCGTCTGTGTCCGTTGAATGATTGGTGTTGAGGGCGATTTTGGTTTCTTGAGATATTCACACCCTGATTTGAAATATCTCGACGGGAGTTTCCGATCGTTAGGATTACAGTTGGTGCAGTTAGATTTGTAGATATTTGAGCGACCACAGCCATAACAAAAATATTTTTAGGGTAAGTGCAGACAGTATAGCTATGTCCACTTCGCTTGCAGTTCCAACAGGTAAGTGCGTTGTTAGTGACGGTAGAAGGAACGTTAAGGGTAGATACTTTACGGGAAGCTCGAACTTGGCAAGCTAAATCAGGTTCTAGAAGACCAGATAGTTTCTCGGTGGTGGTCGATATTTGTCAATCCTTGACCTCACTTCTTGGAGAGCGACATAGGTCTTTAAAATGAGCTAGCGAAGATATGGGCTGTAAAGCCAAACGTTCTGAGAAATGGGGTTTAAATTTCTAAGTAATTGATCGATAATTTCGGATTCGGAAGGTTTTTGTCGAGTCTGCTATATAAAGCTTCTAATGAGGTAATAAAAGACACAACATTTTCGTCGGGACCTTGAGTTCGGTTACAATTTCGTTCCAAAGATCGTTAATGTAGCCATAAGGTAGGAAATCTCGTTTTAAACAGGCAACTAACTCATTCCAGGTAGAAATTTGGTGTCGTATGTTTCTATACCATATTAATGCTGAGCCTGCGAACAAATCACCAGCTGAGATAAATAGGTCCTGGTCGGTACACCCGAGAAATTTTAAAATCGTTAATCCGGTCAAGAAAGGATGATAAAGAAATCTTCGAATCAAACCCTTCAAAGGTGAGACCCCATTTGTATACAGGTATAGGTTTTCCTAATGGTTTAGGTTCGGCAAGCGCAAGATTTGAAAAAGGTAACGATATATCTACGTCTGCGTTAGGATTAAGTCTTTCTAAAAGAATTCCTTCAAGCAATAACACCTCGGACAACAAACTTTGTTTAGCTTGAGTCACTTGGTCATCGTTATATAAAGATAATGAATCAACTCGCTGTTTGACGTGAGTTATTCTTGAAGTCAATCTCCCTAATTCGATATTAGTAGCCGCAGGATCTGTTTTGTTTATTATACCCGATATATCATCTAAAGTTAATTTAATTTCTGATACGTTGAGTGGCCAATCGCCAACAGGGTTCCTTAAGATAGCCACGCCTTTGGTTTCCTGTGACAAAACAGCCCTAAGTTGAGATCGCCTATCATTCTGATTGGTCGCAGCTATGATACTTCTGCACTCCAGCTCGTAGATCAATTCCAGCGATTTTAAATGTGATACGTTCATTATGAATACAATATTCAAGACACGATATAAAAATATGCGATTTTGACGCAGGTTAGAAGGTAAAAACACGTTACAGCTACTTTAAGGTAATACGATACGATATTTAGAGGTAAGAACTTGTTAGAACGTCACCGATAACACCAAAGAAACACATTTAAGGTATATGGAAACGAAATCAATGTTCAGTTAAATACATATTTTATAGATAATGACAGACAAGCCTTCCAAAATGGAAAATGGGCGCAGAGGATATGTTATTTAACCTATAAGGCAACAACGTATAGTCAAACACTTCTTAAAAAGGTATACTAGCAATTTATTTCACTCAAGTGTTTTTAAACACTTAATTTTCATGTAAAAGATAAACCATAATGCAATTTTAGAATGTAACATAAAGATGTATTTAAGTTTCAAAAACGGCCTTTCAAAGTTAAGGAAAGCAACTAAAGATATTTTAATAGGTAATTCTATAATACTGTATTTAAAGACATAAGGTAAGGTAAATACTTACATGAATAAAAGTAAAGTTCTTTAAGTGAAGAAGCTATTAATGCATTGTATCCTTATAAAGGAAATTATTCTAACCTAAAAACAAAGAAGAAGCCCCTGAAGTTCATAGCCTGAACAGGTTGAAGGCGCCATCTGCTACACTTCGTTTACAGTTTTACATGGTCGGTAATGCAGTTAACAAAATGTTACGCTTAGATTCTGGTACATTGAAATGGCGATAGATGGCTCTTGAAAGCCGGTAATACAATTACCAAAGTTCATAAGATACACATGACGTCACTGATAATTTATATTGCGCCATAATTAAGAGAAGGTACATAAAATTTAAACAATAAAAATTAGATAATTTACTCACGTGAAGGATCAACTAACCGGCAGGAAATCACGTCACGGTAACCTCGGCATCGCTGCTGGTAGAGTTGGACATCCAAATTATCTCGGGGTCATGGTCCAGGGTCATCTTCGTTCCTATATGCAGTGGAAGACGGGAATAGGGAATTAAGGAAAGATACTCAAGATAAGGAAATCTACATAATAAGATAACACGACACCGGCACGACTGTTCACTTCAAAGTTTGGCGTAAAAAAGCCACGTTTCCGCGCGAGAACCGCGGAACTCCCTACTCTTTTGTAGCATTGCTATACCCCTATAGGGATAATTCACACTTCCAATTGCACTATTGTGACGTGCCGGAAGCCCCGCCCAGTTCATTTAAAAATGTTCGCGCGTCTTGCGTATTTAAAATTATGGCGGGAAGCTTCCGCACATTAAAAAACTACTTAACATAAAATGTTAAAGTGCAAATTCAGTTTGCACGTAACAATCTATGTTCGTTGTCTTTGAACATAGCTGGTGTTCTTTCTTGTTTGATGCCGTTCGGTCACCTTCTATTGTTTTACAGTTATATACCCTATTTACCCGATATTTAGTGGTATATGAAGGGGGAGGGGGGGTATGAAGCCTTTGGCTGCCAAGTTCCCCCGGCACCTGAACCTTTGTCGAATTAATAGTTTTCCAATTTATCCTTTCGCACAAGCAACATTAGTTGAAGATATTTCACAACCAACACCTGTAGTTGTTTATAATAATCATCAGATTTAAAAGCACTTATTTTTTCGTCATTGGGTTCTACATCTTGAAACTGGTTGGACTTGTACCTCAGCTTCTTTATTTTCTGAGCTAGCCTACACCGTTCCCTGCAATTCTCACAACAGCCTATATACAGCCCCGATTCCCTTCTATTGTTTTCTAATTATATGCCCTATTTCACTGAGATTCAGGAATATGTGAAGGGGGTTAAGCAGCCTGTGGCTGCCAAGGTTCGCCCAACACTTAGACATTGCCGTATTAATAGTTTTCAAATACATCCCTTCGAACAATTCACATTAGTTGAGAGTATTGCAAAACCAATATCTGTAGTTGTTTATAATAATCACCATGTGTAAGTACAGTTATTATTTTTGTCATTAGTTTTTCCATCATGCGTTGGAAACATACTTCCATTGATTTCTATTGTGAGCTAGTCTTCACATTTCCCTGAAATTCTCACAACCTACATCTTTCACTATCTGTGTGCAGTAGTCTAACCTAGATCTACCTCTACTTCTCTTTTTTCCTATCTCTGCTTCTAATATATTCCGCACTATTCCCTCATGTCTTAGTATGTGGCCTATCATCTTATCTCTCCTATTTTTTACTGTTTTCCACATAGTTCTTTCTTCCCCTGCCATTTCTAGTACCTCTTCGTTCTTAACTTTGTCTGTCCATGCATGGAATCTTCATCATACGTCTGTAGCACCACATTTCTTGTCTACTTCTCCTAGTGTTCAGGCTTCACAGCCATACAGTGCTGTGCTCCACACATATGTTTTAAGCAATCTTTTCCTTGTTTCTATATATGTGGTCTTTAAACACAGTAGTTGTTTTTTCTTGTTAAATGTAGCACGACCTTGTGCTAATCTTTGTTTTATATCTTTTGTGCTTTTCCCATCTTGCGTTATTTGACTTCCTAGGTAGCAGAAATCCTTCACCTCTTGTAAGTTCTCGTTACCTATTTGTATTCTTGTTGTTAATTTATTATCCCCTCTTCGGCATACTAGAACTTTAGTTTTATTTTTGTTACTTTTCATACCATATCCCTCCGATAGAACTGTTTCCATTTCATTAAGAGCAGCATCTAACTCTTCCTTACTAGATGCTAATACCACTATATCATCTGCAAATCTAAGCATATCAATCTTTTGTCCCTGCATATTAATTCCAAACGTCTTCCTGCATTTGACAGTATTCATTGCCTCTTCTAAGTACAAGTTAAAAATCAATGGGGATAGGGCACATCCCTGTCTCACCCCTTTCCTGTTTACTTCTCTGCGTTCGTGCTCTAATTCTATTACTGCTGTTCGCTCTTTGTATAAGTTATGTACTATTCGTCTATCCCTATAACTCATTTCAATCTTTTTGAGTATTTCAAACATTTTTTTCCATTTTACATATAATATACCTATATATACCTATATATATATATATATATAATATTATGTAAGGGGGGTATAAGGTTTCTAAAGGTATATTTGTATTAATAGGGGTGTATGCCAAACGATAGAATCAATACTTCAGACTTAATAATTTAAAAACTATAAATTTTGCTATACTTTACATACGTTAAAGTATGTACCATTTCAGATTGAAACTTGTATGCCAAAAGGTAGATAACATGACTTTATGACGTTGATATAATGCACGGTACTTGAGGTTTTATACTGAGTTGATATTTCATGAGTCAGTTGAGAGTACATTTGCCGTCGGAAAGCCGAACGCATTTATGGATATCTGCAATATAACAAAGCGTCCAGGTCGTGTATAAATTATTTGGCTTTTCCTTTTATAGAATCAAACTTTTGGACGAATTGTAAATCAAAATTTAAAGTGAATCAAAATGTAAAGGTTATTGGAGTTTAGTGAAGTGTTTTGGACCAATAGTAGAAATTTAAAATTATTATAAAGACTGTAGCCAAGGTATGTTGGACACTGAAAGAAAGATGATTTGTTATTGGATGTTATATGTTTAAAAATGTTATTCTAGCAAGCTAAGTTTGTTGATTTAATAACTAAGCAAAATAAATAAGGGACTTACTTTTCGAAATTGTTCAGATAAAGACCTATTTTATGAAACCTGCGTTAAAGTTGTAAAATATTTTTGAAATAAAAGTTTATATGTGTATCAACGAGTATTATTTAGTAAAGTGTGAAAGAAATAAGAAACATCGAGTAAATAAAGGCGACGAATATATAAAAGGAGTTTAAAAGTGGTTAATAGTGCAACGGAAAGGCAACGAGTATTTAAAGAAGATTTTGGAAGTGGTTATTAGTGGAAGCGGGAAAGCGACGGATATTTGTTTGAGAAGATTGGTGTTGGTTTTGGGATAGATTTGGTATAACGGCAGTAAGGGATAGGAGTGGATAAAGAAGGCATCGACGACATAAATAATTTGGATTGAATTGAGAAGATTAAACGGCAGTAAGGACATCGTATGGATAATTGGAATAGCAGGAATAGGAGTGATTTGTATTAGGACAGCGGGTTTGAATTGGATTGTGCGAAGAGAGGATTAAGTGGGTACGGAGCAGAGGAACAGGAGATCGATATACGAAGAGGAAGAATTAACGCAGGGAAGTAGACAACGGTTTTTGCTAAATTCTAAATTGGGGTAACATTATTTCAGGTTTGGGTCATCGAAATTGTTTTAAGAACACCTGGAGGCAGTACGCAAGCGGACAATATTGGAGAATCTTTTGTGAAAGTGCGTACGGCGATTTCGAACTTGAGCCAGCAGTTAAAGGAAGGCCTTCAGCGCGGTATAATTCTGGTAAGTACCGTAAATATATCATAACGTCAAAATTAAAGTCATAAACAGTTACATAAATTAATTTGGCATCAGGCAACTCTGATATATTAAAATTTGGCATACATAATAAATTCAGTACATTAAAAAAGTGGTAAAACAAACGAGGGTGCAGTTTGGTTGGGTAGTGTACATCTACTCACGATTGAACTCACGGTGAGTAGGTGAGAAAACCCTGAGATTAAAGTTTCAAATAGTCGAGGCATATAAAATATAGTAATTAGTAAAAAAAGAACCAACCAAACGTTTGCTAAAGCACCTCGATTTGAAGTCATACATTAAATAGTAAATTTGTGACGACGACAAAAGTCGTATAATAAATCTTGTTTAAAGGAGTAGAGACAAAAAAACATAGTAATTATATAAGAAGGTGGCAAACCCAACGTGAGGCTCGAGAATAAGGTTAAAAAGGTGTTAGAGTGAAAGAGAGTAGAATCCGGGAGCCCGAGTTAGGTGGGGCCCGCAAGTTTTTTTTCTTTATTTACAGGAAACGAGTTCAAAACAAGGAAACAGAGATGACGGACGAGGACACAAAAAGAATCACAAGATCGGGACTAATATACGGGGTTGAAATGGATGTAAGGAGACAAGACATAGAGCTGGACGCAGGGGGCGACCTACAGGAGACGGACACGAGGCAGACAGAGTTGGAGGTGACAGACACGGACATGGACCAGGCGACGGTACCGGAGGTGAGAGCAGCAGAAGCCGACGGAAACCAGGACCTTATGAGATTTCTGATGAGTATAAAAGACGATTTGAAGACATCACGGACAGAACAAAGAGAATCACGCAAGGAACAAAGAGATGCACACACGGAACTACAAACGAATTTGACAAACAAAATTAATGAATCACGCACGGAACAAAAAGAGGCGAATGCGGCGTTAGCCATAAAAATGATGGAATCGCATACAGAACTAACAGACAAAATTACGCAATCACACAACGAGCTAAGGGACGAGTTTAGGACAGCGCACGCGGACCTGACGGCGAAAATGAACCACACGCAGGAATACTTACTAACTCAAATACAGATTGCAAAAGACGACGTGCGGACAGAGGTCCAACAACAAGTAGACAAGGTTGACGACAAGTTAGAACACACACGAGTACATTTGCAGGGAGATTTGAACGCGACACGGACTGATCTTAGAACTGAAAATAAGACACGGGTAGACACAGTGGAAGAAACAATGATTAGCGGGTTTTCAAATTTAAGTACGGAAATAGAAACATGTGACAAACGACATGGGACCAACTACAAAAATTTAGGACAAACATTAGAAACCATACAAAACGAAAACGTACACGGTAGGACAAAACTTGACGACAAAGTCGCGGGATTAGAAACCAGGGTAGGACAGGACGTTAGACAAATTCACGAGAAACTCGACGACATAGAAAGGAGGCGAATTGGACTAGACTACGGACCGCACTTTCGATTAAACCGGGACGCTTTACCGAAGTTTGAGGGACGTAAGACAGAACAGCCCATGGGATTCCTGGACCGACTAGACGAGATCGTAGGGACAGAAAACGAACGAACAAAATTACAGATTGTGGGGCGAGTTTGACAGGAAATGCCGAAAAATGGCATAACATTATTCGTAATCAGTATGACACGTACGCGGACTTCAGGCGACTTTTTATAGAACAGTTTTGGAACACTACACATCAGACCGACATAAGGACGAATCTAATTACAGGACATTATAGCAGGACTCGCGGCACACGCGAAGAATACGCGATTGACAAGTTTAATCAGGCGCAACACTTAACACCGAAATTGAGCGAGGGCGACATCGACTTCTACTGGCAGGTCATATGGAACCGGAGGTTACCAAAGTGGTAGTGGTACAAAATGTCAAGACGTTGAGGGAATTCCTAGGAGTAATGAGAAATTTTGACCTAGCGACAGTACTGGAAGCGAAAACGCGGACACACCATTGGGAACAAAACAGGGGTTACAGGGAAGACAGTCGGCGACCACCGTACCACGAAAACAGACCAAATTATAGACAAGAAAATTTTAATTACGGACATAGGAATCATTGGGGACACGAGGTACATAGACGACCGTATTACAATAGGGACCACCGGGATAACGCCTACAATGGACAAAACAGAAACCGGCACGACAACGGCGAGAATGACGGCCGGACGACTGGGGGCGGAATACAAAATGGAAATAGCCGGACGGACAGGGACGTAAACGTCCAACATATGACGACGAGCGCAATTACAACGGACCCGAATAGGATTGAGGTGGTGGAAATTCACGAGTCGCCGCAAGAAAAAAACGCGAATTTTGGACGACCGACTGCTTAGGAGTAAAGATTGATGTTTGCTATAGTATAAGGGATTTGTTGTTAAACAGTTACATTTTAATAAAAGAATTTGTTATTTATAAATATTAGTTTAAGGGACCGTGTTTATGTTGCTTTAGTGGATAGTGGGTCACAGTTGTCGCTGGTAAATGATAGGGTAGTAGTCGAACATGGAGAATTTTTAAAGGAAAGAATAGGAACAATTGAGGGGGTTAATTTATGGTCAGCGATGAACAAAAAGCTTACGACGATTTATAATGTTATCCGTGTACCGATATATATAGGAAATAAAGAAGCAGGGAATGCAGAGTTTTTAATTACGAAAGGGTTACAGTTAGACTTCATATTGGGTATGGACTTTATAGAGGATTTTGGATTGAATATAGATGGAAAGGATAGGTCAATTAGGATATTTGATAAAGATAGGTCATGGGTGGTGCCTACGGTTAGTAGGAATATAGGAATGGAAATGATATAGATAGTACAGGATTAGGAATGATTAAAGAGTATAATGATGGACAGGTTAAAGTACGATTATGTAATATGTTTGTAAGATTAATTAATGATGAACAGATAGGGAAAGTGAGTATGGATATTAAGATGAAGCTAGGAGAATTATTTAATAAATATGTAGGGTTATTTAATGAAGAGCCAAGATTTGCGAGGCGGTATACACATAAGTTGGAGGTCACGGAAGACATCGGATTTAATACAAGGGTGTATCCAATTCCGTTTGCCATAAGAAATAGGGTTAAAATAGAGATAGATAGAATGTTAAAAGAGGGTAATATAGAACCAGCGAGAACTCAATATGTGAACCCAGTAGTTATAGTACCAAAACCAAATAAAAGGGATATAAGGATTTGTTTAGATGCGAGGAAATTGAATGCGATTACAAAACCGCAGTATGAGCAACCACAAGGGTTGGATAATTTATTGTATAAAGTATATGAAATGAAAGTTTTCAGTAAATTAGATTTAAAGAATTCGTTTTGGTTAATTCCGTTGCATGAAGACAGTAAAAGTTTACAGGATTTAGTATCAAGGCGAGATTTATATGTTTTCTGTAGTTCCGTTTGGTTTAAGTAGTTCTTCAGCAGCACTTGTAAGAGCGATGCAGAAGTTGTTTAATGAATATGAATGTTTCTGTTCGCATTATGTCGATGATTTGTTAATTTTTCAAGGGACGAGCAAGAACACCTGGAGCATTTAGAAAAGGTGATCCAACGACTGGACGAAGGGGTTTAAAGCTGAACGTGAGAAATGCGAGTTGTTTAAAAGCAAGGTTACATACTTAGGGTTTGAAATTAGCGAACAAGGGATGAAAATTTGCAATAAAAGATTGGACGAGTTGAAAACATTCAGCGACCAAAGAATGTGAGAGGACTGCGAGGATTTTTAGGGGTGCTAAATTATTACAAACGGTTTATACCGAGGTATTCTGAAGTGTGCGTACCGTTGGTGAGTTTGTTAAAGAAAAGGAGAGATGGAAGTGGACTGCTGAACGAGAGAAGGCGTTCCAGGATTTAAAGGTGCATTTTACAAGGAGTTAGCATTAAAATATCCCAATTTTAAAGATGATTTTATTTTGAGGACGGATGCGTCGAAATATGCAATCGGGGCTGAGTTGGTGCAGATACAGGATGGTGTTGAAGTACCAATTGTTTTCATTTCTAGGGTGTTGAAAGATTGCGAAACCAGGTATGCGACGGCAGAGAAGGAGATGTTGGCCATAGTATACGCGGTGAAGAAGTTGCGTTTTTATTTGTTAGGTAAGAAATTTCTAATAGAATCCGACAACACGGTGGTAACGTTCATGAAAAAAGGAGTTTTTAAACAGTAGGTTGTATAGATGGGCATTGGTGTTACAGGAATACGACTTGAAATTAAGCATAAGCCAGGAAAGGAGAATGTGACGGCGGATTTTCTGAGCAGACCGCAGGTGGAATCGAATCAGGACATAAACGGGTGTTTAATTGCTTTGCAGGAGTTCAGGGATGTTGGTCGATGGACAAACACCAGACTTATAGAGGCGCAGAGGCACAGTGATGTGAGCTCGATACGAGAGAAACTTACAAGAGAAAATATGGAAGAGTACAGGATTTACCATCGAGGGCAGTTTGTGGTGAAAAGAATAGGGATGCAGAGCTGGTAGTGCTATCAAGAGACGTTGCCGCTGAAATCATAAACGAAATTCATTTAAAATTCGGACACATAGGTATCAGGAAAACATTTTTAGTATTCAGAGAGGCGTTTTACGCAAAAAATGATATCACGGTGATTAAGGAAAGGATAAATCGGTGTGAAATTTGTATTCTAGGTAAAGACAAGAACGTGGTGTTGCAGAATATGCCGATGAGCGTGAGCGTAAATGGACCATTGGAATTGGTGGCGATTGATTATTTAAGCAACCTGATCACGAGTGAACAGGGGTATCGACATATTTTGGTGGTGGTCGACGTTTTTTCTAAATTTGTAAAATTATTTCCTGCAAGACGGAGTAACACGGTGCATGCATTGCAGTCAATTGGAGAATTTGAAAGCCAGGTCGGGAAGATAAAAAGAATTTTGGTAGACAACGCAACGTATTTCAACAATCAAAGATTCAGGAACGGGTTAAAAAGGGCAAATATTAAAGTATCATTTAGTAGCATACGACATCTGAAAGCTAATCCATGCGAACGTTACATACGAGAGATGATAAAATATTAACGATTAGCGACACAGGAGCATCACGACAGATGGGTTAGGTATCTACCACAAATAGAAAATTTTATGAACAGCGTACCGAGTTCGGTTACGAAAACATGTCCGGTAACATTAATGCGAAGGATTATACCAGCTAGACCATGGAGGGAGGAAGTCGAGGTACAAGACATAACAGAGTTGCTAAGTAATGCCAGGCGTAGAATCGAAAGGATGCAGCGTAGGGACATCGAACGAAGGTGTAGGAAAATTAAGAAAAGAACGATTTTTGGAATAGGGGATTTGGTAGTCGTCAAACGATTAAGGGTTTCAAACCGCGACAAAAACATTTGCGCGAAGCTGTTGTTTCCTTATGAAGGGCCGTACAGGATCACGCGTATTTTGCTGAAGGCAATACGTTTGAGCTGGAGAATATGACAGGGGGATATCGCGGGCGTTTTCATTTGGAGAATTTGTACCCATATAGAGTAGTACAGGAAGAGGGTTTAATAGGATAGGTTATAATGTGGTTCATGCAACGGAAAGTTTGTTTTTGTTTTGTTATAGTAGTATAGTATAGGTTAGAATATAGCGTAGGGTGATAGATGTGAGAGAAAGGCGAATGCGGGTTGCCAAAGTAAAATAAAACAACGAAAGGGTGGTTTTGAATGAAAATCAGAAATTTTTGCACACCAGGGGAAGAAAAAACGTATGAAATTTCCAATTTCATTAAAAACCAGTGGGGCCAATATTATGTAGGGGGGGGGGTATAAGGTTTCTAAAGGTATATTTGTATTAATAGGGGTGTATGCCAAACGATAGAATCAATACTTCAGATTTAATAATTTAAAAACTATAAATTTTGATATACTTTACATACGTTAAAGTATGTACCATTTCAGATTGAAACTTATATGCCAAAAGGTAGATAACATGACTTTATGACGTTGATATAATGCACGGTACTTGAGGTTTTATACTGAGTTGATATTTCATGAGCCAGTTGAGAGTACATTTGCCGTCGGAAAGCCGAACGCATTTATGGATATCTGCAATATAACAAAGCGTCCAGGTCGTGTATAAATTATTTGGCTTTTCCTTTTTATAGAATCAAACTTTTGGACGAATTGTAAATCAAAATTTAAAGTGAATCAAAATGTAAAAGGTTATTGGAGTTTAGTGAAGTGTTTTGGACCAATAGTAGAAATTTAAAATTATTATAAAGACTGTAGCGAAGGTATGTTGGACACTGAAAGAAAGATGATTTGTTATTGGATGTTATATGTTTAAAAATGTTATTCTAGCAAGCTAAGTTTGTTGATTTAATAACTAAGCAAAATAAATAAGGGACTTACTTTTCGAAATTGTTCAGATAAAGACCTATTTTATGAAACCTGCGTTAAAGTTGTAAAATATTTTTGAAATAAAAGTTTATATGTGTATCAACGAGTATTATTTAGTAAAGTGTGAAAGAAATAAGAAACATCGAGTAAATAAAGGCGACGAATATATAAAAGGAGTTTAAAAGTGGTTAATAGTGCAACGGGAAAGGCAACGAGTATTTAAAGAAGATTTTGGAAGTGGTTATTAGTGGAACGGGGAAAGCGACGGATATTTGTTTGAGAAGATTGGTGTTGGTTTTGGGATAGATTTGGTATAACGGCAGTAAGGGATAGGAGTGGATAAAGAAGGCATCGACGACATAAATAATTTGGATTGAATTGAGAAGATTAAACGGCAGTAAGGACATCGTATGGATAATTGGAATAGCAGGAATAGGAGTGATTTGTATTAGGACAGCGGGTTTGAATTGGATTGTGCGAAGAGAGGATTAAGTGGGGTACGGAGCAGAGGAACAGGAGATCGATATACGAAGAGGAAGAATTAACGCAGGGGAAGTAGACAACGGTTTTTTTGCTAAATTCTAAATTGGGGTAACATTATTTCAGGTTTGGGTCATCGAAATTGTTTTTAAGAACACCTGGAGGCAGTACGCAAGCGGACAATATTGGAGAATCTTTTGTGAAAGTGCGTACGGCGATTTCAAACTTGAGCCAGCAGTTAAAGGAAGGCCTTCAGCGCGGTATAATTCTGGTAAGTACCGTAAATATATCATAACGTCAAAAATTAAAGTCATAAACAGTTACATAAATTAATTTGGCATCAGGCAACTCTGATATATTAAAATTTGGCATACATAATAAATTCAGTACATTAAAAAAGTGGTAAAACAAACGAGGGTGCAGTTTGGTTGGGTAGTGTACATCTACTCACGATTGAACTCACGGTGAGTAGGTGAGAAAACCCTGAGATTAAAGTTTCAAATAGTCGAGGCATATAAAATATAGTAATTAGTAAAAAAAGAACCAACCAAACGTTTGCTAAAGCACCTCGATTTGAAGTCATACATTAAATAGTAAATTTGTGACGACGACAAAAGTCGTATAATAAATCTTGTTTAAAGGAGTAGAGACAAAAAAACAGTAATTATATAAGAATATATATATATATATATATATATATATATATACGCTTCCCCATTCTCTATTGTTTTCTCCATTATCAACCTAAGAGCTCAAATAGCCTCCCGTGTTCCCCTGTTTCGGTTAAACCCAAATTGATCTTCTCCCAGTATTTCTTGAGCTCGTTTTTCCATTCGTCTTTGTACAATTCTAGTTAATATTTTTTAAACGTGTGCTGTCAAGCTTATTGTTCAAAAATTTTCACATCTATTCGCTCCTCTCTTTGTGGTTTAGTTACTATGATGTTACGTTTGAAATCTTTGGGTATCTCGCCTGTCTCATACATATAGCTTACAAATCGGAAGAAACGTTCTGTTACTGCTTGTCCAACGGCTTTTAGAGTTTCTGCTTGCACCTTATCTGTACCCGGTGCCTTACCATTTTTCAGACTCTTTAATGCTAATTGAAACTCATCTCTAAGTATAGGATATCCCAGGTCATCCTTTTCAATGTCTGATTCCTGTTCTAATGCTGTTAATTCCTCTCCTGAATATACATTCACTATATATTCCTCCATCTAGCTACTTTCTCTAAATTTTCTTTAGTACGTTTCCTACCGCATCCCTTATATTTTTGCTATATTGTTTTATATCCCTAAAATTCATTCTAATTAATTTGTATGCTTCGTCTGTCTTTCCTATTTCCATCTTAGTTTGTACCTCGTTGCACTTTTCATCAATCCATTGTTCTTTAGCTTTCCTGCACTTGCGAATAATTTCTCATTTTATGGCTTTGGTCTCTGTTTTCGTCTGATCTATTTTTGTATTTTCGTCTTTCTTCTATTAAATTCATGATATCCTTTGTTATCCATGGTTTCTTATTTTCTTCTTGTGAATACCCCAGAATATCTCGGGCCGCCATGTCTAAGCTGGATTTAATATTATTCCATTCTGTTTCTACTTCCTTAGTATCAGAAATTTTCCCGATATCTTTCAACAATTCATTTGACTTTTTTTCAAATCTTTCATGGATATTTTTATCTTTTAGCTTTTCAAAGTCAAAGTGCCTTTTTCCGTTCCTTTTTTTCAGATTTTTAAATTTAAGTGCGGCCTTCATAATTACGATGTTGTGGTTAGTGTCTATATCTGCTTCCGGGTAGCTTCTACAGTCTTTTACTTGATTTCTAAACCGTTGTCTAACAATAATGTAATCTATTTGATATCTACCTATATCTCCTGGCATTTTCCTCGTGTATCGTCTTCTAGCATGATGTTGAAATAAGGTATTTGTGATAGTTAAGTTGTTCATGTAGCAAAATTCTACCAGCCTATTTCCCCCTGTCAGTTCTCGTGCCTAAACCAAATAAACCTACTATCGCTCCTTCCCTACCCTCACCTACCACTGCATTAAAATCCCCCATAATTATTAAATTTTCATGTTCTTTTACGTATCTTAGTATGTCTTCGATATCTTTGCAGATCGCCTCTACCTTTTCCTCACTGTAGCTAGAGGTGGGCATGTATACTTGTATTATTACTGTATTTACTGGTTTAGATTCAAATCTAACCATGAGTACTCTTTCGTTCTTTTGTAGGTAGTTTTCTACATGTTGTACTATTTTTTTTCGCATAACTATCCCCACACCCGAATTTCTTTCCTCTGATCCTGTATGAATTACCATGAAGTCTCCACTCCAAAAATCCTCCGCCTCTGGCCAGCGGACTTCGCTAATTCCTACTGTCTAGTGCTAACCTATCCATTTCAAGTTTCAGGTTCTCTAGCTTACCTACTTGTTTCATGCTTCTGACATTCCATGCTCCAACTCACAAAATGTTCACGGATCTTTTTCTATACTTTCGGATCGCATCCCCCGAAGTAGTTCCCTCCCGGAGATCCAAATGGGGGATTATTTTACGTCCGGAATTTTTTACTCCAGGGGACACCATCATGTTTAACAATTTTTGTACGCAATGTACTTGGGAGGTAATGTGGTGGTTTCCCGTTGCCTTCCACATCGTAGTAGTGTGTATGAGAATGTCATACCAACCCCTATGGTCTCTGCCACTCTAAGTACCGAAAAAGCTGCTGCCCTCTTTCGGGGACTGTCTGAGTCTGGTTCCTCACTAAAGACCCCACTAATTTGGGTAAACCTATAGTTCGGCTCTTAGCTCATTGAAACACGCAAGCCATTCTACCTGTTCTAGTATTTTAGAACATCGTCAAGATGCAGGTCCGTTCAGAATGGTTTTCTTGTGCTATTAATCGAATTTCATTCATACGGATGTAAATTGTTTAGCAACGAAGAAGGAATATACTTTCATAGCGATTCAACGCAATTCCCGGCACTAACTTGTTGGTGTCTTCTAATAAATTTGGGTTGGAATTCTTAATCATCCTTTGAACTGGAGTAAAGTATTTAGGACGGAATGCTATCTGGGATTATTGTATTATAAGCAGCTGTTTATGAGAATTCTTTTTTAGTTTGGTATTATAAATTTTACTTTAGAAATATTTGAGTACTGCAGCATTCAACATCTTGAGTCAGCAGGTGTCGAAGATACATATGTCAACAACGTATTTATACATCACTATTACTTTAATATAACTGGTTTGTTTTAAAGTATTTATATTTATTTTTTTTTCACGTAGACAAAGAAAAATATAAACACAACAGTACATTTAAATTGGTTTATTAACCAGGTTGTGAACGCAACCTTTACTTCATCATTACTATATTGTATAAGTGTACGACAAACATGAAATTAGGTATTCATTGGATGTACAGTTCGTATAGTGTTAATTGATTAATTCGTTTTCAAAAATGACTATCACATCCGTTGAGGGCAAATAGATGTGTTTATTTTGCATGCATGCTTATTCTGCAAAATAATATTCCTATATGTGCCAGGTTCTTAAACCATACACAATTGGCGTCACTTTTTATTAAAAATTATTATCTCAGATTACTAACACGTGTTTAACCTCAAATTCAAGAGTCCGTAAATTCTTCTTGTTTTCTAACATTCGAACAAGACCCCACATCTGACACCATATTTTATACCTTTGTCATTAATTATAATTAAAGCACAAGAGTAATTGACAAAGTATTTATTATATCTTTCATTGTATTAATCTTACATTCATCAGGCTACTCGATGCTTCTGTATCACTTGTAGTGTCTCTACCACCACCTATGTGCTTATGTCTAATGCCTAGATTAAGGATACTTAAATATATAACAGTCAGTTTTCCTATAATTTAAATGGGAAGCATATTAGTAATTTGAAATAATTATTCAAACAACAGAACTGTAATTGCAGTGTATTCATGAGTAATTAACCTAGAAGTACAACACATTTATTATGGTCGGGTTTGTTTATTTTGTTTGTAGCTTATAGAAGTTTTATATTTATGATGGAATGTTCTGATTGTCTGGGGTAAACTTATTAATGCTTTGTAGCAGCAGAGCTAACATTTATTTACAAGTTAAACTATTCAGATGAAGTAATTGTATATTAACATTAAAGGCATGACACACATGCGTGCACACACATGCGAGCGTGTTCATGCATTTCCGTTTTTATGTTGAAAAATTGAATGTTGTGACTTCACAACAAAGACCTGGCTCTGGTGTGGTGTAGGTGATGATGGCCATAGTTACGCTGAATGCAATGTGGCACCTCATGATGGTGATTGTACTCTAATTTCCATAGCTTCGGTACCTTGGGGCTGGTGGGACAAAAGGCTAATGTGCAGGCAGCTTTCTTGGTTGGTAAAAAATCAAGCAAGCCGATGGCGGAATGTTCCCAATACCGGCGTGTTTGTTGGCGTCTATGCTCTAGGAGGTAGTCTTGATTGGTCAAAGTTATGGTCGGATCTTGTCCATAGTGGCATGAAAGTTAACTCCATTTTATCCTGTTGGATTTGATGGTCACAATAAGATAATCTGAAGGAAAACCCTTAGTGTATGAGGAGCCTGGTGACATACGTCTTGCACAATTTTTAGGTTCCTTCCAAGAAGATTGGTGGCTTTCTTAAAGAGAGAACAATAAGAAGTGATTTGCTCTACTGTTTGTTTGCATTATATTGTACTTCTGATTCTCAGTAGCACTAGAGGTAATGATTCTGTTCACTTTTCTGTCTCATGACAGATCAATGAAGTTTGTAATTGTCGATAGAATTGTTCCACCAAGCCACTGAATTGAGAATGATGTGCTGTTGTACAAATTACCATGAATCCTATCACGATTGTGATTCAAACTGACAGCGTTGATATGGCTAATAGTTCAACCATGTCTATATAGACACGCCCAAATCTTAAAGATGGTTATTGAAACTTTTGCATTTCTGTGATCACATCTTATGACTGGCTCTTTGACATTGGATACAATTTCGTGGCCAGATACGGCAGTTTGATTTGATATCAGACTAAACAAGTTTTTGGGTTATCATTTTCATGGTTGTTGTCATTCCTGGGTGTGCTAAGTTGTGAATGCTTGCAAAGCTACTTTTTCTAATTCTTTTGTTATAAATGGAAGAGCTACCGTTATTGAAAGGTCACGGAAAATTGTTCAGTCGAGTTTGGAATTTGCATCAGTCCCTAGGTCAAATTTGAGGTTGTTTTTCCTGACACTTTTGAGCTCTTTATAGTTTTGTGAATTGAATAGCTGTTTAAAGTCATGCTGTCCATTCTCAAGAGTGTGTCTGTGATGCTCTTTTCTTTCCCCGAAATGTGTTTGATGTGTGGCGAATATTTATTTGCATGCTGCGTGCTCATTCGTCAGTTAATTAGAAGTATAGTTGGTTACATACTCCTACAATTACGAGTAAATTTCTTATACATATTTTAAGGTTCAGAGCACTTTGTTGATATTATATATGATATGTATTTCACTGATTTTTATGTTATTGATTTGAGATGCGTTTGATTTTCTTTTATTGTTGTGTATAAATTGGCCATTGGTTAACTGTCAAATAAGTATCATAGTAGTTATTAGATGAGAATTTCCATTTTATACATTAGAATGAAGGTTTTATACGTTTCATAAAAACCCTGTTGCAAAATTACAGTTCATATGAGCCATTATTTAAAATATTGAAACTGGCAAATAAGTTATCTAAATTGAATTTTCTAAAGGTTAAGGGTAACTTCAAATGTGACACAATTAAGGTAATTAAATTTTCACTATTTTCTATTTAAAATATATTTTGTGTATCAACAGCCTCTGATGATAATATCCAAGCCACAGCCTAGCACTGAGTAGGCACTGCTTTAACATATCTTAAGGAATGTATTTTTTTACAATAATTAAAACCACTGTTTAAACAAAAATATAGGTGAAAATAGCAACAGCAACAATAAAAAATTATAGAACTTAACATAAAAAAATATTCTATAGGTTGAACAGATACTTTTCTAATCTATTTATTTTTGAATGAACAGATGATTTACTCTACTAAACTAGAAGCCTTCAGCTTTGAGTTTGAATTAATTTATTCCAATAATATCATATTATTACTTTTTAATTTATAACTAACAAGTTATTGTTAGAAATGAGCTCATTTTATTTACTCCATTTTTGTTCATGTAAATGATTTTTTTATGATATCCTAAGAAGTGACTAAATATTTATTTACTAAATACAAATATTTGTACATATATTATTTTCAACCTGTAACTTGAGATAGCCGGCTACACTGTCAAATTTTTTTATAATGATCTAGTAAACATGATAGTTAATTTGAATTGTTTTTTTGACAACTTATGCTAAGTTAGAAGTAAAGTAATTCACTTTTCATTCGTAGCAAGGGTCTAAGTTGCAATTACAGGAATACATCAAAGAACCCACAAAATCCCTGCAGATAAGGTCTTATTACAGTAACTGGTATTGATGCTTTAAATAGCAGTTGCCTTTAGCAAACATTTTTATCGTAAACAGTAACTGAACTTAAGCCGTTACACATGGCGCTCATATATATTATAAAGGCTAATTATTCCTTTAATTGAGACCCATTTGCAATTTAAAATAATAAGTCGTTACGTAACTTATTAAAAGAAAATTTTAACTAAGCATACGCTTTCAAGAAAAATTTTTTTGATTATGACAAACTTTGATACAGTTTGGTTGTTTATTTATTGAATTCTAGTTAAATATTTGCTTTTATGTAATATTATTTTTATGGATACTTTTCCGACTACACAAATGTAAAATGCTGTATAATTGCAATATTTTTGGTAGGTGCAAATTAGAAAAATGTTAAAGATTCTTTGACTTACAAATTAAACATTTCTTGTAAAAAAGCATTGCAAATATTGGAGTGTTAGGATTACTGCAATAACCTATTTCTTCAGAAAAGAGTACATACCATACAAAGTCGACTAGACTTAGCCGCACTAAATCTTATACAAGGAATTAAAAAAATGGATGTTCAAGAATTCTTTAATCTAATACTTTCAGGTAATCCCACTGATAATCCAAATATGAAAGTCCACCTAAGAAAATTTAAGCCAACTAATGAGTCAACCATTGTTCCAACACCCCAAAATATAAATGCTACCTGTGAAGTCATAATAAACCTATTTCTAAAAGTAACATAACATACCATCACGTTCTGTAGGGGTCCTACATTTTGGACATGGTTTAGAAGTTATTCTAATTACAACTTTTGAAGCTTCATCCCAGCAAGCACCTGCTGCTCGGACAGGATCAACACTATATCCACAGCTATTGTCATTCGTCAAATCATTAGGATCAGAAGTCTGACAATTTCCAATGTGATATCCTTGCAAACATAAACGACAAAACACAAACTAAAAAAATTACAATTAATAACATGTCACCTACAATACAATTAAAATAAAAATATACCCCACATCCACTTATACATGTTATTTTTGTACATTCAGGTTCAGCTAAAATACCCATACCACATCCTGGTTGAGGACAAAGAACGCCACCAGATGAAAGGACAAACTCTTCAGTAGCAAATCTATGATACTGTTCATACTACAAAGCAGTTTCAAACACTTATTAAACAGTGTAGTAATGAACTCACCTGTTGTTGTGGTAATAACCGAAAATGATGTATTTCAGTGATGAAAGAATCTGGACAACCAACTGGACATGGTAACGTATATCCATAATCAGGATGTTGCCAAAATTGCCTATCCCTTAATCTGGATGTGCAATACTGTTGAAAACAGTTAACACAGCTAACATGTCCCTCATGGCATGGAAACACAAAAACTGGATTTCTATACCAAAACAATTTGTTAATGTGGTGTATCAGTATAGGCATAAGAAAAGGCGTGGCATATAGAATGCCTTCAGTTTCAAGTTATAAACAGCTCACAAGTTATGTATAAAGTAAATGTACCAATCTGCAATTATACATGAGTTCTATTTATAATCTGCAATTATACAGCTAGACATAACAAAAGTGATGACGAAGAATACAAATCAATAACATATTTTAGGTGTTTTTAAAAGAAATCTATAATTGTAGAAATTTTTAGGTTAATCACATAGTGCATTATTTTGAAGTTGGTATAGTTTATGTAATTTAAAAGTATAGTACACAAATGCATCATATTAGAGTGATTAACAATCATGACTGGGTATCTATGGCAAATCTTAATTGTTATCATCACCTTTGATACTCATCTTGCTAGTATTGAAATCGTCATGGTAGCATTCTGTAACGTGTTGCATTACGCTTGTTATAATTTAGATGAGAAAAGAAAATTTTTAATTTGATAGAATAAATCGGTCATACCTTGTATGATAGATTTTACAAATATTTAATCCTAAGTAAGCATGCTATTTTAATTCTTTTGCTTTAGAAAATAGTTTCAAATTAGGGCAGTTAGTATAACTAAAGCAATAATAATAAATTTTCTTAAAACAAAATTGGTACAATTTAATTCAATAAAAATCCCTGAAATAAAAGATTCCATGAATCATACAATTAATAAATATGTAATTAATACAGGACTTCATGCAAAAAACTCAAACCACGAAATCAGAAACTTATTTCTGGTAAAATACATATTAGGACTGAACTCCCAGTGATAAATTAATTTAAAACCACAACAACAGAAACAGATTTCAGTGTGATGCATTTCTCACATAAAATTAAAAAAGCTTATGTATATCCTTCATTAGAAAAGAATTCCATTTAAAAATTCACCAAAATAATTACAGATATAATTCACAATGTATTCAGTCAAAATGAAAAATAAGGTTATTACAATGTTGTTAAATATAAAGAAAAAGCAAATGAGTTAATGAAATCCACAGATTTAGATTACAAACCAAATATCATCATAAAAAATATACTACAACGTGTTCCATTAATATTGCTGAGAGAAGGAAACACATGTTACGTGCTACGGTATTCTGTGCGGACACCAAAGAATGCAGCACAGTAAGTAGTAGAAAAATTGCTCCAAAAGAATCAAAGTTCGGGCTAGCTCAACAATGTCAGAGAGTAGGGTTGGTCACTTAGAAAGAAAATTGAATTGAAAACGTCAGTGACAAAAAAATGTATTTTATGAACATGTAGGAAAACATACAGTCCCCCAAAAGAATATTTACAAATGTAGAGAATACCTTGTGGTGGAATCGTTCGTTACAACGTGATGTACATAAAGCATAAATTTACATAATATACAGTTTACATAGAAAAATATCAAGCACAAAATATTTTCAATATGTTCCAACCCTAAATACGTATAAGAAATATGAAAATAATAATATAGTCAGTAAAAATGGTTGTAGGAAATGCATCTCATATCATTAAAATTTTAAACAGTTCATTATTTGACGTTCATATTAATTTAAACAGTAGAAAAGCGCTCTAAACGCATTAAAATTCTTTCAGTAATTTACACATAATTAAGCGTTGTTACATTTTTTCCTTAATTGGGCTTAACTAGCGTTCTCTTCTTAATACCTATATCTGACTCTAGAAGTTGGGGGTCAGCAAAACAAAGTCTTCCGACGTACCTAGGGGTCTATTCCTGGGGCAGAGCTATGAGAAATGGGGGGGGGGGAAGTCGAAATCTGTTGGGGATCATACTCAAACTAAAACAAATAGGCGCCACCAAGTCCGGATTGATTCACGTTAATGGCATGGCATATTTCTAAGGGCGGACGTGGAGACCCAAAGAAAAAAAAATTGCCTTCGCTGACAAAAAACTGTCTTAACAGAATAAGACGCTGTTCCTGTAAGAAAGTAAAATAATTAAATCAACATAGAATGGGAGCACTGTTTGTGTCCCATAAATATACCTAAAGAAATATATAAAAATATTTTCTATATAAGGGTGGCATCAAAGTTCAACTCTTAAAGATATTAATTTTTCGGTGGTTAGGTTTGATCACACTTGATCAAAATAAAAAACCTTAAGCTTGGATTAATAATTTACTAAAAAGAATCTCTTTTTCTTTAAATAAAATTCAATGCAACAGAATTAAATAAAAACTTGAATTACTTTGTTAGTTTAAAGTAAGGTTTATCAACCTTATTCATGATCAAATATATTACAACAAGGTGTAACTTGTTACACAAAAATTCTCTAACCCACTCAGATCTGTTTAGGTCATTTACATTCATCATCATTAGGTCTTCAGTCCTAGAACTGGTTAGACGTGTACCATCATTGTTCCCTATTCTGAACTAACCTACAGATTTCCCTGAAATATGCACAGTTTGCATCTAAAACTGTCTAATCTAGGTCTACATCTACCTCTTTTTTCCTATCTCTGCTTGTAATATATCACATACTATTCCCCAAAAATGCCTTAGAACGTATTCCGCCCTACTATTTCTCTTTTTCCCCAGATATCCTTGTTCCCATACTATTTCTGTAACTTATTTGTTATTATCTTTATCTGTCCATGCTATCGTCCTCATACATTTGGAGCATTTCAAAAGACTGCTACCGTTTTTGTGTCTGCATTTCAGCCAACATTTTTTAACATGTTTTTATCTATACAATTGAGAGGATGGTTATTAAAGAAGTGTGCGATTGCATTATTGAAAGGCTTAAGTAGTCGTTTTTTTTATATTTATTTTGAGGGGGAAAATTCATTATGATTTAAGTTACCTCTTTGGTAGATTTTAACATGGTTCTGAGGCGACTCTATGGCGGGTTTACACTTGTCAGATACCACTGTTGTTCTATGAAGATTGTATATGGATCTGAGGCGTCCCTATGGCGGGTTTACACTTGTCAGATACCAATGTTGTTCTATGAAGATTGTATATGGATCTGAGGTGACCCTATGGCGGGTTTACACTTGTCAGATACCAATACTGTTCAATGGAGATTGTATATGGTTTTGAGGTAACCTTATTGTGGATTTATACTTGTCAGATACCAATGCTGTTTTACAAGGATTGTTAATATGCTTATTTTTATGTAATTAGTTATTTTATGTATAAATAGAAATCATGTATGTAGGCTGTATTTCATGTTAATATTGCAAGGAAAACCCAGGAAAAACTTGCAATGCTACCTAGATATTGTGGGCATTTGATTTTCATTTGTTATTTCTTTTAGTAATGGAATCCATTGTTTACTGAAAGTCACGGATTCGTTTGCAACGCAGTTATTTTTATGTAGGGTTATATAGGCAGCTTCTTTGATTTTGCGTTTTGGTGGTTTTCTTCTTTTCTTCTTTTCTTCTTTTCAGGGAGTATGCGTATTCAGCTCGTTCCCTTTCTATTGTATTCTAATTTTATACCCTATTTTACCGAGATTCAGTGAAGGAGGTTAAGCAACCTGTGGCTACCAAGATCACCCAACACTTAGACATTTGCCGAAATAATGGTTTTCTAGTAAATCCTTTCACACACTTAACATTATTCGAGAATATTGCCCAACCAATTCTTGTAGTTACTTATAATAATCATCATGTTTACGCACAGTTATCTTTTCGTCATTAGTTTATCCATCTTGGGATTGGTTGGATGCGTACCTCCATTGATTTCTATTCTGGGCTAGCCTACACATCTCCCTGAAACCTCTACAGCCTACATCTTTTAATATCTGTGTGCAGTAGTCTAATCTAGGTCTGCCTATTCTTCTCTTTTTTCCTATCTCTGCTTCTAAAATATTCCGCACTATTCCCTCATGCCGTAGTATGTAGCCTATCATCCTATCTCTCCTATTTTTACCGTTTTCCACATATTTCTTTCTTCCCTACCATTTTAGTACCTCTTTGTTCTTAACTTTGTCTGTCCATGATATCTTCATCATACGCCTGTAACACCACATTTCAAAGGCTTCTACCTTTTTCTTGTCCGCTTCTCCTACTGTCCAGGCTTCACAGCCAGACAGTGCTGTGCTCCACACATATGTTTTAAGCAATCTTTTCCTTGTTTCTATGTTTGTGGTCTTTGAGCACAATAGTTGCTTTTTCTTGTTAAATGTAGCACGACCTTGTGCTAATCTTTGTTTTATATCTTTGTGCTTTTCCCATCTTGCGTTATTTGGCTTCCTAGGTAGCAGAAATCCTTAACCTCTTGTAAGTTCGTGTTAAATACTTGTATTCTTGTTTTTGATTTATTTTCCCCACCTTTGCAAACTAGAACTTTAGTTTTAGTTTTGTTAATTTTCATACCGTATCTCTCTGTTAGAACCGTTTCCATTTCATTAAGAGCCGCTTCTAACTCTTCCTTGCTGGACGCTAATACCGCTATATCATCTGCAAATCTAAGCATATCAATTTTTTGTCCCTGCATAGTAATTCCAAATGTCTTTCTGCATTTGACAGTATTCATTGCCTCTTCTATGTACAAGTTAAAATCAATGGGGATAGGGTACATCCCTGTCTCACCCCTTTCCTAATGTTTACTTCTCTACGTTCCTGCTCTAATTCTATTACTGCTGTTTGCTCTTTGTATAAGCTATGTACTATTCGTCTATCCCTATAACTCATTCCAATCCTTTTGAGTATTTCAAACATTTTTTTCCAATTTACATTGTCGAATGCTTTTTCCAGATCTACAAATCCTATATACATGCTTTCCCTTCTCTATTGTTTTCTCCATTATCACTCTCAGAGCTAAAATAGCCTCCCGTGTTCCCCTGTTTCGCCTAAACCCAAATTGGTCTTCTCCTAGTATTGCTTCAGCTCGTTTTTCCATTCGTCTTTGCACAATTCTAGTTAATATTTTTGACACGTGTGCTGTCAAACTTATTGTTCGAAAATTTTCACATCTATCCGCGCCTTTCTTTTTTGGTATAGTTACTATGATGTTACGTTTGAAATCTTTGGGTATCTCGCCTGTTTCATACATACAGCTTACAAGTCGGAAGAGACGTTCTGTTACTGCTTGTCCAGCGACTTTTAGAGTTTCTACTTGCACCTTATCTGTACCCGGCGCCTTACCATTTTTCAGACTCTTTAATGCTAATTCAAACTCGTCTCAAGTATAGGATATCCCAAGTCATCATTTTCAATGTCTGATTCCTGTTCTAATGCAGTTAGTTCCTCTCCTGCATATAAATTCCTACATATTCTTGCCATCTACTCACTTTCTACGTTTTCTATAATGACGTTTCCTTGTGCGTCCCTTATATTTTTGCTAGACGGTTTTATATCCCTAAAATTCATTCTAATTAATTTGTATGCTTCGTCTGTCTTTCCTATTTCCATCTTAGTTTGTACTTCTTTGCACTTTTCATCAATCCATTGTTCTTTAGCTTTCCTGCATTTTCGAATAATTTCCCATTTTATGGCTTTGTATCTCTGTTTTCCTGTTTCGTCTGATTTATTTTTATATTTTCGTCTTTCTTCTATTAAATTCACGATATCCTTTGTTATCCATGGTTTCTTATTTTCTTTTTGTGTATACCCCAAAATATCTCTGGCCGCCATGTCTAGGCTGGATTTAATGTTATTCCATTCTGTTTCTACTTCCTTAGTTTCAGATATTTTCGCGATATCATTCAGCAATTCATTTGACTTTTTTTCGAATCTTACTTGAATATCTTTGTCTTTTAGTTTCTCTAAGTCCAAGTGCCTCTTTCCGTTCCTCTTTTCAGATTTTTAAATTTAAGTGCGGCCTTCATAATTACGATGTTGTGGTCAGTATCTATATCTGCTTCTGGGTAGCTTCTACAGTCTTTTACTTGATTCCTAAACCGTTGTCTAACAAGAATGTAATCTATTTGATATCGTCCTATATCTCCTGGCATCTTCCACGTATATCGTCTTCTAGCATGATGCTGAAATAATGTGTTTGTGATGATTAAATTGTTCTTGTCGCAAAATTCTACCAGCCTATTTCCCTGTCGTTTCTCGTGCCTAAACCAAATAAACCTACTACCGCTCCTTCCCTACCCTCACCTACCACAGCATTAAAATCCCCGTAATTATTAAATTTTCATGTCCTTTTACGTATCTTAATATGTCTTCGATATCTTTGTAGATGGCTTCTACCTCTTCGTCACTGTAGCTAGAGGTGGGCATGTATACTTGTATTATTACTGTGTTTACCGGTTTAGATTCTAATCTAACCATGAGTACTCTTCGTTCTTTTGTAAGTAATTTTCTACACAGTATCCTATCTTTTTCCGCATAACTATCCCCACACCCAAATTTCCGTCCTCTGCTCCTGTATGAATTACCCTGAAGTCTCCACTCCAAAAATCCCCCGTCTCTGGCCACCGAACTTCGCTGATCCCTACTATGTCTAGTGATAACCTATTCATTTCGATTTTTAGGTTCTCTAGCTTACCTACTTGCTTCATACTTCTAACATTCCACGCTCCGACTCGCAGAATGTTCCCGACTCTTATTTTTAACTTTCCGATCGCATCCTCCAAGTAGTCCCTCCGGAGATCCGAATGGGGACTATTTTAACTCCGGAATCTTTTACCCCAGAGAATGCCATCATTTTATTATAATTTAGGTACGCTGTGTACTTGGGAGATAATGTGGTGGTTTCCCATTGCCTTCCACATCGCGGTAGTGTGTCTTATGACTGCCATACCGACCCCTATGGTCTCTGCCAATCTAAGTACCGAAAGAGCCGCTGCCCTCTTTCGGGGACCTGTCTTAGTCTGGTTCCTCACTAACGACCCTACTACTTTGGTTGGACCTGTAGTTTGGCTCTTTAGCTCATTAGAACACGCAAGCCATTTCACCTGTTCTAGTAATTTAGAACTTCGGCAAGGTGCAGGTCCATTCGAAATGGTCATTTACATTATAAAAATTAAAATACAAATTTTCTCTTTAAGTTAAATGTACTAAGTTCAGTTTAAAATGAAAAAGTTCACAAAAATTATTCTTGTTTTCAAAGGTGGTAATAGCGCAGTGCTAAGCAGCTGCTATCACGGATCCATGTGTCAACAACATATTTCAAACAAACAAGTGACGTAGGTACACCTGTTATTTTATACTGGAGCAACGTGTTGTTTCTTACAAAATCAACTGAGTGAATTTTAAGTTTGATACTGGGAAATCCAGCTTAGCAATAGATGAAGTGAATAACAAAGTCGTACTTCTACGTATCGAAACAAAACAGCGTGTTTCTAGAGTGAAACACAAAAGAATTTCTTAAAGCTACTACGAACCAAACAAAACTGCATTCCTAGACTGGATTAGGAAGTGTATCACCATGCGGAATTTACAGCTTACATTCTACCAAAGTAGTATCTTCGCTCGGAGCAACAAACGATCTTCTATTAATTAGATCAACTTTCCATCTTCTAAATACACATTGTAAAATGAAGTGGTTTTCTTACGTCGATTCTAGTATTCAAAGTTCTAATTGCATCGTAAATTGTAGATTAAATTCTTATCGCCTAAATTTTGTCGCCTACATTCTTGTCGCTTAGATCCTCGTTGCGCTAAACAAATTTTCCAAATTAAATAAGATAATATCGTATATACTTTACCAACCGCTATTCAGAAAATGTGCTCACTTATTCAAATTGATACGCAGGTTACTGGCCATCGTCCTCGCATACATCCTGCTGCTTCTTCTACCCATGGCCGAGTGCTTATCACGCGCTCTCGGACGATCCGATGATCCAAGGGGGGGGGGGGGGTGTCACCTTTAAACGCGCCTGCGACTGACTGTGGAATACACCGACATCCAAAACACATAGACTAACGAACTAAGATGCTGTTTTAATGTAATATTTGAATTGTTAAACGTATTACGACTTTACTTAATAAAGGTGTTTTATTATTTTCGTACATTTATTGAAGGGATTTATCAACCCAGAAATAAAATTGTTACAGCGTTCGTTATTGTTGGTCTGTAATGTATTGTAGAAGTAATTGCTTTTATGGAGTCGTACGACATTTTAAGTAGGAACCAATTTGGATTTAGGACTGGTATAGGCACTATGGATGCTTTTGTTTGAATTTATGACACAAGTCTATGAATTGATAAATAATAGAAGGGTTACCATCTCAAAGGCATTTGATTGTGTTGATAAATCAGTATTTCTTGATGTATTGGAATGCGTAGAAGTTAGGGGTATTTGTTTTAAACTGGTTTAAATCGTTTCTTATCAACCGAAGGCAAAGAGTGGAACTTAATGTTGACAGTAGTAACATGGTATTTAGATTGCAACAGATAAAGTATGCTCTACCTCAGAGTTCGGTACTAGAACTCAAATTATTTTTATTCTATATTAAAGACTTGGCCAATCTTACACTTGAAAGTGAAATTTTCTTATTTGCAGATGATCTGGCATTAATTTATTGGGGTAAAAAATGCGCATGAATTAAACGCTATAATCAACAATGATTTAAAACGAACTGACATGAGGCTTCAAAACCATTACCTAAAGTTGAACTTAAAAAAATGTTTTTATATAAAATTTAACTATAATGGGCATGTCAAGTGTTCTCTTAATATTAAAATAAACAACAATTATTTATTAAGCACGGACTCTTTCAAATTTTTAGGCATATTCATTGATTCAGATTAGATTGGTACCAACACGTTGGTTTCTTAAGAAATAAACTTGCATAGGAATGATACTGTATAACGATAGTTAACTTGAATATTGGTAAAAAAAGTAGCAATAGCAGTATATCATGCCTACTTTGAAACACTGCTTTGCTATGGTATTGCATTCTGGGTAGCTTGCTCAAATAAACTCTTCCAGGTCTTGTTTAAAATTCAGAAGAGGGTGATTAGATTGTTGAATGGTGCAAATTCTAAAGACCATTGTAAACCTTTGTTCAAAAGGTGCAATATCTTAACCCTACATTCTTTATATATATGTGAACTCACATCTATCATATTTAAGAATAAAAATAATCTTAAATTAGATAAGCCTGAATATTCATATAATATTATAAAGTTTGTCTCACTTCCTCTAATTATATCAAAAACTACTCTCCTTAAGAGCAGTTTAATCTATAAAAGCATTAAGTTTTTCAATGCACTACCGGAATCAATTAAGCTCAAACAAGCTATAAGCAATTCAGGACTCAATTGAAACTTTTCCTCATAGACAAAACCTACTATACCTCTGATGAGTTTGTGTGTGACCTTAATTAGGTTTATACTAGTTATAATTTATAAAATCTAAATTTGGTCCATGTTTCATAAATGTTCCTTTCTTTTAATTTTATAATTGAATTATATATATGACTCATGTATTTAGTTGTAAGATATATTAAATTGTTGACATTTTGCTAATTGATAGCTTTATGGAAATTTGTATCAAATTTAACTTCCAAACACACAGTTACAGTACTTGTTTGGAAATAAATAAATTAAAATAAAAATGATCAAAAGCAAGTGTCTATCTTCCAGAACAGCAACACAAAATAAGTAAACAGAAAACATAGTGTACCTGGAGTTATCTTCTCTCGGGTGCCATCTCACAAAATGTAGCAAGGGCTGGAACAACTTAAAGGTACTGCTCTAGCACATTTTAAGAACGCAACTTCACAACGCTCAGAGAAGAGTCAAATTAGTCAGAGTTGTCGAATAGTTCAGAGCAGTCGAATCATTAAGAGACCTTTTCAAAGTTGGGGTCGTATTTATACAGCTTTGAAAATCCTGGAGGGAAAATATCAAACCATTCCCACCAATATAAGTGTAGAATATTCTGAAAAGGTGAGCGAAAATATATACAATGGCAAAATCTTTCTAGAATTCAGAAAACAAAATACGATAATTAATTCTATTGAATTCGTTGGTTGCACGGGGAGCAGCTACATTTTAAAATACCCCTGCAATATAGATAATTCAAACTACGATGAAGCATGTAAAGTGGCCTAGCTTTCTCGAGCAGAACAGTTTTGTAAAATTATCAATCCACGCTATAAATATTCTCGGAATAATTTACTAAGAAAAGGCATTGCAACTAACACGTGCAAATATAACAACACGGAATTTCAAGGAATACGAGCTAATAACAAACACATTTAAGCATTTAATCTTTCCAAAGCACCTATTTAGAATCAGTTTTAACGACCAGCAGCAAAAACGGCGGGTAGTTATAATTATTTTTCGAAAACTTGCTAAAGCGAGCTTCTCGGTTTTATTTCGACGAATAACCAACGAGCATGTATTTCCAAGGAAGAGACATTATTTAAAATCATTTGGGAACCAAATATTTCAAAGAATTCTAATGGTTTAGTAGAGGCAAATGCTTGTTTGTTTGTAACGAATTGATAAATGGTTGTAGAATATATTTCACGTATTAAGGAACTTTTTTATGTAGGATGGTTTTTAATATTTGAATATTTGTTTGGATTATTTGAGAGAATAACATAAGCAGGGGTTTAAATTAGCGGTTTCAATTACGGTCGTTGTAATTTCTTGCAGAATCTCTCTATTTCTGAAAGTTACCGTAAGACACAGAACGTTAACTTAAGTAAACCACACGATAATCCACATTTGATTTTCCAATGCTCCACCCAAAGGTACTACATTGGCCAAGAAGCAAGTTTTTTTACCTGCAAATTTTGAATTTTGCTACACCATTGCTGTTCCAAGCAGCATGACAACATACACACGGGACCTACATTTTACCTTTCATCCTAAAGAGGGCATATTTGTGTGAAAAATGCTCGCCTAACATTTTTCAAGAGGCCTGTGTCAAAAATCAAACTCGAGACCATGGGTTTAGTAGTCACACACAAACCAACTACTTCATGAAGCCGCTAAGCGCATGATAACAAGTACTTTCCCGCAATTTATTCCATAACCCCAATAGGAAGACTACTATGACAAAAACCCCAGACTAAAAATATGCACGAGGAGGAATTAAATAATTATATTCGATTGAAAAACGAATTGATGATTATGGGCCGTTAATTGAAAATTGTCAAAATGAAGAAATACGCGCGAATAGTGAAGGGGGTGGGGATGCAAAATGAAAAGAAACGGTTTTAAGATGAAAACGCAGAAAAACGCTATGTGCGGCTAAATTTATATGAGTTTATTGCACGGGCAAGGTAAAGGGTTTCAATTTACGAATGCATAAACTACCGACTAGTTAAAAAGGGGGTTGGGACTTGGAAAGTCGTCCCTCCATTAATTTGTAATTTTGTGGTGTCTTGAGTTAAGAATGTTGTATTAGGTGGATAACCTAAGTAATTGCTATAAGAAAGTTTGATATTGTTGAAAATCCTGGAATTAAACAGTCAATAATATTAACAGCCTTTGTGTAACTTATTAAAATTGAATAAGTCAATTTTTAAATCTAAATCGTTTACTTTTAGGCAGTAGAAAATTAATTAAAGTAAAAGTGATTATTTTATTGATCAATGATTTACAGAAGGAACAAGTGTTGATTAAATTTAAACATAATGTTATCAGTTTAAAATATTAAGAAATATGTACGTATTGACTACAAATTATCTTAAATGGACCATAAAAATACAAAAATGAAAGCTGGTATTTAACTTTTTTCTATATTTGTTATTAACGACATTTCCAAATATTGGGATTTATGTCATGTAATTTAATACGAGAAATGGTAAAATTTGGAGTAATAGTAGTATTGATGGATTAGTTTTAAGGTCTTTTTAGAATTTCTATTAGTAATACCTGGCAAAATAGAGGTTAAGAAAGTTAGCTTTTTCTTTTAAGGAAAGCATCTTTGTATTTCTACTAAAATTATTTAATGTCAATGTTAAGTTTAGATCAAATTTTATTTACATTTATTTGAAAACCAGGTGAACAGATACACACTGACCATATTAACATCCAATGTGCAGGCAGTTGGGTTTATAGAACTGAAGATTGCAAAAATCTTTTTTGGTATTAGGAAAGCCTTTGACTCAGTTTGGCATAAAGGCTTATTATATAAACTATACAGAATGAATTGCTCTCAATCACTAATATGGATCATCAAAGACTATCTATCCCACAGGAAATGCCAATTAAAAAAACAGCACTCAATTACAATCATTCTTCTTATATCAAGGAGTGTTGTATATATTGTTCAACCTCTATTGTAACAATATCTGCAAGGGACCAGTGAAAAATGATAATATTCTTCAATTTGTCGATGACACAGCAGTGTTATATTATAACAAAAATTTAATCAGCACCATGTCTGCATTACAAACACAAGTGGATGACTTACTAGCTTGGGCCAACACATGGTGACTGGAAATAAATCCGTGCAAGTCTCATCTGCTTATTTTTAATAACACAATAAAGAACAATTCACCGACAATCACTATAAAGAATTATACTATTAAACCCTCCAAGCGTATTAAATATTTAGGTATTGAACTCAAAAATAAATTAAATTTTAGATATCATACATCTAGGAAAACGCAACAAATGATCACTAGAGCTAAAAATTTCAGAGGGCTTACATACAAAGATAAAGGAATTAGAATAGATGTTGCTGCAAATATATAGAAAATAAGATGTAGGCCTGTAATTGAATATGGCTCCATTATTTTAGCTAACTGCAGAACTTCAACGCTAAAGAACGTACAAGTAGTTGAAACAACAAGTCTTCATAAAATTACAAAAATGCGGCATCCCATACACCCACTCTTTAATCGTTCAAATACCGACCTTTACAATAGAACTACAATAGAACCAATAATAGTAAGGTTTAAAGGGTTATTACACTTATTCTCACTTCAGGATTACAACAAAAATTTAATTGAAGTCCAGATTTTAAAAATATCTGAAAAATTTCGACGTAAAAGAAAACATCCAGATAGAACCCTTTATGAAAAAATACTTTGTTCAAGAAATCAAGAGCAATGACAGTATCAGGATTCTTCTAATTTATCACTGCAATTAAGTTTAAAGCATTATAAATGGTGTTATTGTACACAGGGTGAAAAACCTAGCTAATGACCTTTTCGTACAAAAGTACAAATAAAAATTATTTTTCTCTCTCTCTCCCTCTTTTGCTAAATATTGTTATTGGATACAAATTATTTATCATAGAATAGAAACATTTTGATTGTAGTATGGTCAATTTTGCAAAAGGTTAAATAAAAAATTTTAAAATTATATACTCCGAAAGGATTTCTATATCTACTCTAAATTTATATATTTTTTTAATAATTGTTAGATATAGTTGCATCCAACTTCACTTTATTTTGTTTAGCAAAGAATATTTCAACCCTACCGTTCAATATCACTACACTCTCTGTACAACCACGCAAAAAATTGCATTTCCTTTATACCTGTCTAACTAACAAATAATAAAGTGGCACTTAACTGTGGTTTCAATTAACAAAATTGCATGTGTATATAATAACTTTAAAACCGTTATAAATATTAAACACTTAGTGCATCACCCTAATCTATGTAAAAATGTATAAAAAGCTTTGACACTATTTTTGGCTATACAGGATCTCCCACGAGGAACCCGACAAACTTCTAAGATGGTTTCCTCGTATCAAAATAATGAAAGAAGTTCATATAAACATATGTTCAAAAAAGTTTTGTTAGCGAGTTACGGCTAGCGAAATATTTCACCCGATTTTCTGGGAAAGGACGGAAATAAAGTCAAACTGATTTTTATGGTGTTAAGTTAGGTGTTAAATTTATTGGATTTTATGTAAAATGAACTGAAAAATTGAATAAAACATGTCCCAGACCTTTAGGATCACCCATATCTGAAATATCAGACAAAATACGCAAAATTTGGTCTCGAAAACCATGCTTCGTTTAGATTTGAACTATTTTTTAGTTCATTTTACATAAAATCTAATAAATTTAACACCTAACTTAGCGCCATAAAAAATCAGTTTGACTTTATTTCCGTCCTTTCCCAGAAAATCGGGCGAAATATTTCGGTAGCCGTAACTCCCAAACAAAGCATTTCTGGACATATGTTTATATGAACTGTTTTCATTATTTTGATGAGAACAAACCACCTAGAAGTTTGTCGGGTTCCTCATGGGACACCCTGTATATTTACAAACACATGAGATATGAATTAATAGAATTATTAAAAATATCAATATTTGACTGTAATTTGAAAACAAAAGAAAACTGCTCATTTTTTGATTTGACACTGAATCGATCTCAAAAAAGTGGTCCATAAACACTCAAAGTTTTTTTTGTATATTTATTAATAATGAATTACCCAATAACCGCATCCAATTTGGAACACCCTGTACAGTCATAAGTCAGAATTTCATTTACCAATGGGATTATTCAAGTAAGTTTAATGTATAAGCTAATAAACAAGATCTACATGAAAGTCTAAATTTCAAATTAATGAAAATAGGCAAAAGAAACTTACCCTACATCAGCACACGCCAAACAAGGCACTTCTTGAAGATTAGGTCTAATTAAAGATAAGGGAACTGCAACATCATTTTCACCTAAGGAAGTGTGTTCAGAACATTTAAAATAAAATTCAGCAAAAGTGGGTTCTGCATTTTTCAGTATCTGTAAAATAATACATTTACAGATTTTTTTTATAAATAACGGTTATACATCAGCACACAGCTCTGGACTGTTTTCACATGATCCAGTAATTCTTTTTGAAATTAAAACATCATCCCAATTCTGAGGATCTGAATGTACAGTAATAGCACCACTTTTACAAAAGTGGCATTTAACTCGTAATTTTCCAGTTTTTAAATCTTTGCAAGTAGGGCAGTACACATAGAAATGTGCTTTTGAATGTTCGATACCTGAAAAAAAATTCGACTAATTACACAACATAATCATATTTTAATAAAATTTCATTAATAACAGTATATAAACTCTACATATAATACATTTTTAAACAAATGTAAGGTTTTGTATTACACATATTAGACATTCAAAATATTTCATCTAAATTGTCCAGAACTGTTAAACACAGTTGCATTTTTATAGTCTGGGAACATAACGTCTGTGGTTTGTACACCACAACTCATAGGTGAATGTCCTGGAATGTGTGAGAAACTAATATCAGGGAACTTATACATAAAAGCTTAAATAAAGGATAAGAAGTGAAAACTTTCCCATAGTGGGTTTAAAAATCCACTAAAATTAAATAGTAAAATAAAGTGTGAAACCTTATAAAAAAAGGTAAAAGTGCTACTTTCTCACAACACCTTAGTAATACCATAAATTATTATTATTTACGGGTGTCTACAGAGCTTCAGAAATTCCGAAATTCGTGACCTCTTAGTGACCTTTAGTGATCATTTTATAAAATATTAGTGACCTGTGTTAAAAAATATGTACTTATTCCGGTGTTTATAAAAGTATGTCCGTTCTGAATGGACCTACACCTTGAACTAATTGTAGAATACTAGAACAGATAGAACCGCTTGCATGTTCTGGTGAGTAAAGAACCGAACTATAGGTTTAACCAAATTAGTGGGTCTTAGTGAGGAACCAGGCTAAGACAGGTCACCGAAAGAGGGCAGCAGCTGTTTCGGTACCTACAGTGGCAGAGACCATAGGGGTCAGTATGGCATTCCCAGACACACACTACTGCAAAGCGGAAAGCAATGGAAAACAACCACACAACATACCTCAATTGTTAGTAAGATGATGGCATCCTAGGGGGAAACAGATTCCAGAGTTAAAATAGTCTCCCATTCGGAGAATGTCGAAAAGATTAAAAGACAAGCAGGAAATATTTTGAAAGTTAGAGCGTGGAATGTTAGAAGTATGAATCAAGTAGATGAGCTAGAGAATCTAAAAATTGAAATGGATAGTCTAGCATTAGACACAGTAGGGATTAGTGAAATTCGGTGGCCAAAGGTGGGGGATTTTTGGATTAAAGATTTTGTAATTCATACAGGATATCAGTGGAAGAAAATTCGTGTGTGGGGTTAGTTCGGCAGAAAAAGATAGGACACTGCAGAAAAAAAAGAACTCATTGTTAGATTAGAATCTAAACTGGTAAATACAGTAATAATACAAGTATAAATGCCCTACCTCTAGCTACATTTGATTTTTTTCCAATGCTCCACCCAAAAGTACTACATTAGCCAGGAAGCGATTTTTTTTACCTGAAAAATTTTGAATTTTGCCAAGCCCTTGCTGTTCCAAGCAAGGTAAGGGGTCTTTAACGTGCATGACAACACACACACGGGACCTCCATTTTACCTCTCATCCAAACGAGGGCGTATTTTTGTGAAAAATGCTCATCTAACATTTTTCAAGCGGACCGTGTCAGGGTTCGAACCCGGGACCTTGGGCGTAGTAGTCACATGCACACCAACTATGCCACGGAGCCGCCCACCTCTAACTGCAGAGAGGAAGAAGTAGAAGCAATCTACAAAGATATCAAAGATATACTAAGATTCGTAGAAGGACATGAAAATTACATAATTATGGTAGATTTTAATGCAGTGGTAAGTGGGAGTAGAGAAAGAGCGGTAAGTGTATTTGGTTAAGGCATGAGAAACGACAGGGGAAATAGGCTGGTAGAATTTTGTGACAAATACAATTTAACTATCACAAAACATTATTTCAACATCATGGTAAAAAATGTTTCATATGGAAGATGCCAGGAGACAGGAAAAGATCAAATACATTACATTCTTGTTAGACAATAATTTAGGAATCAAGTAAAAGACTGTAGAAGCTATCCTGAAGCAGATATCTCACCACAACATCGTAATTATGAAGGCCGTGGTTAAATTTAAAAATTTGAAAGCGAAAACGAAAAAACACACATTGACTCTAAGAAACTAAAAGATTAAGATAATCACAAAAGATTTCAAAAAAAGGCAAACAAATTGCTGAATGGAATAAATAACATTGTTATGGTAATCCATGTGGACAAGAGAAAAGAAAAGTATGGTAAGCTAAGGAACAGTAAGCCCGTACCGAGTACCGCAACGAAACCAAAGAAAGCCGAGCTAGTTGGACAGTTGTAGAGTAGGAGAGGTCACACTGAAAGAAAAGTAAACTTCGAGAAAAGACTTTTATTTACAAAGTTTAAGACAATAACGTTATAAAAAAGTCAACCCACTAACAAAGAAACATTTCTCTAGAACATCCTGGAGAATTTACACAGTACACCAAAATCTACACAAAACAAGTAATACACTAATTACACAATGTAATTTTTCTCTTTAAAATTAACAGAACAACAAAATTAAGTTACATATTATCGGAATAAAATATATCGATGTACTATATATGTCATTAGTTCGAAAGTTTGACATTTCAAACGCCATCTAATGATTGAAGTGTAATAATATTTCAGATTGGAAAGTGGCTACTTTCCGACCTCCTTTTCTAATCTAATTCATTTAAATTGTTTTACTTCAGCAGTTTTCTGTTACCCAAAAGGGATTATTATTTTCAGAAAATAATCTAATACATAGAAGATATGGTTATTTTTATTTATTAACACAAATTACAAACAGCTGAAATTAAGCAAAAAAAAATAGTAATTAAGAATTGGAGCGATAGAGATTTTCTTGATTATTGATATTGATGTTTAAACCATGTTGTGGCTCTGTACGCTTTGGACATATATTGAACTCTTTATTTGAAGTTGACGCCTTAGGAAAAGTGGATTAAGTCAGAGATTCATGTACGTCGGATTTAGCGGTTACAGACAACATTTGTGCAATTTTTAATTGACCCTCCAGAGAATTTTCCACGTAACCTTCAGCTACAGAACTATATTTCCAACCACCCAACTTCTTTAACTGAAAAATGTCGCCACCAGTATTAGCAAATAGAGTAGCTGCTGTCTGTCTAAAGCAATGTCTAATATATTTGTCAACGTCTTTTAACTTTAAAAACATTGCTATTTTTGGGGAATTGCGCGATTGAATAATGTCCATAGGGTTGTCGGGTAACTTTTCCACGACGTACTTGCATAAAAAAAATTTGGTTTACTGCATGTTTACATAAATTGGTATATTCTTTTACTATGGCAATCCATTTTAGACTTGTTATTACAAAACTTCGAGGACGGCACGTTTTTGTTTGGAATTATGATAATGATTCGTTCTTCAGTCATTTCTATGTTATTTGTTTTCATTTTAAATAATTCTTCACTCCTCAAAGCAGCAGGAATCGCAATAACGAGAGCAGTCTAAAATGTTTAAATAGTACTATTGGTGCAGTTAATGACATCCTTGACCTTTGTGGAAGAAAACCCAAGGGGGCGCAATCCAAAAATTTATCGATGTCTTCCTTATTGAAGACATTTGATTTCTTAGTGCAGTGACCAATGTTCTGTTTTTTTAGAATGCTAATAATCTCGAAAATTTTGAAATATCAGTCTTGTCTTTAACATTTAATGTATTTTGTAGCATTGAATAGGTCGACCATAAAGATGATGCCTTTTTAGTAGAAACCAAGTGACTAAAACAAGGTAGAACAACACTTTCCGAGCAGATATTGTGAGCTCCCTTTTCTTGACACCAGGACTTGTACAGTTTATAAGCCGTTTCATACCTAACCATGCTTTTTCTGGCAACAAATTTTCTGTTACTTGTTCCGCAGCTTTCTTCAATTCAGGAGGAGTTCATTCCATTTCAGAATCGCTAGTTTGAGACATTTTTGATACAAACACAAACCGCAGACACTACTGTGACGTTTGCTTTTTGACATAAGAATTGTTAATTTTTGCCTACTTGAAAAAACAAAATATGCTTTTGAAAATTAATTATTCCAATTTCGTATTGGTTTTCGTTACTTAACAGGGATGATTGTAAATAAAGTAGTATACAAACCTCGGTGTTCGTTGCTTCACATTACCTCAGCTTATTTATGACCGCGGTGCTATGCGCCTTGGTCATCAAACTTCGCCTTGGTAATGAAGCACCATCCACCTTGGTATGTAATCTATTATTGCACATCAACTACAAAACTTACATTATATGACAGATGGGAGTTATTAATTTCGTAATTAATCATTCCTAATGAAGGTTTATAATTTTTTTGAAATTTCTACAATGAGGTAAAATAAATTATTCACTTGAAGGAAGAAAATAAATGTAGCTCAATTTATGTAGTATTACTATGAAAATTAGGAACTTTTCAGTTAGGAATGCTCGGAGATTCTCTGCTGAAAAAAAATTTGTTTGTTTCTAAGTTGAAATTTTTTGACTAGTGAGAAAAACTGCTAAGAAGCAATGTTTTATTTAGGTAGTATTCTATGATATATAAAGTAAAGAAAGTGTCTAAGGTTGAATCCCACAATTTTGTCAAAAACTGAATTTTTTAGCAGTTTGTTTTTAGGGAACAATCATTTACCCCCTAGAAAATTTTTTTGGAAAATTATACACTAATAAAAAAAATATTAACATTTGTGTTAATAAAATTAAAGAAAATAAATAAAGATTTATTCAACTACACATAAATGTATACTTCCTAATTTCAACCGATTGTGACTTTTGCTGATTTTGTTTATGCTTGACTTGATTCCCTTTAAACGTATGCTATGCCGAGTTACCCTCTCATTCATTTATTAATCTATTACTTCTTTAGGTCTTTTAGTAATTCTTAGAATAGCTTATGCTATTTCTAATTATACAATAAAATTTGTTGAAAATATTTTTGTAGATAAACCTATACATTTAGTTATAATTACTTAGTTCTTGGTCAATATTTTTTGAATTTGCTTTAAAACTATTCGTTTTTTTAGTCTTGTATCAAAATTTTTTTAAGACGAAAGTGTAACAATTTTTAAATAAAGTCAGAAAAATAAAAAACAATTTCCAATCAATGGAAACCTACATTACAGACATTATAGTTACTGTGCAAAAGTTAGCTGATATAGGTAAGCCTATTGAAGATAAATGGATGGCTTTCATCATGATGAATGGCGTGTCACAAGATTATGAAGTTTTAATATCTTTAATTAATCAACAGGTTAAACACAGTTTTAAATCTGAAGAAATAGAGTTGATTCTGCTGAGTGAAAGTGAAAGACGAAGAGTGGGGACTAATGAGCCTATGTCAAGCACTGCTCCCTTATTTTCCAGCAAGAAGAAACCTGTCCAGAATCACAAAAGAGGTAAAAGGGGTAAATTTCACTGTTATAACTGCAAAGTCCCTTCACATAAACGGGTGGATTGTTCAAAAAGGAAAAATGAGCAGCAATCAGGGTTTTCTATAATTCAAAAGCAGCCTATTGTGAAATCTGGTAAGCCGATTCCAAAGTTAATGTTGTCGACTGACCTACTTACAAAGATATCCGCATCGAAATGGATCATCAATAATGGAGCTACTTGTCATATGACGAAGGAAAAAGACAAATTTGTTAGCTTGAACAGTACAAGCAAATCTCAGATTTATGTGGCTAACAATATGAAGATGTCATCTTAAGGTTCCGATGACACAAACTTAATAATAAGCATGAATGGCTGTTGTGAAAGAGTTGTTGTTAAAGATATGTCTGTTCCTAACTTAACAAACAACCTGCTTTCTGTAAATAAGATTACTGATAGGGGTCATATTGTAGTGTTTGCTGATGTCTTGCATAGTTTAAAATAAATCAAGCTTTAGGGTCGTTGAAGACATTGTAAAAATGTTGATAGTAAGAGTGATGTGAGCTTGATTAAAGGTAATGTTCCAGTTAACGTACAAGTATTCGTGCCCAATGTCTTAAATCAGAATGAAGCTGCAAATGGAAATGAGAACACTTGTAGATGTCAATCTGTGTCGAGCACTAAGAAAGACGTGATACTCTTAATTGATCTCAGGGGTTCAGGTTAGCAAATATAGGACAGGCCGAGGGCAACATAACGTTTATTATTAACTGTTGAAATACAAACTGAAATTACTTCACACGTCGTACCGCTGGTAATAAAAAGTCAACTTAACAATGTTTATAATTATAATACACCCAATTAAACACCCCTTAATGCGAACCGATTATAGCATGTGCTAGCGCACAGATTTGTACAAATTATCAGGTTAAAATAAAGGTCAACACTTACATTCTAGAAATCCTTGCAGATGCAAGCGTATAAATACCTGCTGGTGGGCTGGGTAGCTCCACCACAAAAAATCCTTCACTTTACTCGCGGTTTACACTAACACTATCATCAACACCTTAAATTACTTCTTAATTTTCTTTGGGAATAAAATCAAAATTTATTTTGGCAACGATTCTAGTTCATGGATCGAAACGTAAATAAAGTTGATTTTAAAAACTATGAGTGGTTTAATTCCCAAAGAAAATTAAGAAGAATGCTAAACAAACCACAACAAACATACAGGGAGTATTTACCTTAAATTACACTACAAAAGCATCTTCAATACCCATAACGCTTTACTTAACTAGATGTATCCCTAAAACACAACTAGCAAATATCTGCAATTGATAGTTACAGAGTAAAGATCAAAGCTTTTATACTAGAGGTTTGTGAACATCCGACTATCATACATAATAATTAACAAACCTGATACACCCTCGGCATAGACAGCTGGCATAGCCACCTGTAGCCACGCACATATAAACATCAACTAACTACCCGTCCCCTCGATTGACCTTCAGCTAAGCACCCTATATTTATCAGCAGGCTGGAAATACCAGGCTGATGTAGTTACCTTGCAATGACCATATTTTAAATAATCCTATGAAATATAAGATTAATATATGTTTACATATATGGCGTGTTACATTACCCCCTATTGAATTTGAATAATCAATTATGAGAAATCATTACAAAGTTGAAAGAGTAACTAAACTAAACCAAAAAATAAACTTATAAACTCTTAGAAACAAGACATCCGCTTGGCCTATCCCCAACTTACAGAAACTGAACCGGTGGCACATATTTCTTCAGGATAAATACATTATGTATACCTAAATTAATCTGCCCTTCATCTAAACACACTTCATAAGCATTATGTCCCTTTTTACTAACAATGGTACAGGGACCCTTAAATAACAAAAAAAACTTTTTAATTTCACTACTCCAGACGCAGATTGAGGATGAGTACGTACCCAAACTTTTTCACCCATGTCAAAAGAAGTTTTGAATCTATGTTTTATATCGTGGCGAAGGCGCCTCTTTTCAGCTTTTGAAATCAATCGTTCACGAGCCAGTAGCACCATTTTCTCACCGCTATCCCCCGATCTTTCAATTTCAGGAAAATTAATAAACTACGAAAACTTACACACTCTTTCTCTTCCAAAATGAAGCATTTCTGGAGTATAGCCAGTACTATCATGACATACACTATTCAGAAGTCCTTCAATCTCTTATACATAATACACCCACTTTGTATGATGGTCAAAACAAAATGACCTCAGGAATCGAGCAATCTCGCGGTTTACCCTCTCGGTTAAATTTCCTTGCAGGTAATACAATGAGGTATGCATTAACCGTATTTCCATTTGAGACAGAAATGCTTTCCATAACTTACTACTAAATTGATTGCCATTATCAGACAAAACAACACCCGGTGTCCTCACATCCCTAATATATTTCATTAGACTAAAAACTATAGCCTTGGCAGTAGCCTTTTTTAGTGGAAATAAAGTGACTAACTTACTAAACGCATCGACAAATGCCAATAAAAAAGTACAACCGGATCTCGTCCTTGGCAGTGGCCCCATAAGATCGGCACACAGCACCTGATTAATACCCATGAGAATTAAACTACCCATATCTCCTACTGACCGCAACGATATATTTGTCTGCTGACACCATTGGCACCCAGCAACTATTTGTAGAATTCTTCGCCGCATTTTTGGAAAATAATAAAACACCCGCAATGCCCGAAAACATTATTCCCCACCAAAATGGCAGTTTCCGTCATGTTCTTGACGAACCAGAAGAATCACGTCCTCCACGGGAATATAACTTTAAAACCCGGGTTATTATTGTTTTATTTTATTACTCATTTTCTTTTTCTTGTCCTGATGAAACCCCTTACAAAAGTGGATGAAACGTCGACCTTAGTTTATACAATGACACGGTCCCAGCCCAGAACCATAAATATTTATAATGACTCCGGTCGTAAATGCCTCCGACGATTTTGAATATGTTTTTCTAGCTGTAGGTCTCAATGATCCTCAAACTTATGGGGAGGCTGTCACAAGAACTGATAACGTCCACTGAAATAATGCTATGGAAGAAGAAATGGAAGCATTGTCTAACAATAATATCTGGGAATTATTAGATAGGCCTGCAAGTTCTAATGTGAACAAATGCAGGTGGGTTTACAAGTTGAAAAGAGGAGCTGACGGTTCGCGTAGATACAACGCAAGGTTAGTTGTGAAAGGCTTTAGTCAGAAACCAGGCCAGGATTATGATCAAACCTTTGCTCCTATTGTACAGTTATCTTCTCTTAGAGTACTTTTTGGTTTGGCCGCTGAGTTAGACTGAGGAATAGACCACATTAATATTAGAACTGCCTTCCTTAATAGTGATTTTGTGATGTATATTAAATCTAATCCACAATAAAATAAATCGTGGTAGATTTTTATTTTACCTATCGAGAATTCTTATGTAACTGTAACAAGCCCAGGGTAAGGTTAGGATGGAAATTGGCTTTTAGTAAAAGAAAACTCTTAAGACTTTTAGCTAACTGAGTTTTTGACCCACGGTCGCATGAGATTGGGTCAGTGCGTTTAGTAAAGTTGGAAAAAACAAGATAATGGATGCCACCTAAATTTTTATATAGCAACTGACTAGATCAATTTGCTTAAAAGGAAAATTTGGAAACCTAGATTATCGTTAACCACTTTAAATACAAAGTTTGATTGTCACAAATATGCTACTTACATCTGGTCGTCTTCTTCACTGAACTAACGATGACTAGGGCGACTCTGAAACATAAATACTACCAACATAGATACCCTATATATCTTACAAACCAGTATAAGCATGAAATGTTTGATTTAGTTCCAATTAGATTCCACTATATTGTGGTACACATTCGGCTAAGTTTAACCTTTTAAATACCTAACAAACTTTGGAGAAATTTAATGATTACTGAGTAATGAACTGATGTCAAAAATAACTCCATATTCTCTTTTAAGACAGGTAATGAACATTTTAAATTATAAGTGTGCTTAATAAAAAAATAAAATTCTTATAAATGTAGTTTCTTGAATTGGATATTTAACTTTTGGACATTATTTTTCATAATTAATAGTCTGGGGTAGCGCTACTAAGACTTTACAGTTCTTTAAAAAATTTACTTAACTTTTGGCAAATATTATTAATTAATTAATTAATCTAAGTTCAAATTTCATTATACAGGACTTAGGCCCTATTAAATCAGCATGTTGGTATTTGAAATTGTGGTAAACAAGATAACTATTAAGCATGTAGCAAACAAATCATGATTATTTGTCTGCATATGTTACTATCGTCTATATACAACCGGTGAGGTACAATTTCCAAGATTGGACACCATTGATTACAAAAAATTGTTGTACTCATTGCAACTTTGCATTTTAATAGAATAAGCTTTTAGCAAATTAATTAACAAAATTATTCGCACGAGCCATAATGAATTGTATACAACAACCTGAGGTAGTTACAAGCTTCAAAAAAGAATTCTTACATACATAGATTACGTAATGAACTTTGGTACGGCAGTCTTATCTTAGAAACTTAAACATTCTTACCCATAGCGGCAATGACCTATAACCTTCAAATGACATGTCATTCATCAACTAAACACGCCAGGTGTAGCTGCATAGCGAAATCCACCATTTCTCCAACAAAATTACTTACACATTTATATTTTAAACGAGTTCCATAAAATTTGCTTGAACCAAACCAAATTGAATATGTTCAAGATAACCTAAGGTTGCATCAAAATTACATAGAAGTTGCACTATAATAAATTGTATAATTAATTTTAATATGATTACACATTCAAACAAACCGTCGCCAAGAAGAGTTTGTACACTACACTTATACACAAGTTGTCACAGACAACTTTTAAAATACTGTGCCCTTATTACGGCGTCTCTGCCAGGAAAACTTAATTTCCCACACCATCTTGAGTGTTTTTTTTAAACACACCAAGCGACCTTTCAGTTCAACAAGGAAACGAAAAGTGACTATCTGTCACGAATCGTCGGAACAACTTCAAAATCTTAGATATTACAAAGAAGTAGGAGCACGCGAGTAGGTTTGTATACATGTTATCAGTAAGGACGACGTGATACATAGTAGATTATAATTGTAATTGAAATTGTAGTGTGCCTTGAAGTTTGTTGGTTATTAAATATGCAATATCGAATGAATCAATAATAAAAACGGTGTTGAATAAAGACTAAAATAATAGATGCACAGCGGTAACGTCAACGAATAAATTTGCAGGATAATTTAAATGTTACAATTTAAATGAGATCATTTTTATGGAACAACCGAAAGGATTTGTTTATGAAGGAAACGAGAAAAAGATCTGTAAGCGCAATAAGGCAATTTATGGCCTCAAGCAAGCAGCCCGTTGTTGGAATAGTAAGATTCATTCGTTCCTTGCTTCCGACAATTTCTCTAAATCTGAATATGATCCCTGTGTATATATTAAAAAATCTGATGGAAACTACATTGTTATTGGTTTACATGTAGACGATTTTTATTGTTTCTCTAATTCAATCGATGAAACGCGTAAGTTAAAATCAGCAATTGCGGCATCGTTCAAGATGAGTGACTTGGGAGCAATTAAAGAATGCTTAGGTATGAAATTTGCTAGAGATAGAAAAAGGGGTACTATTAAGTAGGATCAAGAGTCTTATGTAAAAGACATCATTGCTAACTTTGGTATAAGTGAGTGCAACCCAGTTGTGACACCTCTACGTCTGTATCAAAAATTGTCAAAATCAGAAAATGCTTCACAAAATTTATCAGACTGATTTGTGCTGTAATGTATATAGCAGTATGTACACACCCTGACATTTGCCATACTATTAGTTATTTGAGCCAATTTAATACTTGTAATGATAATCAGCATTTAATCATAACTAAAACCGTTATACAGTATTTAAGGGTTCTTCAAATGTATGCCTGTGTTATTGCAAAGGTGAATGCTTGTTGGAAGCATATGCTGATGCAGATTTTGGTAATTGTGTAGCAGATAGAGCATCATACATTGGTCATGTTTTTAAATTCTGTTGTGCTGCTGTACGCTGGTGTTCAGAGAAACAGCGAATAAACTCTTACTGATAGTTCAACATTTGGGGAATATGTTGCAATCAGTGAATGTGGTAAAGAGGGTTTTTATCTCCAAAGCCTAATGTCAGAGTTGCGTACATTTTCTAATCCTTTGATAATTTTTAATGATACCCAAAGTGTTAATAAGTTATAAAGAAGCTCAGAAAAATAGAAGTAAGCATATTGATGTGAAATATCATCGAATTAGACACTGGGTTGTGCAGAATCTAATCAGTGTAGTTTATTTGTCCGACAAGGAAATGATCGCTGATATGCTCACAAAGGCTCTTAGTGGACCTAAACATAATGTTTGTGTTATAGGTAAGCGACCACATTTATAAATGTTCTGGTTAACACGTTCACTGCGCCTGACGCGTATTTGCGTCAACCCGCCCATTACGCTGGTGCGTCTGATGCGGATCCACGTTCCTAGTATATGTGGATATATTACATCGGTGCCTTGTTAGTATTGCTCCTAGAACGTTATTGGAGAAGCACGTAGGTAGAAGATATCGAAAGCACGTGTTTTTTACAGTTTCCGTTTTAAGCTATTAGAAGTCAGTTTATCGTTTATTAAATATTGTTCGTTATGGCGGATAGTGAACCGGGGCCTTCTAGTGATAAAAACCTAAAATTGCAATTAGAAATAAGAATAAATTAACAGACGATGAATTACGTGCATTATAGAGCATAGTGACAGTGATTTTGACTACAACGATAATGAAGATGATGATGATTTCTACGGCCCATCAGAAAACGATTGTGATTCTGAAAGCATGGTGTGGTATTGAATATTTTTGTGATTATGTATAGAAACTAAATATATTTTTAATTTTATTTCAGATGAAGAAAGACTGGGATGTTGATGATAATAATTCGGTTTCAGTAGCGCCGCTAGAGGGGTGACAAGATTCAGCCTTAATGCAAACATTTCCTTTCACCCAAAATTAAAATTTGCTTGTGCCTATGCCAGGAATGGGAAGTCCTATAGATTTCTTTTATTTATTGGTAGATAAAAACTTTTTACAACTTGTAGTTGATCAAACAAACAGATGCAGAGGAATTTTTTTTATCTGGTTGTGATTTTAAATCTACAATTACGAAGTGGAAAGAAGTGACTGTGGCAGAATTACGTATATTTATAGGTTTATTGCTTCATATGGGCACTATACAACTAAACAGAATAAATGATTACTGGACAAAAGACACCCTTTTTGGATTGAAATGTTTTTCGGATCATATGGGCAGGGATCGTTTTTTACTAATTTTACATTGTTTACATTTTGCTCCTAATACTGAATCCAAACCTGAAAACAGTGATCGTTTATATAAAATAAGACCCGTTATAACTTATTTTAATTCTAAAATGTTGTCAATTTTTCAACCGGGCAAGGAATTATCCTTAGATGAATCCATGGTTCTGAGGCGTGGGCGGTTGCTATTTCGGCAATATATAAAAAATAAACGCCATAAATATGGTGTAAAATTGTACGAGTTGAAAACTCCAACCGGGATAGTTTTGAATGTAAGTATTTATACAGGTGCGTTAGATGAAATTTGTATTATATGTACTTGGGACACCAGAATACTTATAATAATGATGAAAATACGTCACACATTAGCTGAATGATTAAGGTCAAATTGTTGGGCGCCGTAAAATTTAATAATAGAGCAAGTCCTTACCTCAAGTTTCGTGGAATTCTTGTAAGCTGTGCAAGAAAACAAACCACTCAACTAAACAATTCATGTTTAATAAATGTTATGATTATGATTACATTCACTGTTCGACAAAACCGTTATAAGAGTGCACGGCGGCACTACAAAAATACAAGTAATACAAAAACGCGCGTTTGCCCTAACGTCAACAATAGGTAATAATTATTGAACACTTAACCAAACCGAGCATTAATTGTAAGTATTTTATAGAAAATTATTACTAACCAGAATCGCAAGCAGATCGCGTCCTATCCGTTCTAACTTCCACAACCGAATCCCTTTGCCTGCCGGGTACCAGCGAGCTCCCAGCCCCCTCCTACACTAACAAAGTATACGCTACATATATACAGGATGAATATCAATCAACTAATCTTATGGAGGATATGTTACAAATTGGAGGAAAAGGGCATGCATTGAAAGTTGTAAACCATCTTATAAAAGATAGATTCAATTGTGGACACGCACTATATCTAGATAACTTTTATAATAGTTTCCAACTGGCCAGAGAACTTTTAGAAAAACAAACTTTTTGTACCGATCCGATCGACAAGGAAATCCCAAAGAAGTCACAGAAGCTAAACTGAAAAAAGGGGAATCGGTATGTAAATACAAAAATGAAGTGATGATCGGCAAATGGAGAGACAAAAGAAATGTATTTTACATCAATACTGAATTACCAAATGAAATGATAACATTCAACAATAGAAGAAATCAAGAAAATATAAAGCCTCTCCCAATTTTGAAATATAATGAATTCATGAGTGGCATAGATCGACAAGATCAGATGATGTCATACTATCCATGTTCCAGAAAAACATTGCGATGGTACAAAAAAATTAGCATTCACTTTTTGCAATTGTTGTTACTAAATGCCCATTCCTTATACAACTTGTATTCAGAAAAAAAAAAGTTAAATTTATGACTTTCGTTTAGCTGTTATCCATGACTTGCCAGCCAAAGAGATAAACAAGACAGTAAAAAAGGTTCAAGTGAAACAGTCTCTAAACATTCTCTCACAAAAATAAATGTTACTAACCAAAAAGGGGAAACAAAAAGAAAAAAATGTAGGTACTGCAGTTGTTAACGTGTTTATTAATTTATATTAAATTAATTTGTACCACTCTATGCATTCTACGGCACGCCTATGAATGCAAATGTTTCTACGTTCATGATCGGTAGTCTTGTCTTCGGACGGCTCCGTCAGAGTTCAGTAACAGTTCATGTTCAGTTTTCAGTGTGGTAAGACGTTCCTGCTACATAACAAAATGTCTTGTTTCTTTGTGTAAATAGTTTTTCATGTCAATAAATAAATGTAGTGTGTCAATTGCAATTCCTTTCATTAAAAGGCTGAGTTTATTGGTTTTACAGTCCCCAGTATTCTCACGGCATGCTACACAACCAAGTAGATAATTCCACATCAAGCAACCGACCAGCGCATATCGAAGGACAAGGTGAAATTATCGCTATTTATTTCCGATAGCTTTATTAACCGCCCTACATGGTGCCTTCTCACCGCATATTACATTAATGATGGTATTTTGTCAACGACGTTTTAATCATATTTTTTCACAGCTGTAATTATCGAGCATTAATTACAAGAAGTTCATAAAATCCAAGGAATTTATCTACAAACACAACATTATACGTATACTATACAAGGTATGTTTTCTCTTTCTACATTTCAGACAAAAGTGTATGATAGGGAAGAAAGTATTGGCAACGGATGTACTAAACCGAAGCTTTGCATTCCGTAACAATATTCAAGTTGCATTTTCAAAGTTGCCGTGCGCAAGAGAGAGATAGTAACTAATGGATACCAAGTACAAACAAACAAGTTTCTTCAGGCATATGCAGGTAGGTCAGGGTAAGTCCGTTGTTTACTCATGTTCTTTTCCAACAACCTGTGAATATATTGTGCTCATCTTTTATTTGCAGCACATAAAGAAATGTGTTTTATTTAGCTTTAAGGTATTTTAAGGGTTAAAATTGCCAGTTTATATATATATACACGCACATTTAAAATTCAGTATTGATTATTTCAATAAATGCAGGTTTAGCCTCACATTCGTAACTTACGTTCACAACGGACGTAGAATATTTCAAGGGTTCCACCAGTGACGTGGTGTCAATATTTTGTATTCATTTTCAAAGTATTCGAATAACCATCACTTTCAGATGGAGTCGTTTATTAGAACCAGAGGCTATATCAAGGGTAGGCTCACAAGGTTTTCAAAGCATATTGACTTGCTTGAAACAAAACAAAGAGCAAATGAAGCTCTCACTTCAATGTAAATTGTGGAATTGCGTCAAAAGTTAAATGATGTGATGCCAATTCTTTCTGAATTTGATGATGTTGACTTCAAGATCTTAGAAGCTGATTCCAATGCGGATTGCGATGAGACCTTTGAATCAACATACTATGCAGCAATATCATGCACTGAAAATATATTACAAAACTATGAAAGTGGTACAAGACATCGTTCTGTTTCCCCACCAAGTAGCAGTAAATCAAGTTCAAACAGTTCCGGGCCTTCAATTCGCTTGCCTATTATTTCTCTTCCAAGTTTTAGCGGAGAAAGTTCCGAATGGTTGGAATATTATGAAATTTTCAAAAGTCTTGTTCACGAGAACTCTTCTTTGACCGACGTTCAGCAGTTACATTATCTCAAAGCTAGTTTGACCGGATCTGCAAGCCAAATTGTCAAATCACTTGAATTTCGCTCTGAAAGCTATTCATTAGGCCGGAAGGCAATTTGCGATCGGTTCAATGACCCTCGCATGTTAGTGCACAATCATTTCAAAGCCATCTTTGATCTTGAGCCACTCTCTAAAGAGTCTGCATCAAAGTTGCGACAATTCAAACATTACACAGCTCTTAAGTCATTGTCTTCAGAACAAAGTCTCTTAGAGTCCATGATAATTTTTATTGTATCCAAAAAGTTGGATTCCCGTACCTTTCGTAAATGGGAAGTTTCCAGGAATGCTTCCAAGTCGGAGCTACCTACAATTTCAGAATTCAAAGAGTTTCAAAAAAATAATGCTAATCTTCTAGAAACATTAGAAGCAAAGCAAAATGAAGTAGTACTTGAAAGGTCATCAAAGGCACACTCTAAATCATTCATTTCAACTACATTACATTTGATTTTTCCAATGTTCCACCCGAAGGTACTACATTGGCCAGGAAGCAAGTTTTTTTTACCTGGAAAATTTGGAATTTTGCCGAACCCTTGCCGTTCCAAGCAAGGTAGGGATCTTTAACGTGCGTGACAACACTCACACACGGGACCTCCATTTTACCTCTCATCCGAACGAGGGTGTATTTTTGTGAAAAATGCTCGCCTAACATTTTTCAAGCGGACCGTGTCGGGATTCGAACCCGGGACCTTGGGCGTAGTAGTCACACACATACCACTACGCCACGGAGCCGCCTTCATTTCAACTACAGCATCATGTGTTGTCTGCAAGGGCGACCATGCATTGTATAGATGCAATGAATTTATAAAGTTATCTCCAAAGGCTACCCTTTGGAGACTTTCAAAGGCAAAGTCACTCCATCAATAATTGCACTTCTAAGTTTACATACAAGAAATGCAAAGGTAAACATAATACGCTTTTGTATGAGGACAAGCCTCAACTCAAATCTGAAAATAATTCAGAACAAACAACGCCTACCGCCACGCCTGTAGAAACAAATCAAGCAATTTCTGCTTTTTGCTCAAACGATTTTCAAGTTTTGTTGCCAACTGCTGCGGCTAAGATAACTTCCAGTGATGGTAACACTCACACAGTCAGAATCCTCTTAGATTCCGATTCACAATCAAACTTCATACGGTCAGATCTTTGCAAGAAATTGAATCTTCAAACACGTGATGTTGATATCACAGTTTCAGGCTTAGGACAAGCCGCTTCTCGCATACATTCAAAGTGTTACGTCAAACTCCAGGCGATTCACACTAACTTTACTATAGATATTTCCTGTTTAGTTCTTGATGAGATTACAGGTATCACACCTACATTTTCTGTCAAACGTAATAGCATCAAAATTCCAGATAACATCAGATTATCTGACAACAGATATGACAAGCCTAGCACCATTGATGTATTGTTGGGTTCGTGTACATTTTGGAAGTTTCTTTGTGTAGGACAGATTCATCTGGGTCTTGATCTTCCAGTTTTACAGAAGACTCGTTTGGGTTGGGTTATTTCTGGCCCTATGGCCACTATTGCATCGCACACTGTTCAGTGTAATTACATTTCTATTGATGACACTTCAGCTATTCTCAGTAAGTTCTGGGAAGTTGAACACTATCCTATTGAAAGGGTTCACACACCCGAAGAAAAGGCCTGCGAGGCACATTTCCAACAGCATACACGTCGTGATGCTGATGGCCGTTTCACAGTTTCCCTCCCACTCAAGCAGTCCATTGAGGTTCTGGGAGATTCTCTTCAAACAGCACAAAAAAAGATTTCTTTCGTTAGAAAAACGATTACAATCTAATCCAGATTTATTTGCTCGATATTCACAGTTCATGCAAGAGTACATCGACTTGGGTCATATGTCTATAGTTGATTCTAGCTCTTCTGTAATTTCATATTATCTCTCTCATCACGGCGTGATAAAGGAAGACAGTTATAATTAAAATATTTACCTACCGCGTGAGGGTATCCAATTAACAATAAATAATAAATGGGAAGGACCTCTAACACTATAGTACCCTCACGTTTCGGGACATTGCCTCGCAAGCTGCTGCAGTCGGTGAGAAGGGGAGGTTCATTAAACAACAACACACTAAGACAAAATTCCAATTGTTTTATTAAATGGGCTACTAATTAACTTAACCTAATTACATATGCATACAAAATTCTACAGTAATTAACATTATTTACAATAGGGCGCCACCATGGGAATTAAACGCCCATGGACCGATCATGTAATAGGTCTCGTCGCACTTTGTTCGTGGCGATGAACCAAGATTGCAGGACAGAAAATACTTCACTTCACAGGGGCCAATCTTATAAAGTCTCCGGCTAGCACAAACACAACTTAACTAAACAATTCTAAAGTCCTTATTTTATGAATATTAACAACAGTTCTGGGTGCAAACACCCCAATACATATAATTAATTAACGCTACCGTAGTCTACTTAGCTTGCATACTGAAACGACCTTCCTTTAATCACGGGGTCATCAATAACAGGAAAAACATGACCTTCACACGGGTCAAATAGTACAGTAACGGAATTCGTGGCTTAGTTATTACAAGCCTCGGACAACGTCGAAACACAATAAAATAAGAAACCCTTCAAAAGATGCGATCTTTAACAATAACCCAACGGGATTAAATTACTGGAACGGAGCTTTAACCAGAAGTTGTATGTTATGAAAGCCGACAGATATTGTATTTAAACAAATAAATGACTTATGATGCATAACACAGCCTTGAGTTCATAGTAATACCATATATAATAATTACTTACTCAGAGAAATAAACTAACTTTGAACATAACGGCACGCACTTGAATTCAGAGAAATAAAACACTTACTCAATCTTGCAAGTCCATGAGCTTTAGACTCTAACGCGTCTGAAATAAACAACCCCGATTACCACCGGCTGGCATCCTTATATACATTTAAGTTGATTGAAAAATAACCCCTTTCTTGGCTCTCATACTCGGCTTAGGATACGCCGGTCGTAAATCTTTAAGATTAATTAAACTGCCAATTGCCCTAAGATAGCCACACAAGTAGATCCCAGAACCAATTTCAGTTGAGTACTCCGCTAATTGAAAAATTGCCTCCGACCACCCTGACATAAATAGGATCCTAAAACATGATTGACATCTAATCATAGATAGCAACTAATCTGACATGTTTTAGTGCCTTTGAAGTAAAGTGCCTTTAGAAAAATTGATTAGCTCTTGGATTAGATCTTCCTGGAAACTTCGCTAGGACGCTACTTGGGTAGTCTTGCAACCGTTACAATTACAGACATATTTATGCTACCAGACCTTCATTCTAATAATTAGAATGCTAAAATTAAACTAGAAAATAACTATTTTTAGAAATCATAGAACTAATTAGAGCGTATTAAAACAGTATGTTACACAGTCTTACAACAAAGCTGCGAGTTGTTTTTAACGGTTCTCAGGAAACCACTTCAGGGCATTCCCTGAATAGTATTCAAATGGTTGGTCCAACCATTCAACAAGATTTGTTTTTGATTCTGATTCGTTTTCGCAAACATGCCTTTGCAATTTCAGCTGACGTTCAGAAAATGTACAGACAGGTTCTCGTTGATCCTAACCAGAGAAATTTGCAGAGGATCCTGTGGCGCTTTTGTTCTTTAGATCCCATTCGTACATACAATTTAAATACGGTTACGTACGGTACAGCATCTGCTTCTTTTCTTGCCATTCGTTGTCTCGCTCAGCTGGGTCACGACTGTGAAACATCATTTCCTGAAGTCTCTAAGACCATTAAGGAAAACTTTTATGTGGACGACCTTTTAACAGGAAGTAGTATGCTTCAAGGTGCTCGTAATCTTTGCAAGGAGGTAAAACAAGTTCTTGATTCCGGCTGCTTCAAACTACAAAAAAGGATTTCTAATAATCCCAAAGTTCTAGACATAATTTCAGATTCGGATATTCATCCAGGTGTTCTTGCTTTCGCTCTCATGAGCACACTCGTACATTGGGTTTGACTTGGTGTTTTGAATCCGATAACTTCATATTTACAATTTCAAATGCATCTAAATTCAAAGCTACCAAACGTAGCATGCTTTCCGAAATATCACAAATTTTCGACCCTTTAGGACTCCTTGGTCCCTGTAATTTAGGAACCAAAATACTGATTCAAAAACTTTGGATTCAAAAATTGGGTTGGGATGATTTCATTCCTGAAACCATTCAAGCAAAATGTAGTTCTTATCGTACTGATCTCGTCAATTTAAACGATTTGAAAATTTCTTGTCATGTTTTATGCAAGGAATTCACTGATGTTCGGCTTCATGGTTTTTGCGATGCATTCCTACATGGATATGGTGCATGTATTTTTGTACGTTCGATGGATGAAGATGAAAGATTCCATGTTAATCTTCTGTGTTCAAAATCAAAGGTTTCTCCTCTGAAACCTCTTACAATACCAAGGCTAGAGCTTTGCGGAGCAGTTCTGCTAGCTAAGCTGACTGACCAAGTTTCAAAGGCATTACAATTGCCTATTTCTCATTGTATTTCTTGGTCAGATTCAACAATTGTTTTGGGATGGCTGAAGGCCAACCCTAATCTCTTGAATACATTTGTTTGTAATAGGGTACAACAATTGACGTCGATGGGCATTTAGCGCCATGTACCTACTCAAGATAACCCTGCAGATATTCTCTCAAGAGGAATAACTCCTCAAGCTCTGAAAGAGTCTATTTTATGGTGGCATGGTCCATCATGGCTCACTGAAGATGAATCTTCACGGCCTACTTTTAAGTTATCATGTACAGAACTTCCTGAAATGAAAAGGGAAGCTCGCTGTAGTACAGTCAGTTCACCTGACCCTTTTCCGTTTAATATTTCCTCAAGTTTAACTCAACTTGTGAGAATTACTTCTTATTGTTTGCGCTTTTGCAATAATTGTTTGAATTCCAAGGCAGCACGCTAATCAGGATCTCTTTCTACTAATGAGATTCAAGAATCCCTTCTAGTTCTCATTAAGCGCTCTCAACAGGAATCTTTTCCTGATGATTTAAAATTGTTATCACGGGGTGCTCCCCTAAAGACTTCATCATTGTTATCGTTTAATCCCTTTTTGGATTCGAGGGGCATGATTAGAGTTGGTGGCAGACTGCACAACTCACAACTTATGTTTGATAAAAAATTTCCATTGCTAATATTCGACAAACATAGTCTTGCAAGACTTCTTGTTACTCAAGAGCATATCAGGCTGCTACATGCAGGCCCTCAAATGTTACTTGCTAACCTCAGAGAAAGGTATTGGATCACTTGTGGTAGGAATCTAATTAAACAAGTCGTACATCAATGTGTACGATGCTTTTGTTTTTCACCTAAGGTAACAGAACCCCTTATGAGTAACCTACCATCTTCACGTATTAAGCCATCCTTTCCATTTAATGTAGTAGGAGTCGATTATGGCAGTCCCTTTTTTGTTAAGGACCGCAAGGGTTGTGGCTTCAAGACCACAAAATCATATTTATGTCTTTTCGTTTGCTTTGTTACCAAGGCAGTGCACCTGGAGTTGGTCACTGACCTATCTACAGAAACTTTTCTAATGGCTTTTCGCCAATTCACAGCACGTCGGGTACACCATTGCATGTTTACTCTGACAATGCGACAAATTTTACAGGTGCTAGCTCGGAGCTTAAAGAGTTAGGCATGTTTTTAAAAGGAGCAATGTCATACAATTACTGATTCAACTATTATTGAATGTATAACCTGGCACTTTATACCCGCCCATAGTCCACACTTTGGTGGTCTTTGGGATGCCGGCATAAAATCTTCCAAATTTCATATAAAACGGGTTATTGGGAATACATTCTTTATGTATGAGGAAATGAGCACTTTACTAACACAAGTGGAATCCGCATTAAACTCCCGTCCAATATCTCCTTTATCAGCAGACCCTAGTGACCGGTTGCCACTGTTGCCTGCACATTTTTTAATTGGTAGAACTTTAGTTTCTTTGTCAGATCCAGATTTGTCTCAAATACAAGAATCTAGACTTGCAGTCTTTCAGAGAATTCAAAGATTCCATCAAAGCATATGGAAGAGATGGAATTCAGAATACATATCCGAGTTACAGCAGCGCTCTAAATGGCGTGCGAAGTCGTCTCAACTAGAAGCCGATTCTCTAGTCATTATTAAGGAGGACAATTCTCCGCCATTAAATTGGAAACTTGGCAGAGTGATCGATGTCCACCCTGGCGCTGATGGTATCAGTTGAGTCGCTTCAGTAAGAACTGCAAATGGAACAGTGACGTGTTCTTTTTCAAAACTGTGCCCACTTCCTATTGTGCGCGAGTGAGTGCAAGCATGTTCAAATTGCAATTTGTGCGTTAGCTCTATCCTACAAAATAGGTTCATTGTCTTAGCTATAAGTTGTTATAATTACATTTATATTTTGTCTTTGAAAAAAAAAAGGTGACTTATTCTTTGTTCATTTCGGTTTGTGCATGATTATTTTGTTTAGATTGTATATTTTTGCATTTGTTCATATAATTCATAGTTTGGATGCCTATTGTTTACTATCAACTATTTTGTTGAAAGGTCCCCCTTTCAAGGCGGGCGATATGTTAAAGCGTTTATTAATTTATATTAGATTAATTTGTATCACTCTATACGCATTCTACGGCACGCCTACGAATGCAAATGTTTCTACGTTCATGATCAGTAGTCTTGTCTCCGGATGGCTCCGTCAGAGTTCAGTAACAGTTCATGTTCAGTTTTCAGTGTGGTAGGACGTTCCTGCTACATAACAAAATGTCTTGTTTCTTTGTGTAAATAGTTTTTCATGTCAATAAATAAATGTAGTGTGTCAATTGCAATTCCTTTCATTAAAAAGGCCGAGTTTATTGGTTTTACAGTCCCCAGTATTCTCACGGCATGCTACACAACCAAGTACATAATTCCATATCAAGCAACCGACCAGCGCATATCGAAGGACAAGGTGAAATAATCTCTATTTATTTCCGATAGCTTTATTAAGCGCCCGACAGCAGTCAAAATAATATAAGGAAAGATACCGTTTTCCACTGTGAAAAATGCCCTCAGGCGCCTGGTTTTTGTGTAGGAGAATGTTTTACTGAATATCATAAAAAGATATAATACTCAATGTTTCAAATTATTAGTTTTATTTTCTTCTTTTTTATGTACTATTTTTATGTGGCACGTGGATTTACGTTAAATTTATAGTCTTGTGTTTTAGTTCTTTTATAATATTTTTTCTATTTTGCAACGTTGTCTGATTTCTGAAAAGCAATCGCCCATACCGACGCGTATCCACGTCAGTTAGCACATCGGGAAAAAAATTTAACTTATGTGGTACTGACACGAATCCGCGTTTAATTTTCAAAAAGCCTAAAAATAACTTACGTTATCTAGGTTTTATATTTTTGAGGTTTTATAGCCAACAATAATGTCCCATAACAAAAAAATTGTTTTAGGTTATGAGCAAGTACACTAAAAGTAAGGAGCAGTGATCGTGTTAATGTTCTTTTGCTAGATAAAGTGAGGGAATTGAAATATGCCTATTATTCATATTATAGATAATCTAGCAAGTCATGTTGCAGTCTGTCACTAAATGTCTGACTGAACAAATACAATTGTAAACCTTTTAATTAGTTGCTTCTAATTACACTGCACAACATTTACAACAATCTTACCATTAGTAATTAAGCTATCTTCGGGTGATGATAAATCTCGCAAGGTTTCACACAAAGGCTTGGAACCAGGGTCGTCAATTGATTCCTCGAAAACTTTATCTTTGGTAGATAATTTTGTTACTCGCTTAGTTAAATGCAAAATACTTTGTTGACCTAAATCACAGTCCTGCAATACAATAAACACTAATTTTTTAAAAATTAAGCTTAACAACAAACCGCAATAATGGTGTTATTACTTAGTTCCTTTCCTGCCAGTATTATTTTAACTTCATTTGGTTGTAATCCTAATTGTGGTGCAACAATATTTTTTACGTTTTGTATGTCCCAATGAGGATCTAAATCAACTGTAAGGGTGTTTCCAGTATTTGTTTTGATGTATATGCTCAAATTATTTGAAATGGTTTTCTTTCCAAACCAAAATAATTCCAGTATCTTATGCATGAATATTTTTAAAGTATTGATAATAAAACTCATGACTAACGCTGGTGATATCGTGTACATTCGGAATCATAACTGATCATAATAAATCACAGAAAAATGGAATAAAAATAGACTTATTTTAAATTAAACAAAACAATAGGGTTATAGGAGATGTAGCTGATTCTCATACAACAAACGTGACATTATTAGCTGTATCTAGGATAAGGGAAATTAATATTAATTGAATTGTTAGGATTAGTTCTTTGGAAGGCATTACGTAAAATTGATTAACAAAATTAAATTACAGTCAATTTAAGTTAATAAAAAACGAGACATTTAGCGTTAGTTTTGTCTTGCATAAACCACAAAGTTATGGAACTGAAGATATGCAATAAAAACGTTGTTAGCGCCATCAGGGGTAACAGTAACATTAGCTCTGATATTAACCAAACCTTAAGCTTCATTGGGGCGCCCTCTAGTAATGCATAACGGGATTCAGCATTTAGGTAAGATTTACCCAGATGTTTTAAAAATTTTTATTTACGTAACAATTGAATTAAGACAATTTGTAACAAATGCCCTTTATTTTATCTACTTTCATTAGTCAATCATTCAATATGTACACATGTTTCAACTTTGAGATGAAACCGCGTCTTGCTCAATCGATTATTAAATGCATTATCCTCTGCTATAAAATAAATACAATATACTCGGTGAACATGATAGACATACATCGGATCTCCGGGGGTTGTCCAGTAAGTCATTTCTAGCAAGACCAAACGCTTGTCGAAATAATACAACCATTTTTTGGGGTTTGGAAGCAACTTATATGGTTGTCTGTGGGCATAGGTTGGATAAGTATAACCTGTGGGTTTGGAAACTTTGTCTAATAGAAAAAGTCTGTCCTCAGTTTAAAACTACACATCTTTTATACGCTGCTGGTGATTGAAGATAACTAAAATTTTTAAAAATGCTAATAAATTTGTTGATTATGTATATTATAACAAACCTCACTTGGTGGTTTCTGGAACATTTACTGAAACTAGCACTTGAAAATAGTTTTTTTCACAAGAACTTAATAACAATGTTAATTGTTAACGGACACAAACAATTGTGAGTATAATCCATAAAGAATATTCGCAGATACGCTTAATATTCCCAAATTTCAAAACTGATGTCACAAACTATTTCAGTGACGTTAGCGTCATTACTAATATTTCGCAATGTCACATAACAAGCAATAATTCAACCCTAGCAATAATGGAAATAGATACCTACAGGTGCGTGCTGGGATACCTTAAAGGGCCCGGGAAAGTTTTCTTTATGAGGGCCCAACCCCGATTCGTTAATTGATTAAACGATATTTAACTTTTTCTAATTTATTGGCAACATGAAAATATTGCATCGTGTAGTTGGTCATACTATCGTCATACATTAATCACCGTACCGTACAAGTGTTTCTTAAATAAAAATGAATATTAGAATAAAGATTAATAATACCCTTGAAAAGATAAGTCCTGGAAATGCTTTTCCATAAAACATTTCAAAATCATAAAATGAAAACTATGGGTATATATTCTGCTATTTAGTACAAATAAACGGTTAGGTTTACTGAAAATAGTTCTTGAATAGCTTACTTTTTCGTAATTTTTTCAATTATAACTTCTTGTGTAATACTGTTTGTTATTTCGGGCTCGCAAGCCATACAAAACAAAGCTTCCTAATTCTCCTGCACAATACAACGGCGAAGTCTATTCTTTAATAATTTAAGTCTTGAAAACGATGGTTTGCATGACACGTGTGTTAATGGAATTGTTAGAAGAAATTTGTAAACAATGAATAATTACTTAAATTCTACAGAATATAGATTATAATCACAGTATTAAATAAACACAAGACAAAAACGAGTTACACTGATGTTTTTTGCATTTAGCGGTAGTCATATCCACAATCCCCTCTTCGTTTTCGTCTTCTGATTCTGTACTTGAAAAATATGGATCAGTTTCCAATTTATAGTTTGAATGACTCGAGTAAAATGTCTTAAAAATCGCGTTTAGATAAATGAAGCCAAAGTTCAAAAAATGCCACAAGTTCCTCCTTCAATTTTTCTTTTTCCAGTGATGAAATTACCTCACAAATTTTGTTTAACGAATCTTTTAGAAGGGACTGGCTTTGACTTATTAATGAATATCTTCTGGGATCGAAACATTTCAAGTCAGCATAAAGTGCTCCGTGTTTTGCAAATCTGGTCTCAATACTGTTTACGATTGTGTCCATGACGGTATTGTAGACCGTTAAACGAAAATGATCTTCGGCATCTACGCCAATCTGTTCATCTCGAGTAATTTCACCTGACATTACCTTTACAGCTCTTTTCCTTTTTTTGTAGAAGGGCATGTTCTAAGAATATATCGGAATTCATCTTTTCGAGTTCTGTATTTATAACCTGTACAAATCGCTTAGCCTATTGTAGTATACCAACAAAATTTCGTTGTTTTGCTTTTAATTGGTTAGTTTCATTTGTTATTTGTCGCCATACCTGTACGTAATCTAAATTTTCTGTTTGCAAATAATCGGAAGCAAGGGTAGTTATTATAAAAATTTGTATATAAATCATAGCAAGTAGAACAATTTCAAAGGAACAAAACTTGTTGAGTAGACTATTTGCTTGACTCTTTGCAATGGGTTTAAATAACGAATTCGATTTTGAAATTGTTTTTAGGGCCATTACCAAATTTAAAAAACTATTTTTTTGAGATGAGAACTGTCTTGAGTCTCTCCTGCAACCACATATATGTCCTTCCAACGATTTTTGTAATGGCATCGCGTCTGCTTCTCCAACGAGTAACGCCGATTGCGTATTTATACGATTCTTTAAAAAAACATGAAGTTCTTGTAAAAGATTAAAGAATGATGCTGAAACTGTTAAAGATTGAGTAGTGTCAGTAATTACCAAATTAAGCACATGAGCGTAACACCGCGTATGAATATGAGTCGCAGAGTTTTCTGTCAGTTTTGTAGTCACTGCGTTATACTGCCCACTCATATTAGCGGCACCATCAAATGCATCGGCTATGTAATTCTTTAATGAAATGTTGCTATCCTGTAAAACTGTCCTCAAAGTGTTATACAGGTATTCCCCTGTAGTAGAAGTTGCATATTTTAGAGAAAGTGCACGTTCAACAACCCTATTACCTAAAACGTATTTAATAAATAATGCACATTGATCGTGCCCTGGTACATCTATAGTAGTATCCATCGTCACTGAATATATTTCTACTTGCAGTACTTCTTCGGAAATTTTTCTAAGAATTTCATGACCAATTTCTAAAACAATTAGAGTAGTTGTCCTATTACCTAAAACGGTTACTAAATTTCTTCTTCCAATGCCACTTTTAGATTTACCACTTTCGACACCTGTAACAGCTTGACGACTTTGATTTTGTTTGCTTTCTTCAGTAGTTTTAAGACGTGGTTATTTAAAACAACATCAAAAGACTAACAAAATTATTTCTAAAAGGTTCCCATGATTCACAGATGCGTCTTCTAAGTTGTAAGCAGCTTCATTCCTATGACCACGAAAGGGTAGCATTTGTTTTCCAATCAGTTTAATTACTTCAATTATTCGAACCATTACTGTTCTTCTACCCATTACTTCTTGCTGATGCTTGTCATACAACTCTCGATTTATATAATGTTTAATGGGTAGTCCCGATTTTTTTTCTCATGGAAGATTGTACAGCGTCACAGTGATTCTTAGAATTTTCATGTTCTGCAATTCGTTGATAAGTATGCTTCCATTCATTAAAGCCCCGTATAAATTGTAACTTGAAGTTACTGCCAAATACCATGCATACTGTGCAATACAAACTATTGTTTACTTCATTACAACTTAACCACTTTCGATTACAACTTGATTTATCATAATCAGTGGTAGTACGGTAAAATGTTTTGGAATAATCAAACGGTAACGGAATTACCGTTTCTAATAGTTTAGATTGTAAAGGATGAATACGAAAAAAGTCAAAATTTGATTCTTTTTGGTTTAAGAAAAAGCGAGGTCTCTTCGTCACTCGTTTCGTCACTTTGCGATTTTAATAAAAGTAGTTTTTCTGATTCTTCTGAGTGGGATTTCAAATCTAGAAATTAAAATATTGACATTTAAGATTCATACATACGTTATACAAAATGTCGTTAAGTAAGTCCTCTACAAATCATGTTCGAGGAATCCCTATAGTGAGGCTTCTTTGTCTGTCTGTCTGTCTGTTTGTATGTCACCACTTCTTCAAGGATGTGATATACAGACAGATAGAGCCTTAATACATTTTAACAGAAATGAAGCTCGCTTTTAAAGAATTGCCTTTTTCAAGAATCTCTCTTTGTGAATATTCCCTTCACCACATAGGCTTAAGAAATCCTAATAAAAAGATCAGTGAACAAAATTTTTATCAGTACCAGGCCGGAGGACACGATAATACAATTTACTGTTCTTTTTTCATGGGCAAAAAGAAAATAGCTACTTTTTAAGGCCGCTTGACATTATGCTATGCAAGAGCTATGCAATAGATATTGCATTGCGTCTTACCCGGACGTTTTAATTGTCTCCTGACATTAGCTGTGCAATATTTTGTTTGTGAATTGTAAATTACCGACATAAAAATTAATAGGTGTTAAATTAATAGGCGTTTACGCGGCGTTATTATGATTTAGGCGTGGCTCTAACGCCATTATATAACGTATACAGACCACGTTTTTACCGTATGGTGCAATCGCAATGTCTATGTCAATTTACATGCACATTTTAGGTAAAGTTCAAATTACTTACATGATATGTATATCTCGGAAACTTATCTCAAGGTCCACCACGTGTTGGTTTTCGTAGTTCGCCGGGTTGAAATTATTATCCGTTGGTGATCTTATTGCTTCTTATAGGGGATTTGAAAGGAAATAGGTAGCGGATACGATAAGGTAAGATAAAGGAAAACTATACATACCTTTAAAAACTACACCGCACTTACACACTTGTTGCTTCGTCTATGTCAAGTTAATTAATCCCGTTTCCTCGACTCGCGCACTCCCGCATCCCTTCTGCGCAGACTCAACAGTCACCAACGGCGGAAGTTAGCGTATCATTTCAAAAATACGCGGCAATTAACCTACAACGTATCTCTCACCCTAAAACACGATACATGACTATTTTGGCATGTAACATAGGTGTTTCCAACCCGTCTAACCTTGGTATGCCAGTAATATCTGGTGTGTTGGCAATTCTGACATTTTTGTACAGCTGCAAGAAAAAAAAGCACCGGTTCTATCTTGTGCAATGCAATTTTAATTGCACCAGCGGCTCCAAAATTTTATAACAGCGCAAACGCGTACGCAATATTGCGTCTTGCATATTATAGTGTCAAGGGGCCTTTAGAGGATAAAATTATTTTTAGACGAAAGTCTAATTGTCCTGCAAATTACCAAAGAATTAAGCGATACAGTATAGTAAACTGCACTACGAAGGTCATCGCTATTCGTGTTGCTAGGACGTTTTTCTTGCCGTAGGTCTATCACCTTGTAGTATTTTTAATCAAATTTTTGCTCAGAATGCATTTTCAATGAATTCTATCAGGTAAAATATTTGTGATTGGCCGAAATTTGTAATATCATTAATACATGAAAAATATAATTAAAATTGAAAAAAATTCAAGTGGAACTCGCGCGCCAAGAGTTCCGTACAAACAATATTAAATGATGACGGGCATCGATATTAAAACCTCTTTCTGCCTTACTTTATTTATTCTGGCAATACCATTAAAATAGCTGTAATTATTATTATTATTATTAATATTATTATTATTATTATTATTATTATTATTATTATTATTATTAAATAACCTGCACTTCACATTTATATTTAGAATGAATTAGATGGAAATGGAATTACTTTCTGATGTTGTGTATTATATCAGGATGAGCTTTCAAATTTCAATATAAAGCATTACAAACTTACGAGTAGCATCTATAAGCTCCATCTCTTCATCTTCAGTAATATTTTGTGCATTTGATGTTGATGGGCCTTGCTGATCTGAATCGTCTTTGTTTTCGGATACCTGATCTTTATGTGATAAGCGTAATTTCTACAAATCTGTTAATTTTGTCGTCTCCGACGCAGCTCGTTGCAATTCATTTGTTTTTTTTAATTTGTCGCTTTTGATGACCAGAAGGAGTCCTTCTTTACATTTTTATGTTCTTATTTATTAACTTAGCTACATGAATATCTTTGAGTATTGTATTGTCTACTATAGTCCATTCCTAAATAACTTTAGGATGACGTCAAATATAGTAATAAAGTGTTGGCAACTGTCACAAATAAATACCTAGAATTGCGCATGAAGGATATTGTCATTTAACATAATAAAGGTTGGCAGTTCTGTACGGTGTTGCCACCAATTCTGCTTGCCAATGGGAATATTTCTATATTTTTCATTAAATATATATATAATATAAACTAACATAGACAAAGTAGCATTTCATCCAGTTGTGACGTCATCCTAAAGTTAAAGCGAATGGACTATAATATACTAACTTATCAATATAAACTTTGTAAAACAAATACGTTTTGCTTCTTAACTATGCTTATCTATAAACTATAACTGTTTAATCCATGCAACTTGCAACGTTGCAACACTACTTATTGGATGTTAAAAAAGAACAGTCGATTTACTAACTGTGCTTATTTTACAAATATTGTAATTTGACATGTACTCATTTCAAGGTCGGGGGAATGTGAGGTCTTTGTTAGCCTAGCTTGTTGGGCAGGTGATCACGAGGGTTTTGGGGTTGTGCAGGTAGATACGTGTAGTTAGTAACTTCTTTGAAACCATACGAAGCGGTCGTGGTTTGCTATCGTTGCTTCCCCTTCATTCGATTATTTATAATTAATCATGTAGATATATTCACATTTTGTATACTCGATTATTGTGAATAAATGAGTTTTAAGTTCGGAATTTATTACTTATTATTCGTCATCACCAGCAGTCACGATTACAATCGAGTTTTGTAATGCGTGACACGAAGCAATGCTAATACGGCTATATTATCTGTAAATCTAAGAATATGAATCTTTTGTCCCTGCTTAGTAATTGCAAATATCTTCCTGCATTTGACAATATTTATTGCCTCTTCTATGTACAAGTTAAAAATTTATGGGGATAAGGCACATCCTTGTCTCACCCCTTTACTAATATTTACTTCTCTATGTCCTTGCTCTAATTCTATTAATGCTGTTTGCTCTGGTATAAGCTATGTACTAATCGCCTGTCCCTACAACTCTTTTCAATCTTTATGAGTATTTCGAACATTTTTTTCCATTCTACACTGTCGAATGCTTTTTCCAGATCTATACAAATTCTATATACACGCTTTCCCCCTTTTCTATTGTTTTCTCCACTATCACCATCAGAGCTAAAATAGCCTCCCGTGTTCCTCTGTTTCGCCTAAACCCAAATTGATCTTCTTGTAGTATTTAGTCAGCTCGTTTTTCTATTCGTCTTTGTACACGTGTGCTGCCAGACTTATTGCTGAAAATTTTCACATATATCCGCGCTTCTCTTTTTTGGTATAGTTACTATGATGTTACATTTGGAATTTTTGGGTATCTCGCCTGTCTCATACATGTAGCTTATAAATTAGAAAAGACGTTCTGTTACTGCTTGTCCAGCGGCTTTAAGAGTTTCTGCTTGCACCTTATCTGTACACGGCGCCTTATTATTTTTAGACCCTTTCATTCCAATTCAAACTCATCTCGCAGTATAGGATACCTCTTCCAAATCATCATTTTTAATGTCTGATTATTGTTCTAATGCTGTTAGTTCTTCTCTTACATATAAATTCCCTATATATTCATGCCATTTAACCACTTTCTACACATTTTCTATAATGACGTTTCCTCTCACGTCCCTTATATTTTTGCTATACGGTTTTACATCCCTAAAATTCATTCCAACTAGTTTGTATGCTTTGTCCATCTCTCCTATAGCCATCTTAGTTTGTACCTCTTTGCACTTTTTTATCAATCCATTGTTCTTTAGCTTTCCGGCATTGGCAAATAATTTCCCATTTTATGGCTTTGTATCTTTGTGTTCCCGTTTCGTCTGATCAATTTTTGTATTTTTGTCTTACTTCTATTAAATTCAGGATATCTTTTGTAATCCATGGTTTCTTATTTTATTTTTGTGTATACCCCAGAATACCTCTGGCCGCCGTGTCTAAGTTGGATTTAATGTTATTCCAATCTGTTTCTACTTTCTTAGTATCACAAATCTTCCCGATATCTTTCAGCAATTCAATTGACTTTTTTCAAGTCTTTCGTGGATATCTTTATCTTTTAGTTTCTAAAGGTCAAAATGCCTTTTTCTAATTCTTTTTTTCAAATTTTTAAATTTAAGAGCGGCCTTCATAATTACGATGTTGTGGTCAGTGTCTATATCTGCTTCTGTGTAGCTTCTACAGTCTTTTACTTGATTCCCAAACCGTTATCTAATAAGAATGTAATCTATTTGATATCTTCTATATCCCCTGGCATCTTCCACGTGTATCGTCTTCTAGCATGATGTCGAAATAATGTATTTGTGATAGTTAAATTGTTTTTGTCGCAAAATTCTATCAACCTATTTCCCCTGTCGTTTCTCGTGCCTTAACCAAATAAACCTACTACTGCTCCTTCTCTACCCTCACCTATCACTGCATTAAAATCCCCGTAATTATTAAATTTTCATGTCCTTTTACGTAGTTTAGTATGTCTTCGATATTTTGGTAGATCGCTTCTACCTCTTCTTCACTGTGGCTGGAGGTGGGCATGTATACTTGTATTATTACTGTATTTACCGGTTTAGAATCTAGTCTAACAATGAGTACTTTATGGATCTTTATGGACTTAATGACGAATATCCAGGTATATTAACTTCAATAAGACTGAAAACAAAATCGTCACCTATATTACATATACTAAATCTTAATTAATTGAGGTACAAATACAATAAAATTTATGACAGCAAAACTCGACAAAATTGACTGTCATATACTCCCCTTTCTCCCGAAAGAAAACTTTGGAAAAGTTTTCGAACAATACTATAATCCAATTTCCAAAGCTATAATATTTACAGAAGAAACTAACCTCGAACCTACCATTTTTCATGGGGATATAGAGTAAAGTCAGGTTTAAGATCTGATACATGCCAACTGCCTCTACTTTTACCATCTCTATCCTCTAATTCATACGTATTAATTCCCAATTTCTTTTTAACCTTGTAAGGACCAGAAAACTTTTTTGCTAACTTAGTTGAACATTTTTTTGAAGCATCTGATAGACTTTACTCTATCTTCCAACAGAAACTCCCTTCACTTAAAATGCACGGGCCTATGACGCAAATTGTAATTATGTTATGTCCTTACATGAGCTTTCTTATGTTTCTTAGTAACAAACTGTCGTACACTTTTTAATTTATCACATTTCTTTAGAGTATCAATGTCCCTACACTCCGTATCTGAACTTTTTACAAGAATTCTTTTCTCTTCTACGGTCTTGTAATGTTCACAATTAACTATCATCTCTACTCCAAAATTAATAAAATAAGGGGTGTTATGTGTTATTTCAGACCTAGCTGTACGCATTGCACAACCTAGTTTAAATATATTTTTGTCCCAATTTTTCTGATTTTCTCCTATATAGGCTGTTAGCATAGTTTTGAAAATACGGTTATACCTTTTTGTAGGATTATTTTCTGGAGAATATAATGGCGTATTTAGTAACTTTACATTATAATCTTTTACTAACTTTTTAAATTCTTTATTCTTATATTGTGCTCCGTTATCTCATTTCAGATATTCTGGAACCCCAAACAATAAAAATACGTTATCTTCAATAATTTTTACAATTTTTGCTGTTTTAGCTGTTCTGATCGGAAAAAATAGTGAAAACTTACTAAAGTAGTCACATATTACAAGTACAAATCGGTTGCCATGAGAACTTCTCGGGTAAGGTTCTAATAAATCGGTGGAAATGTATTGCCAGCATCGTAAAATTTTAATTTTTTCCCCATTCCTCCTGCTTTTTTCCTCTGTTCAGGCTTAGTTTCACAACATTTTTTACATCTATTTATATATGTATCGACAAATGTCTGATTTCATACCTGGCCAATAAAATGTTGACAAAATTCGATAATAAGTTTTGTATATACCTAAGTGTCCTGATAGTACGTCATCGTGATGTTTTTTAATAATTTCAGAACAATTTTTCTTTGGTACAACCAATTTTCAATTATCTTTCGAATCGTTAAAGACATGTTTATACAATTTATTTTCACTAACTCTCCAGTTTGGAAATTTTAGTGAATGCTTAATAACATTAGTACACATTTTGTCATACCAATTGTCTTTATTGATGTCTTGTAATGTAATGTTAGTAAGTGTCAAGTTGTCGCAGTTGTCAGTGTTAGATATTGCTCTACTCAAGCAATCAGGCACTAAATGTTCTTTGCTTGGTCTGTGAACAATTGATAGTTAAATTGTTGAAGACGCAATGCCCATCTACCGAGTCTACCACTTGGATTCTTTAAATTATTTAACTACACTAAACTGTGGTGATCAGTTATAATGGTAAAGAATGTGCTTTCTAAATAACAACGTAGCTTTTCACACGCGTAGAGTACAGACATATACTCTTTTTCCGTAACTGAATTCTTCTTTTCGGTATTATTTAAAGCTCTAGATAAATAACAAATCACGTGTTCTTTCCAATTATAGTACTGGCTAAGAACAGCTCCAAGTCGATACGAACTTGCGTCGCATTGTAATATAAACGGAAATTTAACATCTGGACACGACAAGATCGGTGTTGAAACTAAAGCATTTTTCACCTCCTCAAAAGCTTTTTCACATTCTGGAATCCATTTAAATTTACAATTTTTTTCTAGTTAAGTTTGTCAGAGGATATACCATAGATGACAAATTGGGTAAAAATTTCCTATACCACAAAATCATACCTAGCAGACGTTTAATTTGTAGTGAAATTTTTGGAGTTGGCGTATTCACAACAGCACTGACCTTATCTGGATCGACATTCAAACCCGAACGATTTACAATATACCCTAGAAACTTTAGTTCATTCCTGCATAAACTGCATTTTTCTTTATTTAAATTTAAATCAGATTCTTTTAAACGTTTTAAAACTTCTTGTAAGATCGCTAAATGAATGTTAAAGTCTGGTGTAACTACGATCAGATCGTCTAAATATTTAAATAGGTACGGTTCTAGCTCTGGGCCAAAAACATTGTCTACAAAAGCTTGAAACGTAGCTGGTGCGTTAACTAAACCATAGGGTAATTGGTTGAAATGAAACAAACCGCGTCTGGAATAGTAAAACCTGTATATTTCTTGCATTTGGTTCCATCGGGATATTCCATTACGCACTTTGATTATCTAAGCTGCTTAAATAATGAACTTTTCCTAACTTATCAAGGATGGAACTAATATACGGTATGCGATAAGCATTCTTTTCAGTAACCGCATTTAACTTTCTGAAGTCCACAGAAAATCGAAATTCATTATTACCTTTGGGTACCATTAAAATCGGTGAACTCCAACCGGAGTCACTTTTTTCAATAACTCCTAGTTCAAGCATTTATCGACTTCTGCATCGATTTTTTGTTGCATAATTGGATTGACAGGGTAGTATCGTGACTTAATCGGCGGATTACTAGTTATAATTTTATGTTCTATTAATTTAGTACATCCTAATTTCATATGACTAATTGAATTAAAATAATCATTTACAGTATTTTCTAATAATAATTTTTGATTGTAGGATAAATCACCTGCAGTTTGGATTAAATTCATTTCCATATTTAAATCATTTGAACTAAAATACCATTCCCTTTTCTCAAATCAGGAACTAATCCCATTTTGATCCAAAAATTGTTCCTAGGACTAACATGCGTTTCAAACTAGGGATCACATAAATATCAAAAAGTTTAATTTTATTTTTTAGACGAATAGGTAATGTCACTCTTCCTGTACACTCTAAATTTTGATCATTAGCAATAGTGCAATTAATATCCTTAACGGGCTTTATTTCCATATTAAGAGTATTTAAGAATGTTATGCCTTTTTGGCCTAAAAAATTTTATTTGCACCAGAATCTAACAATCCGTTTATTGCCTAGCCATAAATGTCTACAGTTACATAAGGACATTTATTATCTTCCGCTAGTGATAATACATAATCTAATGTGGATTTGCTTTTCGTTTTATAGTGTAACATTTGTTTATCAGTACAAGAAAAATTCAGAACATTATTGTAGTTGTTATTAAATTAACCGTTGTGTTGCCTGAAGAAACCTGATCACGGTTTACAATTGGTTTCTTCGGAAGTTTCCCGAATTGCAATAAGGCGATTTAATTTAGTGTAACCTAATTTGCCACAGGAAAAGCATTTCCTAGCGGTACAGTGACGAGCGAAATGATCTTCGGAGCCACATTTATGACAAATTAAATTGTTTGATGCTGTAGAGTGTCATTTATTAGAATAAAAGTTGTTGTTAGAGGATCTATCTGTACTTCTACTATTATTTCTTGAAAAGTTAATTCTATTATCATACGGATTTCACCTTGTGCAATCTGTTGCTCCTGTATTATCCTGTTTACCCCTATCAATACTCTGACTTCTATCTCTACTTCTATTATGTGAAGTTTGTCTCCTGTTATAATTAAAATCCCTTCGACTATGATGTTGTGCACGACTATCAGCTCTGTCTCTACTGTATTGTAACGCGCTACTCCTACCGCGTTTCTTTAATTTAAAACAAGTAATAATAATGGTCTTTATTGCTCACTGTTCACAAGTCTAATTAACAGTATATGCCTTATTCATAGATGTTTTCAGTCCACTCAACAATGAAGCACTATTACACTAATGAATTTACAAGTACTAATATCTTCTTAAATTAACTCCTTTACCATAAGTTCATTAACAACACTAACACAACTATTTGTTTATACACTTCTATTTATTTATGTATACTGCAAGCTGCATGTACATTAACCACAGCATATCATTTATGTATATATTCTTAAAACTCAACTACGTTTACTTTACAACGATATAATTTATATTAGACATTCAAGAATAGACTAACTCTTACATTCATAAGCGGCCTTATATATACCCTGCATTAAGATATGACTCATTATCTAGAACTTTGTAGAAGGATTCTCGAATGCTGAAGAATACGCTGTGCCCCGGGCGTTTGTATGTTTGACGGGTTGCCTAATAGTGGATCGCAACAGTATTGCCTATAATGCTGTTTGTCTCTGCTATAATCTCTACTACGACTGATCTCTCTATTTTCATTTGTACTGTTGTCTTTTCTAGATGATGATGAATCTCTACTATGATTAGTTTTCTCTTGTTTATATTTAGAACTAGAATAGTTCCTATCTATTGAGCTATCTCGGCTACTAACTAATTCAGACCTATCTTTACTATTAGTTGAGGGTTTGTAATTGTAATTCAAATCGTTAGAAGTTTGTTCTTGAAATGATACTTGAGGCTTAGAAACAGTAATATTATTAATTTTTTTCTTACTACCACTTTGATATGTCAAATCAAATTCAACAGTTGTACTATCAATAACAGGAGGGGTAAAGTTCATCAAAGAATCTTTAGCATCTTCTAATTTCTTACACAACCTTACCAATTCCTCAACTGAATATATCTCAACCAATATCAACTGACTTTGATAAAAAGGAAGAATATTTTTCCTTAAAATTTTTAATTTTATACCTTCATCAACCTTTACATCAAGCCTATTAAATAGATTATGCATAACCGCAACATAAGTCCCTATAGATTCCTTTTCGCCTTGTGTTCGGTGTGTAATTTGTTTCCAAAGTTTTTCTTGTTAATCACTAGGTAAAAATTCTTGTTTTAAATACTCATATAACGTATCCCAATCAGAAACCTTATCTTTAATACCACTTAGCCAAACAAGGGCTTTACCTTCGAATAATTCTGTACACCCTCGATGTAGCTGTTCCTTACTCGCGTGTCTAGATTCACTTAGTTCAGATACACGTTCGAAAAACGCATTTAAACCTAAAATATCAGATTCACCATTAAATTTCAAACCCCAAGTATTTATTTTTGAAGATTCTTCTAAACTTAATTTTTCTAGCATTTTTAGTGCTATATTGTTATCGTTCAAAGGGGGCGACGTCTGTAAGCAAGTAGACTTGGCTAAGTAAATTGTTTATTAACAGTAGCAAAATAATCATACGTTCCAAAAATAAGTATATAAAATTAGAGTGAAGTTGATTCTTCTGGCTCTTGGAGTGGTTTGGAAGCCTTCGGTCCTCTTCAGAACTCTTCGGAAGTCTGATGCTTGCGTGTGAGCACCAAAATGAACTGAACCGCCTGTATAATGAATGGCCGGATGGCTTGGAGGCGGTGGAAATGGCTTCGGTGATCTTCGGAACTCTTCGGAACTTCTCGTGTTGTTCCAGAGAGTTAATGTTTGAAATTAAAAGTTATTACTTTATAATATTTACAAGTATGGTCGGGTCGTAAGTCCTCGGTTGTCTTTGGAACCCCGGGAGACTTCAGAATTGAATGGTAAAACTCAATAATTACGTGAATAGCAAATATTTAAAATTAAAATCTACTAATGTACAATATTTACAAGTGTGGAGGGTTCAGAAGGCTTCGGTTGTCTTCGGAACTCCTCGGAGATCTTCGGACTTGACTGATAACGTTACAAATTAAAATAAAATTTGGCTTTTAAAATATAAATTCCATTGAGAACTAAAACATGACGATTATTAAAATAATTAGTACGATAACATTCTTGAAGTGCATGGTTGATTATCTGTATTTATCTAATGTTGTTTGATTTCCTATACTTGAGTAAATACATATACACAGCGTTCAAATTGTTTGTATCTGTTTTGAAGTTTAAAGCTTTTTCATTGTTTACTATATGAGCCATTTCCATAAAAAGTCTACTCTTGTATGAAAGTGTTGGATAAAGAAAATTCATACAAGAGTAGACTTTTCTGAAATGGCTCATATAGTAAACAATGAAAAGCTTTAAACTTCAAAACAGATACAAACAATTTGAACGCTGTGTATATGTATTTACTCAAGTATAGGAAATCAAACAACATTAGATAAATACAGATAATCAACCATGCACTTCAAGAATGTTATCGTACTAATTATTTTAATAATCGTCATGTTTTAGTTCACAATGGAATTTATATTTTAAAAGCCAAATTTTAATTGTAATGTATGATAGACGTGAATAGTTGTTTCTTGTACTTTTATCAAATGTTTTATTTAATTTATTTATTTTAAGTTTTAATGATAATTATCAAAGCAATGACAGTATTTTAACTCCAGTTTTTGTAAGTAATATTTTATAATTCTTATGTTAATGACAGTCACAGTTACTTTACAGCACCCTGAAGAAGATTTTAAATAAATCGAAAGCTCGGTAAAAAACAAATAAGAGTTTTATTACTAGAAGATCAAATAACCTGTTATTATTAATTGTTATACACTGCTGGTCGTCACTTTTAACTAATTGTTGTATATATATATATATATATATATATATTCTAGTTTAATATAATTATTTTAAAGTTTAAGTAACAAAATGGTACAAAAATGGTTTTTAAAATAACATTTAAACATTTATCTCAGGGTCGTGGGTTCGAGCTCCACGTTGGGCGCCAAAATTTGTAACGGTAAATTTTCACTTTGAATTTATGAAATGAAAATCTTGCAATTGATTTCTTCTACTTGAAAATTAAGAAGCAAATATATTCTAATATTTATTACAAGGACAGTAATAATTTTGTTAATAATACAAATAAATTATTAATTGTGGATTTTATATAAGGGTAATTTTTTCTTAATGACAAATACCCAAGTATATTAACTTCAATAAGACAAAATCGTCACCTATATTACATATACTAAATCTTAATTAATAAAGGTACAAATACAATACAATTTATGACAGCAAAAATCGACAAAATTGACTGTCATACCACCACTGATGAAACTCATGTTAATACTTATATGACAATTAGCAGCATAAGAACCTGGTACGTTAGATGTATATTGCAGACTTCTTTAACTGGGTATGTTACAGTGAAACTTTTTGAAAGAATAGGAAGCGTATTTAGGTGGCCAAGAACGGATAAAATTAAATCGGTGTTATCTAAATCTCTCCTAACACCCGTCTTCCTTAAAGGTCATTGGAGATCCACATCCTGGTGCTAATGTGACTGAAAAATTATGGAAGGTGGTAAAGAGCTAAACAGTCTACATCGTTAGTTATTAAGTATTTTAGATTTTTATGTAAACTTCAAGTTCTACTTTTGTTAATTTGAATATTTCCTGCTTTATTGGAAATATAAAGTTACTAGAATTTATGTTGTAGTTAGCTAAGAATGTATAGTTTTCAGTTTCTGAATTTTTTATTTTTTCTCAATCACTTTGTCAGAAGTAGGTTTTAAGGGTGCGTGGTTATATGCCCCGTATCAAATATAATGTTGTTTGTGCAAAGTAATTCGGTGTACTTATTTTCCCTATTCACGGGGGTAAATCGGAATACTTAATTTAAAGAAAAAGAAACCCACTTAACATATTTTTAATTGACACGTGAAGGCCAAGTACATCATCCTGTAGGGAAACAGTAGCCACTTTTAATTCATACTAAAATTTGAACGTGATACATAGTCAAAACAAATGAAACCTAATTACCCCAATTGATCATATATTTTAACAACAGGAAATGGTAGACATAGGATCCAAGAACATAAACCAAGGTGATAATCATAAAAAAATTGAACATTTTTAGCAATTTTTAAAATACTTCAAAACTGCTACAATGTATCTCCAGTTTACTATAAAAGACGGAATAGAACAAACTACCACATTTTAATAGTTTCAATTTTAAAGGTTTTAAGTTTAAGTGATAAAATAGGTCAGTGATTTTATGGTTATGCTATTCTTACCACTACATTTTGTTAACACATACAGCATTTTTAAATAAGTTGGCTTTATGCATGGTTTAATTTTATTTTCTGTTGCGTGCACTACTATTAAAGCCTACATGAAATTCTGCAATATATAATTAAATAATTCCATTATCATAATATGTTATGCATTAATACACATACGTTATAAGGAAATGATCAAAAACGAGAAGTTACATTTGCTCTAGTTACCCTAGAATTTGTACTTAGAATTCACTTTCAAATTGGTAATCATTTTATTAACATAATATTTCCCAATTGAACTTTTTCTGACAGTAATTAAAGAGAATGTGGTGTACTGTTTTGTTCGAGTATAAAAGCACCTAAGAATTATTTGGTTAACAGAAGCCAGCAATCTGTTATTAAAGCAAAATGTTTCTTAAGGTAAACACTTGTTTTTAGTTGAAAAACTTACTTAATTGTACGTTTTTTTTAGATTACAACATTAGCTGTACTTGTGGCTGCTTGTAATGCCCAACACGGTTATCACAAAAGTGGCGAATCCTACGCAAATTCTAATTTGGGAAATGATGGTGGTCTAGAAGGTGGCTACTATGGAGGTGATCTAGGAGGTCACTCAGGTGATGATAACGGATATAAACACGAAGAAATTGATTATAAGGTAAGTTTTATTACTTTGCACACATACAATTGTTACTTACGTTTACGTAGGCATACCCCAAGTATGAATTCAAATATGGAGTCTCTGATGGCCACACAGGCGACAACAAACAACAGCAAGAATTTCGAGATGGAGATGTTGTAAAAGGAGAATATTCTCTTCACGAAGCAGATGGTACTATACGTACTGTTAAATACACAGCTGATCACAAGAACGGATTTAATGCACAAGTAATTAGATCTGGTCACGCTATCCATCCAGAAACCTACAACAAAGGACACGAGTCTTATGGTAGCTATTAATTGGATTTTTGTTAATTTCATCGCGACGCCACTTCATGCTCATCATTTTATTTTTAATTGACCTATGATTCATTTTATTATGTACGTACATATCATTCTTGTAAGTGTTTGTTGTTGTCTACTTTTACTTTTATTACTTTTAATAAAACGAATGAACTAAATAGTGGTTTTTAATGTAAGTTAATAAAAAGTTAAGAAGACTAATTCAGCAAAATTATCGACAGCTTGCATTAATCATACAGAAAATTTGGTCGTTGGCTTACAAGGTCTGTATATATTTTTTAACTTAAATGTCTAACAAATTCACAATATCTTTTTGGAGACGCGCCTTTCAATACCCTTGCTATGTGTTTGCTTTTGACTTATTAATCAAGGATTAGATTTTTGTAATAGGGCGTACAGTTGTAATCAACTATACTCCTAACTAACTGACCAATAAGCACGCTTAAAACACCCCTCATTCAATAATGGACTCGTCCAGCGCCCCTCAAATACGAATAGAACCGTTTGAGCAAACAATACAAACAAAACCTCCATATAAAAGGAGCTTCAAAAGCTAGAGAAAGTTACTCCTTTTTGTTCTCTCTTTAGGAAGGCCACCATAGTTGTTGAAGGGAACTTAAGAATATTGCAAGCTGGAAGACACTAAGCTACTCGTGCACTAAGGATTTTTCTTCAGAATATCTCATTGTGACCACCAAATATAATAGAATAAACGAATCGAACCCTTACAATACTACGAATAGGATGCCGCCACAGCTTAGATCCGCTCCACTTCCAAAGCCTGGGACGTTAGGGCCACCCCCTAAAGTACGAGACGCCATCAAGCACATCAAAAATCGAAAACATTCCACTATTACCCCGTTTCAATTTGTGCCGACCAAGAAAACCGCCCACCAGCCGCTAAGTTCCGAAGTTATGGAGATCCGATTGCAACCGCCGCCACGACGTACCGCATTATATTTAGCGTAACCCGGATACTTACAACCGAGGACATCATCACCTTTACGACACCAGACTCAGGCTTTCATCGTGAAACAACAACTTCAAATTTTTCAACATAGAAACCCGTTCCACAACTTTATAAACCAAAGTGATTTTAGTGTTAAAACCATTTGCAATTTAATTACGCACACAAAAACATTTGTAAATTGTTTTTTTGTGCGTGTCATGCTTTTAGTGTTAATGTATATGTTCATACCATTATTTTAACTCAAATGCATGTTATCTCTGTTACTACGAAGCATTAACAATGTGACTCCAGACAACCAGGACACCACAAGGAAAAGCCGAGACAAAACGGATCCCGAGGAAAGGTTCTTTCACAAAATCTTGGAAAACGCACTACATGAACAGGTTTGAGTGTTAGGTAGTCTAGAGTGCTCGATACTACAGCAGTTAGTAAAGTTTGAGCTGAGGTTAGATATATACGTGCATTTATAATTGAACAGTTGTTTGTGCTACAAAATTGATGTAATATTTTGTGGAAGGTATTAAAAATGTTAATATATAAATATAATTCATTTTTAAAAGATTTTGCATAAAGTGTTTATAACGCGTTCGCGATACTTTAAATATACACCACACAGGAATAGAAAAATTAATTTTATATTTTATGTTTTTACAGACAATAAACGTTAAATAAGCATAATACTTTAATTCTTTTGTTTATAGGAAATATATTTTCAATTATGGTAGTTAGTATAACCAAAAGCAACTGAGACTGGAGGAAATTAAAGCGTCAGTAAAATACGAACGTTTTCTCTGTTCATCATTTATAATTATGTACTTGTGAAGATTAATTATAAGTGGTTTGTATTTATGTAGTAGAGAATTAATAGAACGTGAACTATGAATTTAAGCATGAAATTGAAAAGAAAATTTTTGAAACATTTTAAAATGTTAAGAAATATGTACAAATTGATTTTAAATGTACGCTTCGTTGATGGGATATATTGTTAGTTAAAGAGTGAAAATTTAGTAGTTTTGATGAACAATGAAATAAACCGGCAAAGTTTGTGTTACAGTGTTTTCTGAGTATTGTTATTAAGGGCATATCCTGAAATGGGATTTAGAATGTCATGTATATCAATATTGGAAACTGGAGTAATTATGTGGTAGTATTGTTGTTGCATTTGATGTTTTTTAAGATTTTCTTTTTTAGTAATACCTGGAGGGTGTGATGTTAAGAAATTGGGTTTTTTTGGGAAAATATTTGTATTGATATTGCAATTATCCAAGTTTAATAGAAGTTAAATTTAGGTAAAATTTTATTTAAACTTATTTATGAACAAGATAAGAATAGAGATCTTTGCGATAGGATATCCAGTCACCCCACTAATGGAGTTATTTTAACCAACATTGTGACAAAAGGAATACACACTGTATATGAGAGTAATGCGAAATTCAACCTCAACCGAATAAACTATAAAATATCAGAAGTGAATCGCAACACGATTCTATCCAGTACGGAAGTAACAAACGGATTAAATTAAAGAAGAAAGTACAGTATTGCCCGAAATAAACAGTACTGAAATTGTAATTGTTTTGTATATTTAAAAAATACATATTATTGACACTTTATTATATGTTCTAAATGTGCACCTCCTCGTTCGAGACAGACTTCATAACGATGTTCTAAGTTTCTGGTCATGTTATTGAATAAGGGTTGTCTCAGGGCTGCGAAGAAGACTCTAACGGCATCCTTTAATTCATTGATGGTTTGTGGTGCCCGTTTGAAAACGGCATTTTTAGCCATGCCCCAAATGTATGCGTCTGGAGGTGTGAGGTCTGGAGAATGTGAAGGATAAGGGAAGTCAGTAAATCATGATATGAATTTGCTTGGAAAATGTTCTTGAAGAAATTGACGAATTGCGGCAGCAGTATGGCAAGTTGCCCCGTCCTGCTGAAAAAATTGGTTTCGAAATGCCAAGTTACGTGCACGACAGAATTGACGTAGATCAGGGATAAATCGTGTTAAAATTTGTCTGTACCTCTGTTGATTAAGTGTGACTTGCCTACCATTCTCTTCGATAAAGTACGGACCAATGATTCTGTGTCCGGAAACAGCACACCAGACACTCACTTTTTCACTATGTAAAGGAACCTCTTGAACCTCATCGGGTCTGGCAAAGCCCAGAAATCGATTTGTGCGACGATTCACATAGCCTGACAAGTGAAAATGTGCTTCGTCTGAAAACCAAACATTTTTCAAAAATTCAGGATTTTCATACTGTAACGCGAGAATTCTGGCGCAATATTCCACTCTACTGCGATAATCCCGAGGATGTAGTTGTTGATGTACCTGAATCACATACGAAAATGTACCCAGCTCCTTCAGGATTCTTTGAAAGGAAGTTCTTTTTAAATCAAGTTGTAAAGCTGTCCTTGCCTGGCTGACTTTCGGATTTTCTAAGATTTGCTCAAAAACACGTTCATGGTTATTGTTGTTGTTAACTGTCCTGGGACGCCCCGAGTTTCCTTTTCGTTGGCACAATACACTACCTGTATTTCTAAACTTTTCAATAACCTTCAAAATTACAGCATTACTTGGAGAACGTTTATTAAACCTTTGTGTGAATTGATCAGACACGTATAGCAAACTTGCACCATTACGTCGGCCGATTCCGTATGAACGAAAATAATGCTCTACCAGAAACACTTTCTCCTCTGTACTTAACACCATTTTTAACAATTAGGCCCTACTAATTACTTGTTTGAGGTTTACTCGACAGGTCTATACTAGCTAACTTGAGTGTGACAGCGCACGCATAAAAACACCGCCAACTTAGTTTCAGTACTGTTTATTTCGGGCAATACTGTACTAAACGTAAGAGAAAAATAAAGTCACTAAACTCAGAAATAGGGCGCCAGAGTTTTCAAAGAGTCTAGGATTATTGGCAAATACATCAGTCCAATAATCTGAAATTGACCAACCAATAATATTGAGCGATCAAGAAAGAAACCACAACTAAAATTTAAAAAGATTCGAATTCGCACAAGAAATAAGGAAAAGAAATAAATACAAGTTCGAGCGGTACAAAATAAATCAGGCCAGAAGCAAAACAACAAAGTTGGTGTAAAAATTAACCAAAACAATCTCGGAGCCCCACGCCACGGCGTCAAAAATTTATGTTACGTTTTGCAACGTACGGGTTAGATAGAAATACCGGGCCAACTACCAATGCGAAGAGGAGAGATTTCTAGCAACACAAAAAATACACCGCCAACGATTTTTTATTTATAATATAAAAATAAAAATTTCTATCTAAACAGTACAGAAAAAATTAAATAAATTACTACTAAAAAAAAGCAATTTTACCCTATGGACAATTTCAATAATTGTCCCAGGATGTGCGCATTTCGTAGCTAACATGCAATAAATCTAACCAGTAAAAAGATAAACGCTGATACTTTCGTATAAGCAGATGGGCTAAGTAAAAAAAAAACATTAAATTTAGAAATCTTTCAAGTAAGGATTCCATAAGAAACATTAGCGTATCCAATTTCAAAGTAGGTTTTAAAAAAAACGTGTTTTGTTCGTCAGCACAATGCGAATTAGGTTTATCCCTTGGTATGTTAAAAAAGAAAACAAGTTACATACAAGTGTCGGGATACTTATCTTGCCAGCCAGCGGAAGCGAATCAGCACAGCATCGCCGCGGTAGTCAGCAACAACCATGCTGCTGTAACAGTTTTTTTGACCACTGCTGAACGTCAATAAGTTTTAGTTTCACAAACCTTTTGTCTACTCTTTATATCACATAAAAAAATTTTTAAGTAAATAAATATCTGTATTGGTATCATGAGGTCAAACCGCCATACAGAAATGCTAGTTTGATTGCTAACATCAGGCGTTGGATGACAGTATGAATATTATCAAGGCCAAAAGGCCAAACAGCTTTCTGTTTCATGCATATTGCATCAGCGCGCACTTTAGCTAGAACTTTCGTCCAGAATTAACATGGAAATCCAAAGGGTTCTAGCAAGTAATTTGCGGGTGGCCTTGTGCCGCAGTGGAGCCCTGGTGTAGTGAACACTAGGCTCGGTGATTTTAATAATGGTAAGCAGTTAAAAAGAATTTACTATACGAACTAAATAATTTTGTTGTAGCGCTCTTAAAATATTTCTTTAAAATAGCTCTTAAAATATTTTTTAAAATACCTCTTTCAATATTTTTTTACAATACTTCGTAAAAACTTCAATTAAATATTTCTTACAATGCTCCGTAAAATTTTCAATTAAATATTTATTTTATAATTCTCCTGCAAGTGTAGAGGAAGAACTTTTAAGTAATCGTTTTGTATATCAATTGTAAGGCTTCTTCGTATATTCATTTGCTAGGATGATTCCGCCTTATCTGGTTTTATAAAAATAAGGCCGTCTAAATGTTGTGTTTCAAGATGATATTAATTCTATTTTCGCATTTACGAGTACCAAGTTATAGTTTATTCACGTCAACGTTGCGATAAGAAAATATCGATCTAGTATGACCGTCCTTCAACCTTACTAGAATAGTTGGATTTGATGAAATGTTCTGCAAGGAATCAATATGTTTTTATTTTAAAGAAACGTTCTACAAAGTACGTAGAAATTTTGGTTTGGAACAAAAGTCCGGTAATGAACTGAAATGGTCCTTTTTAAGTTGCAAGTGTGAAATTACAAGTAATTAGGAGGACAACTACACGATGGTAATTATTTTGGTAACAATCTACATATATTGAAACGTCTAAGTTTTATATTGGATTTTGGTTGGTCCCGTTTGTGCGTATCAGAAAAACGCTTTAAGTTCATATGGTCCGGTCCAAGGATCACGCAGCTGATTGTGTGCTGTACAAACGTGGAGCCTACGTCAATTGTTTGCCGAGAACGTAAGCATTAACACCTGTTCTAACATGCTGTAACACCTTCACGTAAACAACAACTGTTGAAACGAGGTAAGAGATTAGTATTATTCTTACATCACGTCTACAATTGGCGATCTTTGATACAAGGCTGCTTCAGAAAATAACTTTGTGATGACTTAGTACCATTAATCTGTTTAACAAACTAAAAAGGACTTTGATAAATTTTTATTGCCAGTATAATTGCAGTGTAATCACAATTACTATTTTTAATATAATTAAGCAAACCTAATGTGTTCTTATTAAAGTTTCATTTATGCATGATTTTACTTACAGTATCTGAACGTTGAATTAACACACAATTTAGATAATTTTATATATATATATATATATATATATATATATATATATTTTCGTGGTATAACGACCTTGCAATTATAAAATATAATATATATAGTAACAGGCTTTTTGGTCTGCTGGTTAATAAAATATACTCTTTATTATAAACTAAGCTTTCGGTTTATTTTTAAACCATTATCAAAGATACTAAAATTAAGAAACGTTAGTATGGGCATAAAATAGTTAAAACTTACTTACTAATGTGAGGTTTTACAATGAAATCGTTGATATATATAAATTTTGAATATAAGTTGAAAGTGTGGTAAAAGCTTTTAAAAGAAAACAGTAATGTGGTTTGTTAATTACATTTGAATGTTATAATGACAATTCCTTTATAATTTTGACACTGTTCGAGATAACTTTCTAGATTGTAATTAATTTCTTTTATGGTCTGACTGAAATTTAGATATTTTTAGTATGTATGTATGTTTATATATGTATGTTGATGTATGTCTATTTGTTTACGTATGTATTTTAGTGTGTTTATGTTGTTTGTGTGAATGTATGTATGTCTGTGTATGTGTGTGTGGGTGCATGTGGATGTTTGAATGTGTGAATGAATGCGTGTGTTTGTTTGTGTATGTATGTATGTTTATGTTGTGTTTTATTAAGTGATTTGATCAGTTATGTTGAATTTGTTTTGGATTTAAAATGAAGTAGATAGGTGTATATAGAGCTTAGTGTGTTAATGTCAGTTTTTATTAATAGTGTTTAGGTTTTAAATATGTAACACATTTCTAGGAATTCTCTTTTGGATTTTTTATTTTCAATTTGTAATATTATAGGATTAACAAAATCTATTTTATGTTTGTTTGCGTTTGCGTGTAAGGTCAAAGCACAAGCGTTTGGCTTAACACGGATGTCGCTTTTATGTTGAGTTAAGCGTTGTTTTAATTGTTGTGAGGTTTGACCAATGTAGGTAAGATTGCAGCCTGAACAATTTATTTGGTATATAATATTCCGTTGTAGAAGAGTTGGAGTTTTATCTTTTAATTTAGAAAAAAGAGTGTTTAACGTAGAATTAGAAAACAACAGATCCATCCCATTTCTTGACACTCTACTAATTAGAAAAAATGATAATACTATTATTTTAGACTGGTATCAAAAACCAACCAATTCTGGTAGATATCTAAATTATCATTCATACCATCAATATAAAATAAAAATAAATTTCATTCTAGGCCTAAAACATAGGATCAAAAAATTATGCCATCCTTCACTATACTCAAAAAATCTAGAAAAACTATTTATTATTCTAAAAACAATAACTACCCACCAAAACTAATAAAAAGCCTTTTATACAATCATAAAGCTCCTTTAAACGCTGACCTTTCTAATAAAAACTTAAATAACAATAGTGAACTTTCTGCAAATATACCTACATACCATGTAATTCCTTACATTGAAAATTTAAGTACAAAATTCAAAAAGTCTTCAAAAAATTCAACATCAATATTGCTAAACGAAACCTTTTAACGTTAAACACTCTTTTTTCTAAATTAAAAGATAAAACTCCAACTCTTCTACAACGGAATATTATATACCAAATAAATTGTTCAGGCTGCAATCTTACCTACATTGGTCAAACCTCACAACAATTAAAACAACGCTTAACTCAACATAAAAGCGACATCCGTGTTAAGCCAAACGCTTGTGCTTTGACCTTACACGCAAACGCAAACAAACATAAAATAGATTTTGTTAATCCTATAATATTACAAATTGAAAATAAAAATCCAAAAGAGAATTCCTAGAAATGTGTTACATATTTAAAAACCTAAACACTATTAATAAAAAAACTGACATTAACACACTAAGCTCTATATACACCTATCTACTTCATTTTAAATCCAAAAACAAATTCAACATAACTGATCAAATCACTTAATAAAACACAACATAAACATACATACATGCACAAACAAACACACGCATTCATTCACACATTCAAACATCCACATGCACCACACACACATACACAGACATACATACATTCACACAAACAACATAAACACACTAAAATACATACGTAAACAAATAGACATACATCAACATACATATATAAACATACATACATACTAAAAATATCTAAATTTCAGTCAGACCATAAAAGAAATTAATTACAATCTAGAAAGTTATCTCGAACAGTGTCAAAATTATAAAGGAATTGTCATTATAACATTCAAATGTAATTAACAAACCACATTACTGTTTTCTTTTAAAAGCTTTTACCACACTTTCAACTTATATTCAAAATTTATATATATCAACGATTTCATTGTAAAACCTCACATTAGTAAGTAAGTTTTAACTATTTTATGCCCATACTAACGTTTCTTAATTTTTAGTATCTTTGATAATGGTTTAAAATAAACCGAAAGCTTAGTTTATAATAAAGAGTATATTTTATTAACCAGCAGACCAAAAGCCTGTTACTATATATATTATATTTATATATATATATATATATATATATATATATATATATATATGTAAACCGAATAACAGATCTGGTATTTTTGGTATAAATTCAAGTAAAATTTTGTAACGAACGCAACACTTGAAGTTTTTGATATTTCTTTTGAATTCATAACCCTACCTCAGGGTAGATGAAATTTGTATTATCTTTTCTTAAACATAAATTTTATACTTACATTTTTTATGAAGGATCAACTCTTAATTAAAGAATCAATAGTTAATTTTCTTAATTAATTGTTTTATTCTGAACAAGTAAGTTCAGAAATAGAGTAACCAGGTATATGAACAAATAGCATAAAGTGGTAACTCCGATTTAACAAGAAGCTTTAATAGCCTTTTCAGAATTTGAAGCATAAAATCTGTGTTCATAATATTGTTTGCCTGATTAATCTTTTCTGTTTTTTATATGAGGTAACAAGAGAATACCTCTTGTGTCCTCACTTTTGTTAATTTAATTAAAATTTCTATACAGCTTCTGCGTTAGCAGTTAATACGGTATTCCTCTCTAAGGACTTCCAAGTCCCCCTTAGGGAAACCCTGTGTTTAAAAATTAATGACTTGGTGGCGCCTTACCTAAACCCCTGTTTTGTTAAGAATCAAGCCCTCGTAAGAAAATAATGCTTTGTAAAAAGAACCACGACCAATCTTCATAAGCTCTGCCCAAGGAATAGACCCCTAGCATAGTCGGAAAATATTTGCGTTCCATCATTTTAAGGAAATCCTTCCTTAAAGTTAACTGGTCACATTTGGGGATATAAAAATTACCCCTAACTAGTAAACAACCAGTAAGTTACATTTTACTGCTACCGTAATTGTAACAGCGGTCTGCACGAAAGAGCAGTTGATCTACGTCAAAGAATACTCGGGCCTATATAACAAGCAATTTGGCCTTTAGCTAAGAGCTAAAAGAGAGTCTTACTAATATTCATAACGTAGGAGAACTCACCGATGCAGTCAAGATCTATACTTCTTATAAAAAAACGTGCGTCGTTTTTGAAGTAAGTAATTTAGAAAATACATATAAGGACGAACTGCAAAATCAAATTGAAATTTTTTAAATAACAAAAACTCGAGCTTCGATCCTCGCATTATGAACATACCAAAAAGGAGATTAGAAAACTCGACTCGAGCTTTATCAAATAATAGAATACACTATTTCAAAGAGTCGTTCGGTCGTAGCAATATAAGGATTAATTTTACGCTATAGTGATGTGTAGCCAGTTAACGGCTACTCAAAACAAGGTACCAACTATAAAATTTATGGCGTAAACTCGTCGTCTTAGAGTGGATAGATTGAAATTGAAAATTATTTGCAAACGTATTTATTATAAACAGGTAAAATATATAGGATGTTATTGACGTATGGAAAAGTAGCAACGGAATCGATGTGGTTTTTAATTCATCGGCCGTAAATGAACGAAACACGCTCTAGGTGACAGCTGACAAACAATCTTTCTAGTATAAATTGGATTCAGCAGTGATCTAATCCTCAGAATTCAAAAATGAACTTCAGAAGCTGTAATTCAACAACAAAGCAGGAAAACTATTGATGTGTTACCAGCGTCTTTACACATTTTTTAATCTACAGTTTTGTTTTATGGTAGATACCCCGGTTCATATCTTTCCTATAGTTAAAGGTTCACATTTTATGTATTTGTCTTTCCGCCATACAAATATGAACAAGCAATTTGTTATGAAAAGTTCGAGGTTATTGTACCTAATTTAATTCAAGAAGTACAGCAAGGCGTAACCACAGTGCCAAATTATGCCACTGTTTCTTCAGAATAAAGGAACAACTGACATTTAAAAGGAGATCAATAAGGTATCCGATTTAATATTGAAATCGTGCCATTTAACTGCATTGAAAAAATATTAACAAATGTAAACGTTCGAGTGCTAAACCCATATGATATCAAGTTCTACAAAATTAATTTTATTACCCGGTTTCCATAGCGTAAACGAAACTAGATACTTCATAAAGTTATATGTGATACTAATTGCAAGGCCTAGAAATACAAAGAAATCAAAATAATAATTTGTAATTATTACAAGTAATTTTACTGAAGGGCAGACGTGTTTTTCTTTTATTTTTAAATCATATTAATTATCTTCTGTTGTGTCGCTTAATCACTCTCTAATTTACACATGGCCTTAATAAATATGTATTTGTATTATGGTTATATGTCATCCATACGTAGTAACTAATTCCGTGTCCGTAGTATATTATTTCATATTCTAGTTTCCATTGAAATCACATTAATAATTTTGATTTGTTGACAGGACCACTAATGAGATGGATTGGTAATATACTTAAATTCTAAAGATCAAAAAAATAGTTCAGGGATAAGTTTATTACGAGGCTTCTTAAGCAGTAATTACCACACCTTTCAATACCAAAAGGGATTGATTGCTCGAATCAAAGGCATTAAAAAATAATCGTAAAGTAGAGGTTAACGTGGAGTTTATATGATGTATGTGAAGTTAGCACGACTTTTTAATTAGAAAAAAACAATATTAGTTCCAGTAGCATTTTTCATAGTTCGATAGTTTTTGATACATAAAAAAAATGTGCTAACTTCACGTCTCCGCACGACACAAATTCCTCTAAATCAGGGGTTCTCAACCTGTCAGACTCTGAGCCCCTATTCATACTTTGGTTTGAAGTCACGCCTCATTTTATGGAACAAATTAATTTAGACTTGTATATGATAATTTTACTTACATTATGTTTGGGTAAAATGACTTTCAACTTAGGCTAGACATACGCTGATAAGAAATATAAAATCATATTTGTTCAAAAAAATTTTAATTACATAAATCACCAAAAGAATTACAACAAAACGTCAATAATGTAACCGTCAAAATATCCGTTACTTTTGTAGTACTAGTGTGAGGGCACTGTTTATCGTCAACAATTCTTTGTATGTTTGGTTGCAATTCTGACAATGAACACCGCAGGTCACTTTTCACATCTAGTCTGACTCGATATCTAGATTTTATATTAGCCAAGACTGAAACTCCTGATTGGCATATATAAGTTGATGAATATTGCATAAGCAATTTGGCTGCTTCCATTGTTACTTTTGGGTAAACGGGAAGATATAGGAGCCAGAAGTCTTCGAGATCCATGTTTCAGAAATCCACTTTAGCTTTGGAATCACATTGCAAGTCAATTGTTTGTTCTTGAATATTATTATTAATTTTAAAGGGGTTTCTTGTTAACTTGAATTCCCAATTTTCTGAGCTCATCTCTGGGAAATAGACTTTGATTTTGTTCTTCAGAGATACCAAATGCTCAGATATCAGCTCCTTCATTTCATTTACCAGGTCTTTTGGAAGACTGGGTATCATCGAGGAGGTTGTTTAATTTTGGAAAGGAAAAAAGTTCGGGTCCGTATTCTGAAGGAGGCGTTGCCAAACAGCCATCTTCTCAACAAAACTCTTTATTAAATCATAGTTCTTCAAAGTACGTTTCTGACCTTATAACTTTAGGGTCAGAAGTTTTATTGTTTCAAAAGGTCTGAGAAATATGCCAGGTGGAAGCTAAATTTGTCATCTGTAAATTTTTTGTACAGTTCTTCATTTCAACTCATCAAAAAAATTTCAACTTCTGATTTTAAGTTGAACAATCTTGCAAGCATATTATCTTTAGACAACCGACGAACTTCGGTGTGAAAGAAAAGTGTTTCTTGATCACTATGAAAATTTGTACATAGCGTGATGTACGTAAGGAAAGGTTTGTGAAATATTAATCAGGAAAAAGATTTTATCAACTCTATATTAGTATCTAGTAGTTATGAAATGTTTTTAGAATTAGAATGTACTAACGTTATTGGTCTTCATTTGTAAATTTTAATGCTTGTATGTAAGTAATCCTTTTGGATAATGTGTGCTGAACAAAAACGTTTGTAGATGTAGCAATTATTACTATTTGAAGGATTGTTTGTTAATGAATATTTGATGCTATTATAAGTTTGATGTTGGCTAGCAACGTAATACGGGAATCTTCAGACAACATTCCACATTATTGACGCTTAACGTAATGGATCATTTCGTTCGGAAGGACATTTGGGTGTGAGGACACTTATGCGAAAAGAGATAGGACACTATGTAGAAAACTACTTACAAAAGAACAAAAGAGTAATCATGGTTAAATTAGAATCTAAACCGGTAAATACAGTAATAATACAAGTATACATGTCCACCTCCATCCACAGTGAGGAAGAGGTAGAAGCGATCTACAAAGATATCAACGACATGCTAAGATACGTAAAAAGGCATGAAACTTTAATAATTACGAGGAATTTTAATGCGGTGGCAGGTGAGGGTAGGGAAGGAGCGGTAGTAGGTTTAATTAGTTTAGTCATGAGAAACGACAGGGAATTTAACCATCACAAACACATTATTTCAACATCATGCTAACGGACAATACACGTGGAAGGTGTCAGAAGATATCAAATAGATTACATCTTTGATAGACAACAATTAAGGAATCAAGTAAGAGACTGTAGAAACTACCCAGACGCAGATATTGACACTGACTACAACATAGTAATTATATAGGCTGCTCTTAAATTCAAAAATTCCACAAAAGATTTGAAAAAAGGTCAAATGTATTGCTGAAAGATATGGGAAAAATTTCTGATACTAAGAAAGTAGAAACAGATTGGAATAACATTAAATCCGGCCTAGACATGGCAGCCAGAGATATTCTGAGTTATACACAAAAGGAAAATAAGAAACCATGAATAACAGAGGATATTCTAAATTTAATAGAAGAAAGACGAAAATACAAAAATAGGCCAGACGAAACAGGAAAACAGCGATACAAAGCCATAAAATGGAAAATTATTCGCAAATGCAAGCAAGCTATAGAACATTGCATTTATGACAAGTACAAAGAGGTACAAACTAAGATTGAAATAGCAAAGACAGACGAAATATACAAACTAATTAGAATGAATTTAAGGGATATAAAACCGTATAGAAGAATATAAGAGGCACGGGAGGAAACGTCATTATAGAAAATGTAGAGAAAATGGTTAGATGGCAAGAATATATAGGAAATTTATATACAGGAGGGGAACTAACAGCATCAGAACAGGATTCAGACATTGAAAAGGATGACTTGGGATATTCTGTACTTAGTGATGGGTTTGAATTAGCATTAAAGGGTCTGAAAAATGGTAAGGCGCCGGGCATAGATAATGTGCAAGCAGAAACTCTAAAAGTCGCTGGACAAGCAGTAACAAAACGTTTCTTCCAACTCTAAGCTATATGTATGAGATAGGCGAGATACTCAAAGATTTCAAACGTAAGAGCATAGCAACTATAGCAAAAAAGAGTCTCGGATAGATGTGAAAATTTTCGAACAATAACTTTGAGAGCACACGTGTCGAAATATTAACTAGAATTGTACAAAGATGAATGGAAAAACGAGCTAAAGAAATACTAGGAGAAGATCAATTTGAGTTTATAAGAAACAGGGAAACACAGGAAGATATTTTAGCTCAGAGGCTGATAATGGAGAAAACAATAGAAGAAAGGGAAGGCGTGTATATGGGGGTTTGTAGATCTGGAAAAAGTATTCGACAATGGAAACAATGTTCGAAATACTCAAAAAGATTACAATGAGTGTTAGAGATTGACGTATAGTACATAGCTTATACAAAGAGCGAACATCGGTAATAGAACTTGAGCAGGAACGTAAAGAAGTAAACATTAAGAAAGGTGTTAGACAGGGATGCGCCCTATTCCCGTTAATTTTTAACTTGTACATCGAAGAGGCAATAAATATTGTCAAATGCAGGAACACATGTTTAATTATTATGCAAGGACAAAAGATTAATATGCTTAGATTTGCAGACGGTATTAGCATCTAACTAGGAAGGGCTAGAAGCTGCTCTTAATGAAATGAAAGCAGTTCTAACAAAGAGATACGGTATAAAAATTAACAAAAATAAAACTAAAGTAATAGTATGCAAAGTAGGGGAAATAAATCAAAAACAAGAATACAAATAGATAACGAGAACTTACAAGAGGTCTGCTACCTAAGAAGCCAAATAATGGGAAATGGGAAGAGCGCAAAGATATAAAATAAAGATCAGTACAAGTTCGTTCTACATTTAACAAGAAAAAGCAACTACTGTATTTATAGGCAACGAACATAGAAACAAGGAAAAAATTGCTGTGAAACCTGGACAGTAGGAAAATGATAGAAGTATTTGAAATGTGGTACTACATACGTATAATGAAGATATTATGGACAGCCAAAGTTGAGAAAAAAAAGTACTAGAAATGGTACGGAAGAAAGAGATATGTAGAAAACAGTAAAAAATAGGAGATATAGGAGTATAGGCCACATACTAGGTCACGAAGAAATATTGCAAAATAGATTAGAAGCGGAGATAGGAAAAAAAAAGAAGTAGACCTAGGTTGGACTATTGCACACCTATAATGAAGACGGTGAGAATTTCATGGAAATGTGCAGGCTAGCTCAGAATAGAAATCAATAGAAGTAAGTGTCGAATCAGTTCCAAGATGGATAACCTTATGACGAAAAAAGTAACTTTACTTAAGCTTGATGATTCACTGGCCAACAACAAATATATCGTTTAAGGTTTTTGGGGTGACTCATGATTATGTTGATGTGCTGAATCCAAAAATCACAATGGATTTGTTTAATCAGGTCAACTTTCAGCAGCAAGCGATCGCTGAAACGTGTTCCGCTTCACAACGGAAACCAGTTTGGCGCTGTACCTCTTGCTCACTCGACAACACTGAAAGAGAAGTATGAAGCTGTAAAGTATGTGCTGCAAAAAATTTGTTATGATCAGCATGAGTGGCCTATATGTGTTGACCTGAAGATGGTGAATATTTTGTTGGGACAAAAGTCCGGTTTCACCAAGTACCCATGCTTTCTGTGCATGTGGGATAGTAGAGACACTGCTCACCATTACACAAAGAAGGACTGGCCTGTACGGAAGGAGTTAGTGCCTTGCAGAACAAGGAACGTCATCAACATTCCATTGATATATAGAGTAAAGATACTCTTCCCACCGCTGCACATCAAGCTCGGCTTGATTAAACAGTTCACCAAAGCTCTAGACAAAGATGGTGGCTGTTTCACTCCCTTGTGCCATTTTCCAGGATTAACCATAGAGAAGTTGAAAGCTGGAATTTGGGATCAATGAGTGATGAGCAAGGGGAGAGATTTCATCAGGACTTAAAGAGATGGAAACCAGGTATCAGGGACGCGGGGATGCAGTCATGATGGCTGATTATTGTTGGTCTCTGATGAGAGATATTCCTGCTGCTTAGCATTTGAGGGCTTCAAAGAAACGGAAGTTCATGCCCCTAAGTTTTTGACAATGATGACGTAACGTTCAATTTACATGTACTTACCTGTATCAATGTTATATTCAATGTACATAAAATGATGTTTGTAACAGTTAATTAATACATTCTGATAGAACATGTTATTTTGTCTCTGAAACCTCCTTTGGGTGCGAAATATTAACGTAAAAAAAACGATAGTGTTACAAATATGTGATCAATTTAGTCAGAATATTAGATATTTAAAATTCAAAATAGCATTATAACCTGACCTGATTGAAAAAAATGGATATCATTTTTGGAATTACCGTAGCGAAATGGTCCTAGAGCAGTTTAAGAAACCCAGACAATTTTCAAAAGAAATTTTTTTGTTGGCCAGTGAATTATAAGCAACTACAGGTATTAGTTTTGCAATATTCTCAACTAATTTTGAGAAAAACAAAACAAACCACAACAAGCTCAAAATAGAAATAAATGAAAATACACGTCCAACCAGTTTCAAGACGAAAAACCTAATAACGAAAAAATAATTGCACTTAAATCTGATGATTATTATAAACAACTACAGGTGTTGGTTTTGAAATATTTTCAACTAATGTTGATTGTTCGAAAGAATATATTGGAAAACAATTAATTTGGCAAATGTTCGAGTGTGTGGGGATCTTAGCAACCGCGGGGTGTTTAATTCTCTTCACATACCACTGAATATCGGGAAAATAGGGTATACGTTTGTAAAACAAGAGGATCGAACTCATCTCACAAGAAAGAGCAGCGGCTATGTTCGCAGACAACAAACATAGAAAAAAGGAGAAAGTTGTTGAAGGCATATGTGGAAAACAAAAAGGAAAGGAGAAATAGAAAGACAGGAGACCTTCTAAAGCATTTTTGAGAAACAGTGTCGGATCTATTACAAGCTGAGTTAGGAAAAAAAAGATGTAGAGGTGGGCCTAAATCAGTCTAATGTACGCAGATAGTAAAAGTTGCAGACTGTGAAAATTATAGGGAAATGAATAGATTAACTTTGAATAGGAAACAATGTGAGTACGCGTCTAACCAGTTCCAGGACTGAAAACGTAATAATGATGATGTATATATTGTGGTAACAACGCCTTGCGTTGGAACGTCATTAAATGAGTACCGTAACAACGACTTGCGTTGGGCGTCG